>CM033619.1:18141192-19538074 GCA_019453435.1 Rhinogobius similis | reverse complement strand
ACTATGCAGCAAAATACATTACTTCCACTTCTACTCCACCTGTGCCTAGCTGCAGCCTTCATAGAAAATACATACATACATTACATACATACCATTACAGACATACTACTACATACAACAAACAACTATATATATTTTTTTAATTATATATATATACTATATTTTATTATCTATATATATACATATATATATATATATATATATATATATATATATATAAGCGACTTCGAGATAGCTCAGATGGTAAGTCAACTGACTTGCACACGAGGGACCCGGGTTCGAATCCCCCCAGAGAGGGAACAGAACGGTACAATTTGTCAGGCAATTACCATCATCCAGTGTGGGTCCTTAGGACAAGACCTCTTAACAGCTACTTTTTACATTTCTGACTGCTGGGTGATGTGCAGTTTTTCAGTCTACTCTACACTACTGTTCATTTAGCTGCCAACGTCAGTCCATTATAGCTTTGTGTGGTCAGCCACTGCTAAATCTGTAAAACTCCACAAGAGAGCTAAAGATGTAAGAAACCTCGTCATATCGCTTCCCCCTGTCTGTCTATCTAGAGAGTGGTCTCTTAAGTGTTTCTTCTCCAGTGGCTGCAGTGGGCTCCTGAGGAGAAGGACCACAGCAACCTCCCAGAACAGAACAATCCCAAGTCACCATCACAGTGGCAGATATCCAGAGAAAAGAGTCTCAGGCATGAAAAACTGGACAGCCCCACGGCCCAGGCATGATCCCACGCATACTGGCTAAGAAAGCTCACTGCTCTCCATGAGCACGCCTAGCAGGCACAAATGAACCAGCGCTGCTGAGGGACGGGACTCACCCTGAATGGCTAACCCGAGAAGGGCGCACGATCCTGACTGCGCTATGAAGGGATCCCTCCAAGGGCTACAGTCTATCATCCAACTATCGGCCAATAACCTGTCTCTCCCACAACATGGAAGCTCATGTCAGGGCATCCTCGCGGCTATTAAGATAAGTGGGCACAGTGGACCCAATAGCATGAGCAAAGCACCCCCAAGAAGGGCATAGGCAAAGAACACCAGAGGATGCCAAACACCAACTCCTGGTTGACAGAGACAGAGTCGCCCAAGAACTGCAAGAGCCCCGACTTACACCAACCCGTGTGCACTTTTCACTGGATTGATTACAAGAAAGCCTACGAGCTCAATGCCACACTACATGGATCACTGAGTGCCTTGGAGATGTAGCTTAATATCAATAGGACACTCAAGGGCGCTTCACCCTGGAGGCCAATGGCAAAGCCACTTGCACAAGTGACCATCAGATGATGGCATATACCAAGCGGAGATGCACTGTCCCCACTGCTGTTCTGTATAGGTCTGAACCCCTCAGCCAGATAATCAACAAGACTGGCTATGGATACCGACTCAGGAATGGGGCCACCGTCAGTCACCTCCTCTACATGGATGACATCAAGCTGTATGCTAAGAGTGAGCGAGACATCGACTCACTGATCCACACGACCAGGATCTACAGCACTGATATCAGGATGTCATTCGGGCTGGAGAAGTGCAGTCGGATGGTAACAAAGAGAGGGAAGGTAGTCCACACAGAAGGGGTCTCACTCCCAGAGGGAACAATAGCAGACATTGAGGATGGGTACAAATACCTTGGAATACCACAGGCAAATGGCAACCTCGAAGGGGCAACGAGGAAAGCAGCAACTGCCAAATACCTCCAGCCAGTAAGGCAAGTCCTAAGAAGCCAGCTCAATGGCAAGAACAAGTCCCAGGCGATAAACAGCTACGCCCTGCCAGTGATCAGATACCCTGCAGGCATAATAAGATGGCCAAAGGAAGAGATACGAACCACAGACGTTAAGACACGAAAGCTCCTCACCATGCATGGAGGTTCCATCCCAAATCCAACACCCTGAGACTGTACACCTGCTGTAAGGAAGGAGGCCGTGGACTAGTGAGCGTGAGAGCCACTATCCAGGATGAAACATCCAAGATCCACAAGTACATCAAGGATAAGGCCCCAGAAGACGAAGTGCTTAGTGAATGTCTCAGGCAATGAGGAACAGAAGGTGAGGTGCCGGAGGAGGGACCATCATGGGAGGACAAGCCCTACATGGATGTACCACCGAACATAACTGAAGTGGCTGATATCAAGAAATCCTACCAGTGGCAAGAGCGGGCCGGACTGAAAGACAGAGACTCATCATGGCTGCACAGGAGCAGGCCCTGAGCACCAGAGCGATAGAGGCCCAGATCTACCACACCAGACAAGACCCACGGTGTAGGCTGTGCAAAGAAGCTCTGAGACAGTCCAACACATAACTGCAGGGTGTAAGATGCTGGCAGGGAAAGCATACATGGGCATACAACCAAGTGGCTGGTATAGTGTACAGAAACATCTGTGCGGAGTACGGACTGGAAACCCCAAGGTCAAAGTGGGAAACACCTCAAAAAGTGGTAGAGAATGACTTCCAGATACAGACTGACAGACTGGTAATGGCAAACCAACCAGACATCGTGGTGGTGGATAAAGAGCAAAGGAAGGCCGTTGTGGTTGATGTGGCGATACCAAGTGATGGCAACATCAGGAGAAAGGAACATGAGAAACTGGAGAAATACCAAGGGCTCAGAGAAGAGCTGGAGAAGGCCTGGAAGGTGAAGGCCAGGTGGTGCCCGTGGTGATCGGAGCACTTGGGGCAGTGACCCCCAAACTGGAGGAGTGGTTACAACAGATCCCTGGAGGAACATCAGACATCTCAGTCCAGAAGAGTGCAGTGCTAGGAACAGCTAAGATACTGCGCCCGAACCCTCAAGCTCCCTGGCCTCTGGTAGAGGACCACAGAGCTCAGAGATGGATGTGACCACCCGTGGAGGGTGAGCAGGGAATTTTTAATATATATATATATATATATATATATATATATATATATATATATATATATATATATATATATATATGACAGGCTGACAAAATTGCATGTCAGTAATTTTACACTTTTATGATTACTAGATTTTCTAAGTTACCTACTTCACAGATATGCTCTCAAAGCACTGTACTGTTGTCATTATTCATTCATCCTTTACTCAGTGGTGAGCTACCTATGTAGCCACAGATGCCTTGGGGCAGACCAAGGCTGCTAATTTAAGCCATAGGCCGCTGTGAGCATCACCAATCATTCACGCGCACACCACTTTCATACTGCAATGTGGGTGAAGTGTTGCCAAAAGGCACAACATTTTCTCCAGCCCCCCACTGTGGCACCTGGTGTTCCAGTGGTCTCCTATCGAAGAACTAACCAGGCCCCGACCTGCTGAGCTTCAGAGATCTGACGAGATCAAGCACTGACCAGCAGGTGTAGCCACATAACACATAATACATAAATAATACTTTACTTTGTTTAAGTTGTTTTTATCAGTACTGTTCTGTTGATGGGTGTACTCTTTAGTTTTACTTATAGTGAAGTAGTAGATATTTTCTACAATATGCACAGTTGTAGATAATCTTTTTTTTTTTTTTTCTTTGTGCTTAACCCTAAGAAGACTACTATATGAGAATGTGTGAGTAAATAATTCATATCTTCTAGAATTAACTGTTCTTGTATCTCATATAAGGGCTGTGTAACCCCAGGCTGAAACCAGTATGTATGCAATATAATAAATGAATATGGATTGGGCTAAAGTCTGACAGATTCTGGTTAGCCTTGGAGCTGGAGTTATGCTTTATACTGCAGCTAAAGTTGAGCTCAATTTCACATGAATAATAACTCTGTCATATTTGAAAATGGGATTGCCAAGAAGTGTTTAGATTTCCAACTAGACAACACTGTTTATATTCTAATGTATGCCAGGGAAAGCATTACTCCCCAGGAGCGAGTGAGACGTAAAAGCAATAAGCAGTCAAATACCTGGAGCTGATCCGAATATAAATGGGTTCAATGGGTCAAAAGTCCTCCACTGACAGCAGAAGCTAACCTTGGTATGTGGTGTACCTTAACCATCACAGTTCTAAGTTACTGTAATTTTTTTGTTTATTATATGCTTTTGTGTGGAAATTTAGAAAATTAGTTACACGCATTACTTGCATGATCGTTAATGGAGTATACTGCCTTATTTTTCAATAATTTTGAACTTAAAGGTTAAATAAAAATAATTGAAATAAATAACAATGTTATAGTTTTTATAGAATAATTTCAGAAATTGTGTTTTTGTATAAAGACACATCTTTTAAAAGTCTGAGAAATTTAATTGTTATGTTCATGTTCATGTTCTGCTTTGGTATGAGAAGTATCAGTAAGCGTTTGTCAGAGCAGTGTGTGCAGAAAAGTGCGTCCTCCTCGAGGCAGCAGGCTCCAGGCCCACGGCTCATTAAATAGATATAGTGGGTGATACTACAGGGGTAAGAGGAGCGCCGCTCACTTCAGGACCATAGACCTGCACTTCAGCTCTGTGACGGCTGGAGGGAGACGCTTGGGGACAGGTGAGCTCCACTCTGACAGGGGTCAGCCTCTACAACAGACAAGACCTCATCTCTAACCTGTTTGTGGATCAACTATTTTGATGAATCTGCTTTAATCCAGTTTTAGCTTAGATGTATGGAAAACAGGGGAGGATAAATCCAAAGAGCAGAATCTGGACAACGAGTGCTATGCCATGATACATGCCGAGAAAGGCAAAGATCCAGAGCAGCCTCTTGTATGTAGTCTTAACAATGAAGGTTATGATGGGTAAAAACACAAAATCCAAGAATGCATTGTTATAAGAGTTCTAACAGCTACAAGCTTTTTGAAATAAAAATATACCCCCCAATTTTCAAAATCTCACCTCGTTGTAGCTCATTAAGATGCAGACACTGGCTAAATATATTCCTCTCCTACTGAGGGATGGCCTGATCTGTATTCACATCTTCATTTCTGTATTTTCCACTTACCTCTCTTTAGCTCGACTGCCTGCTCACTCACAGCAAACTGACAATAAATGACATTCCTACAGATAGAAAGATAGATAGATAGATAGATAGATAGATAGATAGATAGATTATTATCATCATTTTCACGTGTTAAATAGTATCCCTTTAATTAGAGACCTATTGAAAGCTATATGCTTCTAAAAGGGTTCTCCATGTGTCTATATTATGCGTGACATTTCCGCACCTGTTCGATCAGCTGTCCGTCAAAGAAAAAAAATGTAACACTAATGACAACACTGCCATATTGATTTGCACAGTGCCTGGGGCTGATGTATTACCTGTCTTCTCTTCCTATCTTGATATAGGTTCCATATGATGCACCTGTTGAGACGTTGTATTAAAGGTGCACGCTCCACCATTTGCTTGTCACTATGGAGATGTTATTGCTTCGCCCGGAAAGCTCCACAGTGTGATATAAAACGTCTCTATCTCCATGGAAACAATTATATGACGCAGACACGCCAAGTTTCAGGTCAGATCTGTGGAGAGACGAGGCCCCTGGAGTAAGTAACCCTAACCCATGTTTTTTCATTTTAGCTATGAAAATACCTGTAATTGAATAAATGCAAGATAAAAGTTTGATGCCATACTGTGTGGAACATTTCAGACAAGGTAATCACAGCCCCATGGAAACAAGCCCCTAAAAGTTATAGCGCACATTCACCTATGTATGTGTATCTGTGGTAAGCCCACTGAACATTTGTACCTTTATTGCTCTGGCTCCTTTACTCCACATTATGAAAATATATGCATTCTAGTGAATCTATAAACCTCTCACTGATGTCACTGCTGTGATTTTTCTCACATCTGAAACCCTGGATTCACTTCAAAGATGCCCGTAGTGTGTGACAATAGGAACGCCTGCTCAGCCAATGCATCTGATTCCAATACATTATTCAGGATTCACACGTATACATATTCACCTATCTCCAGGAACATTCCCAGGCTCTCAATAAACTATAACATTACCACCTCCATTTAGCAAGAAACTACTAAATTACTACTGCACTGACGGGTTTCATTTTGTGATTTGTGCTGCTGAAAAGTAAAATACATAGATCTACTTCTTGTCTTTCACCAGAAAAGCACCTTTTATTGGTAATTGAGGGACAAAAAAGTGACTCTCAAGCTGCTTCAAAGTGCAGTGTTTTTTATAGATATATGGGTAGAATCTTGCTAATGTTTTCTTTGATTTCTGATTATCGTGGATGTTACACTTCTTCTTTTTTTTAAAGCAAAAGGAAGATGAGAAACTATTCAATGTTGCCAGCTGTAAGATGACATTTTTGATGCTGCTGTGTAAATTGAATTGTCTTGAATTGCATCACAATATGATACATGTATTAGGACATTACTGCGTCTGTTATTATCACTCTACCTCGTTCTACTGTGCACTTCCCAGTCCTAATCAATACACTTTGATGGTTAGAGAAAATGCAATCGCTAAAGGATCCCAACATATAGGGAAGGGTTGCTGATCTTTTGTAGTGTTGTGTTTATTTCTTGTTTTGGGTATAGCGACATTACTGTTATAATGGTTAAAACCACTATAAATAATGTAGATGAAGGACTAGAAATATAATTTTAATGCCTTATCTTTGTCCTGATCTTATGCAAGTTTTCACATTTGGGCTCCCACTTAAGGCCTATTGATAGTGTGGCTTTCATTAGTGCAGTTTGAAATAGCTGCAGCATTCTGTGTTTGATGTGTCATTATCACAGGATCATTACTTGTGTCTGGATGTTTCCCTTTTATGATTTGGAGAAACTCATTGGCTCAATATGTCAAGGTTAAGAAGCTTGAAGAACACGTCTAAGCTTGAACTTAAAGGCCTGCAAACGTATTCCCGTCCTGCTGTGAAGATAATTAACAGAAAGACAGAGGAAGATGAGTAGTATGCATAGTTATAAAAGCTGTGTATATCTTTTATGAGCTGTGTAATTACTTCTCTCACATTTTGCATCCTAAGCCTTTTGTTTGTTTTTTTGTTCAGTTCAGGATTAACTATGCAAGACTCCTCCTCTGCATGTATATTGTTTTTGAGGCAAATGGAAGAAGAAAAGACTCTGGATAATTAATGTAACTAGCATTGTAACATTTATAGTTGGAAGTCTCTGATGTTCTCTACAGGCTTGTTCATGCATTAATACATGTTGGCTACAGCAGTGCCACCTTAATTGGTTTATGGCTCTCAATGACAGCTGCACACTCGCTGTGTATTAAACAAATTCACAATGTGTTTAATGATTTGCTCTCAGGCTACTTTCTGTGTTCTTCACTTTCCCTTCTACTCTCCAGTTTGTCACAGCGTTTCCCACTCTTCCTCTTTCATCATGTTCCTTCATACTATATTTATTCAGCCTCTGCTCTAATCAGGCATAACTTGATTGAAATGTTGCCTCAATTGTTTCACGTGAAATGGGAAAAGTTACCTAGCACCTGGTTGTATATGTGTTTATCATTGGTGGAAAGTAACAAAGTACAAAAGTAAAAGTTCTGTACTTAAACTGCTTTACTTAAAGGAAACACATCATACTAAGTTGACTTTTTTTTTTTTTTTACTTTTAACCCTGCTCTAACATTGTTCCATTATCAAAAATATACTTGGAGCTTCATTGAGCTTCATTGTCGCTAGTTTGATCAACCCTGGTTAGAAAGTATTCTATCCTCCGAGCATCATAAACTGTGTGACGTTTTCTTGATGTGTGACGTGGCTCCGAGAATCTTCTGTGCTGTTTTTAATTAAGTCCATCAATCATCATCAGACTCGTTCTGAGCATTTCTGCTGTCTAATCATGATCATTACAACTGCGTGGCTACCTAGAATCCCCCAGAGAAGCTTCCAGTTGTTTATTTTTTAACGAGTAGAGGGATTACGTTGTGTTCATTTTGTTAGGTTTTTTTTTTAGTTTGAAAACATGAGATGCCAAAGTATAGGTAGTCAAGAGCGAGGCTAATAACAATACAAATAATGCATAATATTTGTCTTTGAAGCTATTTTTACCCTGGATACTTTTACTTTTGCGTTACTACATTTAGAGCAAATATCTGTACTTTCTGTATTTTTTAACTGGACTGAAAAACTAGAAAGCACTTTTCATACGGTTTGAGGGATTATCTTTAGCACATTCATGGTGACATCCTGCCTAATTTAATGCTTTAACAGTACTCAGAATCTGTGTGAAGTACATTTTTAAACCGGTAATACTTCGATAGATGTTTTATGTGGGTACTTGTACTTTTTTTGCTCCTGTATTTGAACGTTTACTGAAGTAACACAACTGAGTACTTCTTCCACTGCACTATATTGCGTTGGTTTGTTGGTGGTTGTATATTTGGTAGACTGTCATTGTTATGCCTTGTATGTGACTTATTTTCTTGACGTTCTCAGCACAACTTCGAACTTGTCGTATCTGGGATTTAACCTTCTGGTTCAAGACATTCCTTCTACCTTCTGCGCCACGGTAGCACAATGCGTAACTTCATGGTGTTATGTTTTTCTTTTTTTGCACCAAGACAGCCAAATTTCGCAAAAGCTTTAGCCAGAAACTGTGACTGATAAATCCTTGTTCCCCAGTGACAGGGGCCTTCTCAACTCCAATCACAGAACAAATAGGTTAAAATGCCCTGTGTTGTTTATGTTCAGCCACCGTTTCTGTTCTCATCAAAGCACAAACAAAAAGGGCGTGAAAGGTGTGAACCAGTGGCATCCATGTTTGTGCTGTGGTGTCAGAAAGGCTTTTCATTAGGCTTGCTGTATTGAATAAACCAGCAAAAAATGATTGATTTATTAGCCAACGCTGATAAGCACAGAATTATAGTGCAATATGTTTGATGGAGTGTTATTAATAAGACAGAGAAGCACAAACGGCGCATTTGTAGTAAGTGTATGAGCGCATTCACCCAAACGTCTATAAAGAGGCATGTTAACAGAAAGCCCTCTGCTCTGCCACACAATGATACATTTTATGGGAAATTTAATAAGCTTTCCCTGTGTATTGCCCACATGCCTTATCGCTGCCAATAGAAAAATATCCATTTGGCCTTTGACACTCTCACTGTTATGAGCTCTTTCGATTTACTGCGGGCCGTTCTAAGGACGTGTAGCCCACCATGTTGGTGTTTCTTCATTTTGTCTTTGAACTTGACAGTTTTTTAAGGTTACTCATATCTTCTAAAATCTGCTCGTTACTACACTTTACTGGGTAAAATCATTTGTTGGTGGCAATATTTTCTTTTGGGTATGCTAATTTGTAATCATATTTTTTCTAAGAAAGTTTGATTAGCTTTGTGGCCATTTGTGACCATTGCCTCCTCGTGAGACTGCCGCCTTAAAGGGATGAGCCAAAGACACTGGCAGCCACTAGTGCTAGAGTGACGTGTCTTACTATTGTGCCCTTGTGAATGAATCTGTTATTGCAGTTATATAATTATGAATCATGACAAGAGCTGGTACATTTACCTAAGAATAAAATCTCTCTTTTATAAGCTCAGAAATGCTAAGTTTTGTTTTGGACTGTATTTGTAATGCCTTTAATCATCACAAACACCTGCCTTAGATCATTGAGCAAAACAAATGTCACGTTTTGATTATGTATGATTAGTGTGAGTGGTATGGTGAGTGATAGGTACTGTACAGAAAGGGTGGTATTGATCGGTAAGTATGCCTGTTACACAGGCTGGAAAGTGATTTTATTGTTAAGTGACTAGATTAAAAGCTTATCTTTATTTCTTGTTTTTGCAAAACACAAAAATACACGTATTCTTTAAACATCCCCATGTGACTTTATCAAATCAGGTTGGACTGTTTGTGTGACAGCCGCAGGTTAGAGCCTCTGCCTGCGAGGGGAGTCATTTTGTATGAAAATATACACATTAATCGCCTGGCGCTCTTCCTTCTGTCTTGCTCAGCGCTTTGCTTGTGCAGTGACGCACACAGCAAAGTGCCAAGAATAGAATGGTTCACATGCATTCTCCCACAGTCCCTCCAGGACTAATGTGCTCAATTGGGCAAAAACAATTATGTTATGTTGTTTCAAGTTAGTGGGTCACCTTTGCTTTTAGATGTGCCTTTTCAGTATCCATTAAATGTCCACACTGGTGATCATAGATTCAAATATATTGTACTTAATATATTACACTAGTGGGCTTTTAAGCATTACAGTTTGAGCAGAGCCTTTTGACTGATGCTTACGCCACAGTTTTGATCTCTCTGGCTCATGACCTAACTCTGTCTCTTAAAGATGCCATTGTCACAAAGCATGACCCTGTTACAGAATTATGACCATCAAAGGTTCTGTTCACTGTCTTTACTTTGAACTGTGTGAGGGAAGATGACACACCACTGCAGTGAGCCTCCCTCTTATAACACTAATGCTTGTTACACACATTGACTTTCCTAGCCTTATAACATGGGCTTTCAAGTGAAAAAGTATGATTCATGTCACTGAACGATTCTTTGATCCCTTTTTTCTATTTAATCCTCTCCCTCTCCCAACCTGTTCTGTACAGACTTAAGTGTACTTGACAAATAGGTTTGGGGACGATAAACTTAGAGTCATATGATCCTGTATGTTAAGACTCTTTCACACTAAAGAGATTACCCTCAGTCCAAACTAGTCCAGCAAGTTTTGGCAACATGTAGCCTACGTGTGTTCAGTGTGAATGCCGCTGTCGGAGCTCAGAGGAGCACGGCGGAGGCCATGGGGGCTGGCTGTTGAAGGATTCAATCAGCGTCTCCACAAGAGGAGCGCTCTGATTGGCTCCAGGCTCTATTTACAAAGTTCTCTTTTCATTCGTATTTAGCTCTCAGCAAGTATCTGTGATGACAATGTGCTGTAGTTAGCTTCCCTTTATTTTAGACTTGTCTAAATCCAAACATAAGTGTCTCCTTCATATGCCAAAAAACTGTAATAATCCAGTCTGTTTGGTCCATGTATGTGAATAATACACTCATGACTGCCCGCAGTTGTAGAAAGGTATTGAGTCGTTGGTAAGTATTTTTCGCTGCAGTAGGAAAGAGCATTTACACAGGGGAAACGTGTTTGGAGATGTGGAGAGACAAACTGTTGTCCTGACTCAGTGAGGAGGTCGTATTGGTGAGAAAGAGCCTTTAGTAATTGGTCTTTTATTTATTTTTATTTTTTTCTTTCTGTTATTTGTACTTTGTTATGTTGAGGACCCCCTCGCAAACGAGATATTATATCTCAAAAGGCCTATCCTACAATTGAGTGTTTAGTGGAAATATTTTAGCAGATCTGTTTCTGCTGCCTTCAAATAACAATTCAGTTTATGAAAAGAATAGGATGGCCAGACATCCCAAAAAACTCAGAACAGTCCTAAAATCCTCTTTCCTCCTGTCCAAATTGTTCAGAAAATAATATCTGTAGTGTTTGATCAGTAGACACCACACGCCTCTATTCTCTATTCTTCTGTTGGATGTGAATGAACACAGCATGCGCACGGCAGCATTCAACCACGCACTTCTCCTCTCCTGCTTTGCACACAGCTCTGCGGCTGAATTGAATAAAATTGTGCTGCTTCTCTGCAAGCTCCGGACTGTAACAGACTGAGGGACCGCTGTAGATTTGTTGTGGAGAGGGACAAAAGCTGTGACGAAGGCAGAGAAAAACGAGAGACCAATCTGGAGAGACTCTCACTGAAAGCCATCAGGGCATTTAAAACAAAAAAAAAATTAATCCAGTTGGAAGAAAAGCACAGGCATCTGTCCTGTCCACAAATGCACAAAGCACCTCTATGTGCATGTTTTTAAAAAGCTAAATAGTCCGTATTTCTCTTAAAATAGGCAAAGTACACCTTTCGGCGCTGCCTTGTTTGTTGTTTGTTTTGGTTGCTTTGGCTTTCGCCCAAACCACAATGCTCACTGTGATTGGTGCATTTGGCTCTATCACAGTCTCAACAGCGGGAGGCTATCAAGATGGATTCTTAAATTGATTGATTGATTCTTTATGAAATTATGGGAATTCATTTTACTGGCAATGGAGTCCTTGTCATTATCTAGTCCTAGTCCTTATCTTATTGAATAGGTAAGCTACTATTGTAGAAACTGTTGCCCTGAGGCAGACTGACAGAAGAAAGGCTGCCAGTCTGTGCCATCCCCCTCAACCACCACCAAGCATTCATAACACACACCACATTTATACGAGCGTCCCAATCTCAGCTATTTTCATTACCCTGCATAATCACTGCTGCTGTTCTGAGCCACAGAACACAAATCATTATTTACATTTTACAAAATGATGATGTTAGCATAGTAAAAAGAATATCAGAAATAAACAATTTCCTTTTATGTGTGAATATATGTGTACTACTAATTTTTTTATGTATTTCAAGTCCTATATTTGTCTTTTAACTTGCATTTATTAAACACATGCATATTGCTTCATTTTTGTTGTGGGGCGGCTGAAGTGGGGCATTTATTTCATCACCTCTGTGGAAGCCTCCGCAGCAGCAGCCTTGACTGTTTGATCACACAACATGAAAGCACATCTTACAGAAATAAATAAGATGTCAACATGTCTCATGCTTCATTTAATGCTTCCAAAAATATGTATGAAGATGAATACCGTCACTTCTTGTGCTCTCTATAGACCTGTGTCTGTACAAGATGTTCCAATGGGGCTCAAGAACACCTGCAGTGACGTCACACTAGGGGAGTGGCCATGACTTGGCCTAAACCCTCAGAGACTAGACTCTAGGATATATTTCTAGATGTAATTCATTCACCCTTTGTCTGTGCAATCATCTGTATTCCTTTTTTCATTGTATTACACTTTGTGTTAAATAACTTTGTTGCTTACCTCCAATATAATGGTAGAAACAGTGCTTGATTAAAGCTGGTGTGTTATAGTATTAGTATTGATCCCAGCTCCCATAAACCCCAGGCTGAATACAAATCCTGTCCCCTGTATGCTCACAAATACACACCTCTTCTGTTGGGTTCACATGTATTTTAATGTTAAGGGCCTGGGTCTGGTGTAGCTCCTTCATAAACTTAAGGAGGCAGATCTGATGGCATTGGACAGAGCTGGCAGTGTGCCTGTGTGTCTTAGTTAAAGGGCAGAGTGTGCATAATGCTGGCATGGCCCACTATCAGCCTCTATAATCTCCAGTGGAGCAGTGTCATCACTACTGCCCCCCGCCCTCTCACTCTCTCGCCTGCACCCAGGGACAAGCGAGCCTAGTGGACCTGACAGACCGGACTCCAGGGGCCATGCTCACTGGAGAAGCCGGCCACAGAAGCACAAGGACAAATGACATATTGCAGCATACATTTGCATTTTTGTACGCCATTACATGTTGTAAAAGTTATAAAGTGACAGACAATGCAGCAGGAAAAGCATAGAAATGAAAAATTATTTTACAAGTGTTCAATACTGAGTGTATAGTCCAATAAAAAATATCAAAAAAGAGTTGGAGAAAAAAAAAACAAGCTTGCAGTGTGGTCTTTCAAATAGGAGTCATCATCATCATCATAAACCTCCTTTTTATTCCCATTCAGGTCGGGCAATGACTCTTTTGCTCCTCTATCCCTCGACGGCTCCACATTGATGCCTCGTCTGACGAGGTCCTCAGAGATCACATTTCACCTTTTCTTTCAAACAGAGTGTGGAGTTATATTCCTGGGCTTTAGTAGCTCATTTTGCAGTCCTTTCACATGTGTGTAGTATTTGAACCTCAGCTGAGATTTACAGGCAAATTTTATTTCTGATCAATTGCCATAATATCATCTGAATATCATCATCGTAATAAAAGTTTTAATTGGATGGGAGGGTTTGCTCTCTCATAAAAATTGTTCACCAGGAAACAACAACATTGTCGAATGCAAATAAAGATGATTAGGACATTGTAAAATTCAATTCTTAAAATGCATTTTTCTCACATAGGGCCCTTAAAGCAGCACCTATATACTAAACTTTACTTCTACTTAACATGATTGTAACAAATTGTGCAGGATTTATTGATGTCTAATTCAAAGCCTGACAAAGTTAAATTTTTTTGTCAAAATTAGAACTTTTAAGACAAATTTCAGTAAGGTCTAGTTTCCCCTCTGTAAATTTTTAACTCATGTAATTAATTGATTTATTTTTTAACCAATACGTTAACAAAATTAAGAAATACATTTAACCCTGGATCTGATTGTGCACATAAAATGCCTGATAAAACACAGGACATCTACTGCAGAAGTTGATCTCTAAATTTAAGATGTTAAGCTGCAGTGTTTCATCTTTAAAAAAAAAAAAAAAAGTCTAAAGCCAGTAAATAACCTGCATACCTTTAATAATGATAGTATAGTATATTTTTTGCTGAGTGTTTCTTATCCCTTATGAGAGAAAACACCATTGAATCTGCATGCACAAGGTAAAAAAGAAAAAGAAAAAATCCCTAACTCTGCTAACAAGACAGCTGCTTTAAAAAGTACCCGTGCGGTGAGTGTCAACAAAGGAGGCTGTATTGTAAATGTTAGCGCCTTGCTCTGCTCCAAAGGCCTCTGCCACACAGCTTACAGTGTCAGCTGACTGTAGCACTAGCTCAGCGCCGCCGCCACTGTGCTGCTGAAATGGAAGTGCAACAACCGCAGATGTTTTTACAGTTTTGAGAAAGCAGCCCCGACTCGCTTGTTATTTCACTCCTGTGATTACGCCAATGAGCTGTGGGTGCACTCTGCTATGATAGCTTTGTATCAAGATTTTTGCAATCCAACATATTTGATTGCTCTACATTTTGACGCTTCTTAAAACATTTATTCCCCCTTTTTTCTTACTTTGCAACAAACTTTTTTGTCAGTGGTACCGTTTAGCTGTCTGGCGCCTCTTTGTGTAGTTATATCTGGGTCAGTTTGTCATTTTTCTACCTCAAAACAAAGTCTATTCAAGGAAATACATTACTAAAAGGGCTTGTCCTCCTTTCATTGTGTTCTGACATGAATATTGTAAACCCCAGGTATTTCTGTGTATGAATGAATTATTACTCTTTTTCCACTTGAAACAGGCCTGTCACTTCCCTTACACATAATGCACACCTGATTTGCCATGTTCATTTCTCTTCCTGGCTCTTTGTACCGTTTTTTTCATCGTACCTCAGCGTTACAAAATGAATGATAAATGTTTGATTTGATTATTCCTATGCTCTTGTAGTTTCCTGGAGGTAGGCAGCGTCTGTCAGAGCCTCGGTGACATTCCCTCAGGGTTATGGGGAGGACTGGAGCGTGGAGCAGAAGATTAACGCATGCATGTTTTGTATTATTCCTCTAAACCCTGGAAGGTGAATGTGGAAGGTCATCATTGTGTGGTGTATAATATAAAGCATGGCTGCCATTGTCAGGGATTAGAGTCTGACCAATGGAGTAAGAATGGGTTCTGTGGTGCGACACACACGGTCCATGTACGAATGTCTCTATTGACTGCTCTGCTTTCACAGTAATGCTAATGAATGAAATAAGTAATGAACGAGATAAGGATGAGTGTCTAAATCTAAATTCTAAATGCAGATACGAACCACACCACTGAGAATATCCGATCTCTGCACATTTCAGAGGCTAAACAGCGTCAGTACTTGGATGGGAGAACGCTGAGTACACCAGGTGTTGTAGTTTGGCAGCAGTGACTCCGAGTGTAGAGTACGCACTGCCGTTGTGTTCTAGGGCAAGACATTTCACCCACCTTGCTTCCTTTGTTGAAGTACACTGTGTACGAAAGAGAGTGGGTTGGAAATTACAGAGTACAGAATGATATGTACATAATCTCACATGTACAGTAGATCCTAATTCAGCTGTACTTACAACAGTGTATTAGTGCTGTACAATTAAACACAATCAAATTAAATAGTTGTAATTATCAAAGTGCAAAGGCTGCAATTATTCATGTAAATAAAATGTCCTCTGCAAACAACATGATGACATTTTTATGAAACTTCCTGTATATTCTTCAGCGTAGTCTGAAAATGATACAATTTAGTTCTTTCTTCAATGTAATATATCTATCAATTTACTATTACAATTTACTATATATACTGTTACAATTTTATATATATATATAAAACAATTCAACAATCAAAATTTTGCAGAGATTTCTCACCAATTAAGGTGCAAGATTTAAAACCCTGAATATTTCTTAGACAGTCAGCTAACAGAGATTGACTCCAAGTGTTAAGCAAAACTCAAAACGTTTGAATCAGGGGGATTGATTTATCATAATGCCTCATCAAAGCCAGTGCGGTTTTACTGATAAGTTTAATAACAGGCCAAACCTGAGGGTCAATCTATTTAAGATCAAGTCTGCATTTGCACATTTCTTCTGAATGTACCTGATCAGACTTCGAGCTCTCTGGTAACACCTACATAAATCTGAGGTGACGCTGTCCGATTGATTGCACTTATCTGCATCGCTTTATTTTTTTCACCCTTCTCTTATTGCCTGATTGCTTTGCCTCACTTGATAGACCGTGTGTACCGTCAATATTTTTAGTCAGAGATTAATTTCTCTGCACAATCTTGGCACGTTGGAAAGCACTGGGCAATCAGATAACATTTATAAAGCCATGCTTGACCCTGAGTGCCCAGGATAAAGGCCAAGAATGGGGGAACATTATTGAGTCTGCAGCCTCATCACATCCATCGCCGATTTGGTTAGGTAATGCAATCCTCTTCATTTGATTTGATCTTGTGATGTTTTAGACCTCAATAACTTTTCTCAATGATTTGGCTCTAAATTCACAATTGGTGTGAGCTTATTTCACCTCTGTTTCCTACCTATAATCGTCAACGCAGACTTGTCTCATTATCAGAGAGCATACGGACAACATCACAGTAATCCCTGACTAAGACTGCATGGTCAATCATATTAAATCCTAATGCTTTCAAGGTGACCCCGGGCCTGGATTCTCTGGGCATATGGTCCAGCTTTAAGCTGCGGCACGAGCTTTAGGAGAGAATTTATCTTTTCATTAAATTTACAACAAGACTGGTCATTATCATCCTAACTTTATCACATATACTCTTTATCCTATTTTCACTAGTGTAAAATGTCCTTCTGACTTTGCCTTTAATGCCCCTTTTGTTTATAGCACTTCAAAGAGCACGGTATAAGCCAAAAAGTACAAGAGAATAGCTGCATGCACTCCCTCCCAGTCAGGCTCAATTAGTTTGCTTTGAAATGCCGGATTTGCTCAATTAGTTGTGTATTTGTCAAGGGGAGCAAATGGGATTTGAGAAAGACCTTTATGACAAGATGGTGCATATCCAAACAAGCAAGAAAAACTTTGCCCTATAGCAGTTTCTGGGCTCATTTATTAGGGCTACAAAGGGCTGCTGGCCCACTCCAGGCACAGAGTTATACAACATGGAAAAGATGTATTGATTGCCCAAAACACCTATACATCATCTAGTTTCAGTATTGACAATTTTGTTCAAGGAGGATTGTGCGTATTTGTGCAATGACTCACTATGTGGTCTTTATCCCATTACTGTGTGCATGAATGAGCCCTATCCCCATGAAACTGTGAAAAAGACAGTATACAGTACTAGTCAATGCAATCCCTCATTCATCCTGGAGGGGTTCATTGAAGTATAGGTTCAAAAGTGTTTATACATTATAATAAAGACGTTTTGACTTCCATCCCAAAGTCGTTTTCATTTGACTGGCCCTGCCCAAAGGAGTTATAACTGAAACATGCACTAAACGTATATTCAAGTAACGTATACGTGTACAGATTTTAAAGCAGTATAAAAGCTGCTCAAATCATTTTTATCAGATGATGGAAAGTCATGAAAAATGACTTTTGGATTGGAGTTGAAACGCCGTAATTTCTAAAACAGCGTCCACCATTGGAACCTTGTTTACAATAGTTCACTGCTGCACTGGTGATGTCTGAATGTGGCCAATGGAAACTGTGCCTTATACGTGTTAGATCATGTAATTTATAAGGTACACATGCATATCTTCCAGCTTTAAAGGTCAGTACATAAGTCCTTGTGGCAGAACAACTGCAGCAGGATGTTTTCTTCTCACAATAGGTTAGTGTTAGCAGTGCTGAGCAAATTGTGCTCCAAGGACGAAGTGCCACTGTCACAGTTCTTTTAGAGTTCTTTCATAGAGTTCAACAGCTCTTTATACAGATGGACATTGTGTTCTTAGTCATACGTTCTGAATGTGCTCTTGTAAGAGCTTGTTCAGCCAATCAGGGGCTTTTAAATTCAATGAGTGGTACTGCATTCACATTGTGATCTGCTGACGTGGAAACATCAATTAAGAAATACTGTAAATATGTTCAGTGTTTATTACAGGCAAATACTTGAGTCTTCATTGTGAAGCTTTAGAGCCATTGTGCGACATTGCCAACAACATGGCCTCATATGGACGCTCTGAATCAATAGTGAGTTGAACTCATCACAAGGCTGTCCCACTTATAAATCAGTCGATGGCCTACAAAGGCCATCACACAGCGCTTCCACTATATGACAATTCCCAGTGCAACTTTCAGCCCAGTGCCTAATCAATCAGATTCCTGCTGATGGAACCAATGACCATCCAGATGATGCCATTTGTCCTCCAACAAACCGCATTAGGGGACAGGCCTGAGAACAGCCTTATTGCAGTCTGTCGATGCTCAGCTGACAGAGGCCAGAGGTTACGCTTTCATACCACCTCCCCTCCATTCACTCACACATTGATCTGCCTTCAAGCACTGCTCAAATTCAGATGTGAGAACTACCAATGACATCTAATTATATAAATTCAAATCCAATTTGCAATTCAGTGGGTTTATGTGCAAGTGTAATTTTTAACATATTTTAATGTCTTGCTCTCTTTGAGTATCCTCGAAAGGATAATCCAGTTTATCTGATTTTCTAAATGTCATTCAAACTTTCTCCAACTCCCTGAGCAAAAGGCTTCAGGCCATCTGTCTCTGTTGCATCTATGTAGATAAGCAGACGACTAAAATCAACAAACTTGTACCCTAAAAAACACATTTTGTAAACTACAGCACTGATAAAGTCTAAATCTAAACAGGGCCTTATGTGTTGTCGTCCTCAAACTTAGAGCGAACTTGTTTTGACAGGTAATGTATGACTAACTTCTGCCACAGTTACGATGTACTTGTCTGCTGCATGCGACAATAGAGGACATTAATTAGGTGTTCACTTTCATTAATTTGATGGTGACAATAAAACTGTCTCCAGAACTACTACACTGCAATAAATAGCGTCGGGGCTACGTGATGGGTCACATTTAGCCCATTTGTTCTTCAAAGAGCATGAAAATGTTTGTAAAATGCCCAGGAGTGATGCATAGGTCACAAAGTTCAGATGGATGTACTATAGCGAGACCTTTTAATCATGTTTTACACACAAGGACTAATAGAACGGTCCACACAACAGAAGATGAGTGATGGGCTTCTGCATCTCCCCATCAGGCTTTAACAACACCACATAACTCAGAAATCTCATACACAAAGTCCAAAGCGCTGCAGTGCACCCTCGTAATGCATTAGGCGCACATTAACGACGGCTGACCCATCTTCCTCTGCCGTTTGACTTGGAGACATATGACTCATCTCTCACTGTTTTGATTGATTGACCAGTTGCACTTTGATGAGTGGATTGAAAGGCACTTAGCGTAACCACACCTTATGTTGACTGACAATATGCAGCAGCCATTAACTGGTGGAATATGTTAAGAATCTATTTCCAAGCAGCTCAGACCCACAAATGGGAAGTTAAATGCCTCTTTGATGTATTATTTACAATCTGGTCTATGGTGTCACCCTGATACCACCAACAGCAGCCCATTATGTTTTATAGACTACTTTTACTCTTCAATGTATTATTTATGTTTAGAGATTTCAGTCAAAATTACCATCAGTCAAGGTGACTGAATGAATCAAACTGAGAGCCCAATGATGGTCTCGTGGTTGGAGCAAACTTTAGCTAAAGAACTCAGAGCTTTTGAATGAGAGTGTTGGCAGGGCCCTACCATTACTGTGAATGTGCTGCCGCTCGCTCCCATTCTGAAACGCATAAGATTGATGTGTTCATTTAACATTAGCCCGCAGCACCACAAAGAGGATAAGCACCTGGGCTCTAAAAATACCCCCCTTTCAGATCATTGGAGGAAGAGAAAATCAGATGAGTGAAATTACACTCCAAATGGAAGCCCATTCATATTACACTGTCCTCCCTGCCAGAGATCCACTGTGTTCACAGCAACGCCTCACTTGCTACTGAAATATTGATATTCATATGGAAATGCTACCCTTTATTAACATAATAACATAAACAAATTGGGGGTTTGATTTTGGGCCAAGGAAAGAGGCTGTGAGGCACTTTTGGCAAGCCAACTCCACAGCAGCTGTGCGTCTCTGCCCAGCGTGATGTATGCTCCAGTCAAAGGCTTCAGCAGCTGGATGTGCTCGGAGTGAGCGGGTGAGCAAGAGAGGGAGGGATGCGGCATATGTATCTATAGGCTTGTTGTCATGGCAACTGCAGCACTATGGTTCACACACTACAGTTTCTCTTTCAGAAACCAAGAGAACATCACCTGGGATCCAGAGCCAACAATTAATTGAACTGCAGCAGCCTTTTGAAGCTATTCAGGAAACACTCTTCTCTTTTCTTGCAATCTGGTAATTTTGTGACTAAGAGCATGTTTACACAAACATCTCCATCTGTGAAGGTGATACGTGCTGTAGTTTTCTCACCATTCAACATGAAAGACTCTAGATTTAGACACGACGCAAAGCGTCTTCAAGCGACTTCAAGCGGTTACAAAGCGATTAATCTTACAGACAGCTAGAAAGACACAGGATAGTGAGTGTTACTCTTTCCCTTCTTGTTTTTACCTTTTTATGGAGATATTATTCCCCTCTCCTGTGGTTGCTCCCCACAGTGATCCGTGTAAGTGAGAGCAGAGGGATGTGGTCAGTCAGTCATGTCTAAGAAGATACAGACGACCTGGAGCTGGCGCCGCAGGGACATGACAGAAGAGAGAGGTTTCCAGGCTCAACAGACAAGCTTGAGTAAAAATCTGAGACACCTCGACCCACCAGGGACATTAAACTTTACTGAATATTGTTAGGCTGATTCCATCTGGGACTGTGTGCTAATAGGTCCATTTCACACAATTCCAAAAAAACAATTCCATCACATCCGTGTTTTCAATTTGAAATTGAAGGTGGGTAGCTTTTCCCCATCTTTCAGTGCATTGATACCTTAGCAACAAAGAACTTATGGCCTACCTTATATATCACATATATTTTAGTGATATATTAATCAATACACAACTTAAGTTAATGTTGGATTGGCACAGTGGCGCCAAACCAGGATCAAGAGTATTGTATTGTCTAATGCAGGAGGTCTCACAGTCTGGTCAGCACTCCCTCATCTGTGTCTCGGACACATGGGTAACAAGCTCGCTCACTGGTCATCTATCAAGTTCTTTCACTTCTGAGCAGAACTGACTCAACTCATTGGTTCTATTGGAGCCTGCTGTGAGAAGCAACTTTTTTCTTCATAATAATGCAATTGTTGCGTTACTGTGCCGTCACATGTATGTAAGTAAAGATTAAACTGTGATATTGATATAAGGTATGAGGAACTGGGTGCCTGGCGTGGTGCAGTGGATAAGGCCCTTGTGGTTGCTACAAGGAATATGACTGTTCTTTGATTCTAAGTTAAAGCAGGAGTATGTTGGAAGCTTAACGAAAAAGAGTTTAGCGAGGCACCACTCACCCTTTCTGGACATAAAATAACACTTAACCACATCAATTGTTTTTTATGAAAATTGATTGATAGTTTTACATGTTGGATCTAAAGTTGAGATGTTCTATCAGCTAACTTGCTAAAGGGCACAGATTTTGGAGAAGAGTGTGCATCTTTTGGGTGTTCTTTGGTATTGCAGAGGAGGTAAATGCTCTGTACCCGTTTTTACTGTCTTGAAACGTGAAAAGCAGAACCAGTTCATGTTAAAGTCTTTACAGCAGTCACATGTATCACAAACTTTCCTAATGCAGTTACAGCATCCTATATATTCGTCTCCACTTTTCACGTCTCCCAGAGCGCCATGCACCATCCCGGGTAAAGCTAACAAACATTAGCATGCTGATTACGGCTCCCTCTGTACACTTCCTGCTTCTTTCAGACAAAAACATAACGCAACATAAATAGATTCAGAAATAGCGCTGTGGTCACATTTTCACCCGAATAGCTGCTTTTATAATACAGTATATCTGAGGCAACACTGGTTTTACTTTGTTACATGCAAAAAAATCAGGAGCATGAACTAGTTCTGGTTTTCATTTTTCAAAACTGTAAAATCAGGTACAAGTCCTTTAAGGTTCTGTCCTGTCTTCTATATTTCTTTGTCATTCTCTTTACTTGTCCTTGGTCTGGGAGGGTCTGATTGAGTGTGCAGGACTGAGTTTTTGACTAAGCAAACAGCTTAAATTTTGGCGCAAAAGTTCAACCAGTCAGAAACATGTGTACTGACTCAGAGATGGCGGTCTGAGGAAGTTTTCTGGGATTTGAACCACACATCTTTATAAAATACAGAGAAAGTGTCCAATTTTGGCTTCTCAGTGCACTGTTACCGTGTCTCAGTTATTGTCAGTACAAGGTCTGTATTCAGGTTCTTATTGAGATGGACATAACATGGATGTAAGTTAGTTACTAATGAGTTAATTATAAACTTTTCCCCAAAAAGATTGGATTTTTTGACAATCTCTTCAATCTCTGAAATTAGCAAATGCAAAAAAAAAAAATGTTTCAACCTTTGATGCATATGGATTTCTACCTGGCAATGAAACAATACGTCACATCTCACCAGACCTAATCATGTGCATAAGTAAATGTAACATAAAACGTAAGACATTTTGAAATAGTTCTCTGTGCTCTGGACAACCAGATCTACATCCCCCTCTAAATGACAATGAGCTGTGCAGGCACACTATACTCTGCAGCTTCCTGTGTGACCCATTATTGTCCCCAATCACTGAGCAGCCATGGAAGAGGGGCACAAGTGCTTCCATCTGCTTGACTGGAAGGACAAATCACAGGGGCACACTTGATTCATTCACCTGCCCCCCGATGAGGCAAATGGCAGTTGGAGCCCCATTTATCCTCAAATCTTATCAGTGTCACCCACTCCAGGTGAATTACGGCTCCTTCTGTGCTCATCAACCAAGACCAAAGATGTGATTTGCTAATTAGTCTGATTTTAAGATATTTAAAATATTTGGAACAAACAGTGTGCCGCATGCAGCGGAATGACCTACACAGTTTAATTACGATCCCTCTGTGCAGAATCTTAATTAATCACTACTTCCACTGATATTGTATCAAGGAGAGAGACTCATTTGTGATAAGGCATGTATTTTGTAGCCAATGAGCATGTTTTCCTATTGACCGGAGGCCTACAGAAATAAAGCACTGCAATTGGGTTGAAATTGAATCTAATTGGATCAGATAATTCTTCATCTGTGTTAATTACCAACTAAAATGCACCATAAATTACTTTCTAGATTAACAATACAGCAAATTGTGCATACAAAAATTGTGCAGACAAAACTACTTTACAATGAGGCTCAGGACAAAAAAAAACAACAAACAAAAACAAGAAAAAATTGTATCTATATCAAAGCATGATGATTTTTTTTTTGAAAACCTTTTTAATACTATCCATTTGTTCCATACTTCACAATTAAATGTATTTTTTCACATTTGCTAATGGTAGCCAACTTCAATCATCATCCAACAGAAGAATGGTTACCTGTACCTACCTCTACAGCAGCCAAACATTTACCCCAGAGCTTAATGTGTTTTGTCCAAGGACACAAGATCAGCCTCATCTTATGAGAATTAGATTCAAACTGCCAACCATTGTATTTATTGTACCCCTTCAGCTACAGCAGTTTTGTTTACCATCCATTATGAGTTTACAATACTGTAATGGGTGTTGTGTTCAGCAGTCAAATTCAAAATGGTTGCATTACATCTAAATAATGATGATACTTATGATTTGGAAATGCAGCCCCGAGATCATTTCACATTTGGAGTGGACTCAAAGTACCAGAGAGATTGTGGGTATTGTAGCCCGTCCTAATTATCCCTGACACAGGCTGGAGATGAGGATCTGGGCAGAGACAGAATGATGCCATTGGATTACAAAAGAGATGTTTCCACATGCAGCGCAGTGGACAGGCCAAGGCCTCTGTCACAACACTCTGCCACCACTGGGTTTAGAGCTGACAATATGAGCTTCTCCCGACGTCTGATGGATCTGCATGCATTCAGAATAGTTAATCCTTTGTCTTCTCTTGTCTTTGAAAAACAGAAGTATTCAAAGTTCTATAGGAAATTCAACAGTGGCAATGTTTACATGCACACTGCAGATCACCCTCTGATTTAGGGCCCTGTCGGATTATTTAAATGACGTGCAAAGTCTCCTGTGAGTAAACAGAGGGATCATGATCAGAGAAAAATCAGATGATTTTTCTGATTATATATGTTTATGTTTATTTTTTTATTTAATATGGGGCAGTGCACATTAATGAACATGTGTTAGTACAACATGTAAATGTGACAGAGTTAGCCACAGAGGCTAATTTTCATCTGTAGTCCCATTGGCAGGTAGATGAAAACGATTCATCAACAAATTGGGAATTTGATATCATTTTCATAATCATTCATGTCCAAAAGTAGGGATTATAATCTGATTTTGACTGTGCCTGTAACCACAGCCACTGTTTACTTCATGTTAAAATTCCCTCTCAGTGGTGTTGCATTGTCCTTTTCATTAAGTAATTTACACATAACTTTTTATAGTTGCCTCTGGGTCAGGCTGCTTAAGTATGATTTATTGTGAGTTTCTAGCAGATATAAAGCTAAGATAATCAACTTTTACAACAATTGAGAGTTGTTAATTTGAGTAAAACTGTGTCATAAATGGAGGGAGAGCACATGCATGCGAACAAAGATGGTAAAGATCTCAGGATTTGAAACCACTAACCTGTTGCAACTATTTGTTCCCAGTTCCATGGTATTGGGCAAGATTTATACTTTATATATGATAGAAGACTGAAATAATTGCTTTTAAACTAGTGATATGCGGTTTAGAACATGTTTGTAGTGGTCTAAAGTTTAAACCACAGATTTAGCAGTAGAGGCATCTTGCTGCGAGACTTGCTATTTGCAGAGGATATTTTGTTACATCTTGCAACCTTTGCTATTTCCCAATCTTGCAAATGAAATTTTCTTATTTTTTCGTATCCATTTGACCACAGAGGTTGGATTTTCCAAGTTCTGACTTGATTGGTACAGCCTTCCATATCAGTATAACTATTGAGAAATTTCAGATTAGCAAACCTGTAAATTTGACTGATTTGAGCACTTCCTTTTAGTTTCTAGAGTTTTTAGGCAGCTTGATTGAGTTGTTAATGTACATGAAGGCTCTATCCCTATCGTTTAAAGTGTTTTGATCCACACTTCACCATACACTCTCCACGCTCCGTTCTTCTAGTAAGTGTGGAGTAGTTCAGACTTCAGGCAACTATCATCCCCACAGTGCATTTCACCTGAATGAAGATCTTCAAACAGCGTCCGGATGACAACCCCTGTAACCTTTTCTGAGATGGAACATGCCTCGACGAATGAGGGATTACATCGACTAATTTCACCTGAATGTTTTTGAAGAGCACAGAGCCTGTATTTCAGCAATTTACCAGCAAGCGCTAGCGGGAGTCACTGAAAAGGAATGTTAACAGTTAAACTGATATTTTTTTGAATAAATATGCAGCCAGTCCAAGTAGCAACACTGAAACTGTTCCAACCCTAAACTCAGCACATAATCTAAACTGAGCCAGGCGATATATCACTGCTGACAGCTGTTTTATGCTGCTAGATAGTCATATATTGTTGGCCGGATTTTTTTTTTTTTGTGTGAGGTAAAGGACAAACAAAAGTTTCTTGTAAAGATGTGAGAATGTTTTTGTTAAAGCTCTTAATGAACTGTAATGTAAAGTCACCAGAGTACAGAAGAATTGTATGGACCTCAATATACCATTGATTGTTGTTAAGATATGACTTCACAGAACACAAAGTAGAAAGTAACCAGTTGTTTGTTGACCACACCCCTAACTTAACAGAAATGTATGAAATGGATTGTCTACTTTGATTCTTTCTCTTTGCCATTGCATACCGTGGTAAACAGCCAAAGTTCTTTTCTAGATAGAGCTCTGTATTGTGATATGTATGTATGTTGTGTGTGTGCAAATTTAAAACTTCACCCTTAGAATAATACAGCAACCACACACTCATGATATCAGATATCTAATCACTTTGACTCTATAAATGTCAAATTTATCCTTTGTGCCCTTCTGCACTCAAGCACAGCACTTTCAGAAAATGTATTGCACACTTCATTGAAATGTGTAGTGCGTAATGTGGGTATTGGGACATGGCCTCTCAGTCAAAATTCAAAATTTGATGGTGTCTTCTGCATAACCTCTATTGATACTGCCTGGTTTACTGCTACAGCCATGTTGGCAGGCTTCGCTGGTGTTTTTCTGTTCTTGAGCACGACTCAGAACATGCTGCCTCAGATCCTCCTCTCTGTGTCCAGGGAGAGACTGGCTTGGTACAATCAATAAAGTATCACTTTATTTGTATGAAAGTTGCCTTGGGCTTTCCACTGCAACTTGTTTTCAGCCTGGCTTGTAATGGGATGTTTGCTCGGTCGCTCACATTTTTCTCATGTGAACTGCTTTGGCAACTGCTTTAATCAATTTGTGCTTTACTGCTGCAGGCCTCTAGTTTAAAGAAGGCATAAACAAAGTGTTGTCAGAAAGCGTTTAGCAACCAGGAAGTGCTAAGTGCTAAGGCGAGAGAAGTAGAGACAGAGATGGTTCAAGGTTATAGTTTACACATATTTTGTATTAAGGCCACACATTTCTAATACTAAACTACAAAACAACAGCCCTGGAAATATCATTTGATTCAGTGCCAACAGCGGTTCACAGAGAGCCATGATTCTCAGCCCTGCCGTTGACTGCAGACCATTTAAAGAAGTTATTGTTTAAGCTTTTCAAACTTTTCACTTTATATTTTGAGCCTAACTTGGATACACGTTCATACCCTTGTAATAACAGGTTAGCTTGTATTAAATTGTTAAAGGCAATCTTATACGTAAGCTTTAAGTGCCACTTGAAGGGCAATTTGAAGTAAATCATTTTAGACATATAATTTTAATTCAGGCACAGCTGCCTTGTATCAATCAATGGTTCTCAACCTTTTTAGCCACTACAGTCATAATAAAAACCATTGGCAGTCGTGACTTTTAAACATAAAAAGTAGACATCCGCACAATAATGAATAGTCTTATTTTAGATGTTTGACATTATATTCAGGACACAGGCCTAGATAAATTATTGTGATGGATTACAAAAGAGGAATCTACCACTGCATTTGAAGGGCGTGAATTTACCGCTTGTATTTAGGAATGGTGCTGTATAATAGAGCTCCAATATTAATCGCAATCGAATCCAAATCGCAATTTGAATGGATGCAATTTGCAAATCGCAAAGGCTGCAGTCTTTAAAGTAATTTGCTCTACAAACTGAAATACAGTATTATTTTGCATGAAAAACTGCTAAATGTGTAGTATAGACCTGTACAAACATGTTTTGAAACACATATTTTATCAGTTCATATCTCTGTCTTTTTGTCTATTCTCCTGGGTGCATTTAAATGTGTCAAAAAAGAGTATGTAAATGCTATTTGGTGCATCAGATTATTTAAAAAGGTGAAAGCAGAATTGCTCCCAAAACATGTTTCTATTTATACTTTTTCTGGGGACTTTTAAGGTCACTAAGCCCTGTTGTAATATAAAAAAAAAAAAGTATTTGAATAAGCAGGTAACGTGAGTGTGTGAATTTGTCTGAGAAAGGAGTCTCTATGCAGAGGCCCTGTCGCTCCTGCTTTTGCCCCATATGAGCTCAATCCAAAGTGAGCTGTGCCGGCCTGGACCGCTGCTCCAGTTCCTCCAGTAAATGCCTGGCTGACTGGAGGTAATTGCCTCGCGCTTTGCCAGTTCAGGCTTTGAGCAGCTCACAGTATAATAGAGACCTGGGACTCGAACCATAGCCCTGTCGGATTGGGCTAAACAAGGCGAGCTACTTCAGCCACTTCCCCATCCACGCTGTGAGACTTCCTACAGGAGAGAGACATTTATGACCACTTATTTAAGGTAAACAAACACTATAAGGTAAATTTGTGTTAATTGAACTTATCACACAAGCACCAGAAACAGTAGAACTATACTGGATTAGACTGGGACTAAACTAGTGAGGAGTAAGACACAGAGATGGCACATTCAATAGTCAACCCAGTACACCAGTTTAATTCTAGGTTTCTAAAGTGTAAAACATACTATATTCGTCAAGTGCCTGACTAAGACCTGATGGATCCCCCGATGCAGCACTGCAGCTGCTGAATGCTCCTGCCCAAAGGCACTGGTTGTTACAGGACAACAGTATTTACGGAGACAATAAAGTCTGTGGATAGGAGTCACATTGTTTTGTCTTTGATTTTTTTAAAATGCCCTTTTTATCTCTAGATGGGTTTCGTCAAGATCACAATTTCAATTGTATCACAATTCCTCTTGTTAATATATATATTTACATATCATTTTATCTGCCATTACAAGGTAACTAAAGCCATTTGTTGCTTCTGAGAGTTGACACTTCACTGTCACTCTCCCCAAGCCTGTCAGAGTCTGACCAGTGGGAGAAGTGAGTGGTCAAATGCGTGTTTGGGCATAGAGCTGCACTTTTAAAACACCTAATCACAATATGACAATGATCAAACTAGCATATTGTCTGAGGTCAGATGACAATTACATTTTTTTATATCTTTGTAAAGCAGAAGTGGACTTAGTTACCCAAAAGTTTTAGCATAAAAAACCACAAACCAAGTCATAAATGTTAAAGCTCCAATGTCGAAACCAATGGGATAAAAATGTAAATTTGTCTAGTGTGTAAACCTTGATACCTCCAATAACTGGAACATAAAAAGCAGAGAGGCACTGTGAGATTTGGATGAATAAAAGAAAATAACCTGCAGTATAGAAGCTCTATTTTCTTTCATATGCCCCCAACTCCCTGGATCTCTCAGACAGCCCTGAGGCAGCGCTCATTTGATTTCTTACCAATATTGTGCTGAGAGAGTGATGCGTCTTTCTGCTGGTTCTGGAGGAGACATCTGTTTATATGGATGAACAGATGGGGGTGGTATACTCAAGAGGGTTTTGGCTATTGAGAAAAAGAGAAAGAAAAAAAGCATGACTTCCCATCCCCCTAACACTTTGGCCTCAGTATGTCTCGCCCTGAAGGACAACTGCTCACTGACTGGCAACTGTTCCACCTGCTACTGTACTCACACACACTGTATATGGAGTGTAAAACGCTCTACTTTGGTGGGAATTTTATTTACTTATTTCAGTTTTTATCACAGAATATTACAAAATCCAGTAAAAAAATCTGTAAAAGTACTACTGGCACTGCACGACTTCAAGTAGCAGCGTTTTGCTTTTGTTTTTTGGTCCGTGGGAATGGGTCTCTCTTTTGGCAAATTACTGTGGAAGGAACATTTGTATTTCTTTTTCTTTGTTTGTTGTAGAACACGGAATATTTTTTGTTAAATTAAGAAAATCCGTAAATTATATTTTGGTATAGGTCCATAAGTGTATAAAGGTTATGGAGAAACATTCTTTTATTCTAAAAATGATCCTCAACATTCCAACTTAAGTGGCAGAATTATTGGCATCACAGCTGATAAAATGTGTTTCTTGGCTTTAGTCATGCCTAATTTTTGTCCATGAAGCTTTTGATTTGCTCAGATCAACTTTATACTATAAAATGTAAACTGAAAGTAGTTGCTCGTTGTTGCTTGTACACAGCTTAGCTAACATATTTGCTAATAGCAGTTGGAGATAGAGGACACTTCAACTGCCATTCACCAATTAATTTCCTCAACACATGGAAACAGAAACATCTTATTTAAAGACAAAAAGGTAATCATAATCTTAAGCAGCTTTTTTCACATTTTAGTTATGTTTTGAGCTCACACAGAAAATGTAATTTCTCACCTTTGACTCTCATGCCCTTTTGCCACTTGCTGCTAACATTCAGAAGGCTGTGGTGTCATCTACATAACATTCTATAGAATTTGTGTGTGCGTGTGTGTGTGGGTGTGTGCGTGTGTGTGCGTGCGTGTGTGTGTGTGTGAGTGTGTGCGCGTGCGCGAGTGCGAGTGTGAGTGTGAGTGTGTGCATGTGCAAGTGTGTGTGTGTTTGCGCGTGCGTGAGTGAGTGTGTGTGTGTGCGTGCGCGTGTGTGTGAGTGTATGTGTGTGTGTGTGTGTGTGTGTGCATGCGTGAGTGAGTGTGTGTGCGTGCGCGTGTGTGTGTGTGTGTGTGTGTGTGAGTGTGTATGTGTGCGCGTGCGCGAGTGCGAGTGTGAGTGTGTGCATGTGCGAGTGTGTGTGTGTGTGCGCGTTCGTGAGTGTGTGTGTGTGTGCGTGCGTGTGTGTGCGTGCATGAGTGTGCGTGTGCGTGCGTGAGTGTGTGTGTGTGCGTGCGCGTGTGTGTGTGCGTGCGTGAGTGTGCGTGCGCGTGTGTGTGTGTGTGTGCGTGCGTGCGTGAGTGTGTGTGCGTGTGTGTGTGTGTGCGTGTGTGTGCGTGCGTGCGTGTGTGTGTCACTTTTCAGTCACTTTTTGCCTTTTTACCCCTGCTATGATAAGGTGCAGAGAACCAAGCGACACTGCGTCTGCACACGTTACTGTGCATGGCTCTGCATACAGCCTGGAGCCCAGATGAAAAGCCTGCTGGTTGGTCACATGTGGAGGTCAGGAATGTGTGAAAGCTCACGTGCATATGTCAAACTAATCTCTTAATGTGTGCTCCAGAGACTCAGCCAATGTGACAGAAGTGAAAGATGAAGGAGGAGAAGACATCACCTCAGCTCTATACCGGGCCATAGCGTGATCCCTCTAATGTGCAGTGCACAAAAGTATAGCTGCAAACCACATGTCTGCTAGTGGGCTCTCCTGGGACCCTCATCACCACAGCTCATCACAGCAGCATATTAAAATGAGATGACTCAGACTGATGATGACGCAGAGAGGCACAGTGCACCAGAAGCAGCACCAGCCCGGGACCAGCTTGGACCAATGAAGACAAGAGGTTGTTGTTATTCTGAAATAGCATACAAACATAAATAGAGATAAGTTTCATGGACACAAACAGCAGAAACGCAGCTTTTGTCTTGACCTTCTGATGAATAAACTGTTCACTCTAAATTACATCAGTGTGAAACCTATTTTTATAGATATAGATTGTTTTGTGTTATAAATTGGAATTTTAGACACTGGTTAATGGTAAAAGAATTTGATTACTTGATAAGTGCCAGTGTACACTTAAGGTTTTGGTGCAGTTTTAAAGTTGAAAAAGGGATTACACAAAGCTCTGGAGATGGTTCAAATTGAAAACATTGTATTGTAATAAATGAGGCTGGAATTCCTGGACAAACTACATCAGATTTCACCATATAACTTTTCCATTAAAGGCTTTGCTTGTATGGTTATGAAGGTTATGCACAGACATTCTTTTATTCAAAAAATACTTCTCAACATTCCGACAATTATGGCCAACACTTTTTTTTAAATTACATTTTATGGAGCTTTTGTCTCACTCACATTAACTTTTTATGGCAAAATGGAAACTGAAAGAGGTTTATCGGTTGTTGCTACGACAGTTAGAGATTTAGGACACTTCAGCTGCTGCACAACAATTAATTTACTCAAGAAACAGACTCAGGAACATCTTATTTAAGGAGAGAAAGGTAATGAGTTCAACTGCATGTGTTCCTGAAGTCTGTATCAGTGATAAATGTAAGCATAGCTGTTGTTTATCTGGTTTTCTACAACTGATTTACTTGATTTTCTTCTTTTTGAAGTCGGTTATCAACTAAATATTCAGCAGGGTTGTAGACGTTTATATTTTTTGTTAGACTGTAGCAGCTTTTCCACATTGTAGTGTGTTTTGAGCTCTTGCAGGAGAAAATGTCAGAACTCATCATTGACTCTCATATGGTTTTGCCACTCACTGCTAACATTCAGAATGTTGTGACTGTCTGCATAACCTCTCAAGGTGGCCAACCCGACACCAGAAAGGTTTTATAGTCTACCTTTAAAGAAGGTAAGAATATGTGGTTTTAAGACTAATATGGTTTTTTGTGTAGGTTTTGTACATCAATGTACCCTACTTGCATCAAAATGTGGGGGGTTGTTTTTCACTGTGCTATTGAAATCCCTTCTGAGCTTTTTCCGTAGTATCAAAATCAAGTTGACAACACTTGCAATGCCAGAATTCAAACTAAATTAATCTTTGATGATTTTTTATCCACGGGCACATTAGGTTGCACGTCAGTGTGCTTCCTGCGTCACTCCCAAGTCCACAAAAATGAACCAGCAAAGCTTAAAAAGTCCATAAGCAAATCCCTGTGTAGCAGGCATTTATACGTAGTCAGCTGTGGAGATGGACAAAAGCTGGATTCACTTTTGGTTCTACATGTGTAGCTGGATCACTCGCATGTATTTCTATTGCTCAGAAGGGCACGGGTGGAATGGAGGCATTAAGAGTCATTTGGGAAATACTTTAGGATTCTTTGTCGCTGGCTTTTTAATGGGGAAGTCGATACCAGTTTTATCTTGAGTAGAGAAATGGACTTCCCTTGTTCAGATAATTTATATCATTTCAGCACAGATTGCCCTACCAGCTACATAGAAGCCGAAGCCATACGGACCAATGCGTGCTGCAGCGATACTCCTCTCATGTATAAAACATTGTAAATGCATTTTAAAACATGTTTGAGATCTACAGCGGAAGGAAGACGGATTAGGCAGTGTTCCCATTTAGTACTCATTATACTCAGCAGCAGCGGCCTCCCTGTTTCAGTTCTGACTCTGTATCTATAGGTTAAATTTAATCCTTACTCAAAATGCACATCATTTTGTCGTACTGCATTGTGCCCTTCATTCCATTAGAGATCATTAGGCCTGCATGTTAATACAGAGGGGTAATCCAGGGTTACGTAACAGCAGCTGGGAGGCAGATGTTGTGACCCACTTCTCATCTCACTTAAGTGTCAGAGTGGCCCTGCAGTGATTGGTATGGATTTGGAGTGATTATTCAATATTTAATTAGATTTGCATATGTGATCACAGACAGGTGTAAAAGACAAATGGGCCGACACTGACCCGGAAAGGACTTGTCATCTCTGCACTTCATCTACCTACGCTAAATGTTTGTCCTGCGGGCAGCGGTCAGAGGGATAGTACTTCAAGTATAAATGCTGGCTCATTTCTGGATCTTTATGACCTGCCCTAAGTCTAGAAGTCTTACTTATTTTTATTTGACTATTTCCATGTTGCAGTCACCAGCACAGATCCTCTGCCTCATTGGGGTGTGTGTTTTTTCCTGTTCAGGTTTGTATCTGCAAGTCACATCAACTTTCTTCTAATTTGAATAATTGACTATTCCTCTAGTAAAAAAATATCAACGAATATTCATAATGAATATTGCTGATCTTGCTCTTGACTTTTTCCATCCTGGGTTGTCGCGGTTGCTTTTATCACAGTGCTCTGATATATTAATATATTCTACCACAGGGTTTTTAGAAATAAAAGTTGCACTTCATCTGAACTTAAAAATATGGCACTTGAACCACACCTGCCCTTTTCCCTGCTAGCTGAATTGAAATGTCCGACAGAGCTGTCAGAAGGATAAATAGTTAATGACCTTCAGAGCCTAAGTGGTCTCCAAACTCTGGTTTGGGATCGTTGATGGTCGCAGAGCTCCAGAGTACAGCTCCTCCTCTCTGCCACTGCTGCATATATATGCCCTTGACATTACAGGGAGAGGTGCAGGGCAGCGCAGGGTGACGCAATGGGCTAAAAGTGGTCAGATCGCATTAACATCTTGCAGGCCGGCTGACAGGACAGTCTGATGGTAACAGGGAAGTGTGGAGGAAGAGGGAGGCACGGGCTCCGTCCTCGGGGCATTACTCAGGACACTCGGATGGGGTCACTCAGCAAAACCAAGCAACCACCCATCAATAATGAAATCACTCACAGTCAATGGATTTTGGCATAGACTTCAAGGTCCTTTAATTCTGCTTCTGCTTATGGTCACCAACAGAGTGAAAATGCATCCTAGGTCCAGATCCCAGGGCTCACAAGTCAGTGTAATCCTTGTGTCAGTACCAGGCTTGGAAAAAACGCAGGGCAACCATCAAGCCTATACATTTTTAAAACAGACAAATAATAAATAGAGTTCACAAGGTTTGAGTTTAAATGCATTAATCAGGATGTACGTATGGAGAGCCTATTTAAACATGTGTGCTAATAGTTTGTGCTGTCTGGTCTTTCCATTTGTTAAATGTGTGGGAGCAGTCCATCGCCTTCTTTTCTGGAGAGGACAGCATTTCCAGCAGAACTGTGGCCTCTCTGTCAAATTAGATTAAGGGCTGCTTACTCATTATTGACAGGAGCCGCTTGCCGTAATGAGCCACAGTGAGAGAGTCATTTACTGAGGTGGGAGGAACACACAGACTGGACATTTGCCACAGCATCACTTTTTACTCTAATTTACACAATTTTGTAGGTATTTGGACGAAAATGTTCTACAACTTTAAATAGCTATAGCTACGCGATTGTGCCAAGAAATAATTGTATTATTTTGGTATGTATTTGGAGTTGTAGCAGCAGTAAAAGTTATAATTACTTTGTTTTAACGAATTAGTTGTCAGCCATTGTTGTAGTAAAAAGTGTTCTTGTCTTACTTGTAGAAAGCGGTCAAGGCATACCTAGTACCTGACAGAGTGGTTGTACCAATAGTGCCTAGTCCTGATTTTGAGTTCTTTGATTATCTGGGTGAATTAGTCCCCATTGCAATGCATGTAGTAACTGGTCAGCTTTGATCTGCCACTGTGTCTGATGTGTTTTTATCTAGCAGCCCTTTTTGGTCAAACCTTAAAGTCACTTGACAAGAGGGTTCTACTTCATAAAGGCCCTTGAGAGAGTGTGTCTGTGTTTCATTTGTTTGAGTTGGAAAGATGACAGCAGTCACATTTAATTATGGGCTTCTTGTGTCAGTGCTGGAGATAAGGGGGATGTGGCGAGTGTGTGATGCATACCCAATCACTACTTCTCATTCCACACACTTGGCATCTCAATGAAAATATATGACCAATAGTTCATATCGCGCATGTCCATGCGGCTGGGACAATCCATTTCTGTTTGCTGCTGTGAGCATCCATGCATTATGTGTAATCAGATGGTGTTTGTATTGTCTGTTCATACACTTGCTTTTGTTCACTGTAAAAGAAATACATTGAGGACCGTAATCAAACTCACAACATCATGTGACATTATATATAATGCACATATATATAATGCAAAAAAGAGTGTTGTGCTAATATGTTGGACCAAAGGAGACAAGGACTTCTGCTTCCCAGACTTTTACCTGTCTGGCTAAATATTAAGACAAGATATCTGGGTCACTTCATCACAGATCATTTCTCTGATGAAGGTGATATTACTCTGCAATTCTGAATACTGTATGGCCAAGCCAACATTCTAGTCAGAAAATTTCACATGTGTTCAGACAATGTAAATATTAAACTGTTCAGAACATACTGTACAGCTCGTATACAGCACGAGGTGTAAATATAAGAAGGCTACGATACAGAAGCTTAAAGTATAATGACGTATTCAGAATATAATATTTGAGCATGCAGGTAAAACATGTTTTTGGGGGGGTTTAAGTGCTGTGGGTGTGGCTGTTTTTTTTTCATTGTCACTGGAACCTTCAAGACGTTCAAGTTTGTTCTAGTATTTAAAGCAAACAAAACACTTCTCTCATGGCTTCTGTAAATTATAGCTTTGTTCAACTGTTAATATGATAAAACTATGTTCAGTTCATTACATCCGTAGGCACAACACTTCACCTGCCTTGTCTCCGATAAACTGTGTATGCTGGTGTGTGTGTGCCGGTGTCTGTGCATGTGTCGGTGTGTGTGAGTCTGGGTACAGCGGATGAAAACAAGCTCACGGTTACATCTGTTATGCATGTGTTTTATGTTCAAGTTCATTAATTCATTAATGTGCACTGCAGAAGGGGATGCCAGTTTCCCATCCAAATAACTTTTAGAGACACGCACCAGAGTGTTCTCCCTGGACCAACAGCGTGGCGCCTCTCACTGAATAAAGACAGGGCTGATTTGATTAACACTTGACAGGCAGCAATCTGGGTCCGATTACTTCTTGCCCACAGAGTGCCCCGTTAAAACATACTGGTCAACTATTCTATTTGAGGCTGAATTACCAGTGCGCTAGTCTTTTTCAGCACACTGTTAAGCCCCTATTCAGATCAGGGTCCAGGCAGAAAATTGGTGTTGGCAGTGAGACAGGAGAAGGAGCTGCTAATCAAGCCACTGCATCCCAAGCTGACAGAATGCTTTACTACCACTGACGGAGACTAATCTGCTCCATAGCTTTGGTAGCGTATGTCTCTGCAGCTGTAGAACCTCCCCGAGAGCCCGGCTGCTCTCCACTGTCATAATGTCTCATCATCTCCAAACCTACAGTATGTACCACTGACCTTTATAGGGCAGCCTTGTTCTGAACACTTGTTTTTGACAGTGCACGGTGTTCTCTTATCACGTTCACTTGATGCTTAATGCTATTTTTTTGGCATGCTATTACTGTTTTGAACATTGCTCCAAAAATATATGATTTATGTTTCAGCATCACTGCAAATGCATCTTTAATGTGAAAAGAGAAAATGCAGTGATTTGCATTCTAAATTGCCAGCGGATGTGGACTGAACGTGTAATTTATTTCAGAGGTATTCAGCGTAAAAAGAAAATCGTTTGAATGCCTGATTGTCAACCGCTGCGATGTAAATAAAAAAACAACAGTATATTCGCCTACAGATTCACCATCCACCTGACTCTATTTGTTGACCCTTTATAGCTGCATCCTGCTCTGTGTGCTGAGTTCAAACCAATCTGGCAGGTGCAGTTCGAAAAGCGCACAATGTTGTCAAACAGAAATCAGATTTGCTCCACTCTCCATTAGCCTTAGCCCCTTCACTTTCCCCCCTGGAGATCACATTAAATGACATCTGCTATCATCAGCCTAACCTGTGTCAGCTCCGTGCGCAGACTGCAGATGGCCCAAGCGCATGTTTTCGAGGCGCCAACACAAGACAGATAAAGGCAGCCGAGACCAACTTCAGTGTCCACAAACTTACATTAAGCCTTGTTAGATCTGTTCTATGATATAATTAACATATAAATTGATGCTGGTTCATAAACTAGGCATAGCACAGTGGAGAGGCGCGTTCATACCGCAGGGGCATAAGGAGACAAATGTATTCATGCTGCATAGCTCATATCACAGTTCTAATAACAGACTGCAGGACATGGGAAATGTGTTCAGAAGTCATGCATGCTTTTCCTGGAAATATGGTGGGCTTGCATTGCCAGGCCGGAGCTGATAAGGGGGTCCGCGGAGTGACAGTAGACTGAGTGGTTGTCAAAAGTAGCGATGCATGACCCAGCTCTGCGGTCTCAGCCACAACCAAATAGCTCTCCTTATCTTCTGACAGCACCATTTGGAGGGCTCACACTCTTCTATCTGTCTCTTTTTTTGGTGCTTTTGTCAAGATGGGCTGGCCCTTTCCTGGCAAATCCAACCAGCCACCATGTGCTGGCTTAATAGTGATAAATAGACCTTTTATCGATTGCAGTTATGATTGTCTGTTTAGATCTCTTTTCGACTCTCAAACGGACTATTCACTTTCCTCTGACACTTCTTTAACGGTGATCCAAGTGAGCCAAATGGGTTTTTATCTCAGTTGCATTAAAAACAACATGGCGCGCTGCTTTAGATGTGTGTGTTGTTTCAAGTGCTTGAGTGTAGCATGTCTTGAGTTCTTCAGAGAAATTCTCCTAATTGAATCTATTGTGCACTCCCGTTTCCAGTGAATGTAACTCGACCTTCGTGCCTCTCTTCAGAATTCTCCCAGTGGAAACTAATCATCTGACACAATGTGCATTCTTCATTATAAACATAAATCAAATCAAATAACCATAGCCAGGACATAGTTGGATTTAGGCAAGTGCACAGGGCTTGATTAAAGCAACATGGGCATTAATTGGCCGGCTGATGTAAGGTTGTCAGCAATGGTGGATGGCTCATTATCCTGCTCCAAGGAAAATAGGGGAATGAGGGATGAGTATGCCCCCACATACTCAAAACTGTCATTTTAAAACGAGGAAAGCATGTCACGTCAACACATCATTCAAAAGGTTTGGAGCATTAGATAAATCAAATCATTTCCATGGATACAGGCACAGTGAATAGGTATTTGCGTGTTTGTTTATCTGCAGTGCTGAGATTCATGGGGACAGTTTGCTTGGCTAATGGCTTGGCGGTCAACACTGTGCTCTCTAAGGCAAACAACTAATTAGCAAGAGCAGATGAGAACATGGCGGGTGCGTGTCCAGGATCCGCGCACACTGAGTTTAACCAACCAGGGATGTGCTATTTCTGCACCGTCCAATCAGAAGCCGCCATCTTGCTACGCCTGTTCTTTGTTTAGAGCACATTTTCGGCCAATCCCTGACACCTTAACCTTTAACGGACTCTCGCCTCCGTCCGCTGAAGCTTCCAATTGCCATGGTAACGACATGTGTCAAATGGTTTCTTAGACCAAAGGGAATCTCACAATATAAAATCCATCAAGTTCAGGGTTGTTTACTGTTCAAGCTTCCCATTGTCATTGCTACGGCACAACAAGAACAATTGGAATTCAAGGAATGTTGTCCTTGAGATGGGATTCAGATTTTTGTGCAGTAACAGAAAACAAAAGAACCAAGCCTATGAGCTACAGCATGACTTATACCAATAATTACCACTGGAATCCACTCCAAGGCCTTGTACTTTCTCACATACACTGTATATTTCAAATTCCTTGAAGTTTTCCTACTAACTCTCTGATGTTCTGCACGTATACATCTTGTACCATGAGCTGTCAAAGTTGATTTGAAAAGAAACAGGCACAGTGAAGCATGGTAGAAGAAAAATCTTGTTCCAACATTATTGAGGGAGTAATTATATTGACACCAGATCTGAAAGGTGGAAAAGATTTTATATTTCATCCGTAACCATGGCAATGAGTGTGTTCAGAAGGTGAATGGAGGTTGCTGCATTTGCACAGCTGTTATTGAAGAGAAAAAGTATAACCATTTTCAAAACAGCAAATATTAGTCACATCAACAACTACCGGCTCAAGGTTACATTCCATTCTTATCATTTGCTCTCATCTTGTGGCAGTGACTGTACTGCTCTTAATGTTATGCATAGGGCTTTTGGAGAAGAACTCAGCTCCTGCAGCTAATCATTTATCCAAAGTCGGTCCGGGCCAAAGAGAAAAGTACAAGGGAATAGGATTTCCTTGGCCTTATGGTTGCTATCTGAGTGTGAGCACAAGTCCGATTCACCGTGTTTACAGAAATACCATTTTAATCCCTTTGCAGATAGAGGACACAGTCCATCTCGAACAGATTGGGGATTTCACCTGAAGTTTGCTCTGGCATTTTACACTCTCTTTGAACTTATAGATGAATCATATTGTGAAATCTAAAACAAAAATCACAGTAACCTCTCTGTTTGTAAGCCCTGGACATGTTTGGCTGTGTAATTGGGGTGTGCTACTCAGCAAAATATGTTCAAGATGCAATTTATCTTTAGCAGTGCTACGTGCACCACTGCACTAGAAAAACAGGGATACAATAGTATAAGTAAATTATCTCTCATGTCGTTGCATTGGCCTTTTTCAATATCCTTTATTTTTCAAGCATTCTAAGGTTTGTATGCACCAATCAGGCATTATGACAGTTCAATGTAGATCTACAAGTAGATTCTGACTTATTGATTATTGACACTATATTATATTGATATTGTTTTAAATGTGGAACATAAGCTATGAATGATGGAATATGTATCGAATCCTGAGGTAGCCCATGATTCTCAGTCTTGGCTGAATATACAACATATTCTGTATTCTGTGTATTCTGGCATCTTTTACACCTTTTACTTTATTCAGTCCTAAGCTACTTCTTGTAACAGACCACACAGACCAGTCTTCACTCTCTACATCCATCACTTGTCACTGGGTCACCTCTCCTTCTTTTATTTATGAACTATTTTTGATAGACACTGACCACTACAGACCAAGATCAGCCCACAAGAGCAGTTTTAGGCTTCAGTGATGTCTAGTCCTAATCAAGTCAAACATTTTTGCTAGCACCCATTTCTCCTGGTCCTAAACCTTTGATGACACAATATACACCTGCATCTGCATTTGTGCCCCAGACTGACTTGCATCTTTTATGTAAAGCACAGTAAACAAAAAGCATGCACATGTCAGGCACTCCCCAACTTAGCCCGGTGACACTTACGACAACCACACCACCGTAATCACACTGGGAATGAGCAGGTCTACCCTCACCCTGCGCAGATCCCATATTCTCCATTTATATTTAACCAGCCGCAATCCTGATGTATATTTCAGCAGTGACAGGGTCTTGATGGTAACATTCACAGCACAGCGGTCAAAGCAGTTCAACGATGTATCACCCAGCATGTTCTCCAATCACGGCACAAGGCTTTTCCTACTCCCCTCCCGCTCGCACACTACGGGTTGAAAATCAGATCTCCATGTGCCGTGAAGACAGAGAGAAGAGAGATGCGCATCTATTATACATGCAGTTCATATATATATATGTGGCCGGGTGACATGAACTGGCTAGAGAAAATTGGAATCTTTTGACTGTCTCCGAGGGGAGCCAATTACTACGCGTCTTGCTTCAGAGCTTGGGCCAAAATAACCAAATTCACCCAGTCTTCCCCCGAGCATAGATAAGCCGGGGAAAAATGTCCACTCTCTAGTCACTGGTTCAGTTCTAGCCCCAGAAGACTATAATCACATACCTCCTGTATTCATTACCTGCTAATGACTCTACTATTCCTTTGAGAGTTTAAAGGAAAAGCGCAAAAAAAGAGATGGGATGGCCGATCATGGCGAAAGATGGATGTGTCCCAGGAGTGGACTGACTTCCAGACTGGAACACTGGAGACATAGTAATCTGGGGTATGGCTGGTTACTCTGTGTTGTTCCACAGTGACCCGGGGGGCTGAGAGTGCCCACGCTGCCGCTCTGACCTTCAACTGGATAATAACACATGCGACAGAGAGAGGCTCGGCTTAATGTTGTAAATGAACATGTCAGAGGGGCTATTGAAGACATCATGCACATCTCATGACTGTTGATTCCAGTGTAGCACCGGTGGAAAGTACAAAAGTAAAATGTTTATGTATCTCTACTTTACGTGTATACTTTTTACATTTACTTCACAACATTTGAGAGCAGATATCTGTGCAGTCAAAAAATCCTTCATAAAATCACATTATCTATGGTTTTAGGAGTTATGGTATTTTGTATGGTGGCATCCTGCCTTCAAGGTTTTGCATTCAAATCTTGGCTTTGAGCAACAAAAATATACACATATGCAACATTTTTAATAAAATATGTTTTGTTTTGTTTTTTTCCCTGGTATGAAAACGTATATTGTTGTTTGATCAAATGTGCATAGCTCAATTGAAGAGATCATGAGGATAAAAATCTTTGCCTCGACCAAAAGTGATGTAAAGTGCACTAATACAATGCTACTGCCTTTTGTAACCACATATCTTCCACACATTTACAAAACATTGATCAAAAGTGTTAATACATTGAGTCCAGTACTGCTGTATTTCTGAAACTCTTACCTCTTCCACTCCATTGACAAATGTAATTATGAATGTCCAGACCCCTGCTGAGCGCTCAATTATTGCAATGGATTTTGAGTGTGATCAAATCACATCTAATGTGTATTTACAGAGCAAAATGAGTTCTTCTGGTACATTTGACTCACTCTGCTCCTTACAGCGACAACAAGACCTGATGAATTGATTGTATACTTAAGAGATCTACAGGTTCAGATGACGCACAGGAACTTCCTCCCACAATATACATACAAGCTCTCTTTTTCATAGAATACCAATACCTACGACACAGAAGAGGAGATTTGGAGGAAGTGTTCAGAAAACTAGAAGACTCTCCAGTCTGTAGAGTTTGCCCGTGGGCTTCTGCTGTCCGCTGTGATCCTCTACAGATCTGACTGAGACCGTTCTTCCACAGAGTGCCATTCACAGCACTTTACAAAACACATGGAATGTATTTTTATGTCCTCCAGCCACAAGAGGAAAAGACCTACAGATGCATATCTGAGTGTGCTGGCATGATAGACAGGTTCGGAGTTGATCTATTGATTCAGCATTTTGCATAAAATTGTATTTGCATAAAATAATGTAATTTGATACATTTTCCATAAATAGTTTCAAAGAGAAATATGATAAATTGTACTTATTTTTTTCAACTTGTTTCTCAAGTAGTTGGAACATAGTCCACTGCTACTAAATGAAGACATGTTGACTTCATTGCTGTCAGACTGCATTTCCCCCCACCTTGACATTAGAGGTCCACTACCTGCTTGACTCTATTGATTTGTTATTGCTTTGCCTTGAATGTTCCACTGTGTTTGATTAAACTTATCTATCTCCATGGAGACAATCAGGTGACGCCACCAGGCCAAGTGACAAGTAAGATCTGTGGAGAGGCAGGCCTCTCAAAGTGAGGATGCAAAGTGTTCACGGTGTTTATGAAAAATAAAAACACCAGTTTTGAATAAATACAAGATAGAAACATAGACTGTGGAACTATCCAGTTAAAGCATTAAAGGACACATATTCCGCTACAGTGACTTTTTGGAGCTTTTAACCATGTTCTAACAATATTCCTCCATACCTGGAATTGTATTTAGCTGCATTCATGCCATTTTGAGGAATGTTGGTTTGAAAATCCTCCCCCCTCTGAGCGTCAAAAACACCTTATGCTGAACTCGGCGTATATAATCGGAGAAAAACGTTATTCTGATTATATACGTCACTTATTTGAGTCCGTAAATCATCAGCAAATTTAATAGCTGAATAGCATCTTTAAAGGCTAATAATAATATGAAAAATACATCATATTTTTTCTTTTAACAACTCAGCCCATTTCTTCACGCCTAAACTCCAAATTTAGATGAGTCAAAGTTAGTATTTTGTGTCGATTTGTTCTTTATTGCAAGTTCTTTTAAGCGTTTCCTGCTGTGGGTTTTTGTGAATGATGCTGTCAGAGGAGGGTGTGACTAACCATGTTACAATGTGCACAAGTGACCTTGTAAAAGTGATTTTATCTCTCTTTTTCTCAGTTTTGACTGTGGCAATGCGTCAGAGCGTGTTTGCTTTCCTGAATGCAATATAACTTCTATGGCACCACTTAAACATCTCCAACTAGATGTAATTCTAAAGCCAAAGCACGTCTTTTATTCCCTTTTCAGAGTTCTCATCAAAGGAGCTGCAGTGCCGGGTGCAGGAGCCAAGGTGAACGTGAAGGTGGACACAAAGAAGAAGAATATCATTCAATTTGTTGCCTTTACCTTGAGTTTGAGCAAATCAAGCCAATCTGTTCGAACAATAAAATTACCAGCTTTTAAACAGCTCAAATCGTTAAAGTGATTAGCCTGTGTTTACCATAAGCAACATTTTGTACACAAGATAACAGTGTTCATTTGCATATGCTAATACCTGCTAATTAGCTATGCTCCTCAGGGTAATTTCTATTCAGTACCCAACCTACAGGCAGTTGTGTTTTTTATGCAATACTTTCAAAAACAGCCAAAATAATGAATGAATTCAATCAATCATGTAAATGCTAATATATGCAGCGACAAATGGCAAGGGGGCAGTTTGATGTCAGAAATCAAGAGGCAAAGATCCAAGAATATGCAGAGACATAAAAGAGAGTGTCGCTAAGGTACATTTAACAGTATTTCTCTCAATATGGCGCGTTTAGCAAAGTGTGGAGGATCCGGTTGTAATGCTTAATGTGCAAACAACAACACTAAAACATAGACTATGAAATGGCTTCCTCACATGACCCTGCGTATGAATGGAACAAAAAGGCTCAAGAACGGAGAATGAGGCGAGAGACACATCTGACATTTGATAGAACTTTTCAGCCTTAATAACAGTGTACATGGTTTCAGCCTCCTGTTTTATGCAACATTTTAAGGACTTTTCTCTATTCGAAAGATGTAACCACTCCTAATTTCTCATCATTCTGAAACCCATAGGAGTCTGGTGGTCAACACTGCAAATTTAGACCATTCCATCATATCTTTATTCAGTCTTACATGATGATGTCAGTCTAGCACCAAAATATTTGTCGGTGAAGTTGTGATGGTAGAGGACAAAAAGTATTAAAAAGTACTACTCATGGTGATTTGGGGCTTGACGGCCATTAAAAGCTGGTCTGAGGGCAGGTTTAACCCCCGAGTCTAGTTTGGACACCTCTGTTAACCCATAACCAATCAGAGAAGAGACACAATGTCATCGCTGTAAGCAATTAATCCTAGGTCTCCAACACAGACACAACACATTTTCTGTCAAATTCATTTATACATCATTGAAAAGGGAATGCAACAAACTCATGGTAGTCGCAGGCGCCATCTTGTTTGTTTTGAATAAGGAACTTAGCCCAATTAGCATGTTTTGTTTGCGATGCTTCATGTGGCACTGCAAACAAACAAACAAACAAACATGATTGGCACCATCCGAAGTGCTTTATATAGGATAAACAGAGAACTCAAGTCTGGCCAGGTGTGGATACATTTGATTAGAGAAAAAAATCTAACACCATTTAACAACTTGTGTCAGTATTTCAATGTAATAGTAAAACACAAAAGTGAATAGTTAACACTTTAAATCTGGAAATGGAATGTAGTGAGGACAGGAACAGATTTTTCCATGTGTTTTCTTTGGCTTGGAATAAAATTTAAAAAAAATGGTTACTTGCTCATGAGTTACACATTTTTAGAAGTTGTAGTTGTTCCAAAAAGCAGTGCCAGCAAAACGATAAAAAGAAAAAATTAAAATGTGAGGCCAAAATTGTGAACTGAACCACATCATTTGTTCATTATAAATTGTGTTAAAATCTCATCTTGTCTCATTTTTGTGGACCCAATCTTGTGCCAATAACAAGACCAACACACCGGCACAGACACACTAAAGCCAAATGACTTCCTCACATAAACCTGCAAACTATGTTGTAACGGAACAAAATGTCTCTTTATTGTGTGTCTTTGGAATTAAGGTGCAGCTCATTCCCTCTCAGAGCAAACATGCGTTAGTATCTCATTTTAGTTAAATGTGTGTTCGCGGCCCTAATTTTCTCTCTTCCCTGACATTATCAACTCAAAGCACCATTAACTGTGAGTCAAACACAGTCCTATTTGTCCTATTGCCTCATCCTGCAGGTGGCTGGGAGCACTTCAACAATCATCAAAGAGGGCAGACATTGTAAAAAAATATGATTGTCTGCTGAACAAATGCCAAGACCATTACAAGAAAAGGAATAAAACAAGAGTGCAAATGTTTGTTGTTTTGAATTCCTTTTGGGAGAAAAGTAATGAATGCAAATGCAGCCAGTTGCCATCAACCAACACATTACACAAGCGCTGCGGTAGTGTTTACTCCCAGAGGTAAGTCGGCTGCTGCTTAAATCTGCCAACTACATTTATTACATCTACTTTGTTTAAGCTGTACATTTGCCACACGAGATTGGTTTGGGTCATGATTACTCACTCACTGCGCTGACGAGCTATTTACATGAAAACATAAAACAATAAGTGCATCGTATTAGAGGCGGAGGGTGTGTAAGCGTGGGGCAAATGTTTGAATTTATTTTTGCTATTTTGTGCCAGCTCCCTCGTGGTTCATTGGTGGGTAATATTAGGTGACTGCAGACCTACATTTAAATAGCTGTCATGGCAGTTGGGACTGATTCACAGAGGGACTTCATTGCTTATTTTGGTCTGGCACCGCCGGCCTTCACATTTGCAGTATGGTTATGTCACTCATGCTCCGCTGGTATCATGCCCCATGCCACCAGCATTAAATAATTCTTATTTATATATAGCAATGCTTCCACTGCCACAACATACAATTTTAATATGACACAGTGGTGACATATGTACCGCCAGCAGCAGCAGGAGGCAGTTGTCGTATACCAAGCGGGATCAGACTGACATGAGGAATATTTCTTTAGTTAGAGGGGCACACTGATAGAGATCAGGCTATACGTCCAGTTTATGACTGTGCTGTACGTCACACTACAATGCACACAACTACACACTGCACACACTCCAATCTGATGGCAATTTTTCGTGAGAGAAAAAAAAAACATCTGTAGTTTCATTGTTTGATTTATATATTATTACTATTATTATGATTTCATTTAACAAGCTAAAGCAAAACAAAGAACATGGTATAGAGTGGGAACATGCACAAATTACATCTAAACATAGTCCCGAGAATCTAGACCAGCATATTTGTCCAAAGTCTGTCATATTTTTCCACTTCCAAATTGTGTGCAGAAGTCATTTTTATTCCATTTTTCGAATCAATTACTATTTGTGTACAGCCCTTGATCGTTAGTTCATCCATTCCTTTGTGATGGCTGCCTCCCCGCCGCCAAAAGTGCGCTCCAAATAGTTCTAAAATCGATGGGAGGGCGAAGTCAAAAACAGTGCTTTGTGCTTTGTTAATCTCAGTCCAATATCGCTGAACAATCGGACAATCCCAAAAACATGGGCCACATGGCAGTTATAATTCACCAGCAGTCAGTATTTTCCTGTGAATAGGGTTCCAAAATACTTTGATAAATTTTAGAAATCAGAATTCTACAAAACATGTGATTTTGTGGTCCTCCAAGTATATTTCTTTTTTTTTTTGTAATGCCCAAAATCACAGCAGCAGTTGCCTCGATGGGTGACAAAACGTAATTTGTCAAAACAAAATTACCTTCTCTTTTCCACTTATTCTTTATATACTTAGAATGGCTGTCCATATTATTAATGCATTTATATAGTTTAGATATTATTCTCCTTGAATGTTGTTTGATTATGCAAAATTAATGTTATTGAATCCTTTCTTTCTTCTTTATTGTCATTTAAACTAGCATTCCTAATTAAGTGATTTGGCAAAAGTTTAAGAGGAAAGCTGTAACTTATAACTACTTGGAGGGCAATTTTGTGGCATGATCTCTTGCTTGGATACATTGAGAGGATACTCTTTCAATATATCTGTGTTTCTTTACATGCATTTTGGCATCTATTTTCACTTGTTAGATATAGAAATGTGGACACAGGAAAAGCTTTTGAAAATGTAAGCTAAAAGAAATACTCTTAAAAAAAAAAAAATCTTAAATCTAACGATATCGTTATAAAAGTGTCCACTCACAAAATGTAAGAAAAAATTTATTAGTTTTTCATCATGCAGTAAATCAGCCAAAAATGTAAAATGTTGTCATAACTTTCATTACTAAGGTTCAGAATTAGTTATCAACAAATCCTTCTATGGTGCATCAAAATCTTAAGTACAAGACTGTAAAGTGTGGTGTGGAAGGAGCTACTTTAAGGTCTGTTGTCTTTATGGAAGAAAAAAATAGCCTTTGAAGTTACCATGTCCCAGATAAATCTATTGATGAAATGGTCGAATTACATAATAAAACATATTTCGGCGCGGACTGGACAGTTTTGTAGTTTCCATATGAAAGCTTTCATGTTGAGAGAGCAAACCGAAACAAAAATGTTGCCTGTAATGTCTCGCCTTAAACCTAAAGCGCTCGGGTACTTCGCATGCACCTGGTGACCAACAAGTCACCCCCAGCGCAGAAACGTAACACACTTTATCACATATGTTCTTTTCTATTGCGGTCAGTGTAGCGTCTTTTATCACTTTACCGCGCACAGTATATATTCAGGGTCAAACGTGGCTCTCCTACTGGGTGCTGTTGTCCTCGGTGCCCTTTTGGGAGATGTCATGTGCAGCCTGAGTCATGCTAACCAGGACGGGGTCAGCAGAGGTCACACAACAACAACAGCACACTCACTCCGGCCAAACAATATGCCAAGTTATGTGCATGTTTATGTATGCGCTTCTGGACGAGAGCGGGATGACAAATAGCTTGACCCTGCCGCCATCTCCCCCTCTTGCCCGCTCAGTTTAAAGGACATGTCTATTAAAACGGACCTAGTAAGCAGTGTTGTCATGGTAATGGTTAACACTCCTGACAAATGATGCGTCACTCCGTAAATATAATGCTCACAACAGCGACCTTCAGTAGTAGGTTTTTAGCAGTGAAGTTTCCATGGTGACTGGATGAATACCTCATGTTAGACTTGCTCAAGAGCCACTTACGCTTTGAAGGCGTGGTATATGGTTTCCGAGATGAATGGGAAGAACGGCGTCAGATCCTTCTTGACATCAGTGGAGCCGCGTTGTGTTTGTGTCACCGGTGTCGCTGTTACGGATGTGGGCTGGTCAGATGGAGTCAGGATGTGGGATTGGTGGGCTAATGGGACACGGCGACCACAGGGTTAATGTACTGAACTAACCCTGGTTCATTCATCTTTTTGCTTTTCTTGTTAAATGGAGCTTGTTCTCGCTGCTTTCAGTTTTGGACAAAGTACACCCGGGTCATCAGTTTTTACAAGGGACAAATTTGAGTCAGTAATTGCTCCAACACAGTTTATTTGTGGAGTACCTTTCATGTACACCGACAGCTCAAAAGTGATTTACACAGAATTCAAGCACAAAAAATTTGAAATATATGGAAGCTCATGCAATTTACATGTTCAATTGATCTTTTAAAAGTGTGTAAACAAATACAAAATATATTCTAAATTGAGGAACATAATGTAATTTCAATGGACAAGTTTGGATTAACCACAGGAAATCAAGTAAATGTGAAAAATCAAGGTGGTTTTTGACAAACTCTGCATACATGTGAGTGATATCAGAGCCAAAAACATTAACACATTTATTTGACATTATTTTGTTTATTTGATATGCTAATGCTTTTATGAAAGACAAAAATCTTTTGGCTTTACTGGGCAAATACTTACAGAAATGTTGATCAGTATTAGTCCTTCACTGTATCCACAAATGTATTACATATACCACAAATAATACTAATACTTGTTTGGGTGGAATTCTATTTGGCGGTTCATAAAAAATAATTAATTTGTGGCCTTAATTTGTGTTTATACAGTATCTGATATCATTTAATGCATTATGTCAATTTCACTTTTGCCTCCAGTCATATCCATTACAGAACTGGATCGCAGATAAAGGATCATATTCTAGTGTATTACGACTCACTATGTGGCAAATAAACAGCGTTCTCTCAAGTTTTGAGCAGAGAACTAATTTTTGCCTGATTTTTTTCTACTTTTCAGTCGTGCGCTTTCTGTCATCTCTAGTTGAAGACATTCACAGCTGCTTCAATCTCATGTGGAGCAGTTATTCAAACATGTATGAATTATAAGGCGGATTTTGGACATGCTCTGGTGCAGTGTGACATTTACTGACTTTACATGACTGAAATGTGGAGGAAAGTTTGGTGAAAATGTGTTCTTTGCTCATACACAAAGAATGAGACATCACTGAGCTTGTCCTATATACATGTCTATACCGTCTTTCTCTCCCACACACCATAACTGTTGCCAAAGCAATCAAAAATTCAAAGATACTAAACGCCGCACTATCCTTAAAGCCCCACCATGTAAGATTTTAGCCAAAAACTTCCTCACAGGTGTTATTTTCACTAGCCTTGTGAAATGTGGATCTTTTCTATGAGGAGGCAAACTGAATTGAAATCTTTCCGGTGAAGTATCTATCATCTGCCTGCCTTCATGGAGATGTTCTTTCTTTGCCTCAAACGTTCAAAAAGATTGGGTAAAACTGAGCTATCTCCACGGAGAATGTTCTGAATTTAAACAGGGATCGTATGCAGAGCTGCTTTAATATCAAGACATTTTATGTTCAAGAGCCACTCGATATATGACAAACAATTGTTTAAATAGAGTTCAGTATTCCAGGATTTGTTTTAAATTTCCGCAGCTCGTGACAGTACAATTACTAAGCATAATGGGCATTGGCAATCAAAGTAACAACGTCGACTTAACCACACAAACTACCTAACCATTTTAAAGCATGCGCTAATCTAGTAATTTCCGGGCTTGCATCTATAGATTGAATGCATCACTAACCGCACTTAATGTAATGGCACTGTGTGTAGCAACATTAAAGCTGTAATTGTGGAGGTCTCACTTTGCCCGGTTGCCTTTGGGGACCACAGACATGAGAGATCTTGTCGAGCAGTCACTTTGAATGTGCAGTTCTGGACACTAACAGCACTTGAGACAACTCCCCACTTCTCACGTCAACACCATTCACAGCGCTTTTGGTGACAGAACACTTTTGTACCTGTGTCAGATAGATTTAGTATGTATGAGTTTAATCAAGAATAATAAGAGCTTGTTTTATTCATCAAGCTGACATCAAGACCTTTCAAATCCAATATTCACTTTTACCTGTCAGTGTCAACTCTTCTGCCCAAATGAATCCTCTGTGTCTGAGCTCATTCTCAGATGTTTTAAATACCATAGGTCCAATATGCAGAGATTTACGACAGAATTAAACAAAATCACGAGGCCGAAAAAAAATCCTTAAGGCTTGTGGAGGCGATTACAATTAGCCTACAGTAAACCTGGGCTAAAAAAGGACCACTAAAGACATTAAACTGCACCAAATGGGGCTGTCACTCAGAACAGACAGGGTTACTGCCCCATATCCAGCTTAACATAACCTGTAACCCCTTCTTTGAGGCTCACTCGGGACTTTTACAAACCAGGCAAGACAAGCCTCTTTTATGAAACAAAAATAGTACTAAACTCAGTAAGCCAGATTTATTCAGAAAAGCTTTTATGTAACAGCTGTAGAAATGTATCAAGAGAATTTTCTGTTAAAGGTGCTGTACCTGATGTTTACTGTACTGAAACATGACAAAACAGAACTGGTTTGTTTTAAAGGAAAAAAATATGCATTATTATGCATTTTTCATATTGTTAATAGCCTTTTAACCTGCTCTTGAGTTTCTTCAGTTTGACATGTCATGTTTTAGAACCAAAAATACAATTTCACATTTTACAAAGAAAAATATAACTTTATCACTGTGTTGAGAGACGCCATTTTGAATTAGCTGTGGCTCCATCTACTGGCTGTAGAGACAATTACACACATGTAAATGTAAATACCCACAATGCTTTGCAGTATGCAGTGCATCTGACGAAGGTGTAGTTATTGTGATTAGACAGAGGAAATGTTCAGAGCGAGTCTGGTGATGATTTAAGGACTTAAAACAGCAAAAGACCCATGAAGCGCACACCCCACAGCTCGTCATCTGTCCACAGAGATGACCCAAAGCAGTGGCAGTCCAGACCTTTGAGCCCCTGAGATGGTTGTCACCCAGCGCAAGGAGCACACAAACTGTAGCCGCTGTCATGTCGCTCCAGCTTACTTAAGTCTTAAGGTATCTGTGCTTTACATTTACAGTGTATACTTCACTGCACTTACTTTGTAGTAGGGGGTGCATGCAGCCAGACAGATGGCATGAGAGCAGGATCTGTACTTCATTTTTTACTTTTCTTTACTGTTTGCAACGGCCTAAAATGACTGGGTTTGTTTTTAGCCTGTTCATTTTGTTCAACAAAAATCTAAAAATACAAACAACTGCAAAATATAGGAAATCAATTCAGTTGTTTCCACTGAAAACTTGCACAATATTTTATATCCAGATTCCTACTTTTAACACTGTAATAGTTCTCAAAATTAGTCTGAAATACTTACGTTTTACTCTAAAAGTACATTTTTAAACAGGTACTTCAATACTTTTATTTTTCATGCTTTCCTTAATTTGTTCTTGTATCTGTACTGAGTGCTTCTTCCAGCACTGCATTTTTGTGACAACAGCAGAAAGGAGAAGGCATGATTCAGGAGTGGAGATTAAGGATGTCAATTGTGAGTCCAATCTAACTTTTGCAGATAAAGACACACTGTTTTTTAGTACTTTTCTGTAGAAATATTGTTGTTGTGAGTACAGTTTGGGTCAGATACATGTCAGATCGTAGAGAGACCAAAACATTTTGAGAGCTTTTGCCAATTTGCCACCATTGTCCTCTTTAGTCGACCAATAGATTGGCAGGTTATGTCTTTATTAAGTTGACGTCAGACCTGTTTGGCACGCTGGCACACAAGCACGGCAGATTTAACTAGTGACGATCAATCCTGAGCTCTACCGCAGACACCCAAAGTCTTGAGTTTCATCTCGAATACATATGAGCCAAGATGAGGTTTTGTGGGTGGAGGTTGCCTTGGCGAATCACCTGATGTTACCTTGGAAACAGACAAGCTGATGAAATGGCTATTTATGTAGATTCCTGATCACCATTGGCCCGGGCGGATGTCTGCACACACACCTGACAACGCAGCCTGTTTCTATGGCATCGGGACCAAGTTATTTCTGAATACTCAACATCAAATTAGAGGCACTCTGTCTGTTTTATTTTGTCCTGAGGCTTGGAGTTTTATTAAGTAAAACATTACCAAAAATCACAATAATCAAATCAAGTGGATTGTTTCAGGTAATTTGTCATTTCTGGTGCTTTAATTTCATTTTAGCCTTAGCGGCACATTGAAAATTGATCTAGTTTAATCATGGCCAAGCACAAAACAATGATTACGATATAACTACTTACGTTTAGAAATAGTTGCTTGAGTACAAAGTTGTAATACTCCTTCCATTTGTGGGGTTTTCACACAAACTTGAGTTCACACCTTCACTCTGTAGGTACCATTTTGTCAGCAATAATAGCCCTGGGTATTCCATCATGCATCCAGACAGCGTAACAGCTCGTATCAACACACAGTGAAATTGCAGGGAAGCTAGCATGACAAGATAAATATAATAAATCTAATAAGCTCTTTGTCAAATCCATGGCTGGCTAATGACTTCTGCAAGCTTCAAGAGTAAACAGCAACTTCCTATTTTCCAACAAATGAAGGGTATGTCTTGTGCTAAGGCGTGTGAGTGATGTGGAACCGTGAAGAGATATGCAGGTGGGATACTGAACAGGATGTGGAGAATAAAATATGGCCTCATGAGTCATAGTAAGGAGAGTTGGAAGGTTTTGAAAGATTACTGATTAAAACAAATACTAATCAGAAATGTACCTGTATTGCAGACACCTAATCCAAGTATTCAATGAAGAAATAAAAACTGTCTCATCCGTGAAGTGCATATATGACAGGTTTTTCAAATGATTTTCAAAATTTGTACTTAGTTTGGTGGAAAATATGAATAATATTGTGCTATTCAATAAAAAGCTGAAAATTACGCTGAATGCTAAAACATTTTGCCCAGTTAAAATTATATGCTTTTCCATTTATCAACAAGCTTTATCCAACAGGACAGCACGAAATGGGGAAAAAGAGAGCGAGCAGAGACATTCGGCAAATGGAGGGATGGAATCAAACCCACAGTGTCGCAGTAGTAAATGTGACAGCCGAGCACCATGATGAGCACACTTCAGTCTGGACCCTGGTCTTATCTCTCAATATTCAGATGGGTGTGATCAGTCAATCACAGAAACAGTCTGTGGTTGAGACTGACATAAAGAACAAAATCTTTGTTGAATCAGTCTCGGTCCCAAGCAAACATTTCCTTGACTGTTTGAAGATGTAGTTATCAAAATGGTGCATGTTTTTTTTGTTTTGTGCAGGGAGAAATTCTCATGAATGAAAACGGAATTATCTTTTGCTAGTTAACGTCACGCCGGGCATATTTGGGCAGTTGGTGCCATATTGGTTTTATCAAACAGACTTAAAACAGGAAGAGACAGTTATGAAACCAATAACTAAAAGCTCAAAATCACTTGAATGTATTTAATATGAATAATTTCAGCAGTCAAAGCATGTTTCCTTTGGGGTTTACATCTTACATTAGTATCTATTGGTTTAGTGACAGGTAGCACAAACCGATAGATGCAGTGGAATTTTCATTTGTTTTGTGGCTTGATAGCCTAACCGAAATACTTAAGAGGGAGTACTTGAGCTGAGGATTTTTTTAAAAGTCAAGGCAGCGAATGTGCCTTGTACAGGTGGCACTTGTTCATAGAGTGTGAATCCGGCGTTCTGCTGACAACACTTGTGTACGAGCTGTTATGTAATTGGACTGTGACAACACATTACATTTATTCCAACTAACAAACTCTAGACTTGAAGGAATGCGTTGACCCCAGCTGCCACCTGCCGAGACAAGTGGCGTCCTCCAGGGCCAGGGCATTCGTTTGGCACAACGCTGGCACATTGCCCTGTACATAAACCCACAGGAAACGCAAATGTATTTTAATTTTCTATTTTGAGGAGCGTACAAAGTGTTCCCGGGCAGCAGGTGTCTCTTAGCTGCAGGATCTACAACATGCGAGCCTCAGGAGGTACCAACAAGAATCAGCAGGCTCTCCACTGGATAATGTTGGGTCCCCTGGGTACATTAGCATACTCGCACAAAGGCAACAGACAGATACGAAGAGAAGAGCCATCTGCAGCTTAAAGTGAAGTGACATACTTGAGCACAGGAGTAAAGAGTGAGGGCACTGGTTATGTACATCAGTAGTTCATACATGAGGAGAAGGGCGTGCAAATGGCTCTAAGTGTGTGTGCCCGCTGGCTTATGCATTTACCGTGCGTGATGTTAGCAGCATTTGCATGAAGAACGTGTGAGGACCTCTTAATGTGTGTGAACTGCACTCAAAGTGTCAAACCACCCCAAGAATACTATAACTTTAAACAACCAAAATAATTACTAAAATCAAATTCTAAAAATGCCCTGATAAACCTTAAGTGCACTCATTACGGTCATATTACAAAAAAAAATTAAATGCAAGTTAGATCAGAGGTTCTCAAACGTTTAACACCAAGTGCCACAAAGAACCACCCAGTCTAAATTGGGTCTATAACAGGACTATTTCAAGACTAAATTAGGACTAAACCAGGCCATTGAAGTTTTAACATGAAAAAAACATGAATAAAAATTATTCTACATGAAGTAAGTATTAGAACTGAAAAGGTGTCCGCTTGTGTACCACCATTGGTACTTTTACCACAGTTTGATAAACACTGAGTTAGAGTGATAATTATAGTGATAGATACTATATATATATATATATATATATATATATATATATATATATTTTTTTGTGAGCAGTATGTCAGTTCAAAGAACTGAAAACAATACAATACAAGAATACAAGAAAGAATGCAATGGTGCTCAAAAGGAGGTTTGAGGAACATATGAAGTTACAAAATCTTTGTTGACGCCCCCTACACTCTCAGAAAAGAAAGGAAAAGAAAGGACGCTATTATTCTCCTAGAGGTACAATCACTTGTCACTGGGGCTGTACATATTTGTACCCCCAATGTGGGATAAAAATATGGACCCTTGTATTGAAGTAGTTCCTTAATGTGTACCTCTAAATGACCCTCTGTGCTTCAAATCTGAAACCTTGAGGTACTGCAAAATACAAAATGGTACATTTAGTGCTTTTTGATTTTTAAAATCGGGATTGTACCCTTTTTACCACCCAGCAGTTCAAATATGTATCATAAAGGGCCAAAAATTGTCCAAAATTGTTTACAAAATTCTAGATTTGTACCTCTCCTCCTGATCTAAAACAAGACTATATACATACATATACATACACACACGCACACATATGCACATACACATATGCACATCAAGCCAATATTTGGAAGCAAAAGTTTCACTTCGGTTCGGTTTGTTTTTCTTCCACTTCTGCCAGAATGAGAATGAGAGGAACCTCCCACAATCTGCGGGCCTAGACGACAGGAGAAGACGTACTGTTGTGTCTGCACAGACTCTGTCCGCGTCCTCTCATTCTGGTTTTACTCCATGAAACCTTTGTATTAGGATTCAGCCTGGAGCCCCTCTCAGTACTTTAATCAAACACAGATTAATTTGTGTTCCCGCACTCCAATGTCTGTACAGGTGCAGCAATTTAAATTGCTAAAGGTATATTGTGTTAAATTATACATGAGTCAGATAATTACAACTGCCTTGCGAAATGTCATGGAAACCTCTCTAATCAGTCTCGCTGCAAACGGACCACGCACGGCATATTTTAATACAGTCAAAAGTGTTAAGCAAAGAAGCCGCTCCAGATAATGCAATAATATATTTAATGAACAGGCGCTGAGAGGAATGTAGATTTCATTAAACTCAAAAACAGTATTTCTCAGTGGAGCAGGTTGGCAGGTGTAGCCATGTTTGTTTCGATGCACATCCAGCAATGAATATACATACTCCTATTAAATGTTAATTTAGTTAACTACCACCATGTGACCTGAAGCAGGGGCACACCACACTCAAATGGATGGTAGATGTGAGGTGACTGCCAATGTTTAGGCTAATAATAAGATACTCTCTGAATCATTTTCTGGCATATTGTCAAAGTCCAGAAATAGAAAATATGATTGACAGAATAGTTCAAGACGTTTTGTAGGTTAGTTTAGTGTCATTACGTATGAAGGCATAGAGTAGCACATCAATAATATCAATAATATACCTGTTGGATGTTTTACTTTCACCAAACGCAGGGCACAATCACGTTTACAAGTAGTTAGAAGGGTGTTCAGTTTGAGTTAATTATGAGCTCAACATTCGTGAAAAAACAACATTTAACTGCTATTAAACCAGAGCAAACAGATTGCAGTGAAACATCAATGTCAACAGTGTAATATTCAATGTTTTTGTGACTGTGGCAGGTCTAAGATTTTACGTTTCTTTATCAAAAACAAATGTTATGACACTTTCTTGACAAACTCTGTTTAACATAAATTACTGGCAAACTAAGGCTGCGGTTGATAGATTTTTCTGGGGGTTTAAATGATGAAAATATAGTCAAGCTAACGACTGGCATGACTGATTCAAGTTGGGGAATGACGGGCACTGCTGACTGAAATAGTCTCTCTCATCTCCATAGCAACAGCTAAGTTTTCTACATAATTAACTGGCAACACTTCTAACACAAATTAGATTAAAACTTTTATTTCACTTGTGTTTCTGTAGACTGATCATTAAAGTTGAGCTGAGAACATTATTTCTAAAGGGCAGATGTGTAAACTTATATCGCTGTACATCAGCAAGCAAAAATTAAAATTGATCGGGCCATTGCACTGACAGCTAAAATATTCACAAATGATAACACTCACACAAAAGTTGTTGCTAATAAGCTTTCTGTACAGAAGAAGTTGAAATCCTCTTCTCCTTTGAGATGGCTTTGGTCACTAACTTAAAATTGTCTCCTCAAAACATTGATCCATAAATAAAGCCTGCAGCCTATGGACCACAGGGAAATAACCTGCCCATTCACAAACACTCGCACACAAAGACCAGGACAAAGGCTGACAGAGGTGCTGTGCCACATCCTGCGCCTGAAAAGCTACAATCTGATAATTATTATCGGGAATGTTGTTATTGCTTATCTGCGCCCCTGAGGAATCCTTACCCTATTGAATACATGATTAATCTGTGAACACTTTATTACTCAGCAGCATCCTCAGAGGCTTCTTTTAAATTGCACTGCTGTGTTCCCGCTAGAATACCAAATCTACAGCTGCCACAAGCTCCAATCAGACGGACTATTTCAGCTCTTAGTCTTCTGAGATGTGCTGGATCAAAAAAAAACAGTGTTGCTGACTTGTACAGACTTGTCAAGAAACTTACCAGAACACAGGGGCACACTGCAATTAATGTAGCTCATGAGGACGAGGTCACCCACAAGCTGGAAACTTGGATCCATTGTTTCCTCTAGTGTCAAGAAGATGGGGGACTAATCATGAGACTTTGATGAACCTGCAGAGAAAACTCACAGACTAAAACTAACACACTCACAGCAACAACCCACAGTCTGGGACCTGGAACCTTCTTGCAAGAGCGTTAACCTTTGTGCCTCTACATGACTTAGTTCATCTTATTCACTTGTGCATGTGGTTTTGTGAATGGCAAATGTTTCCTCAATGTACAAAGCACTTACACATCAGTGACAGTAGAAAAGCGCTATAAAAGAAGCCTCTGGCCTTTTCATCCGTCGCCACTGGTGCGGTCCTTGAGATCCCTGGATCCTTCTCCAGATCAATAGCCTATACAGGATTAGGCCTTTGTGCATGTTTCAAGTTGATAGAAAACCTAAGCAACCGGCGCAATCTCACCCAGACACAGGGAGAACAATCACAACATAGAAAGATCATGCCAAGTGCTGTGATCGAACCTGCAACTGGCTTTGTTGTTGGCCAGTGGTGGGTGGTGGTGGTAGATTACTCCACCATTATTTAGATCATTTATCCACAAATTAAAGCTTTCTGGAGAAGAGTCAACCACCTGCTTGTCTCCATGGAGATGTTATTGCTGTGCCTGGAGTGATCCACTGTATGGCATTACATTTATCGATCTTCATTGAGACAAGCAAGCCACGCCAGCGGGCCAAAGTACGGCAATAAAAGCTGTTAATGAGTAACTGAAAAATAGTTTAATGCCATACGGTGGAATATTCCAGTCAGAGCAATATCATCTCCATGGAGACAAGTAGGTGGCTACTCCTCAACAGGTTGCACAATGGACCATTAATAATGTATTCCCATTCATGTAACTTCCTGTTTATAGCTGACATTTGGTTTATTCAAGAGATATATTCATTTGTTTCGATTTGTTAGTCGCTATGGCAACCAGGCATGATTTTCAGTACTGTGAAACCCATGGATAAGTTATGTTCACATTCACACTAACATTAATATTGGAGGGCAGGGTTGAATTCAGTTCAGTTTTATTTTTGTAAAGCCCAAAATCACAACAGCAGTTGCCTCGGCGTCTAAATAACTCTGGGAGATAAATTTTTTTTGGGGTTTTTTTGCAATAAATGTTTAAACTTACAACCCACAGATGTTGAGTCTTCTTATTTGTTAGGAATTGACTCCAAAAACTTGCCTGGTTCATCTCATGGCTTGTAAGTTCTTTCAAGGAACAACAATCACATCTTTGGAGTTGAATAATGGCACCACTTGAAGATAGATAGATAGATAGAGAGATAGAGAGAAACAGTGAATCACGATACGTCGATTTCACAAAAATAGCAGATAGTCACAGGGACCAGCTCACAATTCGATTTTTATCACCACATCACCCAGCCCTACATGAATGCACGTGTCATTTCTCAGACGTCTTCTTCTGAGGTGGGAAAGAAAACAATACTGGCCTTTATTTCAGAATCAGAATCAGAATCAGAATCAGAATCAGAAATTGTTTATTGCCATTGTCAGTGAAATTCACAAACGTAGGAACTTGCTTCGGCGTAGGTGCATAAAGCAAAGGATAAAATATAAAAAATATATAAAAAGGCATGCATAAAATTAAGAATAAAATAGACTAAGATTTGACTCCAAACTCAAAATTGCACTGAACATTTTACCTTTAAACACAATTTTTTGTCCTGTTTTGAATTAGAACAGACTAGAATCCAATGTAACGCTTCAGATTTTCACTCTCCAAAAATGTTTTCCTAATTTATTATTCTCCTGCAGTTCTTCTTCAGAACTCGAGCACTGCTTGTATTCTTGGAAAGCCTGGTCAGAAACGGAGGCTACTTTGTGCCAATTCTCTGTTGCATAAACATTTGTTGTAAATGGACAGTTTCTGAAAAGCTATCAGATAGATTGTGCGCTGGGTGTTGATCAGAAAATTCGCCCACACTTGGGTTCGAACATTTCAAAGCGTTTTTTGGTGCACGATGGCCTTTGGCAACGACAGTATTGACTGCCTCGGGTCGCGGGGTAAACTCAAGTGTGTGGCCATCTCACCCACAGTTAAAAAGGGCTGGTTTGAGTTTTTATGTTTTGAATTTGCTGCCTCTCTAAACACAGAGAACATGAAAAGCTTTTTGAAATGAACTAAGAAATCAAATCCTCTATTCAGTGTCTGTTACAATAATGTCATCACGATCTGTAGTCTACTTTAAGAGTGTTAATGCTATTATAAAGAGATTACATAAAGAAAAAAAGTCTGGGTGTTCTTGAGTTAATGCAGGATTACATTGGCTAATGAATCGGAACTGCATTTTAATCTTTGCATTCAAGTCTGTGGCAGAAGTGAGGGAAAATGGACAGCGAAACACACACATTTTTTCTTGTCATTTTCTTTTTTGTCAAGGATAAAAAAATGGATGGTATGAAAACTACTATTAGATTTAGTTGAATATGACTTATGGGCTATATCGTAAAAAAAATGTAAAGTAATTTGAATGTTGTTTTAATGATATGCAAAATCATGCATGTTCTCGATGGTTAAAATTGCTGTATTTTAGATCATTTTTCCGTCCATTCATGTTTATCGGAAACGTAAACCACAACTGATACATTTAAAGAAACATTTTAACTTTTTTTTTTTATTTATTGAAAGGCAAGACAAAAACAGGACTAAACCAGGTACATAACCAGAACTAAATCAAGACTAAACCAGGTCTTCACCAAAGTCTAAAAACGGACAAAGCCAGAATAAACCAGGTCTCAACTAAAACAGGACTAAAGCCAGGATAAACTAGGTCTTTACCAAGGATTAAAAAATAAATAAACCTGGGATAAATTCAGGTTGAAAGCAAGACTAAAGCAAGACTAAAGCGAGACTGAAACAGGACTGAACCAGAGAGAAACCTGAACTAAAACAAGACTGAAACAGGACTAAACCAGAGAGAGACCTGAACTAAAACAAGATTGAAACAGGACTAAACCAGAGAGAGACCTGAACTAAAACAAGATTGAAACAGGACTAAACCAGAGAGAGACCTGAACTAAAACAAGATTGAAACAGGACTAAACCAGAGAAAGACCTGGACTAAAACAAGATTAAAACAGGACTAAACCAGAGAGAGACCTGGACTAAAACAAGATTGAAACAGGACTAAACCAGAGTGACCTGAACAAAAACATAACTGAAACAGGACTAAACCAGAGAGAGACCTGAACTAAAACAAGACTGAAAACTAAACCGAAAATAAATCAGGTCTTTACCAAGGATTAAAAAAAGATTAAACCTGGGATAAATTCAGGATGTAAGCAAGACTAAAGCAGGACTAAAGCGAGACTAAAACAGGACTGAACCAGAGACAACCTAACATCATAACACATTCTATTGCCAGAACATTATTATCGGGAGCACTCCAAAAAAGCATTCCTTTTTGTCAACAGCACCACTTCTTTGTGAAGAGGAAGACTCTGATCTTAACTGCTCTTTGACTACACTAAAAGCACACTGTATTAGATCGGCGCTGCTCCGTTATAAATGGACGTCTACATGTGTGCTTGCGAGGGAATTTAAATATGATGAATGTCATGCGGCGGGGCAGATATGGAGGAGGATGGCTGCTGCTGGTCAGTGTTAGTCCAGAGGGAGCATTAAGAGAGGAGAGCGCCGCTGCAGTTATGTCTAATACAGGCTCTTTATTAACATTATGGGAGTGTGGATGTTCAAATATAAAAGGTGCCATTGAGAGGTCCACAGATGGCTCAGTCGAATCGTGCCGGTGAGATTGAAAAGGCACCTCCTGCGAGAATTATGGGTTTGAATCTCCATTATTTAAGACAGTTTAATTAAAATATTTAATTGATAAGGATCAGCGGTAGCAGCCACGAGCCTTTATGCGACGCGTTAAGGGCTAGTGTCAGCGAGCGGCTTATTTCATCGGTTTATGGAACAGTGGAATGCACGGGCTGTGACATATAATCAGTCCATGTGTCGGGCGGATTGAAGAGGCGTTACGAGCCGCTCACGTGCCTGAATGTGCTGCACAGCGTGGAGGGAGGGCCAGTGACGAGCTGCTGTTTGATTAATGGCTAAATGGTTGCTAATATGATTCATGATGATAGTTTGTCCATTGGTTTTCTCCTGCCTGCTCCAAGTTATTATGGGTGACTGAAGATTATTGAATTTGACTGAATCAAAGCAACTACATGTCTTCAAAAGTCTTGACAGGCTCTGAGGGGGGTCATTTAGGAAAGAGGGTCAGGCCAGAACCTCCAAAATGACCAGAATCAGAAAAGGTTTTCTTGTCATTGTCGTCACAAACTAAGAACTTTCTTCAGCAGTAAAGTGCCACATGAATAATAAGAATAGTGAAAATATAAACTATGATAAAGCAAGGACGTACAAAAATATGTGTAAGAATAAAATAGGCATAAGATAAACTGTACACAGCAAGATGAGAACACATACAAAGAGTGCAAACCGATGATGTGTTGCTGACCTGCGTCATTAAAGCGGCAGATGTTGAGTTCAAACTGTTCAGAGGTTTGAGAGATGACCCCTGCAAAATGAAATTGAGGAGAATTATAATTTCTCATGAGTTTAGTTAGTTGTGCTATTTGAAATTATTTACATAATAAGTTATATAATTGTTATATATACTTTCCATTCGAAAGGGGTTTTTGTAGCACATTCATTATTAAATTAAATGTTTTGAGTTCAAGAGTTCAAACCTCAACTTTGAAGAAACAAAATATGCATAAAATGCAAAAAAAAAAAAAAAAAAAAAAAAAAAACTTGATTTGAAATGACCTTCTTGATTTATTTGTTCTAACGGTGTGACGGAGGGTCCTGTAGTATTTGCTGGAGGCTGAGACCTCTCTTTGTCCTCAGGACAGCCTCAAGGCAAGAACAGGCCGACATGTGACGCTCCTGGGAGTCGAGCTGGGGATTCTGTTTATTGACAAGAAATATCAAATAATGTGTGGTGGGACTTTTATGTTGGAGGGTTTGCCATCTACTTGTTATGTTATTGCTTTGCCTGCAATATTTCACAGTATAGCATTAAACATATCTCCATGGAGACAAGCAGGTGACACTGCCAGCCAAGTTACAGGGTCTTATTTATACAGTGTGTGCGTGTACAAAAAAGCTTTTATAGGTTTGTGTTTGTCCGTCTGTACGTACACACACACACACACACGCACGCACACACACACACACACACACACACCGCGCGCACACACACACCGCACACACACACACACACCGCACACACACACTTTTTGTTTTTCATCCTCGCAGTTGCTAAGGAGTAGAAATAAGAAAAGTTACTGCCACTTTCTCCAATAAATACAGACTGGTTTGAATTTGACTTTGGTCTGAATAGTTTCTCTCAGTACTCTCTCTCTCTCTCTCTCTCTCTCAGTACACACTCATAAAATAGAGGCATTCAAAGCATTAAAGGAACTATTTCAAGCTAAGTTCCACAAAACTCCCTCCAAACTCTGCCGCTGGTCTTTGACTTTTCCAGGCCATCTCTGCACATAGACAGCCTCCTTGCTGCTTATCTTAACATGTAAACGATGTATGGAAGCGGTGGATCTATGCGAGCCATTGATACAGCAGAGTGGTTAAATCCACTCAAGTGGCTGCGTCTCCTCAGATCTCTGTGATGTGTTTTATCAGACACATATGTGCTGTGTGTGCTGCAGCGAGCAAATACAGAGTCACTCAGGAGTGAAGAGCTCGGCTCCTGCACTTTCAGGCTACACTTCACCCGTGATAGATATCCATACAGGACGGATGATAAGACCCACGCACTTCCTGTTGACAAAGTGTAGGGTTCTTGTGGTAAAGAATGTGGAGTTTATGATTTATGGTGGAGGAGCTTTTTATTTTGATTTCAACGGTTAGTTATGAAATATTTTAAAGTTTTTTTTGTTTTTTTCTAATCAATTATTGAGTTTTATATCTGTCTTTATGATTCATTGTGGAGTATTATTTTTATTTCAAATTGTTATTTATGATTTATTTCACTGTATTTTATGTATTTGTTTTATTTTCTTTTTAAAGTTTTTCTTTATGATATATTTTGTAGTATTTTTTATCTATTTGTTCTATTTTATTTTTATTTTTAGAGCTGTTGTTTCTGATTTATTTTCTTTCTTTTTTCAGAACTACTTATGGAGTCGGGTTTTTTTTTTTTTTTTTTACTACGGTTCTTTATGATTCTTTGTAGATTAGGTTTTTTCATTTAAAACTGTTCTTCATGATTTGTTGCAGAGTAGCTTTTGGTTTTTGGTTTTCTATCTTTTTAGAACAGTAAAAAGAAAAAGATATTTGACAATCCATAAATACATTTAAAACACAGCTAACTTGAAAAAGCACTGTGTAAACTCTGCAACCTTTCTGATGGCCGTTCCACTATTTGCTCGTCTCCATGGAGATGTCATTGCTTCACTGTTCCATGGAGACAAGCATGAGACACCAGGCCAAGTAACAGATCTGTGGAGAGGCAAGCACGCTCACAGTAGGACTACAAGGCTTTTCAAATGTATTTTTGAGCAATACAATCATCTGTAACTGAATAAATTCAAGTTTAATACAATACTGTGTGATGTTTCAAGCAAAAATAATAGCATCTCCATGGAGACAGGGCAGACTCCATACCAGTGCACACGAGTTCAATTCTGAACACCAGAAGCTGCATGTGTCAAAATCTAGATCTAACAAGAACACGAGTGTAAGTCTATCACTGCATTACAGAAACTGAATTTGAGCTTTGTTCTGCTTTTGATGTGCTGCTCTTTTTATGTACATTAAAGGTCAGCTTTGACCTGTAAGTCCTGGAAAGCAGATGCCCTTCCCAACAGGCTTTTGAGCTCATGGGGCCCACTCTGTCTGGAACACTTGACTAAAAATAATAGAGAATGATTTAGCTGGTCAACAGTCACCATTTATAGCACATCTGTGGAATATGTCAGAGTGGCACGGCGGTGGAGAAGGGGTCGATGCCATGCTGCAGAGAGCTAATGAATTGGTGCTGGTGTGCATATTTGCCGGCGTTGGTCTGGCTGCAGGGCTGTAGCAGGTACTCAGACCGAGCACAGAGGGCACAATGTGAATGCATGTTACACAGAGATAAGAAAAATTAAGACCCTTAAGTTTATTTTAGGGAAAGAAATGCAATTAAGGACTAAAAGCAATAAATCAACTCAAGTAAATTAAACTAAATTTGACTGCGTGTGTTAGTTAGATAAAGTGCACCAGTCCTGTCTGTAATCAGAGTTAATTAAAGGTGCACTATGTAACTTTTCTGGTGCGGGGTCTGCCAAAAAACAAAACATTGCAATTGAATGTTTACTGAGACCACTACAACAATTAATTCTCTTTCACTGTTCCTTCAGTTTGTGACCAGCTTTACTAACTTTCTAAATTTCTAAATGACAAAATAAAGTTTAAAGCCAGTTTAAAAAGAAGTTTACATTTAGATGTATTTTTAGGTGAGACACTACAAGTGAAACACATTTTTAAAAATGTTTTGTTTTTGGTTGGTTTGCTCTCTTAACATATTGACTTTCATGAGAAAACAAGATGTTTTATTATTTCATTTAATCCGCTTCCTCCATAGATTTCTCTGGGACAGTGTAACTTCAAAGGCCGTTTTCTTAAAATACATTTTTCTCCCCTCGGGACATAAAGATCACCACTTAAAGATCCTGCACACACCAAACTTTACAAACATGGACTCAACAATTCTTTGATGAAACGTATAGAAGGATTTGTTGATATCTAATTCTAAAACTGAATTTTTTAGGACAATTTTCAGTCCAATTTAGTTTACTTAAAAACGAAATAAGAAATCCAAATCCCCTTTGTAAAAAAAAAATTGTAACTAATATGTGTACAAAATGAACCAAGAAATGTGATGTTTTTACACCTCAAATGCCTCATTTCTATATGAAAACATTAAACGATGAAAAACTTACCATACAAAAAAACGTACTTACTAAAAACTATATTTTTTTCTTACATTTATGTGAGTAAACTACGAGGGAAGTTTCAAATTGATATCTTTAAATTTAAGATTTTTTCCTATTCACCTGCATTGTCTCAATTTGTCTTAATTTATGACCTGAATAATCATAATTATCAATTAACCAAATAATCATGACATCCTTATTTCAATTTATGGCATTAAATGTGTCTCCATAGCAACAAGCAGCGGTCAGCATAAAGATGCATGCGTTTAAGACTAATACAAACACCTTTAAGGTAATTTAATGGGCTGTACTTGGCTTTTCAAGTGATTAAGTCAATTTGGGTTTGCCCAGGTACAGATATAATGTAAAAGCAGCCAGGCAATAGTTCAGTGTACCATTCGCATGCTAGTTGTGATCATGCCCACACTCCGCTCTTGCCTCTGAAAGTTGTGAAATTGGCTTACAAACTCATTGCGGTGAATAACTGGATGCCAGGAATTCACTGACAAAGTGAGGGTTAAGTCTCAACTGCCTCAAACTGTAAAATGAAGGCGTTTTTTTTTTTTTTTTTAACATGTTTTTAACATCGTGAAAAACATTGCCAGCGGCTTTAGATAAGTGCAAAATAGTTAACTTTTATGCAACACTATAAAAAACTCCACTGAGACGAGGTGACTGACCCCTCTTTCAGAAAAGTTCTTGCATTGCCCCTTCAAATGGATGTTGTGATGAGTAAAGTTTTATAAGAGTTAAACGATGAATCTGCTTTATAAAGAGTGAAGAATACGTCATGTACGCTTGAGAACAAAAGAGCGCGGCATGTTTTTGTCTAGTGATGCGTTCCCTTACACTGCACTTCACAGTAAATCTAGCGGGCATGTCGGTGAAACTCAACCCGCGATCCAGTTTAAAAGCGTTTCCGCTCTTTCTTCTCAGCTTTGTGAATTATTGAGAGGTTTCATTTTCTCCTTGGCGGGAATCAGACCTCAGGTTCATGTGGAAAAAATATAGACAGTTTTTAGCTATTGCTTTTTTTTGTTAGAGCTATTTCAAACAATTGATTTTGAAACTGATGCATTTGGGGCAGTGATAACGGATATGGATGAGTAGACGTGTGAGTTCTTTGACAAATCTCAAACTATGGCGTCGCATTTCACGGTTTAATTCCCGTTGACACAGTTTTGGATTTGGCTGCCTCCTTTGCGTAAGAAAGCACCAAATAATCAACATTTCTTGCAAACAATTTGTTGTCAGCATTTGTGTGATCTGCTGCTGCGTCTGCTGGGCGTTGTTTCAGCAAAGACAGCTTTATAAACAGAACACATGAAACCAGAAGGCTCCACTCACAAGTCAAGCTCTTCAAATCATTCCACAGCTATGCCAGATCTGCCACAACATTATGACCACCTGCTTTTGTTGACAGAACTTGTTTTGTTTGATGTCAGGATATCAGATGGAGGGCAGGGGCCTTTACAACTGGGAATTTCACAAAGAAATAGCCAAACTTATAAACCGTATTGTTAGTTGTTAGGAATTGGTTGCACAAACTTGCCATGTTAACCTTTTATGTTTTAAAGAGTTTTTAACTGACAACAAGTGCGTGCTGTGGCCCCTCCAGAACAAGTTACATGTCAAGGTACTTTTGAGCAATAAAAATAGTTTAATGCCTTATATTGCGAAACATTCCAGGCAAAGAGACCCCCACATAACACATAAACGGCTGCCGAATTACATGTGTCTTAAAAAAGATATAATTTGTGTAATTCTCTTCTCCGGTCATTGACATAATGTGAGGCCAGCCCTGTGTTCAGCTGTGGTAAAACACAGTGAGTAATGTCCCAAGGAAAAGGAGAGGAAATGGGGGAGAGGATGAATAGTCAGGGCGTGCATGGCAAAGACAAAGTCGTCTGCTCAGCCCATGACTGAGCTGACAGCGCAGACAGGATTCTTAATTGCCCTTAGAGCATATTTCTCATCCCACCTCTGGTAATTGGACATGAACACCGGTGATAAATTGCTCTGGCCATCTTTGATTTGGAGGCGTCTGACTGCTGTTTGGCACCTGGAATTAAGAATGGCATTCGCTGTAAGTCCATGTTTTTCTAGGGTATAGAACGCTTCATAGATGTGTTTGTGACCATTTATATAAATCATACTAAACCCAAACCAGGACTAACAGGACACGTCTACATCAGGACAAAACCTGTCCTTCACCTGCTTGTCTCTATGGAAATGTTGCTGCTTGCCTGGAATGTTCAACAATATGGCACGTAACAAATATTTTGCATTATTATTATTATTATTATTTTTTTAAATAACGACCAGAGAGAGCAGAAGGAAAACAAACAAAAAAACAGTGACTAAAGACATCCATATAAAATTATGACACACACATTTCATAGAAAACATCACATTTTGTCTCTCAAATGTTTGTCTTTTGCTTTATTTTTCTGTCTATCATTGTCTGTCCAGTGCTTGGCAGGAGTTTGAAGGCCCAAAAATAATTCTGAAATCAACTCTAGTGCTTTGCTGATTTCAGTCCAATATTTCTGAGTAACAGAGGGACAGTCTCAAAACACTTGGTAATGGTGGGCTTCCTGGAAACCCTAACTTCTTCTCTTATCATTTTCTTGTGAATAATTGGCACTTTGACATGGTGTTATGAAAACATGCGACACATTTTTCAAACAAAAGTCCCTCCAGTGGGATGTATATACTGTAAATTGTCTTCTTTCTCTGTCAAAACAATGTTATCTTCTATTTCCCAATGTTTATTTTTTTTATATTTGGAAGAATAGGCAAAATGGTAGGTAAACTGGCCAATTGATACCTTATTTATTTGTTTAAAAAAAAAACTACACAAGCCTTCAAACCGCTAGCCCAATGTCAAGCTCGTTTTGGCCATAACTCTGGTAGGTTGACTTGTGAATGGTAATCCTGTTCCCCGTGGTCTGGTTGGGTCTGTAATCAGGCCAAACCCACTGTGCGTCATCTATCAGGCGCACAGCAAACGACAAACTGCTTCCATGTCTAATTGAAAAACATATCTGGGAGGTGGAAGCCCGTTTTCAAACACTATTTGAATGTTAAGCAGCTCCATTTCAGTGTTGGTCGCTCTCTTTCAAGGCGATTTGCAACAACAACCTCTGGACATGATTTTGAAGGGTTTAATTTGAAGAGGAAAACAAGTGCTGCTGTATTGTTTCTCATTAAAAAATGTCGCGTTATGTTGTAATGAAAATAACTATTGAATTGTCAGTATAGTATTGTAAATATTTTGGCCTCTCTTGTAGGGGACTCATATTTTTGATCATTCATGAAGTTGGAAGCAGTGTCGGGAAGAATACTTTGAAAATGTATTTAGTTACAGAATACCCGCTTTAAAATTTTGTATCATATCATATCGTACTGGTAACATATCCTGTCACATGATCCAATCAGAGTACTGTATTCTGAATACCGAATACTTTCATGTAGAGTTATAGTGTAAACTGATTTGCACTCACAAGAGCAGTGGTTTCTATTTTCTCCCCAATGTCACACAGTTTGAAGTAGTAAAATGTAGTTTGTTTTTTTCAAATTAAACTATTTTGAATACTACCAAATGAAGGAGTAAGTGTGCTGGAATAGTTACTCAACATTAGCATTCTGACTATGCATCTTAGGTATTTATTTACTTCCCAACACTGCAAGTAATGAGAAGGAAATCCTTATGTGCTTTGTGTCATATTTGGCAAAGCTCATACGGCCTCTTAATGTAGAACCAAGCATTTATTTATAAGGCAAGGCTCATTAAATGTTTATAGGCAGTACATTACAAAGCAGGTTTAACTGCGTTCTGGGTACAGCTACACTGATTATGTAGAAATTAAGAATATGACCCAGAACATAAGTTGTGTCATCATATGAATACAAGCACTTCTCTTTAAAATATAGAACTTGAAATTATAACACTACGTAAACAAAATTACAGCCTAACACACTTTGACAATTCGAGGTTAATGCAATGGCACAACCGGATTGGAATTTGCTTAGTCAGAGTTCTTGGTGGTCCTTTTGAAAAATGTTCTGTTACAAAACAAAGACACCACACAAAAATCCCCTCAAGTAAAATTAGCAGCTGCCCAACTGCAAAGCTTTCACATTCAAGAGCTCTTCTTGTTGCATCACTGTCAACATGAGACCTGCAAATTGCAGCTGTGGGCCTTAATGTGTCTGTGTGAAAGAATAAAATGGGACACGTTTATTTAATTTGCTTATTTTTATTTAGCAGATTTTAATAGAATGCAAAGGTCCATTATAAGGAAACAAATTCAAACACTGTTTTTGCTATGGCATAGAGACAGACAAGAGACTGCCAAAGACATGATTATAACATTAGAATGTAAACTTTGCTTGAGATATTGAGATAAAATACCAAATGATGGCGCCCATAGTTACGGGTCACAAAAATGGGACCGTGAAAAAAAAGATCAACACGCCTCACAAAACATCTGCAAATGTTGTCATCACACAGATATGCACCAGTGACAAAAATAAAGTCTGTGTGGCTGCAGCTACTTTTGTAAAATAATCCATTTACACTTTTGGACATCATCCAGACATTTACAAGTCATTTTCAGGGAAGCATTATTTTGTTAAGAGACAGTCCCTCACTGTACAGTGGAAAGCAGTGATTAAAAGAGCACAGAACATGACAGTATCAACATCAGAGTATTTCACAGGAAGTCTGCTGAAACGTAACATGGCAAATGACAACGATTGGCAAAACCGCAGGCTGATGGAGCTGGCAGTGGCTATATAACAAGATCAAGAACAACCATTTTCCGATGTGTTCATTTTTTTATTAACGTTAGGAAAAAAGACAAAGCAATAGTACTGCAGGACTGAATTTGAAATATTAAAAAGTGAGAGAATGTTTATGGTTAAGATTCTCATCATTTTTGTCCATGTTGGTCTTTGGAATGACGTTGACTGGATGGTCTTCCTTTTTAGATTTTATTAGCGGCTGTAACCAAACTCATCGGCATCGTCGGCACGGAAGTCTCCATAGCGCCAAATGTTGAGCTGTAGGGAGAAAGGAGAATATTTTAAAACATTGGCAAAAAGGAAAGACAAACAGTAAAAGCAAAGTAAAAAAAAAAACAAGAGCAGAGTAAATGTATGGATTTCCAGAGCTGAATGAAGGTGGCCACATCATCATTGGCTCCATTTAGTCGCACTCTTTATGCTTGCCCATCCAAGCTGCAGGCTCACACTGCCTCAAATGCCACCCAGTCTATTACTCCCATTCCATCCTTTCACACACTGCATTGCCTCATAAACCATCATACATTTCCTGCTAAATGCCGCTTTCATCGCGACGCCCTTGGCTCCGTGTGTGCCACTAAGGTGGCGCTGATTTGAATGTGAAAGAAAGTGAGCATCTGAGCGGTGTGTGATTGTACAAGGAGGGCCTGTGTGGGAGCCTTCTTTTTGGCGCTCAGAAGCACGCAGCTCAGCTGTTAATGCTGTGATTCATAGCTAATTAGCGACTGTGGTAATTAGCGCTCGTTATTAGGATGAATGGAGCGGCGTGTATGCATTGCCATTTTCTGTCTTGCACACTTGAGTTTTTTTCCTTGCTAGTTGTTGTGAGCTGTGGGAGCAGACAGTATACCTGTGATTAGCCTGGTCCATCTGATTCACTCACAGCACAAACAGCCTGTGAGCATGAACACAGTGACTCCAGAGATGACGTTTACAAGTGTCGACACTAAATAGGACCCAATCATGTCCATGAGCTCCAGGGTTTCAGCTCATCATTCTTCCGTTCCCTTTTCATTTTGTGGCTTTATGTAACGGTGACTAAGAATTCCCCATGATATCCATTATTGAATCAATTTAAGTAGACTTATCCTGATGGCGTTGCTATGGTTTTCAATTATCTGGTTAACTCAGATGTGGTAATTTCCACCGGACAAAGCTAGCAGCCCCCAGGGTTAAAGCTCCTCAAGCTGGCTTTGACTCCAAGTCATGAAGGCCGTTGTGTGTGTAATGTGTGTTACTGTGTGTTATGTTTTCCCTCCACTTTACCCTGCTTTTTCTCCATTTCAGCTGAATACACATGAATACACATCCACACACCCCAATTTTCTCAGTATGAACCCACACAGACTGGACAGCAGTCCATATGGGACAATACTGATTTAATGTGTGGCATCTTGAGAAACTGAGTTGATTGTTTCAAAGTATATGCTGGTGTTCATTGTTAAAGATGTGCAGAAGCAATGACAAGATGCTATAGACTGTTGAGACAGGATGACACAGAGGAAAAAGTGGCTTACCCTGGCACTCTTTGCAGATTCTTGACTGTTCAGGTACTCTGTCACCTGGGGCAGAAGAAAAAAAAATTAGCATACCATATCTACGCATCACATATCCGGTTTTAGAGGATCAAGCAAAATCAGGGCCGACTTTGAACCTGTTCCAATCCTAGAGACATCACTTTTGCCTGCTGTTTCCATTAATATTAAAACTTTTTCCACCAAGCTCCAGTTTGAGTAAAAGACAGACACTCTCCATGACATTAGGTGCAGGGAACACAGTGTTCTCTGAAGATCAGCAAGATCAAGAAAACACATGCTGTTTGCAAGTGGCTGTGTCACTGCAGGAGCTTATAGAGCTGTACAGTGCAGAGCAGAGGTCAGGACCTTATTGGAGGACGTTTCAGTGCACTCCAGCCTCTCCATCAGAGGTGCTGCACTAGTGAGCGCCAGATACACTTTTCAACATGGCTCATAATTGGATTATTCACAATATTGTGCACATCAAAGGTGGTAATAGGTCAGCATTTTATCCAAACGAGGTTCTGATTAAAACTGCAGGGGGAAACAGTACAAGCAGCTCAAAGAAAATGTTTAAAGACTGCAACAGTTTTCATATATTTCCGAAATTTGCAACTGTTAACTCTAATTGCTAAATTTTTATTAGTTCTAAAGCTTGAAAAGGGTAAAGTTATAATATAAAAGATATTTAAAAGATAAAAAAGATGGCCAAATAATTATTTGGTAATGCGGTCAGAAGCAAACACTCGTGGCGTGTGGTAAAAAGGCTAAAGTGAAGTACAGAACATATTGAACGTTTCTGGTAGAACAGATATTTAGCTTCATTGAATCAACCACTGATGAGTCACTGGGTCAGTGGGAGGGGGTGGAGGGGGAGCTGACCTGAAGAGCTGCTCTGTCGTATGTTGTCATTTACACTACAGACTGAAAACATACATTGATCTGAATAACAAGGATCAAGTGAAAGCCAATTTTCTTGATAATAATACTTAGAACTGATCGTCTTTGCTCTGGAGTTATGGCTCCAAAAGTGAGCATTTGAGGTGTTAAAGTTGTTCATTTGGAAAGGATAGTGAAGTTTAATTGCTGTGCGGCAAATGCAGGTAGACTGATTTGATCGCTACATCGCACATGGCACCACAGATAACAGAGCTGCAGCTAAAGCCGCTCTGTTCAAACAAACGCACATGAAACTGAAGCTGCACAAGTCATCCATCACAGCCAACTAAAGGAGACATTTTTTAGAAGGTGTTTGAATTTGGCGTCTCAGTCCCATCAGGCAGATGTCACCATATGGAGACACCAGCAGACAATATTTCACACACACAAAAGGCCAGTGATGCCATTTGGACTTTATTGGAAAGCTCGAGTGCCTGCAGCAGTGTGAGCCCTGCTTATTCTCTCTCAGCATTCACAGAGCTAGAGGTAGAAATTAGAGGCATGTGGGAGCGAGGTGTCACATCTCCTCAAGTGGATTTCACAACAGGGGAACACAAAGGACAAAAATTGCATTTGTGTGAAAAGCCACTAACTACAACATAAATTCCGTCTGAATATAAACGGCTGCCTTTCCAAAGCTTTGGCATCTGAGCCTCAGAGCCACAGAGTTGTGCAGAGAGTGGAGAGCACTACAGAACAATGTGGAGATGATGAGCCATCACACAGCAGCTCTCGGGGTGAGCCCTCTTGTTCTCCGGTCAGAGGGGCGCCTTCTGGATCTCTCCAACTCTGTCTATTACATGAGATGTGGCGCATCCCAAAAGCCAATCAGAGAGCAGTTAACAGCTTAAACCCGCTCCATCTTTCCTACACCGGATGCTCCCATTATATCTTCTCTGTGGGCTCCTGTAGTGAGACATAATAGCTCATTTACAGCCTTGACAGAAGCAAAGCCCCATCTGGAGAAAAGTTGTGTCAAAGGAAGAAAGAATTCTTCTCATGCATGGGAAGTACATCTACACTACACATTACATACAGCAATGTGAGGAAATAAATAGGGTTTAAATGCCAAACAGGCGACCCAATGCACCGAATAAAAGCTTAAAACGAATGGCGCATGATTAAAGTAGGAATAATATGACTAGAGAGAGAACTCAGTGTTCTGTGGGACTTGTGGTGGCAGAAGGCGGCGGGTGACCGCGGACATGTCTGGATGACCCTACAGGGCTCCCATATGCCAGACAGATGCCACGTTTGGTGAGCAGTGGCCGATGACAGTGGCGGATCTCTAAAATGCTGCCAAAAGAATGTGCTGTCCCCAAAGCTCTGTATGTGAGGGATTACTTCTTCAGCCATTTTGGACTTCTGATGGACTTCCACACTGATAAGATCGTGACTGGAGGTTTTAACATGATCAAAACCAATATGCTGCAACAGTGTTTGAGGAAGACAGTTATAACTATGTATTAACTTGTCTTTTTTGTCTGTTAACATTTCAAATAGGCATGCAAGAAGTATTAAATATATTTATTGTTAGATGGTTGATGGTGTATCAAAAACTGCTTTAAATAAATTACATTTCAGTGATTTATAACCTCAACAGAAACAAGCCTGGAGGACAAGGTGGACATCTTTGCCAACTTTATAGTTCAACGTTAAATACCTGATGGTGACTAATCGAATCAAGTCCAGTCAACACCAGTTTGATTATCATCAAACTGGGATTTTAGAAAGCCTCCTCCAAGTCAAGCATTATTAGTTAAGATCCACTGTCTCCGTGTAGCCGAACATTCCTGTTTTTGAGCGAGCTGAGGGACAGGTGGTGTGTCTCTGGTGTTTTGGCTTGTCTGCGTGCGTGCGTGGCTGGTTGTGAATCTGTCTGGTGGGGTGCGTCTTTCCCCACACGCTGGACCGAGCCGTGCCCAGATCTAGGCAGTGTTCTGGGGACTGTGGTGTGAGCGTGAGATCTGTGAGAAGACTCCCGAGTACAGCTCTATGACAGGTTTTGCGCGTCTGGTGCGTAGGTGAGAGCCCTCTTTTTGATTTCACACTATTGCTAAAACGCTAATGCTAACCAGATTTTGGACAGAACGTGTCTGAAAAGAAAGTGACTAATGAAAGCACTGTGTCTGCTCTTTTGGACTTCAGTAGTATAAGGAAAATGCATACGAATTATTATTTTCACCTCCTGTGTTGTGCTGAACATGCAAATGATGGTAGAAATATATTCATCGGTAAGAGTTGTCTAACAGCAGTGCATATGGCCCTGACACTTTGCAGAATGTTCTCCCTGCTCCTCACCCCCATTTCACGCAACAATGTCCTGTCAAACAAAGTGCGCTAAAAATAACCTTCAAAAATTGTTGGTTGACTAAAGACATGCTCTGTCCATCGACTAAAAAGCGGTGTTGCTTTGGTACTGTGTTACTGGTAAAAGCTCTGAAAATGATATGTAAAAACTACAGAAAAGTCTAAGTAACAATATAAATGAAAAGTCTAGTAGCTCCCAAAACTCCAGCTAACTCACACTCAATGCTTTCTCCTTTCTGCTATTGTTAATAAAAATGATAATATTTTAAAAGTAATTCTTAACTCCAAGGGGCTCTTTACATACAAACTCAACAGAGCATTTACTAGACCTATCCACTTCCTTGACCGTCATACTATTTGAGGTAAGACATTTTTTGCTCCTTTTTGTGAACCACAATGAGGTTTATTAAAGCTGGGATACATACTTTTCAAACTCTGAAATAAGAAAGTAGTTATTTAACGCTTTCTAACTTGTTCCTCGCTCTCACAAACCTTTTGGCACATCACTCGTTTTCACATGCATGGATTTTTGAGCCATTAGCACAGCTTTAGAACAACTCTTTCAGACTCTAAAGTTGTTTCACTTTTATCCTTGCACAACCAATCAGTTCTCATCTCAAAGCATGACTCACATTCCTCTTTCTTATAAAATTGAAAAGATAAAATGTTTAATTATTAGATGAAGACAGCGTGTAAATGTTATTTTTTTTCGCAAAGTTCTGCTTTTACAATACATTTCCTGTGGAGGAAAACAAAATTGGAAGAAAAAAGTAAGAAACTCCAGCTTTAATACCATGCAATATTCTCTCCTTGACTGAAGAAATATCTCTAAAAGCGTTTTTAAAACTGCCGCGTGGACTGGTTTTACTGGGATTGCACCATGTTGCACATTGGTCCCCCCAGCGAGCCTGTCAGAGGAGATTAGGAGCCTCTGAGAATGTGGGATGACAAAGCCAGCAGCAGGGGTCCGTGGCACAACACTGTAGGTCATGTTTAAAGACATTCAGCTAATGTAGGCTCTGAGCATGCAACACAGCCAAGGAGTGCAAAAACACTGTTAATTGACAAATGTAATATTCATGTTCACAATTCCAACCTATGGCGATTGTAATTTTACTTTCTATTTAAGAATTTTCTTGGAAACATTGGGAAGAGGAATACATCAGACTATTGACAGCAGTGGGGCCAAGCTTCATGTAATCTTAACTAATTTCTTGGACCTCTATGCTTTGTACTTCTACTTGAGTAATAATTTGAAGATATGTTACACTTACTCCAGTACACTTTGTTCCTTTAGCTCCACCCATGTGCAGCCAGTAAGGGTAGCAGAATATGTGCATGAAAAAATGCCCATTCCTAACTCTAGTTGTAAATTAGGTATTGAGCCATTGGTGGAGAGCGGTCATGCTGTCGTATCCGCATGAAATTCAGATGCTAAGTGTGTTTGTGTGCGTGCGTGCGTGTGTGTGTGTGTGTGTGTGTGTGTGTGTGTGTGCCCTGTGGTGTTTGGAGCTGCGAGGCTCCTGATGGGCCGTGACAGGCAGTGGGGTTGAACAGAGAGGGCAGCAGGCTGAAAGTCGCTCGATTGGTGGTCCGGTTACGCTAAAAGCCTTTTCTGGATGACACATTTACAAGTTTCTAGGCCACAGTGAAGGCAACAGAAAGATTATCCACAGCATTATAGGTTTGTTTTTAAGCCTTTTGAAAAATATTAAGGCACAAAAACAAGTGTATACATGGGAGGACAATATGGCTTCTCTCGCCTGAAAGCCACAACAGCACTGACATGATAAGAAAGCCTGTTTGCCCACGAGGCCTCATTTTGTTACAGTGAACCTACTGAACAGAAACACAAGATTCCCAAGAGGCGTATCATCAGTGTCCGAACCAGTGGCTTAGCAGTGTGGAGGCACAAGACTACATCTCCTGAGCTAAAGAATGTGGCCCAAACAGCAGCAGTGCACTTTGATGGATGAAACAAGCCATCCCCGGAGGCATGCTTTGTGTGTGTGAGCCGCTTCCTGATTTCCTGTATGGATTACACACATGCAGCCTCATTTGTACCAACGCTTCTCATTGTGCCATTTTATCTTCATTGATGATTTCAACCCCCATTAGCACAATTACTGAGAATGGGACAGCTGCACTATTAACTACACTGGGAATCTGCAATAGCTGTAAGCAAACTATGGTGACCCATGAGGCAGTTTAAGTATAAAAGAAAAAAAACATTACATGAGAGTCCACTTAAAGCCTGCCATACTGGCCCCTAAATGATATGCATGACTTAAAAGAGCTGCTGAGCACTCATACATTAAAAAGCAAGGCCTCAGTATAAATACATTAGCAAAATAAGATAAAAGGGAAACTAAAACTACAGTTCCCAAGAGGCTACTGCTGGGTAATTAAAACTCCTGTTTCACTGTTGTAGAGGAAAAGCACAGCTGTTAATCTGCCTTCTGCTGACACAAACAATACATTATCTTTATAACGAAGCCAGACTTTATAACCAGTGCACTCTGGTGTGTGGGGGTAAAGACTCAAACACTTTAAAGCTTGCCACAACTACACCTAGTTGAGTACAGCAGGCAGCGTCACTTTTGGTGGCTGATACTAATTGGACTGGTAAGGGAATGACAGACACTTGGAGTAATTGAATTGTAATTAGCAATGGGAGATTATTAGCTCGTAACTCTAATGAACTTAGGAGACATCCACTCATGTCAGTTAGCAGAGGTGACTGGGCGAGACGGGGAGCATGTGGACAGCCGGCGCAAGTTTGTTTGCCATGTTGTTGTCTGCTGCTGACAGGAAACACCGGCCAAACTAGCAGAGCACAAAAGATGTGTTAACGGCCATCTTTCCTACAGGATGTAGTGACACTTAGTCACTACATCCTAGCGATACTGACAAAAAATAATATTTTTGGGCACGTCAATAACCATTTTTAGACATGCTAAGCATTATTTATTATGCTTAAAAAAAATTGATGTTTAAGAATCAACTCTTTTGTGGCATTTTTGTAGCATTTTTCGTTCAGCAATATATTTGACATATCTTCAAAACAGCATTAACAATTTTATTGATATTTTGATAATCTGCAACCTTATATACACACTATATCTGCCACAACAGCACTATGAGAGACATGATTGACCATGAGTCTATGCAAACACGCAAAAAAGCAGTTGCACTTAAAATATTTTGTACTCCAATCTCCATATTTCCACCCAGCATGCTTAAACTACTCACAGCAGAGAGGCTGTTATTTGATGCCATATTTCATTTGTCAGAACAAATGTTTGACGGGCTAGTCACTTCTCTGCCACCCAAACAGCAATTATTGTTGTTTTTTCTAACAACCCATTCTAATGATCAACATTGTGTATCTGTTAAACCGTTTGGTCTGAAATCTCAACAATAGACAGAGGAGCACAACCAGCCCAACACAACTAAAAATAATGCAATTTATCTTGAGCGCTCTAGGATAATGTACCAATAATATCAATGCCAATAACATACATATAAAGACCTCTAAACATGCAATGTCAGACGCATTACATTAAGACTGTAAGTGCATGTGTAAGAGATGCTGTATATGATTATCATGGCATATTAATGTTTTAATTCCATAGATCCATTTCCACTACATTATGCATTTTATTAATCCCAGTCAGAAAACGGCAATTGCCAAAGTGCATCTGCTCTAAATCTGTACAATATATTCCCAGAGTCATTCATCTAGTGTAGGTTAAATGTCATGTATAAATTACAGGCAAAGTTCCTATCCATTGTACAGAATGCCTGGTGTTTTTAGGCAAAGGAGGAAATAGATGCGTTATTGTCTACTTTGCCTGGGCGATCTATAGAATACTTAGAGTCCTTTAGTCAAAGTGTGACAGATGGGTTTTATTGTTGGATTTGAGAACAGCCTTAGTACGCCTAATCACCATGGATTGTACTCCAATGTCCACCACAAACAACATGCACTCTTGCTTATGTATTTCACATAATCTTCTATATATTACATTGATTTTACTTGAATGAATGCATTTCAGTATCGTATTATTATAATATTCTCAACTTTGCCTAAATACTTTCAGAATATTGATAATTTCCTACTTTGCCTGTAACATAGTATTTATACATAAAAAAAAGTATCATTGAGAAAAGAGAACGAACAGAACCAAAATAGTGGAAATACAGTGAGTCATACTGGTGGAGGGACAGCAGACTCTACAAAGACCTACACTCAAGACTGAATGCCATCTTAAAAATAAAACGAAAAGAAAAATAGGGACAGTGGCCCCGAGGCCAACAAAAGGTTTCTCTGAACAGTGCTCTGGTCTTCTGATATTACTGTGCTGTTGCACGAAGAACAGGAGCAGCAATTTTCTGAGCTTTACATTCACAAAGTAGTGAAAGTGTGGACTAAGCAAAACATAAAAAATGTTGTTAATTGATTAATTAGTCATTTATCATGTAAAATAGTGGTTAGGAAGAAAAGAAAAAAAGCATCACAGTGCAAAAATTGACTAACTGCAAAAATAAGACATCTCAGAGCATGCAATGATTTGAACTGGAATTAAATTTGAAGATTAAATCGTCAAGTTCTTTCCATTACACTAATACCATACAGCTTATAAGTAAGTACAATTCATATTGAATGTTATGTGTTAAAAAAAAACAACAACTATTTTTAAAATGCACTATGTAACTTCCCTGGTGGGGGTTTGCAACATCATGGAGAGGTGGGCCCATTCAGATTTTCAAGGGGTTTTGGTGCTCCCTTACAGAAAACAACCAGAAAAGTTACATAGTGCACCTTTTATAACACACAAACTATTGATTACACTTTATAGTGAGGGTTACTATGCGTGGGCGTTTTGGTGTTATAAATGTCAGGTCTTTATGAATTCTATGAAACTAGGACACAGGATCCAGTGCCTAAACAAAACCTTACATCTATAGAGTCTTTTGGCCTATTAGGGGAATGAGTGCATAATCACTTAATCACTGTCTGTTCCGTATAGGGCCCATTACTCTGACAGAGCATTATAGTCCCAGGCAACCCTTTAGGAGGTCAGAGGTCAAAACAGTGATGCAACGCGCTTTATTGACCGCCTCCTGGACCTGAGATGGAGAAATGTTATTGGTGCTCCACAAAAATGAGTTAGTGCTCAGCGGGCCATAAACGAGTGAGCAATTTGCGTGGATGCAATTTGGCTTTCTCCCGATTTTATATTACACGAATTTACATGAATATTCATTTAGATTTGATTATGAAGTACTTTGTAATGTGGATTATTTTCCCACTCTTTTGTTGCGTCTAAATTTTTAAATAAATGACAGAGTGACTAATAAGAGCGGTGAGCAGTAGCAGTAATTGCGGTGGAAATGAATTTGCTCCATTTTTCTTTATCTTTCATGTACAGAGTCACTTTGAGTGAGCTGGTTAAATCATCATAATGAGAGTAGAAATAAAAAAAAAAAAAACGAGCAATGCGTCATGGATCGACTGAATGGCCTGTTAAAGAAAAATGAAAAGGTGTGCTGGCAAGAGCGTGGACATTTCACAAACTACAAAACCTGCAAGCAAAAGTTTAGTGTAATACCAGCAAAGATGTCAAATGCAGCTACTTGAGAGCACCACATTGATTAATGAGCTGTCATAATAGCCCTACAGACAAATCAATAGAGTATGACTGTATAATATAGCGCTTATTGCTTTCACTGACACTGTCTGCGTTTTCACTCCCACTCACCATCTTCTGCAGGTGCCTCTCTTTGCGAACGTCCACCATCACCAGGCCCTCTTTGACCAGGCCCAGACCCACATCTTCCTTGGTGTCGGCGAACTGTATCGTGACGTGAGGGCAGGCTATTCCGGAGTACTCCACATTTAGCAGGCACTGGCTGTTGTGAATGTCCCGCACGATGCAGTCCACCACATCCGCCCGGGCATCCTCCTAGACACGGAAAGGAGAAGAGGATAATTGGCATCTGATTGCTAAATTGCGTAATAATATACAAACTTAAATGCAAAAAGTCGACGTAAACAACTTAAATATGCATTGTTTCATTATGTTAAGGGGAGGTAAAGATAAACAAATTCTTAGCATGAAAACCAGGCCTTCATACATAATGTGCCAGCTGTGAGGCAATCAAAGCAGCGTTGAAGCACTTGAAGAGACTGAAGTTCTCCGGAAACGCTAAATGGCCTCACCCACTCTCCCTGCGCCGCTGTCTTTTGTTCTCCTCACATTCTGCCGTTGGTTATCTCGCCCTCTGCTACTTGCAACCTTCTCCTCTATAAAGGCCAGGGTTTGATTGAACAAAGTGTGGAAGAAGATGGAGCTCGCTACAGTGTAATCTGACCTCGCATCCTCCCGAAGTGAGAGCCAGGAAAAAAACAAGGGTGCAACATCTTCAAAGACGGAAAGACACTTTAAAACAAAAATCATTCTCTGGTCATCATCCATCTCTCTCCTCTTCCCGCTCTCCTCCTCACCCTGGTCTTGTCTCCATAGCAACCCCCTTCGAGCTAGCTGCCCTTGGGTACGTACGCGTCTGCTGTATGTGTGAGCGTTCTCATGTGTGGGCCGGGGAGAGCTTGTTGGAGCCACAAAACTAAGGGTGGTTTTTTGTCCCCTGCTCTCTCCCTGTGGTTAAACTTGTCAGAGGCGCTACAGGGGAGCTCCGAGGGGCGAGAGGGGGCAGAGGAGCGGGACACTGCACAAACTGGGAACATTCAACTTTAATGAGATGCTTCCAGGACTTTTTGTTGAGAGACCAAAAAAAACTGACCTGGTTTATTGCAAGAGAATGGTGTGTTTGGGACCACAATTACAGTAGACGTAAACTGATGTTGAATTTGATATTTTATTACATATATTTCCCAGTATCACCTACATTGGTAAATCAGGTTGATACAGAGGCAACTCTGGGTAGGGAGTATCAAGGTAAAGCTGATGAAACCAGGTCTTTTATCCTTTTTATAATAAGAAAAATAAAAATGCTTCTCTTCTGACTTTGTCGCCTAATGCTGCAAAATAGCTAATACTTGTGTGCAAACAATGTCCCTTTCAAAGAACTACAGAGAAAAAAAAAGTAGTAAAACCAAAGAGAAAGCACACTTTACAAGCTGCCAAATGCCAAACAAGGCACATGAAAGTGTAAAAATGTACTGCTTTTACACTTTGAATTGAGTGGGTTGTCGCCATCATCTGTGGCTGAGTCTTTTGGAAGAAGTCAAATGTTTATGTTTTATAACAAACTCTTCTGAGCAAAGCAGCAATTATTGTAGACTTCATCATGGACTTTGGAAGTGAACTGAGAACCGCAAATAACATCCTGCTATCATATTTGCAAAAATAACTTGCAGACGATGCCGTGCTGGTAGTCAAAAAGCGATGCAAATACGGCTGTGCTTGAAACAAAGTATAATGGAAATTCACTAATGCTCCAATCTAAAACGCCATATTGTATGCATAAAGGCACATTTTTAGATGTTGAGATTAGATGTTGAGATGAGATTTGATCTATTCATTACATTCCATATTTTTGAAGCTATGGCAGGAACACGTCCCCAAATAACTAGAGCAATGACAATCAAATCAACTTTATAATATAAATGAGGAATTATCTGAACAAGACCAATTATATTTAGTACCATGGCTAAATGGTTGTATTCACAATTTATTCATATACAGTGTCCCAACTTGTTTGAGCTTTAATGTGAAAAAAGTGAAAAGGGTCAGCAAGCGACAGAGTAAAGGCACAAGGTGCATGTCAGCGTGCAGCCTGTGCGGCAGTGCTGTGTGTTTGGCTTGGCGTGTCTGGGGGCTCTAAAGCGGAGGTGATGCCCACGTCCCTCGGGCTGGACCAACAGATGGACCACTTCATCCTTCAGGAGACTCCGAGTCATGAGGCAGGTGACAGCACAAACACACACACACAAACACACACACACACGTTTCCATGCTTTGTGGGGACAATACATCGACTTACACACACACACACACACACACACAATACAACAACAGACAAATGCACAAATGCATAGAGCGTCTACACAGCCAAAGCCTTTGATACTCTGCCAATGAGCCCAGCCAGTTCAAAATATGGAAACCTACCATAGCATGGTATACAAATGGTAATAACAATTACAATATGTAAGAGAACATATAGACCAGAAAGTATGGCTTTTATACCCAGTACCTACAAGTACATAGTATCCTTCATAACACACCGTTCAGGTATTATTCACTAAGTAGCTATAATAAAAGGTACATTTATTCTAGAACTCCTTATGGTGTCACGGCAGACTTACAATGAATAATGAAAAATAAAGTATAGGGTCTCTAGTTCCTATATTTGACTGGGAAGTTTGAAAAGATAAAAGATAATCATATTGTATCTGAGAATATGATTCTTCCAATCTATCTACATCTAAATACGTTATTGAAGGCTCCTAAAGTTCAAAGGCAATTGGGTTATTCAGTAAAAAAAGAAAAGGGGAAAAAAAAGGGTGTGTGGACTTGTCTCAGAAGCAACATCGTCTCACACGGATTCTACCTCAAGATGAAAACTGGGGCACTATGTCCTTGTCTTTTACAGCTAATAAAATAAAACTGAAGCAAAACAATTAATCTAATCACCATGCAAGCCGGCAGCAAACTGGTACACATCAACAATGACCCAAATGACCATTCAATTAAATTAATATCCCTCTAAAACACTTACAATGCTATAAATTTAGATAGATTTACTATGGGACATTTATTTAGCACTTTATAGAAAAACTAAATATAATTGAAAAATAGATGAAGAAAGTGAACTAATTATTTTGAAATCTTTGACATCGAAAATAATGGAGGGGACATTTACCTGCACTAAATACAACTAATAGCTATCCAGATAAAACTAATTAAAGCAGATATTGAATTCTGTGTCAGCCGAGATCAGGCAGATTAAAAACACGAGCTGCGCATAGACACTCGGGCTGTTTTGGATGCAGGCAATCAGGATGCTTCAAATGAGTTGACCCTCTGACACACAAAAAAGTCTGACACACACACACGAGCCCACACCCACACGTGGTCTCCTGGGTTAACTAAACACTCCAAGTAAACAAGAAGATTAGGTGCAGTGGGAGAAGAACACTATTGCTTGGCTATTAAATGCACTTCTCCATATACTCGACTCTCTTGCTATGGTGTTCATGTGTCAAGGTTAAATTTACCTTTTTAAACATCACGCTGACTGTGAATGCTAATTATTTCTGGAGTCCGTATATCACTAGAGGTGTTCGTCAGTGGTTTGTCTGCTTAGCACCGCATGCATTATGTATGAGAATAATTTTACACACTTGAAATGAAGACTCAATCCTGTCTGACGGCTCGAGACTGAAATTGAGTTTTTATGCTTTCATTTTCAAAATCTGGCTGAAGCGCGAGAAATTTGTTTTACTATGCTGCACGTCTGCTGTTTTGAGAGTAGACTTACATCCTGTGGCACTTGGAGGAAGGCGAAGGCATACTCGGTGGCCTGTGCGGGCAGGGTCCTGGTGCTGAAGGCTGGGGGCATGGCGGCCAGGCGGGTGCTAGACACAACCTCCCTCTGAAAGACCAAAGAAGGATCCAAAGTAAGACACTCAGGTAGCGGTAGTGATAAATTGCACAGGAAAGAAGGTGACAGTTAACAGCTATATTGAGGAATAGTGCACGTATGTAGTCTGTAGCAAAACAGTCAGCTGTATCATTTGTCACTGACACATATTGGCTCCCCCATGTCATTTGACTTATCATACTGAGAATGGACAGATGCTGATTTGCTGTTTAAATGCTGACTGCTTGCACTGTATGTATCACCTTAAAGTCATTCCCCAGCTGTTTGTGCAGCAGTACACAGGGCTCTTTCAGTAAGCCCCATCTGCTTCACTGCGCAGATAAAAGCACAAGTCAAACTGCGGTCGGATCAGACCAATGACAAAAGCAGAGAGATGCTCTGGTGACACAAGCATTTAAAACTGCAACTGCTGATGGCCAAGAGGATTTTAACACAAGGATTTTCAAGAAGCCTGACAATAAACTGCTGATGTTGCATATGTACACAATTAGAGTGCAGTAAAAGTACAATTCATTCATATTCTTTTACTTATCCACGTGCAGTTGTCAACACCATTTCACTTGCACACAAACACACACACGCACACGCACACACACACGCACACACACACACGCACACACACACACAGAGTGAAGGATGACCATCCCAGGAACTAACAATATCTTCTTTTATGCAAAAGAATAATTTTAACTTTAATGTCATAGATATTGTGTAGCAAAAACTAAAAATAACATTAATTTTTATTGAATTTGTTTTCTTTATTAGACAGGAAAACAGTGAGGCACGAAATAGGGGTGAGAAAAGAGAGGACACTCAGCAAGTTGTTGGAGTCGGGAAATCGAACTTACACCGCTGTGACCAGCTGCATGTGTGCAGGCACTTTGAATGTTAAGAAATGTGGGGAAAAGCAGCCGCTATCTGCAGCTGCTTTTCCCCACATGAACGTGAGACGTTCAACGTGAAACAATAAAGGAAACCGAATTATCTGACCTTGTCTCTTTAAAAGTATTTTTTATCAGTGATATCTAAAAATCAAAATGGGATCCCAGTTGATTAAAGACCTAGAGTCTTTAGTGATTATTAGTGAGTCTAAAGTGAGTATCTGATAAGTCAGGAGTGACTAAACGCCAGGATTGGCCAAAATAATGTATTGGTAGAAAGTCAGGTTGACTTAGGCAGGAGTTGGTGAAAAGTTTTTTTTCTGGATAGAAAACTCCAAGGAAGAATTTCCTAAAACTCTGAAAATAATAATAAAACTATTTCAATCACAATGTTATTTTAAATTTAATTGAGTGATTTCTGAAAATCAAAATTGGATCCCAGTTGAGTAAAGATCATCCTGCAAAGGATTTTTGAGAAGAAAATTAAACTTTTATGACTAAAACTGATGAGTGGAAAGTAAAGGGATTTAATGGAAGGATGATTGACAGCAGTCTGATGGCATTGAGAAACAGAATAAATGATGCTTAAGAAAGAATTCTGCCCAAAAAGACATTGCAAATAAAACAAATATCTGAAATAAAAAGGGCATTTTGAATATTTAGAGATGTGGGAAAAAACAGCTGCAGAAAGGAAGGAAAAAGAACATGAACATAGAGAAAGAAACCTGAAAAATGTAGACAAGGTTAAAGAACCATTTCAGGACACACAACTTGATTTATCTGCACTCTTCTCTTTTAATTAAAAAAAAAAAAAAGTTGTGTAAAGCAGTTTGAATTGCCTGGTGTACGAATTGTGCTCTACAAATAAACTTGCCTTAAACATCGGGCAGCACTAAACATAACTTCAATGCTTAAAAAATGTCTGGTGCTGCTTGGTGGCAGAGTGGATCGCACACATGCCATGCATCTTGGCCGCAGCATTGTGAGTTAGATTCCGGCTCTGATTCTGGCTTCCCGGTTTCCTCCGGGTTTTCCCTACGACTAACAACACGCGCAATAGTACTCTGGTGTATGAATGAGAGTGTGGCATGAAAGTGAATGAGTGAATGCGGGACAACAGATGGAAATTAACCTAAGGCTATAATCCAGCGTGTTTGCAGCATGTATATCATGTATGTCCAAAAAAACAATAAACTAAATAATTTGCTGAATGACCTTCCCCCATATCCCTATTTCAAGCTACACTGTCCAGTAGAATAAAGCCAAATGGGCCAAAAAGATCATTAATAAAATAAAGTTTCTGACAAAAGCTGTATTTAAGAATGTGAAGTGTGCAATGGCAGAAGACAAAAACACCATTAGAAGGGTGAGCCAACCCGATGACCCTCGTAACTTAGGTTAATGTGTTCATTGGACTGCACTGTCTAGACTGGGAATCCCTAGATTATTAAATTGTATTCAAGCCATATTAGCTTTTGACGGCAGTGTAAGTGTGGCCATAAAAAAAGACAATTGTCTTGTTGATCCGCAGCATTTTCTAATCATCATATTTTGTACTATGAGCGCTGACAGGTCAAGTTGGAAAAGCATTACAGTCTGATTAGACCTGACACAGAATTCATGTAGGCCTGAATGAGTCAACTCTGTCAGTGTAAGGGTGGAGTCCCATTTCTCCATTATAATGTGTGCCAAGGCGGCCTCAGAGAATCACACTTTGTGCAACATGCCAAAACATATTGTGTCTGCCAGCTAAACCTCAGCCACCATCATTTAAGGTCAGTCACACACAGTGCCACTCCACTGGATCATGGGACAGCTGCCCACATGAGCATGACGTTCTCTAAAGTTTGTGTCGGCACTCGGGAATCTTAAAATGCTCAGAAATAAAGAGCACTATTTTGATCATTACTATAAAAAGTGATAAAAGTGATTCTTAGTCGCATGAAAAAACAAAGCAAAACAAACAAGCTTGGATTGTATTTCCCGGAAACCTCCAGCCGCTTAGACACATGTTGCCAGTTAGATCCCTTTGAATACCAAATATAACAAACAAGTGCTGTCTGAAAAGATGCAAGAAGCAGACGAAAATATCCCTGGAGATGCTCCCTCCAGCTATGGATCTAGCCCAAATAAAACTTTGATACCGCTTCTGTTTTGATCCGACTGTAAATGTGAATTAATTGTAACATAGTGTACTCACGTTGCCATAGTCAATGTAGAAGACGTGGACCTTTGAAGGCGACTCAACTTTCTCAACTCTTGCCCGATACCTGTAATGATACAGGAGTAATTGAAACTAAGGGGCAAACACACACAGCAATAGAAAAAGAGAGCGAGAGAGAAATAGGAAAAAGGAGACACAGAAAGGAGAGAGCAAGAGAGTGAGAGAAAGGCAGAACGGGATAGAGAGAGAAGAGAGAGGGAAGATGAGTAAATGATTCCATGCTTATTTCCCTGGGGAGCGGCTGTTGGACGATGTGTCGGTTGTGATCGGGGGAGAGCGGTGTCAGGCGATGAACAAACTGGGGAGTAGGAGGGGACACTGAATCTATCTGGACACACTGTAGGCTGGGCTGGGAAATTGCACAGAGGCCTCATTGCAATAAAGGGCAGATATTTAGACCCCTTTTTTCCCTACAGCTAATGTCTTTAGTGCACACAGAGTTGAGCCTAAAATGCATTTGTCAAGTGTTAATGTGGAGAAAAGCTGTTTACAAGGGCAAACCCGGGCACCGATTAAATAAAATGGGATCAAGATGCGTATGACAGGACTATCATAACACATTACTGGTACTTGACAGTTTAGAAAGCGCTAAATTTGTTTATGGGATGTAGCTTGCAGTTGAGGGATGGGATTATTAAATAATTGTTCCAGTTCACTTAAACTTGACCACAACATTGTTCGTTGAAGGCACAGTGATTCAGACAGAGTAAATTTGTCAGCTACATTACGTATAGCATTTGCTGATAACAATAAACGTGCTGTATTTTGTGCTTCGCCACAGCATAATGAAACCAATGCATTAAAAACCAAGAACAAGTTTGAAATGGCAAATAAACGCTGACTTAGCAACATAAAAACACAACAGGAGTGTAAGCCTTTTTTGCGTTCAATTCGGAAAGTGCCTCTTCATCTGACCATCACTTGTCTGACTTTGGACAAACAAATGAGAGTGAGGAAGACAAATTGGCTGAGAACCAAGGACGGCAGGAGAAAAGCTAAATAATTAGGTCCACATGGGCAAAGGGAGAGAACAAGAGAACAAAGTTAAAACTGAATACGTGATTAACAGGGAGACATAAAACAGTGTGGCGGAGAACAGCGCGTGAAAGAGCAACAGACAAAGTGCGAGCGACTTGATGAACAAAGTCTCATCCTTTCTATTCACTTTGACTGTGTGTCGTAAAAAGGCCTTGAAAAGCGACACAATTCTAATTAGCCCCTAATCAAACAAGCAGACAGTCCACATGCATCACAGAATACAAAGATATGGACAGAACAATTCGAACATGAACATAATTAGCTGCTTTTTATAACTGACTTCCGCGCAGACCCCAATCTAGCAACAACATTATTAAGCTCTTAAATGTAATGAAATAATCAACTATTGTTCGACAAGTTGACAATAATAAATCTAATAGTGTGATGTCAATCAAATTTTATATTGTTTAACAGTATCTAAAAGAACATAGTATTAAATAGATCTAAAGAGTGTGAATTTCAACAAAGTCTAAGACAATATCAGCTTATACAACAGAGTAAATAGGTAAAACTGAAGCATAATTAAATGTATATATTAATCTTAACAGAAGACTTTTTAGTATCAACTATATTTTTTCATTGATAGCAAAGTAACAAACCATTCTCCATCGGCGAACTTTGCTAGGCAGTAGTCGCCTCTACGTGCAGAGTAGGATCCTTCCACTGGTGGCTGGGCTGCGATCTCCGCTCTCATGGTCTCCATTAGACTCTCCAACTGGGCCCCTGACACACAAATAAACCTCATGTAAGGAACACTGCGGCAAATTCAAATCAGACATTATACAGTATTCATCCATTTTGCCCATATGCTAGAGTGTATCTTCAACATGAACTTGAACTAAGGCGCCCAGATGATTTTTTTCCCTATTTGTGGTTTTGTAGCTGTTAGCCCGTTAGCACCACACTGCTAATGCCGGTTTGACCCTGTTGAAGAAATACAGCTCACTGTAAAGCAAGCCAGCCCTCTCAAAACAAGCCTAAATCATCCTGTGCTGCAGCTCTATTCCGGGAGACTTGGAGCTCGAACATGGAGCTTGATGTGGAGGAAGAAACTGGCTTGTGACTCAGTGCACCCTGGATGAATTCAACGACTTCCACGACAGTTAAGTGGCAGGCTGATTTGTACACATCAGCCGCACTTGTCAACAGAGTAGTGTTGGAGTGGCACTTCCTGGTGTTTGTGTGAGATGGCAGGTTTGTATATAGATGCAGGATGTTTAAGGAAACAGGTGCATTTCTGTTTAGGTTCCAACTTTGTGAATCCACAGTAAACGCGTAGATGCTTGGAACACAACAGTGTTCCAAAATAAGTGCCATTTGTGATGTCTACATTAGTGTGTTTTGTTAGTATTTTCTTGGTTTTCAGTATGAGGACTTTTGACCATACAAAAGATTTTTCTTCACTCTGAAACATTTAGATTTCATCTAATCACAAGCAGACACAAATGTTTTTTTTTTTCAGTTCTATCAATAGAAATCAGAAGAGTGAGTGTAAAATCTATATGCAACAAGGCAAAACATTTTCTGAGGCAACTCCAAAAGAGTTAAACCAGTTCATTAGCTAAAATCTCAATCTTAACAATATTGAATTAAAATACGTACTTAGAAAAGAAGTACTAAGCCTGCAAAGTAAAAACTTATGGTGTTGAGAAGATACATTGGTGAAAAACATGCATTAGGTCGATGTACAAAGGGTAGCAGAGCTCTGGATTATAGAGTCAGGAGGGTAAGGGTAGGAACATGGGGGCAGGGCTGTCTGAACGGACTCCTATTGCTTCACCAACTGCTGATGGATACAACATAAAGATAAACATAAAAAACATTTAACACAAACACTACTACCTTCAATGTTTTGTAGAGAAAGCACTTTTTGGGAAACCTTTTATAAATTGTCCAAGTCCTCGTGTCCACAGGAAGTCAGTTTACTTCATTATGCTCCATTTTTGCCTGAGCGTTTTGGTGCAGTGTTAGTAAAATGTCACTAGCACAGTCAGTCCGCTCAGTGATTTATTAATCTAATTAAAAAAGTTAGTGTGTTCCCCGCTCTGATCCAAATGTGGAAAAGTGCGTGTTTCGTGTGCTTGAATATGTCCTCTAATGTATATTCATGTGCACCACTTTCCACTTAGGATTTAAATAAATGACACTTTTAATGAGGGCTCATCCTATATATGACTATACATTTTGCATGAATATGTGATGTGTTTTAGGTCATTTCACAATACTTTATTAATGTAAAAAGTTTTAACAGAGGATTCGGTGAAGGAGCAGCTGCTTTGGAAACTGGTAGGGAGTTGTAGGCACCAAATGTTCCAGTGCATTTTGTTGCCAGATGGTCTGAAGAATTGGTACAAAAACCATGAGATGAACAGATCTCCGATAACACTTCTAATGCCAACATGCTGTTTCTTATTCCATCACCTGCAACGCGACAAGGTGCACTTTCCAATTATATGTTAATCACTTTATTGTGTTTTCACACCTTTCTTTTACAAAGGCCTATTGTTTTATTTTTCACAAGGATAATGACTTGCTTAACTCTTAAGTATGTAAAAAGTTTTGTGAAGTTGCTGTCTGTTGCCAGTGTATCTGCATGTTACCCCCAATTTACACCAAAGCAGTAACATAATCGCAGCATTCAATTATCAATCAGACAATCTACATCAGGAGTGTTTGTAATTACATAACCTGTCGCTCAAATTAGGTTGGAGTTCTAATTTTTCAGCGTCAACAGAGTTTCGCCACGCTTTTCAGCAGGAAAGAGCCATGTAGTTTCAAAATAAACCTTTGATGCCGTTTCCAAATAATTTGACTAAATTCATAACATGCAACAACGTGCATCACTTCCAGGACCTCAGGGAATGACTCATTATTGACTAAGGTTTATAGTTGAAAAATATAAAAACTATGACGTCAAACAAATTTTACAAAGACAACTCGAGAAAGGAGAAGGCACTGAAACTTAAATAAGTAGCCTAATTAATGCTTAAGTAAAGCAGCATCCTTCTTATATACATGTGTACAGTTTTAAAATCTACTTCATTCGAGTGAGGAGATACAGAGAAGCCTTAACATGGTGACAATGATGTGTTTAAATACAGTATAAGGGCATATGCAGCTTTGCCTACATTACATGGCGCTGTAGCCCTTGATGTAAATTAGGATTATGAACACCCATATTATAAACAAGGTCATTATACATGACTATACTTACAAAGAGGATTTGAAAAGGTATCCTTTATTGTCCCAATGAGAAAATTCATCCTCAGCACTTGCCCCATCCATCAAGGAAGCAGCAGTGCCAGCCACTCAACTACAGTGAAGCCTGCTTTTTTGACCACATCAATATTGCTTCTTTATGACCACACAAATATTAAGACAATTAAATAAAATAAAAAAAAAATCAGCAAAAAGGCACAACAGCTGTATATTCCTGCAAATTTGATATAGATTATGCAAAACTTCAATCATAGGGGCAACTACATTGGCATTTTACAGGATTAGGCTTTTAGATTAAGTTACATTTTATGACAAAATACGAGGTCTAAAAGTGGCATAATAAAAAGTATTTACATATATTTACACAACAAAAGCAACCTTACATTGTCATGCAAAACATTGTAGCCCATAACGATTTTCAAACTGAGAAACCAGGCCAGATAGATAAGCAAGTGAATGTAATGTAAATAGCCAAATTAAGGAGGAAGCATTAGAGAAACAGACCCAAAACTGAAGCTGGCTTTAAAACAACTTAATATCTGTGCACAGAAGGGGTAAGCTATGTCGAGCATCAGAGCTCATTTTGTGTTGAACAGTGAGCCAAAGCAATGATCCAAAAAACAGCCGAAGCGCTGATGCATCTCACGCCGGCCAATTTCTGTCTTCATCTTTTTATTCCTCTGTCTTTGCGCTCACTCATTCTGTAATTTGTTTATACACCATTATTGCTGCAGCTGTTTGTAAATCATATACAATTACGTTGCAAAATGCCCAGCACAGAGAAAGGAAGCGTTTGCATTTGGAAAAAAAAAAAAAAGATGAATACGAGAGCACAATACTGACAATACTTGCACAGATTAAGTGGATTTGTTACTCTGGGACATTCGGGACAGTTATAAAAAAGATGTAAATTATGTTAAAAGACACTTGGGCAAAGACATGCCTAAGAAAAATAAAACTGCTTCCATTTACTTTTAAATGAAAGTTTCAGTACTCTCTATAGTAGAGGGCACAAAGAATTCAGGGGCGTGGGGATGGTGTGTGGTGGACCATCTGGAAGATTTAAACAGTGCTGCCTTCGCTCACCTGTTAGTTTAAACTGTTAAATATTTATACATTTGGCTCATTTTATTCTCACGGGTGCAGGATGGCTACATTTCAGGACATGCAAGCCGCACCTCAAAGCTCCACAGCCAGCTAAGCCGGTAGAGCCTGGCTCAGAGGGCCTCGTCTGTGGGCTGAGTGGCTGAACATGCTGCTGTTACAAGTCTATTGGCTACTGCGGTTGGTCAACACAAACCTGTGCTCACCCGGGGATATTTGTACACTTTCTGAAGACACAGTGCGACAGAGAGAGAGCCGAGACAAGACAAAAGGTTATTACTCGCTACCCCGGGTGAATGGATGATTTTTAAAGTGCCACAAGCACCTAGCGGGCAGTTGAAGAGGCCGCTAAAAACAAATGACCCAGCGTAGCCTGACTAATGTGGCTTAAATTTCACTAGAGGGTTGTACACACATGACACATCCCTCCTGAAATTAAAACTACCTTGACAGAGGTTGGGGATTTATGATTATTATTTTTAAAAGCATTTTACAGTTTCTGTAATTGTTACGGATATCACTAGACAGAGGTGGCAGCTGTGGCTCACTTCTGCAACTATTCCATGTCTCGCACCTGACAAGCCTCATTGACTACAGCTAATGCCCTGTTTTCATTGAAAGAAGTCCAAATATACCCTTAGGATGGTGCAGAGATGGCCCTGGTAAAAGAAGCCATTTGGACCAGTAAGTGGCTCATGCTGTAAAAGTGACACTGAACCACTGAGCTCTACATAATAGACCCACAAGTTGACATTATGGTAAATCATGTGCACCAGGACAGAACCAAATGTATGAAGATGCTCATTTTCAGCACAAAATCAGAGGCCTCCACCTGAAACCGACAGGTGAGATGACATTTTGGAAGCCAAGGCCCGTGTCTAATGTAATAATGGATGCCTTGGGAGGAGGGAGATCATCCGGGCACGCTCTGACCTCTAAATACTCCATCTGCCACAGAGGCGGGGAGCAGTAAATTTGAACACAGCTAGTATTTGCCTCTGCTTTGACGGCCCACGCCATCAACAGAAACACTGTAAATGAGGTAAAAGCTGATGGGCAAACAGAAAACTAGTGGTTAAAAGCAGATAATGGAAAGTGAGAGCCAGGTAAACTACCAGAACCAGTCATTCGCTCAGCGCCTATAAAGCAGGATTGGTGAGTGTGCTTGACTGCTGGCCTAATTTGAGGAAGGCTACATCCGCACTGACGAAGTGTAAGAATTAAACCCTTTGTTCTCTGATTTGATAGCACCATTATGCTAGTTAACATAATCATTAATACAATTGCCACATTAAGCGCTTAGTTGCAATCCATTTCTAAAAGATCTCGGTCTGAAGTCCATTGTAATGTTAATTTTGCAATTACTCCAATTACTTCATTGTCTAATGAGAATGTTCAACAAGACATGATTTTAATTCTTTGGAGAAAAGTACTTTCATTAAACTGGTAGAGAGTCAATTAACCCCTTGACTGACTTGCTTATTACACACAGGCACTGGAAGACTGGATGCCCACAGCAAATAAAGCAGAGATGGCATTTTTAAATGTCAAACAACCTAAACATGGTGCCTTAAAGACCAACATGTTGCATAATTGAAAAACAGCAGCCTATAGAGCCATTTCAAATACATTATACATGGGACAGGATCCAGGGATTTTTGTACAAGAAAATTGTAAACCAGAGAGATAGACTTCAATTTGTAGCAATGCATTTTGAATTCAAAAGAAACATGTTCCAATGTGCAGTGCAGACAGAGATTCCTGCTCCAGAGTCATTAGGTGATGAACAGCTGCTCCGAGTAAAAAGTAGAAGTGTGAATAATGTGGACGGAGTGGCACCTGGTTGGGGGGAATGACTTCACTCATTACGAGTCGCTCTCGGTGCCAGGAAACAAGCACACACAGGATGTGCCGCCAACTGGGCTGCAACAGCGGCTTCAGGAGAGCACAAAAGAGGTTTTCCTACTAAGGCCCAGCCTGAAAACCAGTCCAAGAGGCTGGGCCCACAAAAGGTTTGAACAGTAACTATGGAGAAGGCTTGAAGTGACTAGATTGATGGAAGTCTTCATGTATAACTGAAACAGACCTGAAGACAGTGTTTACTTTATGACCAGTCCCAAGTCTTACTAACCCTCCCACTATCTTCGGATAATTTTGTCCCCATCTAGATTTTTAACAATTTTTTATTTCATTGCTATGAAAAACATCACTCCAAAACATCACTCAACATACAATTTAAGCATTTAAGCAGAAGCAAGTATTTTTTTCCTGATATTAAAAAGTATATTGCTTTGACCAAATGTGCATAGCTCGGGCTCTCATGAAGGAGCGTGAGCTAGGAAGGGCCAAAGGATGTTACCACCTCAAATTAGTTCCAAATCTGCACCATAGGAAGAAGATGGTATCAGTGGCGATCAGAGAAAAAAAAAGTTTAAACTGCGCTAAAATGTATACACAATACACCATTTGGGACAGGACTGCAAAATATAGTACCTATATTTTTGAGGGAAAATATTTTTGAGGAAAAAATTATAAATTTGTTCTCAAGCTACATCTCCTTTAATATTTGTAAATGCAGCATCTTCAGTTTATACCATCTCTACAAAATAGGCACGAAAACTTCCCAATAGTAACACAATATTTTTCTAACACTGTGGAGCCATTATTTAGGAAGATTTTAATTATGTCGTCTGTCCGCCTTTGTATCCGGGCAACAATGATATAACACATTGAGTCATTTCTCCCGACTGCGCCTGAAGTGGGCTGTGTCTGCTGTTGTCCAAGGTCAGTGAGATCTATGCAGGTCCCCCTCTGACAGTAATTACATATGGCCTCCGGAGAGAGCACAAGAGACACGAGGTAAATAGGGGAGATGGGAGTCAGAAAGGTAGAAAGATAGTGACAAATAATGGGAAAAAGTGAGACAAAGAATAAATGAACAGAACAACAGTTGAAGCACCAAACATTCGACTGAGGATGTAAGTCTGAAATCCCCAAAGCATTCTTGGAAAAGTCAGTGCTAACATAAAATTAATCACTTATGAAGCCTGTGTAAAGATATCCATTATAGAAAACACATTTAAGAGTAATTAAATGTGAATAATTTAAATGGGGAAGAGGGTAAAAAGCAGAGCGCTTGTGCACCCCTGGGAATAAAATATATTACATATTGCAATTTCTCCACAGAGTCGATGAATCCCTCATAGATATAAACCCCAAGAGTAGGGCATGTGCTTTCATTTGTACGATAAAGTCCCCTGCTTTGCATTTCTACAGTTCTGGCTGGTTTTACAATTGCTATATTTTTTTCATATCTAGTTCAGCATAATAATATGTGACAAAGAATAGTTACAATTTAAGGGAATATATACAATACATGCCTCAAAACACATTCGAAGTACAATCAATATCTCATATCTCATCGTTATTAAAAAGAGAAAATACAGGCTCAACTGGGAGGAGGAAACGGCATTCCCTCATTCCTGGTTGTATTTAATCAATGTTGCTTCTATTAATGGAAAAATACATTTTAATTTAAAATATGAAAAAGTTTTATTCACATTTTGCACAAAGAACATTACGTAAGTGATGGAACAGCCAGTGTGCGTGCTATACACTTCAAGGATGGTCAAGGGGTACTCCGTTAAAATGATACCTCCATCTGGCAAATGGAGAGCTGGCAGTAATGGCAGCCAAAAACTTGGAATTTAGAGGATAAATTCAAGCTGTAAATTTTCTGAGAGGGAAAACAAGGATAGGCTTTTATGTATTGTGTCTTGTTATAAAAGTTTTCCTGAGCAATTCAAGCATAAGAGTGTTGGGGTTTAGCTGGTGTTGTGAGTAAAACAGGAGGAGCGAACAAAAACAAGCCTGGGTTAAACATGACAACCTATTCACAAATCGGGCATATTTTGTTTGTTCCACTTTTAACATGTTTGTGCATACAAATTGATTCTCTGGCGGAGGGAAGCCATGGAGGAAGGAGAATAAGTAATGTTATTGCCAAGCACTCAGCTCGTATGATTTTACAGGGTCTTACACTTTGATGTGCTCTTCAAGGGCTTGGTATGACTTAATGTAGCTTTGAGGGAGCGTCAGCGAAAATGAAAGGGGCCAAGGGAGACTGCAAGGAGGGGCAGAGCACTGATAGAGAGGCAGATGAGGAGGTGGAGGCAGAGCACTGGTCAGGTTAGGATCCCTGCTGAGTGTAACACTTTTCTAAAGGTGTATGTATGCTTCTTGGAGGCACACGGGCCAATTAAAAATAAATAAAAAAGGCCAAAGCAATGCTGGTTCATCTAAAATCACGCTTATGTATGAGAAATGATTAAACAACTTGCAACTCTTCTGTCAGAATACACCACAAGCAGCATTATGGAAAAGCACCTTGTGTACATTTTCTGTAAGTGCACCTCTTTTTAAGTGTTTTACACAGTTGTTTGCAGTTTCCTCTGATAAGTGCTTCATAAGCAATCCATAGCATTTATATCACGTGTGTTTCACACTGAGAAGAGTGATGTTGACGGTATTAACCCTGGCTGCAGGTTAACGTGCAGTTCACCGACAAGTGATTCTGATCACCGATAAACCTCAAAGGGTCGCTTTCACTAACAGGAGAGGAGCTGGAGAGGGTGAGGGGAGAAGGGCTTTAGATTTCAATCTACAGCAACGACAAGAAGATACATAGATCATTGTTTGTTGTGCTCATGGTTCAAAGTGTGTAATTGCATGTCAAAAATGGAGGCTGAATGCATCCCACACTCACCTGATTGGATTATTATGACACTAGTGACACTTAAGATCATATTGGCAGAAAGTGTAGGAAAATTAATTAATTATAGCACTGAAGTAAATTAAGAGGTGTCCAAAGTCAATTTCATGGCCTTAGAGCGTTGGAGTGCCAGTCAAGCCAGATGTGAGGGCTGCCTGGGACGCCAGCACACACATATCTCCAGCACAGTAAACCTGGCGCAGGATGAAGGGCCGTGCACTGGCATCAGACCATTCGATGTGCTCCAGCTAGTTTGTGAATCCTAGTTAGGGTTTAACTATGCGGCTGTTTGTGTATGGCAATAAAGTCACAAGGACATGGAGCCATGACTGCTGTGATACAGATATATTGGTGAAAATAAATAGTTGAGTCAATTTCAGCCAATTGACCAGCTTGTCATCTCCTCCAGTACTGTTGCCATCTTGGACAGAGTTTTAACTGACTTGGCGCACACATTCGTAAAGCAAAAACTGTTTTAACTCCCCACATTTGATTTCAGCATTGCAGATAAGGCGTTAAATATTTTATTTTAAGTCATACTTCCTGATAAATGGGACAGCAGGCAGGGTGGTATAGTTTGTTGATAAATGGAAAAACATGCACCATGTAGAAGGGAGATGGCGCACAAAGATACAAGGGGCTGTTAGCTTTTAGATCTGCAAACTTTGCTATTTTTTTCCCTCTCCTGTCAGTGGTGACAAGGAGGGAAGGTGTGATTTATTTCCATCATTCAGTAGCAATCACATGGAGGATGTCTGGTAGTTGGGTTTCGGTGAGAGGGTGGGCTGCTGCAGCTGAGGATGAAGTTAAAAGTCGGGAGCTAAAGATAAGTGTCATTCATAAAGTTAGCCTTGTGTTAAAAGTAAAAGTCAGGAGAGTTGGATTGCCCCACAGACAGTAATAGGTTGTTGATGATGTGGTAAAATACATAATGCCAGTATAATGCTAATAGTACAAGTAGGAAATTAAACGAAGCCTTAGCAGTGAAAAAATTACTAAAAACAAAGTAATGACATACCCGTCTCTACGTCCTGGGCATAGAAGTGCAGAGTGTCTGTGATCTCCGTGACGTAAACTGGTCTGTAGTTTGCCACACGTTCCTTTTCCTCTGATAGCTGCACAAACTCTTCTACAGGTTTCTCCTCATAATTGGCCCAGATCTATAAAAAGAACAAATGAGAGACCAAAACATTTAGCAAGACATAAAACTTGACAGATAATTAGACATTTTGTTGTAATCTGCCATTTCAAAAGAGTTACCGTGAAACAATATTGTATACTGCAAGATCATTTTGGTCAGAAGTATATGAAACTCTTATACAGTTGAAAAGCATATTTGTATATTTAAGTGCAGAACATGGAGGGTATGGACTAAGATGGACAAATAAAGTCGATTTTTGAAGAATCTGTTCATGATCTATCTTATACATGCTTGTCAATGCCCATACCTGTCATCTCTCGGAAGCTATGTGAGACAGGGCCTGTTTAGAACTTGGATGTGGTTTGGATTTGACCGCTGGGAACACTAGGTACCACATTTCTTCAGATTTAGATTACACACCACACATCTCAATAAAACAGGACAAAATTAAGCAATACAATAACAGTTATCTGTTCATTACACAGACCCCAAGACAAGCCATGAACTGACAAAAGAGGTATTATGACTAGGGTGAAAACATCTTCCGCCTGTAAATGTTGTCCACTGACATCCGGAAACAGCTTCCGTTCAACTTATCTGGGTAATACTTAGTAAAAATCTCATTCACTGGCTTTTCACATTCTAAATAACTAAATTGATTAATCAAAAGAATAAGCATTAGCCAAATTGATTGAATCGATGATAATTATTATATTTAAGATGTTATTAAAAATCATACATAGTTTTCCCTAGTTTGACATTGAGCGAGAGCATGGAGGACATTCAGCAAATTGTCAGAGCCGGGAATCAATCTCACAATGCTGAGGCTGGCACATAGCCCGCCATATATGTTGCAGTTTCAACCACACATCAACCGGGAAGCACGACAACACATATTTTTATTAAAGAATGACTGAACTGCCAGAAAATGTTGTTACTTGTGTGTAAATTGTCGCTGCATTTATTCATTTTGTGTACTGATGACATGGGGATTCCTTTTGAGAACTCATGCCATTTTACTTCATGACTGTGTAAAACTGTGATCACTCTTTACTGGTCACACCAAACAATGTAATAATTAGAAAATCCAAAACAAATATTTACAAATTGAGTTTTAAAGAAAGTCAAATGCACTTAAAAATGACTCCCTTTGAAGAGCTATAACTATACTGTATTTGTTTGTATTTATTTAAGTTGTGGCAGTATGTTGTGCGCAGCCTCCTTAGCTTACTTCCCCTTCAGCTTCCCAGGAGAGACCGAAGGCAGGAGGCTCGTTAGGGAGAGGTGTTTAGCCTCAGGCCGAGTATCAAACACTAAACCTCACTGTACGAGTGTGTGTGTTTGTGTGTCTGTTTACAGGGAAAACAATTGAAAAAGTGAGGCCACATACTTGAATGTAGTTATTTCTACAGAAAATGCACAAAACCCATGAAGAGTTCAGAATAAAAGGACGCTGGGATGGGGAGGGGGGCAAAAGTCCAAAAGTGCAACTGAGCTTCACAGTGGTGCAACCGCAGCACAGCTTGTTACCATTGGTTTCTGCAGGCTATTTGCGAAGTGTTTACTTTTAAATGCTGCAGAATGGAGGGGATAGAGGCAGGCAGTTTTTAATGGCACAGCTATATGAGCCAATTAGGTTCTGGCTAATTATTTAACTGCATGGTATCATCTAAGCTAATTAGATTAAGCCAGTTTTAGTGTTGTCATTTTTTTTTTTTTTCCATTCAGCCATAGCTCATCTTCAGCGCCACGCTACTGTTAAGACTTAGCCGATCAAACCCGGGGCTGTTTTTAATACTCTGGCTGGCACGCTCCCATTCTCCTTTACCTCTGATGTTGAGATTCACAGCTGTAATTGCTCCAAGAGGGAGGTTATTTAATGAGAAAATCCAAAACAAAATGCATACAATTACACTTCTTACAAATGCTGCTGGTTAGAGAGACCACAAAGAAATGGAGAAAAAGAGGAAAGTAGGAAGGGAAATGCAGGGATTGGGGATGAGAAAGGTTAATGAAGACTGAAAATGTGGCCATGCTTCGTAAAACCGGCCATCAACCAAAATTTTTGACATCAGGAGGAAATCTGCACTCTTACCACACGATGTGCAGCTGTAGGAGCAAATCATGTACAGCCGCCAATGCACAACTTGTGGTAATAAACAGACCCCATACAATGCAATTGAGCTGACACGACTTGGCTTTTAATCAAACCTGCTGCACCAATTAGGCGTGACAAAGATTGGCGTGTCAGCATTCATTAGCCTGGTGGCCATCACTGTGGCACATTCTGTGGTGGTAGGTGGGCTCACGGCTAAAAAGGACACCAAGCACAGCCACGCAGCAACTTTGTAATCCTCGCTAAATGATTTGACCGAGACAGTGAGTTCTATCATTTGTCGTCAATGCCGGTGTTCATAAAATGTTTGATTAGTGCAGTTTTATTTAATTGACAGGATACCATTCTTGCAACATGTTTATATGGTAAAATGGATTAAATGAGCAGGGTACAGTTTTGATACGTAACTTTCTCCAAATTAATACATTAACAACAGCTGGCTCTTTGTCTTGTAGTTTAGCGTACTGATTGTGTCGTACCTCAGAATGGGCTCACATAACATAATTTGAATTTATGGTACTTTCTTAAAGTTCAAGGCTGCAACTATCAATTGTTTTAGTAATCGAGTAATCTATTGATTATTTACTTTGATTATTCTTTTTTTTAACATTCCATAAAACATTTTTAAAACCCTATCAAATAATTTTTGAAAAAATATATATTAAGCAGTCCCATCAGCCGGAGCCGGAGGAGCCGACTGGCTGTCCGCCAAGACACTGGACGATTCTCGACCCAAATTAAGGCCGTTACTGGTTCCGACCCAATAACCTTAAGACAGCATCTGCGACTGGAGGGCTTCAAAAACAAAAAACTGGCTCTGTGCAGATGTTGCAGAGAGCATCCCTCATGACTGAGGGCCCTTGTCTGTTGTACTGGGTTTTTCAACAGGACAATGCTACAGTTCACAAAGCCCACAAGACAAGGAACCCAGGAGACTAACATCACTCTTTTGGACCATCATGCATGTTCCCCTGATATAAATCCAATTGAGGACCTTTGGGGATGGATGGCAAGTTTACAAAAATGGACAGATCCAGACAGTAGATGCCCTTCGTGAGGTGGTCTTCACCACTTTGAGAAATGTTCCCTCTCACCTCCTGGAAACTTTGGCATCAAGCATGACGCAATGAATTTTTGAAGTGATCAACAATAACGGTAGCGCTACTCATTACTGATATGGTGAAGTGTCACTTATCAGCTTTCACTTCCATTTCGTGTTGTATATTGAAGCTCTCCTTGGATCCTTGTTAACATCCAACCATAAAAAATGTGACTTTGCCATTTATTCAACTGGTCTTAAACATTTGATTGGGACTGTTGCGGACTTTGTTTTCATCATTGTGATCCTTTGTGCTCTCACACACAACAAAACTCGGCTCCATAGAAACATTAGACAGCTTTCTGCTCCGTTGTGCTGTAGCTGCTGCAGGCGCCGCGGAAACTCTGTGTGAAACAAGCAACAGATTCACGCGGCTTTTAATTTAATATATAAATAAACAATAATAATCAAGGCAAAAAAATAATTGAAGTTTTTATGGAATAAAATTACTCGATTTACTTGATGACTCGTTTCAGCTTTAAGTTCAACACTAAAAGCCACTTTACCATAGCAAAAAACATATCATGTCACGCATTTCTGGACAAGTCAAACTGTTGTTCTTGACTTGCCACCGTAAACTGTGATCAAGAAATGTGGCCTAATGTAACCCTGTCCTTATAATGCATGGATGATTATTTCCATGAAACTGACAGTCAATTGGCTATTTGTGCCAGAGACTCTGTTGGTCAATTTCAGAAAGATGAAAATGAGTTTTTTATTGCGTCTGAGTGCATCATTAGAAGCAGTGCAGAGCTTCATCTCAGTCTGAAGAACACACAGGATGAACAGCACCGCAAACACTGACCCTGTGCACACAGAGCCCAGGGCTGATGACCTTCTGTGAGCAGCCAACCATCCTGTTGGTTCCACTTGAATGCAGGTATGCCGCCTCTGCTCCTGCTCCGCTACTGCAGCCAGACCACACTGCCATGGACAATGTCAGCGAGAGAGCGAGGAGGGGGCGAGAGATAGAAAGATGGAAAAGGGGGAAAGAGGCAGCCCATTAAGCCGGGGCAGAAAGGACAACAAGTCCTAATCATGGAGGACTAGGAGATGGCAGGTTAGGCTGACCTTCACAACTCCACAATGACAACACATTCACACCCAGTGAGTGACAAGTCACAGCAGTAACACAGTGATGGGAGTGTACTCTGCTCAATATTTTGACTTCAGAATGTCAACCACAAAGGAACTGAAGGAAGCTGGTATATTTTACAAAAAATAAAAATAAAAAAATTCTGTTTCTGCTCTTCCCTCCTCCTTTCTTTATCTTTTAAAATGAACAAATTTGTGAGACGATAAAGCCTCGAAACCAAGTCAAACATGAGTACAGACAAATAATTGTGGCATCTCCCAGGTGGTATGGCTTCATTAACTCTGACAAGACAGAAAACCTGCTGATGGGAAGAATCACCTTGGCAATTGCCAAGTGCACTTTTGATTTAAGCAATCTGCTGATAAGCTGGATAATTCCTCCTAATATCTCTAAATTAATAAAGCTGAAGAAAAATAAGCAAGGGCACTATATATCTATCACAAACACACAGTCAAGAGCGTAGCACATATACACCCTTTAATGTGAATAATTAACAAGCAGAACAGTCTGTTGCAGCAGTGAAAAGGGATAAAGTACCAAACATCTATGGTATATGTAAAGAGTGGGTGTTGTTTATGTACCTTAGAAAGCATCAGCAAAGTAGTGTACTATGTAAAACAGAACTGTCATCGTTATTGCATGTTTATGGTAATCATTAGAAAATATAAATATGTTATATTTCTAACTTATAATTGGTGCCCACTGTGCCCAATTAATTATTTAATTAGTCAAAAATAAAATTATTAAATACAGGTTAAACAAATTCTCCTCACCACCAAGAACTACTGTGGCAAAAGGTCAAGTAAATCCTAGGAAAGTGATGTAAAAAAGTACAATATGTCTTAAATGACTGACAAGCTTTATACGGGGCTCTTTGACTTTGATTTATCGACTGGTTGAGCTGCTTCAAGGTACAATCACCACTTTGTGTTACACTAGAGGCCCAGGGCGACTTCTGTTTTTCTGAAATCTCATAGTTCACATGTTGGAGAAAAAAAAAAATTATAGTGATCAAGATTCAAGATTGGACAGAGCTGAGTGACAGATGTCAAGGTGGCTCGATCATTCTTGTACACTGAGGAGGAACGACATTAACCCAATGCAGCTGCCTCACCCCAAAAGGTATGCCTGCGGGTCAGAGGTGGTTGATGGTACATTAACCCGGATGGTTCACCTTGTCATATTGTAAGATGTGGAGCGGCCAAGTTTCGCTGGGGAAGAGAGATTTACAGGATTGTGTCTGCTGGGGCTTCAAGACTTTCCTCCTTTCAGGCCAATATTCAGATGTAATGCATAGCGGTGATAAAACTGCAGAAGAATAATCGCACACAAACACACAAGCATGGGCTCACGCACAACGGTGGCCTTGGAGAGAATATGGAGGTCCGGATTGAGCTACGACAAAGCCGCTAATATAATGCGACTGCTTATAGGCTCACAAGGCCACACATGTGGACATAGTAACAAAACATGTCAGCCAGACACAGTCCACTGTGACAAGCGGTAAAAATTGAAATCACACATCAGTAAATCACAGTGAAGGGGGCAGCTGGTTTGACACAGCACTGGAAAATAAAGTTAGCGCATGAAAATGGTCCAGATACAAATCAAGTATTCAAAGGTTCACCAGCAAGCAATTTTTTTGCTTGTAAACAAACGTTTATATATATATATATATATATATATATATATATATATATATATATATATATATATATATATATATATATATATATATATATATATATATATATATATATATATATATATATATATATATATATATATATATATATATATATATATATATATATATATATATATATATATATATATATATATATATATATATATATATATATGTGTGTGTGTTTTAAGTCATAAAATGTATTGCATTGAATTCTAAACTTGCAAATGCCAGTCCAACTTGCTGTTATGGTTTGAAGTCAAAACTAATCTTCCCCAAAAGCTGTCCACAGCCGCAGACAAAGCCAAACCACGTCGGGGGAGTAGAAGAATGGGGGAGTGAAATGACAAGACAAGTCCTCTTGGATGTGGTTACTTAGCAGATAAATTATGCATTAAAACTGCACAGGTGGTGCAGGACAGGGTTTTAGGTGAAGGAGGGGCCCAAGCAGCTGGAGAACTCATAACAGAGCAGGGAGAGAAAGTGAAGGATGGAAGGAGAAAGAGGCAGATACTCCCTCGCTCCATATCACGACCAACAGATGTTCAGCCATCAAAGAGGCTGCATGCAAGCAAAGCAGGCTACTCTACTTGGACTTACATGGCTAATATGACTCTGATTCCTGGGCTGGGCACCTTTGTTTCAGCTAATAGTAGAACAGAATAGGATTAATAGATCTTTATTTCTCTCTTTCTAGATAAAACAGACATTCGTCTTCCATATGGCTTACTCAGGGAAACACTATCCATAACCCCAGACAACACATATCCTTGTTGCACCACCCGTTCTTGAACCATACCTGTTTTTTTTTTTTTCTACTTTTTTTTTGGGTGAAAGGCCTGTTATATCAAAGACAGAAGTATTATTATACTTAAAATGTAATAAATACATAAATAAATTCAATAATCAATGATCAATAATACACTTTTTCTGTACTGTACTGGCCCTTTAAACGGTACCCAACCCTACTTTGTTCTGCTACAAACAGACAGCAATCGAGGGCTAGGAAACAAGCTGTCAAGGTGACAACATGTTAAACTTTTTTTTTTTTAAATCAACACAAAATGATCCACTTAAACCAGCACGTGTGAAAAAGGAACTCGGACAAAGTATTAGAAACAAGCACTAACTTACACCTGACAGAGATCGGTGGTTACTGCGCACAAGTTGAATGGAATCCCATGTTACTATGGAAACAGGGCATGTGGGCGCATATATAATCTGGGTGCCATGCAAACACACAAATCTCCACCTGTGTCACCATCCTCACGAGCACCATCCCAGGCAGCACAGGAGGCCAGACGGACAAGAATACCAAGCAGACATTGCTTACAGATCAAACATGCATTCCCCCAGGGCTAAGCACTACAGCATATGGAGGCCTGTGACAAGTGTAGCCATTTTTTCACTCACAAGGAGTGGTTTGTCACTAAAGGACCATTACAACAACCAAGGACATAAAAGCTCAACGGAAGTTCAAGTTACACCAACCGTCAGAATAGACGGGGATTTATACCATTTAATTTATACCATTTAATTAAAGATACAACAGCATCAAGAATTTGTCAAATAATTGATCCAGCCAACCTTGGATGTAATTTAAGGACAGGGTTTGTACAGTCATGGAAAACCTGGATAAGTCATGGAAAATTCAAACAAATTTCTAGGCTCTGGAAAAATTATGGAACATGCTCTGAGACCCGGGTCACTCCGGACGCTGGGAATAAACAACACTGCCTTGCACTGAGGACGCCGCTTGGACCAGACCCATGTCTGGCAGCACACACACCAGAAAACATTGTGTGCAACATTCAAAACTAATAATGAATCGTGCGTGAAGAGAAGCACAATGACATATGGAGTTACTACACGGAATAATCGTAGACAACGAGACATGAACCCTGGGCCTGCTTCACAATAGCATTAAATATATTTGGGTTAAATTAAAACATTTACGATTAAATGTTAAACGAGGACCATCAGGGCTGCACATTATATCGAAAAAATATTGTTATCGTACTTGCAATATGCATATCACAAAGTATTGTTATCATACTTGCAATATGCATATCACAAAGATGAAAGATAATTTCTCATGGTTAAATGCATTAATCTTGGATTTCTTGTGCGTCTGAGCTTGTTTTTACTTCCTTTTTTTTTTTTTTAGAGTACTTTACTGTTTTTACCAATCAGACTCAAATGTTCACCTCTAAAAGCACAGTTTTGCTAAGTATAGAGGTTAAGGTGTTTTTAGTTAAATGTCTTGCTTCAAAATGCTCGTAACTTTTTCATACTCACATATATGAAGAAAAAATGCCACAGAAATCTATTTTTATGATTTGCACAGTAATGGACAAAGCAACAACAGGTTTTAACACTCCAAAGGTGTCCAATGTGTGTACATTTGTAACTAAGTTATTATATTTTAAAATAAGAGTTGAGTTATCGTTCAACCTGGAAAAGAAAAGTATATTCAAACGAGGAAAAAATATCGCAATAATATCCTTATCGCAATACTTGACACCCATATTACATATCGTGCAGCCCTAGACTGTATTTGTGGTTTGCTTATTAGGGATTCATTGCGTTTGCCAGTGTGTGTCATTCCTACATGAGTCAGCGTCTGTAAAATGGTCTTAAGTCTAACAAGTGTCTGAAAGAAAGTTATGTTGAATGTGGTTACATTTTTTGGCCAAAATCCAGCCCTAGATAGATAATAATAATAATAGACTGTGGAGAAGGATGTATTTAAACTGTAAGGCAACGTTTATGTGTGGCGTGTTAGTAACAGTATGTGCGTAATTAAAGCTCAGCGCAGTTTGGTTTGCCACCTGTGTGTCAGGTGTTCCTGCGCTTGTCCAACTGCAGAATTGAATGCTGCACGGAAGATGAATCCAGAAAACAGGGAGACCTGCACAAGTCACGGGCTATTGTTCCCCACGCAAGGTGTTTTTGGCTAAATAGTGATAGTAATAGGTCAAATAACAGAGAGCTTGACCCCAACTCATCATCGAACTTACAAGGAAACTTTACAAGGAAACTGTGGCCCACAGGTACAATTACCTCTTAGGAAGCATGAGTTAAGAGTTGCATTAATATATAAACCACAGTTAAAACCAGTGCGAGCTGAGTTTGACTTTAGTGCTTTCCCTAGATCGATGTTTAAGGGAGTTTCCCCGTACCTGAGCCGCTCTGGGAGAATTAAATCTGGGCTACGCGGTGAAGCGAGTCTGTCGGGATCACTTTTTGGTGACTTTCTGCACGTGTTATACAGTTTATAAATTACGTTCATGTTGTTGGGGAGTAAATGTATTGAACATGGAGGGTTTTGGAGATAACTGTATATCTGTGCGTAATCACACACAGCACGTCAACATGAAACAATGTAATAAGAGATAGTGCAGAGACGTCTGTGACATTTGCCTGCTGTTTGCAATTTAATGTAAAGTCGACGCAGGGCAATGAAGGAATCATGTGTGACTTTATTAAGGATGAATTAGACTCACGTGTGTGAACTTGTGTCTGGATTGGGACTATATTATCTGTTTTAGGCTACATCTATTGCTTTCTTCTTTTGCTACAAAATAGAAACGTCAGCACACTGCTACTCAATAAAGCTTACCTTGTGTGTAAATTACTGTCCATCTTTGTTTATAAATGTATAAATACATTGTCTACAGACTCAAATGGCTAATAAAAGCAAATAATCGATTAAAAAATGTGTGATTAACTTAATCGCAGTCACGGAAGGATGGGAAATGGTTATGGAAAAGTCATGGAAATCCTTAAGTTCAAATCTGTAGAACCCAAGGAGAAGATGCACTGTTAAAAACTTGTTTAGAAATGTGAGGAAAATATGTGATAAACAATATTCTCCCACTAATTTGTCCAAAAATAAACCTTTTTTTTAAACATCAGTTAACATCTTCCTTCATTGTTGACATTTCAGTCACATTTCTCTAAATTGACATTTCTCCACTTGATCACTAAGAATTACATTTCCTCCTCAAAAGAATCCCCTTTTATGAAAATAAAAAGGAGACCTGGTTAGAAGTGGCCTGATTAGGAAACAGCTCTACCTCAATGTTACAATGTACAAGCATGCAATTAAAAGACAATTAATCAACTTTTTAATTAACAGACTGGTGTGTCCCTAGTTGCCACAGTGTTGCTATGACAACTGGCTTTCCAAGGTGGTATTATCTCATTTTTCTGTGTAAAGGACTCCTGATCTTTTTACCCTTGTTCAGACAATTCACTTGATTGTTCTTGGTCTCACATTGCTTGCTTATATATATATATATACATATACTATATACATACATATACTATATACATATATTATATACTTTTTTATTTTAGAAAACAATTCAGTATAGGGAAGAGAGGAGATGGGAGGGGAGAGCAGTGCTACTGGGATTAAGGGAGCGCTTGAGATGCGGCATGGCGGAGAGTGACAGAGAGGTTAATATGGATCTGGCAGTGGTGAGAAACCGCAATAGGAAGTGAAGATGGGAAAGGAAGCCAGTGAAATGAGGAAGGACTTAAAGAAAGACGCTAGTATTATTACATCAAAGGTAACGTGCCCTATAGTGACTCAAAGTATACAGCATATTTAGTATAGTATGCATTTTGTCACGTTACATAAATGCGCTTCCAAAATTGACAGTGCAGTAAGTTGAAAAAGGCATAGACACATAAGGATAGGCTGCAGAATTGTATAAAAGGCTAAATCTACTTTGTGCTGAATATAAAGATTTAAAAAATAGTCTAATCTGAGTGAAGAAGCTGAGGGAGACTGAACAGTGGGAATCGGAAGTACAGCGGTGACGAGAGCATGTTTATGTAACTGTCGCTCCCTGAGGCGGCCGAGAGGGGGAAGAGAGGGAGTCTGTAAAAACGCAGAGAGACAAAGTCCCAAAGCCAGCAGTGAGTGGACCTATTCTCTAGATGTAGTGTATTTTCTTCAGGCAAGCCAGCCAGAAAGCGAAAACAGTAAAATTTGACTGACCCAAATTAGACTGAATTCTAAGCAGATATTTTCTATGCTTGTTCTGAAAATAGGTTATTTCATTTCAGTTATCCAACATTTGTATTCCCACTTGTTTAACAGTAATATATCAGTTTAAAAGTTAAAGAGTCTTCAAATAAAATCTCCAATTTATCCGTCTCTAATGAAATTTACAAGATGAACGTTAACAAAATCAGGACAAAGCTAATCACTGGAGATGTCAAAAGAAATAAAATCTAAATATTGGATTTAGGATATTGGATTTATCAGATAAATATGACCGCTGACAAGGCTATGGGTATTTGGCAGAAATGAATTTTCATAACTCATATATAAGGGGGAAATAACTAAAATAATAATAATTTGAAAAAGCAGTGCTTCAGTCTGCAACAGGACGCTTACCACCACCAAGTGTGTGTGAATGAATAACACACCATAAAGCACTTTGGGTGTCTTGGTGTTATATATAGCCAATTAATTAGAGACAAAAATACAAAGTAATTCAAACTGTTTTACAGATCAAGACATGATCTATTAAAATCACAATACGAACACAGTGAGATGCACAGCGAAACATAACTGTTTTGAGCCTAGATGTGAACATTATTAGAGTAGTAGTGTCTCCCATCTTTGTCTTTTTTTTAATTCAGTTCTTTTTGCATGATTTTTTAAAATAAATTGTACACTCTATATTATAAACATTCACAATATAGACATTTTCATAGTCTGCCCACCTCTATTTAGTGTAGCTCTAACCAAATAAAATATGCTTTATACCAGAATTCTATCTGCAGTCCCTGTGAACTGGATAAATGATGGGAAGACACACAAGGTAGAGGCAGAGGGGGTGATGAGGCAAATAGAATTGGAATAAGCAAAGGCATTTAGGAGCAGCACTGGCTGCTCAACCACGACCAGCCTGCCAACGTGTGGAGCACTCTGTGTCTATGAGCGAGTAATAAACAGAGCTGATGAGCCATGAGCCTCCACACTGGATGTAAGCTACTTCTGTGGATTCTGGCAAGAATCTGTTTGGCCTGAATATACCTGCACCACCATAAGGAAAAGATGCTGTAAATACATGGCTGCTGAAACCAATAAGTTAATCATGAATTTGAAAAAAAAAAAGAGTGCACTGCTGCTCCATGGGACAACAGCAGGCTCTGGACAAAACATAAAAGCCAATTCCCTGTAGAAGCAAATATCATCATGTATGTGGTGAGGGAGCAGAGAAACTGAAAGGACCGTGAAGCAGAAAGAGGAAAGAAAGAGAGGGATATTTCACTACCGACCCATATTAAATGGAGTTAAGTATTGCTCCAAGCAGAGGTCCCAAAAATGTCAAAGTGTGTGTAAATGGGCTTCACTTATGTGGTTTATTTATTAAACACACAGACCTTTCTTTGATCAAACCACAATGGGGGGACTTTTCACATCATCAGCCTGATTCCTCTACACAAATGACAGTCATCTGCAGGAGAAATGCCATCTCTACTGCTCTTTCTGCTTGATATTCCTTTTAATGGCACATGCTTCAGTGCAGCAAATACCAATGGACAGGACAAACTCCATGTGAGCACTTTTGTAGTTAACATTATGTAATGGGAATGTTTTGATGCTGGGCAATAAATCAATCAAAAAATAAAATGTTACTGTATTTAAATATATCAGAGATGCCACAGGAGATACACAAGAGACTAAGGAGAAAATACAAACAAACAGTGGTCAGCACAGGTTAGTCATATGTATATTTCTACAGATGGCAAAGAGACTTTTTGGCCAAGAAAAGATGCAGAAAACCCCAGATATGAAGAGCAGGAGAGATCATCCTGACCTCTAGATCTGTGTTTTGTATTTCAAGCAACAGAGATGAGCATGTGTTAATCAGCCATAATGCAACACACCATGTCATCACATTATGCTTCCTGCCAATGTTTCACCTCCAATCTCCTCCAATGGCCTTCTCCCTAGAGTGGAGGGGTAGGATGTAGGGAGTAGGCAGGAGGGCTGAGTTATTTCTGCACTGATGAACCAGAGGCTGCCACAAACCTGCCCCTGAGGACCTCTGCAAAGAGCCCGCAAGAAACCTCTGCATGACTGGATAAGGGAAAACACAGGCCAAGGACAAACAGGCACATGCATCAAAGCACAAACTAACATTTGTATGCACAGCACCAACACACCCAAAGAAGTTCAAGAAGATTACTTCCAAGTTCTTATAGCAATAAAGTATGCAAAATGTTGAATTGCCTTGACACAAAACAACATTTTATAAGAGTGTCTGTGTCTTTATGGCTAAATACATTTTGGCATGTAATTCTGCAACTCATGTATATGCATAATTCAACATACGGAAGGGGAGACTGGAGATGTCTGCTACACTGACTTACAGGTGTGAGAATGCCGGTCAAATTACTTGTGAAGGTGTCTGCAGTGAGACCCAAGAATGGCCCTGTAGTGGACAGCAAGAGAAAGACCGAGGATGTTTGTCTGCGTATTCACAGAGCTCCAAGTGGAGTTGACAGACTGCTGAGTGTGCAGCTTGCATCTGGGGAAACGAGGATGAGTGTGAGAAGGAACTGGGGGTTGGGGTGTAAGTCTTACACACACATCACTGGCTCCACTGATCTTTCCCTTTGGTTCTGTCTCTGCCTCAGGGCACAGGGTCCGGCCTGCCGTCAGCAGCAGGGGGCAGTCCCCAGAGAGAGTCCATGTGTACGTCTGTGTCTGCACTGGGTCTGCACATGCTCAGTGTGAACGAGTACGCGGAGAAGAGACAGTGAGAGTATGGTGTGAGCACGTGGGATGCTTCTCTATCTGCAAGCAACTTTGTGTGTGCTGATGTGTACATAGTGCACAGAAAATCATATTATGTAATCTTCTAGCCCCATGAAAAAGACTCTGTCAGCACTTTGCTTTTGTGTGCTAGGTGGTTCATTTTGTGTATATGCTGCTGAAGAGAAAGATGAGGGCAAAAGATAACATAGTGCAGCAGGAGGGTAATAGTAAGCAGTAGCACAAATGTTCACATGGGACAAAGGCACAGTACAGCCAATGACATACTTCTGAGATTGTTGGTTTACAGCAAAATCTCTATCTTTATCAGAGATGTATTTTCCACAGAGGTCTCACATGGGTCATCTCCTTCATTGTATCCCCCCTGCAGGCAGTAATGTCCCCTTGCTGTGATCCTGCTGCCATCGCACACACGCCACCAACCCGACAAACATTTCTCCACTACTGCCTGAGTGGCAGCAAGGCCAAATGCTCATTGCTCAGTGTGTTTGGTATGGTCCTACATGGGACAGACGTCCAATGACAGACTGTTGAGCGACAGCTGTGCTATTAATTAGTATTGGCAAAATATTAAAAGAAAACCGATTACGGTAAAACCTTTTGTGTTTTAATGTGAAAAATTAGAACATTGGCTTCAATATTTCAATAAATGCCTGAAAAGAAGATATGTGAAATAATGTCACAGAACATTTGCGCCATAATTACATTACTAAAACTAAAAACAGCTTTACAGTCTGTTTTACAAATTGAATTTCTGGCAAATATTCAAACTTAAGTATTTCAAGGAGTGCCTGATTCTGACACTTTGTGCCATAGCCAATTGTTTCTTAGGTCGATTTAAAGGAGATGGTTCTTGTAATTATGATGCCAAACATTCAGACACTGTTTTCAATAAGGGCAAGGTCCTGAAAACAATCCTATCATTCTTTCAACAGCACAAGCCATGTTTTAGAGCCTGTGTACTGCATATTTTGAATTATGTAGACCACAAGAATAAAGCTACAGGCAACTTTCACTGTCCTGAACCTAAAAGGCACAAAACTATTAGCAACTCTAAAGGCCCAATTATGTTGATTCATCCAGTGTGTTTCTGTTCAGCCAGGTGTGTGATGTGCTGACTGCTGAGAAGTAGTAGCTTAGATTGGACAAGTGGGAGATGTAGGTTTTTGCGCACTCCCTAAAATCAGAATATAATGACAAGGAATGGTAAAATGTGTGATTAGAAGCCTTGTTAAGATGGTTGAGAAAGCCACTTCACAGAAACGGCAAAGCAAGGTTATAATCATGCATGCTGAAAATGCGTGATGACTATTTAATGTCAACAAAATGCATATTGTAATTCACTGGCCCATGGGAAGGGCAATTGTCAGTGTTGGCCAGGCTTGAAACCCTGGACCGAGCCCAAAAGAAGTAAAAACAAGATTACGTACTTCAATCAGACTCTGCCAAGGACACATCACTGAGCTCAATGTCAGAACGATGCGGCTTGGAGACCTTTGATGGGCTACGTTGATGGACAAGTGAAGTATAAGAAACGGCAGCTCACGGTCCTGTATTTTGCTTTCAGAGATTTTGTTTTTTCCAAGAACGGTACAAGTGGACTGGAACTTGACTCACGGTGACTGAACCAAATCACACTTTTAGGGGCAGACAATATCCTCTGTGCACCCAAATTTAAGCCTTGGAGGAAGGGCGTGACACGGAGCATTGGACAAGACATTAATCCGGCTAATAAGAGGGGATTCCAAGATGATTATTCGAAGGAGGGCAATGGAAAAACGTTGGGTGAACAAGTGTGTGTAGAGATGTGTGTGAAGGGGCAAGATTAAAAGGAGGAGAGTAGAGTGTGAGGAGGCTGAGCAGGTCTGCAGGAAAGGGGTGGGCGCTGATGAAAGAAGAGGCCTGTGACATGAAATATCTTTAACATGGTCTGTCATATCCGCTTTTGTTCCCTCCCTTTCTGTTCCATCTTCCACTTTCCCTCTCAGGCCCATCAGAGTGTGTTAATCTCCTTCAAGGTTGGATAATTACTGGATGAAAAAAAGAAAAGGAAAAAAAAAACATGAAGACGGCACACTTGACTTATAACTGAGAGGCGACTGTTGACTCATTTAGCATGTTTCTTTGCCTTGTTATAAGCATTAGAGTGTCTTTTAAGAGACATAATGATTTAAAGTGAGCAATGACTTATATAAAGACAGCAGGCATTCAAGCATTATAAGCTATCTGATAAATTCTTTGTCATAGATTACAAACATTGCTTTGAGACATTCTGCTTTTGCTAGCTCTGAAACTAAGAAAACAAATGCCAAAACTCATTCTCCAAGTTTCATTTACAAAATAAATTTTCATTTTGGTCCCATTTACAACAAAAATGTCATTCCTTTCCATCACTTCAAGCTAAAACTTGTTTGGCTCAGTATGCTGCCCCAGCAAGCATCAACCCCCTGGTGTGTCCTTGGTCCGGCAGGACAACAACATTTCTCCTTAATGAGCATTTGTACACACCCACTGATTCTTACTCCTCACAGACTATTGTGGCAGTGAGGATGCCTGACACAGCAGTAACGCACACTTTCCTCATCCACAGCCAGAGGGATGGCAGAAGGGCACAGGGAAATGGTTGACGGAGGAGACTTGGAGATATGTAACCTACTCAACCTATCCTCAGCCTACACAGACTATTAGGACAAGGAACCACTTCAAAAAGAAAAACAGGAAAAATTCCAAGCGGATGCTTTTCCCTGATGGTCTCTGAGGGTTAATTAAAATGCCCAGTCCTTACTCCTGTCTGTAAAATGCATCGTTTGCATTCACAGACTAAACATTGTATGAAGAAAGTGTTTGATGAATATGTACAAACAGACCCGAATATTCGTAGCCCACTAGCATCAAATATAATCATGTCTGTTCAACCCAGGGTTCATTCTGCCTCTGTTCACACTCAGGTTAGCTCAAGTCAAACCCTTGTGCTGAAAGCCCATCTGTCTCACTGCTGCAAAGGACTGCCACAGACCTCGAGTGAAATTGACAGCGGTGTCAAGAATGGGCAGGAGTTGCATTTAACATGGCAAGACCTGTGTGTTCATATGGCAGGCAGGGTTTCTATAAGAATAATAAGTGCACCTGACCACCACAATTTTGACTTCAACTTGTTAAAAGCTCAGAGGCAGGTGAAGTGTGTTGCCCAAGGATGCAACATAATTTATTTAACAGGTCGGAGTGAGATTCCTAAGTGCAGTCCCTCAAGTTAGATGACCAGCAAACGAACACCACCATAATTACCACAAAACATTGAATGCGTATACAATAGAATATTACAATGGCTTTGCATATGAGGAAATTTAAATTATAATTAAAAAAGAGGGCAATAGTGACAGCAGATGTGGCATTTCAAGCATGTGGTGGGGATGAAGCGCGAAGCCATAACAATAATGCAGGCCAAGGTCAGACCAGAGCAAGGCGAGACGCAATCTATCAAGAAACCCCCAAAGAGCTAAGGCCTAGTTAGAAGTATGCATCCATTGTTTGCAACGATCACAATCTAGGACTGTGTCTAGAAAGATGTCCAATTCCACCTCATATGATTGCATACTGTTGTGTAAACCCTCGACCATTGGTATGAATGTGGTGTGTAGGGCTGCAACAAGTTAACTGATTAATCGCAACTAATCGATTATAGAAATTGTCATCAACTAATTAAATAATCAAGAAATTGTTAACTGGTCTATACACAGACTCCAAAACATTCTCTGTGCTGAAAGAAAAGGTTTTATTTCTCAGACGGAGCAGGAATAATGTAAAAAACACACAAGATTGTAAATGGTGTGTTTTTTATTAAAATACTTATTCGTCTATAAATATTCTTCACCTGCATCACAAACTACTTTATCTGCGTAAAATTGAGTAAAATTCTCATATTCAAGGATCTTTCGCATTCTAAACAATTAATCGAAGGAGTAATCGCTAAACTAATCGATTACCAAAATAATAGTTAGCTGCACCCCTAGTGGTGTGTATAGTACGAGAGTACATTGGCGCAGATTGGCAGCCAAGTCTCTGTCTGTAAGCTCTAGGGCAGCAAGGGTTGCAGTAGGAGCTTAGCATGGGGTGAGGCATGAATTAATGTGTTGTTTAGTGACTTTGGGGTCAAAACAAAGCACAAAATAAATCCAATGCCTTATTAAATGTATTTTTAAACTTACTTGTTGCACCTTCACATCTATAATCATACGATCACACTGGAGTATTTTGAGGTGTGCAATACGGTTATGCAGCTCATACACCCGTCTACCCTTAGGACTGTAATCCAAAATGCTTCCACAGCCAGACAAACTTGATAGTGAGGTTAACTAAAAGCAAGAGTTTCTGCTCTAGTTATCCACGTTAGGGTCCTTTGGTGTCATGGAAAAACTTTGAGGCCTGTTCTAAAACGGTTATATCAGAGCTTTTACTATACTACAATGTGCCCTACCTTCTCTTTTCTTTGCCGGCAAGCCTCCTCCGCTGACAGCAGGGTTTTGTAGTAGGCACTGCGCTCTGCTGTGAAGTGGACCTTGGAAAGTGCATTTTCAACCAGCGCCACGGAGAGATTGATGCCTTCAATGTGCAGCCAGCCAATGAAGTTACCAGCTTTGTCCATGCTCTCAACTTCAACCTCCACCTGTAAAAAGAAAATATGAAATTTAGTTCCAAGAGACATTATTGCGATACAATAAAATAAATCAGTAAAATCAATAAAATCAGCTCCGATTAGTGGAAAGATTTTATTGGCACACAGAAAATAAAGGCAGTTCCTAATTAATGCTGCATAAGCCTTTTAACTTCAATTACGATTGTAAATATTCTCACCACCTTTTGTAACAAATTATTTGTAATTATCCAACAACCATGTTGGAAGTATCTCGAGTTGAGAAACTAAGGTACTGAAATAGCCAATCTGCTGACAAAGACGGAAATATTTTCACAATATTGCCCATAATGGACTGTAACCAAATTGTGCCTATTCAGGTTAATTATGTATTCATTACGTTTTGTTTCATAAGTGATGGACGCTGAGGAAAGGGGGGAGGGGTCAATTGATTTCCTTCTCTAAAGCCTCCGTCAGCGAGAAAGTGAGAGGGCAGGTGTGCTGAAGAGATAGGGAGAAGTCAAGCGATTAAAACTAAGGCTGCTTAGCTGTGCAGTCGCCAGGGAAATCTGAGGAGATTTAAGTTTGTAAACTGCCTAAGCTTATACTCGGCCCAAGCAAAAAATATTTTATTAATGAACACAAAGTTATTTAGCAAAAAAAAAAAAGGGAAAAAAAAGAACCTTTTTACATCAACAAGAGGTACAAACAAGGCTTTAATAATAATCCCGATCGAATACGACGAAGATATTAACAATGTTTTAAAAATGTTACAGAATGCCTGATGTTTTAGCCCAAAGTAAGAAAAGTATGTGTTCCTTTAGGCCACGGTTTCTTAACCATAGGGCCACCTATAGGGCCGCAAGACAATTTCTAGAATTGCAACATTGGGCTGCGAGGGCCGGGAACCCACACCTATTAGGATATACTTTCCTTGATGTTCATCAGGTGCAGTACAGTCTCTACCACTAAGAGCAGTAAGGTGCCAGAGATGGTTTACTGTGATCAAACAAGCTGCAGTGCGAGTTTTGGGCTAAAGTTATGGACAAGTTTTTAAAACAGACAAATGACGACGACAGGGGTGCCAGTCCCCCACAAAAGGCAAGGTTTATGCGCAAATACAATCGGGACTTTATCAAATATGGCTTTGTGAACGGAGGTAGCGAGGCTGAGCCGAAAGCCCAATGTGTGGAGTGCAGGCTAACGTTTTCAAATGAACCGCTCAGTACTTAATATATAATGATATAAAACTCAGAACAATGGTAGCAAACTTCATTGGGCCCCGGGCTGCTTTGCATTGGAAAAGTTGGGCCACAGGGCCAAAAAGGTTAAGAAACCCTGCAACGTGACAGATTTTATTGCAAAAAACTAAAGGACAACAGCTATGCCTGGAGTGCTTTGGGGGGTAATGAAAAGACCCTCTCCTAATCTGGCGCACAATAAGAATCTACGCTGCCCTAAGAGCAACTATGCTGGAGGAAGTATGGCAGCTTGAACAACATCCTCTGATTCGCCCTACTTTCCCTAACAACAATATTTAACATTTTAGTTCACCTACAGTCTGTTCATTGCTGTTCATATGGTTTTGTTTTCAGACACTGAGGGAGCTGCTCCACCCCACCATCTCATGACCCTGACCTGTAGAACCGGATGTTCAGAGGTTCATCAACTGCCTGGAGGAACTCTCTCTCACTAGATGAGCCAGCTTCCTTCCTCACGGTTCCATCTGCAGCCTGTAAGTCTGCGGTAGTAGGATCTCTCCTTCACTGTGAAGGTTTCTACTTTTTCCCACAGGATTTCTGTAGTTCTTCCTTGCCGAGAAGGAGGGTCGAGGAGAGGGGGCGCTCTGAGACAGTTATCCCTTTGCTAAATTCTCTGTTTCTCTCTCAGTGTTCATTTAACTGCTTCTACCTGTGGCCCATCGAGGCATTCAATGAATTGGATTAATTAAATTCAACTATATACAGGTTGTAGCAACAAACTAACGCCTGTTTGTGAGCAACCAATAAGAGCCTAACTTTAACTCCTTGACAAAAAGGGTAAGATAACTAGGTAAGGCCAAAAAAAAAAAAAAATTAAGCTGATACTGTTGTCGATATGAGAAAAGCTTGGACCGATAACAGATATTTTTCATATATTGTGGATATTTTAATCACTTTTGTATTTTTGGGTGACATGTTTAGTAAACATGCTGGCCAAGCAAGAACTGGTATGTGTTCAGCTTCCAGGAATTGAGTACAGATCCTAACACAGGGCCGTGACTACCATGCTGCAACAGGTGATGGTTGTAGATGAATGGCACAACAATGGACATGTCACCCATTGAGCATGTTTGGGATGCTTTGGATTGGCCAATATCCAGCAACTTCGGCGGCCATTTTGGTGGTCAAGCCATATAGTGACTGGTTTTCTGTCAGCATTCTTGTTTTAAACAACATGCTTGTCATAAAACAAGGCATTGTGTCAAATACAATTTTACAAGCTTTTAACCATGTTATACCTTGTGTTGATGGGTTCATGCATGTTTGAGTTATCCTGTATTGTTTGACATCTTGTGACAAGAGATCATTTGTCAAATATAGCTACATCTGAATGCACACTGAGTTGTTTACAAAATGGCATAATGTTAAGAGCAAACAAAACTAAAATCAAACAAAGTACCTCACAATTAAACTAGTTGGTTAAATATATTGGTGACATTTCTAAAAGCACTAGGAATAGTGGAAATTGCTTTATATCGAGCCCAGATGGTTCCCAGTAGAGGCCTCCTCTGAGCCAAGATGGCTCCCACCGGAGCACAAATGGGCTCTGGTAATCTCATAAACGCTGGGATTGTCGACAGAGTTGACAGAAATACGAGAAGGCAGAATACTTCCACAAAAAAGCATGTGCATTTTACTTCAAGTACGTACACAATGGCAGCACTGAAAGTGATAGACAAACCCATTTGCCATCATTGAAGTACATGTCCTACAGGGCATATTTTATAACTGGAGCCATTTAATTCACTTTGCAGTGCGAATTTGTACAAAACTCTAAAGATCACAGTAGCCAACATGTCTGTCTTTACCAAAAGACAGTGGAAAATGGTGGCTAAGCAATTTAAACCATTGCAACTATGCAATTTGGCTTTTCCACCACTTCCACAAGTGGAAAAGAAACAATGGGTAAACATGATGGAAAAAGTTGGAATAGACAAGACTGAACGGCCTCAAACCAAAATCAATTTCCATGCAGAAAGGTTAACTAAAGCAGTTGAGAATTTGCTACACCGTATAGGAGTGTTGTTTATTATGTTTATGTACATACTTAATGTATGGTGTGAACTTATAATTGGGATAAAATTCCATCCAAACTGCAGCCTCTGGCCAGTGCAGGTCTGTGTGAGCAGACACTTCCAGTTTGATCAATGTGACTTTGGGGGTCCCATGCATCACTGTCAGCGGCAGACTGCTGTCTGCTGGTGGCAGGCTGAGAAGAAGTCAAACAGCTTCTACTGCGCTCGGGGCAATTAATGGTCAGGAAAACAAGCATGATCACCACCATTAAACCGCCTGATGCCCATTAATGAGTTTTTCTTTCATCAATACATAATTGATGTTTGGCTGCCTATGGACCAAACAGGTGAAGAAAATAATGTTAGACATGTTTAACAGGGTTAGATTAAGAAACACCTAATAAGGAAGCCCTGGGTCTGTAGTCAAGAGTTGATAATCCTGAGTTGGTGACTAGTAAAGTGACTTTTTACTCACATTTTGATTGGTCCTGGTCCCCCAGACTGGTCGCTTAGGAGCGCTTTGGCAATATTCTTTTAATGGCACAATTGCATTGATGCATTTCTATTCCCTGGGCATTGCTCTGGGTCCATAGGAAGGAGTCTGCTATGTGGGCAGCAGACCTTTCCCAACCATAACAATGTTTTCCAAAAAATAAAAATTTTAATTGTACCTAAATTAAACATTTTCTCCATAAGGCCGACCTTAGTAATTCACAAAAAGTTTAGTAATAGTTCCAAGTTTCTGGCTCTATTTACTCATGTCTTTTGGTTTAGTTTTAGTCTAGTCTTTTGGTTTTTGTCATTTACTTAATTCACTTCTCTGTGCCTTTAAGGCATGTTTTAATGTATCTTTATGTAATGCATGTTCCATGCATTGTGCACTGAAAATATAATATTTTGAGTCTTGACACGAGTGCCGCACGTCAAAAAACAAGAAACGGCTGTTCTGTGCCCTAAGTTTTGCTAAGCATGTGGGCTCAACATATAAGTTACCATCACTGGAAATGTGGCAATTTATCACAAAATCAAGTCAGCGTTTGGTAAGAAATGATTCTTTTCTGTTTATATCTGTTCTTTGCCATCTTGCTATCCTGAGTCTTATCAAAGAATCTTGCACTAATGCGTTCACAGGAACCAAAAATGAACTAGATCACTTTGGATTGCTTAAATGGGTCGGCAGGGTTCACTTAAGACAGTAGAGCCACTTTCAGACCATAACAATTAGCTCTAATGCAAACCAGTGGAAACTCTACATTTATCAGTCATACCTGTAGTCATAATCTGGTTAGGTGCTCCCTTAAAGATAGTGTGAGGGGGTGAGTCACATGAGAAGATCTTCGCGCAGAGCTATGTCGAGAGGAGCAAAGCACTAAACTCCGTGAATCTGATGTATACCGGGTAAAAGGTTACAATGATATATGCAAATATGCTAAAAAATAAGTGGCTGGGATTGAACTATCTCAAAATATGATAGGTTTCTACTGTGCTCTATAGCTTGGTTTCAGACAGAAAGTAGGAGGTATGCAGGTGACCTGAACAATATTTTAAAATGTGCAAAGGGCTCTGCACATACACACCATAATTTGCTTCGTAATTTAGGGATGTATGTTTCTAGCCATGCTAAAACAAAAGTTAATTAGCTTATGGATTTGGATATTGGATATTCACAAAAGAGGCAAAGCCCCCACACCACAAGGCAGCTCCAAAAAGTCAGCCTTCATCCGCATCGGGCTGTAACAGTCTTGTTGTTAAAATCAATAAGAGCAATAACTACAATCAATCTCATTTTTAGAGAGACAAGCTACATTCCCCCTGGTCGATGAATATGGAGCAACATTTGTAATATTACTTATATAATATATAATTCCACTTTAGTGGGTGCTCTCAAAACATAGTGAGATATTGAACAGTTGTGTAACATGATCCAAAAGGAAAAGTTGACTTTAGATATATTGAAATAAAAATAAAAATTAAGTAATAGCTGGTTGGTCATGAAAATCTTAGTTCTTTCTATCTTTTCTTTTTGAATACTGTTATGGTGTCCTTGTGCAAGACACTTATTAGCCTGTCAGTGTTCACAGGTGTATGATTGTGTCTGTGTGAATGGGTGAGTAGTTTTTTATTTAAACAGCTTCACCGGATCAAAGGAAAAGACAGGAAAAATCAATATTTCAATATTAATTATTACAAAAGAACTGACTTGCTTGTAATTTAATTGAGAGAAAAAGGGATTTTTCTCATAGTTCCAATCAGACTCTCAATGATTATGCCTTCAGCTTTAACTGCATTGCATCCATCAGCACAGGCACACAGACACTTGCTCTCGCTCGTCGCACCCTTTTCCAAACAATCACAAAGCGCATCTAAAATCAAAGTAGAGATCTCCCAAAACCCACACATTCCATTGGAATTCACGTGGATTTGCCGTCCAAGTCAAAAACCTTATAAATGCCCCGTGTCTCTTCCTCCGAATTACTTTCAATGTGCCTCAGTGCTTCATAAAGCTGGGGAAATCTGCTTTATCCTACTCAGCATGATGATCTTTGAAGATCACTGCAATCTTTTGAAATGATTGGAATTTTTAGGCACTAGTGTCAAGTTCTAGAACAAAAAAAAATAAAAAAGTGGCGCGACAGAGAAATGTTTACTTTCAAAAGATGCAATTGTTTTATTCACCTTACTCCGGAAGTTGCCTTACACGCCGCCGTCTTGTTTCCGTTGTATTAGTTTACATGGAGCAGACGAGCGCAACAGAAAATAAGTTCTACACGGACTAAAAAGCCGTTTTCAGGCCGCCCAGGAAATCTGTGCGTTGTTGACTTGTTGTTGCTCGTGTTCATTAAACATTTTACACAAATCAATCTACTTTATATAACATTTTAGCGGCGAGAGTTTTCCCTCGTTCGTCATTAGCTTTAACGGAGTTCTCGTCAAACGGAAGTGCATTTACAACAAAAGTGCAAAAAATGGCAAAAGTGGGCGGGGCAAAATAAGGTCAATAATGTAATAGTGTGGAATTTTCTGTACCATGTTGACATTATTCTGGATCTCAAATGGGACTTCATAGTTACATTAATGATAATTTACTAAAAGACTTAACTGTTGATAATAGTCCATTTGCTGGGTGGTTTTTACTGACTTTTATGTAGCACTCTGAGATTCCGTGGAATGAAAATTGCCTTATTATTAGTTATTACCAATACTAATCACTACTACTACTATAATAATGATAATAATAATAATTCAAATACAAATACAAGTATACAGGTTGCGTCATTAGTTGGGCTAATGGACTTGTAAGAGGACAAAAGCAAAAGGCTGAGGGCCAAGGGACAATCTTGGAAGGGTCATCGTCATCAGTCTCAGTCTCCTTTTCTTACCCCCCTTATCAAGTTGACACGGTAAATGACATAGCCAGACTGTGTCACTAAAAAAGCCATTTTTGCTCCCAGCCCCTGCTCGTGCTGACAGAGAGAGTGAGAGAAGGGTAGAAGAAAGGGGAGGAAAAGAGTCGACAGAAGCATTTTTCAACCATGGCTTTTTGTCAATTTCTTTGTGCTTGTCAAAATGAGAGGCTGCGCAGAGTTGCTAGGCTAGGCTGGAGAGTTGTTGGGCATGGGTTGTAGAAGGAGTGTTGGAAAAGTGTTGGAGATCAGTTGGCGAAGAGGTACTCCACAGAGTGTCATTCTACTTCAATAGTAGAGAGCCTATATTCCTGTACTAGAGGTGCACTCCAAGTTGATTAGCTGGAAAGAAGTTACATTTTATTTCAAACCTAAAGGCAAAAAAAAAATATATATATATATATATATATATATATATATATATATATATTTCATTTTTATGTACATCTTGAATCAATGTATTGTGAAGTTGGATAAGTGCTTTGTGTAATCCCTGTTATAATAAAATCAAATATCAAGTTCAAATAATGAAACGCATTTTCTAATTCAGTTGACAGTGTACAATTTACTTCTAAATATATTATGGCATCTCAAAAGAGCTCTGGATCACACTAAATGGAACCACAAAATAGCTTAAAAACGACTGTAAATACAAATTCATCATTAAATGTGTTGTAAAATGCAGCATGTGTTTAATAAGAATGTGCTTTTATATAGTTTTCCTAAAATCGATCTATCAAAAATTAACTGTATGTATTAACCTTATACCGAAAAAAACAGGTAGTGAATACTGAAGTAGTATTGGCTGAAGAAGTCAGTGGTATGCTGCTAATAACATGTAATTTCTAGCTGTATCTTCTTTATCTGTCATCACATAAATTGAATATTTCATAACTTACAATAGAACTACCAGAAACATTGACGTGCGATACTAAATTAGATTGTGTGATCCAATTCAGTATTGCACGTCAATTTTGACATTTGTCTAAAGCACGTAAGTAATCTATTTCGTTACATAATTCATGCTTTGTGCCTTACAGTTTAGCGGATTCAGGTAATAGTTAAACGAAATATAAAGCTTGATTGTTCTAGCATTACATTCTGAAACTATCCATTTATTGTGTACATTTTCAGTGTAAATGATCCAATTTAGGGTTACGAGTAGGACTTAATAATGGCAATAATTGCAAAAGTGTTCATCATAATTATTTGTCTCAGAATCAAAGTCACATTTCAAATTATTACTTCCATATTGTTATGTAGGTGCTATCTTACAGTTGAGGTTGGATTTTCCGAGTTTAGACCTTAGAGGTCGAAACTCCCACTTGGAAACTTTCAAATTTCAGAAACTTGAGTTTGACAGTCGTTTGGACAGCATTTTGATAGTTTGATATCAGACAATAAAAATAATGGAAATCTTTGTTTTATTTTCCCTTAATTTGTACATAAACTGTAATGTAAAGCTCATTGTTTTTCAAACTTGACAACTGGAACACAGAAATTTGGTGATGAGGAGAAATTAGAACCATTGCCATAGCAATTAATATCTTTAAAAATATAACTTTTTGAATGTAATAAAGTTCAGAAGGAAGTTGAAACCCATGCACAGACCTAATATATTTTATTATTTAATGTACTGTGACACTCTTGAGTGGCTTTGTTTTGAGCAGCAGAACGAGGGTGCATATTCTGAACTGAGGGCAATCAATTGTATTTTCCATGAAAACTTAACTTAAATTTGAATAGAATAACTTAAATTAAATTTGATTTGTGACTAACTGAAGAGTTTCACACCAATTATGGAGATATAGCAAGGGACACCTCCACAGAATAGCCAGTTAGCTAAAGGTGCAAACACCAAGAGCAATATAGATTTACATGAGTCTTCAACTCAGGGCACAGTAGAATCTATGGAGATAGTAGCAAGTCAGCTCACATCATTGCGGAGTGCAGACCACTTTTTTATACTCAATCAATCACTAGCTTCCCATTACATCAAATACAACTAAAAATTTGAGGATTCAAAAATGGTCAAGTTCCTTCTCATATTAGCCATCAAGTTGAAGTGAAATCAATATTTGCTCTAGGAAATGACTACTGTGCAATACTGACAATACAGTGTGTTTGCGTGTCTGTCATTATAGGAGAAAGTAGGACACTGCAACAACAGCAGTATGAGGCCAATGACAGATCAGACATGTCCAACTTGCAACCAGGGGAAGATTCTTTTCTTTTTCTTCTATGTTATGGCTTGTGTATATTGCATTGAACCAGTTAGATCTTCAGTTCCCACAATGCATTACACCTGTAGTGTAGGCACTGCTTATTCCCTCAAAGGAGAATAGAGCACTATAAACAGTCCCAAACAAATAAATGGACAGAGAACATCAGACAAGTTCAGTTAAAGGGTCAGTACGAAAATAATTGCCACCACATGGTATATTGTAAAGCAGACATCACATAAACGAACACATTCTTCGATATGCTACAGGCAGTAACGGTTTAAAGAGAATTGTGAATTTGTCAGGCATTCTTAATAAAAACAAAAAGGCAGAAGTTTAGGATCATTATAACTGATTAAGTTTATGACTTAATTTCAGCTCAAATCAATACTTTTTTTTATAGGCAATTGTTTTGCTGCTGTTGAATGACTGACACTAATGACCAAGACAAAAGTAAGGGCACTTACAGTGTGGCCTTATGCAAAAAGTAACAAAGACGTATAATGTAAAGACCCAACAACATGAGTCACTTGTCCCTCCCTTCAATTACTCATCTTTTGTGATCATATTAACATGTTACCATGTTTGCTGTAAAACTAAGACAATACAGTGGACCTAATTTAAAAGGCAGAAGAAAAGGTTTTCCTGCTGTGAAGAAGAGCATGTGATCATTCCATATGTGTCTGCTTATGGCACATGCATCGACACACAGGCAAACTCCTGTCAACCGGATGTCTACACTACCAGGCAGTAATTTCCCAACCCAGCACTGCTCAGGGCAGGCCAACCATACCACCCTTAATCCCCCAAAGCAATGTAGAAGTGCTAACATATGAAAAAGGATTAAAGGCAAAATACGCCTGCGTGTGCATATGTCCAAGATATGCCTGCATTGGCACGATTTCATTTGAAGGGCCAGCTGTAAAACTAATGCAGGACTGTTAAACAAGCACAGTTATACACTTAATACAGACCATCTACCTCTGCTCCCTCATGCTCTGAACAATCCCATGCAAACACATGTTGCCATAGGAGTGGTACTTGGGAGAACTCAATCGACATCCTACCCTCAGCACTCCTTATTGACTGTAAGCGAACTGTGTGGGAGGACTGGCTCTGATAGAATGGACTGCTGTGTTATTGACTTCAATTTAGAAAGTGCTGCCTGCTGCTTTTTCCCTCCTCCTTTCATGGGCAGGACCCCGCTGGCCCTGGCCACGGCCCCTCCGGGGGATATCCCTGATTGCTACGGTACGGAAAACACATTTAAGCAAGGTCGTGCGCCCTGGAGTTTGAGAGGGGGAGGAGTCAGAGCATGGTGGATGTAACTCTTCCTTTGACCCATATCTTGTGCAGGCTACTTCATCACCATCCCTCCACCTATTTTTAAACACTGGATTGCTATAAAAGATCAGTCTGACAGTCACAAGATGATTATCAGGGCTCTTTAAAGAAACAGCCTGCAAACATTCATAATTTTATAAACCCTAGTATAAAAACTAGTAATGTTAAAATCCCATGGGAACCCATATAACCAACTCCCCTTCTCTTTCCATCTGTTTCCTAACATCAGTGATTCATTGGACAGAACTGTGCAATATGTTCAGTGCAGATATTCCGGCACATACCATAAAACAGACAAATAAACACAAAGATGTGACACTAGATACACTGACAGGCGCACACACAGAAGCAGATGCCTGCAAAGTTGTATTCTAGGAACAAATTAGAAATAATAGGGTTAATATTTATCACCAAGAATAGCTACATAAATATTAAATCAAAACAAAAATATAACCTCTTTAAAGTTATATTATTAATTTATTCATCACCACCCCAGTTTTACTCCAAATCCATAGCTCAACCATTTCAAGATCCTGCTCATCACCTACAAAGCCCTCCTTAACCAGGCTCCCCATATGTCACTGAACTTCTCCAGCTCCACAGTCCATCCCGCCACCCCTGATCAGTAGATTCAAACCTTTACTCCCACAGTTAAATCTAAGCCCCGGACCTTGGGAGACTGCGTCTTCGGCATCGTTGCCCTAAACCCAATGTCCTCCCGCGCCAAATCAGAAAAACTGCTTCAGTAAACAACTTCAAAAAATGCTTAAAAACTCAACTTTTCCCCCCTGCCTTTGGTCCCCACGGACTGTCTTGTTTGTTTGTGTTATTGTTAGTTTTTGTTTTCATTCCTCTTCGTAGCACAACTTTGAATCTGATGAAAAGCTTTGAATAAAATGTACGTATTAGTATTTTGATCTTTTTGTTATTAGTGTATTCATTTTCCTCTTTCGCTATTACAGCTGCATAACCAAAGCAGAGCAGGTTTTAGTCGTTCACTCTGTAGTGAATTACTATGTTTTTACCTTCTCATTGCTCAGTGACATCCATTTCCTAGGCCTTAGCAGTTGGCAAGGCAACATTGTGATGAACGCACCAACACAGTTACACCCTGCATCCTAATGCAATTGGTCAAACAATACACATTTAGGTCAAGAGTGAATTCACAGGGGGGAAAAAACCTCTTCATTTAAATATTAAATATTGTTCATTAAGAAAAGAAACCAATGGCTAATGAAGTTAGTGAATGAGATGCTTTAACAGTCAACTCTGACGTAAACCAATATTACACTTTATTGTCAGGCATAATCTCTGTACTAGATTCACCAGCATGTGTGTGTGTGTGTGATGAGAAAAATGATAATTGTTAAATAAAAAATAAAAAAAACTCAAGGAAGCAGTATAAGCCTGGGACACTGATAGCAGCCGTTCTGTCGCACCATGTGTGGGAGACTGTATATAATCTCAGGCAGAATTAATTCCTGGAAAATTAAATTAAAATGAGGAAAGTAGTGTCTGTAGGTCTGCTTTACCTCAAGGTCAGTGTTAGCCATGGACAGTGTTATCATATCATGTACTAGCTTTTAATACTGCATTTTGTGATATACCAAAAAGCAAGGAGGGCATTTCAAAGGTTAACACATTAAAATAGTTAAGCTTTAGACAGAACAGTTTACTTGTGTTTATGTGTGAAATCACTGTAAATAAACACCCCCCAAAATGTATGAATTTCAAAAACTGAATGTTGATCCTGGTAGGTAAAATGATCATCTGAACTCCCACTCTACTGTGATTTATCCTAATTGGGTCTTCATATTTCTATAGCATACTGCAGGGCCTTCTCTCTAATGGAAACAGTGACACACGCGAACATGCAGGCTGCTGACCTACATGTGACTGGACGCAGCCCAGATTGACTTTACCCCAGGGGGAGAGTTCTGGACTGTTTGCATACCCCTCATACGAACTGACTGACAAACCACACAAGTGGGTCGCACCATACCCGAAACGAAACCTAGTGCCCTCCCGGCCTGGTATAAAGGGTTACTCGAAGAGCCATAAGTGAAGAGGGCAGGGGAGAGCAGGGGTAACACAAAAGGGGCTTAGGGTTGGCATTACAAAGTGAAGGTCTCCCATAATATGTGACAGCCCTTCAATCAGTCAACAAGGGCTGACAACACGCAGCCTGTCAGCTTAAAGGGAGAAGAGCAAGTCCGAGTTACATTGTGGAACGTGACAGGGCATTCCAACATCCAGATAGTGTTTGGCCAGCTATACAAACATATGGTGACCAGGCCAGGACGACGCCAGTTCACAAGGTTGACTAATGCTGACCACTGAGGATTTGCAAGTTTTGACAGGTCCTAACCTACTCTCAATCAGCTCTAACAGAGCTGCATAGTCTGCATCAAGTGCTCAAATAAAAATAGATGATGATGATAATATGGTGAGTAGAACATATAACAAGCAGGGTAGACAGAAAAAGCAAATCAAGGCCAAAAGAGCAGTGCTGCCCCAGCACACTGGTCATGTAACGACCCAGTGGTGTGGGAGGTAGTGCAATGAGTGGCTAAAACACAAGCTGAGCTCATTCTGGGTCACTTACTGATTCAATACTGGGACATCAGACCCAAATAATACTGCAAAGCCGAACTGCCAAAGCAGTGTAAAAAAAACAAATAAATGAAATGGGTGTTCAAAAGCTGTTGAGATGGCTGAGACAGTACTTGATTTGTACTTAACAGCATTATTAAATCAATTTGCTTATAGAAGGACAAAATCAAACATTTTAAATATGCAAAACAAGTTACTTATCTTTAACAGAAACTTTTAACACCACACTAAAAGCATACTCCTGATGCATATGTCGTACTGAAAAAGTCTAGCTATATATTAACACTGTTAAAATGACAAGCCATTCACAGCTACAGCAACTTACCATGCAATGTATTGCAACAAAGTGTTTTAATTGCCTTGAAATGTTGTGAAATATACCTTTGTGGGACAAGGAAATCCCAACAGACAGATAAAAAATGGTCACTTGCTTGGCACCAGAAAATCCTCTGCGCATATGTAGCTGCCACCTCAATGTAACATGTGCTTCATTGAAGCCAATTCATATTCATGTGCAGTGAATTCAAGGAGAATGTGTGTGTGTGCATGTGTGTCTAATACAGAAGTTGGCTCTATACTCCTGTGCCTATGGGAATAACTTACAGTGCTACAGGCAGAGTGACCTTTTCTAGCTTCCGTGAGTCTCCCCCTCTTCACTTTCACACAGTTATTCTGTAGCTCAGACACAAATGTACACACATATCTAGCACCACTGTCACAATCAGTTCTCAATGTCATTTACAAATTACATTAATTTACAAATGTTGGAGCATAGTAGGTCAAAGTGGTTATGTATTTTTCTCAGACAGGAAAAAGAAATGTCACATTTAACATTTTCTAGATGGACTAGAATCCAAGAGACCATCTTATTATAATTATTGGGGTTAAAATTGGCCAGGCTTTTCCAGAAACTGGTCCAAGCTGAAGAATTTCAAAGAAACATTGTGCTGTAAGCATTAGGAAAAGCAGCAAGTACAAACTGGTTTTTGTAGAGGTAGATCTCACAAAAGGTCTGAGTGCTTTGAGCTCACCCAACTACCTCAGGACACTGCAGAGAGAAAGAGGGAGACAGGCAGTGTGTCTGTGAGTGGGAGAGCGAGGGAGAGAGAAGCATAAAGGGAGTGCATTAGAGAGAGAGAGAGGGGAGAGAGCGGAGCCGGCACACGCGCTCTATTGCTGCTACAACGGATCCTTTCCACATCTACGCTACTGTTAACGTCACGCCTGTAAGCCGCACTTGCCCAGCGCTTGCCTCCCCGTCTTGGTCCTCTCCCCAGTAGGACGCTCTATCATCAAGTGGGTGCCGATCAGCACAAGGAGAGGAGGAGGAGCGAAAACTGGACTAAAAAGAAGCCGAACAGAGGAAAGAGAAACTGCGCACCACCCCTCCTTTTTTGTGACTCTTTACCCACCTCGATCAACGAGCGACATCACCCCCACTCTTCCCAACACCCCTCTCCATCCCCCACCTCACACCCCCCTCTGAAGAAATTGACGGATTATTGGGAAGTGCATGGGAGGCAGGCTGCAGCTGCTGTGTGCTCGCTACGACTGCGTTGCAGGGATGGTGTGTGCGTGCTCATGAATGCTGCTGTAGCCACCGTGGCTTCTAAGGACTGAGCATGTGGCTGGACAAGAAAAGAAGACTCTAATGAAGGGAGTCTGTGTCGCCTTCTTTTCAATCCAGGCAAATCCAGCACCAAAAGGGACCGATTGAGTTTTTTTTTTTTAAAGGTAAAAAAATCCAACTGGACACGACATCGCAGAGTAAGGAACGACACAGGGGAGAGAAGAAAAAAAAAAGAAGGGCTATGAGACCAAGCATCTGACCAAGAGATTGACTACTAAAGTAAACAGAGGAATACCAAAAAGACTGCTTTTTTCCTTCCCTCTGCAAACAAAAAGGCAAAGAAAACTGACATGTACTGGGGATTTTTCATTTGATATTCTTTAAGCTGACCTCCCACCTACCTCTTGTCATTTTTGCCTTTCCATTTGGTGCACTAAATTCTGTGCGCTTGTTTGTGTAGTCATCTGTGCTATGGAGACCTGTGTAAGGTGTCTAGCAGGGGGATCAACTGTCGGATTCCAAGGACAAGCCAGAGAAGAGGAGCCGACAGCAAAAAGTGAGCATGGGAGCACTGCTGCTTTAGGAGCCTGACTGGATTCCAAGCTTTTTCTATTAAGAGCAAGGAACAGGAAAATAAACATTCACATAAGGCCTTTCTATTTGGATATGTGGATTTACAAAAGGGCTCATCGCCGTTAAGCTCTTTGGGATTGATACCTGTTTTAAAGAAAGCAGATATTGAAAGGCTTTCATTGCTGCTCATGGGATATAAATACATCTGTTCTGAACACAACAACTCTCTCTCATTGCAAAAGGAGGAAAGCTATAGATCTCTGAACCTGTATATTTAACTTGAGGTAGGTGTTTAGTGTTTCAATTTGCATTTATTTGAATACAACCCCCCTTCATGTTTTGTGGATTGATTTATAATTATGTCATTCTCATATATACACAAGGCAACACAGTGTTGCCCTTCAACTTGTTCTACTTGGAGTATATTTGATAGGAATAATCACAGCAGTAAGCACTAACTGTGAAAAGGTCATCTAGCCCATCGGTATATAATTTAAATCACTTTTTGGCTTTGCTTGGTGATGTGAAGTTTTTGGTTGATTATACAATTTAGTTTCAAAGTCCCTAAACAACATCCCCCCCACCCCACTACCCCCCCCCCCCCCCAGATGATGCTGAATTATGAACGTGCCACATCATGAGTCTCCTGGGGCGGGTAACTGTGCATCGCGCCAGGAAAGCCGCCCTGCTCTGTGTAGTCTTCCTGATGGCGCGAGCGTGGAGCAGCGCCTCCCTGGCCTTGGCGGGGGCGGCAGCATCTCAAGGACCCCAGGGCTGCCCACCGCAATGTTCCTGCAGTAATCAGCAGGGGAAAGTGGTGTGCACCCGACGCGGCCTCACCCGTGTACCGCCTGGAATACCTGCTAACACGCGACACCTCAATCTAATGGAAAACGCCATTGAGGCGGTGCAGGCGGACTCTTTTCGCCACCTGCACCACCTTGAGGTGCTCCAGCTTGGGCGAAATGCCATACGGCAGATTGAGGTGGGCGCGTTCAATGGACTTACAAGCCTGAATACACTGGAGCTCTTTGACAACCGGCTAACAGTGGTGCCCAGTGGGGCCTTTGAGTACTTGTCAAAACTAAGAGAATTATGGCTGAGGAATAACCCAATTGAGAGCATCCCATCCTATGCCTTCAACAGAGTCCCTTCCCTTATGCGGCTGGATCTGGGAGAGTTACGAAAACTGGAGTACATCTCAGAGGGAGCCTTTGAGGGCCTACAAAACCTCAAGTACCTCAACCTGGGAATGTGTAACATTAGGGGGGATTTGCCCAATTTAAGTCCATTGAAAGGCCTGGAGGAGCTAGAGATTTCTGAAAACCTTTTCCCAAGAATAAAACCAGGCTCCTTCAAAGGCTTACGTGCTCTTAAAAAGCTATGGGTGATGAACTCTCAAATAACAGTAATTGAACGTAATGCCTTTGATGACCTTTCTTCATTGGTAGAACTCAATCTTGCCCATAACAACCTGAGTGCTGTGCCACATGATTTGTTTTCCCCGCTCAGGTTCTTGGTGGAGCTTCACCTTCATCACAATCCATGGAACTGTGGCTGTGAGGCTGTGTGGTTAGCACGGTGGTTAAGGGAGTACATACCAACAAACTCTACATGTTGTGGACGCTGTCATTCACCGGCCAGCATGAGAGGGCGACAACTTGTTGAAGTTGAGAACGGTGAAGGGGCAGCCACTCAGTGTTCTGCTCCATTCATCGCTGATGCTCCAAGGGACTTTAACATCTCAGCAGGAAGAGTGGCAGAGCTTCGTTGCCGTACAGCCCTTATGTCGTCAGTACGCTGGTTGTTACCCAATGGGACAATCCTTACACATGCCTCCAGCCACATCAGAATATCAGTTCTTAATGATGGAACACTTAATTTTTCAAATGTCCTTGCTGCGGACACGGGCACTTATACTTGCATGGTGTCTAATGCAGCAGGGAACTCCAATGCCTCGGCCTACCTCAACGTGAGTGCTGCTGAGCTGAATACGTCTAATTTGAGTTACTTCACCACAGTGACAGTTGAAGTGATGGGACCAACCACAGAAATGCCCAAACCTACAACCACCACTACATCCTCTGGGGCTGGGGTAGCTGCTGGCGGAGGGAGGACAGAGACAACAACAACCGCTTCTCCCTCTGTGTTTCAGCCAGTCTTCATCTCTACACCAACAGTCCTGCTGCAAAGTACTGAAAGCCCTCCAGGTGCGGCTAAGCCCTCTGTGGTTCCTGCAGTTCAAGGAGCCACTGGCAAACCAGGAAAGTCAGGTCCCAGTCTAGATGAAGTGATGAAGACAACCAAGATTATAATAGGCTGCTTTGTGGCAGTGACACTATTGGCTGCTGTAATGCTTATTGCCTTCTACAAACTTAGAAAGCGCCACCAGCAGAGGAGCACTGTGGCAGCTGCTCGAACTGTGGAGATAATTCAGGTTGACGAGGAGGACCTTCCACCACCAGCTTCTGCAGCACAAGAGACCGCACTAACGTTACCTGAAATCCGGGACCATAACAGCATACACAAACTGGATTTTATCAGCCACAAAACTGACTACAGTTTCCACAAACCCAAGGTGGAGTACAAACCACAGCCTGATTTCACTCTTCACAAGCCAAAGGCTGAGTATACAACATATAAGCCAAATGTAGACTACAGCAGCCACAAGACAATGCCAGAATACAGTACTCACAAATCTACACCAGACTTTAGCCTTCATAGACCAAAGCCTGATTTCAGCCCATTTTCACAGGAGTACAAGTCTAAAGTGGAATACAGCCCTTTTAAAGCTGACTTTGGAACTCACCCTAAAGCTAAATCGGACTTCAGCCCTTTTAAACCGGATTACAGCACCCATCCCAGGCAGAAATCAGAATTCAGTCCATTCAAGAGAGATTATAATACCCAGCCAAAACCGAAACATGACTATAGCCCCCTGAAATCGGACTACAACATGCAGCCCAAAATCAGTGCTCATTACAGCCCATTCAAGCCGTCCTTTGGCACTCACCCAAGGCCTAAACCTGAATATAGCCCTTTTAAAGCAGACTACAGCACTCAGCCTAAAGTGAAAACGGACTATAATGCCCAGAGATCTAAAACCGACAATACCTACACACCCAAGGACCCTTATACCCCCCATAAGACTGTGACTGATTACAGTCCTTACAAAGTTGATTACTGCGCCTTCAAGTCTGACTTTAGTCCCCAGACCCAGAGGTCTAAACCTGATTATAGTCCACACAAAATGGACTACAGCCCCCATAAAGTGGACTACAGTACCCTAAAACCCAAATATAATACTTATAAACCAAGTGGACATGGAGCTAAATGGACCGATAACAATGTTGGCAACTCATTGCCCCGAACCTTGCCCAGTGCCATCACAGCAATGGCGGAGCCCTTTGTCATAAAAACTCACAAGGAGAAAGTACAAGAGACTCAGATTTAAAAGGGCCTCCGTCTCATTGTATCCCTGACCCCAATCTCATTTTGTCTTTTTTCCCCCTTTTCATAGAATCACGCAATAGAATGCACAATGAAGGAAATGACAACTTTTTGTACAAAGTGCAATGTGAAAAAAGACTGAATTTCTTGTTGTACATGCTTATAAATAAATATATATATATATAAATACATCTATATATATATGGACAAATCAAAACTACTACCATGGGCTGGTGATAGAGAAACATATATTAAAAAGAAATGAAAACTATTTTCTAACTTGTAACTTCTATTTAAAATAATGAATTGTTTGAGATTCTGTCTTGACTTTGAGAAATAGGAAAAGGCTTGTTATAGAGGGCATTCAATGTGATTTTTACACAATGATAAAGAATGCAGCGATTCAGAAAATATTTATACAAAGAAGCCTTTCTTTTAACAAACCAACAAAGGTCAGTGTTGATCTTTACAGGTTTACCTTGTAAAAGCACCAACATTTGTACTGTGCCAAATGTTATAAATGCAATAAAAAAAGATTTTTGGAGGAAAATATCGTATTAGAGAAATGTTTTCACCTATTTTTGGCATGTACTGTAACCAACAGCAAAACACTTTAGACACTGCAGTAAGATGCTGCAGCTATACTTTAACCCTGAGAGTGCTGAATGACTCACTGAGCAGGAGAGGGTGGTGCTTTCTGGGGAAAGGGAAGACAATGTTTTAAATATAAAGTATTATTATTATATTATGTTTTCCCTTGTTGAGAAAGGTTTGTTAAGTATGTAGCTTCTCTAAAAATGTGTGGACAATCAAAAGACACAAACTGGTACATTAATCCTTGTAATATAACAATGAGAACAACAAGTAAAATATCAGCAAAATACTTTTGAAACCTTTTTTTTTTTTTCAATTTTGTACAGATACAGTGTAAATTTAGAATTTAAAAATGCTATAGTTGTTGGGCATAATGATATTAAAATGTGTTAAAGACTTACTGCATGCTACCCACAACTGAATGTTTAATCTGTAACAAAGGAGAACTTTACGAGGAGTTAATTAGAATAAATGATGTATCATTTGTGAGCAGAATTAGTGGTAACAAAGACTGATATTCCCAAAACAAGATATGCATAGAAAACGTTCGAGCAACAAGGCAACAAAAAAAGTTAGTATTTTATAATTTTGCAGTGTTATGTCTTACCAGAAAAAGCTAGTCCAAATATGAAATATCTAGCCAACCATTAAGACTAAAATCTAGTCAAATAAGAGCAAATTAATTTTAATTCAATTAAAAATTAGAGAAATTGTGCATGAGAATAAAAGAGGCACACTGGAGATGTACAGCACTTAGTGCAAGCGTGATGCAAGACTGCCAACTACAGATGGAACAGGGGATATATGGTCTGGTCACCACTGCTTCCATTTGATCAAAGAGACCAGGTTACACAAAAACAGGAATGTGCTTAGAAGTGCTTATGCTGGAAATACTGAGGGTGTTAACGTAACTAAAATAAGTGTTGAGGCCAATAATGGACTGGGCAACTGAGGGCACTTTAAAACAGGAAATTGCAGTTAGTGAAGCAGAAGTGACCGGGGGGATGTCTGGATCAAGCAGTCAGCAAAGTGGGAATGTTAGCGGAGCACAGACTCATGCTTTCGATAATTTTTAAGACTAAATTGTTTATCATAATGGCTACTTCTTGTGTATACTAGCTAGTGTGCCAGTGGAGCAGACAAGGGCTATTCTAAGAAGGCCTGGGAGCGTGCAGGCTTGTGATTCAGCGTTAGTCAGAGGCACAGAGTCATATGGTACTAATGTCAAATAGAGACGGTGGACACTACGGTATTTAACTATACATGATTATTATTCTGAGGGCTTGTGCTTGGTAGGATCAATTTTATTTACAGTTGAAAGGATTTTTTAAGGTTGATGCTTGCTTGCCATTATGAATTTGCCCACGTCAGACTGTACTTCACAGCGCTTATAAAGAATGACTAGTGGGCTCTCTGAGGAAAAAACAAAACAAAAACTTAAGTGTGTTCCTTGGTGAGAGTTTATGACCCCTTTGGGGGTTAAAAATATCCCTGTATTTTTCTTAGCATCCATTGCAGACGAGGAGGCCTTACTTTTATGAGGTGTATGTGGCTGGCAGTTAATCATGTCCACTGAGATGTACATTGGGGAGAGTGTTTGTGTGTGTTTCGGGTGGGGGCTGTGGTAGGTGACACAAAGAGGAAATGTGGTTACATAGCGGCAGATATACACAACAAGAAAAGATGAAGCCACTGGTCATTAATTTCACTGCTTTTGTTGAGATTTATTGGCTGTAGAGAAATCTTGATCACGGCCGCAGCATCACCAAGGATACAGTGCTCAGAATAGCACAGACGGGGAGAAGACTGAAAGAACCAGAAAGATGAAAAACTAAGACTAATCATTAAAATATGCAAAGTATGTATGTACAACCAATTACACTGCATTGTAAAAAAAAAACAAAAAACAAGTCGAAATCATTTTCAAAACAGCACTGCAGGTTGAAGCCATTAAAACAGGACAATGTGATTTAGAGTGGTAGGGTGAAACAAAAGAGGAATGCAAATAAAAGAAACAAAACAATTACGAGAACAAGAGGCAAAACAAAAATAGTATATAAAAAGCAAAGAAACGAAATAGTTCTAATATTACAAATCTGACATGTTAAGGAGAAGTCAAATATTTATGCTGTATGCTTTTGGAAAAGCTTTTTTTTTTTTTACTTATGTGATTTTGACGGCGGTGGACCTGTCGATGTCAAATGCAGGGAAAGTGCTCCATACTGCACAGAATGACACATGAAAGCGACATCTAGATGAAAGCCCTGGCAGGCCCCAGAGAAACTCACTCTGAAACCGTTTTAATGTGGATCCAGAATTATTTGGCAGCCAACAGTATTTTTTAAGGTGTGTACAGCTTAAGTAACAGCAAACCTAGAACCTTAAATCAATTATAAAAAGACGTTATAAGACATGAATTTGTGTATAGGCTGGGGACAAGCAGAGTCTATTTTAAATGGAATAGATTAAACCACTTTTCAAATTCTATAAGTGCTGTCAAATATTGGCTTAATGGGTACAGCATGACTACAAGCATAATTTTAACACAGCAAAAATAATTTTAAGGCCAAGGACGTCCCTGTAAAAAAAAAAAAAAAACTAAACTAAAAAACAAAAAAAAGATCGTTCAGGAGCACTGTGCAGCCCCAAGCTGAGTATGACCTCGTCTGGCAGGCTGTTACAACAATACCTGCTGGAGAGGGGAGTCAATAATTAGGCAAAGCTCTTCTCCCTAAAACTCATCCCATAGACCAGCTTAACACATTTGTTAAGTGTGATTATGCCACTTTAAATGTTTGTAGATCAATTGCAGTTATGCCTTTGAAAGGTTTCTTTCAATAAACCAGTTGTGAGGGAATGATGCAAAAATGTCCCATGTAGTTGTAATAGAAGCAGTGAAAGGTAAAGTAGGGAATGTAATTTAGCTTGAGAGAGAGCACAGAGGCGCATGCTAGAGACTTGGCAGGCGCTCACCCACCCACTCTATTGGCATCAGCGGCACAAACTGTTTGCTCACAGCAGTACATGCATCTATTAGTATTGTTCCAGGAGATAATAACTCCCAGTTTGTGTGTGTCACTATATGTTTGTGAGGCAATCGCAGCACAAAGTGCCAAACCGCATGCTTTAAGGTGACAGACAAACAGTGTGCACAGCAGACAGAGGGTTTGCAGTCTCCTGTTTGCAAGAGGCTGGTGAAATATATTTATCAAAGCAAAAGCAAATCTAAAAAAAAAAAAGTATATGAAGAGTATCATTTACATTAAAAAAATCAATTGACCACTCACATCACCTACGAAGACATAGTAAGAAAAAAGCATGCCACCTCCATTTAGGCTATGGGCTTTTGCAATCAGCTTGCAGCAAGAGTGCTGTATTACTGAATTCACAACTAAGCACGGCAAGCCTCTCTCTACCTGATCAACTACTATGCTCTTAGAAAAAAGAATAATTGATTGATAGTGGAGTAGAGAGTTATCTGAAATTGGTACTCAATAAACAACAAAAAGAAGCTGAGATGAAAATGTATTGGAAACAAGTAGAAAAGCAATTGTATTTGGCAGGGAAAATAAAGCAGCAGTAGTTCCATTCCAAGAGACAACTCAATAAACAGGTGGTTGAGCCCTGACATATGGACACAGATGCATGAGGGGCCTGAGGCTGCGACCCACTGACAGCGCAGGCAGGTATGTGACAGGTTAGGAAAATATCAGTCAGTGTCTCCGCCCGAAGTGAAATATACTGCTTTTATAATAGTCATGGGCAAGACATTTACAAACACCAAGATTTCGTTGGCAAACTTTAATTTACTGCTGCAGTGATGTCACATAATCATGGATGCTGATATAATCCTGTAGATAGCAGAACATATAGATAAGAGGACAAAAAAGGCAAAGGAAGTGAAAATACATCCGTCTAATTTATTGAGACTACTAGAATTTAACTTGATGTTGTGTCGCCATAAAACAAACATGCTTGTTTTAAGGTAGTGTCACAAATTCTACATTGTACAGTCTAAAGTTGAAAGTACTGAAGGGACACCTGAGAAAAGTCACAAGACAGGTACTCCCTTGCCTAAATATTATGTATTGTTTGCTTGTATACAAGAAGGCAGAGTTCAAACTACAAATACAGTTTAGACCAGACTTTTTGTTTAATATTTTATGAATGTCCGTCACGCAGCCCCACCACCATCAAAAATCGTAGGCTACAGAGTGAGACCTATAGTTTGAGACAGTGCAGGAGCATGGGAGCATTATCCTATTGCCCTCAGTGATGTGGACTGCAGTGCCCTTCATGTAGTGGCAAAAGCTACAAAGATTCACTGGTCCCCAAGCACAGTGTGGGCCTGTGTCTTTGCTTTGTCTGCAGGGTATGCTTATCAGAGTGGACAGTAAAGCTGCACTCCATTCCCCACACACACTAAACACAAGGTCACCCTTGTAAATAAGTGCGGCCTAAAAGTGGTGTGCAGGTTTGTACTTTTCTGTCTGTTCCTATTCATCCAGGGCCTGTTTTATGGGATTTAAGTGGCTTCAAGAGTTTTAAGGAACAAAGCTGCTCCACTGAGTCACTAACTCTCCTGGTCATGACTTTGTGCTAGCATTTGTTGTGCAATTTAATCTTAGCTATTGACATAATTATGTTATGACAGCGGTTTTCTTCACCAGAAGAACAAAATAAAATCAAAGAGAATTATGTACAAGAAAGGGTGGTGAAAAATAAATAAAAAATAAAAGGTGAGAGGAGCAGCTCAAGTACAGATGGGGGCACAATTTACAAAAATAATTGGCATTATTAAGATAACATTTTAGACTGCTCCAATGTGAACATGGGGAAGCTTTTAGTGTAGTGTTCAACAGTATGCTATTCAATAGGTTTAAAGCTTTTCAGACAATCCAACTGAAAAGTCATGCAACATACAAGACATGGTGCAGGGGTTAAGTACCTATGAATGATAATGAAGGCTGCGGCAGTAAAAATGTGCTTGCACTTTAGCAAAAATTCAAAAGTGTGTCATAACTATGAAACTGAAGTATTTGTGTCTGTGTTGACGTAGCTGTAAATAGACTGCCTTGTCTGTATGTGGAATGTGTATGTGGTTTTGAAAGGTAATGACCTACCCCTACACTCTGTGTCGCTGACCAGGAAACCATTCAATAGTAATTCATTGTCTGTGGTGTCTTTTGTGGCCTCCTGATTTATATTTTTCAGTAGTCTAAAAGCAAACTGCAAGTTTGGCAAAACTTGGTCAAAGTGTGGCCCGAAAGTGTGGCCTGGAGAAAACAGGGCAAACAAAGGGAAGATGTAGTACTTGTGTAATAAGACCTATGCCAAAATAATTCAAGCCTGATTGAAAATAAATGTACAGGCATGGAGCTGTGAAGGAATCCAATGAAAACACACTCTACTGAACGCTACAATGAAAGGAGGGCCAAACAAACATCACAAACTGATGTTTGTACTTTGCATTTTATTAAAAAACAAAATAAAACATGACCTAGTTGAAAATCGAAAAGAACATCAGCACTGTCCATCACATGTAAAGCGAATCCCAATTGTATGCACAAGTCACAAAAAACAAACAAAAAACATACTATATTAGCATAATGTGTTTAATTTTAAGACCCAAAAGAACAAAAAAAAAAAGAAATGAACAAGAAAAAAAAGGAACGCTAAAACAGTCTTTTATTTCTATAAGTTGCATTCAAATAAACCAATAGCCACAGGCTGGTTTAAGGTGAAGAGATTTGTGGAGGAAGGCAATAGCTTCACTTCACAGATGCCCCAACGGAGCGGTGAGTCATCGGCGCCCTACAACAGGCTCCTGCAGCTCTGACCCAACACGTGCCAAGCCTCCGCCACTGCAGAGATGGTACACTGCAGAGTACCAAGGCCAGCAAGACTGTCACGTTCTGCCTGCTTTTAGGATCGACCGAAAAGGAACGTTTTATATGGCTTTAAAAGGTAAGTTTGCATAAGTATGTACATATGAGCAATAAGTCTGCACTTTTATTCACTGGTAAAAAATGTAAGTCTACACATAGGAAGTATGCATTCTGAAATGTCCTGAAGTCAGGAGGATTGTGTCATTGGATCACAAATTTTAAGATAGCCCAATAATAATTCTAAGGTGAATTTAAGATGCTACATACTTAACATGACACTAATCAAAGACATTTTGACACAACAGGGTGATAAAATGTTTTTATCAGTGACCCAGACCCAGTTCATTGGATTATTTTACCGTTGGTCCGTTATTTATTTACTTTACATTCTTTTGGCTAATGCATCAGGACATTTTGCTTGCAACAGGGCAGATTTTGCCAATAATATTTGCTATAACCAATGATGATATAAGAAGTCCATCCATATGACAGGTGTAAAGTACGTATGCAAGAAACACATTTGTTTAACAAAATGTGTGTTTTCATAGTTGTAATGGGTAAATTGGGTAAATTGGGAAAGCTTTAGCCTAGAGCACAGTATAGAGTCTTATATCACGTCCATTTTTACATCTAAGGAACAAAAATGGACTTCACCGAACCTGTCAAACAAGTTAGCAGCACCAACTCTGTTGTGGTGAAATTAATAGCCTAACCTCTGAGGCACTTTAACTAGGCTAAAATGTGCACCAAAAGTGTATCACAAGCTTAATAGAAGTTAATCTACAGGTACCATAAAATAAACATATCAAAATCAGGTACCTTCATAAATATACATGAGAAGGCAAAATAAAAGAGCCAAAAAGGAAGAGGGGTGGGTGCAATGTTTTCCTCGTATTCAAACACAACATACAGTATCAGCGTTTTCCTGTGAGATAGAGAATTATGTGTAGAGTGAGTAGGCCGTCAGAGGAGAACAGTAGATGAGACCACCCAGACTCAATGAGGTCAACAGGGCTGACCGTATATGTAGGTGGAACAGTGCAACGCATATTACTGACCACTTAGCCTCTTCTCATGTTGCACAATTCAAACACTTCACCCTTAATAAGTACGCTTCCTCTTACTCCTAAAGATGCAAACAGAAAATACAGATTTAATGTACTATGTTGATAATGTTTTGACTCTCATCAATGTACAAAAATATTCAAAACAATAAAGGGGATAAATCTAAAAAGCATTTCAACAAAGGGGACTCAACAAAGAAAAGGCTGAAATGTTAAATTGTCTAGTTCTGGCATAAATGCTCTATACTCTGCACACAACTCGACTTGAGTATGCATTTAACCGTAATTACTAAGAACTGAAATACAGAATCTCTCATATAGAGCATTAGTCATTTTAATACATCACAGATAATGATGTTTTATCTGCATCTGAGTCACTTTCAATAAAGAAGTCAATGAAGAAAAGTTCAGCAACGGCAGTAGTTTAAAGATGCCACCCAAAAGAATAGAAGAAAATCAACACAAGTCTGAATGAGAGTGTAAATGGTGGTTGTTTTTTCCTCAATGAAAGGTGGGAGGTGGGAGAAAATGTAATGGATGACATCAAAAAGCCAAAGGAAATATCTGGAGAGTGATGTTTACCAATGTGTTTTCTCCTTTTCCTCAGAAATGTGTGCTGCTGTTTCAGATGCACGCTGGAAATGGGAGCAGTGTCTGTCAGAGATTAACACTACAGAGCGGCTGCTGAGAGACGCAGACAGACAGAGAGAAGCTTAAAGAGAGAAGGATAAAGGAGAAGTGAAGACACCATAGAAACAGAAAATCTGGGTTTGAAAATACGTCTTCAAGGCCTCTCCCTTGCTACACGCCACATTAATTATGTGTCTCTCTATCAAAGTAATTTGATAAGGAGATTTAGGACGAATCAGGCTACAAGTGAGGCAAGAAGACAACAAATGATTCAAAACACAGATAGAGCAGTTATAGCTTTTGTATTCAGTACATCATCTTGACTTCAGTAAGTGCCTCAAATCTGTCTCAAAATAAAGCAAGCTAATTACAGGGTATATAGGTAAAAAAAAAAAAAAAACACATGAAGAAGAAAATAAACATATCAGATCAACAAGCGGGAATTCTCAACATAAAGTATTTGATGAATGCAAATCAGCGTAGAACCAAAACTAAAATCAAATGTTATTCTTGAAACGTCTTCACACGCTCTCTGCAATCAGATACTATTCACAAATGACTCAACAGTTGAGTCCAATGTTAAGAAGATCAAATTATCCATATTCAAGCTGCAGCTTATACACCTTAATTGCCTGTTTTAAAGGTGACATACGGTTGCGTGAGGGAACACAGGAGACTTATGATTAATATGGTCGTCTGCATTTATTCCTTGTCCTGACAGAGTACCTACTTCATGTTCTGAACACCTACAGAAATAACTCATCCCTGATCAAGTTGTCATTATTCTATTAGCATTATTAAGTTCTGTGAACACCTTTTGCGGTTTTACAGCCTTTTCCAAGATCATAACATTTATAAAGTTTATTATGTTTACGCTAAAAATAATTTTAGAAAAATATACACATTTTTTTACACAGTTTTTATATTTGAATTGGTTTTTGAATTGGTAACAATGTAATTGAATGCTTCAATGTATTTTAGACTGTGTAAGCAGTGCGAGCTCGACAACAGCAGGTGGAAAAGCCAGCCAGCCTCTCCACACTACCCAGGACTCATTATGGCTTAGCCCTGTCTGCAAACTGCCACTAACCACAACAAAATGTGCTGATGCCACAGGTGAAAAAGTGTACTAAAGTGTATGAACAATGATAAAGAATATTAAGAAAATACACTGTGTGACATTTGCCAATGAAGGGACTGGGAACTTTATTTGTATTATTAATGGAACAGTGCCTTTGCAGATGTTTTGTTGTAGTCATAATGTGTTATACTTCGGCATATATCATTTTGAGTACTTTAAGAAATATAGGTTAAAATATTGCTAATATTTCTGACGTCTCACCTATCAAATGTATCAAATTTACATTAATGAAAAGTGTTAATGGTCTGTATTTACCCATATTACATATTGTATGTATATTAATTAGCCACTCCTATTGGGCCGTTAACCTCAATAGACTAGGCTAATGTACATGTAGTAAATGTAGCCTAAATAAACCAAATTATAGAAATAATAGATCCCAATACTCTTTATATAATTTCTGCCAATGAACAATTTAACAGTACAATTCCAATATATTGGACCCTTGACTGTTTACTGTCAAGGGTCAAGACTGTTTGTTGATTAACATTTCATTGTTCCAGGTGTGGTTTAATAATGTGTCTTGAGATTTTGCATATTACAGTACACACTTTCCTAAGCACACCCCTAACACTGGCACACCTCAGGGCCACATTTCCATGACAATTAAAACACCGGAGGACAGTGGAGTCAGCCATCCTATGCGAAAAAGGACTATTAAAAGTAGATAGGGACAGAGCGGGAGAGTGAAGAGCACCAAAAGAGTGTGTGGTCTGGATAAGTGGAGGCCGGATTATAGCCAGTTCCATCATGGCTTTGGTCTGTTCACTGCCTCCAATAAAAACCTATTAGCATGAGAATGAACAGTGCACTGTGGATGGAGTTTTGTAAGACCCAGGAGCACTGATCCGCCACCAGGAGAGCTGGCTTTGTGCTGCTGTGTGTATGAGGTTTTCATCTTTTGAACCATCAACTTAAAAAGTGCAGTAATGTCTTTTCACAAAAAGTAAGATGTTTGAAAGCCACATTAATCAGCTTTAAGATTATGACCACCTTTGTATTTCCAGTGGAGATAAGGTTTTGAGGTTTAGTAGCTCATCTGTTGGATTAGACTACATATGAATGTCTCTGTTTACCACAAAATCTATAATGGTATTGATCCTAACTTGTTCCACTAATAATACATACTGACCAGTGCAAAATGGGAATGAGATTGAGATGCTCCAACCTTGTAATACATAACACAATGCTTGATTTCTTGCCACTTCTTTTTTGTCACATAATCATCATAAAAAAAAAGTATACCAGATGTATCCCACCACACAAATTTAGCCCTATATAGTGATATTAAACGCTATAATTGTCAATGGTCATAATGTGAAGAACAGTGCATTTCTCACATTGTTGATGGATTCCATCTTGTGTATTCAATGGGAGTGCAGTAAAGCCTTCTTAGCGCAAAAAGCTTTGATGTAAAGGTTCTGTTATCTGCTTACCTCTCTTTGCAGCACCAATTCTTTGGTGAACAGCGTGGCCTCTTCACTGAAGGGTTCGGCCAGCTGCATGCCCCCAGGCGTGGTTCTGGAGCTGCGAGGACATTCAATTCCTGCCCACAGACAATATTAGAAGTAGAAGTTAAGCACAGAAACAACCAATCAAAGACACAGCTGACGAAGATGGAGGGTGGGCAAGGTAACTTCGGGTTTGGGCTGTGCTTCATTCAGAACATCCCGGTTTGACAGAGCAAGTTCTGATCATCATAGCATTTCTGGGTAAGTCTATCTGGGTAAGAGAAGTTCAGCAAGCTTCATAGTACAGACCTCAGGTTGTCATAAAGGGAAAATGGTTTGTAAAGCCAGCTAATGTCAGGGAAAAAAAGATCGGAAAATTAACCAGTTCATCATCTCAATATGGTATTATAATATTTCATTATACAGAAATTGGACAGGTATAGTAATTTCTGTATAATGAAATATTATGTAGAAAATAGTATATATTATAATCACTTTCAGCCATGACTGTATATATAATCCAGATTTGCCATTAGATGACCCTCTCCAACGAACACCACCATAAAATCTGCTTATTTAAATCGCACAGAGAACAAATGCCTTAGGGACATTAAATTCAGGCCAGAGGAATAGTCGCCTTTCAAAACGGCTGAGTCAACCTTCTGTGAGACATGGCTGGTAATATCTGACTATAGCCCTGTCCACACAGAGCAGAGCTAAGGCCTATTCACAAAGATATTTTATCTAACGCGCTTATCATCCACTCGGAGCGGGCGTTTAAGTCTGTAAACAACACTTTTCTGGGTAAGTTTCTCTTACCTGGATAGACTAGACCCAGATACGAGCCTCTCGGGACAAACTACTAAGAAATGGGAATCTCTGCATGTGCACAGAACAGAGGCTGGCCAATTAGAACAATGAAGGAAATAACAAGTGTACATGAAACGTGAGGAATTGTCATAATTATCATAATCATGATCGTATACAAGGAAATAGATAAAATATAAGTCAAAGGAAACTCAGGCGTGGTGTTTCTGTGGAGTCGACACTTAGCGACCAATCACAGCCACGAAAATTATGCTACGGACAAGTTCATTTGAACATAATTAAGCGATAAAACAGACAAAAATATATATGTGCTAATGTCATGACTAACATACAGCACCACAAACTGAATGAATTAACAATATATTTTTATAACGTAATGTTATACAGTGTGATATTTTGCATAATTTATTGTCCTTTATACAGTTTCTACAGATGTCAGAAAATAAATAAACCCAGAAATAGTCTCGGTTTAGACTGAGTCCGCTTAGACAGCGTTATCTTTAACTTTCAGTGTGATCTGAAGCATAAGTCCTCTCTCCTCGTCTCTTCTGTAGGTTGTATATCTATTCTGTACATTCAGAGGTTGCTAAGTTTTTATTTACATTTTACAACTTTTCTGCATATGCCTCATGTGATCTATTCCTGTATTTTTGTCACTATCTGCTTCAGTGTCACAGCGTCGCACTCAGTGGTTTCAAGCGTTTTGAGTAATCCGTGTGGACACACACATTTACTGAATTGGTGTCAAGTTTATGCAGTTTGTTTTAGAAACTATAGTTTTTTCTCTGTGTGTGCTGTAATGCATTATAGAGTTGATGCCCTTTTTCAAAACAAACTTTTTTTTCAGTTGGTGAAACATTTTGGATTGTCAACCGGATTGCTATACTACAATATAATCTATAATTACTGAAGTACAACCGTGGCCGCATACAGAGGACATTTGATAAAACCAGAAAAAAGGAAAGAAGAAAAGTGGGGAACTGGTTAGCAAATTCACAGAACAGGAAGTAATTGCAGGCAGGGAGATACAGAGTTTCTGCTTGGTTTGGTCACAGCTCAGATAAAGGCTGGAGCAGGGATTCTCTAATCCTCCAAAAAAAGGACTTAGAAATGTAAGACACAAAAGAAGTCAAGTTTCATTGTGTCCCTCAAAAAGTGCAAAGTTTAAAGGCTGCCTAATTGGTAAAAGCAATACAAGCTCCTAAGAAGGCACAACCACATTCATCATGAGATTGAACAGGTTAGAAAGTAGTGCAATTATCATTAAAGACCTCGATGTAGTATACTGTAGAATATGTTATAAAAGACGTAGAGTTTGGCAGATTATCAAAAAATGTATATTGTGCATGTTGCTCTGAATATTTAAAATTGTTATACTAAAAAGGCTCCAAAAAGAGCTGATAAAAATTCCTTCCAAATAACAAAAAGTGATTTTTCTGTCCTTGTGGGTAATTTTACAGTCAATAACATTTGCCCACCCTGTGTGGCGGCTTAATCCTAGACATAGCATAGTTTCACGGAGCATGCATTTTAAATCTAGTCCTCATCCAGTTGTGTCCTCCTGTTTTTAGTGTTGCCACAGCAAACTTTTTGCAACCTTCTGACTTAGACGCTGCTTCAATTAATTGGGGGAACACATTGAAAATCACATACAAACTTCAAACGGACTTGAATCATAAGAACAAAATTATATAACATTTTTGGGGAAAAAATACTCCAAAATACAGTCATCTCCTTTATGACTTTCAGATGATTGGATGCATCACAAGGACAACGGAGAAAGAAAGAAAAACACCCATGTGGCAATAATTTGATCGTGCCTTTTCGGTTTGTCAGAATTAAAAGGTTGATATTTTTGGTTTAAGATTAAAGTGAGTAGCGATGCATCATGGCCTCGACCTATATTACAAGTTTGAATTTCAATAAAATGCAGAAGGACAGCAAGGTGTGGAGGACGCTGCTGTACGAAGGTCAGACAAAAAACAAAGAATTTCTACCTTCACCGACTTTGAATGATGTAGAACTTTATTTTGCTTATAGAGGTATTTGGGAGAAGAGTAGATTTTTCTTCTGCTCTACTTCCTAATTTTCAATTTCCAACACAGTCCCACAGCACATGCAGCAATATGTCTCTCACAAACGTAAGCATGCTCTACGACCCCCCCCAAAAAATGGACTGAAGCTATTCAATGTTGATTGTAGGCAGTTTTTGTGTCCGATGGTGTTTGTACAAACAAACCGTTTCACCTGCTGTGGGCTCCATCTCAAAATCCACATGGATCCATTGATACCAATAACTTTTTTATAGTCTCCATGGGATAGCAAAGTCTATGCAGTGTTTAATTTTTTTTGCTTAAGCCCTCCTTTGCATCGACTTCACCTTAAAGTATTACTTTAATTATTTTAAGACGAGAGGGAGTACCCTGTTCCATTACAGTACCCTTCAAAATTAAGCGACCCCCGTTACCCTTCATTGAACTTGCATAACCACATGTCACTGCAGCAGCCAGAGTGTATAAAATAAAGACTAGGTCTAGTAAAGGAAAAGCAACTCAGACATCCCCTCACCTCCTGATGCAAACCTCCGGCCTACTTTGAAGTCTACAGTTTGTTTCCTGACTTTTCTTTGGCTTCAACAAAGGCCTGCCTATTATATGAAACTGAAAGATTGCAAACACTACAAGTGAAACGGTCAAATTAAGACACAGTACTAACAATACAAGAAATACTGGATTAGGCTGGATATCTTAATATTTGGGGAACATCTCAGTAACTCTTATATTAACTTTATATTTCGCTATTTGTATCATCGGCCATTGTATCTCCATTTTGCCAATGATTGTATTCAATGTTTACTGTATTTTTGACATAACAGCAATTTTTCTGAGAAATATTTAAACTAGAGATGCATCTGAAAGTTACTTGAATGAGTGCCTAAACATATTCACTCTAAATAAATACATAAAAACTGCTTGCAATGGACCCTACCTGGACAACTGAGGGATTACACAAACTTTATATTTAAACGTAACAGCGGCATTCCTGCGTTGTTGGGCTTATGTTGAACATCCCAGCACTTGTATTATTACTGCCATTAAAAGATAAGTTGGTATCATGTAAGCTAATCTGCAGTGAGACCATTAGCTCTGAAAATGGAAATGCTTAAAAGTTGATACATTTCTTTTTGGTTACTGATTTAGATACAATTCAGGTTTGTATGCTGTGCAAAGGGGATGTGTCTAGCTAAAATTGATTTTTATTTCAACAATAACTGGCACTTCCCATTATCTGGACAGATGTGCAAATCACTGTGTGCTTCTAAAGATAAGGCTGTAGTGTTTTTATGCCTACACAAACTGTAAAGTGCTTAAAGTGCCATAGTAAATGATTATCCTGTCACCAAAAAGATATTTTATTTCAGCTATAGCCTCTCAAATTTCAGACACTAAAAGAGCTCCAGTAGATTCCCTGCACCAGGCCACCATAGTGCCAAACAAGTAATAAGGAAACAAACATTAAGCAAGAGAATGGGTTACCCACCAGCGAGGAGGAATGTGATGAGGCAGGTTTCTTTGGGCATATACAACTTGAGACGAGAGCCACTGAAGACATACTCCACCACAGCTTCTGATCGGCCAGCACGCTGCAGGAACGGCAGAAACTGCTTGGCCTTCTGTGTCTCCTAATGGACAAAGAAGTTTGGTGTTTAGACTTTTTTTAATTTCTAAAAATACATATCTTAAAAAATATCCAATGTGTGTACAAATTGTTAATTAAAAGGTGACTCATGGCGTTAGACGGGACGAGTATGAAGAAGACATCACTAGTGATACTTTATGACATGGCATGTGGATGGGATATAGGCCTGAAGATTCAGCACCTGAACTCCACCCACTGTGCTCCAAAATAGGCCCCTGAGTGGGAGACAACAGAACCAAACATTCAGCCGTTCACACAACAGCACCTGCAGTGTGTGGGCAGAGCAACTTGGTTCAGAAAAAGGAGGAACCTGTGAGAGGACATTATTATGCAACCCAGAGAGGCATGAGGTGAGTCAAGAGCCTTCTCCACTCTCCTCCCACCATCTGCATTTATCTGCAACACCATACATTTACAAACATATCGCTGCTCTATTGGCGACTGCAGCCTCTTCCTCTTCATACATAATTCCAGGTTACCTTTGAGCTCAGGATGCAATTGTATAGCACTGACTTCCTGCAAGGGCGTGTGGGTATGCACAAGCCTGCGCACAGTGTGGGTGTATATCACAAAGAAAACTAAAGGAAAAAGAAGGAAGGAGGTGGGAGAGAGGGGGAGAAGTTGTGCTATTTTAGGCCTTTTATTAGAAGTCTCATTACATTAGCCAAACAACTGGTGCTTGCACGTGCATGCACGCCTACTGGCAGTGTCTGGCACCAGTCCTGAGCTGTGCAGCAAACCACACACCCATCCTGTTGAAGCAGACACAAACTGTAGGGTAAGGAGGAGCTACAGCTGCAAATAATGACACTGACCAGAACCATAGGGAGGATGACGCTAATACTAACTAATGACACTAATAAGAGCTTAGGGGAGAGCATAGTTCTGCACACCACACATGAATGGATGACACAGCATTATTACATGTGCCTCAAGTATTTACCTTATAATCACATATCAGTTCCAAAGCATTCCTTTTATTAAAGCAAAACAAACAAGATAGCTTAAAATGGTTAAAGCTTTCAAACCTCCACTATAAAATTGACTAATGGAAAATTCATACAGGCACAGTCAGCGCAGCATTTTATGATATAGTGAAAGATCAAATGCTGCAATTAAGTGACGGCATGGCGCATGAAAGGCCATGTATAAAACAGGAAGAGAACCCATGTCTGTTTAAGCACTCTAAAACACAGTCCTTTCAATCCAGAGATGTTCAGAGATTTCCCTCTGCATTTCCTTTAACGACCAATCATATCGTAGATTTTCTGGACAGACACATTGTGTGATGAAGCTAAACTGCAGATCTCTCATATTCAAAATAATTCTGTTCTGTTTACACTGTAACACAGAGACTCAAATACACCTGCTTTAGTTCATAGCTGACATGATCATTTCTTTGTTGCCCGTCAGTGAATCCCTGACCAGATTTTAACACCAGTACTGAATATTTTGAACTTCTGTCTTCAGTCTTTAACAAAAGAGTAGACAGATTAGAACAACTTAAAATAAATGAGCCTTCAGAGATGCTTGAAAATGTATTGTGTACAAGTGAACCATCATTGTGCACTTTATAAACTTTACAGGAACAAACTGTTAATTTCATTCGCAGAGCACTTCCAATCAGGCTTCATTAGCCAAATGATCCCTCTATCAAGCCCCAAGGCACTCGTAAACAAGCCAGGACGAAGTGCCACTGATCTTTATATTAATGACTCTGATTATTTTTAGAGGATGCTTATTTTCAGATGAAAAAGTGTGTTTGAGGACATAATGATCACGATATGTGGCACTCTTTTGCATTATGAATTGAATGAAGGAATTACGAAATTAAAACATTACAAAATAATGACTTACCCCAGATATATCAGCCACTCTGTGGATGGGAACCTCCTTCTTGCTGTGTAGTCCTTTGCCATTCTTGATGGCCCTGCGGTCAGTCATGTCAAGAACATACAATACATCGTAAATGTACAAACAGCACCATTATCCATTAGGAAAATGAAATGGCCCTGAGCTTCAAAGAACTGAATGAGAGTGCATGAGTAATGACAAACAATGTGGCATCTCAAAGTAATATGTAAATCAATGCCACTTTTCTTCCCTGAACAGCTATTACAGCTCAACTGAAAAAGCTAAAATATAATTTGTTCCAAGAACGATTACAGTGACAAAGGAAAACACAGAATATTAGCAAATAGGATGAACATTTGTGCTTCTTTTAAGAGATGCATTCTATATGACTATTTCTCTTGAAGTCATCCTCACAGGCTTCCCTCGAGCTTTGAGTTAAAGACCGACCAGGCCATTGTTGCTGGTGGACAGTCATGTAGCCCTTGGGTCTGAGTGATGTAAATCACTAATGTCCATCTATGCAGGCATAGAGTATAAGCAATGCTCATTTAACATCACAGCTGAGGTTCCTGGAAGGTTGCGGGCCAATGGCCTCATGCAGCTGAGATCTAAAAATAAAACTTAGGCTATAGACAGAAACCTCTCATCAGCTTTAATAAAACCCCATCAGGGACAGAGAGAGACTGTGGTAGAGCTGAATAGACAAGATGAGGAAGTGAGTGAAAAGATGGCCCAGCAGAGCAAGGCCAAAGAAGGACAAAATTGAAAACCGCTAAGGTGGAGAAATAAGGACAAACTGTGCAAAAGAGTAAGGAACGCAGAAAGGAAAGGAGAGAGAGAAATGGGGTGGGCAGTGACAGAAGAGAGAAAGGGTTCTACACAAAAAGGTCTGAATCTGCTGAACCTACAACCGGCAGATCTTAATCTACAGCAATACAATCGTAATCTACAGCAATACAGCAACGACTGAATGGTACTGCACCTCAACATGATTATATTCATAGTCCCTGGGTAAAGAGTTTGATAATGTATTTAGAAAGACTGTGTATAGAAAATATATTCAAAATAGAAGTTTATGCATGTAGAAAGATGATATAAGAATTAAATAGTACTTAAATTAATTTGGTAACAGCGCTTGGTTTGGTGGATAAAAGCAATTTGAAGGGAAGGTCAAGGTCATTATATAGTACATCCCAAGAGTAACATTCACAAGGTCAAGGACAAAAGGAGAGAGCGCCTATGTTCATTATAAAAGGGATTGTATAAAGGTTTAATCCAGTGCTTCTTGCATAGTGGGGCGCGTCCTGAGGGGGCCCGGTGCAATGGCAGGGGTGGTGGGGGGCGCAATAGTAGAATAAAGTGCAATTGCCCAAAACAATAAAATAAGGAGGAATAAATCAATTGTTCGTGGCACCGCCGCAGCTGATCCTCCGCGCGGAGCTCCAACCCCTCGTCCACGGGAGCGGGCTGCGCCGCATTCCAGGGGCTGGGAGCCCCGCGGGGACGAGGGCTCGCTCACAGGGTTCTGTGCAGATTATAGACAATATGAGAGACAAAGCGAGAGTTTTCTGTGCAGGAGAAGCGCATTAGCATTTACTGTATGGGCGGCTGCTGCAGCTCTCGTCTGTTTCCCCAAAGTTTTTAGCTGTGTTTTTGTTGGTCACATAACAGAGATCTGTCTGTACTCACTAGAGAAGTGCAAAAAGCATGCATTTTCAGCCGCGGCGCCGTGTCCCAATTCAACAAGTGTCAATCACCAGCACACGGCCGGTGTGTGCACACTCACAGAAAATAATGGAGGCGGCTAATTTATGTCCTGGTGTGTGTTGGGCTTAATAGAGTTATTCTTTGTTGCAACTTGATCTATATATCTTCTTTCATGTTAATAAGGAAACAATGTTATGCAGAGAGATAACACACTTGTAAACAAAATGGGGGGGCACTGAGAAGCACTGGTTTAATCGAATGTAACCTCAGCTTTCAATTAGGAAAAATTACAGTTAGAATAAATACATGTATTTTTAAAGAAAAGTAGTATTTGAAAGAGTCCTTTCTCACCGTGCTTCTGCAGCCAAAAGCTCATCATAGTGGGAGGATCTCTGGTCATCATCCTGTCTGTATCTGATGACTGTGGCCAGGCCTTTACTGACCAAAGCCTCTGCGATGTTACTGCACAGAACAAAAGGACGAGAGGAGGAGGCTTTAAAACACTTTATAGGTGCTGAACAGTATTGGAGGGGAGGTATTAGCTGGGCAATAATAAAGACGATGGCCTTGCTAAAGAACATAGGGCCAGTTAAATGCTGTCTCTGCACACCTGAGTAAGCGCTGCCTTGCTATGTCGCTGATGTGGAGAAGGGCACAAAGAGGGAGAATTGTTGTAGTTAATGCAGCACTTAGTTACTAGCCCTTAGACATAGCTGTTCCAGATGAAGTGTGGGAGAGGGGCGAGCAGCACAGTCCCATTTCTCCACTGAAAAGCACATCTGTCATCTATATCATAACCCTTCATGACGTCAACCCATACAATGGCACAAACCAGTGAATTCAGATATTGTGGAAGTATGCTTATTTAAATTGTTCATTAGGAATCGAATTGCAAAGGTCTGTATGGCACCTTGTTATGTTTTGTTCCAAGAATTTATGCAGTCCTAGTTGTCAGGGGACCAAAGTGGTTCCTGCTTTATTTAACAGATCTATGATTTGACCAAAAAAAAAAAAAAAAAACTCTGAAAATAATGAAGTTAACACAAAAAATCCAGAATTTAACTAAGTCTACAATAAATAAAAATTGCATTGCAAATAATTTAATACTAACATTAAATTAAATTATTACTTTAAAACTGGAATAAACTGGATATGTTCTGAATTAGTCACCAACAAGACTCTTTAAGAACCTTTACCACAAATGTGACGACCATTAGATTACTGTTGGGAAGCCTTTGTTACAAAACAGCATTAATTTCTATACTTTGTAAATACAAGACACAATGCAAGGCAACTATGCACGAAGAGAGTGGCAGAAGGTAAATATCTTGGCCAAGTCATCTCATGTCAACATTCATAAGGTTATGCCAAATGTTATCCATGGAGACCAGCTGCTGCTGTTGGCTAGCGCTGGGTTTTAATTGGCTAGTCAATAGGTTACTTTGTTCTCAATTTACTTATGGCTGAACCATCAAAACGATCATATAGTGTTCAGACTGAATGATTTTCTATCAATGAGAATGGGCTTCAATAACACTGTTCTAAAGCTGGGGAGCTGAACACCGCAGACAACAAACGATAGTTTTAATCAGTTTTGGTGGGAAAATGATTTTAAATGTTTCTCAAGACATTAAAAGCACTTTTGAAGTAACTTGAACTTCTGAATAGTTTAATAACATCTCTATCTGTGGCCCTGCATAAAATGTATGTGTCTGCAAGATAAAATGGATTTCTGCATAACTGTTTTTGAAGATAGAAAGTAATTGCCTGCACTCAGATAACCCTTGTGAAAATTAAAATGCAGAGATGTGTATTGGGGGTGAGTGGGAAAATGTTTTGTGGACCAAAAAACCTCTGCAGTAATCTTGGACCACCAGATATTTTACAACCCGGCCGAGAATGGAAAATGTACACATAAAAATGCGACTTTGAGGTTATTTATTGTGCAATAAATGCTATGGTTTCATTTAGGCGAATGTTGGGCAAGACAAAAATAGCACTAGGTGAAAACTACTGTTCTTTCAGTTTTCAATACACATTACAATTTATTTAGTAGATTAAATGGCACAAAATCACAATATAAAATCTCAATCTCATGTTTCCACAACATTTCAAATCAATATGAAATTATTTTTAGTTTAGTTGTTGCATACTTCAAATCAATAATACTGAAGTAAAACAGTTGGAAGAGCAATTTATTGGAAAAGGGTTGGTTAAGAAAGTGATTTAATTGTTCTACTCACATGCCACCAATTGTGACTGTTGCACAAGTGCGCTCTGAAAATGCAGGGGTGCCTTCTGCTGGCCCAGTTGCAGCTCGGATGTAGTCCACAGTCACGTTGACCTAAAGGGGCACAGACACAGGTGCAGAGGTCACATATCAGGTTTAGTGAGAGCGTCTACAGTAATCATTTGAGCTGGGGCGTTAAAATTGCAAGTGTGAGTGGGTTTTGTGTTTGTCCCAGTTTTCAAGGTCACCCCAGTCAGTGTAAATCATGTCAGGCGGCACAGTAGCTCAGCCCAGAGGAGAGGCGTTCGCACACATGCACCATCCGAATGGGCCGACAGTGAAGTGTTTGCTAGCGCTGCCTGAAACAAACTCCAAAGTAAGCTGCCCGAGGACACCGCTTTGTCACTGTGTTGTGTGTGGCCCTTTATTTCACTGCGGGCTCTGAATCTCACTGACTTGCATCGAGTGTGCTTTCTGAATCACGCGTCTACTGGAACATTTCAAACCTTTGTGGGTCAGAATTGGGAAGAGAACGCCAACAGCATTAATGTTGCTGCACAAAAACGTCATTTTGAGCTTTGTCAAACATGAAGGACATGATGAAATTTTGGCAAGGCTACAGAGTGGCTTGTAATTGCTTAAAAATTTTGAAAGTGTAAGCGTTGAAAGATATTTTTTCAAAGGACAGAAATGCAAGTACCCAAATGATTTGCAAAGGACATCTATTGTAATTTTGGAAAATCCTAAAAAGAAGTCATTGTGTACTAGAATCTGACAGCCAAAACAGCATCTTAATTTAACAAGGTTTTGGCATGAAAACCCAACATGTTTGTTTATAGATCTTCAAAAAATGAGGGTGGAGAACAGAACCATAAAATGCCAGATTGTAAATTGAGACAATAGCACATTTAAAATAATTGTCCCTACAATAATACAAAAATTGAACATTTTAGTAACAAAACAAAGATAAGCAAATTAAAGTACATAAACACAGCAAATACGCTGGTGTATTGGGAGTTAGAGGATGGGAAGGCTAAGCACCGGTAGCTTACCCATTAGCTAAGGTGATGACAGATTATAAACTTTGACCAGTGATGTCAGATTAGGAGAGTCTCATCCTCCATTCTCCACGGGCCGACTCACAGATTTCCTGATAAGGCAAAGCTATCTGTGAGCCCCCCGGAGGAGAGCGCGACACAGGGAAAAGCCAGAGGAGGGCTTAGAGGACAGGCCGGGTGAGTGATAACGACAAGGACATACATACTGTGTGTGTGTGGCCAAATGCTTTTGTTTTACTGGGACAAAAGAGGACCGGTTTTCACACACATAACGCAACTCAGGCATCAGAGCACACTGTAATTTGTTTAATGTGGTACAGACAATTATTGATGCATTTGACAGCAATGAATAAAATGAAAATACTTGCCCTTATCATGTGTTATTTCCAGAAACTGACTTTTAAGTGCACACACTAGTATCCATTTTAAAGGCTTGATAACAACATTTTGTAATCTGAATGTGATTTTTGTCCAGTTTATTTACATTTATTTTTAAGCTGTGACAGCTGAATCATCCTAGAGGAAAGCGAGGATATGCAGTGAAAGCCCCATCTGGATTTTGATCCATAGGACCTGCTGAGGCTTAGGTCTGCTTGCTTTGCATCTACTTGAACACATCAAATGTTGAACTGTGAATAGAGTTTCACTTTCGCAAACAGATAGCTCTCGTGCAGCAGAGTAAGGAGGAAAAGTGTGCACTAGCAGCTGCATAACAGGAGCCACTTTGAGCACGCAGGATTATCCGAATGTGCTCAACCCTGATAAGTGGCTTAATGCAACATTTTCATTGGACTTTTTTCTGCTGAGGCTGAGACCCAAGCACACAAGCAGCACTACTTATAAAGTTAGCCAAATCATGCTTTTTGGGATTATGTCACCATGCAAGTGCTGTCATTTCAAAAACTGCAGGGTGAGAGTGAGACAAGAGCCGAAGACGGGTGTAAAGTGACAGAATGAGATGTAAAGGCCATATTTATGACAAGCACAAATTTATGATACAAATACAACAGCAATGAACTGTATATGTACTTTGTTAATGCTAGTTTCAGTTTGATTTACACAACAGAAAAAGTTAATCCCTATGGGTTTGTTCCTACAATTAGCAATGTATACACACCAAGCTCATCATAAGAAAATTAGTGTCTGAATAGGGATGTATTAGATATGCTTTCAAAAAGATCAAAAGCTCTTTTATAGAGTATATGGGTTTAATGAAAAAAAGCATTTAATGTAGCTTTACTTTTCTAAAGCAGAGTGGCATTAAAGATGTGGGCTTCGGATCAGCTCACTGAGAATCATTTGTAATGCTTAGTCACGTCCAACAAGTTTCAACAAGTCAACGGAAAGAGGTTTGTTTTTGTATAAAAACATATGCAAAATCATGCCTATAATGAAACTGACCACTCATAGTTCGTTACAGCAAGGAAAAATATATATTTTGACACCCATCTTTAATACATTTACCAATTTAAGTTTGTCTTTATGGAACATAATGCTTCAGTTGCCTTTCACTGTGTTCAACTACTCAGTTTACCCAAGGCCTCATGGAGCTGTACGTGCTATTAAAAAAGTCTATAAGTGCGAGGATTTCACTGGTTGCCAAGGCAGCGGAAAGGTTATGTTTGTACTTTGAACAACCTGCAAGTTTAGATTTTGCAATTATAAGAAGTCATATTGCTTGGTGGTAACAACCGATTTAATTCAGAGCTTGTGGGGATGTATCATAGCAACAAAAATAAGCAGCATGTTCTATTGCTCTTGTTATTAATTCTTAAAATCTTGAAATTCAAACCAAACTCTGTGCTCAAAGGCTAAAGACTAAAAATTGTAAATGTGCGTTTGGAGCAGTACAGACAACTCATTGTGTGGCCGATTTCATACCAGCCCATTGATTGTGCAAAATCCCACAGTTGACTTTGTTTGAGCAGCATAATTTCGTCTCATCTGCTTTTATAAAGCCAACAAGTTTAGTCATTAAGCAGCCATTGATGGGGGTAATTAAAATGAATGTCTGAATGTCAAAAGTAACTCCAGGTTTCTGAAAGTATGTATGGTGTGAATTTGTAATTGTGAGTATGCGTGTTGTACAGAAATAATAGGTTATAGCAGTGGCATCTTTCCGAACCACTTCTTGTATTAAGATTCACTACGTGGAGCACTACATACATCTATAGAAAGATCACTAGGCTGTTGAAAATGCATACATAAAAGTTATGTTGATGAGTAAGCAGCTCTAGTTGGTAGTATTCTTAACAGTGGCTCCTACGGGGTCAAATATGCATAAATCACACCCTCCTACAGGCTTCACATGGATAAGATCAATTGACACAAGGGGAGGGAATCAACAACTGTTTCTTTAAAGGGTGCGTGCGGGCCATTTCCACGCCCCAGGGCATCAGAACACTTGCTATTCACAGCGGCACGAAAATAGATATGCTGAAGACATAATTGTATTGCTGCAGAAGAAATGGGAAAGTGTGTTTGAATATATGACTAGCCCTAAGAACAACATTTTAAAAGATTCTTATAGGTAGCAATATAATAATAACCAGATCTCACCTTCTTCCCAATGAGCTTCTTCCGGAGGAACTCGCGGGCTTCAAACATGTAGGGAATGTCATAAAGAGGACGGAAACGCTTGTCTTTATCTTTGTTCTTCTCCTAAAACACAAAACAAAAGATGGATTATGAATTTTTTCCTATAAAGAAGGTATGACTTAATGTATAAAACCTCAGACATAATTAACAGATAATTTCATGCATGGACCCTGTTAAAATGTGAAGAGAGTAAAGTTGAAGTGTTGGAAGGATAATAGAGAAAAATGTTAAAAGATGGTTAAGAGTCAAAAATGTAAAGCTGGTTTGATGTAATCAGTTTGCAGAAATACTTGATAGTAGAGAAGTGGCAGTAATCGGTGTACATTTCACATAATGATAGTTTGCTTAGCTCATTCCAAACTTAAAAACTCCCATGTGCAATAGACTTTGCTGTCAAAACAAATTCTCTCGCTCTCAGAAAAAAAAAGCAAAATTATCCTATCAAATGCCAAGCAGATCCAGGTGTGCCACAGTCAAAGCAAAAAGGAAGTTGTTGTTAATGAGTTGCACAAAGGCAGACTGGCACCATACGCGCACACACAGATGTAACCCTACGCACAGCTGCACACCAAAACGTCCCTCAATGTGTTCACCTATTCTGTGACAGGAGCAGCCCACAAATAGAAAGCATTTGCATTTTTAAAGGAGGCTGGGGGTTGTGTTGCTCCAAGTTGGAAGAAGACAAACACAGACTTCCGCTGAGACAGGTGTCGCTTTTGCAGAGGCGCGATTAAAAAAATGGAACAAAATGACATTGAAGTCGTGAAGGGAAAATAAATGGCAGGCACTAACATGGAAATAAAGCTATGAATGACAATGCTGCATGCTAAGCCATCCCTGCCACGCATACACCTCCATCATCATCGTGCATGCAGACAATCAAGGTTAGATTAATACTTCATTTCCTCAACTTCTCAATGGCTTTCTTTTCAGTTTAATGCACTGCCGGGGCCAGGTGTGACACATAACATGGCAGATGGGTCGAGAAATAAGACATGTGTAGACATGCAATAGTGAGTTTAATGTTTGACCATGTGTTCTTACTTATTAGTCTACTGAACTATCTTCACAGCTGTTTATTGTGTAATGTGTGTTTCATGCGTGTTTTCAACAGCAGGAGGCTAAAATGTAGTTATTGTTGTTCAGGTCATTCTAGGCCAATTGTGAAGGATGTTGGAAAATCTATGAGCTCAAGTTGGTTGCTTTAACCCTAGAAGAGAACTGCCACAAAAAACTGTGCAAATAAACCTTTTTTCATATTTTCCTCACTTGGCCCCTTCTCTCTTCATTTTCAGACTTCAAAACAAGAGTCACTTCAGCCAGCAAAAAAATCCTTTATCACTCGGTCAGGCTTAAAGAGAAGCTTTTAGCCAAGTCAGGATTGGGAGCTGTTGAGGACAATCACTTTATTCAACACAGAATGTTTCGCTGTAGTTTGGATGTGAGCAGATAAATAAAATACATACAAAGGCAAAGAGCAGTGTTACCTTCGCTCACTTGTAAATAACTATACAAAATGACAGGATTTGTATAGAAACATATTCCATCACCAAAATGACAAAGCAGTAAAATAAAATCCTCATATTGGCTACACAAACTCCATAAAATCCTCATTTTTGTGATGAAAATAGAATGTTTTAATGAGAGGAACTAGTACAGAAAAGACGAGATAAAAGACGATAAAAAAGGGGGGATCATGTCTACCTAATAAGGTGTTTCACACTGGAGAGGAACCATGTCACTGAGGGCGAAGAGTGTAAATGTCAGCACTCTATGCCAATTAGGCACAAGAAGTGGAGGAGCAGACATGGAGGACAAAAGGTACTAGCCTCCCATCTTACAGCAGCTCTTTGGGGAATAGAGAGATGCTGAGCAGAAGGTGAAACAGTTTGAAAACAAGAAATACAGACAATCAGAGCAGCCTTATGACGAGGTAGTGCAGGAGAGCACACAGATGATTGTCTTGAACCAACTTGTGTCCAGTGTAATGGGGTAAGCTTACGTCTTTACCTCTTACGATGAAAAGCTGCGGTTAAAAAGGACCCTCAATGTGTTTAGAAGACTTTTTTTTGTTTTACAAAGGTCATGAATATAAGCTATACGAGTTGGTATCTCTGTGCAAGATTGAGAGGGTTACTTGTTTCGGTAATCAAGCTGGCTGCAATCTACTATCTACAAAAATAAACTAACACTGACAACTTCTCCTTCGAGCATCGTTTTAACAGATATTCACAAGTTGTTTCTTTGCCTACGCTTACAAAAAACAAAATGGAAAGCCGAATACCATATTATAAGGCCTCCAGGCAAAACATGCTATGGGGCAAACACAGCACTGGAAGGTTCAAACAGAGCAATCATGTCTGAAGCCTGCCCCAATAACAAGTTTTGTCTGACAGTCCTCCGGGAGACTTCTGTTCTATTTGGGGTAAATTTCCTTCATTCCAAATTATGCACTACCACTCAGGATCCCTCAGCTGCAGCGGCTTGATGCTGCCTGCACTGTACAGAGCTGAAGGGCTGTGTGATCACTGGCTTCAAGCAGGCTCTGAAACGTACAACTACATTTGACTACGATTTGATTAAACTAAATAGTAACTAAACCCTTTCCAATCGCTTTAACCTTTTAATGGATAGCAACAAATAATGACCTGCAGTGGTTGTTTGTAATTCTTGTTCAAACTAATGATTTAACAGTGTGACTGGTACAGACAGTAAAGTGGCTTGAGACTCTTTGCAGTGGGACAGAAAATTAAAAATTGTAAATGTTTGGAAGATATGCAAAACTAAAATAACCGAGTGTATCGTAAAAAAATGCTACAAAAGGAGGTGATTAAATATGAAAAATAAAGTTATTTTGTAAACTTTCAAATAAGGATAAGGGGATATTGCTGCACTTGTGATACATTTTACTGAGATTTCACATATGTCTGATACCTCAACTGATACATTTAAAGATGTGCTTTAACACATTTCTGTTTGAGTTGCATAATACCATCTGAATATTGTTATCAGATTACTCAAAAAAATAAAAAATAAATAAATAAATCATGTTTATCCATTCTGTCTAGCCTTAAGTCCAAAATATAACATGTTCATTTGGTAGTATACTGTATGGCTTTGTTTAAATAGTTTATTCGATAATTATTCAATGTTCTGCTTTATACTTCAATAACCTTCCAAGAAAATAAACCCAGAAGTGAGAGGGAACACTAACTCCCAAACTGCCTTGTCCAGTCAAAGGTGACAGAGTGAATCACAATGTGGTGTGCGCCCCTGATGTCAGCCCGTTTTAGAGTGTGGGGTCACGGTGTGTCATAGCAGTGCCATGCTGAGGGCACACACATGGACAGACAGAAGCTGTGGAGGCTGAGGACAGCAGTGAGCGGAGGAGAGGAAAATAGAAGAAGACAGATGGGGTTGTCGATTTAAACATTCAGAAACTGACCATCTTTGGACTGATTATGTTTGTGAATCAAAGTATAAATCAGCAACATTCTGATACATAATATTTTGGGCAAACACTTTATTCGTCACAATACAATGCCCACAAAGCTCCTACTTGCTGAGATCCAAATTACAGTTTTCTTATTTGTTTATCCGTCACCCTCTGCCCCATCTGTTTGGCTTTTACTGTTTGCGCACGCTTTTATTAAAAACATCCAATATTTCTTCATTTCTTTTGAACCACACAAGGGATGCAGTGTGAGGGGGGTATTAAGGTGGTCCACTAAGGCATTAATAAAAGCTCTATATAGTAGAGATGGAGAAGTTGAGTGATAGAAATTGTGAAGTCACGAACAAACTACTTTTCCCACCGTTATTATCCTGCCTATGCTTAAAAAAAAAAAGAAAAGCTAGCTTCCAAGAGGAACAACTAAGCCAAAAGAAGAGAGACAAAAAGTGTGCGATTGTTGGATCATTTGCTGTAGCCAAACACCATAGGCCCACCAATCTGTCACTGTGAACACTATTAGTATAGTCATAAGGGGAAGGGTAGTAGGAAACCAAAAGAAGCAGATGAGAGGGAAGGTGGGGGAGAGGGGCTTTGCAGGAACTGTCATGGTTCATCAGCACTCTGCTCTGTCGCATCTGGCCTGAGTAGCCCTTTAAATGCTACATCCACCCAGACACGCCCTTACACACAAACATAGAAGCCTTCGCTTGCAGAAAGAATGGGTGAAGAGAGCAAAAAACTCATCTAGACAGACAGAGACAGTAATGACAACTGGCACAGGAAAATCTCTACAGAACTCTAGAGAATGCAGCCCTCGCATACTCACATTTGTTGTAAAGCCAAATCTCTGAGATTGTTTTGAGCGGATGCTTAGGCAACTCAAAGTCTGAACATATCTGGCGGGTCGCTTTATGCACACACCCTGTACATGTCTCTAATCTTTGCTTGGGCACATAGTGATGCTAATTTCCTAGATGTGTACTTACATGGGCAAATGGAACTGCAGTCTGTGGCACAGTAACTGTGAGGCCAGCTCACTGAAGTTATCAGCTCTACAGGACTCAGGAGTGCAACGATACCTGCTGTGACCTCATGACTGCTTGACCACGAGGAAAGTAGTATTTCCCAGACAACAGTGATGCGCTCAATCATACACTGAAACCCAGCAGGCAGAAGTATAGAAAAGTATCTGATAATTTGTCTAATGACTATAACCAAATAAGTAATGAAAAACATAATTAGTAGCTGTCTACAAGAATTTTTTCTGTTAACTTATGAGGAATTATGGCATCATCATTGTACCTAATAGACAGCCTCGCAAGAAACCAGAACTCTGCATTGCTGCCATAGCGACAAGACTCAAAGCTGAGCCAACAGCATCACAGACCACCAAGGTACTTTTGCTCATAGACACAAATAACTACAGCTAACAAACAGAATCACAAATAAACTTTGCTCAACAGATTCAGCATCGCACATACCTACAGTTCCCTACAGAAACTTTATGTTGTGTTTGAATAAGTTCTATGTGTAAATCAATGAAAAGAAATGAACAGAATCAACCTCATGTCGGAGGTTTTGGACACAAAAGTCTCGGACCCACATTATTGCCAGTTAGTTTGACAAATTCTGCAACAACAAGCATACATCTTTGCGTATGTGGATTTCTACTTTGGTGTGATCATACAATTGCTTATGATTTAAAGTCCGCGACAGTCTTACCAACCAGAGGTACAAGTTTCAACCAAAAAAATATAATTTATGTGGCTGCACCTACAAAACAGATCATTTGAATGAACAACTGGAAAAGAAGTAACAAGAGTAACAATATGAAATGGCTTGAACAGTACAGCATCCACATCTGGGGATTTTGAGGAACATATGACAGGGTAATGAAGCACAGAAAGCATACTGTTGAAGCAGCTGGCATCTCAAATGACAGAACAATACAACGGATGAAAGAAGGGCATTGAGAAAACAGAACAAAACTGAAAGAAAGTTTCAAAACAGCAAGAAGAATTGATCTAATGTGAAGCGAGAATCATGTAGTACAAGAAAAAGGGAATAAAAGCAATGCATTTTTTGCCCACAAGCTTGTTAAAAAGCGAAGACAAATAAAGGTGTACTGGTGCAGGTCAACAATTTCACCACAGCCTGGACAACCCAAGGGACCAGACAAAAACTGAGAAAAAGTATAAGCATAGAGGAGAGGATAGAAGCAGTGGGAGGGACCAGGAGAGGGGATACAAGGCTGTCTCTCACTGATGCATGGCACTAACGAAGACACCAGCGGAAAGACGGCAACAAGGAAGAGGGGGGTTGGGAGAGAGAGTGTGAGGGGAATAAAAGCTTAACTAGGGAGATAAACAGAAATAGAGTGGAATGAGGAAGCCATAAAATCAAAATGGACATGAAGAGACAGAGTCTATATAAAAGAAAGAATCAAAATTCCAAAAATTTTATCCAGGATTGTCAGCAATCTGTCTTTTACTACAGAAGTGCTGCACCCTAGTCTTTGGAACAGGGACCGGGAGACATGACTTGCATATAAATGGATATGATTGTAAACAGCATCTCATTGTGAGAAAAGGTTGTCAAATAAGAGGTATAAACACATCATAAAATCCTGTTTTTATCATTAACCAAATTGATTCAGTTGTGTCACAATGCAGCCACAATAGATAGACTGGAAATAGGACATTTTTTTAACATGTGAGAGGACATAAATGTAACACTGACAAAAAATGCCATCTCCCATGGTATAAAAAGGAATCAATTCTGAAAGAAATTAAACTGTAACGGAAGAAGTGTTTTCTTATCTGTTATACAGTTGCTTACAGAGCTGAAATGCTAGTCATATCGTATTGAAGAGACTACAAGAGAATGTTGATCTCATTGGAAATTAAAATATTAGTCGTATGTGCAACTGCCAGATCAAAGACTTTAGCATGTACTGCGTGAAAAATATGAACACATATTTGTCCATTTCACTTAACATACGTGTGTGCATTTGTGCGTGGCCTCTGACTGTAAAAGAGATTGTGGGAAAAATAGAAGTGAGGAAAAAAAAAAAAAAATCGATCAGCCTCACTCTGCAGTGCTGCAACCACTGGGTGTGTGAAAATGTCTCAGTGAGCCTGCATGTGCCCTACTGCAGAGACGCCACCCAGTGGTCAACATGACTCACAGTCATGAGAAAGGGCTGCTGCCTGCGTTGGGGAAAGGCATAAATGGGTGATGACTTTAGGGGCAAAAATGGCACAGTTGAGTTTCTAATCAACAAGCTGACAGGCCACACACACACTCAAATCCCTACTATGCAGAGGCATACCTCTCCTTCAATCCTTGGGGGGCGAATGCTGGACAGATGAATGGTTTTGTATTCTCCAGAGTTAAGCTTGACCACCATAGCATCAGCATTGACAATCTGCATCACCTGTAATCAGAAGAAACTGGAGTTAAAGAATCAGAAAACACAAAAGCAGTAGACACCATTGGTACATTAAATGGTACATATGGCACATAGTGGATGTTTTGTGGGCTCTTTCACTTTTAGTGACTTCCTGAAAAGGCTTTTACACTTTTTTTATTACTCCAGAACACTGAATACCTATAGAGAAATTTAACTACAACTTGTGAATGCAATAGATCAAAAGGAAAGCAATTCAGATCACACATTGATCTGACTGGCTGCACTGTGGGAGAGGAAGGAGTATCTGGATAAGCAACAAAGTCATTTTAAGAGGCCAGAAAAGGACAAAGTGTCAGCCTGCTGAACAGGAACTCCTTAAAAGGGATTTTTGAGAAGCTTTGACCTCTCCATTTGACAAATCTGTTTTACAAAAGTATTTTCTTGCTGCTCATAGTAGCCACCAAAATGTTTAAGTACAGTCTGTCCCAAGAAGATGCATTACAGTAACATAAAATTCATAAAATCAAACTTTATACATGCCAAAGAGGACATTTGAGAAGGGGCAAGAGCCCTGTTTTATTTATGGGCCACTGTGATGCATTGCAGCTATGTTTGGCTTGTGTGGTGTCCCTGTGGCACCTCTAAAATGGGTGTATGAATTCAGTGGAATGAATTCCACTGAAGTGTTAAATGAACATTTGTTGCTCCAGCCAGCCCCTTTATGTACCTGAGCATTCCCCCAAGTATGAAGACAGATTGGGGCTATAATGTGACTGAGATGGAGGAGGCATCTAGAAAGAGAGCCTTTAAGTAGGCCGCTTGCTGGAGACTGAGAAATCAATGGCACTACACATGTTGCCTCCCACATGCGCATTAAATGGCCCAAGCATCACTCAAACGGCTTCATATGTAGGCTGCTCCCAAGCTCTGAGTGCTAAAAAAGTACAAGCCATGTATCACACTTACAGTGGACAGAGTAGGTGTCTGTGTGGTGAACAAAACAAAAAATAGCCAAAAGCTGCAGTGCATAATATCAATTCCTTTAGCTACATCAGGTAGGCACAAATTGGTCACAAAGAGGTGGGTCTCTTTAAATTGTGTAAACATATGAATGTGGGCCAGTTCTTTGGCTACCAGAATGTAAAAATTAGACCCGCCCACATGGTAAATGGCTGCCCACAACAGTCAAAATGCATCTCATACTAATCACTGGCTAGATATAGTGCATGGAGTCGAGGTGAAAAAGACAGAATGGGGGAAGAGGAGTCATGAGTATGAGAGGCTTGCATACACATGGGAAAGTGCACAGCAAGCAGCCTACACAAATTCACGCTGTAACAAGGTCATTTTGTGGTATGTGCAAGTAAATGGAGAGAAGGAGAGAGATTGTGACAGGAGCAGAAGAAAATGGCTCAACATTTAATGGCTAATTATCAGTCGGAGGAGGCGAGACAAGAGAGGCGAGGAGGACAGATCAACACACATCAAGAGAGGAGCAGAACGCGAGAGAGAGACAGTGTAATCTCATAGCAAATAGCACAAGAAGTGAGACAAAGAAGAAGATGGAAATGGATTAAAAAAAAAAAAAACAGAGCAAAGACTCTTCTCAAACTAGCCTAGTGTGAGGGTCGCACAAGCCGGCAAAGAAGACAAATGAGCTGTGTGATGCACTAGTCCAAACCAGTGCTTAATAGACAGGGATCTACTGCCCCCCTCTGCTTGTGCCTGACATGACATCTGCAGTGTCCAAGATCAGTCACAGTGCAAAAACATGTCGGCCACTGTCAAGGAATATGCTGGGTTGTTATTCAAATTCATTTAGTTGCTTTAAACCAAGTGCCAAGTGCGAGTCTAGCCAGGATTTAGTCATTACTCATGTCAGATGATCTTCCTCCAACACTGCACCTATGGCAGCATTTCAGTTTGACTGCCAGGCGTGATTTGTCACCCAAATTGCAAGCTTTTGCATAATCTCGTAGTGTTTCTGATGCTGATAATGATAAATCACTTGGCATGGGCCTATGGTGCAATAATGTAAGTGACAAAATATGTGAAAAAGAGTAGGCTTTAGGGCAACCACTGTGGCAGGCTGCAATATGATTGAGATACCTTACTGCCCAAGTGCCTTACTACTCTACTTGACTAATTTCCATGAAAAAATATTCCTCTTAACGACGACTGAAGGAATTATGTGTGCTTTTGAACCAGCAACTATTAAACAAAGATATTTTTTAATCTGTTTTTCTGCTGCCCTTATCATTAACACTGAAAGTGTATAATATAACATGCTAATTGATTATTACATTATACATTTCAAAGATAGATACTATCATGTTGTGACAGATCTTCAAGGGTAAGAGTAATGAACAGGTTTCCAGAACGTCACCTTTTATCCATCAGCTCATAGGTCATCGGCTGCACTGAGAGAGAGAAGGAGAGAAGAAAACTACTGGGACATGGCCTACATCCGCTGCTCCGGTCCCAGTCGAGGTGGGAGGAGAGAGACAGCCAAAAAGGAAGATGTGTCAGCAGCAGGACTGACTTGTGAGGATCGGGTGTGCTGCCGTGCCTCGACTCTATCCATCACTCAGATAATAAAAAGTGAAAAGCGCAGTGGACATGGACACAGGAGTGGCCCGTGATCAGACTGATGGATAGATGTGTCCCTGTGAGAGGCGCTGCTGTATTAGGTGCCAGTGAATGAAACAGGGAGCGCCAGTCTGCATTGACAGGCCTGAGTAACCTGCCCACATACTGTAGGAACGCTGTCTTTAGACTCACAATATTTCTTTTTTTTTTTTTTGAAGGACAAACAAAGTTAAATATTACCATATTTTGACTGGGTATGATTCAAATGGGTGGCAATACATTTGTATCATATCTAACACGATACAAATGTATAGCGGTTCAGAGGACACATCAGAGGTTTCCTCTTTTAATCCCATCCATCCCATCAATCCCATTGTGACTCTGGGAGACTAGGACAGGTCTTTGTATACTGTAGGAAAAGTGTGAAGTCTTGACTGGCCAGGAAACTGCTTTGCCATTGCGACACCCTTGGGTCAAGTGGGTGGGTTATAATAGTTTAAGTCTTTCACGGGTTCAACCAAGTCAAACAGGCTGCAAGGAAGAGAAAAATCCGCACCTGTTTATCAAGGTGGGGGATTGGTCATGGGGCAAACAACAACAACCCCACCCCATAAATTAAAATAATTCTGTATGATTTTCAAGGCTGAAGGCTTAGTTAGAGGTCGAGGCAGAGAATCGAACTGCACCATTGGTGAGCACAAGAACACCACATTTCATGTGTCGACATAATTTTCATTCTGCTTATGAAGCCTTGAATCTAACATATTTATAAATCCCTTAACAAAGTTGGGCATCTGCAACTTCGTTGGTGCTTCTTAGAGGTACAGCGAATGGTAGAAACAGAGATAAAGGAAGGGAGGATGAAGAAGAGTCCAGCAGAGATCAAAGAGGTGCATCAAGGTTTTACTGGGGGCATGAGCCCAGCGCACCACAGCTCCAGCAAAACAGAGCAGGGATCCTAACGCGAGGACAGCGGTAGCCACATACATCTGATAAAGCTGTGTAATTCTACTCTACTTGAATTCTGCTACACCTCGTCACCCAACCTGACTTTCATTAGATTTTTCTCAAATCTCCAACTCCTTTTCATAATGTTACAAAACTCTCCTTTGCTAACCCAGCAAATGTTACTTAACTACCCACAACCCACAACCAGCTCTGTTCTATAGGAGAGTTGAAAGAGCCTCACACTGATAACATAAATGTTTCATCCTTTCCACAGCCTTCACAAGCCAGGGAAAAAATACATGGACCTAAATCTCCTGGCTTTGCACTTACTCAAAAATTTACCATTTACTCCACTTTTTATCCTGTGTGTGTTGTGTCCACAGTCCAAAAATGACTGAAAAATCTGTTTGTTGTTTAACTCCTTTAAAAAGGCACAACTTTGATGGTATAATCTTAATCTTATTTTGAAAACAAGGTTAAAGTATTTTATCAAGATGTACCAAGGACTCCATCTCACTTGATTTGAACTAATGTTTGTTGACAACCAGGGTCCATCTCAACGTGCTTTATATTAAGGACATCACTTTCCCCTTGAGCCGTAAGCCAATAACCTTCAAAGTTAATATCTGGAGTTCCTGGCTTTTGGGGGTCGTTCTGTGCCGCTGCTAGCGCATACGCCAGCAATTTGGTCCTAATTTGACTGGGGAGTGCGTCAAGGTTGCTGTTAAGCATTCCTATTTGTCCCTTTAGTGAAAGGATTTTTATTTTTCCTCTCTATTCAGTGGGGGGTGAAAATGAGAAAATAAAACAGGGGCAAAAGGTTATACTTCATTAGCAGCTTCAAAGTAGCTGTAGTTGCATTGTATTGTTTCAAGAAAATTGAAAGCACAGCCAACAATAACAAACTAATAGAATAAGCAAAAAAAAACTGCCCTATATTACACCATAAAAGTAAAATTACTTCTATTTTTCATCAATTATCACACATTCATTCAGACAACAGACTATTAACTGAGGTCCTGTACCAGAACAGAATCTCACCTTGGCTACAAACTGTCTGTCTTTCTGGTCCAGGTTGGCTGTGGGTGCAACATAGTCTTTCCAGATTCGAACCTTGCGCTCCTTGGCAGACCTGTCCAGGGTTTCGGAAAAATACAATTATACAATGTGGATAGGTATACAGGTTTGCAACACATGATTGTGTGTCTACCTTTCAGCAGCTCGAAGTTTCTCAGCTCCTTGTGAATAAACAGCCATTGACCAGTCGACACAACGGGCAAATCCTTCTTTCAGCAACAGTTCAGTGATGTTGCCATTCTAAAAGAAGAAGTCAGCTTCAATTTGCTCACCTTTTCCCTAAATAAAAAGACACAGAATGCAGGCCACAGCTTGCTACGCCTTACCGGGTGAAGGATGGTGCCCAGGATGATCTGGTTTGGACAGCTCTCCAGAATGATTTGAACGTCCCTCTGCAGAAGACGGGATTCGGTGAAGAACTTGGCCTCTGCTGCAAAGGGCTCTGGTGTTTCTGTGCCATCTGCTTCACGTTTGAATGTTGGACACTAGAACCCAAAACATCAATATGAAATTAATCAACACTCAAACAAAAACTACAACTTCAACCTTCCTCTTAGTTTTAACATTTAGAAATTCATGTCAAAAGGCCCTAGAGATAAGCACAAAAAAAATAAAAAGTCACACTCAATTGAAAGACACAAAACGTCTTCAAAACAAGTGGCTAATAAATAGTTAGTTAGTTAGTTAGAAAAAGAAAGGTTCCATAACATATTAAAATGGATAGCAGAAGAAACTTGTCAAGTAAGTAATATTTACCTTGATTCCAGAAAGCATTACAGTGACAAGGTAGTAGTCCGGGAGGAGCAGGGCACGAACGATACTGCCATCACGCACATGTTCGATGATTGCTACAAAAAAATATACAAACATTTATTTGTTTTATGAAAATACTTTACAGACAAGTGTTACATTTTTATGCTTTGTTTTATTATTATGTTACTCTTTCTCTAAAACCATTTCTGTTACTCATTAAATTGCCGGAACAACAATTGAGGTAGTCCAAGAACAAAGGAGAGGTTTACTTCAGTGCAGGGACTCACTGGAGCTTTCCTCTCAGGTACTTCACAAAAGAGGAAGAAGTTGTGTTTGATGTCCATAATTAATGGTGATTCCCCCCCCTAACTACTAAACTAAACTACCTAAACTAATTGAATTAACATGAATGCCATCATAATTACTGTACTTTACAGCATGCAAAGAAATAATGGAGTTACAAATAAATTGATAAACTGATCAAAGAGTTACAGCATCTACTAGTTGACCTCTGTCTCATGAATGTGTTTGTAAAGACGAGGTCATTTGTAGTGTGATGCTGTACAGCCGTAGATAACAGCCGAGATGCGGTGCTTTTGCGGGGACTCAGTGCACAGTGCAACTGGGTTTTATTTAATGGCTCCAGGTCTGCCTTCCATGAAGAGCAGGAGAGAGAAATAAGAATCAAAGTCTCATACCATGTTCATTTCCCCTGTTCAATTACAGTCTGGTGAAATGAGCCCAGAACAATCGAGTTCCACATTGCACCTCAGGCAGGTCAGAGACAAAAGGAATCAGCCAGTCAACAGCTCTATTAAATGCCCTCAAGCGGATGCTTTCACAATTACAATAAATCTGTAGCAAAACTACTGACATTATTCTATTTCCAAACCCTAGGTCCATAATTAGTAAGTAAATGCAGAGAGTAATAATCAAATGTGAGAGGTTTGTTTGTAAAAATCCTACTCACCATTGATAGGTTTTTGATGCAAAGAATCAACAAAGTTACGTGGATTCTCTATGGTGTACTTCATGTCTCGAATGGTGTGTGCAGCACTTCCCTCGCTCCACTGGCCCTTTCTGGCTGCTTTTGATTGATCCTCCAAGTCACACAGTCTGGCCTGCTCTGGACTGGGAACAAAACAAAATATTAGTCTTAATATTTCAGATCATGATAATTGTAACATGTTTGATTGCACAAAAACACACATGGCATAAATACCAAATACATTATTTAAAGACGACAGCAGAAAATAGGATAGACCCATAGATCTATCTCATTGCCACTGGGCAACACAAGTAGACATACATCCACATTTGGTTGAAACAGAACTAAAGAAAAACCGAAGCCCTTTGTCAGCAGATACTCCATGTTTGACAAATCCACCACAAGCTCAAAAGCAGCACAAGCAGTGAGTAGCTTTCAAAAGGCCCATACACCTTAATAATTCAGAACTTTAAATGGCCAACAAGCTTTTGTTTTCTAAGAAACAAATCTGCCTGAGTGATGTGACAGTGTGAATGTCACTTTTTGAATGAACACGTCTTCTCTTCAAAAGACCAATTGCAGTGACATCCCATGTGCATGCAGTGAGTGAAACACATCAAGAATTAGAATTATTTTGTAATCACAACGTAATATTTCTAATTGAAAGAAATGCTAAATGTTGGTTTTAATTGTTCGCAAATAGCCAAGCAAATGTTTTCCAAACGTTTTGCTTTTTCACTGTAGGCTGTAAGAACAGTGGAGCATGAGGGTGAGCAGGGAGGATGTTCAAGCAAATTGTTGAAGTCTGATATCGATCTCAAAAAGCTAAAGCCAACCACACAGAGCCTGGCATTTTGTTGCTGCCACCCAGCCACCGGACAGCATAAATTATATAATGTTTAAATAAATTACTTTAAACAAAATACTTAGACTAATTATTATAGGAAAGGATTATTCATGCATACTTTTGTCTTCAAATGGTAAATGCTTTATCTCAACAGGACGTCCTTGTGCCTACCTGTTGGAAACTTTCAGAGCCTTGCGAATGCCTATTCACATTCATACTGAAGGAGATTAAAAAGTCCTGCTCCAAGGCTTAACTTTAAAGAAGTAGAGCAAGCATTTTAAATTGTATTACGGTACAGTCTGCCTTTCTTCAGCTCAGCTAGGTGGACGTTTTGAAACCATCATTCATTTCAACCTGTCATTTTAAATTTCTCAAGGAAACCGAGCCTGACCACATAATTCAAGATTTCTTAGAGATGGTGAATTATGATTTTTAAAATATGAATGTGTGTTAATGTCAGCTCAGCTGAAGATACAAGAAAAACTCAAAAAGATCAAATTGAGAATCTGTTTGACACTGGACCCTTTTGATCTGATAACATTCATTTAATTTAATTTTTGTCCATCTAACATTTCAGTTAAATGGATAGTTTACTTTTCCATTTATGTTTAGCTGGTTATATAAGTAAAAAGAAATAGACTTATTTTAACAAAAAAATAAAATAGGAAAAAAAACAACAACAGAGACTGTTGTTGTTTCACAAATAAAAAGCACTATTGCTTTTTATTTGTGAAACTAATTTTAATAAGGGTAAATCTCAAGTGTTTACTGCTTATAACTGGAAGCGACATAACAATACCGATAATTCTGAGGAACTATCTTAGATATATTAAAAATCCATTTATGCTGCAGGTGTCAGACTTCAGTACACCATTTAATAGCTGCTTAACATCACAGATGACATTGAGATTTTAAAACCATGCAAAACTGCATAACTATAACTGCAAAACTATAGTATAATCCCTGCTCTCATCACACACTTAATTAGCATGATATAGCTCTAGTGATTGGCCAGTCAAGTAAAAAAGGCGCTTTGCCTCAGGCCAAATGATGCCCACTTAGATATAAAGCATCATTTGCATTAGTGTTGTTCTGGGCCATCAAACTGGCTGTTTGCAATAGGTCATTAGTGACAAAAAATTCACATCAGCTCTTCTCATATTCCAAGATAAAATGTAGCAGCAGAAGTCAATTGCTTCTAATGTGTGTATTGTGAAAATACTTCCACTGGGGGTACGTAGTGGTGCTCATTTTACACTGTTGAGGGAATGTCTGCTGAAGGGATTTGGCATTATGGGTTTGTTGGTGTCCATTACGCTTTCAGAAGGACAATACTGCCCCCTGCTGACACTGCAACACTACAACAGTTGCTACAACCATGTGTAATTGCGTGTGTAACTGAAGTTTTAGTTGAAGAGTTGATACTTTTGCAAAATATTGCTTAATTATTGACATTTCAGTGTGAGCATATATTTCATTCAGTGTAGAACTTTCTAATCAAATCAATATATTGCTGATGCAAACTGATGTCAATGGCCAAATACATCATGTTAAACAAAATAAACTTACTTGTTTCCTCTGACTTCCCGACGAACAGTGGCAAGGCCCTCACTCACAAGAGTCTCAGCAATGTTCTCGCCTGTGGTATCTGTAGGGAGATGCACAACATAGATACAATTTTTTTTAACTCTGCACACTAGGATTTTAAAATCATCCATAAAGACAGTTTGCAGACCACAGACATGAAGATTATTTGTCTCACACTCGCAAGGAGGACAGCAAGACCACATTCTTGTCAATTTCAGGAAAGATTTCCAACAGTGTTACATGACTGAATGGGGAATATCCAAGGCAAGCTGCTGTCTGCTGCATTTCCATGCATTCTTATTTTAGAGTGAAAATAAAACCAACCCTTGTGTGGATTAGACCTGCTTATAAAGGACACAGGAGTACTATATTTACAGGTAAGGAGCCTGTTACAGTCACTATAAAGGTGATGAATAATGAAAAAGTTAGTACAAACTCAGTATTGGTTTCGTTTGTGCCATTTCCTGAGTGTAAGAGTTGTCACAAGGCAATGGAGCCTGACACTGTCTGACTGCTATGATTGTCATAAAGTTAGTGAAACCTCACAAATTGAGTTTTGTGAGCTGCAACCCCATAACAGAATCACAATGACCCACAGACATGAGGAGTGCCATACATAATCGCTTACAAGAACCGCGACTCGGACCACGCCTCCCCGAAGACGTGGAGAAATAAATCGGGCTTAAAATCGGGGGAAAAATCCTTTAGTGTTGCAGATGGCTTTAGTTCGACGAGACTGATGGTGGTGTAATCTTCATTAAAAAGGACAGAAATTGGTAATTGTAAATATCAATCTCTATATAGCTTTACCACCTTCACATTCAAAGCATTTTACACTGAAAACCATTCACACACACATTTATATACCAGAGGCCTGACTGAACTTATCCTGGATAAATTCTATTTCATCCCAACTGTCAGCTAGAGAGCGGAAATGGAAGCGCTGAACAATTCCCTTTTCATTATCACCCTACATTTGTAACTTTTGTTTTTTCTCACTCAGATTAACTAACCCAGACATGAGCGACTCTGGATAAGTGGTACTACAACGCGGGTTCATAACTCACTCTGTCAACCCCAAATTATCTTAATGAAGCTATGCGTGTTTAAAGAACAGAGGCGGAATCAGCACCAGCTGACCAATTAGAACAATGGAAAAGGTAAGAGCTGCATAATTCACGTATAATCACAAAATACACAAGGACTTAAGAGATAATATATAGCTAAATATAACCCAAAGGAAACATTGAAACAGTGTTCACGTGGAGTCAGCACTTCACTCATACCACCGAACCAAGTTATGCCACAATTAAAGTTAATTTGAATGTCACAATGTCTGTGCCAAGCAGCATGTAGGGTTTATGTACAATTCTGTACAGATTTTAATAGCAGGTTATTAATGCAATACAGTATGATTAAACAATGGGTATGTTCCAGATTGGCATAAACTGCATAAATAAATGTATATGAACATCGTTCCACTTTATAAATCTTTTCATTGATATAAAGCAACCTCACTTTTGTATTTCCTCATGCCTCTTCTGCCCTCTCCATCACACTTGTTCGGCTCACAGCAATTGGATTATATATATTCTCTATACTTTTTTGAAGTATATCGATAATGATATTCAGATGATGTTATAAAAATGTAAAAATTGTCATTAAATTTATTAATAGAGGTTTAAGTATGAGACAAATGTGAAAGGACTGTTATTTAACAGTTAACTACAAAAGTAAAGACATTCATTCATTCATTCATTTTCTACCGCTTATTCCCGTTAGGGGTCGCGGGTGACTGGAGCCTATCCCAGTGACTTTGGGCCTTAGGCGGGGTACACCCTGGACAGTGGCCAACTCGTCGCAGTAAAGACATATCCCTTTATAATCTTGCATGAAAGATTTGCATTTTTTTCCAAAAAAAAAAACCAAAACCAAATTCAGAGTACTGTTCATCTTTCAATACATTTCCCACCTCTAACTGGTACACAGAAGTTAGGCCACCATGATTGGTATTGCATAAGTTTAACCTTTACCCAGAGCATATGCGTAATAGTAGATAATGGTGTAGTATTCCTACAGTATTTACAAACTATAGGTTTAAATTGTCAGACGAATTCTTAGCGAGCAATAGTCCATACCTTTGCCAAGATAGACCATTCCATACTCTCGACCCAAAGCAGTTTTAATTTCCACCGTGAAGCACACCTCCTTGCCAATTAACTTCTTTCGCAGGAACTCTCTGGCTTGAAAGGCCCAGGGCTACACAAAGACAAAAAAAAAAAAAACACATTTTACTTCTCTCACTAATTGTGTGAGTGTGAGTATACAAAACCATGTGAAGTTTGGTTCAGAGCATATTGGAAGGTATACAAAAGGTTTGAGGTTACATCAAGTACTACTACAACTATAAATGACTCACCCACATAACAAATGGAAGCCCTCACTATAGTCACACAAACAAAGTCAGTAAAGACTCTCACCTCATCTGGAACGTCCTTGGTGTCGGGCTGGCCCTGAGCTGCTCTGCGCGCCATGGCCCCAGTTCTAATGTTGCTCAGATTGATCTGACGCTCTGGAGGGGGTCCTCCTCGAGGCTGGCCCCTCACAATAATGGCACATCCGGACAAAACCTACAAAGAGACAGGCACAACATCAACTGCAGGCATTCAAATCAGTCAAAAATAGTGTTCATGATAATGTATCTGGTTCCTATCAAAAACTTTTTGGAAAGAGGTTAGATTGTATATATATATGAGGATATAACAGGGCAAACAAATAGGTATAATGCCCAACTGCATTATGACAGATACGTTTTAACTGTTTTGCCAACTCAGACAGACCGACAAGCTGGCTAAATTTATAGTACCACTCGTCATGTTTCTATGGTGATTGTAGTTCAGCTGCAAGATGAGATCCGACCATCTGACAACTTCGCAAAAAAGGCTACAAAAGATAACCCATAGTGAGCTTTGACAACCACGGCATTTACATGAATCTGAGCAAACATGTTTTATCTGTCAGTCCTCCAGGGGTAACCAGGGGGCTGTTGATCTAAGATGTAGGCAGAGATAAAATCTTTCCCCAAACAAGCACTGCCTCAGTCCTTGGACCACTACATTGGAGAGCAGAGGTGTTGTAGTGAGATCAAAGGGCAATACACACAAGATAACCCTGGATGCTTGATTAGGGTTTTTAAGTTAGATATGAAATAGGCTTTAAAACGCTTAAACAACACAGAGAGCTAGAATAATAAGAGGGAATTTGATAGAGGGCCATAGGCTTAATTATACAGTTCCCAAATGAAGAAAGCCTGCAGAATGTACAATAAAGTGTGTATGGAAGCCAAGGATGTAACTAGTCTCATCTTAATTTTGTACAGCCCATTATTAGCCATCTACAATTACAGTCTAAATAAAAAAAACTGGTTTTAAGGAACGCCGACGGCATGCATCATGTCAGACTGGCAACTAAATAACCATCTACGTGTCACTTTCCCGGTGGTCGGCCTCTACACTGCAATAGACTGAAGTCCACTGAATCTGACCATGCGACCGTGCTTCAATCATGCGATTGAACAAATGTCACACTCACACCAGTTCATCTATGAATGGCGTTTATTAACTAGAGTCGGACTGCTAGGCTACATGTATCAGATAGCATGCAGTTAGCTTATGGGCAATTATAGATTAACCCCCAAAGCTCACACGAATTTACTAGGGTAAAGATAACCCCGTAATAACTACATTAGGGCTACTTGTAATACAGCCTGCCTCCGATGTTGGAATAGTAAGAGTAAAGCAGCTGCTAAAAGTTAGCATAGTGGGAAACTGAACACCTGCTGCAGACAGCAAGTTCTGACAGCGCTAGTGCTCGGTCCTAACCCGGTGTGTGCGCGTAAACCCGAGCTGCGCACCTTAATCCCGGCCTGTACACCGCTACCAGACTCTGAATAACTACGATAACATGCCACATACACTTTTACAATAGTGTCGCAACACATTCAACGCAAGCTCTGTAGTGCTCATTAGCAAGTTAGCCAAGTGTAGCAAACATGCTAGGCTCGCTTTAGCAGATGTGTCTTAAGCAATACAACTTTATAGTTGGTGACAGTTCTTTCAATAGCAGTGGCAATGCGCTGCCCGACTAAACATGAGTTTCAGCTGTAAAACCACAACATCTCACAGCCTCTACATGTGCATCGGAGTGGTTTTGGCTGTACATTACTTGGGCTAACTAGCTGTACCCCTATACTTACGCACAAGGTTTTACACCAGCAGCAGTCTTACCATCTTCACTATGCCTCTCTGCAGAGGAGCAGGGGCTGCCTGAGCCGGAGCCGAAACTGAAGCCATGTCCACGGTCGGAGATTTGGAGCCGATGAGAGGTAAACCAGGAAAAAGAGCTGGGACTCTGACGACAGTGACTGCTCTACTGAAAGCCAAGAGAGAAAGGCTGAGCACGGACCAACACACACGTTATACCGGAAAGACAATCTTCCATGCATCCACATACACACGCGTAAAGTAATTCCGGGATCGCGCACAAAATGAATGGGAGCGAATGGAGCCACCACTTGAGCGCGTGAGCGAATTGAAAAGAAACACTTCCGGGGTAAAAGCTGCGACACGTCAGCACAGCGTGGACGTGAGCGTGGATAGCTGAGGGACGCTGCTTTCAAGACCCCTCTGATTATTCTCCTTTTACCGAAAGTGTGCCTCATCCTTAGCAGAATTTAACCTTTCTATGCACATACCTAAATGTTTGAAATAAGAAAAGCAAGAAAAGCCTATTCAGCTATTTTATTTATGCAGAAAGGAAGTTATTATTTCTTGGCTTTGGATTTATATTAAGCATACAGGCCCATGTTGATACTATGTGGTTGTGATGTGGCTCAGCATCTCGTGAACTGCTCTTTATAATTGAACGCGACAATGTATATTGTCATTAATTTACATTACAAGCCCTTTATTAGAAATAATAATTTAAATTGGGCAGCCACAGAACACGTAGACTAAACGGTTTAGATTATTGCAGAAGAAATGTTGCCAAAAGCACCTTTTTTTAAAACATAAAGGAAAATATTTGTGTGGTCTAACAGTGCCTAAACAACGTCTGGGAGAGAATTAGAGCAGTTCCAATTTCTGGGCAGTTGAAATAATTGTAGCTTTTTTCTACATTTTAAAGTAGCCAAACACAATTCCGGCCCAATTACAAGAAGGCTTAGGCTAATAGGTTACATCAATACTATTAATCAAGCCTTTTAAAAAAAAATCAACGTTGAAGTTGTCTAATTGAGGGATATTCGATGTGTTTTCTGAAAATGCCCACAAATTTAGGTTTACATTGTATTATTCTTATTATTTGCCAGCTTTGCGACCAGGTGCGTATTCTAGTGATAGCATAAGTTATCCACGGTTTGAGTTTAATCACCAAAACAAAACTGTCTTGATGGACAAGACCATAAAATAACGCCAAACCAGAAAAGGAATAGTAAAGGAGTATGTAGTAATGTTGTAAATTAACAGGACACGAAAATCTGTGGCACCGTTGCGCACGGGTCATCACTGTGCGCTTTTGGAAACGCTTGGAAACCGTTTTACGCAACCAAAGTACTAAAATACACCTGATTTTGCAAGCCCATTTGTCTATTTACGCGCATCACAATAGAGTACAATGTCGTTCTAACACAAAGACTATATTATCTGAGAGATTTAACAGTCATAACAAATAACAAATTTGAGGAGTTTTTTTTTTTCCTCTTTACGCACACAGTGTCGCTGCGCGGTCTCAAAAAAGGACACTGACTAATCGCCATTTGGTACACAATATATCGGCAATAAAATGCTATACTGTACATCAACAGGCACATAAAGCACTTTATAAATAAAAAAAAGACATGTCATATTTGTTCTTTGTCTTGTTGGCATGGAGATGATGGTGTCCAAAAATGACTGTTCCCTATCTAACATGACTGATTGTACACACAGAGAATTATTGTCGTGTAACTAGTGGTTAATGTATAATTTGGACCATATGGCATTTTAGAATCCAAGCCTTTATTTCGGTGGCTCTTCGATCTTTGTGGACCTAACTAATGATATTCAATTAGTCATTAAACAGAGAAAAGACCTGGCTCGTATGTCCTTTCACATAGGCTAATATTTGCTGTTCAAATATTTTCCTTTGAAACCTTTACAACGCATTTTATCTACAACCTGTCCAGGGAACATCTGTGAGTTTTTTAGACAGCCTTTCTAAAGAAGCAGGTAAGCGAGCCAATTGATCCTTTCCGTTACCCAATACACATGTCAATTTGTCCACAATTAAAGTATAGGCCTACAATACGTGATATATGGTATTTGTGATTATTCAAGAACCACAGGGAAACAGATTTACAAATGTTTGTTTTCTGAAAGATTGAAGATGTTTTTAAATCTGCACCACTCAACCAAGAAAAGGTCACGTGACCTTAGGTGCGTTTCTGGTAAGGCAGTGGAGCACATTATGCCATTTAAAATAAATGATTCTGATGACACTTCAGGTAAGGTTTATTAAAGACCACACCTTTGTGTCTAAGTCTAAAATGCAGTACCCTATTGATTTTGCACACCTGTAAAGTGGTCCAATTTGAATTCGTTTATAACTATTTGTTTGTCACAAATTGACAAAAAATAAATGACTAGCCTATTCTAACAGCTTAATAGCGACATCTTTGCTAATAGAATTCGATTATAATCTACAAAAATACAAACACTTGCGTGAATCGACTTACTGTAGTGCATGGGCAATCGAAGGTCTATTTCACTAATTGCACTCTAACCTTTATGCTCAGAATTTAAACTGTATTTTTATCTTTAAGGTTTTCTATGTTCTCAAACACGTGCAGAACGCATCTGAGTGAACTTTTCAGGTAGAGCTGCAGTCTATGAGTAACCTAAAGCCCACTACGTCACCTTCAGCTTTCCATAAAAGGCAGGCGCGGAGCATGATTGAACGCGAGGGAAATCTGTCAAGACGCTCGTTACCAAAGGACGTATTTTGTGCCATCGCTTTTGCCTTATTTGTTGTAGAAGATGTGCGGACCAAATACAGAATTATGCCTTTATAATGGTACTCTCCTTTATTCTATATCCTACACAACCTTTAGTTGCACACTGTAACTAATGCCACATTGAAACGTTTGTATTTTAAGAATCCAGCAGGGTGAACCAGTTAGGAGGAACGTTTTTGAACGGCAGACCTCTCCCTGAAGTCAAGAGGCGAAAAATGATAGAACTCGCCTCTGAGGGAGTGCGCCCGAGTCAAATTTCCAGAATATTGCGGGTAAGTGGGCTGTGGGCTAATTAGATAATAACTGCGTAAAAAGACACATCTGTTGAGAATCGAGTGTTGCCCTGTCTAATGATTTTCTGTAGGTGTCTAACGGTTGTGTGAGCAAGATCCTGAGCCGCTATCGCCGCACAGGACTCCTGGAACCCAAGACCATCGGTGGGAGCAGACCGCGGCTTCTCACTCCCGGGGTCATCCATACCATTATCCAGTGCAAACGAGAGAATCCCAGCATATTTGCCTGGGAAATACGGAGACGACTCTCTGTAGAGCAGACCCTCAAGGGCCCCAAAGTTCCAAGCGTAAGTCTGGCACACTTAATATCTTAATTTCGCGTTTAATGTCATGGATACTTGATGAGTGAGAAAGATTTCTGTCTTTGAAAGGTTTCTTCCATCAACCGCATTTTAAGAAAGATCCACATAGACCATGGTCCATTGTGTTTGGAAGTCAATACGAAGGTTCTAACTGAACGTGGTAAGTTAGTTTCAATTCAGTTATGGTGTTTAGATCTACAGAGTTGGATTAAAGGCGAGCATGTAATGTTTTTATCCAGTTATTACAGACGAGGTTGCTCTAAAACACATTGGTAGCAGTGGCCAAGATAAGCGTCAGGATGGTCAACCCAGAAATCGTACCACCTTCAGCCCAGAGCAGACCAAAGCGCTTGAACAAGGTACATCTATACATGTCCACATCAGAGACTACTAGCTGTCTGAACTTACTGTATATGGACTGTTAAACTTCCAGAGTTTTCTGTTTGTCATTATGCTGACCTGTATACAAGGGAAAAGCTCTCAGCAATGATCCAACTTCCAGAGGACATTATCAAGGTAGTATTTATCCTTCTTGTCTCCCACAAACAACATAATGTTAATGAAAGAATAATATTTTATTAACATGATTTCTGCCCATATTATAGATATGGTTTTCTAACAGAAGAGCCAAATGGAGGAAGGAGCTTGTGCAAAATAACACAAAGGGTAACGAGAAAACAACTAACTAATATTTTAAAAACAAATATACTAGTAGTCTGAGCAGGTTTTGTATTGCAGTTGCAGCCAATCAACAGGATTATTCACCACTTCATCAAAGTTTTCCAAGCAGTGTTCCATTGCAACAAGTAAGTTTTAAAAGTTTAATATTTTGGATTTCTGTGCTTGGATTTAATATTATCATTTTTCATTTAGGTAAGAACATCTGGTGTTTATCATGATTTCAATGATTCGGTCTTAAACGCAGTCTACAACAATGTTAAAAGTAGGTTACAAAAAATTTCACAATGTCATAATTAATTAATGTACGAATGGCTTGGATTGTTGAAAGATGTATGATTTATTATTATATCACATGTTTTTGATTTTCTGATTAAATGTGTGGATTGAATTTACTTCAAAGCTTTTTCCTCTAATCTCCACAGTATCAATGAACAATGAACATCCACCATCAGTTCCTATACCTCAACCTTACCTTCATCAGTCTAACAATGAAATGATTCAGAACACAAAGAAGTCACGTCTGGCTCGGCTCGACCCGGGACACATGGACACAAGGCCATATCTCACTTTGGCGGCAGACACAATGAGAAGGGATTACAGCCCACTGACAGATACTTGGAGCCAGCACAGACCTCCTCTTACATGGAGCCAAACATATGAGAGGAGTTTCTACTCGCACCCTCGGGAGGTCAGTGCACATCAATACATGGGTGGACACTAAGTCACATGTTTGATACATGTAGCCCTATGTATTTTGGATTATAATATGCTATACAATAATCAGGGTAATCAAAGTTTAGGCTGAATTTGGGTGACCAAGGGCAAAATGTATAAACTGGACAGTTATGTAGTGGTCAAAGAAAGAAAAATAAGGGTGAGGGGTTAGAAAGCAAGGAAGGAATAGGGAGTGAAGTCTAGCCAAACAGACAGGCTAACTTGCCCTAAATATTCTTGTCATGTAAAAATGTCAGAATATATATATATATTTTGATTGATCTGAATGACCATGATCTGAATGATCAGCAGTGATCTGAATGCAAGAAAAATCAGTTTGTTTGAGACTGCAGAGACACTTATTAGCCACTAGAGGGAGGAATAGGACTGTTGCACATTTCATCACGCGGAATACAATCTGGTTTAAATGAATGGCTCCAAGCTACAGCTTAATAACATTACTGCATACAATTTACACCGCTCTGTATAGCTGGTCCATAAACTATGCTAAAATGCGAAGTTGTAAAGAACAAATGTGTGAAACGTAATGTAATGTACTGAGTGTAAAATAAAGCTGTTATTTATGATTATTTTATAATTACAAATTACTTTGAAGATTGTCCAAGTGGACGAAATGTTATAAAGCCATGACTGATTGTAATCTTCTATCAAGTGAGGAATTTAAATTAAGTGATTTTGGCAACTCACGTTTCTTTGATTCAATGCCCTAACATATTTGGTCAGTAATGTAGGCCTATTATGGTCACTGCATAAATCACAGCTCATGGATCACTTGAGGTTGCCTCTGGATGGATGATATGAATGCTATCTCTTTTATAGTCTTGCTGTTTGTCTTAAGTGCCAAACACTCTTCCAGGTTTTCCTCACCCAGATAGAGCAATGGGAAAACCTATAAAAGTACAGTTGAATAAAGTCTAAGCATGATCCTCTATCTGTACTATGTCTGCTTTTATGATTGCAACAGGACAGAAGCATTGGGTTCCTTTATGTGCCTTTACTGCACTGGGGAGATGGTAAAACTTGAATCTGAAGGGAGAGGGAGAGGAAATGGGTCAAAAGGCAGCTGGGTCAGCACACTAGACAAATAGAGTTTTAACTTATTGAACAGTTCTAACACATTATAGCCTATTTTAAGTACAGGGGTGCTTTGACACTTGCACAATGAGACTAAATCAAGAACTAAAGCAATACCAGACAGGGCTTAAACAGTGCTAAACCAGTACACAATCAAATCTACATTAGGACTCAAGAGTGTTTTCTTTCCCAAGACCATACCTATAATGAGGGCCTGAGATGATCATTTCAAAAGTATACCAACCAAGTATAATTTCATTACCTGACACAGTATTAATAATATTGGGGAAATTATGTGTTAAGACCAGGGTAATTATTTAGTTTAGGCAACAACTGACAGTGAGGTATATAAATGCATATAAACCACAGCAGTTCAGGAATACTCGAGCTTTTTTACATGATGTAAATGTTTGTCATGGTTTGTGTTTATTATAATCCATATACTGTATATAAAGACTAAAAAATAGGCAAGTCATAAAATTCATTATGACAAAATAGCAGCATTTGTTAAACTTTACACTTTACAGAAAGGAAAAGAAGATATAAAAATACAGTACTTTGGTGTTTTTACAGTATTTACAAATGTACATTTCTAAAAGCACAAGGCTATTTACAAGTGTTAATTAAATAAAACAAGTGTATTATCTTCGAAACAATTAACAGCCACATGACCTTTACAGTCAATTAAGAGTTTGAATACAGATATCACACAGTTGTCCCATTTTGTTCAACAATTCCTCTAAGATTGATGTAAATAGCATTTGTGTGCACTGCTGTACATTAAAACATAGTCTTACCATTAAGTAGCCACAAAATATGCCATAAAATACACCTGTAAAATATGCCATTTATGTTAAGGAGAGTACAGCTTCTTTGTCATTTTTATAGTGCACTTTGGGAACAGTCTTGTTTCTAAAACATGCTCTACAAATACAGTGGATTGATGAATGCATCGTTTATACAATTTCTGACTAGAGGCTGTGAACTATTACACTATTGTATTGAGGATCACAGTGATCATTTAGTGTATCCCATACAATTCTGTCTGCATTATGATTTTCTTGAGATTCTGGCCAACACACATGCCCGATGCCTGAGGATCAAACAAATATTGTTGTTGTCACTGGTTTCCATCTCAGTAATAAAATCCAGCAAGAGCTCAAGATGCACTTTTTTTCTTTGACATTTGATGCCAGATGGATGATGTCACTGTTATCAGTAAAAAAATATGCGTATGTTGTGGCTTTAATTGTTTTAATGTATTGTTGCCTGTGCAGCAGTAAGCGCTGGCTGTTGTAAATGTGCTTTATAAATAAATGTGATTTATTCTTTGATTTGATTTGAAATAACATTATGAAGTAGGTCTGCAGCCACGCACACATAAAAATAAATAGATTCATATTACAATATTCACACAAAAATGCAATACTCAGATCTATAAGACCCATAAACCTGTGGTAAAAATATACTTCATAAATCTGTACTTTCCATTGTTAAAAAGTGTAAACTATCTTACTGACCACACACAGCCCGCCAGGGGCCAGAGTTCCCTCCAAATAGGAGACTGAGTAGCTATGTTATATTTGGCATAGCTCTTCTCTCGTTCTCATGCTACAAATATTAGCACAAGATTTGAGGCCGTTTGTGGAGTCCTTCTTTGAGCCTCTCACGGGTAAACTGACTGACACTTACATTTAACTTGGGAAAGGCTACAGCTACTGCTCACAATCAGCATTCGAGAAAAACTTTTACCCGATTGCCAAAATAGATAAAATGTTTAGACTCAAATATAAACTTACAAGAGTGTTTTGCCAATTTTACATAAAAGGACTTTTTCTTCAGTCTATTTTTGCAGTATATATGCTAATAACGCCTGATATAATCATTCCAATACTGATTACTGAGGACAAGTTTGGCCAAAATGTGAAATCCAGTATGGAGCATCAAAAGACAGGGTAGTCTTTGTGTCAGTCCTTTATCAGTGGATAAAGGAATGCACCCTGAAGGCTATGTTGTAAAACCAACCAATGCAACATAGAAGGCAAAATATTAATGTAATGACCCTTAAAACTGAAAAGATGAACGAAAGATGCAGGCTATACATGAACAGTCCTTTGTGCAGATCAATCATGTCTCATGTAGTCCCATACTACCCATACTCCATCAAAATTCAAGTATAATCCAGGAGACATTGAAATGTTTGTAGTCTTTGTTTGCATGGCTTCATAAAATTTGAACATGCAAAAACAATTCCTATATGTGCCCAGGACTCGGTTGTAATAATATCTTCATTCATTTTACATCCCATGTGGCATATCCATCTGGGTTGAAACATTCAATTAGATCCTCAAAATACGGGTCTGAATTCCCATTGTCCTCTTCCCGGGCTCAGAAAATGCATCTTAATTTCTCTCCACACTGGGGTAAAGTTTGAAGACTTTGTAAATCCACTCTGAATAGAAGGCAACATTGACAAAAAGTGCTGGTTGTGAAGAAGCACATTTTGTCCTTTGGATGCTCACACCAAGGATGACTTTGCGTTCATGTTCTTGACACACAAGTGGACCTCCATAGTCCCTCTGTGAAGGTAAAGCAAAGGTGAGGATGTCATATTACACAGACTGACGACTACTGTCCTTCTAAACTTAAACTTCTTACATCACACACTCCCTCTCCTCTCCTGCCTCCAGCACATATTCTGCTGTCCCCAGCATCCCCTTTGATTTGTGAGCACATCTTGCTGTCCAGCGGCATGGTGACCGAGTTCAGTGTGTCGTCAGACCCTGTGCCTGTAACAAAATTAACTAAGCTGAGTATCTCACCAGAGAATTCAATGTTAGATTTTGTGAATGTGAGTGATGCCAGTACTTTTGGTTTCCCCCCAGCCGTACATGGTGCAGTTGGTGCCTTCAGGGATGTGACATTCTTTCACAGGAAGATGAATTGTGGAGGCACCTTCAGATACAGGGGCAGGACTAGCACAAACAGCAGAAAATACAACTTTTTAAGGACTAGATTGACTAACCCAAATGTCTGTATGAATGTTTATTATGTGAATTAGATTTGATTTTTTCAGCATGAACATTCATAAAACTTTACCTTAATTCAGTCATTAAAAAGCTGTAAATCAAACCTAAACCTAAAAAGGAAAGGCAGGTAGCTGCTTACTCTGTTAATTTCAACATGACGAGGTTGGACCCCTCTGGGCCACAGATGAGCCGGGAGATGAGGAGTCTGGGATGGTTAAAAGACTCATTAAGCTGTTTCAGCCCGACCTGCACACTGTAGTCCTTCAGATCTGGAACACTGCTCCCGAAAACAACAAACAGAAGACACACCAGATGCCAGCCATAAATCATTATGTGCACTGTCTAATGTAGGACATACTTTGCCAACAAGTTGTCACATTATCTGAGATAGCCATTGAAACATATTATAACACTTATATTAAATATAAGACATATTTTAATCCTTCGAACTGTTAGACTCACTCTTGCAGCAGGTCACGCAGTACACAAGAGCAGTATGCAGCTGTGACCGGAGCTTTGGGATTCCACCCCATTACCATATTATCTGATCTGTACCAGTAGTTACTGAAAGCCAACTCTTTAGTAGCCTAAAGCTACTGATCTATACCATGTGTTTTATATGTACAGTAGAAAGGAGCTTTTCAATGTTGCCTGACGTACCAATACTTTGTATGTACTACATTGTCCAAATACACACGACCAGTGTTCTTTAATAGGTAACATATTGTACATATATTCAATTTATCCTCTATGAGCTTTTGAGCATTTAAGTGATAACAATCATTTTACATAGCAAGAAACATAGGACGGAAATGTATGGATAAAAGCATTGGAGAGTAAAGATTTACCAAGAGGTGAAACATTGTTGGTCTGTCAAAACCCAGTCCTCCCTGATCAAAGAGCCCCCGCATAAATGAACATTCCTAAAAAAAAAATGACATTGCTTTATCCAAGGCATCTAACATGGATTAAACAAATATTAAATTACTTACTTTCTTTGAATGCTAACAACCCAGCTGCCATCTGAACCTCGCACTTCATGTCCTCCAACTATCCGGGTATTTATGTGCACAAAGCATGAAATCTTGGCTTCTGTTACATCTGAAACAACATTATGGTTGACATTGTTTAGTTACAGGTAAGTGCTTATCCCAAATTTGCTAAATTATGAAGAAAAACAATCTTACAGCTGACTTGAGGGACTGCAGTTACAGATTCACCTAAAATAAACACAAACATACTGAGTTTTATAGAGAAAAGACACACATATATAAGTATAAAATTAGTAGAATATATTCAAGCAGAAAAAGCATTCAAGGGTATTTCACCAACTCAAGAGCAAAGAACAATATTGTCTTATATGAATAAAGTGAAGGGAAGTGAGCTACATATCTGTCTGAAAATTTCCTTGATCAAATTTGACAAACCACAATGAACTCATATAGGACACAACATTTGTCTTCTGTTATTTATGAATGAGACCACTTACACCGCTTCAGTTTACAGTAGTCCCAGGACAGGCGCGTGTTTGGGTTGGTATAACACCAGGGGCCATGCTTGTCTCTGTCTGGGTTTCGACAGTAATTCTTTTCCAGCCCTGCATGGGATATTGTAGAGTGTGAATCCGCACTGAAAAACACACAAAAGAGTTTTCATACATTCACACTCAGTATCAAACACAATTGTTTGTGTAGTACACTAAACATAGAAACAAACATGCCATGCCAGATAAGTCTGTGGCTGCACTGTAAAAGACCTGTAGTAAGATCCTGAAGAAGGAAACAAGAGTTTTGTGAGAGTGCTCATGGGAGTATGAAAGTATGCACTCTGAGCAGGACAGACCAGTAGAAGTCACGTTGTTTGTGGAATTATTTTGGTTGTATTCCTGACTTTATAACTTCACAGATATAGTAATTATGTTTGGATGTCATGCTGCTTCCAGTAGATTTAAATAAAGTAATCTTGAAAGGCAACTACAAGATGGAAGTTTAGAGTCACACACAAAGAGGTATTGCACAGCATTGAGCAACAATTTGTCAGTGGGTGCAGATAATTGTACTTCTCAGGAGAATGTTAAACAAGCTGTAGCTCTAAGCGATTTTTGTGAGATGACCCTTCACCTTGGGCAGGGCAGACTCGCTGGCTGCAACCAATGTGAGGGAGCTGATTGGCTTTGATCTGCTTCCCTTAGAAAGCACTTCCTAAGGTCATGGGTCAGCTCTGGAACATGTCCAATCCGTCTGTGCCATTTTGGCTTTTCAAATTCCGTAAATTAAGTAATTCTTACAGAGACAAAATGCAACTCATTAATCAGTACCTGTTTATATGTTGAGACCAGTTTGCACAGGGTATTCCTGATCGAGTAATAGATAATGTTCCCTGGTAGGTCTCCCCAGTGTCTTCGTAACACTCTGTGAAAGAAAATAATCTTTGTTTAGATGACATGGTTTGAAGCATTAATGTCTGTTTTCAACTTTTCAACTTAGGTTTTTGATTTTTTTGTTCTTCTTTTTTTTTTTTTTGCTAGAGCTGTTGTCTATATCTTCAGTTTAATTCATATTTTGGTCTGTCCTTAAATAGAACCAGTGCCTTCAAACCTGATTTATTGCTACAGAGAAATATGGGAAATGATGCACACATTGCCAGAGAGTGGTATTTCTTTTCTTCCATAAAACTGAATTCACAGGGCAATATGCTGCCAAGAGGCTGAATCCTTTGGGTCCAATACCAAAAGTGCCTGAGTAATTCCACTTTGTAAAAACATGACATGTCTTTGAAAAATCTGTCTCTCACGATTACATTCACATTATTAAATATATGCTTGTTCTTTGTAGAGCCAACGCTATTGTGACCTTGAGTATTTCAATGAATTACCAGTTTCTTGAGAGGCTTCAGCACCACACCGTGGGATGTGAGTGCAGTTGGCTCTCCTCTGATTTGGATTTGTGGTGAAGCACCATGGTTGATCTGAGCCATCAGGATTACGGCAATAATTCTCTCTCAGGTCTCTAACATAGAAAAAATGACAGGAGCGGATGTAATACTACTTTTTACTTTCAATTGTTTAACAGTCACAAACACAAACAATACTGGCATTACTCACTTGCACTTGTAGTTCTCAGGCAGAAAGGAGTGTTTGTGGGGGAACTGTGCATCCCAACGCTGACAGGACACACCCTCTGGAGTAACATTTGTAGTGCCTCTGTAATCAGTCCCCTTTCCCTCTAAACAGGATGTTGATGTATTAGCAATAGTCTCCTCATTGTCGTCTGAGTCTATGAACAGAAAAAAACATGAAATGTTAATTGAAACAAAAAATAACTTTTCCTTCACTAATAAGTAAGGCCATAGCCAATAGAAAGAAAGATGATTAGGAGCCAAGAAGGGAGACTTTAATCCCTTGAAGAATGTGTCATGTTTAACCCAGTAACAGACGATCAAAAACAGTAGCATAACCCTGTCCACTGCAGCGAGATAGGAAACTCTCTGTATTCATAACAGAGGTGCCCCGCATTCTTGGACGTACTGCAGACGTCAGAAGAAATGTTCTGACAGCATGCAATGGCACAGGTTGCCAACAGGGTTTTTTCTGTTTAAAACATCAATAATTCAGGTAATTCATTTATACAACATACAAAATATGTCATAAAAGCTGACGGTATTCATTCATGTTCGTTAAAAACATATACAATAGGCTCCATTCCTCTGAGGTCAGGACTCCCCTGAAAAGAGATTCCAAATCTCAGTGAGACTTTCCTGGTTCAATAAAGGTCAATAAATAAGAGAACTATTCCAAACATTTTCAAATGGAATTCTGCTCTTTAGCAAGGCTGGAACCGGCATAGACGGAATCTCTCCCTTCTGGATTTCTGTCTCTGTTTCCTTAGCCTTTGACAAATACGGTGGAGCAGATGGAGGAGTGAAGGCAATGTTTTGAGGAGTAAAGTGAAGGCCTCGAATGAGGAATCTTTGGTTTGATGTAACGCATGCCAGTGTCTGCGCTGTACCATGTACAGGTCAGTGGTTTTTATCTTTCTAAGGGCAGCCATACAGGAATACAAACATCTGGACAAATGAATATCCTCAGTCCACAGTAAATCACTGTATGTGCATGTAAAATACATGTGGGTGTGTTAGCGTGTGTGTATGTGTGTCTGTGTGAGTGTACGGGAGAAGGCAAGATAGATGCTCTGGTTGTTTGTTCTGCACATGTGTGCACATGTCAGCATACAAAGGAAACATGACCAGACTCTCAAATGGCATGTTATTGTTTTTGCAGCCATCTAATTCATCTGGTCTTTTACATTATGTATGAAGGCAGATGCTATCCAAACTACACTTTGTTTCAGGAAAAAGCTGGATATGTTTTTTCCCCTTTAACACGTATTTAACCATGAAAGTCCCACTGAGTTTTGGAATCTCTTTTTCAGGGTGAGTCCTGGCCCCAGAGGAGTGGAGCCTATATTGTACATGATTTTAGAGAACATGAGAAGAGGGGAGAAACCTATAGTTTGTTTGTCGTTTTTAACATTGTATATGTAATTAACATTTTCAAAACTCTCACATTATTAATATTCACCAACATTCATTTTCAGGTACATGCATAGCTTTAGAACAGCTTTTTTCAGCAAAGTGAAGCAGGGGTGGACTGCCATTGCACAGTCAATCCTAGCGCTGCTTTTAGCTCTCACTTCGGAATTATTAGCTTCAGACAAGACACTCTTTTTGGAGGAAATGCCAAAAAGGGCTTTTTAGGTAGTCATTTTGAAAGTGCCCCTAAAGAGGTGCTTTGTGTTATGTTAAAATGAAAATGTCTGGAACCATTTCTTACCACACACAGTGATGTTGCAGTACTCCCAGGGAGTTTTAGGATCCATAGTGTAACACCAGGGACGCAGGCGATTATCTGGGTTACGACAGTAGTTATCCTTTAAGTCTTTGTCACGGTACCTGACAACAGAGAGAAAAGGAAAACATATGAGTGGCCATAGGACAGTGCGTGAGGTCTGTCCCTCCTGAGGATATTTCTTCTGATGCATGAGCCAGGTGTGTAGGTGCACTCTGGGAAAACACTTCTCTTACTTTTTTGGCTGGAAGTGGTGTTTATGAGGACGCACGGAGTCCCATCGCTGGCACTCCCGGCCACTTTCTGTGTGATCCACTCTGCCTCTGTAATCTTCCCCATTACACTTCATGCATTCCTCTGTGGAGAGACATAAAGTCTTAAAGCATCATTAAATAACAGGCCTTTACAGAAACTAATAGAGACTAGGCCTGTAGAAAAACTAAGAAATCCAAACTTACACTATCATAGTGTACTTGGTTGCCCCTAAAAGAATGAACTACATGTCTTATTTTGTCTAAACACTTAACGTATTTCTGTCTTGTGAAGTGGTTGAGAGGGTCTTACCCTCTGAACATTGCGGTATGCCACACTCCTCAGCACGTACATTTGGGTCAATGGTGTAGCACCAGGGACCACCAGGATCGTTGTTGGGATTTCGACAGAAGTTTTCTCGCAGGTCATGCGCTGGATATCTATCAGGATAAAACCTGCAAGGTGTGGATATAGTTATTTTTTTTTAAATCTGACGATTAGCTTTGAAAATATATTTTATAAAATACAGCTCTGCACAGAATAGTACAGTTAACACTCAACGCTGTGTAACTCTCTTCTCACAGTGCACTCCACAACAGAAAACATGAACTTTGAGTCCACTTAGAAACATCTATGGAAAATATGAATGGCTTTCATGCATCTTTAATAAAGGAAAAATTATATATATATATATATATATATATATATATATATATATATATATATATATATATATATTGTTATTAGCCTTTAACCATGCTCCTGAGTACCTTAAATTTTCCATCTCATGTTTTGAAACAAAAAAAAAAAAAAAAATGTTTATTATGCACTATATGAACAGGTTTCTCTGCTGTCTGGCATGACACTTACTGTGTGCATTCAGCCAGTTGATGACGCCTAGCAGTGTACATAATTAGTCATGCACTTTAAGAAACGCTACGATCAGGCTTACAGTTGCAATTATCCTGTTAAGACGGCAGAAATGCTCAGAATGAGTCTGGCGGTGATTGAAGGACTTAAACCAGCATAAGTGACGCATAAGTGACGTATATGTTATGAAAAAACATCACAAATCAACAGGGTTCAGCAGGAAGTGTTTTCGATGTTTTGAAGGGAGAGGATTTTCTATCTCGCATTCCTCAAAATGGCATTAATGCAGCTAAATGCAACTCCAGGTGTGTATTTGATGATGGAACAACGTTAGAACATGCTTAAAAGTCAAAAAAGTCACTGTAGCAAAATATGTGTCCTTGTTGCATGTGAAACTATAAGACATTTTACTCAAGTGTGAAGCAGCCAGTGTCTGTCACAGCACAGTAACCTCCAGCCGCACAGAACAATCCTATGAACCACTTGGAGTAACCCATGCAAGTCTTTTTCAAGCAGTCTTTGAACATATTTAAACCTAATCCCTCTCTGTCATCGACTCCATCATGTCAGCTTGAACAAGTGACTGTAGCACAGACATTTGGAGAAAAAAGCATCTCTGGTCCAGACATATGGTATGTAACAATGGGAGAGGCAGGGATGACTGCACTAAATGGACAGTGTGTGAAATTGGTCCTCTGTCAGTGCAGGATGATGAAAAGCTGGTGTGTCAGCACCCCCTGATCCATGCTGACTGAGCTCCCTCCCACCTAGAGACACACAGCTAACACACAGAACAACTTTGAGAAGAAATTTAAGTCTATTAAGGGACTATTTTTAAGATGACAAGCTGAGCCTAATCCACTAAGCAACACGACAGTCTCCCTGTGTGAAATCAGTGATGTAAAAGAAACAAAATGTGCTGTCTTGGTCCCGCCCCTCCCTTCTGCAGCCTCTACCCCAGGCAATGACTCTTTTCTTGGGGGAGTCTGCTTTGCTCCCACAATACCCTGGGGTTTATACAAGGCTTCCACGCTAATGCTCAGCATTATTCAAGCCAGAAGGAGAGGAAACGTACAAGTTAACCCAGTGAACAGCACTGTAAGAAGGACATCACAAATTACAGTGTAAACATTGCTATGAAACAAAATCTCAAACAAGTTTATTTCAAAGTGGACTAAACAAATATCTGTGTAACATTTGACTATAGACTCCAAGTCTTATAGTTAATATGATACTGTTAAAGTGTGAAAGTGCTTCTCACACTACAGCATGTGGTTACAGTCTGAAAACACCTACGATTTGGAGCAAGTTACATATATATACATATAATGATGTTGCGTTAACAGATGTTGATCAGTTATTTGTGCTCTTGCCAAAAGCTGCTCCCCCTGGAAAGCAGGCAAACATGATGCACACATCTCATTATGGAACATGTTAATGAGGTCTGACTGTGATGAGAGAAATGCCCTACATCCCATGAGTGCAGTAACATGTAGTGGTGACTCTGCTCATGTCGGCCATAGATGTAGATGTAGATGTGTTTTTGATCCATTACTTCGGACAAGAGCCAAAGGTTTTTAATCTTTAATATATTCTGGACACGCTTTAATTTTTTCAATAATTATGAAAACACTTTTGTTTCTTTAAGGACCTAAAACCTGTTGCTTATCATGACTTTGTGCCCGGTAACATTACATACTTATTATACTGTGCTGTTAGTTAAGATTAATAGATATTTTCCATCTATCAAGGCTACAACACTAAACACTGACAACCAGGTGGAAGTCCTAGTCTTTTGAACCTGTTAAGAAATCACCTTTTGCTCACAGCAAGCAGTTGAGCGTGAAAATAATAGGTACCTGAAGCTCCAGTGGTGCGTGGTGCTCAAAGACGCTAACTATCACACAGCAGGATGATCCTATGTTAGGTAACTCCTGTGGCACTCTTTGACCCTCACAAGCAGAGGTGGGCAACATGTCAAAAATGTATGTTAAGATCACAATTTGGATTTTATCTCAATTCTGCTTTATCCTCTCCGTAAGTGGTAACAACTACAATTATCCATTTCTCTGGTTAAATTTCCTGGCACTTAGGCAGAGTCTGACAAAAGCTGACAAAAAGGAGGAGGAGTAGTAGTAGGAAAAATGTCTGAACAAAGAGCACAGAAAAACACAAAATTAACAAAATGGTTTCATCCTAAATTACTTAAAAGCACAATGCATTTTACCATTAAAACCACCTTCTTCTTGTTGCTGTTGTAGCTTTAATCTATTTTCTCAAGAATGTATTTGCTATTTGTTCTGTATGTTGTCCTCAATGTGATGTGGCAAATGTTGAAGTGAGTCAAAGACAAATTTCCCACAAGAGACCATAACATTTATTCTAATCTTTTATAGCCTCATAGTTTTACTCTACTTGGACAGTATTGTGTTAGATTGAAATATATTTTAAAAGTAATTTTTCTTGATTTTGATAGGATGTCTCTATTCTCTTGCAGTCTTAAACTGGAATTTCCCCACTGTGTGATAAATAAAGGTTCTCTTATCTTAACGTAAAATAGAAGCTTGTCACAAGAATCAGAGTACAACATCATAGCCTTGGAAGTTGTCAAAACAACTAACAATTAAGAACTAAAATATAATTAATGTTACCTTGACCATTAAAATAAAGATTTTTCTAGCATTCCTGACGCAATAATCAGACCAGACAAACACTCTTTTTAAATTGTATTCTCTGTGTACATGAAGTCAAGCTTTTACTTCCACCTTGTATTTTCATGTGGTTTGAGTGTAATTATTGAGAAGTGGTAGATGCCAAAGCTGTCCTTTCGAATTTACTAATCCCTCAATTTCTTGCAGCCAGTGGGAAAATATTTGGGATACACCTGAAATCCTGCAGCGATGGGAAAAAAAAAGCTCATTTGGGAGGAGATCCCTGCTTGTGTTGAAAGAAATTTGACTAAATTCTGGATAAGCATTCATCTTCAAGGCCTCCCCTTTTCCTTTAACCCCTGAGATGCAGTGGGATGGATAGGCATCACTAAATCAGCGACTCAGGCCTGTGTTGTATCAGCCACACAGATGGAAAGAGCTGGTGGAAGATCTAGGATTATGAGAACAAGCTTTGAAAAGCGACTGTTCAGTAATGTGCATGGCATGAACAGCAGGAAGTGCACTGTGAGCATATCAATGGGGTAACGTGAAATTAAAAATAAAATATGAAATACCCTGCAAATAGGGCTGCACAATTCATTTAAGTTGAATAGAAATAAGATCCAATCGTTTCATGTTGTCAGTGATCAGTTTAGGGCTTGTTTTAATAGAGAGGTCTACAGCCAAACCTCTGTCTCTATAAGCATGTGGATAGGAGCAGAGTTCAAGGTTTGAGGAATACATAGTTTGACTTTTTGTTAAATGGCGTTGACTAAAAGTTGATCTACAGAGTTGGCAGGTGGTCGGCAAAGCTAAATGCGATGACCACATCCACTGACACTCCTTACCAGCAGCAATCAAATGTCTAAATTCAGTGGACTGTAGTAATGAGTAGGCTACCCTTTTCATAGACTGGAATCTACAAGCTTCATTTGGCCCCTTAGCTTTTGCACTTTAACCCAGAGGACGTGAACCCTCTGCTTGTATCTGTATCTATGTGTCACTGCTTATTTGAAAGTATTAGTTGTGAATGATGTTTATTTTTCTACTCTTCTGCACCTACAAACTGAATTGCCCTTGTATGTGTATGTGTATATGTATTGTCATTTCGTCAAGTATCTGATTCTGATTCTGATTCTTCATAAAAGTGTGATGGATGCATTATTCTGAAACTGTGAGCTTGACAGACAGTTAATCTTTGACAATGTGCATTTGCATTTACTTGTAGTAGTTTATAATATCATTGTTATATTCACATACAAACAAATGGGTTCAGACAATGAGATGAAGAGACATTAACAGAGCCAAGTAATTACAAGTACCTGACTTATCACTCTTCTGCAGCGACCCAACTTGCTGATGTTTGATTGATTTTTTTAAACATAATGTCAAACGCCCTCTTCATGTCAGCATAGTATTATTATTTAAGAGACAGACTTACGTGTGCTCATTGATAATGTTATCAGACCAGGCTTGGCATGTGATGTTTGATTTGGTCCATGATCTACGACCTTTGTAGTTGTTGGTCCCAATAATGCACTCTCTGATATAATCTGAGAAGGGCAAACAGATTACGATCATTACAGACATCTTCAGGTCGGTGAGCCTCTCTTTCTATCCCTTTTGTTCTACAGTGCATTTAATTAAAAGCCTGCTTTACTGCACAACATTGACCACCTGGAATATATTTTGTCCCTTACCATGTTTGGACATGGAGATGTTCAAGTGTTTCAGTATGTCCCTGTTTGTGTGTTATTGTGAACAAAAAACTCCCTCAAGTTCATTAAATGTCACAAGGAGGAGTTTTGTTAATACTTTAGTGTGAGATTCCACAAGCGAGAACCAAGGAAAACCTAAACTCCATTTGTAAACAATATTTGTGTTTACTTTCCCTTTAGTCGGCTATGATTGTGTGTGTGACTCTCAGCACTGCAGCCCGTCAAAGCAATAGGGGCAAATTTGGTGGCTTACTTTACCTATATATACAATTGTAGACACAAAACATATCCCTCTTCACCTAGATGCCTTCAAAACACAATGTAAAATGAGTCATAATATTTACCTTTTTTCTCAAACAATGTGAAGCTAGAGTTGCTCTGCTTCTGCACAAAAGAGCTGAAACGGTCAAATGGAAGCAAGTAACATTTCTGGCTGTGCCGTTGAAAGTTGAAAGCCCTGTAAAAAGTAGAACAGAGATAATCATGCCGTTAACGTTAAAAGAACAGAAAATAATGTGAGTTAAAAGCAGACCAAAGCATGAACATAGAAAGCACAAGTCAGGACAAAACTAATCTCACCTGCAGTTTTTCTTTGCTTTTTTGCACTTGCGGGCACAGTGCTCCGGTGATCGACCGTTTCGTTCCAGAGGGGTCTGTGGGCAGTCTGTGCAAACCAACATGTGGTTCTCTGTCTTCTCATACTTCTGTAAACACTGATGGTTTCTTCTGCAGTGACCTAAAACACACAGGAACACTACATTGAGGATTGTTGTTCTTGAATCATATTGAAATATGTTGAATAGTTGTGCTTGGCATAGATGAGAAATCTACCGATTAACTGAGTACTTAAAAAAATATGTCTATCTCACCGCCTCCAGATGCAGCAATGACATACTACTGCTGATACATGATCACAGCGCCATAAAGAAGCCGCAAAGTTTTTAGTAGTAAGTAACACACTGTTTCATATAGTAGAAGTGTGTCCATGTGGAAACACCTCCTGCTGTTGTCCTTCAGATGATTGTGGCTGCCTGTGAAGCTTAAACACGCCCTGAACTGTGAACACAGCCAAAACCAGTGATGTCAATGCAAACGCATACTTGGTTCAGTCTCACTTTGAGATGGTCATGGAACATATTTTATATTTTACTGCCACAGACGATTGTCCAAAATAACCCAGTAGTATGTTTTACTGCTTAGCAGTATATTTACGTTGTTTTATGCTATTATTGCAGATTTGTTTTATGGATAGCTGAGATTCCTGTGGGAGGCTATTTCTAAATTCATAAGCCTTAACAGGCAACTCTAAGGCCAGCCATTAAAGTCTTATTAAACCCCCTGCTGTCGAACTACAGTAACTTCATAATGATTTGATACAGAAGACGGAATAATTGCCGATAGCTGGAAAGTTTCAGTGTCACCCTATCTTCTGTCTTTCCTTTATTGGCATCCAACACTTTAAAGTGAAATGGTGCATGTACATAAATATGGAGCTGTCAACAGTGAAAAAGAAACAGAGTATTATAAATCATTCTTTTATTTATGGACCTTTTAAAACCATTTCTTTGGAAGACAAACTTCAAACAAAAACACAAAGAGTCCATTGCATACACAGCATAGGAGATCCAGTGGGTTCAAAAGCAGGACAAAACTATATTTTACCTATGAGTGCTTTGTAATACAAATCCATCATGTGTTACCTACTGGTCAAAGTTAGAGGCACATCCTTGAGCAGAGCATGTCTCCACTCTGCTGTCTCCTGAGGCCACAGGCTTCAGATGCACAATATTTATTTACGTCTGTTTCCTCTTTCTTATAATAATGCTAAAGTGTGGTATAAATTTCAGATGAAAATCTTATGCTACTAAGTTACAGATATTCAGTCTCGTGCCAGGCTCCAACACTAGGCGTTGTGTGTGTACTTAGGATATTGTAAACTGTGGCTCCTCGTGGTTGAAAATGGTTTTTGGGGCGGACGTGTTATTAATGTTTAGGCTCCACTAGACCACATCTGGCACTCATCACACTGTTGTTCCAGCCCTGATGTCTGGCGAGGCTGCTCAATTAGATTTCACTTAGGCTCTTCCTCTTTTCGCAGTCGGACCTCTGCTATCTTCAAATCCCGAACATTTACTCAGGGAGAAGATTAGAATTAAAGCTGCTCGATCAAGGCTGCAGAGGAGTGACGAGATTTAATAAAAAGTGGCAGAAAATGCTCTAAGTTACACGCGTGTGTCTTGAGTCTGGCAGAGGAAAATGCAGATGTGATGAGAGGATGACCTGCACTTTCACTTCCATTTGAAATACTCCACACTCAGGCCACACTGAGTCAACACTTTAGCAAAGCATCACTCTTTAACACAATCGGACTAAAAAGCTTCATGGCACAGCTGCACATTGGAAGCACAAAGAGCATGTTCTGTCTGGGAATTAAGCAGACATTCTGCCTTGGAGATGGGGAACTGACTGGACTTTTTGTCCAGATGTTCACCCTCCACCCCTCTTCCTCACAAATGTCTCTGGTGGGGCAGGCACAGAAAATCACTAGGACCATGTTCTTGACTTTTGTTTCCCCGTTTCAAGAGAGGTCAGAGGTCAGGGTCAGAGCCCTGTAAGTGCAAATTGGAGACCCACTGATTTATTCAACGCTCTATGCAGTGTTTCATGGAGAGGACAGCTTCACAATGAGAACATAATCTCAGGAGATCAAAAGGCACATACAAAGCAGGTGTTTCATTGAAAGACCCGACGGCACGGGCATGCTTGCATCTTCATTGTAAACCTCTGGTCTTAACCTGACATCATGCATAACAGACTATTGCAACAGTGTTTGTTGCACAAATTATTCTGACCTCTATAAAAGTTTAATAGCGGCTGTAATACCTGAGCAGATGCAGACCGAGCGATTTGGCGCGCACGCACACGCCTTCAGGCACGGGACTGTTAAGTGCGTCTCAACGCAATCTGAGACATCTGACACTATTACAAGTGATGGCGGGCACAATTTCAACAAGTAAGAACAAACACGGGCAAACACGGGTGGACACCTGAGTCAAGAAGTTAGCTAATACAATTCTCATCTACAAGTAGGAACATCAGATTGGATTATATACATATCAGCAATTTATAGAGTCTGTAAAATTGCATTAACTGCTTTTAATGCCTATTGGTTGTTACGTTTTACAATAGTGAAAAATAAATCTGCAACGTTGAAATGATTAATAAATATTAGTTTTACCTGTATGCAGAGCTGTCAGGAGCGCGCAGAACAAGGCTTGGTAAATTAATGCGTAAATCCTCATGGTTAGATGCCCCAAAATGGACTGAAGCGTGTGTGGAGTGCAGTTGACTGAGCAGGACGGGTCTCGTCTTCCTCAAATTGATGAGAGACTTCCAGCAATCCACACGTCCTCGGTTCAACCCCTTTTTACTCCACTTTGTCCTGCGCTCACAGCGCCCCATGAGCGCCCCACAAACTAAGATCAAGCGCCTCAAGTTACTTAGCATCCGGAAGTATATTTCAAAATAAAACATATTTCAGCACTTTTTTTTTCTTACTCTATAACAATTGTGGCGTCGGCTGCTTATTAGTAGTCACGTTTATTCCCCTCGCCCCTAATTCCCAACAGTATATTAATCACAAAATGGTACTCAACAGGACCACAAAACTCGCTCTTGTTCTCAGGCCTATCAGCTTTTGCTAAGACAATCATTTCTTTAGTCTGTTTTTTTTTTTTTTGGCACAGAAACAGACAGACTATAAGGGAGATTGGATTCTTGAGGAGTTTGCCAAAGAGCTCTTGGCCCTAACTATAGTGACTGAATCCTGAGAGGGCTAAGCACTTACAACACCTCACACACAGAAGGAGCACAGGTGGAAGAGGGGAGCGTCTTTCAGTAGAAATGGGAAACAGGTATTGATAAACCACAGGAGTCTTCCATAAACACTGAAGAAGAGTGCTCTTTCTTTTTGGTCGACCTTTAGGGGTTACCACACTAGATAGCAAGCAGTGATTTTCAAAATAATTTAGGGCAGGCTATTTTTTTACTTGGGCATTGTTGCTACTAGTGGTGATTGCCAAATATGTTTAGGCAAAACAAATATATATACACTGTACATATACAAATATATATACAGTATATTTTAAAAGGTGAAAAGCTTGCCTGTGGTGTATTCTAAGTTATGGTTAAGATTAAAGGTCCCATAACATGCAAAATCGACTTTTCAGAGGTTTTAACCTTCCTACAGTGCTATTTGGGCCTCGTATGTGTGCCCAAAGTGGTTTTTTGATTGATTCCCGCATGTTTTCGCTAGAGAACTGTCTTTTTTGTCCCCCTCGGCTGAGCAGGCAGACGGGGGCTCCTCACTAAGATGACACGCTTCACAAGGATGACGCGGTGTTTAAGCCACGCCTCCGGGAAGCGCGCAGCCGCAGAATAAAAACAGCTAATGCTAATGCTACACAGTAATTACACGATGGATACGACAGATCGAAGAGTTAGCTTGTTATTTACCAAACGGCAACGTCCGTCGTCGAGGTACTGGAGCACGTCAAACTCCAGGTCAGATCCAGGACGTAGGACTCAGCACGACACACCGTCAGGACGGATAAAAGGTTTATTCCCGTGTTTGTGTATCCCTGTTTACCGGAGCACACACCATCTCCTCTCTAGGCTTCGTCGCGGGTTGGGCGGGGGAGGCCCGCGGGTTGGGAGGGGGAGCCGCGCGGGTTGGGCGGGGGAGGCATCCTGCTCTCTGTTCGGGGGGGTCAGATCTCAGAGTGAGCCGTTTGCTTTTGCAAGGAGGGGGGCCAGTCCAAGAAATGGGTGTTTTTTGGAAACTGTTATGTTATGGATATTGCACAACGCAAAAATGTATCAACAAAGTCCTTAGAATAGACTGTGTAAAGGGGAAAATAGCAGAATATGGGACCTTTTAGGTACACTTTAATGTCCCTGTAGGAAAAATTGTCCTCTGCATTTGACCCATCCTTCAATGCTGCTGGGGCAGCTCTTCTGGAGCAGGGACTCATCTCCAGATGTTTGTGTAATAGGCTTGGTCAGGACCTTTGGTCTACCTTTGCTGGAGGATTTTTACCTAATGTGCATGTTTTGGGTATTGTACAAGGTGGTGTAAAATAAACAAATCAAAAAAAAAAAAAAAAAATGTACCAAAAGTCAGTGGAGTATTATTGTCAGATTGATCAGCTAAACTCTGTGAATAAAGTCACTTGCCATTTACAGTTAAATATTTTAAGATATTCTCTGGAGGCACATTAATAGATATTAAAAGTTGTGCGTCTGCATAATCTGATGTTAAGCAGCAGCTGGAAGTTATCCTATGTAGAAACCAATGTCTTGGACTTATGTTGGGCCCTAACCCACATTTGACAGAAATCCACACTTCAGCTGTTAACAGGCAGCCTGCGTAAAAGCCTCCAGAGAGAAAAAGGAGCGGAGGAATAAAGCAATCCGCTGTAAATGCCAGACGCTGGTCCCTTCCTCATTAAGGCGCGTGCAGGTCATTTCATTTTCTGTGCTCCTTCTCGCTCCCTTTGGTGTGCGCACATATGAACAGGTGTCCAGCGCTCTGCATGTTCTGAGGCTGTCGTCCAGAAGGTGCACCAAACAGCACACACCACACGTCTCGCCCACAACGTCAATCAGTGTCAGAGTGGAAGAAGAAATCCAGACCCAGATCCATATGAAAATCAGGTTGGTACCTTTTGAACTGCGGCAGAACCAGGTCCAACATACCTCCACAAGTGAGGGCAAAATAAGTTAGCTTTGACAGCCGATTATGCTTAGAGGGAGAAGATGTTGGAAGTGGGTGGTTTCTTTCATAACAGACCAAAGCCATGGGAGTATTAACTTGCATGATTTATTTTTCACACACAGTCCCTGGCCTTACGCAGGGGGATCCAAGATGTCAGTCATGTTTCAGTGCTGGTAATTAGTGTATGGAAAGTTTTACAGTGATGTGTAGGAAAATTGACAATTTAACACACTCATTTTCTTTATTTTCACACAGAGGTCAGGTTACCATAAGAAATCATCAGTAGAACTTACACATGGGGAGAAGTGTCTCTAGTCCAAGCTCACAGACAACAGGATGACTCACTTCATCTCTCAGCAAACATTTTTCTACAGCATTTCATCAGCAGATATGAAAAACTTATTTTAACCTATGCACTTCTCTCTATGCATTTCTTTCCACTCATTTGCATATCTAACAGTGTAAGCTATGAAGACAAGGGAAGTCAAGAGCCTTTAACTGAAGGGGATGTGAAGCATTCATCATCACAAAAGGAGTAGCAGATCTCAAAGATCCCAAGGCCAAACCCTGTCAGCACTCACTTTCTCCCTGGTTTTCTCTCTGCAGCACTGTGCCAGTACCAACAATAGGCTACTCCAAAGCAGCTTCGCACTTAAATTTTATGATTCATGTGCCACACTTCTTCCCTTGAAAACTGTCAAAAAATAGCTTGTAATAATTTACAAACACCTGCATGGATAGTGGTGAAGATAAACCATTAAAAAGCACAATGCCATCTTTAGGCAATTATACTGAGGTTACATGACTGTTAGGGATGGGTAGACATCAGTGACAGTGTGACTGCGCAATGTCATGAATTTAGTTTAGTTTAGTTTAAGACAATGTACATTAAGTTAAGAAAAAACAGAGATGTTCTGCACCAGATTACAACTAAATAGCTAGTTTCCATCTGCAGTCCCTGATTTACAAGAAAAAACAATACAGTGCAAATAAACCCAGACAACAATAAGATCAATGTGACAATTCACAAAGTCCCTCTGACCCAAACACACACATCACACAAGAACAAAACGAGCACACCTCTCAGTCAGGAAGTATTTACAATATTTGTGCTACAGAATATATTTGATTCTGGCTCTGACAATTTGCTGAATGCCCTTCTCGCTTTCATCCCCATTTCAGAAAATACATTTCATTTGCATCACAAATGATTGCAAATAAATGCCTAATTTAGTACTACAGAGATCAGCCAAAAACCTTTTGCTCAACACTGACTTCAGTTAGCCTAGTGTTTAAAGTTGGATGCCCTTATCAATTTGAACCTCAAGATGGTTAATGGGCCCGTCCTAAACCAGGGAAATACATTTACCAAACCATTACATCACAACAATAGAATAACATTGTATATTAATATGCGCTTTACATTCCTGTACACTCATATGTTTTTCACTGCAGGCACCGTGTTAATCATTCTTTTATCTACATTTAAAAAGGCTCAATACTTTGTCTACAATAAAAATGCTTCCATAATAGATATCCCCCCATTGCTGGTCCTGAAGGAGCATAAGAGCCTATAATCATCAGTGTGATCTAGCCTTTTTCCCCTTTGACCCCAGCGACACTACAATAACAAGCTCCCTAACAGCACCCAGCCCCTCAGTGCCTTCCCCCCAATTAGGAAGGTGCTTTTCCCCTCACACATGACAGATGAGGGGTCATGGGGGCCTCAGACCGCCTTGCTCGCTTCGCCCCGTGCCCACCAAGCGATCAAGAGACAGGACATCCTTGCTTTGGACAAGGTTGAGTGTTGGAAGTTGTACTGACATGGATAAATTGCTAGTTGTAGACAGAAGGAAAAGAAAGCCAGATCGAGGAGTGAGAAGACATTTGTAAAATGGAAAGACAAAAACATTGTATTGGTATTTCAAACCTCTCAGAATGCAGGAAACATATTGCTAAGTTATTGTTAAAACAGCAAGCAAATGCAATAATACTAATTTCTGCTAAATATTCTTACGTGACCATCAAATGTTGTTTTTAGAACAGGGTTCTTCCAAAACCTTTAGGGGTTCATTATTTTTTGTATTACTTTTTAGTTAGACCTTCCCAGTGGCTCATATCTGCATAATCACACATGAGAGAGTGCCCACAAACCGTAAAGCTGCATTTAGATACCAAGAGTCTCCCTGTGGACTCTTTTTCCTTCTTTAAAAAAAAAAGTTTCTATTATTATTATTATTACTATTATTCATTCATTCATTATCTACCGCTTATTCCCATTAGGGGTCGCGGGTGACTGGAGCCTATCCCAGTGACTTTGGGCCTTAGGCGGGGTACACCCTGGACAGTGGCCAACTCATCGCAGGGCTGACACAGAGAGACAGAGACAAGAACAGACAACCATTCACTCTCACATTCACTCACTAGGGACAATTTAGAGTTGTCAATTAACCTACACAGTCATGTCTTTGGACGGTGGGAGGAAGCCGGAGAACCCGGAGAGAACCCACGGTAACACGGGGAGGACATGCAGACTCCACCCAGAGAGATCATGTGATGTTAGGGTGGTTCGGAATTCGAAACCACGATGTTGGGGTGGTCTGGGATTCAAACCCACGATCTCCTTGCTGGGAGGCAGAAGCTCTAGCCGCTCTGCCACCGTGCACCCCCTATTATTATTATTATTATTATTATTATTATTATTATTATTATTATTATTATTATTATTATTATTATTATTATTATTATTACGCCTCAGGGCTCAAAAGGTTACTGTGTTTATGTTGCCACAGAGTAAGAAGGTTTAATGCCTGATCCAAGTGTGGCCTTTGTCGCAGTGTTCTTCCCGTGCCTGGGATTCTTTCAAGAACTTCTGTTTTCCTTCATCCTTAAACATGCACAGCATGCAAATCCTCGAGGTATTTCCTAACACATGATGCACGTAACCCCAAATCCAGAAAACAGTCTTCAGGTTCTGCGCTGCAATTGGCTACTGGCCCTGCAGGTTTCCCATTAAAGGATGAAGTAGGGGACTATATTCTCTATGGGGACATTTGCTATTGACAGTGGCTACACTACTCAACTTTATATGCTGACCGTACAATCTAATGTGATTTTTCAGAGAAACCATGATCAGATGTAGCTGTTTACATATCATTTTAAATTTGAACCACAGAAATCTGACAATCTGAAGATAATCAGATTTTGAGAGTGCACATAACCGCAGTGTCCACAAAGTCACAGCTCGTTAAGGGGCCTTTGACGAGTATTTGACCCCTGGTAAAAAAGGCTTAAGTAGAATTAATAATTTAAAAATAATAAAATATTTCCAACAATCCCAAGATTAATATTAACTGCTTTTCTTATTTATTTTTGCAATATTGTGCAAGCAATCTTAATTCAAATCAAACACAAACAAATACAATATACATTTGTGAAGTGAAGCAAGGCATGGAGATAGTAAGGTAACTGAATTGAATGGCAGGTGGAAAAACACATGAAATCTAAACCTGCAGAGTGAAGTGACCAAAAGAGATAAAGCAGGGCTCACTAAGCTCGAAGGCCGCATTGAAGTCTACTCCTCAGCTGCAATAAAAGGCGCACTGCGGTCCAATGAATCAAGGCGTCGGGGGCTTTCCTCTCTCTGTTGTATGTTATGTCCACTGCTAATGGCCAGCAGATGTGGACCTATTTCACAAGTGTGGCTTTGGAAAACATTCTTGCACATAAATCCAATTACAGCTTTAGATAGTGGGCTGGTTAGCACACTCGAAAGCCCTAATGTCCATCAACACAGCTGACTTAGATAATGAAATTTAGCAACAGGTTAAAAGACAGTGTGCACAAAGTAATGGTTAAAGACAAGATAAGCTTAAGAAAACCTGTGTTCATATGTGGGGTTAAGGTTGTTTGGGTTTGGATTTTTTAAAACTTTGTGGTAGGTCTGAAACTGTAGAATTATTGTTAAAGGAGACATAATATGCTTTTTTTCAGGCACTAAGTATTGAACTATTCTGTGAGTAGATCAGGATTTACATTTTATTTTTTGTAAACCGCAATATTGATGTAAAAAGGGCTTAGTAATAGAAACAGTTCCACGCGTGCATGAATGCATGCAGCGGATGGGGTTGTTACGTTGTATTCTTTGCATGCTTGACCATGAATGGATGAATTAGGTCTTGATTTCAAAGTCTTTTAGTGCACACTGGGGGTGGAAATTTTCATTTACCATTTTACACTGTGACTAGACTTGACCATTTCAGTGTAACTGTGTGTTTAAAGGAGCCATAGGTCCACCCCAACATTAAATCAAGGGTTGATGATGTGGTCCTCTAATTTCAACATGAAATCCGCTCCACTGTCAGCACAACGGTAATATTCTATTCAGTCTGACGTCCCAGTGGTGGTATGATTACTACACTATACATTTTTAAAGAATTCCTTTCCTTGTGGGACCTGAAATATTCCCTATTTTAGTCTGCAGCCTTTCCAGATAAATCAGATAAAGAAATGATGCATGAGCAAAATGATTCCTCTTGTTGCATCTGGCTCACACGTGTGAACTTCTATAAATCAGTTAATTCATGTTTTCCAGAAACAATGTGAGATTGTTAAATTGATATTGCACATTGGTTACCTCTTGGTGTCACATTGCACTTGCAGCTCAATGGAAAATTGCATTTGAAATTTATTTTAGGACATATGTGTTTACAGAATCATAATTTCCACTGACACACCAATGTAACTCTCAATTTTTACAGTGGGATTTTCAGTTTAATATGTTATCTCTAAAAACAATAAATTATCTGATGATTTGGGTTGCAACAAAGACAGCACAGGTGATCTGACCTGGACTTCCGACTGGATGCCAACTGTGACGGGACTGTATGCAGTTGTTTGCAGGGCAGCTGCTGCATGCATGTCTGGCACCCCATTCACTGCTAACTGGCTCCACGTGTGTAAAAGACAGGTCCACATAGGTCCACAGAGGTCACACACTGTTGAATAGGGGTGTGTGCGGTATGCCACACTCCTCAGACACACACACACACACACACACACACACGCACACACACGCTGGATACACATGGGCTAATCTACAAGCTTTAGCAGCACAGCAGGACTGCAGCATTCATGTGCGGTTTTATGGACTGAGGTGGGGCAGCCAGAGGTGAGATGGGCGAGAGAGCTGTAGTAGGGTGCACTGGGAGGAGAGAGAGGACAGGAGGGGGAGGAGGGGCTCACCAGGTGCTAATAGATTTCCTGCAGCTTTGAAACGTGTGCTGGTGTGGAGTGCAATGGAGTCAGGTTTCATCTGTGGCAAATTATCCAGACCCAGCGTTGACCTGTCTTCAGCACACACCCAGACACACGCCAGTGACACTGACAATGTGGGACCCACACACACACCAGGGCACTCCAAGATCGGTCCCAATCGTCAAATAGCACCAGTTAGGTTATGGAAACTATCACAATCTAATTGCAAATAGCAATAATCACTGATGAAATAAAACAAGAAGGTCCCAGATATATTTGGTAGGATTGTCTCCTTGTGCTCATGCTGATGGCTTACAAGATTTTGGCTGTTCAGTCAATTTAGAGCAAAAGGTGCAAGTATGTCCTGCTTTTTTTTATTTTTTTTTTATGTCGACACACACTCTTTGGATGAATCTGATATGATAGAATATTACATGCGTTCACTTTTTATGATCATTTTATTTGTGAGTATCATGTCTTGTTCTGCAGCTGCAGAGCATTCCTCCATGCTGTCATCACTAGCACACACACCTGTACTGCTTTTCAACATTTCTACAAAACCCAAAGCATTGCTCAAGCAGAAGCCAATGTTGTTACAGGTTAAACTAAATTTCATGCTAGTCCAGCAACATCTCAATAAAGTTACCTCAACTGTAAAGAATAGTTTTCCTTTTAAGACTTTCCTGTCTGAACTAAAAAGACAAGAAAGGAAAGATTTGCCTGGCCAGCCAAGACCACACACTTTTTTCTATTCTATATAAAGGAGCGCAGTCTGGGCCCTGCTGTTCTTGAGCTCTGAATGCCCTGATGGACAGGTGGATTAGCTAGAGAAACACGTGGTCTATCTGCATCAAAACAAACATGTGAAAAGTAAAGTAAAATAATTACAAAAATCAATGCTGTTAATTCGAGGTGAGGGACTAAGCATAGGCTTCAATGTCTGAAAGTTTTTAATAGAGGAGAGGCCAGGGGTGCTCACTGGATCAGGCAAATTGTCAGATAACGTGCTCTTTGAATTGGTGGACAAAAAGTGATTCTGAAGAAAAAGAGGTTCAAGGCACATTCGGTGAGTTTTCTTATTTATTGGTGAAAAAACGCCACCTTTAAATAATCAGTAGTCGTGTAACCAGCGGTCATGTGACAAGAAAAACTGTAGTGCATTAATCACCGGTGATTATAATACAACAAAGATGATGATGATGATGATGATTAATGCACTATATATTTATTGTAAATGTATTCTCCATACAGTTTTTTTGTGTGTGTTTTTGTTCTTTTTTACAGCTGCCTGAAACACTTCACAATTCACCCTGATGCTTTTGTCACAGTCACATCATCAATCAATACAAATGAACCTGTTCCATTGGCAGCCATACATGCCCAAACCATGGCACCACCATCTACTTCACTGGTATGCTTTGGATCATCAGCAGTTCCTTTCTTTCTCCAGACTTTTCTCTTCCATCACTCTGGTACAAATTGATCTTTGTCTCATCTGTCCATAGGATGTTGATCCAAAACTGTGAAGGCTTTTGAGATATTGTTTGGCAAACTCTCATCTGGCCTTTCTGTCTTTGAAGCTCAACAATGGTTTACATCTTGTTGTGAACCCTCTGTATTCACACTGGTAAAGTCTCCTCTTGATTGTTGACTTTAACAAACACAGACCTACCTCCTAGAGAAAGTTCTTGATCTGGCCAACTGTTGTGAAGGGGTTGTTCTTCACCAGGGAAAGAATTCTTCGGTCATCCACCACAGCTGTTTTGCGTGGTCTTCTGCGTCTTTTGGTGTCGCTGAGCTCATCAGAGTGTCCTTTCTTTTTAAGAATGTTCCAAATAGTTGATTTGTCCACACCTAATATTTTTGCTGTCTCTCTGATGGGTTTGTTTTGATCTTTCAGCCTAATGACAGCTTGCTCCCTGATAGTGACAGCTCTCTGGATCTCATATTGAGAGTTGACAGCAATAGATTCCAAATGCAAACAGCACACTTGAAATGAACTCTTGACCTTTAATCTGCTCCTTGTAAATGGGATATTGGGGGAATAATACACAATTGGTCACGGAACAGCTGAGCAGACAATTTGTCCCATTATTTTTGGTCCCTTAAAAAGTGGGAGGCACACATACAAACTGTTGTAATAACTACATCATTCACCTGATTTGGATGTAAATACGCTCAAATTAAAGCTGAAAGTCAGCAGTTGAAGCACATTGTGTTTGTTTAATTTTAAATCAATTCCGAATTAGAATTAGAATTGTGTCAGGGCATTTGCTCCATGTTCATAATTCTTTGTGGAATTGTATCACCCATGTGTGGCCATCACAGAGCTCCTCCATTAACCATGCCACTTAAATAAACAAGCAGTAAAGAACAGTAAAGAAAAGATCCTTGAGGTCCTTGAAAATAGGAGACTGGTCTGAACTGAACCAGGACCACCTTAATACACAGTCAATGCTCCATCAAGTGAGCCACAAAGAGTCCCTGTGAACACCTCTGATTGGATGCAGTTAAAGCAGCAACAGTGTCTAAACAATTCTTGTAAACGGCACAGATAAACATGACTCAACAGCTCTCTTTTGCTGTACCACACACATGACCGCAGTGCACGCAACCCTTTGATTTGTGTAATTGGTGCGGTGCTGTGCTTGTGTTTGCATGTTACTCTCTCCTTCACTAACTATGAGTGTGTGTGAGTGGACACGCTGGCGTTGCAGGTCTGTCTATGAGTCAGCCCAGTCACCTTTGAGTGGGAAAGCGGACTAAATAGATCCAATCACTTTTGATATGCTATGCGTGCGTCTGCGAAGTGCGTGTGGGCTGGTGTGTGCGACATGTGTTTAGCCCCAGCGGAGGTTTGGCTTCAGTAGAAAAGAAAAATGTGTCTCTAACCCACCACGTGTTGTTATGACTGCTCTGATGACCAGACACCTGCAGCCCACAGGAAATAACTCACACTATAAGAGATGTCTGCCCCATTTTCTGTCTCTGTTATGTAACGCTATCAATATCAGCTCATTTTGGTAAAAGGGACTCAGTGTGGTCTAGAAAAGCACTAGTCAGTTGGTCTGCTCATCAACCAATCCAAACAAGAGTCATGGGAAAGGGAGAGTGCTGACAATGCAATAGTGCTTTACGAATCAAACATGTCCATCTAACTTGAACAACGCTTTATTGCAGAGGCGTATTCTGAGTTGTACTTGGAGTGTACATACAGGGACGGCTTAGGGTACCTAGTAAAATATAAAAAAAAAATAAAAGTATATGTTGAAATGTGGATAACTTACTTTAAAATAGCTTTTTTGGACAGCAAAGTGAAACTCTCGCGACCGCCCCAAGCATAACCAATCAGCTCTTTCCGGGTTGATGAGACATAAAATACTTTATTATTAGATGTAGAAAGTGCTCAGTGGTCTAGTTTTTCAAAGTGCATACTCTTTGGAGGAAAACACAAAATTTCCTCATTCACAAAAAATAATGTGTCAATACACAGCTTGGACCAATTGTGCAAATCTCAGACAATACTATTTCAATATCAAGTCAGTATTTTATCCAGACTAAAATAGGAAAATTTAAGAGACCTAAATCTAAAATACAAAAGATTCACTGCTTGTAATACTTGGACCACTTTTTGAGCTTGGCTGATTTACAGTGAAACTTTTGGACAGTAGAAAACACATTTAGCTGGAGAACTTTGTGTATATAGCCTGGCCACCTGTTGGATTTAACTGAATGAGATTTACCTCACAAATGTGTACTTGTAGCAAAGTAATTACATAGTGAGATCAAAAGCCTCTTAAGCTGATAATGTCGCACATGTGTCTATTGTTTTTGTGGTCTCATAAAATAAATTTGGTTATGTGGTTGGACTTTCTGTAGAGAACAACATGAAAGGTCCATGATAAGTCTTTGCTACCATACTGCAGCAATTACAACAAACAAACGCATAAAGACAAACGCATGAATCACAAAGAAGATCTAAATAACAGAGCAGGTAAACAACATAAAATCAAGATGTTTTGGAGAAAAATGGCCATAAAACATTTGTAATCAAAAATGTTTTATTTTCCTGAAATGTTGTTATTTGTTTGAGTCTGAATACGTCATATATAATATCCTCTGTCTAACACATCTAAAATATTTATATGTTGAACAAATATTTAGCTACCACAACTTTTTTCTCTAAACCTGTCAAAAAGTCAAAATGATTCCATGAAAATCCCAGTAATCAATATGTTTTCCTTATATATTTCTTTAATCCTCCCTGGAGCCATTTGGTTTATTTCAGGTTGAAAGAATGTCATTCCCAAACTGTAATCTCTATCATTGTAATCTAATATGTAAAAAAAAAAAAGAAAAAGAAAAAAAAGCTTAAGAGTGTAGAGGTTGCATGCAGGGGACTGCTGGCCCTTAGGCTGCAGGCATCTGTAAGCTAAAAAAGTAAAAGTAGAAATAGTGAGGGGGAGAAAATGATATGCTAAACATATCAATCTGAGCGTGCCTGAAATGCGACCCTTTGTGTCTAATAAGCGTCACAAGAGCTCTATGACAGCACTTTTGACCGGGCCTTGAGCCGACGCCAAACAATGCCTTTATGAAGTGTTTGAAATGTTTAAATGTAGCGCCACTGACCTCATTTGGAATAGGGCAGTTATGAACGTCTCTTCTGGACCAAAATCAGGAGGATATGCTGTAAAATGACAACAAGAGGATTGAGGTGCGGAGACAGCTGTTGAACAATGCCCTGGTGGTCCCACTGCTCCTCTTTGTTCTCTGCTGCGTTTTAGGTCAACCACAGACCGCAAAGATGACAATTCTTCTCTGTAAACGTATTGTATGAAGACAGGAACATTTAGTGCGTACATGTGGGTACAAATGAGTTTAGTTAGTGGGAAACAGGAGAGATGTGTGGTGCATTTGTGTAAAGGAATCAGTCATTGTTGACAGGGTTAGGGGAGAGACATTTTGATTCAACAACTAACCACTATGTTGAACCATAAACTAGAAAAAGTGAATAAATGAATTGCTTTAAATTTTCCGGAAGTGATTTCTGCAATTTCTCTTCTCTCAGAACTCTCTTGGACTCACACAACTTGAGAGTGACTTGAACTTCATCTACTCTTGATTATACTTGATTATTTTTACACTGCAGGCTGTGTTTGTCCTAGAGCGTTATTCCAATACTTGAAAAGCCAAATGTGGGAAAACAGATCCATTGGAGTAATGACTGTTTTTAGTGGAAATTTCACAACAAACTCTTGTTATTTACACAAAACTGACTGTGTCTTGAAGCCAAAACTCAATCAGTGACAGCGGGAGACACAGTTTTGGATAACAATCAAAAACTAAACAGACGCCAACTTCTGTGTAAACCTAGTTATTTAGTGCCGCACTTGTACTCATTACACATAGTCCAGAAGCAGGATATCCTCAATGAGAGCTTGACATTTTAACTCATCCACAGAAGACAGAGAACAGCAGCCCAAGGACACGGGGCTGTCACCGGAAACATGGATTTTAGCATAATAAATATAGCCAAAGTCAAATAAAAACTGATTACACATACTTAAATAAAGTGAGTGCTAGAATTTCTTGGTTAGCAGAGTCATTACAACTGCATCAAAAATTCAACAGAGTCAAAGTGGATATGTGGCATGGTTGAGATGGTTTATTGGTATCTTTAGCGTCATCTTGCAAAGGCATAAATTCCTGGACATGCGGGGTGATAACAACAAGTTTTGTTTGGTGTTCAACTGAATGGACAAAACTTTAACCACAATCTGATAAACCAAAACATTAAACATGGCAAAGGGCTAAAATATGATTATGAAGTATTAACCACTGATGATAAAATCCTTTAGTACCTTATTACCTTACCTAAAGTGCTATTTCATAAGTCAGTGTAATCATTTTCAGTCCCTGGCTCGGTAAAATACACAACGTTAGATTATTGGTCTCTGTACAGTCGTTCTCCAGATGTGCTACTTACAATAAAAGCCATATTTAACATTTTAAATAAATACTAAAAAGGCTATAATTGGTGCTATATAAAGTGTCCCAAAGCACCTGAGGGATTTAGCTTTCTATGCCACTCGTAGAGACTTGTGTAGAACCTCGGGCCACGATTTTAATGTCCATAATAAAGCAAGTAAAGGGTAAAATGAGCCTGTCGATTGACTTTGGGGCGGGAGGAATCTGGACTTGAGCACAGATGGTTTAAGGTTTTTGTAAAGCAGGCCGTGCTAACGAGAAAGTCACTTACCATTTGATCAACATACAACAGGGAGAGGAGAAATTACAGTCAATTTATGAGCCAAGGGAGATTCTGGGTCATTGTTAATGGGTAAGTACTTTAGCCAAATCCAATGTTGCGGACCTGTCTGCCTCAGCTCTATTACAGGACACTGTTGACTTTGGCCAAAATTCAGAAGTGATGTTGGCTAGACAGTGGGAGAGCATACAAGCGCTTCCTTTTCTTCTTACACACATTTGAATTGTTAGATGGTGAGCAAGCAGAATACAATCAGAAGAAATACTAAATTATTTTACTTGAAGGTGCATTATGTAACTTTTCTGGTGGGGGCCCGCATCTGTCATTTTCATTCACAGTTTAGTAAAATAACCTTTTTTATGGCTGATATGTTATGTTTTACAGAAAAATATCTGTAAAACTCTCCACAGATCTGACCTGTAACTTGTAACCTGGTTTTCATGGTGATAGATAAGTTTAATGCCTTACTGGGGAACATTCTAAACAAAGCAAAACCTCTCCATCAAGGTCAAGATCAAATTTATTGATCTACTACATTTATAGTCATATATACTGCCCCAAAGTGCTGCACAAGATCAATAACACAACACAGGAAGAAACATAAAAGTTAAAACACAATGTAGGTGTAATAAAAAAGCTTGAACTATGAAGACAACAGGTGGATGACCCTCCACCAGAAAAGTTACATAGTGCACCTTATAACTCTTCCATTCGCACTATTTAGAGGTTTAGAGGTGTAAATCCCCAAACTGACAATCAAAAGAAAATGCAATGGATAATAATCATAAACTTTATTTTGAATATATCTTAGTCTCACAACACATTTCTCTCCCAGGATTATAAACAGTGTAGTTTTTTTTTTCTTTTGTAAGAACAACATCATTTCGTACAAATTTTTTACAAGACTATTAAAGCACAATCAGGGAGACCGACAAAGAGGCCCACGGGGAGTCATTTGTCAAAGTGGACGCCTTCATCCAGAGCCTGCCTTCAAATGTCAAGGCAGAGAAAGTGACTGACATGCCTGCCAATCAAAGGTAACAGACACAAAGTAAACACACATTAAGCAATCTCTAAGATTCCATAAATAAAAGGCAAATCCACACAGTCAAAACAGAGCACCAACAGAATTAAACACACGTCAAATCACACTGAGAAGTAGGTTATTCCTGAGGCGACAGCATCCGATTGGAGCACTTACGAGCAGAACGGTACATGCTCACCACTGAGTATCAATACAGCGTAGCTTTTTGGCCATTAATACCCTAAATACTCATGCACTCTTAAAAAGTGGACCATACCAGGATTTGACATGTTAACACTTTCCCAGTTTTTAAGTGTGCTTTGTTATTGATGCATACAATGAAATCTGTGACATGAGATACTTCTCAAGTTCTTGGACGGACTTTGTTCTGCACATAATCAATGAAAACTAATATTTTGTTGCTGCATTGCAGAACAATGAAAGTGGTGTTGTTTACTGTTGTATTACTGAACGTAATATTACTACAGTAATTACTATTTTTCTACATATGGTTCTTATAAAATTGCCTGGATCTTTGAAGTCTCACCTAATAGCACAAATACCAGAGATGTTTTGTTTGCTTTCCTTGATTTCCATCTACTGGCGTAGTGTATTAATGGCAAAATGCCACTAACACTTAAAGATATGTGTTTCAGTTTGGCTTACACATGTGAAATCACAAGTATGGTCTTAAAGGTGTTTTGTCCAAAACCAGACATATAGAAGATGGCTTGAACACGAGAATAGTGCATACTAAATTACAATGCCCAATCCGGCCAACCCCTTGTTGCACTCAGAGCAGGGATGAGCCAAATGCTGTCTCCCCAAGAGAAAGGCAGTAAGAGCTGACCATACCATATGTATCTTATCATGAACAGATGCCAGACACTCAGGAGATTATGCTTCCTACATCACACTCTACAGACGGAGCATATACCAAATATATGAGTTTCATCAGACTCAGCCACAACCATGCAGCATAGGGAAACTTATATCTTGCCTTGGTAGCATTGCATAAATATTAGGATAATAGGTTCTCCATAAGAGTCCTATATGGCACTTGATATTATGTCTAATATTTAATAAATAGCACAAACAGCATTGTTAGTTTCACCACATTTGTTAGAATATAGTTGGAAAACTGCACACAGACAAAGTGATAACCTGAAATTGTTGGGTTGGAAGATATGCTACATAACCTGAATTTAAAAGCTTAAAAGGTGCTGAATTAAATAATACATTTAAATGTTATTTTCAGGCTAAAGCCACTAAATGTAGTTACAATTTAGTTTAATGCTGTAGCACAAAATGCCTTTATAGTGATTGTAATTAAAACCCAATGGCATCATCTGCAAGTGCAGATTTTTTTCTCAAATAAAATAATATTTTCTGGGACCTGGCAACCAACATAGACATAACATGAAACTTGCATGTATCAAACCACTGATTGTCAGTTTTTATCAAGGACAAAAAGAAACTAAAGTTCATTCTCACAGGCAAAAACAAAGAGAACAGACTAAATGAAGAATTAATATAGGTTTTCCAGATAATTTCTATGATGTAAAAAGCCAGATTACATAAACATATTAAGGAAAACACATTTACAGAATCTTACAAAGAATTAAAAAAAAAAAAGAAAGAAAAGTATCAAGGTTATAAAATGTCAGATTTGGCAGATATTTTGATATGATTTTCATCTTTTGTTCAGCTCAATAGTGCATAAGTTGACGTCTTTAGTTCATTTACTTGAATCGACATTTGTCAAAAAAACAAAACAAAACAACAAAAAAACAAACAAAAACGAAACACAAACGCAAACACAATTAATCTGTGTTAGTGGTTACACAATATCATTTAGCAGTAGTAAATGCACATGTACATTTTACTTTTTAATCCAAACAAACTGAATAGAAATACTTTGCAGAAAATGTGGCAATCATTCATCACAACAGTGCTTCATTCTAAAAGTAAATAACAGATTCTTTTCCATTCATAAGCTACAGGCTAAGAAGTTTATCTGAGTCACACCGTCTACATGGCACAAGAGAGTTTAGTCCTCTGAGCAGGCGTCACTGGCCCATTTCAAACTGAGCAGCATAACTAATGGCAACAAAACTTTAACTTAAATTCAAAATAAGTGATGGGTAACCAGGTAAAAGTGGCCTGTGGCAGTTGATTGGCCAAACAATGATGAACATACGTTTTGTGTTTGGAGTCAAGAACAGACAGTGACAGAGGGCAGTGTCAGGGACACAATTAAATGTTCTTGGAAGCATTATCCCACAAATGAAGCTTGTGATGTCACAATTTGGCATCCTTCATTGTATCCAAGTCATTTAACCAAAATAAAAAGTTAAAATAAATAAATATATCATATCCAGCCACTGCAAACAGACTGAAAATACAGCTTGCGAAGAAAAAAATGTTGCTTCTGGCAGTGGTCAGTAAAACTGCTCAGTATTTTGAGTAAACAACTGATCTTACCACTATCATTAAAAACATCCTATTGACACTAAAACCTAAGGCAGTTCCATCTTTTTCCTTGATAACATCAGGATCCACCACGGCCAACCAAAATTAATCTGTGGATTCCTCTAATCTCAGAGGGCAGGGGAACTTCAGGGGTAGAGCAAAGATTTAACTCCAGTTCAGTTCCAGTTCTCAAACCATCCAGCAGATACATCTCTGTTTATACCCTCACTGACCCTCTGAAACCATCTAAAAGGATGTAATTGTTTGTTGTGTCTTCACTTGTGTGGCAGCATTGCCTGATGAGAGTCCGCTTGGTTGAACAGTAGTTGGGACGTCACAATAAGGTCACGATAGAACAGTGTCTCGTCTGGAGCTCAAAGCCCAGAGCAGTGCCAGCTGTACAGTCACCATGAGCCACAGAGAGGGGCTCAGGCTGGATGCCCCTCCACAGTCAGCGTCCTCCTCCTGAAGCCAGCATTGAAAAAGTAGTTACTGACTGATGCAAGCAAAACAATAAACACTTCTGAATCTGAGCTATGTTGAGATTAAACAAATGTCTATTTGAAATTTTATTAAAACATTGTGTCTCTACAAAAGAACTACTCTGAATGCTTAACATCTGGGGAGGTAGAAAAGAAATGACTGACCATCATAATTTTGGAAGGGAACAAAAATGTCGAGAACGGTTAGAGAGATGTACAAAGGTCTGGATGCAAATGGGAAGTGAGTCTTGTGTTTAAATAAATGTCTGGCTGCACTGGGAATCAGGCGTCAGCCGAGACGGACATTCTGGTGTATTGCATGAGACGTGTCATGATAGATGGGCAGAGATACAAGAGGTTCAAAGTCAAGTGCATGGAGAAAAAGTTAGCTAGTGAATAAATGAGGCATGGTAAGTCAAAGCGAGAGAAGCACAGATGGTGATCCTGATGGTGAGAATGACAGGACAAAGAGATAAATAGAAAATGAATAGGAAAAGACACATTCACAAGGAAGAAATCTGGAAAAGTTAGTTGAAAAATGGAAAAACAGAAGGTGCGGAAAAATCAGAGAGCCAAAAGTATTGAAAGTGAGCGAATGATAACGATCAAATGTTAATAATGAAAAAGAGTGCTAGTGTTATGGAACTGACCCGAGACAGCACATGAACAGTGGCAGCAGTAACATGAGCAGAGAAGAAGCCAATGGGGAGCCTGCGCTCCGCCGGCAAATGACCTCATCCTAAACATCAACAGCCAATCACAGAGCAGAAAACAGAGAAGAGAAAGAGAATCATGCAGCAAAGGTCCACATAGTTAGCAAGAAGTATTAGCAAAACACAAGCATCAGATTTAGTCACAAGAGGCATTCACTACGAGGGAAAGTGTTAATTCAGCCGGGATACTGGAGAAAGATTAGAATAGGAAAACAAACAGCATTACAGCAAAGGAATTTCACACACAGACTCCCAGAACATGTTGGTTTCTACAAGAGTTTCATTAATAAAGTTACTGATGGGTGTTTGTCTCTGTGAGGGAAATTCCTTGACAAAAATGACATGCTCAAAGTACAAGTGTTGGAAAAATGCTGAATATCAGATTTCACAACTCACACACTGTGAACAGAAGAAAAACTAGTAACTCACTTAAAACACTAATTGAACTTGTCTCTTGATTTACTGGATGCTTTACAATTACTTTATTTATTTGTGAGGTTTAGGCTATGGGAATATTCCTCAGTTGTCAATTATCCAATCCAAATGAGAAAATTCCTCATAAAGTCCCTGAAACCCATTAACAATGAATCATATGGTAATTTCTATACTATTTCATTTGCTCTGGATCACATAATCATGAAACCTTTGGTGTGAGGAATAGCAAAACACAATGATAAATACACACACAGTAGCCTCTAGGCACCAATTTTATTGGAAAGGGTCCTCTGATTTTGACATCAGATTTTCTGCCAACTTCTTTTTATTCTCTTTGGGCTAGTAAAGAATAAAGAGTCTCACTTTTCAGCTGCCTGGCAATAGGATATGTAAACTTCTACAGTGACAGGGCTGTGCACTTCAAATAGCTCTTAACCAGAGGCAGTGGAGTACTTACACTCTCATTTTTATCAAAGCAAAATTCAGGGCCTTTCCTGTAGCGAGGAGTCTTGGCAATTTCACAAGGATTCGGTCCATCGGCTGTATGAATGGTCAGGAATAAGCTCACAATTGTTGTAAACTCCTACCATATAATATCATATACTTGTACCTTAAGGCGAGAGATTACAGGCAAAACATTTAAAAAAAAATTAAAAATGGTAATTTGGTTTCTCGACATATAAGCTTTCACCTGTAAACATAACATAATTGCACCTAAATAATTTATTTCACTTACATCTATAGATTTATATGATACATTGTAAATTTGAAAGCTGTTTTGTCAGAAAATTGAATTTTTAACCAATTTTGCGTAAGCTCTAGTTTACACAAATACTGAATAACATAACAACAGGGGTGCACGGTGGCAGAGCGGCTAGAGCTTCTGCCTCTCAATAAGGAGATCGTGGTTTCGAATTCCGAACCACCCTAACATCACACGATCTCTCTGGGTGGAGTCTGCATGTCCTCCCCGTGTTACCGTGGGTTCTCTCCGGGTTCTCCGGCTTCCTCCCACCGCCCAAAGACATGACTGTGTAGGTTAATTGACAACTCTAAATTGTCCCTAGTGAATGAATGTGAGAGTGAATGGTTGTCTGTCCTTGTCCATGTCTCTGTGTTAGTCCTGCGACGAGTTGGCCACTGTCCAGGGTGTACCCCGCCTAAGGCCCAAAGTCACTGGGATAGGCTCCAGTCACCCGCGACCCCTAACGGGAATAAGCGGTAGAAAATGAATGAATGAATGAATGAATGAATAACATACGCCACTTATCTGTATCAAATATGTAAAAAAAAAAAAAAAAAAAAGTATATTTTAAGATGTATATTTCCCATATGCAATTTTGGCCATTTTTACACAGAATGCAGAAGACACTAAATGATGAAACATTTCTAATACATGGTTTACTTACATTTATGTAAGCAAAGAAGAAGTTTCAAATTTAAAAATCTATTTGCCTGCAGTATCTCGCCTTAAACTACTAAAGTCTTAGACTTCTGAAACAAAAAAACAAAAAAAACAGTGCATAAACACACAAAACAAAAAAGAGAACAAACATTACCCAATACCAGATTAATGTGCTTTTTGACGAAGATTTCACCATTATTGACCTCAGGCTGAAGTGCATCATAACTGTTTGTAAACTTTTGAGCCGAGTTCTCCCACATTTCCATCTGCCACACAGACATCGAGCAGCTTGCACAGCTTTCAGCCAACAAAGGTCAGGAATCTTACTTTACTGCCCATCGCCTGTTCTTGCCATGCATAGAAAGTAGAAATGACCATCAAAGCATGTATTCAGCCAAAAGGATACACTGTTGCTCTTCCTGTATCAGTGGCTTGGTATCGCAAGATCTACAGGTGTGTTTTGCATCAGCGATGATGAAGACCAGGTTTGTCTTGGGCAGTTTTTCAGCATGGTAAAGTCTGAGGAGGAGCATAATCACAAGAGACAAGTTACAACAGATTCAACTTAGAAAAGATGCAGATGAAAGTCACTTCACTGATAGGCATACAAAGGTCCAGAAAACAACGCTCCTAAAGTCACTCCCTGAAGCACTTAAGATTTGACATGTTTTATCTACAAACACAAAACACAATGTATGTGCTGTGTACAGTTTGATAAAGGTTTGTATGGTTGAGGGGACACTGACATGCTGTGCCACCCCACTTTTCTGCCGCACCTTAAGTGAAAGCCACATGTCACTGGTGCACAAATGATTTTCTCTGCTTTTTTATGGTAGTCATTAAAGAGAAACATATGTGTAGCTAATGTGCAGGAATGCCGCGCAGTACGCAGGCAGGCACTCTATTAGCCGGCACGAGGGGACCTTAAAAGTACGCAAGCCACATGTGTGCCATGCCAGGACGGTGGTCCAAAAAAGTGAATTGACTTCACCTTTATGGCATGTGAACTTTTATAACTCTTTCTGAGTGGCACCTCTGGGGACGACGCTTGAGAGGTCCCACATCACACAGCTCTGTTTGTCTCCTAATGCTCCTTGTTTGCAGAGATTTATGTGGCTCTCTTACCTGGAGCAGTTTTCACAGTCCACGGTGCCTCTGAAAGACAGGTTGGATGACTCAAACAAGTACTGAGTTTGCTCTGTGATGCACACTTCTTTGAGCATGGCATCTGATAGCTTATCATCCATTTCAGCTAGGAAACAAAAAATGCATTAATCAGTATTAATTTCAAATAAGTGAATGATGTACAGGCAGGTTGAATATCAAACTTTCAAGACAGGAAGGCTTAGAGGGTTTTTGAACTGTCCAGGTGACACCTGTGCATATATTAAGCGTTACATTAAGAGTTGTTTATCAGTTGTAGAGTTATTTCATTCTTGCTTATTGTGGGCAAATATTTCAATATCTAAAAAAAATAAAAAATAAAAATACATACATAAATATTAGATAATAGATACTATTTTGCCAGAGACTTACCAGCGTCTAGGTATGAAGGCAATGTGATGCTGACTAAAATCTGCTGCAAAATAGACCTAGAGGAAGAGACCACCCATGCGGTCATATAGACGTATCAAATGTATGTATCATAAAATATATTATTTTCTGTTATTACAAAATATAATAAAACTCACCAAGCTGCTGCAGTTGCCCACCAACCAACATTCAGGATATCTGCAATAGTGGGCTGAAAAAGGTAATATTATTGTCAACTGTGGATCATGTGTTTTTGGAAATTATTTTAAAAATTGCAGTACAAAACATGATGTGTAAATATAATTGCAGAGAAAAAAACAGTTACAACATGTCTGAACATGTTGCTTTGATTATGGTTAGCATGCGAGGGCCTTGTTTTGGTGAATCAGTGCAGGGTCCTTTCGCTGTAGTCTGTGCTGTGTCGAGTCATCCAGGAGTTCAAACTAACCGTGTTAAAGGCATTGCTCACTGTTCACCAGGCCTTTGATCATTCACATCTTCATCTTTCATCTCACTTCAGTGACTAGAGCGTGTTGTACACATGTACTACAAGTCGGTAAATTACGTGGTTACAGCTGTCAATTAGTGCTGGGAAATAGGGACCTGTGAACTGCAACTGTTTTTCTTTCTATTGCAGGCATCAGCTTATGGCTCTAACACTCAGCACATGTACAATGCTTTTTGTATGTCTTCAGTATCATTACCACTGGACGTCTGCAGCCAATTTTTCATAATTTGAGAGTAGTACGTTTTGGAAGTGATGAAAAACAGCACATGTTACAAAATCAGTTTGTGTGTTGGCTCAGCGCACAGGACCACCTAATCCTGTTTCAGTTAGAGACCTTCTCCCTATTGCTTTCACCATCCCCTGAGCTTCTTATCTGCACAGTCTAGATTTATGCTTCACTAGAGAGGGACCTTAGCTCTGTATATGAGTGATGAGGCAATTGGCTCTCTATGGCTTTGTGGGTCAGTTTGTGTTCCTGAACTAGTAATTATATGATTCAATATCTTAATGCCTCGATATGGCGGTGTGATGGGTTGTCTCTGGCTTATGTAACTCACCACATAGACAGAGCGCAGGCCTGCAGCCGCTTTGCTCTCCTTCACCGGGTCACACAGAGACTGATAGTCGAAGGTCTTCTTAAAGGTGAATAATGATGAGTTCACCAGGCTCACCATCAGGATGGGATCAATAACACCAAAGAATTTTCCAATCTAAAACACAACGCAACACATTGACAGATTTGATAAAAAAAGAGTTCTTCAAAGCCTCTCCAGCAAGAACACACAAAGATCTCACACTCACACAAGGGAAATGATTCATATAGAACGTGTTTGATTGAAGAAAACTATTTACAATTTACCTTGTTACATGTCTAAAGTCAGACTTGGTCAAAACACACCCAGTAAATATCACAGAACCAGGTTGATGGACAATATAATCTCATTAGCACTGTCCACTGGGCAGCCTTAAATAACTTGGGAGGAACATGTTTATCTGGTGGTTTAGGTGTGACAGGACGTGTCAGGGAGTGTTGAAGTACTTGTCTCTACAGAGGGAGGGTGTGAGATATGGGGTAAACAGCAGCACTCATCAAGGTGTTTGAGCAGGAGATATGTTCTGCACTTGTGAGCAGAGGAAGTGTAATAAACCCCTTTCCTTCCATCCTTCCACTTAGTAAGGTCACTACTAACAACCCATAGTCTTCAGTCTGACAGCCAAATGATACATAAATCTTGCAATCTATAAGGTAAAGGGAGAGCTCTTTCCATTCCCTGTGCAATAACACAAATAATGAATTAACAGTCACAGGCCTGGCTGCAGACTCCCTGAGGACTTCAGAGAACGAAAAGAATGGACTGGAGAGAGAAGACATAAATATAAAGAGTAAGTGAGAAGCTTGTAGCAAAGCAGAAACTTTGCTCCTGTAGGAAATATGATTGAGGGCACACTGCCCTCTCCAAACACGGCCTCAGGTCCCTGGGTTTTAGTGCTGCTGCCAAACTTCAGAGGGACTGATTTATCCAGCGCACACCCAGCTCTGATTAGGAAGGAGCCGCAGCATGAAAAAACATTTACTCAGACACCAGCGGGGGCCCAACTCAGCGTTTAACACGGGGCAACGGGGAAATTGTGCACACTTACTGTATGTCAAACAGGGGGTTCCTGATACAATTATACCACCACTGAAACATAATAGCTCCAGCAAATCACTGCCTAAGACATGTGTGACAGTTTGATTTGCATTTAATACTGATTACAAGATATTGTCCAGCTATATGGAAATAAAAATTTGAATTGACCAAATTCCTTGAGGATTAAATTTTCTGGCTCCCCTTAGACTACAGAGGTTAGATTTCATAATGTTTCTTTAATGAGTCACAGATCACTGACAACGAGAAATTCAGTGTAGTTGGCATGGGGAATTGTGAATAGTGAAAATGATACTTACCTGATCAATATATGTGTCTCTGTTGGACATCACCAAGAAACCCCCATCATCAAGAATGACACAGTCTACATACTGAAATACAATATCATTGCATTAGTGCTGTTCAAATGTTTTTATTGGATACCAACGATAAACAATTCATATTTTACCTCATCATTTCTTTGGCAGCCACAAATCTCATCGTTGCACTAAAAATGCAATAGAAAAAGAATTCAATAAGTTGCAGACGCATTTAAACCTGCATTACCCAACCTTTTTTCATGTAAGTAGATAAATTCAGTTTTCTCTCCAAAAAGTTGTAAATTGTAAAAGCAGCTAGATCAGACTGCATCTAATTGTAAAATATTTTATCATGGCAAACTTGTTAAGAAAGAGCCATGTCTAACACTATATAATTGGGGTGAGAGATGATGATGGCTGTACAGGGGTGGTCCACCCCGCTTCACCTCTCTGTCTGATAAAAAATGTCCTAAAGTTGTGCTAGTGGCCAGAAAATGCATGCATGTGAACACTAGTGATGTGCCAAAGGGTTTGTGAGAGCTTAGAAATTGTTAGACAGATTTAAATCTTATTGTTTTAAAATCAGGGACACCAGCTTTAAGATCGTAGAAGTACTCACGTTCAGTCTCTGTGTAGTGTTAATGAAACTGGACATCCAGGTATTGATGTCCAACTTCACTCCAACCACTGCGATCAAACAGAGAGAGCAGACATCCTAGATCACAGCCAACCCCTGAGTCAACTTTACTCTTTGAACTCTGCGAATGTTAACTTGGCGCGACATCACAGGCGAGTAGACAATGTGATGTGTGGTTAGTATGCATTTGTTTGTGTGCATATGTCAGAGGGAGAGCGAGAAACAGACAAACGGCTTCTCTAGCTGTAAAGGCCAAGTCCCTGGTGTGTGTCAGGTGCATGTGTGTAATAGGGTTAAAGCCTTGAGGTAACAAATGATGATGACAATGTGACAAAACAAATGTGATATTTGATTAGTGATAGAAAGTCACTGGTTCATTTGAATGGCCTTACCAGCAGGTTTAACCGTGATGTTTTTAAGGGTAAGGTCCACTGCTCTGCTCACAAGTATAGAGTCATCACTCGCTATAGGCAAAATGTAGAAATGCTGCTTTAGTACACAAAATGTAAGTAGTTGTAGGAAAATTGATGTAATGTAAGCCTTACAATTCTCTCGGTCAATGTAAGGCGTTGGAGTAAAAATATACAGGTCATTGTCCAAACTTCTTTTGTAGAAACTTGACTCGTATGTCTCTGCCTCCTCTTTCCAGTTATAGCCAGCACTGTCAAACACATTTAAACTGTTGACACAAACCTAACACACAATGGTGGCCTTTATCATCTACAAATGTAAATACTTTCTATCATAATACAAAATTTACTTTTTTGGATAGACTCTAGTGATGCCTCCATCAGTGGCCACAAATCTGGCGGTCACACCATTCCTAAGACAACAGTTACAGTCAGTATGTATTTATACTTTGAATTAATGGTGCACTATGTCATTTTTCTGGTGGATATGGTATTACTTTGCCTAGGATGTTACACAAATGATAAGTTTAATGCCATAGAGTGGAACATTCCAGGCAATGCAATAATATCTTCATGATGACCCACCATCAGAAAAAGTTTAACAGTGTACTTTTAAGATTAGTGTAAGACTATTTTAGTGACATATTACAATTGAGGAAATATAAACACAAGAAAGGCAGGCTACTTACGGCATCTCAGTCTTTCTCCAAACCTTTATTAGATCAGAGGTGATGCCTGCGTCCAAAAGCAGTCGGTTCACCAGTTCAACATTACCTAAACGGGAAAATAAATCATTTTGAACATATAAGGGATTCATACTTAATCAGGTCAACTCTTCAACCCTTTATGAATAGCTGTAGGTGGTAGGTTATGCTGGGTGTAAAAAATGATTTTCCAAGACGTCCGACACGACCACATGACAAACATAACAGGTGATAAAAGGCGCTGGTCCGTTCCTTTGCAGCGCACAGCCACTTTGAACTCCCCAACAACTTTCTCCAGTCCATTAACATCCAGGCTCGTTGATCCCTCCACCACCTTCTCCGATCTTTATAACACACCACACACATCAGAGAGAACAGCTGCTCTAACGCTTTATTCCCCGCCACACTACCCCACACCACCTACCCAGCGCCCACTGTGGTTTTCATTAAGGACATCTTTATTGAAGGCAGCCCACAAATTCCTAATGTACTTATAACTTCTGCAGTGGCTTAACCAAGTAAAAAGTGTAACAATACTTGAGCCCCCAAATAGCCCACATGGGTCTAACGTAACCACTCCATTTGTTCTCACTGTGGACTCCATTAAACTAGCAGCTAATCATGGCAAAAATAATATTTGAGTTTGTAGTTTTATAGGCTGGTTAAATGTGCAAAGCATATAATGAACAAACCAAGATTCTGTAAATACATTATAATCATTATTTTCCATTCGGCCTTTCCCTGCAAGGATTGCAGTAGATTGTTCCTCCTAGCGAACGTTTCAAAGGATTACATTGATTTTACAAAAAATATTCTTACTCCTATATTATCTGTGCTCAAAACAGAAAAAAATGTCTACATATATTTAACATAATTATCACAGTAAGAATATAAAAGCATCACAATTTAATAGATTTAGTCTTGACAGTCTTCTGTCATGGCAGGTTAATCTCATTATTTGAAGTTGCGTGTTGCAAGTAGCCCTTTGTGGCTGGATTAATTAAAATAATAGCTAGAGTGAATATAAAGCTATTATTAAGGCTATACATAGTTAATTTATCTCAGTATTGTATTCAAATCAGAAACATTGTTAAACACATAATGCCCGGGTCAAATGTTAAAAGCAAGGCCCGATGGTCCCTGATTAGTGTTTTATTGGTCCACTCATACTCTTTGCCTGACGTGTCCTGCTCTTTCTCACAAACACACAGTAATTGGAGGAGGTCGAGCAACTATGGGTGGAGTGTGGAGGGCATATTAAGCGTGAATACTTGTGTGTGCACATGTGCAGTAAGCCGTATGATGGTCAGACTTTTAACACTAGAATCAAATGGGTAAAACGAACACCTGCTTTGTTTTGTCATGCACACCACAGCCATCCAACCAGAGCTGTGTTTCACTCCAACAAGTCACCCATGGCCTTCGTCCATTAAAACTCCAATGGATGTCTAAATGTGAGGCTATACAACTAATAATTACACCCCTGCAATCAGTACTGAATTTTGGAGGTCATATCATTACAATTTCAACAAATACTTATGTTATGCAAAAACCTTATTTTTTAAACAATTAACCATGTTATAATGCATTATGTGTCTTTCATGCGCACAAATGTAATCTTGTGTATTCAAGAACTTAAAATGTGTTCTGCCAACTTGTCATGTAATGACAGCAAGCGAAGCATAAAGCTAGCCCGTGTTTTTAAAGTCCAGTTATCTAGAGTAAATGCCTCAACTAAGATGTCCTAAGTAGTTTCAAAAGTATGAATAATACAGATTATAATAGAACTTTTAAAGAAAAAAATATTATGCATTTTTCATATTGTTCTTAGCCTTTAAACATAATCTTGAGTATCTTAAATTAAGATGAGAAAACAAACTAAAAAAAAGTATTATGCACTAAATTAACAATTTTCTCTACTGTCTGAGCTGGTACTTACTGAGTGTATGCAGTTATTGTGTTTAGATGGCAGAAATGCTCAGATAATTTAATAACTAAAAACTGCAGACGATTCTCGTATAAGTGACGCTAAAAATCTGGAAAAAACGTCAGCGATCGAGGAAAGTGGAGGGGTTTTTGACGGTCGGAGAGGAAAGGATTTTCAACCCAACATTCCTCAAAATAGCGTGAATGCGGCTAAATGCAACTTCAGGTATGGTTTTGATGACAGAACATTGTTAAAACATGGTTAAAAGCTCAAAAAAGTCACTGTAGCAGAATATGCGTCCTTTAAGATTTCACCTCTACACCAAAGTGTAAAAAGTCACATTTAAAATTAGAGTGGCTTACACATGGGATTGTTTGGTGTCTGAATATCAATGTAACTGTTGAAATCCATCAAGAACTCTGTGTTGTTGCTATCCTTGTCCGGTGTCTTCAAGTCCTTGCAGTATTCTCTGTGGAGTGATAAATAATTAGGAGGCTGATTATGTTCTACTACATATATATGAAGATAATCTGCCTTGTACTTACCTTGGTGCGATAAATGTGTAGCCATATTCATCAAACTTGTCCGCAAGAAGACTTTCAGAAACTGGTGTAAAATATTTTCAAGTTAATAGAGCTCAACATACATTAGTGAAAAGTATGTAAAAGTAAACAAAATAGCTGCAGAACCACTAGTAAATATTTTCAGCACACTATAGTGTCAGAATACTTTTGAATTAATGCTCTATTTAGTATTTAGCATTTTAAAACATCCATTGGTTTGACAAAAGGCTAAAATTATATGATGTATGACACAATCCCAAGCAGAAAGCAAATAATTATAGTAACTTTCTTAATATAAAATTATGTTTTTATTCTTTTCCTTAGAACTATACTGTGTGCAGTGTCAGTCAGAATCCAGTCAGTTTAGAATATAAGGCATACTGGGGTGTAGGTCAAATACAGTATGTTGTGTTGAGGTCTGACAGATCTCAAGAACAAGAGGAGTGAGATGAAAGTAAAGAAAAAAATACTTGCCCTCTTTCCCTGGAGTGGAAAATAATCCCAGCAGAGAGAGAGAGTGGATGAGAGAGGGTTGTCCCGGGGGAGGTGAAGACAAGAGGGGAGAGAAAGACAGAAGAGACAGGGTGTAACCACAGGGTTTAAAGGTGACACAATATTTTATTCACAGAACGAGTCCTGAATAGAAATATTAGTCCAATCAAACGGTTTGAGGCCTTTGGATGCACATGAAGACAGCACTGATGGGGGCACAAAGAGGAGCCTCTAATGTGGTTGGATAATTTAGACGTGATTTTAGCATTTTTATTAAAATTCCTTCAGTGACACAGTAAATCCATGGACTTAACCAACTTCAGTCATGTATTTGCATTATAGTGCCATGTGCACATCTGATCAAACTATGAAATATTGACCACAAACCAGCTCTGCATAAACCAAACATTGCTCTGACATTACACCAGGCACGTTATGTTGACAACTCTGTTAGTGTACAACAGTTTCTACTCAGATGACGACACAGGCTACAATTTGTCCTCTTTGGTGGTCATATCTGTGATGTAATTGTAGCCATGTGCTTTTCTTTGCTCAGAAAGTGCTTACAAATCTAACCAAGTGTGGTGGTTATAACACACAGACTGCAATGGCACATGAAAGTATGGTAAGTAAAGTAAGTTGTTTATGCAAAGTAATAAAAATATGTGTTGGAAGAATTACATTCAAAGAAAAAAAAATGTGCATGTTAAATCCCTCAGGCATGAAACTGCCTTGTGTTTGGAGTATTCGAGGACCACTAGAGCAGTATAAATGAAGGAAACTACAAGCATGTTTTTAGCTGTCAGCTGGCATCATTATGACATAACTGAGCTCAATGAAGGGTTTCAGGAAGGCCATGCACGTCATGTACATCCAAAAAATGTTATCTTAAATAACAACGTATAATAAGAAATACACAAAAGGAGAATACTTGCCCAAAAATACTGCAGGAGGATCCAACACATCATGATCAAGAATTAGCAAGGTCAGGAGAGACAGGAGGAGGTGAAGACATCAGGAAAAGAGAAGGAGATGAAAAGAAACATAAGGGGTTTCCAATATTTTATTCAGGTTTGAATAAGAATATTGCAACAAAAAAATAGTCCAAAATCATATTTATATGGGGTTTTTTTTCAGACCAGAGTTTATCTTGTATGACAGCACTATATGCAGTCCTACTTCTTTAGCACAGTATCCCAGGTGTGGCAGGAAGGCCCCTTTGTCCAGCTTTATCGTCCCATGGGCATGTTTCCATATTTCAATTGCCACATTAATCCAGCAATGCTTGTTTGTTGCTGTCCAAATGATGACATCCCAGTCCATGATGTGGTTCTCTCTTTTAACAATGATCAGAAATGGTTAATGATACTGTCCTAAAGAAGTCGAACAGCAGATGACGGCGCTTTGCCTCCACCAGAAGAAAGACAGCGCCAAAACAATCAACTGACAATGGATGACGCAGCAACATCACGTGACAGAAGACTGCGAGTGAGAAGTCGAAACTGTCCGGTAAACAAACAAACTCTGGTCTAAAAAAAATAACCTTTTAAATGAATTATCAGTAGACCAAATGAACCTCTATAGACTAGTCCAAAATCAATTAAACTAAACACATACAAGAGCTATTTTAACAATTTTAACTAGGGCTACAACTAACGATTATTTCAGTAATCGATTAGTTTAGCGATTATTCCTTCGATTAATTGATTAGTTGTTTGAAAGACCCTTGAACATGAGAATTTTACTAAATTTTACTCAGATAAAGCTGAAGTGAAGGCATTTGACAACATCCTGGAGGAGAATATTTAGCGATGAGCAAGGAATTTAATCAAAAACACACAATTTTGATGTTTCCTGTGCTTTTTTGTGTCATTCCTGCTCCATCTAAATAATAAAACCTCTTCTTTCAGCACATATAATGTTTTGGAGTCTGTGTCCACTTAATGATTACACGAGTATCTAATTAGTTGACAATCATTTCTATAAGCGACTAGTTGCGATTAATCGATTAACTTGTTGCAGCCCTAATTTTAATTAAGCAGCAACACTCAACAAATTACACAAGGCTCTCAGTCTCTGCTTTACTTAATATTCTAATTTGAGCGCTCATGAAATTAGTTTTGTACTAAAGCTCTATTAGTGTCATGAATTATTAACTACAAAATAAAACAACTTAACAGACAGACAGAGCAACAGGGTCTAATCAAGTACGGCTCCATCTTCACTGCAGTCAGCACGCCATAAAACAGTCCTTTGAGTAACACTATGAGTCAGTGACATCTTTTACAAGCGAGAACAGACCCAGCTCAACAGAGACATGAAAGCATAATGGGACCATATTGAAGTTTGGTTTGAATGCATAATATCTCACATATAGACACACAGCTACATTTATGAAACAGTAGACCCAAGCCACTCGTCCTGCTGTCTGGTAACAAGGCTTTGAACATCACCACAACTGAGAGCAGATTAAGTCAATTTGAATGTATATGTGCTAATAGTTGATATAAACCATAAGAGCTGTGTTTCTCAAACTTGTATAGAGTAAGTAAAGGGCTGCTGGAGTACATTAGCAGTCATCTTCTAGTCAGAACTATTTGTCTACTGTCTGTGTAAATGAAACACAAATGTTAGAGAGCACAGACGAGATTCAAGGCTGGACTTACATTTGGCCTGAGTGATAGTGTCTCCAATTGTAGCCCGGATGTAGTGCTTACTGTACTCGGGGAGAACCAGGGCTAGGCTGAACGAACACATATGCAAAAACGTAATTATAGTTTTCACATCAATGTAAAAATGATTTGATAGACTTGCCTATAATCTGTCGACTTAACAGGAGCGTATGTGTATGTCCTGCTCCCAACGTCCATGTAACGCTTTAAAGATACACAGAATATTTTAGTGATGAACACATGTATAGTATATGACCAAACAATTACCTCATCTTGAGATTTGACAAAGGTGGTCATTGTGTATTTCCCTTTCTGGCCATCAATCATGTTTTTTCTCATCTGTCAACCAAATTAACATGTTTGAAAAATGTACAATTTCAGGAAAGGAAAATAATTATAACAAATTAAATATGGTAAAAGTGCTTTTTTTTTTCAAACCTCCACTTTGACTTCATTTTCCATCTCAGCATCCAGGAAATCCAGAGTTACAGGTTCATCAAACTTGGCAGTCTGCACGGAACTACATTTAATTAGCCGTGCAATACACTATTATTGCTAATTTGTGCTAATCATTGAAGCCTTTGATTGTATTTCATTCTAAGCCATGTTTTCAATCATTCTGACTTATGCAAGAGTGAGTTACAACAAAACAGATCATTGAGTGGGAAAGGCTTTGTCTGTAAATAATGATGACAAAAGACAAATATGACGCACCAGAGGCTGTAGATTTGGGTGAAGCAGCACATAGCCATTCGGGTCGATAGCAAAGTAATAGCCATTTGGTCCAAACTAGAAACAGAGGAAATAGTGTGGAGTTTTGTACATGAATGAAGAGAAAATGAAATATATTTTTTTTGCTGTGCCATTGCAAACTCAAATAGTAAGCGAAGGAAATGGAAAGATAGGCTTGGTGTAGGCCTGTTCTAGTGCTCATCTTGCCATAGTTTGATTGTAGTTTAGCCCCAGTTTAGTCCTCATTTTGTTTGTATTATCCTTTCCCCTGGTGGCTCAGAGAATTCCAAATACACAAACTGTATGTTAAAAGCTTATGTAAATGTATACACTTACAGTAAACCGAGGAGTAAGGCGTTTTATGTCCTCCAAGGAAACATCAACGGCCACGACTCCTAGGATGAGCTGGTTTTGTGATTTCTGAAAGCAAACACAAGTGAGGCCAGCATAAGAGGAAGATAACCTTCTTTCTGCAAGACCGACTTCAGATCTCTGTTGTTCTTTCGGGATGAGTCAAGTCCCTCGGTGTATTCTGACTGACTTCAAGGAAACGGACAACATTTGAAATCTGGACAGTGTCATTCCCAAAAGCTTTACATGCTGCCATGACTCACAGACAAGGCATTTCCACTCTCACTTCAGTCACAGCCGAAGTAACCCCAACTCCTTCGAGGTTGACATGAAAACTCATCTTGAACTACTTAGCTACCGGATCATTTGTCTTTGTGATTTGCAGGTTTGATCACTTTTATGATTTTTGCTTTGACATCCTAGTTCCTCTTCCTGTTGATGCACATGGGAGGTTTTCTGGGCTTTTTAAGCATCAACCATAGAATATAATGGACAGCCACAACAAAACTGGGAATAAAAGTAAAAGATGGGATGGCAATTGACAGTATTGTATGTTGAAAGTTTATTTGTTTGTCTGGTTAAAATTATAGTGTGTCGCAAAACTGCTGACTAGCAATTTCAATGTGGTCATAACGTCAGATGTACAGTAAATTTTGTCAAGCAAGGAAGTAAAAAGAAGATTGATGCAACAGGCAGATACAGACAGAATGACTGAGCAACGGGGGAGGCAAAGTCATTTAACGTCACAGAGGAAAACTCAAAGAGGTTAAGTGAAGAAACATATGTGTATATCCCTCTGTGTACCTTTGAGCCAGTGTTGGTCTTGTTGAAAACAGGCATGGTCCCAGTGATGACAAGGCCAAGCTCCTGCAACATAAAACAATCTAATTTTAATTTGCACAAAGATAAAAATCAAAGAGAGTACCTTTAAAGCTGGGCTCCCTGGCTTTATTATTGTAAATGAGTGAATTAAAGCATACTGTCTTCATCTAATAATAAAGTTTTTATCTCTTTTAAACCCGTGAGTATGAAGTCCACCTCTACTTCACTTTGTCTGAAAAAAAGGTGTTCAAAAGCCTTCTAAAATCGAATCTAAAAATGCATGCATGTGTATAATAATGAAGTGTGAAAAGAGAGCTAGTTACATTTAAATATCCATGTTCTGCTTTTGGGTAAAGCAGCTTTTGTATAATTTTTGTTTTTCCTTAATGACAAAGATATTTCTGTTGTGGATCAAGATGAACACTGTTGAAAGCTGACAGTGTGTTATCTCCTAAACTAATGGACTGAACTTGACTCACAGCCCCAGACGGCTTTCTCAAGCACATAGTCGCCTAAATGTAGATAAGGACATAAACATGACGAAAACAGCTACTTGGGATATCTTTTAAAATTCAGTTTATCATTAAATTTGTAATATTTCATGATGTGCTGCTATTGGAGAACTAGTACAACAATTCAATAACAAAATACGTACGGAGGCATTTAGTGCAGATACTTTAAACCTTAACATACCAGTGCATCCAGGTAGACATTGGTCCATTGAACCTGCTTGGCCCTTCTGTCGGCCTTAACCATGGGCCTGCCCAGAACATCTAGGTACTCCTTTGAAATGAAATATGTAGTTTGTTGGTAAGACTTCCGCCACAAGAGGGAGCAGTTTGCAAACATTTCAAACAACAGCAGTGACAGGCCAGGGACAGAAAAGAGTACATTCTTACCTGGGTGTTCAGTCTGATGGCACCTATTGAGGGAATTTCATAGTAGTACCCTGGAAGAGAGCAAATTATATATTTTTACACCTCTATAAATACACTGATCCACACAATATATGGTAGGTAGAGAAATACTAAAGACACTGGGCCATAAAGTTAGAATAATGTGTCTCAAAATGTGTTGGACTGCAGGAATAACTGAAGTACACTAATGGGCGATTACATGAGAAATGAGGGCTGTAGCAGACCAAAGAAATTCTTGGTCCACAAAAAAGTTGTCTTGTGCATTGATTAATCAACAATTAATTTCACAAGAAAATTACTATATATAGATAGGTACTAGTGCACAGCATCTTCATTTGTGAAAACAAAGATTAAACTGTCCTGTCACTCAAAAACTCCAGTAAACTCACTATATAGTTTCTCCTTTCTGCAAATGTTTTGTAGTTGATATAAATCTTTGTTATCAAAATAGTCAACTAATAAAAATGTGATCTCCTATGCACCTTACCGATTAACTAAAGCGACTGTGGGACAAAAGGACGGCTGCCCAAGAAATTACCCACGCTTTTGGGTCAAATAAGTTTTTACAGGATCTAGCTGTTTACGGTGAAATGTTTATTATAATACTAAGCTGAGTAGAAATCATTAATCAGCACAAATATATGGTTATTTACTCATGGGAAATTTAGTGTACCTTTATTAGCACAAGCCATCCACTGGATAGGTCCTTTGTCATAGTTATGTTGACCAACTGAAAATGTAAAGATGCGAACCTGAAAATAAAGAAGGAAATAAAAATCTTTAAAAATGAACATTTGCAGTTCACAACCCAACAATAGCAACATATATACCGCTTGTTTGGGGTTATACTTCTCAAAAATCTCTTCAGCCCGCTCCTCACCTCCGTCAGTAAAAAGCATAATTATTTTGTTACATTGAGCTCTTGAGATGTTCATCTACAAGAAAAGTGAAAGAGTGAATGTGAAAATAGTCTAAAAGCAAGAACAGCATTAAAAAAAAAGTATTTTGGACAAGTATATAATTCCAAAAATGACCACAAGAGGTCATTGTTATCTAACTTATTACTGGATGTTTGTGCTCATTGATTCTTAACTTCATATTTGGGCATACATTCAATCCACTTCAGCTCTCAACAATTCAGGTTTAATATTTTGAAAATGGTCTGGAGATGAAAAATACTTCCTGGTTTAATAAATTGAGAGTGATTTCCCGCTAAGCTCACGTCAAGAAAATGCACACTCCTGTGTCCTCGTGGTATATAACTGCCCATGGCATACAAATGGCTCTGACACCTCTACCTGAGAGAGCTGCTGGAAAGCCAGTTCAAATCCTCCTTTGTAGTTTGTGATGCCCTTCGCTGTGATGCTTTGTACTGCGTCTTTGAGGATGCGCTTGTTGCGCACGTTGGCTTGGACCAGGTTGGAGAAACACGCCGCATCCTGGGCCTTCTCATTGAACTGAAGGGAGAGGGAATCAGGGTAAAGGGAAGAGAACAGGGAAGGCACTAGCACATATTTCTGTTAAATATGTGGTTTTCCCTTTGAAGTGACGCAAACTAACTTATCTGTAAAGTATTTGTAGATGGGCCTACAAAGATTTACAAAACAAAAATAAATGCATTCATGCAATCTATAATGTACAAACCAAAGGGAGCTTTAGGACAAAAGGATCAGTAAAAGGACAGTAGGGCATAAAAGGAGAAATTATAGTTAGGCATAGTGTACACATATACTGTATTTCACGCGAAACACACAAACACACGCACTCATTATAAGCTTGAATCTGTTTCAATCTTGCCTATCCCTCACTTTCCCTAAATTGCAAATTCTTGCTGCATATTATGAAACTCGCATTATAATTATACTAATGGCTTTTTATTATATTAAATACAACTGTTACTGTCAGAGCACAGCCATATGGTTGTTGGACCAAATTGTCCAACAACCATATGGCGAAAGTCTAAGTTGAATGCCACCAATAACTCCTGTCAGGGAGGACTTTTATTAACTTTGAAAAGAATGTCATTTGGCAGATTGGACAAAAGACAAACCACTCCTCTATTACATAAAGATGTGGAAGAAAGCAGATTTAAGAAAAATCTATTTGCACATGACTGAGGTTGAGATTGACCAACACTTTTCTAATGTTGCAGAAAACTTGAAAGCTTGTTTTTTTTTTCCCTCAATATAATCCACAATGTCCATAAAGGTGATGCATTTTAATGTTATGTATCCAAGTTTTACACCTCCCCTCAAAGGAAATAAATCTTCTGTCTGTGATATAGCATGATTCCCCACCTCATGTTGGTGCTATGGACCTATAAATCGTGATAAATGAAGATTACCTAAATCCCAATGTCACTAAATTTCCTGGTGCCAAGGATAAGCAGAGAGACTTGTATAAAGAGTGATTCTAAAAGGGGCTCATGTGTTGTACATGATATGTCAAACTAAACTTGTGGCACTATCTGCATTTATTTACATGGTAGACTCTTTCCCATTGTGATTCACAAAATCATAACTGTACAGTGCACACAACAACACTTACATAGACCACATTGACATAGTCGTCGTCTGAGAGCGTCTCCAGCATCCTGCTAACAGACTGTCGGATCAGCTTCAGAGTGAGACCGGACACACTGCCACTCCTGTAATTGAAAACAGAATTCATACATTTAAAAACTGAGATGTATGTTCAGTAATTGTAATTGTTTCTAGGAAGATCTGGTGTAAATTATAAATATCTGACAGAAGTTTGAGGCATAAATTTGTCACTCACGCATCCACCAGAATGAGCATGTCCTTTGGTGAGGCTGCTCCTTGAATGTACCTATGGTGGAAAAGTACATGGATTGTCCAAATGACTGAAATAATATGCTACAATCACACAAAGCTCATTCACCATCAACAAATCATATTCAAATCTTAGACTTGCAAAGATAGCACAGCACAAGATAGATCAAAACAAACAAACAAAAAACAGATAACAAATGGATCAGCCTCATTGCTGCTATTTTAGAGCATGTGCATATTTTCAATTATTTAAATTGAAACAAATAAGGGATTTTTTTATATTTAATCAGTTCTTTTTTTTATTTCTTTAATAAACAAACAGCTGTGTTTCTTTGTTCTGGGCAAAGAAAGCTTTGTCGCTTGCAGGGCTTTCCAGGGTAATGAAATTTATGAAAGCGGGTAAAGGACCAATGCTGGCTGGGAGCCAGATGTTAATCAGTTCTCGGAGACTACTGAAGTCTTTGTATTCCAGACTTTGATCTGTTATAGCTGGATCACAGTGTACTGAAGTGTTTGGGTCTGGTCCTACATTTAATTATTGTATGTGTGTGTTAGTGGAATTTAATGTACTATAGCTTTTAATTTACCTTGATTTGTTAATTTGATTTACACTATAACTAACTATGCTATTACTTAAAAGATATGACGGAGGGTGTTAACGCTTTACTTTACTCCAATGTTGGACATTCTGACAATGTTATTCGCTCAAGTCAGTCCTTGTGATATGTAGCTATGCAAGTGTATATAATGTAAATATACATACATTTATCTATATATATATATATATATATATATATATATATATATATATATATATATATATATATAATATATGTAAAAAAACAAACAAAAAAAAACTATTAACTCACCACGGGCGCCTGCGCACATCATAAAGGTCAATCTTTGTGGCTGCGTTGCCTAAATCAATCCAAGGAGATGCTGCAAGTGTGTTGGAACGGGAAATGTAAAAATGACACAAATTAGTATATGAACGAATATGAATTGTATGCCTCTTATCTATCCATCTAAAAATTTAGTACTTTTTTTTAAATCATAGTTTTCACTATTTGCTTATTTATATTGCAAATTAGACCGCTACCTGGAAAATATCGCAGTAATCCAGTGGCCGAGCCGAAAACCTGCCAGAGCAGGGAGGGGTCCTCATCTTTGTTTTTCCGGAAAACCTCCTCCAATCCTTGTGTCCAGTTCAGCTCATTTAAAATGATTGTGGCTAAAGTAGATACACACACACAGACGTTAATGAAGCAGAATGCATAATGATATACAAAATATACTGTCCTTTGTGGGAGCAACTGACAAAAACAGAGTTAAATGGAATTGAGAATTATATGCAACAAAGATTATACAGTATAAGATTATACAGTTTATATATAGATACAGTATATAAAAAAACAACAATTACAAACAAACATCCCCTTTGTTTATCTATATTCCTATGTGGTGAGCTAAACAAAACATATGGGCATACTTTCAATGGCTCCCAGTGGTATTGTAGAGCAAAGCTTGTCCCAATGATAAGTGGTGACAATTTGCTCAGCCCTGATCCCTCTGCTCTCTGAGGACTTTAATGGATTACTTTCACTACTTCCAATGACATTAATAACAGGAAGTCACAAGGTAACTGGGAATTATAGCAAATGTTTCTATCTCTACTTTCTGTCTAGTTTCTATTCTGCACACACAAACATGCAACATATTTATTGTGGTTTTATGGTGTGTGTTTAAAAATAATGACAAGACCCTTAAAAGATGTATCACACAAGATCTGACACCCATTCCACTGAAATAAATGCATCAAATCCTTTTTATAAAACAAAAAGGGCAATACAATGTCCAAATGCCAGGACAATTGTCTCACAAAAATATATCAAAATAAAACAGAATTGATGGGAAGAAATTGATGTGAAGGAATATAGAACTTATTTAACTGTTGTAGGTTTAGTTAAGTATAAAAATTGTGCATGATGAAGGGTAACCTCAAGAAAAGAAAGGCACTAACAGTATAGAACAATACTGATTAGGAATAGCAAATCTCAATCATCCGATTAGTGCTTTCTGGGAAGACATCCAACCCACAACAAGGACAGAGGTGGCAAAGGAAGAAAAGGACTACGTCTTCATCGTCTTAGTAAGGGGTAAAGCAGGGATATCTTTTTGGCAGACACCACTGTACACCTAACAGGACATGGCTCAAGTGGCACAAGAATCACAAAAAAGAAAAAAAGTGTCGCAAGCTTTGCCACAGGGAGCGTGAGTTCAGCATCGGTGCGGGGTGTCAGGGTCTCTGAGCACTTCTCTGCATGTGCATGTCTCACACTGACAGGTGCCACACAGGGTTGATGCAAACAGCCATCAGACGAGGCTCGGATCTTCTGCCAAGGCCAACACACTCTCTTCTCATCTCCACTCCACGCATCCATGCCAATCTGCGTAATGAGCAAGGAGACATGCACACAGCCCTCAGATCCATATTCAGTCCAGTAGGTGCATGTGGTGAGAAAGGCACACGCCCACTCCCACAGCCCAACTGTTTTTCCTTACAGACATTTTTACACTCATGGTAGAACTAAAACCTTTAAATCAAGGCATTAAAGACATAACTAACAAGGATTTCAAAATTCAGTCTGCTATTTTCAAATGTATTCAGTACTTTTACACAGAGGACAAAGAGTTCCTGAGACAGCAGGATATTGGAATGGTAAAGTGCTGCTTTTAATTTGTGATTAATATTATTTCAACCTCTTTCCAACAAAGTCATAAATATTCAGAGACTTTCTTTGAGTTAAGTTATAACAACAATAAACCACTCTGTGACTACTGTGACAATCACTAGGATGAATGAGGGGGCGTGTAACACATTTGTCTCAACCTACTCTAGCATTAATTCAGTTTCTCGGAGGACAAGGGAAGCGAATTCAAACACGAAAGGAAACACAACTCAAATGACAGATATGAACTATCAAATCATTCATAAAAAAAACAAAAACAAACTCAAGGGCGCTGCGTGAGAACAAGAAGTGTTGTTTTGAGAATCTACTTAAATTAAAGCAGGGGAGGTGGATGACACATATCTCCTTGAGCATCAGTAAAAAGGCACAAGGACGCCAGCCTTGTCTAGACAAAGTCCCCTAATCAAGTTACCAGCGCTTTCCCTCCACACAACATGATGGAGCGCTGGGGTGTGGCCAAGAGTGTCCTCCATATCCACACACACAGGGAAGATAGACATCACTATGGCAACTCGGACGGTCAAATTGGCAGTCTGTCTTCGAGAGAGACAGAAAAATTGCAAAACCACTGGTTTAGTTAAGAGACGAAAGAACATTTTTCCATTGCCCACCTGCAACCTCATTTAAGACAGCACTCAGTGATTAAACAAGCACTTTTTATTATCTGAATTGTGATTCAGTGAGTGAGATTTTTTCAAAATACATATATTTTCTAATACTGAAGCCATGTTATTACAACTTCATACTAAATGTAACAGCAATTACAATGCACATATTTAATGACTTAATGGAAATAATAAGAGTCTATAGTCTGATGATGTATGTGCTAATCTAAAAATCATAATTATTACTGTTTCTACAAACAGAATATTCATAAACAGTTTTATCGAAGTGCAAAGTCGGTCTGATGACTCACAAAAGAAACAATCCCTGTTCCAACACCTCAGCCCCTCCTCCTTCAGCTCGCATCATTATAACTGCTGCAGCCTGTAAAAATAACTGAGTGCATTTGGCCATTTGGCAATGACAAAAATGTCGGCACAGTCAGACGCCTTAGAGGCCTGTCATTCTGCACATTTATAGTCTAACTTATGCGGAGTGACTCGCTGTTACTGCACAGATATCATGTAACATCTGCATTTGGGAAACCCAGACTGACATTTATAGTTTAAGGAGAGACCTTATATAATACTTATTATGTCAAGCTGAGACTTCAGAAACAGTCTCAAATTGTTGGAAATTTTGTTAAACCTATAATTTTAAGGTAAACATATGATTAATATATTTCCTCCTGTGCGTTTTGACCCTAGGCTTATTGTGTGATAGTGTGTGAAGTGGATGTCCAAATTCTTTGTCCTCTCCTTGCACTCATGAAATGTCCTTTAATAAGACACTTACGACCCAAAGGCTATGAGCAAATGTCTGTGTGCATGAGCGGACTGGCCTATTCAAAATATCACTAGCTTACTTCAGTTCTCCTAATTAAATCACTACATTGCTAAAATTATTCATATAATTAATTATTTAATTTAATACAGTGATTTTAGAGAGGTACACAGATTCCACTGAGGTTCAGATAACTGTTGAATTTAAAGTCAGTTTCAGACACATTTTTGTCCTCCTTCAGGTTATTCCTTGTTTTATTATAGACCTAGTTTCCTAGTCCTGGTTTTGGTCTGGTGATACTCGGACAGCCAAATATTGAAAAAAAAAAAAAAAGAAGAATAAAATCAATAAAAATAGACAGTGACGACTGTCCTGGTTTGGAGGGACTGGAGCAGCTGGTGGTCAGTTAGAGGGGCATAGAGGGGGAGCTGGAATCAGGGCTAAAAATAGACAAGAGTAGTCCAGCCTGGGTCTGGAGCTGTTCTTGTGTTTAGGCTGTGCTAGGAGGCCAAGCAGCAGCACATCATGTGACTATACTGTACTTGACATAGTGTTGACAGGGACAGATACAGACCCACCATAGAGCAGGGGTTATTTCTACAAGTGTTAAACTACCTGTCAGGTGTCTGCAGTGCATGTTTTGTGTGTTAACTTACAGCCTTCATATATGTCTGTCGGGATGTGAACCGCTGTGGTGTTGTAGGAGACCACCCGCTTAAAGTCGGGGTCAAAGTGGAAGTCATCAGGGACGTAGCGGTTCTTCATGTCTGTTTGATTGAGCTACAGCGGGATAAAGACAGTTCTTTGTTGAGTTTTTATGAGGAAAAATCATCTATTGCATGCATTTCAGTGAATACACATTTATGAAGTGAACTATAAATGAAGACACAGAGTACACTAATGGAGTGAGTGTTTGAGTGTCAGTCAAACTGTGAGTGACATAAGTGTGTTGTGGGAGTGTTATTTGTTCCCTCTGAGACAGTGTTGAGAATTAGTGCTGATCCTATATCAACAGAGAACAAAAATACATCTGTGGCTTCTGAATGGCTTGAATAGATGAATTGGTTGGTTGTATACCTGAAGTGTCTTCCTTAGGGACACAACAATATGCGCTCAGGCAGGATATAATAATAATACATTTTATTTAAATCGCACTTTTCAGGACACTCAAGGACACTTCACAAAACAATAACAAAACAGACAATTAAAGAAAATTAATTAAATTAAACAAACTATGCAGGAAAAAAAAGAACAAATCACATTGACAAAATTAACTTGTGACTAGGGTTGGGCAACAAAAAACAAATTGTGAACTGATCCCTGAAACTATCTGCTTCTTTCCTGAAATTGGCATATTGGATTTACTAATTTTGACTGAGCCTTTTCCACACTCCTCCTATTGCTCATGCTTTGAGTGAGTGACAGGTAGAGTTAACAATTACAGAGTAGTGTGGTGTTTTTTTTGTTTTGTTTTTTTACCTTTTCAAGAGAATATGGAGATAGTAAGTGTGCATGAATCGTGTTCAAATCCAAATTGGGATCTGGCTACTAGAAAACTGTGATTTCGGCGTATTTGCCCACCTCTACTGGTGACCCTCTGGTTAACAGACAGACATATAAACCACTGCTGCACTAGCAACCCCCTCACCCATCACGAAACTAACACCAAGAAAAAACAACGTGATACTTACATCGTCTTTGGCATTGTAGTAAACAATATTGTCACCCTGTAACAGAAACACCCACTGTTATCACTGCCGCCTGTGCTGTCTTTGTGTACATTTATTTGAATTAAATAAAACTGTATGTGGCTTGTTTATGCCAACAGTTAAGTAAATTACATTTTCATCCTCATTGCTCCTGTTTTTACTAGGTAAAACCTATTGCAGATATTTACAAACTATAATGTTACACAGGGAAACTCTATGGAGCTCACCAGTTTTTCCTACCCACATGTAAGCCGCAGTTCTGGAAGTAATCTGGAAGTAAATCTCATACATTCTTGCCATAGGGATTTAGAAAAATTCAAATATTACCAGTTTAACGGCATAACGGAAGCTTACACACTTTTAAATAGAACAGAATTTTAAACAGAATTATAGGTCCTTTGTTCATTACTCACCACATAGATGATTAGCTTTGAGCAAGCTTTCAAACTTTTTTTTTTTTCTTTTTCAGAATCCCTATGGGAAAGATGAATGGACAATGTACTTCCAGAACCAAGGGGTGGGCATTCACTGGTGAGCTCCATCTAGCACAGTTCTATCACCTCTAAGGCTGCAAACCAATATGAAATTAACAGCAGTCGGCCATTGTTATTGTTACACCATTTAGTCAGACAGAAGTTACATCACTGCAGATGATCAGACTAAGTAAAGTGCCAAGTAGTACCATCTGCTGACTGTGCTGCCTTTAAACTGCTCCATGCAGAAGAGGAGAAGAGCATGTATGGTAGTAAATACTGACATCAGCACATTTAGACATTAATTCAAGCATAACATAATATTATATTATGATGCCAATTATGACAAATTACAACTTATTGGCAACATGCCCCGTGCTGAAGAGTGAGCAAAGGCTAAACTATTTTATTTTTACGCAAAACATGCATAATTAAAGTCATCACTGCTTGACGTCCTTGGGGAAATGAGCCCAATAGTACTGGCCTATTTAAGGCGATTGAGAACATGTGCTGTTTCTGCATACACCTGATCTACATCCAATTCTTATTTTGTTCACATAATTGAGACAAGCAATGACAAACTTGGGATGAATGAAGAACAGCATTAGAAGAATAGCATTAAGCCAATAACTTAAATAATAGTTTAGAAGATAAATAATAAAGGTTTATAAAATAAAAAAAATATATACTGACATTTACAATAGCGTCCACAATCTAATTATAACAAAATTGTACTGTGTAAATGTTATTATTACTCCTGAGGTCTGGGATAGTCTCAAGCAGCTGCTTGCACATGATTCTCATCTAAAACTTTACCTAAATGGAAAAAATGGGGCATAACACTTATCTTGTCTTAAAATGTATTGGCAATATCATTCAAAATGTCTTTATGTGGTTCCTCTAACACCATATAGCATGTAACATTCAATCATAACAATCATACAATTACATCATAAATACCATGTTACACCAATTTGAATATTTCAGGTAAACTGTATAACCCAACAACATTATGTCCCACCTCTGTTTCGAGACTCCATTTGTGATCCATTTGAAGCTTTTCTGCTTGTTTCACCAGTTTCTGTAAAAATAACAATTCAAAATAAAATTCATCAAACATCATCTTCACATTTCGCCAGGGAGACGCTGTCCAAGTGAAACCCTCATAACTCTAACACTGTACTAAAATTAGACCCTCTTTTTGGGTCTTTCTTGAGATCTAGTCCTAATGACTTTGTTAATGGATTTATAATGGGTCCGACTTTTAATCTCTACCTGATCCAAAAACACTGTACTATTAATTTCCCATGGGCAATATCAAACCCAAACCCAGGGCTACCAGTCACTTAGAGGAGGATGCGGTATATCCAAGAACTAAATTAATTTATGAAATGAGAGGAGAAAAATGCCTGAGGAAAGAAACTGCATATTAATATATTTTGCTATAAATCTTAAAAAGTCAAGAATGAAAAAGTAATCTCTTTGTGAAGACACAATAGTAAGGCCCAAGGCACTTAATCAATAAGCACCAACCAACTGTGAATTAAAATAAGGGAAACCTTGGCATCAAACTGCCAGCACTGTCTTCATATTCAGTCACATGAACCTCTTTATTTCTTTGCAGTGCTTTACGGTTTATTTCAAGTTTATCTTGAATTTTTTCTATTTAATTGTGTATTTGAAATGGGACAATGCATATATATACATGATCACATGTAAATTTAGCAATTAAGGCTAATTTCAATCACAATTGAATTTATGATGCTACTCAAAAAAATCAGCAACAACCATAAAGCACATGGTTTTACTGATAAAGGATCTGCTGTAGACCTCTCGATTCAATAATCTCACTAAGATGAAAAGTTTGGAATCTCTTTTAGTTTTTCAGTTTTATAAAGCTCTAACTAACACAGACAACACACTTTTTAATCTGAAGATAAAAGTGAAAGCGGGTCCACTCGGTGGGCTGTGCACAGGTCTGTTTGATGCTGTTAGGTCAGCTGAGCCACAACACCTGCTCTTTCAACAACAAAAACATTTGTTTTGGTGAAGTGCACTAAAAACAATCATTTTGCTTCAAATTACCTTGAAAAGTCCAAAAACAGCAATAAGTGTTTAAGATTAATGTCTTTCACACAACACAAGGGCTACCTGTGGGTGCAAAGAGTGATGAAAAATATATAGTAAACCGTTTGATGTAAGTATTGAGAATAACAAGTGTGACTCATCTAACATGAAAGTTAAAACCTCATTATTAGCTGCACAATGACAAATGCACAGTGAAAAAATACTGAGCAGATAATGAAGATGATCTTTGGGTTATACACATCTACAGCAGAGAAAAGGTTGATTTTTTTCAAGTAACCAGTTTCTTTGAGAGGAAAATACATTCTCTCAGGGGACACAGCTTAATAAAAAAAAACTTTACGGAAACTATTAAAAGGGTGAAAATAGTCATCACCCAAAATCAGAGAAAAAAAAAATCAAAGGTAAAGCTATGTAATATAGGCACCTTGCTTGTTGTTCTACGCATGCAGACCGCCCAGGACACACACTAATGCACACCTGCCATCTGACTGATGTGTGAGGAGGAGCGGGGGGAGCACAGGAAGCTCGAGCATCTGCTGTTGTGACTGGCAACACTTTAGTCAGATCTATCCTGCTCAGCCTCCAGGGACCAGGGGGAGAGGATAGACCATCTCACTCTTGCACATTAGGACACAAAAATGACTCTTATACCAGTCAAGAGAGAATTCCCAACACCAAATTTCTCTGTAATTTTACAAGTCCACTGAGCACTTATTTAGGAACTCATGTTTCCTCCACCAAATTATTCCACCCATGCATGCAATCTGTGTCATTTGGCAGCAACAACTGTCCAAATGCCACTGTGCAGCAATAGTACTGACATGATTATGGCTATAATCATGCTATTTGTATGTTAAAGCTTTCTTAGATCCAATAGGCTACCTTTAGATATAACAATGTATCTATCATTCTTGTTGCTTTTAAAAGACAATTAATGCTGTTACTCCAACTCAATTTTGGTGGGCTATATCTGCCCGTCGGAGCAGGAGAACATCTTAATCATTAGGAGCATTAGTCTGTGAAATGTAATGTGTTTAGTGTTTGAGATGTGAATTGTATATTACAATCTCTCAAGGTTCTTGATTTTCAACCAGTGTGCTAAGGAACACTAGTGTGCTTTGAAGTTTTGCCAGGAGTGCTTTGAAGAAATGTCAGATTCATGGATTTTATTGAATAATTTGCCATTTTGGAGGGACCTGAGTAAAGAGCAAAACATTCACCAAGACAAACATTAAAGAACTGGACACAGTGGTACTGGCATGGCCAATATTAGCTGCATTAAATACCACTTTTCCTCATGTTGTTCAAATGTTATAATTTGATAACATTTTAGGTGGTGTGCCACGGAATTTTTGTGACTCAAAAGAGGTTGAAAAATACTACACTGTCACAAACATACTGCATGTCGCAGTTTGTTTTTGTATTTTTAAATCCCCTACCAGCAAATTCACTCTAAATCATTTCAGGGAACTAAATACAAAACACAAAGTCAACGAGAGCCTATTTACATTAACATATCTGTATAATCTTTCAGTCGTCCACACAGGGTCCACAGCAAAAGAGGGTTGAATTCTGTCGACTGTACAATGTTTTTGTTGTTGTTATTTTTTGAGTGAGTATGTTTTATCACTCATCCAAGCTCTGGTAAGCGACTGTATGTTAGTTTCATCGAGTGTAGCTAACTCCTCCCTTCATAGACGTATCTAAGTCAGTCCCTACGTCAAAGAAACTACTTAGACATCAATACAGTATGAGACTAACTTTAATGTTCAGTACAGAGACAATAAACAGAAAGCTGGTGAACTGTGGCTGGGATTAAAACAGCTGGCCCGATAAAAGCAGGCAGCACATTCGCTCCTAGAAGTGACTCACCTCACAGAGAGCCCTTTTAAAGCTATTACAGATCATCTGAGATAGAAGAAAGGTTGTGTAGGTTGCTCAGCAAAGTTTCCTGTGGTCTTCAAAATACAGACGGCCACAGCCATAGTGTGTGTTAGTGCCTGTGGGTCTTTAAATATGAGCGACAGCAATTTATAGTTTATGGTTCACTCAGTAAATGAATTGCATTGAGTTTGACTATTGACCGATGCAGTGATGAATGAGTACAGATTCTGGCATGTGGCAGCAAAATATGTTGTTAGCTCAGCAAATGTAATGATTTAAATTATTTCAGCACTTTGGCAGCCTGTCATAATGATAATGTAAATAGTTTGTAAGAAAAGAAAAAAAAAAAGAATATACAGTGAGTGAGTTTATATAATTTGCTGAAAAGGGTCAAGAATGGCACTTCAAGAACATTCAATCGAGTAACTTAATAAAATTATGCCTGAAGTCTTCAAACACCATATCATATTGCTACTTGAGTAACATATTTTAGAGATGACTAACTTTAGGTGACTACAAGTTTTATGTTGACTAGAACAGTTACAATGATTTTTATTCTGTCAAAATGGCTGCCTCATGAAGACGTTGTTATGACCACACCTTGAGATGTATACAAATTCTTGTAACAACTTCTGATCCCAGATATGTCCTGATGTCCTGATGAATTTGCCTCAGTTCGGAGGCCGTCGTATGAAAACCCTAGGTTTGTTAAAGTATGAGAGCTAGATTTCGGAGAAATGTGAATTTTGATTCAAAATAACCCGTTGCAGATAGTGTGTGGTCCCAAGGGACTTGTTAGCTCAGGGACACATACACAATGTGTGTACCAAATTTCATTGGATTCCAACAAACTTGTTCTACTTTTAATTTTTTTGAGGTGTGGCTATGCAAATGTGAGTGGAGATCGGGTGTAGTCTTAACTGGCTTTTTTTGTTCAGAATCCCATAAAGGGGTGTTCGTACCAAATTTCATATATTTAGTTTAAATCGTATATCAATATGTCCAGCTCATTAAAATACACAAACACCTCCTTTGCTCCATCCCGATCCGACAAAATTTGCAAAAGTAAGCAAGATTTATCTTCTTTCACAATGGGCGCTTAGTTAGGAGCTCATTATGACCACACCTTGAGACTTGTGCAAATTCTTTGAACAGCTTTTGATTCCACATTTGTCCTGATTATACTGACTCAGTTTGGAGTTTGTCGCATAAAAACCCTGGGACAAGTTTGTTGGATTTTGGACATCTCAACATTAAACCAAAATGGCCGACACCCTGTGTGGTTTAGGGCAGGGCCATAATATACTTTTTTTATCCACCTTAAGAGGCTTTATGTATGTACTGAATTGTATGTGTCTACAATGAAAAAATAGGCTCCTCCCCCTCCTATCTTGTAATTGAAGAACTGAAGGAGGTGCTAGAAAGCCACCTTATGAGATAGAGCCTTAAGTAACATATCATTTCGTCCAGCTCACAAATCTGTACTCACGCTCCATTGGGTCAGTTCAAACCAGATAATGCTTGTAAAAGATTTTTTTTTTTTTTTCCCCAAAAATTGCCATTTTGCTGAAAAATCACCAACCCAATGTTCGATTTAAAATCATTGCCTTTAAATATCTACTTTAGTGATATTATTTTGAAGTAATGGTAGTTACATTTCTGGCTACACCCACCGTGGTGCATCAGCCACCAGCTCCTTGGATTCTAGACATTGGTATCTACATGGTGAGTAACTGAGTTATTCTTCGACAATCCAATGACATTTTATGATGACGGCCATTAAGGCAAATTTATAGAGATGGAGGAACACACTCTTAGGTTTTAGTAAACGCTAAAGTGTGTGTGAGCGGTCTGTAATGAGCTGTTGAGAGTGTGAGCCTGCTGTGATTAGGGTTTAAACAGTAAAGTCTAATGAGTCACAGCATGTCACTGACTGTCGCTTTAATAACACACTTCCACACACTAGAGATCACTGACTCCGTGGTAATTATACTCCCCACAGAAGCACAAATAGAGCTCTGGGTAAGCTCACATATTTCTGGAGAATTTAAATTATCTTAACTTTCTTCCAGAGATAATGAATTCATAAACTGTAATATTCCACAATGTTTTAAATGTATACTGTGTAACTTTCCTCATGTAGGGTATGCCACCTGCTGTTCTCCAAGGAGAAGGTTATTGTTTTTCCTGAAATGTTGCAAATTATAGCATTAAATGTATAAATCTAGCATTGATTCATTCATAACACAATTAGTTACTGTAAGTGGGGTCACTTCTCCACACAGATTTGACCTTTAACTTGGTTACAGCAGATCAGAACAGGTGGTATCTCCTACTCGACTCCATGGAGATAGAAATATATTCTGGAACATTGTAGGCAAAGCAATACCATCTTTATGGAGACAGTAGGTGGTGGTCCCTCCAAGTTTAGTGGAGCTTTAAGTGGAGAAATTAAAACTATGAATTTATTACTTTGTGGTTTTTATTAATCTGTTTATGGTGCTCATGTTGCTAAGCAATTGTGCTACCATGGAAACCCAGTGCATCTGTGAACCTGCTCTTCAGTGACAGCAACATCTGACACCAACCAACAGTTGGATTATTTTATCAGTGGAAGAAAAGTGAAACATTTTTAGTAATAAAAAAATAAAATGTCAAAAACCATCTTGCCACTACAGTGACTTACATTAACTGACATCTTTCAATCATAAAGGAGCAAAACTTGTTGATATTAAATCAGCAAAGAGCCAACTTTGGAAAACAAAAAACATTTAGTTACCAAAATAGCCAAAATCCATGCCCAGGCCAATCTGGTGGATAGACAAAGCTTTTTAGATATTCTGGCAAAATCCTAATGCAATCCCAAGACTCTCTCACAATCCATATTCCAACACGTCTCATCTGTCAGGGCAGCACTCTGTAGTTCTCCAGCCTTTCCTTTGTGCTGGACAGAAGCATTGATTATTTTCAATTTAACCTGTAATTGAAAACATGCATTTCTGCCTTGTCCTTTACTGTCTCTGAATTCTGATATTTATCATCTGAACCAAACTGACCAATTTACTTGGGTAGTCAAAGTGGACCAGAACCTAAAGTGCATTTCCACTGAAATCAATCTTTATAACTAACTTAATTGTATTTTTTTTTTCTAAATGGATTCTGTTAATGTTGGCCTCATGTTGTATCCATTTGTTCCACCCATAAAATTACCTCTTTGTACCATATTTGTTAGGCCAAGCTCGAATTTGATCTCTACATCTCTCTTACTATCAAGGAAAGGTCTTTGTTAGATGTCAGATCTCACTGAGCAGGTGCTTTTAGTAAAACTCAGAATAACCTTCCCCAGCCTTGGTGTCTTTTGTTACAGCAGATGAAAGTAAACATGGCTACTGTCCAGACTCTATGCAATACAATGCTCTCTTTGGTATTATAACTGGTGCAAACATTCATTTAAAGGACACATACTATGTCAGATTGACTTTGTTTCAGATGCTGTTTTCAGATGACATCACAACAATCAATTATTATTGGACCTTTCACCGAATAGTCTCATGGTTTATGTCAGAATTCAGGACTAGTGTAAGACCACATGATAACATTAAAGAAACAACAGTTATTTTCTGTTGAAAATTACACCCTATAGTCATCATCTATCATCATTCATCAATCGTTATTGAATATCCATCCTCTTCCTTAGTAAAAAAAAAAAAAGTTTGGAGTTTATATTGGACAGCTTCACTGAATAATGTAATATAACAAATGGAGGCCCTGTGTGAAAAGATAAATTATGTTTTCCACTGGGGCAGTAACTAAAGGTCTTGTCAAAGAGGCCCTCTAAAGGAGATGTTTTAATTATAGATGAGAGCAGAGTCAGGCGAGTCAAAGGTGGCCTGGATATCACAGACAGTCACCGCTAAAGGTTAAAAACAAGGAAATTGACAAATCAGATCTGGCATTTAAGATCTTGTAGTAAACGATAAGGATAGAAAGGTATATTTCCTGTTCACTCCCTCATGCTATCAAGAAAACTAAATATCTTGAAACTAGGGCAAGGTGTGCCCCTATTATCAATATTTGCGGGTTTATCTTTCAGATACAAGACCCATAGAAGCCCCATTTCGACATTGAATTTATGTTTAACTTTTTGGATCTAAGGTTGTGGGCCTTGCTTCTGTGATGTGTTTGGAAACAGTCTACACAACAAACAATAATTCAAGCCTTCTGATTGGAGCCACAAATCTTGGTTTGGGTCTACGATGGTTTGGGAGTTTTAAGTGCCCTTGCTGCTATTGTTGTTACCAGTGTTATTTTCTCCAATCCATTCTTTGTATGAGAGTATTGGGCTATTGATTGTTACATATTAGTATAGTAACTTTTCGATTAAATCACAAACCTTCCAAATAAATGGTCCTCTGTTGACGGTTCTTTGTTATCAACATATGTCTAAAAACATACAAAATGAAATGTGTTTCGGGTTATCTGCGGGCCGTGGCTCATGGGCCCCTGGTGGAGGTTTGGTGTATGCCTCCTCTCATCTCTGGACCCTGTGTCTGTGTCCTGTGGTTTTGGCCAATTCTCCTGGTGCCGATGGCTCCTCTGATGATGCTTCCTCAACAGGTTTATCTGTACTCAGCCTGCTGTATCTTAGAACATGCATGTGTGTGTGTGTGTGTGTGTGTGTGTGTGTGCGTGTGTGAGAGTGTGCGTGTGAGTGTGCATGTGTGTGTGTGTGTGTGAGAGTGTGCGTGTGTGAGAGTGTGCGTGTGAGTGTGCATGTGTGTGTGTGCGTGCGTGCATGCATGTGTGTGTGAGAGAGTGTGCATGCATGTGTGTGTGTGAGAGTGTGCATGCGTGTGTGTGTGTGTGTGTGTGTGTGTGAGTGTGCATGCATGTGTGTGTGTGTGAGAGTGTGCATGCATGTGTGTGTGTGTGTGAGTGTGCATGCATGTGTGTGTGTGTGTGAGTGTGCATGCATGTGTGTGTGTGTGTGTGTGTGTGTGTGTGTGTGTGTGTGTGTGTGTGTGTGTGCAGGTGTGTGGGAGTTGTTCCACTTGGAAACACCCACAGCCTCACAAAGAACACATGCATGTAGCTGGAGGAGACAGTTTAACCTGGTGTACAGAGTGAGAGCAAAGTGAGAGAGGCAGCGTCTTCCCCAATAGATTCAACTAGCTCAAACGTAAAGCTGCAGATAGGGAGGAATATAAAATGTTGGGTTTGAGTAGATATGCTCTCAATGTTATATTGAGTCTGCAGGTTACCGTCACTTCTACCAGTCCAGTATATTTTACACTAAAATACTGTGAATTTTGACTGTCTTTGAATGTCTTCAACCATTGGCAATAGGACATGAGATATATAAATCAAAGGAAGGTCCTCTGTGAAGGTCATTACACAGGCTTCAAGCTGAAGTATAACATTATATTAACCTATAGGTTAGATAATGGACATTACTTTAGCTGTAGCCATCCTTCCCATACCCTTTTAAATTCATAGATCTCTAAAGTGGATAAGCAAATTGTTATGATCCTTCTATGAGCTGTCATGAAGCTGGCTCTATGCCACTTCATTACAGCCTCATAGGGTTGATGCAGAAGGACATCCTAAGCTCGGGTTATTGTAGGTGTACTGTGGAAAATAAAAACATTTTATGCTGCAGATGTTGTCCACAATTTTGTAACAACAATATCACCATGGGTCAGTGAGCAGCTGCAAAACAATACTAAAACTAATTGTTCTTCATCCCCCAACAAACCATCATGATGAAGTTTAAGGGGTGTGTGGCTGATTGATAGAGAAATCAATGACAATGTAACTATGGCAACATGTTGTCATGCCTTAATTGGATGTCTCTATCTCCTGGAGCTAGATTGATCCAGACTAGTGGCCCACACAGATCCTAATTGAGTTACTATGGTTTGCTGCTGTGCTTAAACCAATGCAAGCTGACCCCGCATTTCCAAATGTATTAAAAAGTATTTTCAGTTTGGGGTTTATACTCTATCGACACAGCAAAACCTGTCTCTTATCATGCAGTGCACCATGGCCTTAATTTAACAACTGCGTTTGGGACAGGCACAAAATTAAGTGTTTGATACCTTGAGATGATAATTCTACTAGTACAAGTAAACAAGTGTTTTATGACTGGTAGAGTGAGTCTCGTCACAGGGAAGGATCACTAAAGCTACAAACACAGGCCCTAAAGGCTCAAAATCAGACCACAAATCATTTACTTTTGTTTTTGCCTTTTGTCATGCACCATCACAGACTGGTAATCTGTATTAAGTCATCTGGCTGGACGATGTCTGCTTATATCTGATCACTGCAAGGCCCTGAGCTATGGCTGTGCTCCAGTGTCTTCTGTCATAAAATGAGAGAAAACAGATTGTTCCTGTGTATTTCTTTGTGCATGCGCTTTCAAAGAGACACTAAAATATGATCCCTAAGATAATGACAACTCTTATCAATCCATGCCAACAGAAGACAATCAACTCAACAGCTTTTATTTTTCAACTTTGTAATGACAATATACAGATCTTATGGCAATAAATAAAACTCTGGTACAATGGTTTTTACTCACCCTCAGGGCTTCGGAGCGCTTTGCGAGCAGTTTCTCAATTTCCCCTGCAGCCTTGGCTACCAGCTCGGTTGCATTATTGTGCTCCACACTGAAGCGTGTTTTGTGTTTGTGGTATATCTGAGAACAAATAAAACAATGATACAATTAGTAAATACATACTACCTCTAGCTTTTACTTTCAACACAACCTGCACGTTAATAATTCCCTGCTCTTATCAAATACCATTAATATATAATACATTTAAAAAATATATAAAAAGTATACATTTATATTAGTAAATATTATCATGTTGTGATCATTATACCATCTCTAAAACATAAAGAGGACAGAGCAAAGGGTTACATAACAAAAACACATTTACTGTTCTGTGGAATATCTTGACAAATAAAAAAGATAGAAGAGAGACAGGAAAAAATAAGGGCCACAAATGCCAAACAGCCAATTATTTAGCAGCCTGGAGGGATGTCTTCAGCATTAAAGCCACACAACTGTGATCTTGCATTGGATTTTCTTTATCTCTCTGGCATCATATGGGTTAGTATAGAAGATGAAAAAAGAAGTAATCCATAAATATAAATAAACAAATACATTTTATTAAGAAAAAAAATAAAACACATATACACCAGATTTGAAATACATTATTTTGAATTTGCATTGACTGTGGAAACTGACTGTTGTAAACTTAAATTAAGTTTTTCCAAAACACCATTAATCTTTTGTGCTTGTCACACATGGTCATTTAAGATGTTACGATGTATCATGTTCTTTTTCCATTCCTTTTAAAATATTAAATTCTGATTTATTTGGTAAAATGGATCTCATACCAACACAGATGCATCACTGGTGTTTATGACATATTTATTATGACCCATAATGCAAAGTGTCACTTTTAATTTTCCAAATACATATTATTCGTGTATAAAAGGTCCATGGAGGGGGAGAATTAACACTTTGTTCTTGAGTATTATGTTAATAAGACCTCAGTAGATGAAGAGGGACACAATTACTCTGATGACTACCTGCTGATGACTACCTGCCATTCATCTTTATGTTGGTTAAAGCTGTATTACCCAATTTTCAAACTGCTGAAGAAGGTATGTATTTAAATCTAACTTGTCTAGCTCTAACAAACCCTTTGGCACATTGCTTGTATTCACATGTATGAATATGAGGGGGTGTACAGCTTAAATAGTACAGCATAAATGGAGAAAGAGTGAGCCACCGATGTGCAGTCAATGGCAGCACGTATGGCTCTTTCTCACATGTTTGTGATTGATAAAATACTTGATTATTAGCAGCATACAGCGCACAACCATCTGGTTTTGTCACACGGTGCTGCTTTTAATAATATACTAAGGGTGAAAAAAAGAATGTTGGGGATTCCACCTTCAATTATAAAATTCTAATATTATACATTTTAAGATCATGCAATTAGTTTACATTTGACAAACAAAAACAGTCTCTGTGTCATTGCATTTCCTAATATTGACCTGTACATAGGGCTTACTGTGTTGTTTAACATAAAGCTGCAATAGAAAGTAAATTCATATCACGTGTTTTGACAGTTTAAGATGTGCAAACATAAATAATACATCCCTCACTGTCTTCTCTATTTCAAAAGTGTTACAAAAGATAACAGCATTTTTATAATTATATTATGGGTTGCGCCTACCTTTACAAGATTCTCCATGCCACTGGCTGAGTCAGTTAATGTGATTAAATCTTTTTGCATCTGGTCGACCCATTCCTTTACCCTGAAAAAGAAAAAGAAAAAAAGAAAATAAATTTAAAAATCAATCAGGCAAAATGTCAACAGCAAATGCAAAGCTTCCAAATTTCTTGCATCGTCTAATCAAAGTTATTGATCTTCACTAATCTTATTCAATCTAGATTAGCATCCAACTCAAAGTGAATGTTAATGCTGTAAATTGAAACAACAACAAAAAAAAAAGAATAATAATAATACAGAGCAAATTGATGGAGGAATAAAATGATAATGTTTGTCCACTGTGAGAAATAGTTGAAAATTATGGTGGCAGTTTTGGTAAAATGGTGCCTCTTTGTATAAAAGACACACATCTTATTTTTGCTTAAAAAAAGGACACAAATATAATTTAATTTTGTATCCAAACGCAAACAAACAGAGCTGCACAACTTGTTGCATAATTCTCACACATATGTACACAAATGCAAATTGTATTTTTTTTTTTCTTTTTTTTTTTTTTCCAGTGAACCTGATGGATGGTTTTGTGTCTCAGGGCTCTTTGGGTCAGTGAAATCAATCTCAGACATACAGTATGTGCAAATTAGTTTGCCAGGTAAGTCCAATTAAAGGAAAAACTACTTAAGAAGGACATTCCACATTGTTAAACAGACCACCATTTTCAAGCAAAATGGGAAAAAAAGGATCTCTCTAGTGCCAAAAAGCGTGAAATAGTTGAATGCCTTGGCCAAGGTATGAAAACCTTAGATATTTCATGAAAATTTATCGTACTATTATTTGTGCAGATGAAGGCACAATGAGGAGGGCTTCTGCCAGACAAATACATCAGATTAAGAGAGTAACTGCTAAAATGCCATTACAAAGCAGCAAACAGGTATTTGAAGAGGCTTGCAGTTATACATAAACCGTCTATTCAACCACCCATAACCACTGCTCACAAGCAGAAACGGCTCCAGTGGCCCAGAAATACATGACGACTCATTTTCAAACAGTCTTGTTCACTGATGATTGCCGTGCAACCCTGGATGGTCCAGATGGATGGAGTGGTGGATGAGTGGTGGATGGCCACCATGTCCCAACAAGGCTGCGGTGTCAGCATGGAGGGGGCGGAGGGAGTTTCTGACTAACCACTTTCTTCCATGGTACAAAAAGAAGAACCGTGCTTTCCGTAACAAAATCATCTTCATGCATGGCAATGCACCATCAAGAATACCTCTGCATCATTGGCTTCTCTGGGCATAAAAGAAGAGACACTCATGGTGTGGCCCCCATCCTCCCCTGACCTCAACCCTATTGAGAACCTTTGGAGCATCCTCAAGCTATGAGGAGGCAGTTCACATCCAAACAGCAGCTCTGGGAGGCTATTCTGACATCCTGCAAAGAAATTCAAGCAGAAACTCTCCACAAACTCGCAAGTTCAACGGATGCAAGAACTGTGATGCTCCATCAAATAAGGGCTCCTATGTTAAAATGTAACTTGACCTGTTCAGATGCTTTCATTGAAATAGATTTTGATTTCAGTAAATATGACCTGCTAATGCTTCTAATTTAACAAATGACCATTTTGAGTTCTTTACAACAATAACATGGTTTGAAACTCTGTTGTGCATAATAATTTGGAACAGTGCATTTTAAGTTTTTATTTCTGAAAAAACTGAAAATACTGTTATCATTGGGAAGTTTTGTTCAATAACATTCAAATTGTACTCTAAATGTTGATTACTTGAAAATTATGATGACTGTCATTTATATTGACTATGGCAATATCAGAGAAAAATATAATTGGCATAATAATTTGGAACACATATTTAAAGTATTGTGCAGGCCTCAAATATATATATTTTTTGGTTTGTGCAAATAGTTTAATATACAACAGTGGTGTGCAATACTGTCAAAAATAACATCTTCATTAATATTTAACAATGAATATTTATGAATATCCTAATGGAAATATTAATTCATATTGTAATTAACTATCCGTCATAATTGTGCCAAAACTTTCCTGTAAGGAAGGGCTATTCAACTTAAGATCCAGGGGGGTCAAATCAGACCCTCCGAGGGATACGATCCGGCCCTCAACCCATCTTCCAAAAATATAGAAAATATTTTATGTCTGTTTTATTGGTTTAGACCTGGGTTAGTCCCGGTTTAGTCCTGGTTAGGGATGTAAGATTAACCGTTTTTTCAATAAACGAGATTATATGCCGCCATGGTGTACCGTGTGAAATACAGCACGACCCGGACTTGTGCGGCTGTGTGGGCGGCGGTGAATGCAGCCAGAGCGCACAGTGACAAACTCACCTCAACTGAGAGATGGCAGAAGGAATGCAGCACTCCCAGAGTTGCATCCACCCAAAAAACGAATAAAGTCTGCAGTGGGGGGATCATTTAGGGAATCCTAAAGATGATGAGGGCGTTGTAAAAGCCAATAGATATTCAATTTGTAAAACCTGTCGTTGAAAGGTTGCAGCTAAAGGTGCTAACATGATCCAGCGTCTTCAGGACAATGATGCATCACATTTTGGCCAAATAAAGGTAAAAAATAGTTTCCAAATCTCAAATAAAGTGATCCAGAATGCATCACGAGGCTCACTGCAAAATAATAACATGCTATAAATGTGCAACTGCTGTAAACTGTGATCCGAAAGTAAAAGTTTAGCGTGCGGCTCATGAAGAACAGCTGGAAAGAGAAAGCTGGTGACCTGAAGCACAGAAATATAAATATATCTGAGTACTTTTTTATTTCAGTCATTGTCAAGAAGACACACATTTTTATTGACTTCTGTCGTTCGCTGGTCACAGTGGTCAGTATTTTAATAACAGTAATATTCATAATAATGAACATTAATTGTTTTAAATAATTTGACTAAACGGAGTACAATTATAATTCAATCATTAAAAAGTGTCTGTGTTGTTATAACAATATCCATTAATATGGATATTGTTAATTAATTAATTAATTAAATATTTGGAATAAGTAAAATTTTAATGTTTCAAGTTTAATAAAATAGAGACAAAAAAATAAAAATAAAATATATATATATATATATATATATATATATATATATATATATATGAGTCCGGGTTTTGACCTGGTTTAGATCTAGTTTAGACTTGGTTTACTAAATTCTGGTTCAGTTCTGGATTGGCAGACCTGCAGTTGTTGTTAAAGCTTTTGTATTACTTCTTTTTTTTCATATTTGAAAAGCATTGGCGTTGCATTTGCGGCCCAGAGGACAAAACCCTCTAAAAATTCTGGCCTTCGGTAAAATAAGGATGAATAGCCCTGATTGAGGTCTTGATTGAGGTTGAGAAAGTCTCACATGAAAAGTCAATGGATTTTAAAATTAAATATGAACTAAAACCTATTTGGAAGTTTACAATATATATATATAATTTGTATTTTTGAATCAGCTCTTTTTTAAAAGTGTTTTCATTTGCTTTTAACTACTATCTAATCAATATTAAATTCTGACCACTAATACAACCAATGCAACACTATACATTTTCCCATAAATCTCCCACCATATGGAAGCATTAACAGTAAAATAATGAATCCTTAATTGACCTTGAACCGAGTTAAGAGCCCCTTAGTTCAGCTCAGGTTAAACATTCAAGTGCTTAATGTACATGTGAAACCAAAACTCTAAACCCCTGACTGTCAAAACATGATATTAATCTGCACCTGACAGCAGAGACATGATACGGGCACACACTCTTTACAGCATTGAGGTAATTAAGTTCACTTCGATGTCTGCTATATGTTTTCTTTTTTTTACCAATTGTGCAGGTTTAGTTTATTATTTATTATTTCTGACTCCTCTTTATGTAACGCAGTGTTGAATGCGTCTCTCACTCTGCTGCTCATTTACAATATCAAATTAAAAATACATGACAGAATCCATAAAGAAAATGATCTTTTCTGGCCTGTAGTGAATTAACCTATTAACCTTGTACAGTGGTGAGAGGCCTTTGACATATGAACCCTGTCTGTGTTTTCTTATTTAAAAACATACACTGCGTAATGTGAGACCGCAGCTCACGCTCAAGTGTGAGGCAGGAGAGATCACATAGTATATTTAGCCTTCATGAGAGACAGTTGCTTGTAGCTGTGGACAGATATAGAGCTTAAGATTTGGCAGTTTCTTAAATACCGAATGCGAGGAATTATTAAATATACTGAAGACATTAAGTACAGCACAAATGTTATTGAGATCAAGTACAAAATTGTGCGTTTGCGTCTGTCCAGATGGCTTTTTTGACCCAGATAGGGTTAGGGTTAGCACACACCACACCAAATTTGGGACTAAACCCAGAACTAAACCTAGACAACACCAAGACAAGACCGGAATAACATTAGGACTAACATGGGCTCAAATCAAGACAAGTACCCAAAATACATACCACTTCAAATAACATATTTTGATGTGAACCTGAGTATAAAAAGCATCTATGCTGATTTTAGGGCCTATTTAACAGTCTGCGTTTTGGTCCTGGTTTGATGCCAGTTCATTTCTGTTGTCGACACCTCATCATTCTGGTCTAGTCCAAGTTTTGTCCAGACTTTAGTGCCATCTTTCAATTTTATTGTGATTTATGTGCAAATGCGAACACAACTACATCACCCCATGCTCATAAGCAAACATTTTTAAAATATATATTTAGTAACCAACAACCTCTGCGTGCCAGTTGGAAGTGCCTCTTTCCTGTTGTTATCATTCTGCATCTCCTGCCCCAACCCAACCCCAAAGGGAGGGTTTACTGTTAGCTTCTTAAACAAATAAACATCTTTGCCTTATCAGTAAAACATGGTATATTCCTGTGGCAGAACAAAAATAATAATAATAAGGAAAGAACCTAGAATGGGGCCATGAGAGTTGATCTTGATGCCCACTCAGTAACCCTTCTCATGCTTCCGCTCCTGTGGGAATTGGGAGTATGTGACCTCCAAAATGGCTGGTAAGGTCACGTACTGCCACAGCGTCTCTGAAACTGAAACCCTCAACAGGAATCACAGGCATCTTTTCTGTTACATATTAATAACGCACACTTATTTTTCCTTTTGACAACTGACAAGGCCATGGTTACACTTACAGTCCTAGGGCTTTAAGTTTGTATAGACTACAGTAGAGTCTATGGCCGCTACTGATATTTTAGAACCCAGCTCAGCCAATATTTTGGGCTGATTTTCATAATTTCCCTCAAAACATGTGATTTGAAATTATTAAATGGAGTTACTGTCTATACAGTGCACCGCTCTGAATAATAAAAGTATTATAAAGACAAAAACATTAAATATAAATACTTTTTAGACAACTGCCAGTTTTACAACTAATGGAGCAGTGTAATCACAGTTTGTGCAGATCTATCTTTGCACTCAAATGTTAAAACAAAACTGTATATCCTTCCTTTACGCAGCTTTAGTCGGCTCAAACTAAATATCAGCCAGTGCTGGTGATAAAGGACCAACAGCCAATGTGGCAAAAAAGGTAACATATCTACACATTTTGGTCTATCTCTGGTAGGCCTGTCACGATAATTACCGTATTGACTTATTGTTCAGTATATAATGGAAAGAACAATATAGTTTGGGTGCCAATATTTATCATGTGTAGATTTTCTTTGCAATTGTTGGGAGATCATAATTATTTTTCTGTAATACAATAATATTTGAGCTGAAGAGAGAGGAATAAGTTACGTTTAAGAAAAGGGGATAATCTTGTGTTGAGATTATTTTGTCAGTGGCATAAAGTTTCAAAATATCGTTAATTGTGATATTTTTCCTTAGCAATATACTGTACATCAAAATTTGTTATCGTGACAGGCCTAATCTCTGGACACATTGAATTAATGTAACAATTCCATTTTATTAATTCAATTGGGAAACAAAAGTAAAAGTCTAAGTGAGTTATGAACTTATGGGTAGCAGATTTGCTGTATATTTGAGTTTAAAGCAAAAAAAAGAAAAAAAGAAAAAGTGTTTAAAAATACAAAGCGAGCATCCAAAATCCCTCTTAATTTTAACTAAGTGTAGAGCAGATTTGTGAAGATCTGTTGCATGAAATTCTATACCACTAAACACCTAAAATAGATTTAAATATAACTTCTGTCATCAGTAACAAGCACGGATGGATCAGTGAGGTGTGAAACCGGATGAGGGGCAGCCCAGTGTAAGTATTAAAGCCTAAATCCAGAGACTTGAATACAGTGGTTGATAGGCAGACAATAGGTGCCTTTCCGCCTTTTTTCTTCACCTACAGTGGACACATCCATCACAGCAGCTGTCAGCTCTGTGTGGGTGTGTCCAAGTGTGTAACAGAGCACCGGGCTCATAAAGGGACAGCAGGGGGCAGCTCAGGGTCAAAGGTCACGGGACAGGTGCAACTCTATTGCACAAGCACTTAGTCTAATGAAAATGGCGGCCCGTTACTGTACAAACGGGCTCAGTATTATATATCAATATTCATTTAGTGGGGGTCCTGTCTGAGAACAAAACAGCACAAGCTATTGCAGTATAACACAGTTTGATGTTTGGAAGACCAAACAGAAACTTGATTTTCAGATTAAGATAAGTGTTGATGTTTAGATTGGTGTTTAATATAGAGGTGGCCAATATATTGAAATTTAGATAATATTGTGAATGCTATTTTGAAGCTATGCAATATATGAATATTCAGTATATCCTAGTTAAAAAACAAACAAACTTTACTTAAAAGAAAATACAACAAAATCTACATTTAAAAGCACTGATCACATACTGGAGGGATTGTAGTATATTAGACAATTTGAATGAGAAGTATCTTACTGTTGTTGTTGTGATGTCAATAATTGTGAATACTCGTTGAATCATTTCCTCTAACAAAAATCGCAACACTATAATTGGAAATTGTGACGAGCCTAGTGAAGTAATGTCATATTTTATACTAACAATATTACAAACTATAAATTACAATAGTTGTTTCAAATAATGACATGACTGATCACCCCCCGAGCAATTAAATTTATATAACTTTTCATTTTCCAAGAACACACTGAATCATGATAACGCACTGCACTAAAAAAAATAAACAGTCAGAGGTCCCAGTGAACAGGGAAGTGGCTGTAATCCTGGAATAGAGAGCATGACTCAGCACATGGACCCCTGCGGCCAACATTAGTATGTGACTGTGGAGGAGGCCCTTCATCTGCTCTTGTCCTTGCATGTCCACCATTCATATACACTGCCTGTAGCACCTATCATGTGCTTTCAATTTTATACACAGAACAGAAACTAGGGCTGAAAATTTACAAGTCCATTTGAGATTTGTGTTTAAAAGTTGAATTCAGTGCAGGACACAGTATTAACATATGAGGGAAGACTGAAAATGAACTGCTAAACCAATAATAATAATCACCATCTATTCCTATAGCACTTTACAAGAACAGAGCATACACACAAAGACACACACACACAATATGAGAATCCCATGCATTTCAGAACAATATCAGATAGTACTGGGTAGAGGTTTAAACAGCAATTAGCTACATCGATCAATCAAACTGTGATTTTGATGTTGATTTATAAGTGTATTCTTGGGGTCCAGAATAGGACTACCTTCCAATTAATCTATTAATTTAATTCTATTAATTAGTTATTAATTAATTAGTTCTATTAATGGGGACCCTGCAATAGCCTTCTTGTCCCTGGGTCCCATAATTATGTCAACGGCTCTGACACTAAGCTTTCGTCTTGCGTTATATCTTGGAAAATGCATTATATACTGTGAGTGAGGTCGTCTCTGCTCTGACAGATCTGACCTAACTTTGCCTGACAGTGCCACCTGCTTGTCTCCATGGAGATAACAAATTAGAGTTCAAAAGTATCAAAAATCAGATACTAATCAATACTAAAAAATCACGACAAAATTGGACCTTTGGTGAAGACTTTTAGAATGATCTTGACCTGTATAGTATTGACCTTATTCCGGAAGTTGCCGTCTGTTTTCCGCTGTATTACATGGGACAGGTGAGCTCACTTTATGCACTAAACACTAAACACACACGAAAATCAAACTACTTTATATACATTTTCTTCAACTTAACACTTCAAAATCTGAAGTAATTCTCATCAATCCTCCTCAGTTCATTTCACATATTTAAAACCACCTCAGTCCGCTTTCTGCCAACATAACCCCCTCTGCCAGAAATCTTAGTGTATTCTTTGATTCCAATCTCACTTTCCAAACCCATGTTAAAAAGAGTACTCAATGCTGCTTCCTCCACCTACACACCATTACTCCCCTGATCTTCATGAAGTTGTTAAAACTCTAATTTTCTCCAGACTCGACTACTGCAACTCCCTCCTCTCTGGCACTGACAACAAAACTCTATCGCGTTTTAACAGACACGAGCAAATCTCCCCAGTTTTAGCCTCCCTTCACTGGCTCCCTGTACGTTTTAGATTTTACTGATCACTTTTAAAGCTTGTTTATAGGTCTAGCACCAAGCTACATAGATGAACTTTCAACCCCTTTATTTGTTGTGAAACACTTTATAATAAAGAATAAAGAAGAAAGTATTATGAAGTGTTGAAAATGTTGAATGTTGAAATACCCTGACCTAAAAAGAGCATTTGTAATTATCCATTTGGTATAGAAGTCAGCATCAAGAATCAAGAATAATTCTTAGTATAAATCAATCAGTTGTATCGAGTTTTAAATTTTATAGCTGTTTTTTAACACAATACTATACAATATTCTAGACGACACAATAACATGTCCATGGAGACAAGTTGGTGGGGGACTTAACCAGAAAAGTATTACCTTTACTGAAAGCAATCAGCCACAGCAAAGGTACTATTTAATATTCATATTATCAGCTCAGTGTCAATGGATTAGATTCTTAGTCCTCATTCTTCCGTTTCATTTTTGCAAATACAAACCAATGCAATACCCTTGAATGTTTTGTAGGACTTTGCTACAGCAGATCTTTTCTGACTTTTGGAGGATGTTCCCAGGTGCATATTATCAAGAGGTTTAGAAGAAAATGTCTGAATTTAAAATATATAAAAGTAGAAGTTCATAACATCTTTCAGACTGTATTCCCTACATCTTTTTGCCAATGGCGTTTTAGCGGTTTCTATCCTCATAGGATTTACCACTTTTGTGTGCACCATATGCAGTCATGGGATTAGAGAATTTCAAGATCAAGGTGCAGGCAGGTAGGTCAACTTGAGGGATAAAGTTTCCAAGAATTTTATAACGTATTTCACTTTTCAACTGACATATTTTAAAAACTAATCAATAAACACCATAAATTTGTGATTAGAAAAATAAAGTGGTAATGACTTAGACCCAGATCAAAATCAGGACTAAACTACAGAAACACGGGCACAGAAAAGTTTGACCACAATTCGAAACCAACTATCTAGTCCACCATTTCCTCACGACTTTCAGCTCACAGAGACAGTTTGAGATCTTAAATCCTTCCCTAATAGCAGTAATTTAGTCCTCCTAATCTGTTCCTTGACAGAGACAAGGCTGACAGTACTATGTAGAGCGGAGAGAAGATGCACAGCAAAGATAGTAATGTTTGAGGAAAGCGTGGATGTAATTGAGCCACAGGGGGATAGCTAATAAGAGCTTTGACTATGAAGCTATGCGTCTAATAAGCAGCCATCATGCTGACAGAGCACCAGGAAGCCATCACTACTTCACTTCTGTTTTATCTCCTCTTACTAAGAATCAAATATATTTTACTGTACATCGATGCTGAGTTTTAAGTCACATCCCACTTCTTTTAACTGTCCTTAAATGCACCTTCATACTAAAGAACAAATATTTTCTGTTGTCAGTGTAGAAGGGGGAGAAGTCAATATCGTCATGATGGTTGTTTTGCTGATATGCAAAATTATAAAATCCAGTAATAATATAATAACAAACTTGTGTTAACATTGTAATATTTCAAAATAAGGATATAAAGTGTCAGCACTTTTGTGACTTACTTTACAATCCATTCAGATTTTGGCTAATATTTTAACCTTAGCCCCTACATTTGCTGGCTTGTCCATGTAAGACATATTATGCTTTCTTTTAGGTATAAAAGTATAATTTATGATAGAAATGTAGATAATTATTTTCACATTGTTATTGATCTAAGATGACTGATGATTGAGCCCTCTGAGTGTGGAACAGATTCTGGTTGTTATTCACTCTAATCTAAACTCCGTGCTTTCTTTTAATAAAATCACAGTTAAATCAATGGTCCTTTCCAGAAAATGTAGACATGTACAGTTAATAACTATATTAACAACACTATCAACAGTTGATATTGAACAAATCTATATTAACATTAATCTATATATAGATATATATTAAATATGTATGCCAAACAAGGATACGTTTTATTATCTTAAGTTTGAACGCAGGATAACACCTTATCTATGTCCCTTCCAGCGGCTACACTAAAAAACTCCTTTGTTCATCATCTTCTTGCCCCTACTCTCATCATTATCCACTGCTTTATCTTTCAGGCACATATGAGATCCAGGAGCCAAAGCCCCCACAATAGGCATTTATTTTATGCTTCACTGAATTCACTTTTTTGCATTTGAGTCTTGAGGTTGTGGTCCTTGGTAGTGAAATAGTCCCTGTTACCACTTTGCTTGGTGATGGTTTCCTCCACATCCTGTTATGTATCAGCGCTAAGCACAAAGGAGACAAGTGTTGCAGTGTCTGTTTCATTGAGGTCAATAACAACATAATTGCAGGCTTTGTAAATGTCCTGCACCCTCATTATCTTCTATAGTGAGACATTATTGATGTTTCTTCCTCCTGTGTTTCTTCTCTTAGCCTGAAGCCTGAAGAGTCACATTTAAGTAAAACACAGTTTCTCTGCCCTATTAAGCTTTTCTGTTGGGGGTATCACAGCAATGGAAGAGCTGGAGGATGAGATCATTATCAAAAGATTGGGCAGTGCAGTTAAGAAAACAATGAAGACTGGGCAGGTGCAAGTTAAGGTCAGCTTCTCAAACGCTTAAGAAAAAAATATGACAATTGACAGCCACAGAATGAAGTTATAGCGGCATGTACCAAAACAAAAAACAGAGCCTATCTCACCATACAATAATCATGCTTTGGTTTTATATAGTTCTTTCCTAGATACTTGCTTTACATTGCATTATTCATAAACTCCCTACACCTGGTGTTAAAAAGCGAGTGCCACAGCTGCAGCGTCGACAGCTCTCACACCTCCCATCACTCATTCAAACAACACATACTTGCACAAAATGAACAGAGCTGAGATCAAACTGCCAACCTTCAAATTCTAAGATGCCCACTTTAACCACTGCCCCCACATCAAATGGTTGCCTAGAGGAGTGTATGACCAAATATGGTCTTTATAGCTCAAGCTTAAGCCATTGATTTATTGTTTGAGACAATGCAACATTGGATCAATAAAATCACAAAAACACCTTTCGACTCCTTTTTCTCTACTCTAAGCTCCAAGCTCATGATGCTTGCTTAAAGCGAATTTAAAACTGCAGAGTATGTATTTAAATCTATTTAACATGTTCTGAGCTCTCGCAAACTGTGCACATTGTTAATAATTGTGTAAATTGTATAGAACATTTTTTCAGAGAGCAAAGGGAAACTGGGCCACACTGGGCACTATAAATTTACATCCCCCAGCTTTGCAAATTCACTGCACCAAGCAGTGAATGTAGTTCCATGTTTGTTTAGGCGGGTTAACACCTTAATTTAGACATTTAACGCGGTCACCTATTTTATAAAAATGGCACTGACGCAAAATCAGCTTTTTTTTTATGTTTCTGGAAAATATATAAGCATGTTTACACAATCTATTACATTCACGTATAAAATGTGAAATGAACACAATTTGATTTGCAATAAATCATCCATTTATATTTAATCACTATGTCTCTCACACACATTACAGGTGTCTGTGATGTGCTACTGATTTGATATAAAACTTTGAGTACCTCATCTGCTTGTTTCCATGGAGATGTCCCTGTTTTGTGTGGAATGTTTCATAGTATGGCATTAAAGTTATCTATCTCCAGGAGTACAAGCTGGTGACACAACCAGGCCAGGTTACAGGTCAGATCTGTGGAGAGGTAGGCCTACTTACTGCAAGAATGTCACTTTGTATTGCACTTGTAATTTAATAAATTCTAGAAAAGTTTAATGCCATACTGTGGAACATTCCAGGCAAGGCAATAACATCTCCAGGGAAACAAGCAGGGGCGGATTCCCCAAGAGGAAAAATAAACATAATTCACCTTTAATATTGAGGGATTGTGCACTGTAAAGGGACACTGCAGTGCGAGGGAGAGGGAAGAGGGACTGGTTTGGGAAAAGCCCTCTCTACCTGAGTCCTGACAGCATGTGACCCCACGAGCATCACACAGGAAGTGGCAACTGATTCCACCAGAGCGTCTGTCTGGTCCTCACCCTCTCAGTGAGCAACATATACAGCCTGACAGCATTTACAGCTTCCATTGTCTCACCTCTCCGTACAGGTGTCGGACTGAGTTAAATCAGACCAAACAATGCTGTGACAGCCCTGTGTTTGTTCCTGTGGTGGAGCATTCACACCTGCTGCTATTGTTTTTTAGGGTTAGATAGGCAAAAATGTTATCCAGTTAGGCTGTCACAATTAGCACAAAACAATTCAGTTGTTTAGGTCAGTCATTCCCAACCTGGGCGTCCAAAGATACTCAGGGGGTACCCAGGGTTTCTTAGAAAAGAGGTCCAAACTAGAATGTGTGCTTTTTAATGAAGGCACGGCACGGTTATAATCATTACTGTTCTATCTTTATTTATCCTTATAATACAATTACTTCCCAAGTAAGAGAAGGATGTTTGGGTTGCCAACCTATTCCTGGGTAAAATACAGAGTTTCTGCAAACGAAAAGCTTGGTAACTGCAGGTTTAGGTCATGGTCTGGGTAGGTGGGGGCAAAAATTTGCATAATCTCAATATTGTTCTTGATTCATCAGAAATGTGCCTGACTGTAAATGTCTTGGTATCACATAAAATGTGAGTGGACCATAAAATCAGCCACAAAAGTGCAGAAATATGACTTTATCGCCTTAAAACACCAGATGTTTCCATGCATTTTATTCTTATTTATTTATTTTCAATAGTTGTATTATAGACAGTACACTCGAAGTTCTAATTTTGCACATCTCCAGAACAACAATCATGATATTATCCATTTTTATATATCGTCTCCCACCTAGTAGTGTGTTGTGAGTGACTAAATGCAGCTAATTCATTTTATAATTTCAGAGGACATGTTATGCTTTCGAGTATTAAGCATTAAACTATAACATATGCAAATCAATATTTTACATTTTGTTCAAAATTCAGTAGGTCCATTTATCTTCTGTTCAAAACTCACAGTGGCATTTCATTGCAACAAGCAGCAGATTTTTATTGATGTGTCTTTAATGTTTAAAATGGCTACATGTCATATATTAACCCAGCATGTTTGACCTGGAGTTTGAGTTATTTAAATAATCGCAAATATGTACAGAGCAGTGAGCAGAGAGAGATAGGGGGTGAAAACAGAAATGTTCTGAGCACTCAAGCCTCAAATTCAGACCAATAATTAAACATTTTATGTATAATATGTTCTCTTTAAACACTGTCTTCTCTCAAATTATAATGTTCTTAGACATGTTTAAAGTGGAAACTTGATTGAGGGATAAAAATTCAATCAAATCAAAATATAATCACTATTACCGTTAAATATTTTTTCTCCCAAAAGCTCTCAACTGTAATTGCTGTTGTTGTTTTCAGTGTTCAACACTGTGCATCTCATTTGTTGAGAGACACATAATAAAACCCAAGACTCAGTCACCTAATGACTATATAAATACATAAATATTAAGATATTATTTTATATGTTCATTAATTTGTGCGTATCTAAAAACACTGTATTTTTATGTCTACTTTTTCTACATTATATGACTCATTTTGTTTTTACTTCAACTCCCAAATCCCTGAGTAATATAAAAACCTCTGCAATAAAACACACACCTTTGTATTTGTTTCTCTTTACTTCATCCCTGCAAGTTCTTATTATGAACCGCCCTCAGAAGAGTATAACTACACAGTGTACCTCTCAGACCAGTCTTAGTCCATACATGTGTCTGGACACTTTGTTTCACACATAACTAAACACAATCTTTGCATCCGACTGAGATTCATGTATGAGATTACAGGAGCCCTTGGCTAAAAAGTCCAATTAACATCAGTCTATACGCCCACACAAGCAGACTACTACTGTTGCACTACCACAGCACAGAGAACTATCCTCTGTGACAGCTGCACGCACGCACTGCTCAGCACTCACATTACAGATCATAGTACTCCATAAGAAAGCTCAGGAGGCCTCCTTCCACAGACTCTCATTAAAGAAGACATATTATGTAGTGTTTAGTATTAAGCTATAACCTACGTAGATCGTGATTTTATTTGTTCATTATAAAATGCAATATAGGTCTAAAACAGTTTAATAATAGAAAAAAGTCCATTGACTCTTTATGGTGACATTTCACAGTAAAAATCATATTTTAATAATTACGTGTTTTTGTTGTTGAAAAATAAAAAAAAACCCAGAGTAAAAACATAACTCAACAAGTTATCGCAAAGAAAGTATACAGCAGTGGGTGGAGAGAGAGGTAGGAGAAAGCAGACCTTTTCTGAGCATTCATCCCTGAAATGCAGGACATAACAGGATTACTGAATAATCCAATGATGAGGGAAGACTGACATGATCAAAATCGCATAAACGTAATATGTCCCATTTAACACATTACTCAGTGTGTTGAGTAATGTAATGACACAGAGGTTTCTTTCAACACACACGACTCAAATGTTCATATAGGGAGTATCCCTGATAACAAACATTTGAAAATATTCTGGTAGTCTAACAGAAATATGCGCAAATGTGTCTTTGAATGTTTTAGTTACCCACCTCTATAATGAAACATCCCAAAACACTACACTTCCCATGATGCATCCTTAACAGTAGGATCACATCCAAACAGCTGTTAGCCATTCCCAGTTTTTTCCCCCTCCAGGAAGCTGTGTAATGGAAACTCTCTGGGATTTGTTTTACTGGGTTGTGAATAACTTGGACATACAGACGGTGGCTATTTTTTTTCCTGTGGAGAAAAGTTAGCGAAAGAAATCTAATCTTCTGACTTTGCACTTGCTTGGCCACTGTTCAGAGGTAAAGCATACGTCTACATCTCAATAAGGACACTTAACACCCCTTCTTCAACACAGTCTTTCTAAATATAGCCAGGTGGAAAAAGGAAGAAAATGAGAGCGAGTGGTCATGGCTAGTATAGACTTAAACAAGGGCAACTGAAGAAGAAAAACAATTAAAACTGAGTGGTAAAGTTAAAACAACAAGATGGATGTGAAGAGCATAGAGCACCATTAGACAGTGCAATGTTTTTACAGCACTGCAAGAAACGGTAACAGATATAAGCCACCAGCTGCTAAACTCTAATTAAGAGCATGACTCCTGAAATATACCTGATGGCATCCACCCCCCTGTGGCAAAGTTACTCATAATTACCCAAGAAATGAACGGATGCTCTCAGTATGTTATTCCTATTTATTAATGTTCATGTCTGTTAGAGGTGGACAGGATATTGGAAATGGATCATATTGTGAATTTTGTTTTGAATATGCTAAATTTGAATTGTGTAAAAAGTAAAAAGTAAAAAGAATGCTGATTAGTTTTTTGAGAACAAAGTTTTCACTTTTGTGGGAAATTTGACTGCCCATTCACATTTGTTGTATACTATACCTCAACTAACACATTTAAAGATATGTTTTTACACATTTCTATTGAACTGGCAAGCAGAACAAAACCAGGAAAACAAGTCATTAACCAAGGACTGAAACAATAAAAAAAACAGAGACAAAACCAGGACTAAACGACTTAATCACCAGAGACTAAAACAGGACTAAAGCAGGGACAAAACCAACATCACATAATATTGTCTGTCTCAAAACATATTCACTTAAATTTATAAAACCCAGCACTAATGTGAGTCTGTTTTAATTAGTGATGTGTGGATGAATGTCAATTCTGTTTTGTGGATCGTCACACTTAAATGTTCAAAATTAATTTTCAAAGATCATTTCTAATCTTGAATTAAAGACGGCTTAAGAATGTATCTTGACAAGCTATTAGATAATGAATTCTGAAATGGCGTTTGACCCTTATTTGATTTATCCTAGTAAGTCAACAGTAAAAAAACAAAACAAAAATTATGTGAGAAAAATAAAGCTCTTTATCTGGTTGAGCATGAAATCTACAAAGACAGGGGAGCGGATGGTGCCAGTGTCTGTGTAAGAAAAGCGATCACATATAGGGATCTCATGAGACACATTTCCCACCAGAATAGAAGCATGATTGGGGCCACAGAAACGAGATTTTGACATAATTTTTCATAAATACATTTCTCATAAATAAATTGTGGGATTATGTTCAATTTTTTCTTTTTTGTAGGGCCATATTTAAACTGGCAAATCTTACAAGATCATTCTCCACAATCTTGGGGCAGTTTTTTCTTGCGAGATATTGTGGCACGAGATCCAGTTCCATCCCTGATAGTTAAGTATTGAAGAGTTTATGCAGTATTCAATAGGAAAAATGGACGTAATTCAGGCAAATAATACATTCAGACAAGACATTAGCACTACACTTCCAAAATAAACCGTCATATCAATAAATAAGCAACATTTTATTTTCATATATAACGCATTGGAAATGCGCAGCCCTGTTTTTTGTCCTTTTCATCATCTATCCTTTCTTTTTATCCTCCTCGTCTTTCAGTACAAGAATAGGAGCCAAGATCTCCAGGACACAGTCTATGACATCAGGCTTTGCATTTCAGATTTGATGCTGTTAATCATCTGCCTTCAGGCCACAAAGAAAAGAGAGAGGGAGGCATTGCATATACAGAGGCAACATGAAGATGGACAAGATGCACAAGAAAATAGATTGTCATGGCATGTAGAGACAAAGAGGGGGCAACGTCTTTTGAAGCTTACACAAGTTGACAGAATACAAAAATAAATAATCCTGAGATACTTTATGACATGACAGATGGATGCAATGAGGAAGAAATGTTTGAATATTGTTGTTGTTGTTGTTTTTTTTTTGTTTTTTTTTTTAAATTCTTAAACAAAACTTTGTTTTTTCTCAACTGAACAGCTGAATGGAGCCATGGGTCACTCTCTCGATTTTTGCCCCTCTAGTATTTCTCTGTCACTTACACCTTCAGGAGTCACCCTGAAGCTTGTCACTCACAATCACTGTCAGTATAAATGTAGCACACATTTAAGTGCACTGGAAACCACCAGCATGGGTGCAATAACACTTAACATCTATGGGTCAAGCTTTGGGAGCATTTACCTTTCTATCTTCTCGACTAATCTAAAACTATGTGTATATTATTCTGATAAAAGACTGGCTTTTTGTGGGTTAAAAGAAGATAAATACAGCCTTGAATCACATTAATATGGAATTATAAATGTGACAACATTCAGCATAATATTATTTAGAGAGTTAGATTTTTCCAACAATCAGGAAGTAGAGCTGTGTGTCTGTTGAGCTGCGTATCCAGTCTGTGTGAATATTATGTACACAACCCACAGGATCAATCCACTTAGTGCCCATAAAATAAAGGGAGTGGGCAGGCTACTCTTCTAGTCTGACATCATAGCACTGGGCCATTAGGCTGAGTGCCATCATGGTTTACCATCACTGAAGGGGCCACTGGGCTTCAAGCGAACCAAATGCAGTTCACCATTTGTTACAACCATCTACAGTGTCTTGAACCTGTTGATTGAGTATGAGGTGTGAAATTTGGGCTGTACAGGCATAAACAGCTACATAATAGTGTCAATTATAAATAAGAGTGTGACAGTAGAAGAATCATCTGCTCTAACTATTAATGTAGCATTGCAAATATAGATTTGGGAGTCAGATTCAAACTGATCTTGTGATATCTGAACTGAAGCGTAAGTGCCAATTACATATGGGGACATATGACAAGTATGAAATGCATTCAATACTATAGCTACTTAACTTTATACTCTTATTAACTCATTAACTATGTGTAATGGGGAAATATGTTGAGTTTTGAACTGTTTGTTAAAGTACTTTACGTTATTCACATCGACAGAATAGCTAAACGAAGTCTGCAGCTTTGTGTCTTGTGTCTAGAAGTTTGCTGTTTTAAAAAGAAATGAAAAGTTATGCCAAACGTATCCCTGCTGACAGTGGGACCATTTGCAAACCCTTAGAGCCACAAAGAGAACGCTCTATCAAACCGGCGTAATTCACTTGACAGCCGACCACATGTCACTCCACAGCGAGCGAGCCACAAATGGACAGTAGCCTAAATATAACGATCCACAAGGCAAACTTGTAGCACAATGTCAGATGAAAGCCCCTTCACAAAAGTATGTCTGAAATCACAAGTTTTGCTGTCATAGATAACGTTGTGTAACTAATAGGTTAGCCTATGGATTAAAATGTGAGAAAGTAATAACATAATAATAAATATAGCCTATAAAAAAATAAAAACCCTCGTAATGGAGTTGCCACCCAAGCCGAAAAAATAAAATAAAACATGTTTTACAGTGGTGCAAAATCAAAACGTAGTTAATCATAATATTGCATTTTGAAGCTCATGCACGCTTTTTCTCAACCCAGCAACGGAAGAAGCCTACTTACATCTGCGATGTTGGGAATTGCCCTGTCGACACTGACGAGAACATGGCGAGAAGTAAAAGTACACCAACTGAATAATCCATAGTTTAAGTTTTTATACTTATAATAGTAAAATCCACATGGAGAATTCAGAACAGAGCATCCACAAATCCTCAGCGTGGCTCGGTCTCCTCAGGCAAACGCCTCACACCGCCATCGGTGCGCGTTTGGAAACAAATCTCATCTGGTATCCAAGTCCCTCCCCGCCGGTGGACCGAGGAGGGGTCTTATAGGTTTAACGCGCCAGACCAGAAGCGCTGAGCTGAAACTTTGAGATGGAGCAAACTCAAACCAAAGTCTGCAAAAGGAGGAGGGAATATGACCCACAAAGGCGACACAGCTCTACGCGCGAATAGATAAAACATAAGACATATACAATATATATTTTAAAAACAACTAGCGTCCCTGGAGTCTCCAGCTGTTGAGAGCTGTAACAACGGATCAACCGGATGTGAGGCAGACGTCTCATTTCATTTATTCAAACGATTCAAGTAATTGAAGCGAGTTTGTTTGCGTGACAGGCGTTTCTTTTCCTTATGCCCTGTCATCCGAGCAGACAACAACAATTACGCACGACTTCTGCCATCATGCACCTCCCACACTAGAAACCCACTTACAGTCAACAGAACTTTTTTTTTTCCTGAAAGACATAATCATAAGCGACAAATCACCTTATATAATTAATAAATTGTATACATTAAAAAAAACAAAACAAACAGAAACTCCAATACTTGTACTGGATCTGGTTACAAAGTGTCATAAAGTGTCTAGAGGACAAATCACACTGTAGCACATTTGCCATCATGAATCATACAAACAGTTTTGCTGTGCAAATAGCAGTTCAGAACGGGTCTCCTACTCAGATTACACTTAGGCCTAATCTTCTGAAAGCAGATAAATGGGAGGGAAGGCAGAAAGAGCAGCTAGACAGCAGGGGCGTGGGGATTGACAAATCATGCAAACTATCTACAGAAATATCACATTCTCCTTGTCTTTCTAAAATTTCAGAGCAAAAATAGGTGCAAATGTAAAAGCATTATTTTAACAAAAGACATTGGGCAAAACTTTTGAAAATGTCTAGTGCAAAACCGTTGTATGTTCAAGAGGCATGACGCTGATGTGTTCCCAGCACAATAAAGCATGTGTGGCAGCAGCAGGTGTGGCCTGTTCATCCCTCCCACCTGTCCAGGGAATTGCCCTGATGCCGTTGCTGGGCAACCCTTCTCTGCCTCCAAAACTCCTCAGTGCAAGCCACAAGGCTGTTTTCTCAGACAGTCATGGCACATTACATGTTTGGAAGGTGTTTGAGCTGCCCTATAAAATAAGGGCTGAAATTTGGAATCCGGCTCAAGTCAGTTCGTACTGTTATTGTATCACTGGGCAAGACACTTTACTCACCTGATGTGAAAATGGTGTTGAGTGATTAGTCGTGGTCAGAAAGGTCAATAAACACAGATTGTCAATCACATTTTCATTTTCACATTTACAAACTTGAAAATTAGCCTATGCGGATGTTAAGTTAGATCAAGTGATATTTAAAACAGCATTTTTATATATAAGTCGGCCTTTTACCTAAATAGACTGTATAGGCCAATGTTTCTCAAACTGTGGTACACTGGTGGTATGCAAACTTCTTCTGGTGGTACGTAGACGTTTACTTCATTTAGAGTACATTTTATTCAAAATTGTTCCTCTTCCTTTGGTAAATTTCCAGTTAAAACTACTGTGGCAATGGTGTATTCATACTTAAGACCGGATTTATCCACAATTTAGACCTGAAACAGTCCTGTTATAGACCCAGTTTAGATTTGGTGGTACCCAGAAAGCCAGTTTTTTTCTTTGGTGGTACTTGGGGTAAAAAGTTTGAGAACCACTGGTATAGGCTATTTTATTCTCTAGGGTGCATGGTAAAAAGCAAACAAACTTTGAGTTAAATGTCTTCATGCAAAAATGTGGCAACGTGTACTCTTACTCCCCCTCTCCTTCTCTACTGGCTGCCAAGTGCAATTAATATATTAAATCTCCCGGGCGAGTAAGTTACCCTGGCAACAAATAATTTCCAACTTAAAGTTTAAGCAGAATTTCTTCAGCTCTTTGTACTTGGCAGGATGGACAATGGCTCCATCAAAGACAAATATAATCTTGGCTCAGAGATCCTTTACAGGATGAAAGGGGCACTTGAAAATAATTTAGAAACACAACATCCCTGCCTTTTTGGACAGTGTCCTATTTGGCACTTTGCACACAGGGCATTACACCAAAAATATAAATTTTTGCAAAACAGACAAAAACAATGGGTTAGATGGAGCAGTGCTGACTGAGAGAGGAGTGATGGCAAGTGTGTGCGATTTGATGTCTCAATCAGGACAGGGGCAGCCTCAGTCCCCTCTGTGCACTGACTGATCACATTACTATTACCCAAACTCTTCTGTCAGGAGGAGAAGTTACAGGCGAGTGAAGGAAGGCCATAGGGTGAAACGGCCATCCAGTGACAGAAAGCTGGCCTCAGGGGGAATTGGGGATGATTGGATGTGAACACTCAACGCTGTCCTGTTAGTTTTTCAACTTGCAAATCTAGTTTCTTGATATTTTGTGAACTTACCACATAGCATCCAGCAGAAAGCATTCTAACTACGGTTTGGATTGTTTATTGCTTTGAACAATTACAGCCTATATCGAACTACAGGCACTTTTTTTGTATTGTATTGTATTGTATTGTATTGTATTTTATTTGTTATTATCATAGTACTGCCCTTGTACTTTTCTTTTACTATAACTAGGATTTTAATACATGTTTTAAATCTCTGTATGTTTGCGATGAGTGCTGTAAGAAGCTAAAAACTGAATTTCCATCAGAAATAATAATGTAAGACTATATCTATCTCTCATTGTTTTTTTCCGGTGTTACCTTCTGGGCAATCGCAAGCTCAGGATGATTCTCGCCCCTTGATTGATGCGTGCCACATCTTTGAAGGCTGAACTCAAGTGCATCTATGGAGGGGGCTGAAATAGAAGCACAAGCATAGCAAGAAAGACGTCAATCAGAATTAACATTGTTCATCATTAGGCTACATTACACATCTGCAAGGCTACAAGTTTTATTATTTCAATCTGCGTTGTCATTAACAAACTGTTCCTTCAGAGTGACTCATCAACAAGATTTCATCAATTCTAAAAATACAGCGGCTGCTAAACTATTTACCTTTGGCCAGTATCCATGAGTAACCACAATGGCATGTTATCATCATTGTGAACATCATTTCAGAGCAAAAATGTGACAATTAACTATTAACATGTTGTTCGAATGGAGCCCAAAACACAGACAATAAGACACAGACAGGTAAGGTAGTTCTGATCAAGCCTTAAGATTTGGAGTAAATACATACGTCTAAATAAATAAATAAATAGACAGAGTAGTTGTGGATTAACGTGTTTGTCCATATCTAAAAAGATTATTAAACACTCATTATATATAAGAGTATTAGATCAGAGATTAAAAAAAAAAAAAAAAAAGCCTTCAGTGAGTCATTGCTTGCAACTACTGCCATTTTGGGGTTTCACAGAATAATATAATAGGCTATGTTTTGCCTATGTCAAGTTACATTTGTAATTTTACTTACAATCCAATGCCTGTAGGCTACGGTGGCTCAGAGAACACACGAGAGGCCGCAGATGATGAGGAGGAAAAATGCCGCCATCTGGTGGCCACGGTAGGGCCAAACTGGTCTAAGTCACGGCTCTTTTTGTATTTAGGGGTTCCTCGATATTTTATCTGCACCAAAATCAAACATTGTGTTTAGGTATATTTACTTGTAAGTAGTACATGCACTCATATAAACCAACACTACAGAAATTGAAAAAAGAATAATGACGTGATAAGAAGAAACACATGTCAGGATTATTGTAGCCTACTTTTTCGATCCTCTCAGCATTTTACATTGACGCATAAGACAATGGCGCCGCTTGGTGGTTGGAAGGAGAAAGAAAATTACATTCTTGGTGTATATATATGCATGTACATATGTTTTTTTTCCTAACCATCTTCAATTATTCAAACTCAAGACACATGTTAAGTTGTATTGATATTTAATATTGACACATGGGGCAACAGCCATTTTTACAGCACAATTTGCATAATTTATCAAGACCTCCTGTATACAATCACAAAACCATGACAGTATGTCAGTACTTTACAAGAGGAAAACCAGGACAGGTTTACAAGCATATCTTTGTACAGTCAGCATACAATATCATATATTATCTGCCTCTATATCTATTTCCCTCTGTTCAATATCCTTCTACTTAGGTCATTTTTTTCTTTAATATCTGGACACAAAAATAGTATGAACCACCAACGAAACATGCAACATCCAGTGAGGGCACATTTAAATCTCCTTGTTAAGCTCTGTGTTAGTTAGACTATGATAATGCTTTAGTGTTTGTGTGGGGGTTGATAAACCTCAGTCCATAAAGACAGACGGCTCAGTTCTTTTTCTCATCACTGTACATTATTCAAGTCTATTGTATCTAGTTGTCTGCCATGAAGCACTTGCCCATAAACCCCAGTACAAAACATGTATTTACAAGGTTGGAAATAGGGACGCTGTAGGAGTACATGTGAGAGTACTGTTGTCTTAAATGTCATGAGAAATGCAAAAATAAAACTGTTTGACAAACCACAATTCCAGTAAAATATATATAAGCCAATGGCATGCATGGACTGGATATGCACATGGATACAAAAATAACAGGTAGGACCAATAAGCATTTTATGCAGAATTTACCCTTGTATACAATTCTTGTGGAAATGTTACAGAGCATGAATGAAACTAGCCAAATGACAAGCCCATGGTAAGTATTATTACATTTCTACCTGTAAAGTTGAGTTTTTGCAAGTATTTGTTCATAAAAGAAAATGTAATTAGTTCTCTGAGTTTTAGGCCCTCTAAACATTGTAAACAAACATCACCAAGTATAAAAATGTAACCTTTTATCTAAAGCTGATCTGTCAATAAATAGATAAAACATATTTAAAATTTAAAAACACAAAATAATAAGTTGGATTAACTGTAATAAAATAATATTGACAAAATAAATAAATACAATTAGTGCAAAATGTAACCAAAAGTGAAAAGTGATCATCTCTCAAATTGAGATGTACTTGTCCTTGTCAATGTTGCATAGAAGTCAGTCAGGTTTTGTTTTGCTTTTTTAATCAATGAAAAAGTAACTTATGAAGCCACTGATTCAGTCATGACTTCCAAGTGCACACTGAATGACCCTCTTCAAAATACTCAAATAATCAACAACTCAACATATGTAATATGTTATATAAGGACAGTGTGTGTACAAGGAACATAAAATACATAAATGTCTGACTACCACCGATCCAGGTATGTTTTTTTTTTTTTTTTTTTACATAACCTGGCCATTGTAATCCAGTATATCATAACAAGTCTTGAGCTTTTCCTCCTTCCTTACCTTAGACATAAAGACCTCTATGAATATGTAATTTAAAGCAGAATGACCGTGTCAGCTTTACATTCTGAGCAAAAAGTGCAAAATACTACAAAAGCAGTCTAATCTAAATGTTGTGTGCTTGAATCTATCGACAGAAACACATGTAATGTCAAATGTTTAATAAAGGACTCACATTTGGAGGGGCGTTGCGGGTAAATAAAAGCTCTATCACAATCATCAACACTCGATTGTCTGTGATAAAGATAACTCTATCTATATATTCTATATATCTATCAATATATTTAAACTTCCAGTGTTAACATTTTATTCACTATTTACAAAGTGAACCATTGAGGTCTTCTGTGCAGAACGTGGCACTGCACATTGAATACTCATGCGCACAATATACAGTATAATATCCAGACTCATATATCAGATAGTATGAATATTATATTACATAATAATTATTATTATTTAATCAGTTTAAACTTACTTATGAAAACAGATCGGTCCTCAGGAGAAATAATTAATACATGCTTAACGGTTCTTACTCTTTCAGTGGAATGCTAGTCAGTGTGTTACAAAATAGACTATCCTTCCCAAGGAGACAACAAATAAAGGTTCTGCTATTATTGTAATATAAAAATAAATAAGAGAACTTCATATAGGAGTAAATAATATTTTTCATTGAAGATGCTTTGTAAATCAGTAAACTTCTGTAGAAAATAAATGCATGAGATTTGTGTAATAGTGGCTTTAAAATAAAAATAAAAACACTGTTATGTCTTTTCCCTGTTTCTAGTAAAGTTCAGTGTTATTTCGGTGTTAATGAATGCTGTGCGTTAGTGACTGAAAGTGTATACATATGCACTGATGATTCTGTTGAAGTGTGACATACCTGGTTGATTACTCTTGACCTTTGACCCTGGTTACACTAAATGGTTCATTCTGTAAACATAGTCTCTTCTAGAAAACAGCTTTTTTATCTTCCATAGTTGCACTGCACCCAGTGTTTGCCCTAAGCACATGGTTGATAAAATCATAGTGTGGTCGCTGGCATGTTCACTGTCCCTCTATGAGTGGATTTGGGCAGTACTAGTGTGCAGCTTGTGCCAGCTCACCACCCGTTTACGTAGATCCACCTTGTCCAACCACACATATGCCTCACCAATCAGAGTCTTTTTCACAAACTTGCCTCCATTGGACACCAGGAACAGCTGTTTGATGATAAGATTAGTAGGTCTATAAACATTTACAGATATTTCTGCAATGTGTATGGTATAGAAAAAGATCACCTGTAGTGCATGGCCTGTGGGGTTCATGCAGAAGCGGAAGGTCTCATTGAAAGATGGCTCCCGGTCATGGCGGCACACTCTGGTCTTCTTCTTGATTATCCTTTTCTGAGTAGCGATGTTGACAACATACAGCTTCACATAAAGGTCTGTGAGAACATACACAGGTCAGTGTAATTACTCTCTTGCATACATACATTTGCTCTCTGACTGTATCTCTTGTATGAACAGTCTTGTAAAATTCATGTACCTTTATTGTTTCATATTGGAGGTGTCATGTTTACATCTTACAAAATAATATTTGATAATTTAATTTGTGTATGTCATTAAATCAATTTCAAATGTCACAGATGTTTTACCTGGAAGGTGATCTGGAGTTTTGAATTTATAGGTGATGTTGCGACACTGAAGAATCTCCAAGACCAAGTGGTCACCTTCTGTTTTAACCTCCTTCTTCAGAGCAATCTTAATTTCCCCCATCACATGAGACTTACCTGCACAAACACACCACATATTACATACAGAGACTGCTGTACAAGCTCAGTGGTGGAAGAATGGCAGCTGACCTCTGGTAGACCCTAAGAGAAATGTCACAATGAGTAAAATCAAACACTGACCGCAGAGCAATAATAGGGTTTGCTCAGACCTCTCTTGCCTTAGCAACTCAATAGAAATTGGATTTTAAGAAAGATGCGTCAGAAGGACCTGACAGCAACACATTATGAATACATGCATGACTGTGGCCGAAGATTATAAAAATAATTGTGAAATATGTGTATTACTTGTTCAAATCCTTTTCCTTTTTTTTGCCATTACACCTAAACTAAAACAATACTGACAATAAAATGTTGTCATACAAAAATGTGGATTTATATACCTTCACCATCATTGTGCCCCATGGAAGATTTAACCATATCTGTGCCATTTGGGATTTTCCCACTAGAAGGAAGTTCAAAGTAAACAATCAATAATAGAATATTCATTTTGCATTGATTATGTGAAGGCGTAGGGTAAATGTCTTACAATCTGGGCACTTGAAAAATGGCACTGTCCACCTCATTGGCTTCTGCTTCTTCATCCAACAGGCTGTAGACACTCCCACTGAGCCCGCTGTCCAGAGAGGCTGCTGTGACCGGAGTTTCACCAGATCTGTAAGCGGAGCGCGCTGCACAAATGCCACAACAACATGCATGAAATAATGTACTGCTTCTGAGAGAAAAAACTGGACATTTGTATAGTTTGTATTGCGATTGTAAAGATGGTTTCTAAAACATAAGATCACTTAAATAGAACTGTTCTTAATGCACACAAGAGTGTTGAAATGAATCACACAAACGGTGAAGAGCAGCAAGAAGCACACAATGTTATTATCTTAGACATACAATGCAGTAATGGTTTGGACATTACAAGAGCTGTTGTGACACAACAAGAGTAGTTCCAAAATTTTACATTTATAAGAGCATGTTTAGCACCTGAGTCATTTAACATGGTTAGTAAAGTGGATCTAATTAAATGTGAACATAACCTTAGTTTTACTGGCAGGTTATGGGTCCTTTACATTTGTTTATTGTTTGTTTCATATTTTAACACTCCAAAATACTTATACATTCCAAAAAGTGTGAATGAAAATGAGACTCTGGATTCATGCTAAATACATCTCCTTTTGACCACTCAACACAAAGCAACTGAGATCTGTAAGGCCAGCTTCTCGCACCAGTGCCTGTCAGAGCAAAGATGAGTGGATTATTTCAAGTCTGACATTTACTGGGTGATTTAGTGTACTTTAAAGAGTGTATATAACTGCATGAATCTTAGGTGATTTTATATATATATATTTTATATATAAGTTATATATAAGTCTCATGATTTTATTAAGTGTATAACATGTCCCTCACTCTTTTTGCAGGTGTGCGTTAGTAGTATAGCATTTTTCTCACATATTTGCCGTGCTCCCTCAGTGCTTCAGCCTCTGATCTCACCTCCGCTGCTCTGGGGCCTCTCCTCTGACCAAGCCTTCCTGAGGGTCACATGTCTGCCATCCGGTGGGCGCCTGAGGGCGACAGGCGGCAGGCTGGGTAGCCAGTCGGATTGGGCTCTCTGAATGGTGAGCACACCCACTACGCTGTGTCTTTGGGGCTTCAGTGAAAAACGACCTCTTTGGCCTGGATCCATTAGTTTGTGTGGCGGCGGGTCACGGTTGAGGAGTCAAAACCAGGTAACAAAGATCATAGTTCCAGTCCAAGATAGTGGAGGGAGGAGCAAGATGGAGATTCAGAGAGAGGGATACTGTCTCTTCACCATGGTTACCAACGTCATGCAGCCACAGTGAGTAGTGCACACTGGTGCCACCTGCAGTCTCTATGAGGCAGGCTGTGCAGCATGGACTGAGGTGCGTGGTGCTCAGTAGTTGATTAAACAAAGATGGAGGGAGGTAACCAACTGCATGCACAGCAGTCCCCATGAAAGGGGAAAGTTGTTTGTTGTTTGTTAATAGACTTAAATAAAAATGTAAAAATGCTCTTAAGAAAAAAAAGTTATATAGAAATATCAATGGTGGTTGATATTGTCTAATGAAACAGGTCAGAGTGCAACTTTCTTCTGTCATTCATTGTCTTTATGTATTTATATAGTTACTTAATAACTAAATTGACATTTGGTATTCTTTATACTATTTACTTATACAATAGCAATATTAAAATAAACTAATCATTATTTAAAGTGTGACAATAGAGTGTACTGTATACAGTATTTTTTAGATCTTGAAACCTAATAAGGATTTTATGTGTAAATATATTGTAATTGAGAATAGGTTGAGAATGAAATAAAATACAGTGCCATATTAAAAGTGCGTACCAGGGCTTGGTTGATCATATTTACATACAGAAGAGAAGTGTGAGGGCTGGGCACACGTTAAAAACAGGGGAAGCACTGGGGGGCTCGTGGTGAGGGGGGCAAGAATCCAAAAGAAAACCAAAGGAAGAGAAAATAAATAAGTGAACAGAAGGCTGAACAGATGAATGCGAGGAAGCCATGCTGCGTGGGCTTTATTTGCGTCTTGGTTTACTTGGTTGGAGACGTTGCGGTGCTTGCTGCTGTGACTGCTCAGGGGCATCGCCTGTAGCTATGCCACTTCCTCTGCCGCTGTCCTGATGGTGCCGTGTGGTGCTTTTGGTATGAGCACCGTGTGAGCGAGAGTGTTGGCTGTGTCCGTGACTCTGGCCCTCAGACTGGGAAGGTTTCGCTGTGCCAGGGCTACTGTGAGATTTCTCAATAGAGGGCGCCTGTGTATCTAAAACAACCAGATTAACCAAATTATTATTTGTCTACAACTTTTAGATTACTTTTATTGCAGGGTTTAGGGTTGCACCACTTCAACTGCTGTAAGATATTTATAAAATGCCAACATTAAGAACTATTTAATGGCCATGCTCTCGTCAGTGTTAGTTTTTAATTAGAGGGGCACTAGAGGTTGGTCTTAGACTTTTGTGACATTATGGCAACCAAGAAAACAGACCATGAGAAAGCAAAAGGCATGAATATTGTGATAGATGCAAAAGAATGAGTGCAGAAGCAGGGCAAGCTCTTTAGTGAGAAACTATTGGACAGATGTAACAGCACTGTTCAAAGCAGTCAAATAATGAAAGTGACTACAGATAAAAGATACATCAGAAATCAATAATTATGGGGATTTCGTGGTGAATCAAGCAGGAGAGTGGAGATTATTCTTTCCTACCCTTTGCTGGATCTGGAAAGACACCATGACTGCGACTCTTGGTGACAGATGATTTTGGTGAGTCCTGGATGTCATGCGTTGATCCAGTTTTTGGTGAGGAATGCTGTGAAGATGTTTTGGAGCTGTGTCGACCTGAGTGGGATCGCCGGTGGTGGTCCCCTTCACTCTGCTCCTTGAGAGGAAGCCAGCGGGGCACATTGTCCAGCTGAGATGTATTGGACAGTTCTATAAGGACCTAAAATAAAAATGAATTAGTGATGCATAGCAAGAAATCCATAGGCCACTGATTTAAAACTGTAAAATTATATTTACCTCTCCTAGAAAATCATTGGAGGAGCACTTGTCATAGTCCCACACACTGACCTCCAGGGTCTTCTTCTTCAGCTGCAGCGTGGTTAGATGAAAATATAAAATCATGTAATGGCTCCAAACCAAATCATAATCAGGTTGAATTCACATGCAGAAAGTTTAGTTTTGCCTGATTGTTGAGAACTGAATTGAATTCTTTTCTAATGCTATATTTTAAGGCTTGTCTTGCTTCCGCCACTGGTTTCCCCTTGTAACAATTGTTTTCTTTGACAAAACTACAATGTCTGTACTTCTTCGGTAAAATAATAACTCCTTGTGTGATTGGAACATGTCTCCTACATCTACCTGTTCCAAATGGATGTTTTTGTAGATCACGGTCTGGTTCCACTCAGGGTTGATGCTCTTGCCGGCGTGCTTGGACCGCCTCTTGTTTTCAGCACTGGAAAAACACAATAACACAAAGCCTTGTAAAAGGGGTCATTCATGAGCACTACCCATGCAGTTTACCAGACCACCAAAATGAGGCGAGAACAATGTAATCAGTACACAGGTTACAGAAGAGTGACAGCAAAGGGAAGTGAGGATGTTGACGCACATTGTTGGAAGAGTACATGATGTGACAGGAACAATGTACGGACCTATGGGCAGTGGGTTACGATGTCAGGAAGTGCTGCAAAAAAGTCCATTTGGGATGAACCATTATACTGTACATGCCATCTTGTTTCAAAGAACTGTACTATGTCAAACACTGGGTAAAATGGATGTTTTTTTGCAGTACTGTATGTAGGTTTGGTAAGACTGAAGGCTGCAGGGCAAGTGTGATTGTTTCAATATTAGTTTATTCAAGAAAGGAGGGGGTGGTTTTAGGTTAGGTGTTGTTTTCTAGAAAAAGTGCAATTTAGATGAGCAGATAGGGTTAGGTATATTGTATTAAATTATAATAAATAAAAGCAAACACTACTGATGAAAAAAAAATTGACACTGACTTGCACAACATTTTTGGACTGCCATATGTGCATTTAGTTTAGTTTTTATTTTTTTTATTTTTTTTTTTTTTAATGAAGTTAATCTCGGTTAGTAACTTTTACCTTCATAAAGCTGACATCCAAGAAGAGACAACTGCATTGCAACAGAACCAATGGATCAAAGTATAATAATTTAATTTGGCAATTCACATACCTGGCATTCTGGACAACCATGACCTGACTGAGGGGATCCAGCATGCATTAAATATAAAGAACAACATACAGAAACAATAGTCAGCGGGAGTGGGAGGTCAAATGTGTGCCCGAGGACTGTGGACAGTGCATAGCTTGGAAGAGGGTTTTCCCAGACTATTGTTTAATAAGAAGGGGTTGCTAATGCTGTAGTGCACTTGTGTTTATGAGTACTAACTGCATACACTGTGTGAAGAGGCCTTTTTACAGCTACATCATATAGCCATCATGATGGGCTGATAAATGGATGGAAATAGATAATGACATTTATGATATGATCAGTAGAATTAACTGAAAGAAATTTGTTATTTTATTTTCATCACCTTTATTGGAATATCGGTGCATCCTTAAAGTGTTGCTAATGAATTTGGGATAAAACTGAAAAAGGCTGTGAAGTGACGGGACGTAGCATAACATGCATGTTTTCAAAGATTTAAATTATGTAAAACCAATACTCTGCGCTGAATATTCATAATGTTCACTTAAAAGTATTTAGTAATGCCACTGCAACTTTTTTGTTACAATGTTATTACAGAAAATAATGTGTAAAGAGAAAATGGAAAAATTTGACTTAACAACACAATCATACAATAATGACACAAACATATTTCTGCAGTTGAAGAATATATGATGAGCAAAGATTACAAGATCATATTATTTTTTTCATACTATATGGAAAAAAAAGAAGAAAAATGCAACAAAAGCAACAAAATAATACTCCTGATCGCCACCCTTAGTATATCCCCAACACTATATGTGTGTAAAGTTTCCATTCTCTTGACTCACCCTCTCCCTGGAAGAAGATATACTTTGACAAATGGGTCAGAGTAGCCATTGTTGTCCCGCGGGGCAAGGTTTCTGGCTTGCAGGACATGAACGATCAGGTTTCCCAGCTGTTTGTCATAGTGGATTTGAAGCTAAAACAGGATAAATACAGTCAATCATTTTACTGGAGTTACTAATAGAGTTAATTACTGAAAAAAACAATGGAACTGTGTTTTAAATCCAAGTCATGTTTACTGATGACATACCTGTATCTCTCCAGAGATGGGATGTGAATGAGTCTTTGCTCCCTCCCCACTCTATACAAGACAAAAGCATTAAGCAACAGTCACTATTGGTGAATTTATTGGTGGTTGGTCAAGATTTGCAGATTGGTGGTGAATAATGGATATTTTTATTGTGTTCTGGCATTTGATCTGTAATATGTTTCACAAATAGTCCTGCCTTGCTGCTATGGCGCTTCTTGCCAACAGACGGAGATCCTGGCTGTGCTGGGCTGGATATGGCGGATGTGGTGGGAGGCAGAGCTGAGGGGGCCTGCTGCTGTGACACCTTCTGCAGCTCAGCCGCCAGCTGCTTGGGGTCAACACCTGGAGACCTGGGAGGTCGCTCACCTGGTAACAGGCAAATATGTCACCAGAAAATAATGAGCAGGCATTGACGGCACATGTACAGATAGGGTTCAACCATGTTCAGACTGAAAACACATAAAACTCCACACTGACAAGATCAAACCGAGAACACTCTGTTGATAAAGATGTTTAAGTTCAAGCAGATAATTGTGAACATACTTTTAGTGTGTTCCTGGAAATCCAAGTTCTGAGATGTTTCTGACTCAGCAAGCATATTGAGATCTCTGCAAATTGAAACAAACTCAATATAAAAGCAAGCTGCACTGACACCAAAATCTAATTATGAAGGTTTCTACTCACAGTCTAACACACACTTCTGCCTCATTGCAGGGCTGACCAACAAGCCCTTGCACCTCTTCATAGGTTTTTCCCGTCAGGAACACACCATTCCACTCCAAGACTTGCATTCCTGACAACAGACATTGATAAACGTGAATGCAACAGATTGACATGCAACTCTATGGAGTCTGACTTGCCCAGAATGCACTCATTACCAATAGTCACAGCAATCCAGAGAAGTATTAAAACAGCGAGTAAAGAGACACTTTAAACTCATGGCCAATAATTTGCTCAGAGAGAAGAGGGGGAATTGAAACAGGGAAAAACTACATCCACAGGAATACAGAAAACCCACTGCAGCTGTACGGCACACCCTGCAAAATAGCAGGACTTACATGGTCTGAAGCAGCTCATGAGCAGGTTCCTGTGTTTGTGGCGATACTCTCGGACTGATGTGGGGAACAGGGAATATTTAGTATTTTAAAACATGAAAAATATATGAGCGGTGGCCTCCATATACAAAGCCTGTATTTAAATGGAATAGAGTTTTTGTGTGACACTGAGTCGTCATGTTTCCTTCACACAGCGGAGGGCTCGCAGTGTGCTCTGCAGCCGTTCTGTTCGGTGTTAATGACAGGACTGTTGTCATAGCTCACATGTCCTCGCAGCTATCAACACCACAGATGTCTACCATCTCCTGATGACTTAAAATCATCAGTCAACATACAACTGATGATCAGACCTAAAAATAAAAAGTAACTATATGATGTAGTGAATACAATATATATTTTATTCATGTAATTGAACTTGATTATATTTACTAGTTGAAGAGATTTCTTGTGTTCACAATCCAGCCTACACCTTTTGTGGTGACAAAAAAAAAATCTCTCAGGTTCCAGCTTTAACACTATTTTTGGGAGCAAGAATATTCACCGTTCCCGACTATACAATGTAAAATCAATAATGCTACTAATCTCTGTCAATATTCCTGTCTAACTATCCAACCCGAGTGTTTTGTGAGGTGGTTTTTATTTTATTTTAGTATTTATAGCCTGAAGTGAGTCATGCTTCTCTCTGCACAGGGCTGATAAATTTAATCAGGACCTATTTTTAAATCCTTCTTTCAGCTTTTTCAGTTCCAACTGGCTTTCTGGCAACTAGTGCATCTGGGAACTTTTAAAACAATATAATTTTACAATATATGATTCTGTGTTGGCTTACACTTATGAATGTGTCTGAAATGTTTTACCTTCAAGGATTTTTCCAGTTTGTTCTGCTGCTCCACCAGGTAAGACTTTGGCAACATACGCTCCAATATCTCCGTTACTATTAGGAACTTCTTTACCCCCAACTACACGAATACCCAGACCATTTCCTAAAGAGGACAGTAATAAACATATGTTGTAGTATACAGTTAATGAAACCAATGCAACAGTAATTGTAATAGTGGAGAATGCATTTTAGCCTTTCGATAACCACACTCCTTCACACATTTCAGTAATATCTATACATCATAAAAAGTGTTTAGCTCACACTATAACTCTGTTCATATTATATAACATTTTGTCATTTGCACTATACCTGAGACAGTGCGATCCTTGAGATCCCTCTGCAGTTTAACCCTGAGGTGAGGGAAGGGGTAATAGGGGCCTTTTCCCTGTGGTACATACATAACAGGCAGAAGCACTGGGTTAAGTGTACATAAATAAAGGGGCACGGATCATACACAGGAGGAGCTGGATGATCTCCATGTGCAGTGTATGCATTTACAGTAGGCCTGCAGACAGTAAGGATAGCTCCAAGCTTCACCTGTCTCTTGTCCAGTCCATCTGGTCGTCCATCTCGAGGTTTTTCAAACCAGTCAGTTTCTTCTCGTCGGAGATGATACGCTTAGGAGACAAAAACACCCACTTCTTTATGACCACTTTAAATGTCTATAAAGTTTTAAAACAGAAACCAATGTATTTAGGATAAAAAAAAGAAACACTGAGTGTTGAAAATAGTAAGTAATTGTATTAGTAATAGTCCTAGTATTAGTGGATAGTATTATAGTGTTATAGTAATAGTCTTAGAGGATATCATCAATGTAAATATCTTCAACACAGTTTTATGATCTGAATGAGAATAAATGTACAGTAGGTTCTCTGCTTTGATGCAGGCATATGGTTGATGCAATTCACGTACTTAAACATTTACGTGAAACATTAAACATTTATGTTTAAGTGCCCAAGACTAGCACATTGTACCAATAAGTATTTGGCTTGCAAGTTAATATGTTAGTAATTGCTAGCCTACAAAATAACCAATACCCTACCATGGGTTGCGTCGCCACTGTTCACAGTCATTGGATGTTCACCTAGCACTGAAATCAAGGAACATCGTTGTATAATTTATTTAAATGTACTAACTGCATTTCAATGTAAGTCTCAATAACTTACACCACTACACAGACACACATCCAACAAATTAATATAATACAATAATTGTCATAGGTGACACATTACAGACCGAAGTAAAGTATAGCAAAACATTGATAGGATATAGGAATACGACTTAGCTGTTACATTACATGAGCCTGAGTGTATTGTAACTCCCTTTTTTTCATTCTCTTCTTTTTTTTTTGGGACAGTGGATATTAAGTAATATGATCCAATGTAAATGTGGCAGATTTAAAGGTTAATTTCCATGCCATTTTATGAGCCCTAGAAATAAGCATTGGTCTCAGAAACAACTTAACCTAATTCAATATAAAAGAGACGCAGTATGAAACAAAAAAAAAACAAAAGCAAACAAACATGCAAAACGAAAGTGACAAACAACGTGCAAAAAGATATTTATTACACACAAAGCAGTGCAGAAGAAAAGGATTACAATTTCTGCTGTTGATTGATTGATATGATATTTACAACATTTATTGTGGAAACCCATAAATTACTATGAAAAATATATTATTAAATACAGTTTTTTTTTTTGCAGTAATTGGAGGCACTTGATTCTTAATGTGAGAAACGAACTAATTACTTTTTTTTATAACAATGAGAAAATTCTCATCTACCATTTTGATCCACCACATAATTTACATGCAAAAACTAAATATATAATATTGATAAATCAGACTTTAAGATACCTATTGTAGTAACATAAAAGTAAATAAATTTAACATTCATGCAAGACTTAAAACACATACAAGTAAAATGTAAAATGTAGTCACACATTAGACATAAAGAGTACACACAAGAACAAACTATTATTAAATGACATGCAGAAATACGAACTAACTCAGTAGAAATATGTGCATGCAAAACAAACATAAATGAGTCATTTTTACCTTCACTATCTGACATGGTGCCCTGTAGATCATCCAGTAGCACAGAGCCTCTCCCCCTAGTGGGTTCCTCCCTAATATACTGTTGCTGCTGCTGAGGGTCTTGTAGGGACAGACACGACCCGAACTGATCCCTGGAGTCAGCAGAGATGGGTGGGAGAGGTCCAGCAGATGCACGGGCCATCCCCATTGGCTGGCCCACGGGGCTAAGTGGACTCTCTTCTTCTGAATTTTGGGCTACTATTGGTATCCTTCCACGCCCGCTCTGGACTATGGGAAGGCTAGTAGGTTTGGTGCGACCAGATGGTGTTTGATAACTCGAACCATCGCCTGATTCACCGTCCCCCTTGAGCCTCAGAGACGAGCTTGATGGGTCTCTTTTGATTGATAGGTCAAGCCCATAGCAAGATGTAGGTCTGGACGGTGGTCTAGAGCGGCTGCCACTAGGATAGGCAGAGTCTAACCCTAAGCTTTGACCTAGGTTTAAAGATCCAGCTAGATTGGCCCCCAAGTTAGATCCCAAGTATTTCTGCTGCTCTGAAATATTCTTCCTAAGACCAAACGTGATTTCGTCCTGCATAAGTCGACTGGTTCTTGGTGACCCACTAGAGCCTATATAACTGGTATACTCTGACTCTAGCCCTCTGTCACCTATGGATGAATATTTTGAGGATATCTTAGGATCTATCAGAGGTGTCTTGTGTTTTTGGTACAACATAGAAGCTGGGAGCTGTTTGGCTGCTTGCTTCTCCAGAGTTAGCCGACTGATGCTGTACTTATCTGATTTGGGATATTGTCGTTGGGAGTAGCTGGATAGACCAGTGGTGGGGGTATAGTAATGCTGGGACAGCCCTGATAACTGTTCAAGGCTTTCAGTACCACCTGTACTTCTTCTGAACTCCTGCTTTAGCTGCTGTTTAAGAAGTTTTAGCTCATATGGTTCCTCCATGGTATCTTCCTCGTCGGGGGTTTTACCATATGTGTGTAGCCTAGAGGTCGAACCCAAATAATCTGTGGACCCCAAATCGGCAGCACTTCTTCTAAGCAACTTTTCAGCTTTGGCAAGTTCTCTTTCTGCCAGACTATAAGATGAAGACAAACCAGTGGACCCCTTAGCTATTTCAGCGGCATCTTCCAACAGCATGTAACTACGAGGTGTATGATGTTCCACATCTGGGTAATAGGAATCGGACACAGCAGACATGGGCGTACTCGCTATACTTCCCACATCCAGGGCTCTGAGGTCTAGATGGTTACCGTATTTGTCGTACTTGACTCCCAGGTAAGCTGATGAGGAGGGATCAGGCTGACGACTAATGACATCATATTTAGTGGCATCAAGTTCAGAGAGGAGAGCAGCTTGTCGAGCAGCTTTCTGTTGGAGAAGCAGCATCTGATGGTAGCTCTGCTGTTGGGAGGTGGTCAGCGATGGTACAGAGGAGTAGATTGAAGGGGACTGGTATGACTGTGGTGTCTGATAGAGGGACTGATACTGGCTTTGTGAATACGGATATTGAGAGTATTTATCATAGTCGCCTTTGGTTTGAGGGTTACCAAAGTCATCTAGCTCAGACTGAGGGGCAGTTCTGGGACGTTCTAAACCATGGACTTCAATTTCTTCATCCTCCACTGCACCAATAACACTTCTCGTCTCACGTATATGGCTAACTTCACTGTCTGACATATAGTCGCGTTCATCAGCAACACTTTGTAAATATGCCCTCTCCCTCTTGTCCCTTTCTTTCAATAGAGCATCCTTTCTTCTGTTGATGCCCATTTCTAGGTACCTAAGCTTGGCATCAATCTCTTTCTCCTCCTCGTCTAACTCGGCTTGGCGTTTACGAAGTTTAGATGATTCCCGCTCGACCATGTCTAATTCCCGGTCAATATCTTGGAGGATTTTAGCGCGTGCCATATTTGAGTTGCGGCACATTCGTCTCCTTGCTGAGTTAGTGCTGTATGCTGTTTGTCCAGTGGTGGTGGTGGCAGTGGTTGTCGTTGACTCCTCCTCTGAAGGAGGGTTAGGCAGTGTCCTTTTCACCTTCTTCTGCGTGCCTGTGGGGGTGCTGGCTTTGCCCTGCTGATAAAGAAATTACAATTAGACATGGAGTTTGCTATATGCAAGGGTTTGATATAATATGATGTAATTAGAATGGAAATTTCCAGAAATAGAAAGCAAAGGCCAAAGGGAAGAGGGAGAATTTTTGACAGCATTAGTATTATTAGTTTGTTAGTATTAGTATTAAATTAGTATTAAAATTAGTATTTCTATTAGTATAAAGCCAAATAAAAATGTGTTAAAATATAAATTAACTGCAAATGTTGTTCAGATGACTTCTTTTTCATTTAGTTTTATGCCTTTATATACATTTCACCCCAGGCAAATCTCAGCTAAAGTTGAGAAGACAATGTTTTATCTTTATATATTTTAACTTACACATGAAACATAAGGTAGAGTTCATATTTATGTTAAAATAATTTAATATGGGTATTTATAAGCCAAAAAACAATGCATAAAGAAGATTACTTAATGTTTCATTGTTTCCATTTTAGTTATTAAAAACTTATAGGAGGAAAGAAAGAAAAGAAGTCCTCTGTTCAGGAAAAGCATTGCAGGTTTAAACGGGGTAATGGCATTACTCACAGAATAGCTATCACCATACTGGGTGCCAGATGTTGCCCTCTCCTCTGCTGTTGGACTCATGGGCTTAGGATCAGACAGGGATCTCTGCATGGCTTTTCCCCTTGGACTTAGTTTTTGGGGGCTTGTACCGCCCAGTGATTTCTCATATGATACCAACTCAAGAGATTTACTAGGGGATATACAGGGAGATAGGGGAGAGTACAGCACTTTGGGGGATTTGGGGGCTTGCAGAGTGGAGGAATCAGTTTTGAGGTTGGCAGACTGGCCTATTTCTAATGGAGTGGGACGTTTCTTTGGTGAGGTTCGCTCGGAGTCAGACAACTCTAATCTGGATTCCATTCTAATATTCCCCTCTGTATCAGTTTGTATAGAGATTTCAGTGTGCGCTTGGAGAGATACCTCTGACTGTGTAGTCCTATCTCCTCTGGCAGTGCGTGGCCGCCGGTTCCTGTTCTCCTCCCATTCTTCTTGATCCTCATCATCTGTCTGTACACAGCTATCCACACTTTTTTTAGCATTCTTCTTCTTCCTTCCTGCTGTGTACGCATTGCTAATTGTCTCATCCTCTTCATCTGTCTGACACCCACTGTCTGTAATTTTACGAGCTAGCACTGTGCCATCTGGTCCCAGAACTACTGCCTCCTGTACACCATGGCCTGTAATATCACCTGGATACAACTGTCTAAGCTTTTGTTCCTCCAACTGCAAACGGAGCTGCTCTTGAAGCCTCTGGATTTGTTCTAGCTGATGCTGCTGTTGGGCATACGTCTCTTTTTGCATTAGCAGATGAGCTTGTCGCTCCTCTTCTTGTTGATTCAAAATCTGTTGTTTCATGGCCTGCAACTCCTCTAGTTCTTTCTGGACCAGGAACTGTTCATGTTCCCTGAACCGCTGAATCTCCTGACGCTCCTTTTCCAGTTCCTCAGCCAAACGTTGTTGCTTGAGTTTCTCCATCTCAAGTCGTTCACGCTCTGCCAGATACTGTCCATCTCCGGCGACCATGGGAGAGGATAGAGCTTCCAGAGAGGCGGCAATGGCCTCTAATGATGCATCAGTGTAAGTGTCCAAAGACAGCGATGCTGTGGTGATACTGTCTACGCCTGTAGTACCTGCTCTGGAAAGTTCTAGATTAAGTGGGGCCTCTGCATCTGTTGTGGATATCGTAGAGAGGAAACTGTGTGATCTTGTTAGTGGCATGTTCTGAAGGTTTGAGATTGAAGGCATGGTGTCGCTTGTATGCATACCAGACTGGTTGTTATAGGTAGTACTAAATATGGACCCTGGCTGAGTAGTGATGGCATATGTGGAAGGGTTAGGGGATCCCACAGAGGAATAGACTATTCCATTTGATGACCTCAGAACATTAGTTGTCCCAAGAGCTGTACCAACAGCACTTGTGGCTCTTGCATCAGAGTATGGTGGTATTGTCATGCCAGCATACATTCCTTTTTTGGAGTAGTCAACAGCTTCACCTGTTAAAAGTCAAAAGTATCAGTTGAAAACAATGCTGATTTATTGAAGCAAACCATGCCATCACAAAAAATTGAAAAAGAAAAAAAAAAAAAAAGAAAAAACATACAAAAAGGTGACAATCACCGCATGCAAAAACACGCAAAAATATAACAAAACAAAAAGTTAATGTCCATGCAAAATTAATATAAACAAAAAATGCCATTTTAGCCATAGATGAGTGGCAGCAGTTCAAAATGACATTTAAGAGAGAGGTCTGTAATATCATTCCACTGACCTGCATCAGAAATTTTGGCTGAAGTAAGATCTACTGCACCATCTGTGGTGCCATTGAAGTTGTAACTATTCTTACTCTTATAGAAAAAGAGCCCAGCTTCTGCCAGGTTTGTGTCTGACATTGATGGTTTAATTCCCCCAAAGCCTCTCATGCCATATGGGGTTCGGTCATACTGGTAGTGGTCATCTCTATATCCAAAGCGATCTTCCGGCAGGGGTGTGGTGGGCTGCTGACTTGTGCAACTTCCTGCAAATGGGAGATTATATACAACATCACAGCACACAGCTCTTTTCCCTGCAGTTAAATCTACTGGTTTGCCATCATCATCTGTGACTACTGCAGTCAGTACATCGGAGGAGGCCCCATCCATTGACACCACGGTGTTGAATGGTTTAGTAGTGCTGAGGTCAACAGCTCCAGCCACTGTCGCTGTACCTGTGGTAAGGCCATTGGCTGCACAACTTGAAGCACATGGGGGTGCTGTAGTTACAGGGGCACTCTGATATGTCCCTGCACCTGATCCAACTGACAGATTTATTGGGATTTCTGTACCAACCTGGACAGGGGGCTGTGAATCAACTGGTCGATATACAATTTGGGAAATAGGTTCAAATGATTTGTTCTTGGTCAGTTGTAGGGGTACTGAAGAGGTTGTTGATGTGTCTGCATTGTCCCATCTTTGAATCGTGGCAGCACAAGTGACAATGGTTATGCTGTCTGTCACTATGGAAACGGTGGAGGATTCTGCACTGAGGTTGACAACAGGAGATTGAACAGCACTATTTTGACGACTGGCGTCCGTAACATAGGACTGGCGTCTCGAGTCAGGGCCAGAAGACAGGTCAACTCCATTCATGGTTGATTGTTGGTCTACTTTCATTGTTCTTAGATCCACAACTTCACAGGGTTGGACAGGTTGAGTTGTCTGTGGTGGTATTTGTGGCTTAGATTTATCCAGGGGGACACCGTTTGCTCTCGGGGCTGGAACTGGCAGGGGCGGCCTTTCATGAACAACAGAGACAGTGGTTCTTTGGACTTCAGTTGTAACAACTTGGGATATGAGATTTGGTGTTACCACAGGTGGCTGAGCTGAAGCAGATATTGCCTCTATTATACGACATGAACTTGACACATGTTTCTCTGGGCTGCAGATCTCTTGGCTTTCGATGGATTCAGTGACTCTTGTGTATGCTAAAGGTACTCTTGGTGGGTGAGGTGGAGCTTGCTGCGGTGGATAGGCCTGATGTTGTGCGTGTGATTGGGTATAGCTTTGGGGCGGTGCTTGGCGTGATGGAGATGCTGGACCAGGACTGGAAGGGGCTTGAGTCGAGATAGTTTCTACTGGAGAGCTTGGTTGAGATGGCAGTGTTATAACTACATAGGTGTCACGAAGGTTACTGGCATATCTTGGAGATGGGGGGGACTTTGGCGATGTTTGGAATTGCTTTTGTTCTGAGGTGGGGCTCAAATTTAGAGCTATTTCAGCAGAACCAGTGGGTAGCATTGTCGGTCTTGGTGGATGAGGGACATGCGCTGGCGAAGTTGGTTGCGATCCTGGTTTTGGTGCGATTGGTGGTTTGACAGCTGCTCTTGGTCCTTCACTCATCCCAGAAGGTAGACATGGTTTTGGGGGAACTGGTGGAGGTACATGAGCTTTGTATGTTGGTGTAACTGCAGGCTGTTTTGTGGGCGATCCTTGAACTGCAGTCATTGCATTTGGACCGTCTGGCTTTACTGGAGATGTTGATGCCTGCGGTGGCAGAGGAACTGGCGCTTTTCTTGGGAACACAGTTGGTTTTGGTGGGGTAGGGGGAGGAGCAACAGGCATGTCTGCACTGTCCTGAGAACTGCCCCTTCGCATGACATGTGGTTTGGGGGGCACAGGTGGGGCAGTTGACACTACACTCTGAACACCAGGAGTGTACTGGGGGACTGTGGGTAAGGGGGAGACAGTACCCATCATGGGGATGGTTCTTGATACTGCCGACAAATCTACAGCAGCCTGACAGGCCGTAACTGTGAAGTCAGATGGTTCAGAGGGAGAAACCGGGCTGGACTCAGTGACTGGTGGAGGTTCAGGGGTTTCTGGCTCCTCTTTCTTATAAAACATCTCATCGTCTGAAGACAGCTCTCCTGAAGAACATTGGGTTACTTTTAAGTCTGGGATGGGGTGAAGTGCTCTTTTAGGTGTAGTAGTTTCCACATCTTGGTTTTGTTGGGTCGGACTTGTTCCTGGAGTTAGCACTTTTTTCATTAACTCTTCGTAGGCAGTATCTGCATCCAACAAGGGCTTTCCATCTGTGCCTATTGTTATTGTAGTAGGTTTGTTGATATTCTCTGCAGGTTGCAACACAATTTCAGGAGTCGGAGTTGGCTTTTCTTGTTTTGGTTGTATTTTCTGATACTCCTCCTCAAGCTTCTGGAATTCTTTACGTTTCTTTAGCATGTCTTCATAGACCTCGTCTGGAGACCTCAGCTTTTTGGGTTGAGTTGGAACGGCAATTTTCTCTGGCTCTTCTCTCTCATTTGTTGAATTGTCAATAAGAGAAGTATAGGCATAGTCTTCAATTAGCATTCCTCCATAAAGTGCTTCTTTTTCTGGCTGGTTGTCAACTTTCTCAGTAGTTGGAGACTTAGCCCTCAACATAATCTCTTCATAGGCCTCATCTGCAGATTTGAGCGGTTGCTTGTGTGTTTTATCATCAGTTGGAGAGTGAGCAGATACAGGAAGTTTATATGATTTTTGAACTGCTGCAATCTTTGAGGCATGAATTTCAAAACCTTCAGGATCTGACTCAAGACTGGGGGAGAAATCAGAACAAGAAGATCGCCTTATCTCTTCCATTTCAGCCTCTTGTCTTAGCTCCTCGGTTGGCGATGCATCCTCAATTGGTGAAAGGTTACTTGGCGGTGTTTTGGACCGCTCTCGTCTCCTACTTTTGTCCTCCTTGTCTTTTTTGGACTTCTTCCCTGAGCCTTTCTGCTTCTCTTGCTCCCTGAGTAACTCCTCTTCCTCACGCAGCTCTTCTTCCTCTGAGGAGTCTTCAATAGTCGGTAACTGTCCTGGTTGTCTGTGCTTAGCCTTCCTGTGCTGTTTACCTTCACCAGTGGACATATTACTAGGACTACCGCTATCACTGTCTTCGTCAAATGAGGACATGGATGTTGGAGATGTCCCTGGGGTGAAACTGGATGCATGGAGGCTGGATGACCCGTCCCCTTTAGACCTGTCATCTGGTGAGTCTGTGAGGCACTCCATCTCTACCTCCCCTTCGATTGTAGCTATTCTCATACTTGGTGCATTAAGCTCCATAGTTTGAAATTTGCGAACTGCTGTGCCACTTTCTTCTTGTTTAGATTCTTTACTTTCTTCAGCTGGCTTATTCGCTTCCTCCTCTAAATGCTTCTCCTCCTCATCGTCAGGGCTTATGGTAGCTTTTTTAATAAGACGTCGGGCTCTCCCTGATGCACTTTTTTCAGCACTTTCACTTTTCTTTTCTTGCGCTTTGATCTTTTGTCGGATAAAGTTTTCTTCATCTGTAGGAGAAGCATCCTCATTTTCGCTCATTTCAATTATTTGTTTTCTGATAAAATCTTCGTCATCTCCTGACATGGGGCTCTCCTTTCCAATGCTCTCACTGCTGTCCTCTAGAGAGTCACCCCTTATATCCATAGGCACCAAGAGCTTCCTCTTTTCTGTTACTTTGACATTTTGCTCTGGGACTTCTCGCTCCTCCTCAGAACTTGGTGAGTCGGGCATAATAGGTAGAACCTCTAGTTTACGTCTTGTTTTGGGGGTGTCCACACTTGTTTGCTCTTCTTGCTTTGGTTGTGCTTCAAGAATGGGAAGGACGGTTTTCTCCAGTTTTGTAAGATCCGATATACTTGTGGGGCTGCCTTCCTTAGCCATGGGTTCACTCTCTATTGCAGCTTGCTCAGTTGTTTTCACCTGTGGAAAAAAACAAAAAAAACAAAGTCCTATTAGACTTTGACATAAAGTCGCATTTTGTAATGTATAATGTAACACTTGCTTCTCTCCATGTAGATGTTATTGCTTATATCTTAAATATTCTTCAGAGTAGCATTTACCTTGCCATATTATTCATATGATACTATTTTTGCATTTATTCAATTATCTTTGCGTTACCCAAAAATACTAAAAAAAACATACGTTCTATGATACTAATACTATGAGTTGATATAGTGGCATCACCTGCTTGCTTTCATATAAATATAAGTAAGTTTGATGTCATACTGTAGAATATTTCAGGCAAAGCAATAACATTTCCACAGAGACCTCCCATCAGCAAGGTTGCAAAGTGAACCTTTAAACACATTTTTGAAAAGATAAAAGACTGACACTGGGCAAATACTGAATTATCTGACAAATAATTTCATGACTGAAGTTAGGACACAGGTAACTCAGTATGGCATATTTCGGATTTCATTAACACAATGTGATAATCATATAGTCATGCCAAATGAACAGATAAGCCCTTGCAACACACTTTATACATTTAACTCACGCTATAAATGCTATTTGTGCTACATGCTACAGTACAGTCACCTCAGCTGTGTCTTCTTCACTGGGCTTTACTGAGGACTCTTCTATTTTTTCTTCCTGGTTAGTTTTGTCAAGTGAACTACTAACTACTGAGTCTGGGATGTCAGGTTTTGCTAGAGGAGGTGTAGAATCAAATTGAGAGACACTTTCATTTTGTTCATTCTGTGATATTGCGCTTTGCTCTATTTTACACTCGGCAGCGGTATCTTTCTCACCCACTGTGTCGGTGTCTGAAATAGATGTCTTAAGATTTTCTGCAACAGGTTGTGACTCAACCACGTTCAAGTCAAAATCTCTCTCCTTTTCTGTGACTGACACTTTCTGCTCTGTGACTTCCTCGACTTGTTTCTCATCAGTTCCCGTCAAAGCTGAAGGATCATAGTTAACTTCGTGTTGGGCTTCTGCAGCAATGTTTGCCTTGCTCTGACCTATATCCTCCTGTGAACTGTCACTTTTGACTCCCTCTGAACCAGCATCTGAAACTTGTAAGTTATCTACACTTGGCAAGGGCTCTTTAGTATTTGTAGCATCTTGCTCAATAAGATAAGATGATCCAATTTGCTCGGATGTGCCTAAATTTTCCTCAGAGTGTGTGATTGCTTCCTCTTTTGATGCCTCGATCACAACACAATTATCTTCACTTTTAGTCAATGACATAGTTGTGCATAATTCTTCATTACTCGAAGTCTCTCCTATCTCTTGCTGTTCATTCTCCACTCCCTCTTCTGCCTTTACCTCAGTGGACCTCTCTGTGCCCACGTCCTCTTTCTCAAATGCCTTTACATCATGTGATATATCCACAACTGCAGGGCTCTCAATAGCACTCTGTTTGATAGTTTCCATTTGAACAACCTCTCCCTCCATAGTGCTGTTATTTCCAGGTGTTGCCTCCACAATATTTCCTTCCGCTGGTTTTACCTCAGTGACTATTTCCTCTGTGCGGTTTTCAGTTTCTGGATCTAGCTCAATCGCACTCTGAGTCCCGTTATTTTCAATGCACTGTTGCTCTTTCTCTATAACTGGTTCAACTTCAGACTTGATTTCTGTTATATTTTCTGTTTGGGTATGACATCCTGGTTCAGTATTTATCAATTTGTCATCCATAACTTCTTCTGCAGCTTGTCCCAGCCTGGTGGGTTGTGTGTTCTCTATGTCTTCCTCTAAGTCTGATTTCATATTGGTAATGTTTTCAGTTTTGGGGTCACAACCACTTTCAGTAACTACAACATTGTCACAGTTCGCCACTGACTGCGCTTGATCCATTGGCGTGGACTGAGTATTCTCAACTTCCTGGGCAACCTGCTCTTTTAACACATCAGCAGCATTGTTACAATCAATAGGGGAGACCTCAGAATCCACTGCTGTCTTTGTTTCACCAGAGTTTGCTGTCTTGTCTAAAAATGTGTCATGGGTAGGTGACACTTCTTCCTCTTTATCTGCTGGAGCCTCACTCTGACTAATCTCAGGATTTGGCTGCGTCTCAGAAAGCACCGTTGTGTTGTCTATTTCTGTTTTGGTCGATAGATTTAGCTTCTCACTTTCCTCTGAAGGAGGCTGAATGAGTGTGTTTTTGTCTTCCTGATCTCCCGCTACTACACAGACAGGTAAATACGGCTCGGTGTTAGAAGCGCCTGTTTCAGGTTTAGGGCCACCCTCCTCTCTGTCTAAGCTGTTCTGTTTTTGTGTCATAGGTGGGGTTTCTGGGATATTCCCTGTAATAGGGTCCTCAGCTTTATCTTGTGGTATTTCCTGGTGAGGTGTGCTATCAGGAGGAGAGGAAGCACTATCACTGTCAGGTAAGGGAGTGATTGGATCTTCTACCTTTGCTTTAGAAGCTTCAGGGTTCAGGTCAGCTGGTTCCACTACAGGTTTGCTATCTACAGAAGCAGGGGCAGCAGGGGTTGGGGGGGTGGTAGAGGTAGGGGCAACGGGAGCAGGAGCTGGTGGTTGTTTCTTTGGAGACCCGATCGCTGGAGGTGGCACATCCCCCAGTTGACCCGACATGGCTCTCTGGGTCTGACAGTTGAGACACAACCATTCTTTCTGCAACAAAAAGAAAGAAAAGAAAACAAAGAAGTGAGCACAAATTAAAATGCTATAGTAACTTTCGCTTGCACATTTTGGCCCAACATCTAACCAATGTAAATATGTCTATAATAGCCAGTTGGTGCAATGAAATGTATGGTCTGTTTATACAAAAACAAGAATATGCATAGTAATAATTTAATCACACTACTTCATATTGAACAGCACATAAGGTTATAAGACATAAAGATAAATGTTAGCGTTAACTGCAGACATTTCTTGCCACAGACATACAATAGTGAAGAAAACACTGTATGTAGGTCAGAGTCCCCCATAGGCTGGTGATGGCACCCCCTGCTTGATCAATAAATATTGCATAGATAAAAGCAAATTAAAATACTCATCCATTTAAAACATCTTTATTATGTTTTATTGCACTGTTATGATGTATGTTAAACATTACAATATGTTGTATTACACACTGCATGAGTAATTCCTAAAGTAGACTAAATAAATTAAATGTTAAAAATGGAAGGTTAGAACAGAGGAGCCTATTCACGTCACTAAAACGTCACTGTGACCAAACAACACTGTAACTTCTTCTATTTCAAGAGAGGCTTTTACATTTATGGGACTCAGAGATATGTGTATGCATAATGCATGGTAATGGGACAGGGCTTCACCATGGCCTGACTCAGAAGGTTTACCCTTGAGCTGACAAAACATGCTCAGAGCACATTGAACTGGGTTAGAAATGTACATGGACGATTTGTCAAATTAATTTAGATAACTATAAACGCTGTTATTAATTCATGGTTAAATGTTCACACAATAGACTACACCAGTAATAGAAAATGAATCAACTGCAATCATCTGTTACATCAATACTATAACCATTAAGGTAATGAATGTATTGTTATAGCTAGTTAATTTCTGAGAGGGTTTCATAATGGTCAGACTATTGTTATGTGTTTACTTTATAAATACACCAAGTACAGTAAGATAGTCCAGGATGCTACCAAATATGCAGCTATAGATTAACAACATTATGATCTGTAAATCTGTAAATATTGGGTAATTACAAGGTTAATTTTGGTGTACACGGGTACAGTATTTCTTCAAGACATTAACAGAAAAAACAAAAACACAAGCTGCAGCTTATTCAGAGTGGTAGTATGGCAGCATGGTGTGTGACGTAAACACCACATTTTACATTTCAGCACCCTCTCTCTCCTCTCCAACACGCCCCAGTGACGCCGGCATATGCATGAGCGCCATCAGCAGGCTTAACGGCAGGCTTTTGTGCTAAAGTCAGGCCTCAGAGCAGATCACAGCTCCAGTGTTAAGCCCTGCAGCCGACAGCCATCTCCTCCACTTCAGTTTAGAGACACAAGGAAAAGCAGGTCAGATTGAGAAAGTGGTGCAGCAGTATGTAAATAAGGCATGAGACAGTGTGTCATGCTAGGCCTGGAATAAAAGCAACACTGGTGTTTTGACGGGGTAAAATGTTTAAGGCCAGACACTCAATTCAAGGTTTTTTAAGGATTCACAAGAATAAAGAAACTGTTCCTTCGACACTGTAAGGTGTACATTTCATTGCAACCAACAAGGTACTGCCATGCATATACTTTCAACTAAAAGTCTGCATGTAAAACAATTTTCACATTTTAGTTATCGCCTCTTCAGTAGCACTTACTGCATACTTTAATGTAGATTTATTTCAGTAAGATTATAAAGCCAGCATTTAGATTTTATTAGTGCTAAAATGTGACAAAATGATATGTAATTTCTAACCTATAATATCCATAATTCTTCATAAGTGTACTTTACATTTTAAAAAATAACATATCACAAAACATCATCCTTTTTATCTAAGCTTCATTCTAGAAACCCACTAATATAACACCCAAAAACAAACTAAAATAACTTCCTTCTTCTTTATAGAGTGCTGACGTTAGTGAGTTGCATCCAATAACTTGACAGAAAATCCACTTAATCCAGAGACATGATGTGGACCAATGCCGTGATTCCCCATGGGGCGCACTCGAGAGTTTGTACAGCTTGACGGCTCTATCAGTTAAAGCAGAGAGGAACAGGCACTGAGAGGCAGAGAGATGACCACAGATAGTGAATGTTGAAAAGATACTCAGTCAGTCAGACAGACACTTGCTGATTTTATCAAAATATCTCGGCAAGGCCAATTAAAGCAACACATTTCACTGGCCTGGACAATGACATGGCACTGACAATGACATGGACCAAACCAAAATCTCAGTCCTTTTTTTTTTTTTTTTTTTACTATGTAAACTTGCATATTAACAATAATCAGGGCTTTCAGAAATGAGGAAAAAGGAAAGCTGTGCTTAGAGAGATGAGAAATAAGCAAGTATGAGGAAGTTAGTGGAAGTGTTTTTTTCCGTATGTACACTTTTAATCAGCGCCCCAAGTTATTTTTTCAATGATAATATTTATTCTGTACCACTTTATAATGACTACACCTAAATTTGCCTTAACAAAGCTAGAACAAAGACTTAATCCATAATGTACATATAGTTTAGTAAACATGAATCAGGATTAGTAACTACTTAATTCAGGTTAGGGTTAGGAATTAGGGTTAGAGTATTAGTTACGTAATTATTGAGCCTGAATCATTCTTAATAAACTATTTGTTTACTAAGAATCAAGTCTTTATTCATGCTTTATTAAGGCAGGAATAAGTGTAGTGTTACCATGTATTCTTATATTCTCTTAAAATAATAATATAAAAAAACAGATAATACATTCTGTACCTTCAGTTTTTGCTTTAAAACGTTTGAGGAGTTTGACCTGATTCATTCATATCTAAATGCTTTTGTGTAGTTCAGGTGTGAGGAAGCAGAAACCTGTCTTCTTTGTTAGATTAAGTACACAGTTGTATATAGACAATATTCTACTGAACATTGTTTATTTGAACTACTTTCTACCTGTGGCCCATCGAGGCAACTGTTGTTGTGATTTTGGGCATTACAAAAATAAACTGAATTGAATTGAATATAGTTGCTGATTGTAAGCTTGCCTCTTTGTAAGTGTCGCGTTTTTGGTTTCAAAATGTTCTTGTGCTGTGGTGATAAGAGCGAAAGACTTTCTGAATCATACAAGCTGCTGTCTGAGCACACATCGGGGAAGGCACACACAAAGAGCTGCAGGAGGTAAAGTGCTATGCAAAAATAATTTACTGATTAATTATAAGGTTGGGTGAAAACAACACATCCACTTAAAGGGTGTGAACACCTCTGAAACATAGTATTAGACAGGGGTATCCATACTTTTATCACTGAGGGCAACATACTGAAACATGTTGGAGGGAAAGGGCCACAGACTAGTGGTGGTCAAACTAGTGTCATATTCAGATTATTAGATACATATTAAATAGTTTTAATTTATATTTGTATCTTATTTATTCTCTCTATTCAATTTACTTATTTTAAGCTTACTATATTATTTTTCTATTTAAGTTTAGTGTGATTCTATTTCTGCCTCCGTGTTTTCATGTATTCATTTATTTGAAATTCTAGGTCTTAGCTTTAAATCATTTTCCCTCTACCAGGAGCGGTGTTCGGCCGTGGCAGTAGGGGCCTGGCTCGTGGGCCCCTGGTGGAGGTTTGGTGTTGGCCTAGTCTCTCCTTTGGGACCTGTGTTTGTGTCTTGTGGCTGCGGGCAACGCTCTGCTGCTGATGCAGATGGCTCCTCTGTTCAACTTGTCGTCACTGCTCCTGACAAGTTGCACCAGAAGCATTAAAAGATGACGACAAATGTTTCTGGCATTAGGGCCCTAACCCTAACCCCAAGACAACAAACTATACCTTAAAATTATTCCAAGAACTATTCATAAAAATCAACAGAACATATGGTAGCGACTTAATCAAACCTCAGATTATCAAAGGGCCATCTTGATATTTGTTCCAAGTCTGGATCTATAGAGGAAGTTGCAATCAATAACCTTTTTTCAGGAGCAAAAATATCGATAAATCTATGAACAAAGTCCAAAAACATATACAGTCAGGACAAGCTACAGTTAACGCAATATACTTTAACTCGTCTGCTTTAAAAGTGAAAATTGCAAATATAAAAACAGCAATGTCATGTGGTTTCAAGCTCATTCATATGCAGCCAATACAACCTGAGTTACAAAATACCAGATTTAATAGATTAAATACAGCTGATAAATGACTTGTCTCCTGTGCAATGCAGTTCCACAGACTTCTCGCTAAAATTAAAGTTTGTAGTCCTTTCTCAGTGATGAAAGCTGCTGAGTGGCCAACTTCATTAGGATGCACAAGATCGTCAGTGGAACATCACAGCATCAGCTCCTTTACAAGCCAAAAAAACATCTTTGTCCTCATAAATGTTCTGCACAAAAGAGGTTTTAGGTCTGTGTGCGTGGAGACTCATACAAATACCCTGATGTAATTCTCAATTGCTCCATGTAGCTAAATGTTACACAAGCACAAATAGATGGCCCCAAGGTTGGATAACTGGGCATGACATGAGACGAGAGCTGTTTTTAACCCAATTAAGAGTGGGAAATCTGGGATAGGAGGCTGATAAAAGCTAACCATGTGAGAAAAGTATTTTTAAAGGATAAACTGTGTTACAGCAATTTAGCCACTGGGAATTACAAGTCTACATAATATCTGCACCATTTAGATCTAGATAAACCTATTTAACTATTGGATTTGTATTAAAAACAAACACTTAAATAGCTTATCATGTTTCATTACAATAAACTATGCAAAGAAACCTTTTATAGCTATAATTTAGGGCTGTAATCCTTTAGTTGCTTGAGTTGATTAATCAGTCAAGTTGTCCAAAATTTGTATTGGTCGACATTAATTAATTTAGATAATAAGTGGTTATGTGCAACAACAGCAAATTAGAAGATCTGCCAAAGATTTTGGAACTAATTATGAGTTTACTTTTACCTATCTAACATAAAAATACACTGTTTACTAGCACTTCTCTGCATAAATTGTGTTTTTACATGAATTCCTGCGCAATTGTAGTCTATTGCGTGCAGTTTGGGTTAGAAATACTTTGTAGTTTTAAGACCTTTTGCCACACAACCTTTTAGTCGATTAATCAGTAATTAGACATGTCTTTCTTTCTTTACACAACTACAGCCCTACTATTATTATAGATATTATTTTTCCTGCTAATTCAAATTTCTTAACTGTGATGCCAAAACACTGTTATGTGATATACAGGAAGGGAACGAGACAAATGCGAGCACGTATCCCAAACTAAGCAATACAATCTCCACAAATCAATGGTGCTTTTGAATGGTCCAAATCCTACTCGACAGCTTTATATTTAGCTTTCCTTTTGGAGTCCTGATCAGACGTTGTTGTTGTCTGCGATGGGTGTTTCTGCTTGATGTAAAATCTTGCCTTCAGGTGTGACTCAGAGGCATGAATCACAAGCGCTAAAGCTAACCACAGCGGTCAGGTTGTCATGGTCAGAGCAGCATCGGGCATGAGAACTGGCACCCACATCTTCAGAAACAAGGCCTATGTTTTGCTCGGTCATCGTAGACTTCTCTTCTCGGGGTCAGGCCCTATCCACTTCACTGCTAACAATATCTGCTTGTGTAGAACTCGTTACGTCACATTTTCACATTTTATGCACTAGTAGTAGTAGTGAAGTAGTAATCATTCAGTTGTAAACTGGTAGCTATTGGGGCCCCTCTTTCACCTTTTTAGCCTGTCTTGTTATGAACTACAACTCGGTCTGCAAATTAACACCTGTCACTGGGTTTTTTGGAGTATTTCCTTGTCAAAAAGGAAAGTCTAAGGACTGTGATGTTCTAGGTCAGTTGTTATTAATTTGTGTGTTCCCTCTGAATGTTAGTTAATCTTCTTTTATTGACCAATGACTGTTTAAATGCTTGATTTTTCTGTTGGTTAAGGCGAGACACTGCAGGTGAAGACAATTTGAATACGAAATGAGGCATTGAATGTGAAAAAACGGCCAATATTGCACACATTTAGGACATTTGCAACCTGAAAAATGGACAAACTAAATTTCTTGTTTATTTTGTACATTTTGTAGTTTTTGAGTGAACTAGATCTGACTAAAAATGCCCTAAAATTCTAATTTTCCTCATTTTTATTTACTTAAAATGTTAATAAATCAAGCATGTTCCATCAAAATCTTGTTAAAGCACAAGATTGTAAAGTTTGGTGTGTGTAGGTTCTACTTTAAGCGGTGAAAACAGCCTGTGAAGTTACAATGTCCCAGAGAAATCTGCAAGTGGATAAAATGAAAAGATAAAACATCTGTAGGAGCAGATTGAACACAAAAAAAATTGTTTCGCCTGTAGTGTCTTTCCTTAAATCAACAATTTTGTAAAGCCATGTAAGGCAACTGCTCTGATTTTGGGCTAAATATATTGAACAAATTAATTAACATTTTGACAGGAGTGACAGACTGTAAGATGCCGAAAGTACATTATTATGTCAGATTATTTCATCATTTATTATGCCTCCCACACCACCAAAAATCAACAGGAAACAAAACTTTAAGCTTGTCTAGACAGGTGTGGTGTGCAGTAGACTAGCTTCAGGTCACAAAGAGAGAACTGTGTCAGGGGCTTCTGGGGTAAAGCATAACGAAAATCAATATGCAAATGGGAGCTCACTAGAGGGCAGATGTTTGATGAATAGGGACAAACCTAAAGGAGTAACATACATTCTATACCTTATCAAATTGCACAACAATAACAGGTTAATAAATCAAATGACATAGAACAATTAGATAATGAATTATTAACTTGAGAATTTCTTCTTTGTCAGAGGCAGAAGTCCTACCGCCGAAACATCTAAGGCAAATGAGCTTATAGCTTTTATACAACAGTCTCATGAGAAGAAACTCTCAAGTTAATACTTACAAGAAGACAGAATGAACTTTCCAAATACAGATAATGAATTGTTGAATAGAATGATAATGAAGTAGAGCATTAGACACAATCAAATATATATGAGTTTCGGATAGTGAATTTGGCCAGGCATCAGTCAGAATCACAATTTCAAATGAATGTCATTGTTCTAAAGAGGGGACAGGACCTCGGAGGGAAAACCCAGTGCCAAGAAGTGTGAGTATTTGTGGCTTTCAGGTCCTGTCCTCGCCTGCCCCTCGGTCTCACCACCACCACTCAGCAGCACTGGCAAACAAGAGGTCCTCCTGGCTTTCCCTCTCTCCACTCAGAGCCAATGGATTCAGGGGCTCAACAGAGGGCTGACTGCTGCACATGTAAGCACAAGTAAATAAGGATGGGAGTAATTGAAAATCGTGCTGGAGCAAGGCTTAAGGGGGACCAGTGTAAAAAACGATAAATTACTGTTTTCTCTGTGTGCGATTTAAGCAGAGGTGGGTGGAGTAGTACTGATGTAAGAGTAACGTTACTTTAAACTAAATATTACTCAAGTAGAAGTAAAAGTAGTGGCTAAATTAATTACTCAAGTAAGAATAAAAAAGTATTTTCTGCTTTTGCGTCTCTGGCTCATCACAACAATTCATTGTTCTCCATGTGTTCTGTGTGTATGAGTTCAACGGTTTAGGACACAAGAAGAAAGCATCTGTCTCACATCAAGCAGTGTTTTTGAATATTGATTAAGAACAGGCTTTAGATTGGATGCCCTACATCAGTGTTTCCCAAACTGTGGTTTGGCACTGCTGGTACGCAAGGTCCTCTACACTTCTAATATTTGCTTAGAATTTGCTTAGAATTTACAGTTAATTTTCCTCTTTTGAGTAAGTTATAAGCTTTAGCCCTAATCTAGACCTGAAATAGTCCTGTTTAGACCTGGTTTAGATCTTGTGGTACACGGAGAGCCAAATAATTTTTTTAGGTGGTTCTTACACAACAGAGCCCTGTTAACCACATATTTTCACATATTATCCATCTTTAAATGATACAGTCTTTAGAAGGTCAGCACTTTATTATCAAAATAAAGTGACAAAGAAAAGCTTCATAATACATTGTTGCTATGACGCTAAGGGTGTCTGTAAGTATAAGACTGAGAGCTGCCCTACAGCTGCTTGCCTTGTCCCTTTTATGTCTCTTTTGTGACTATGGCTATTTTTATATTCCTTTAGTTTGCAGTCACTTGCAGACACTCAGTTAGGTGCCAGGAAAGAGGCAGCGATACCCAAGTCAACCAAACATACCCTCGATCAGGTAAGTAAAAGTAAATAATATGGAAATTGGTTAAAAATAAAAATAAAATATTTGGCAGTAGAATCATTAAGGAAAAGAACATGAGTGCCTATAAGATGGCAGGGAATGATTGTTGACTGTGTAGACCACAGTTTGAAGGGTACAGACAGTGGGTGGAGAGACTGCTACAACGACAGAATAACAATGAGACAAGGAGGACAATATAATATCCAGAAGATTTCATGCTAGTGGTAATTTGTGAAGTACATGAAAGAAGGTTCGTCGATTGGTAGACACTTGAGTTCAATAGATGTGACCAAAAATATGGCATTATTAGCAATGTTCAAAATATTGTCCACTTAAAATATGTTAGATATCTAGAAATCAACATATTATACATATATAGTAAAATAAATTTTACTGAAATAACTTATTGAACAGAGCTGTTCAGTTAAAATGTATTGCAGTTTGTAAAAGGGGCGAAGTGCATGTATTGAGTTTTTCAAAAAGGGCATATGCAATTTCCTGTACAGCATATAATGCTTCACAAACGATAAACCATAGTAATACTAGATTAACCGCAGTAATAGTGTTCAAAACCTAAAAATAATGACTGGTCTTTTAAATAAATGTCAACCAAATCCAGCGTTTCCTTCATCTCCCCTCTCAGTCTGGATCCTTTGACTCATGCTTGTTAGCAAAGTGGTGCCTCTCCCATTTTACGTAAGGCGCGCTCATTATTGATAAGGGCGACATGACATGCAGCAGCAGCTACAATAACAGTCCTGTGGTACACTAGAACGCACATATTCTTAATTTTAAACAGATGATACAGATGGAGGCTCAAGTATTACTATAAATGGCTCTGCAATAAAGTGCCAAAGAGTGCCAAAAGACTTATTGTTTTTTTTTTTTTTTTATCAAACAAAAACTGTTATTTCCTGCTCAGATGTCTATTTCCAACACTTGTGAAGAGGGATTAGGTAGAGACACTTTAGTGCAAGATCAAGCTCCCACATAGATGACTTCCTGTTAGCCTTTAAATCCGTTAAGGAAGCCCAGATTACTTTCGCTTCACACGTGATGTGATAAGGGGGAACACAGACAGACAACTTAATGTTATAATATACAGTAGGATCAATAATCAACAGGAACTGTCTTATGTTTATCATACCGCTCTGGTCAAATGTTTTATTTTGTTTCACTTCTAAGAGGTGGCCAGTTGGGTAGTAGTTTAGTATTCAGTGTAGTTTCAGTATTGATCGTGGTAGAAATAATTAGTATCATAGTATGGTATCATAATTAGTATTTTAATACTAATAATAGATGACAAAACTGGTACTACATTTATAGGGATGTAAAGATTATTTCATAAATTGGTTATAATGACTAAAAACTATTGAGAAGTAATTAAGTTACTTAAGTAATTCAGATGTGATTCATATTGATCTTCATTACTAATCTGGTTTCACGGTTCAGCGTCATAAGTGCAATACTTTTCCCTGAATGAACTTAAATAGAATGCATAAGGTTTCCAAAAGAAACTAACTGTAAATCAGTCTGGCATTTGTAAAAGTGCATTCTCATGAAGTAGGGATTGTAAAATAAGCTTTCTCCCTTTTGTTTAAACCAATCAGAACCAAAGCTGGTATTAACACCACTAATACTAACACCAGCACCGTGGTTTACTTATTCAGCAAACGTACATAAATATAACATAAAACATGAAAGTCAAGTTTAGAAATATATTATTATATCATAGTGTTAAGCTGATCAAGAGCTTAGATGTACAGTGCTGGGAATTCAAGTAAATTAAGGATTTTATAATGTTTTGGTCATGGTTTCAATGATAGTAAATAATCATAAAACGGCTTTTTGTAAAAAGTAACACTAACATTTTATATTATGAATTTCCTCGTTATAATACACTGTACCTAATCCTGACCTGCTACCACTAACAATTTAGCACATGATAGGGATGGGACAAGATCTATGCGTTTACATTTGACTTGGACAAAAACAAAGGGTTAAGTGCTGGCAAGTTACACATTAAGCATAAAAGAAAAAAAAAACAGTTCTCCAGTGACATTAAATATATAAACTAAGATAAAAATGTTTTGTGAGGCAAAAACTGTGAACTGAATTGCACTATATGTTTATTTTAAATGATGCCAAAATCTTGTCTTGTCTCCTTCTTTTAAACCCAATCTTGTGTTTGGTCTTGTCTTGTGGGAATTCTGTCTCATCCCACCCCAACCACATGATGTCGGCAAATCCTGAACTCCACTGTAGCTTCATAGCTTCCTAGTCCATGACAACCCCCCACACAGTGTGACCCATCCACATGCGTCAGCAAGTGAACCCTCACTGACAGTCGACATTATGACAGCCACAGAGGCGCAGTATGGAGGGGGCAGATGACTCAACGAAGGTGTTGTGTGAGTAACTGTATCTTCTGAAGCAATTTTCAACGACTGTGCATATTTTAACCACTCTAATCACACTGAATACATGTACTACGTTATATTGGTTTGTTCCTAAGTTCAGATTTAAAGTTGTGGTTGTGATGAAAAGACAAATCTAAATCCAATTAGAGCATCAGTGCTACAAATGGCCATCTGCACAACATAATTATATTTTCTCCCATGCTTCGTCTAATCTAAGTGATTGCAGTTCAGTTCCTCATTATTCAGTAAGAGTAAACAATTTAGGGCTGAAGAATGCATGAACGTTAAAAGATATAGAGTCACCATTTGTTTATTCTCAACTAAAAACGAATAATGGCTGAGCAGAGGTAATGAACGGAATTTGGTATGCTTTTTGGCATAGTGTTTCCAAAATGAATGTGCATGAAAGGCTGGATATACACGTGATAATTAATACAAATTAAAAGACAAATTAAAAGACACACACAAAGGTGTGCAACCAAATATTAAGTTAAAGGTGCCAATAATTTTGTTTAGTGCATTTTTGGAGTTTTGTTATTATGTTACATTTTTTCAGCCTTTTTCTCAGTTTTTTTTATTGTTTCAATGCACACAAATGGAATAATCATGAGTAAACGAGTATAGCAAAAATGTGAAATTGAAATATTTTTTCTGGAAAACATTCAGGGGTGCCAACACTTTCAGCCATGACTGTATTGGATTTACATGCTATCTACTGATTAATTTAGACAATAGACAAGTAATACTTTAAGATAAATATGATTTCTATTTTATTAATTGTGATCAAGATTTTTGCCTTGATTGAGCAGCTCTAACTTCACTTATCTGAAGTGTAATTTATGGTCTCAGCTTGGCACCAGTTCTGTAGTAAGAAGTAGAGAGCAGAGACAGAAATACCTCAAGGATTACTAATGACAGACCTGAACACGTGAACGCAGGATGTAGATTGACAAACACGTGAGAGCCAGCTAGGACCACTCTCTCTAACCTCTGTCCTAAGGGGATTCCATCATTCATGCTTCATGGTTTTCAATGGGATGGTACAGTAACCTACAATGTCTGGGATATACAGTAGGATCTTCAGTGGGTGTACATTATGTGTGCATCTTTATCATGCCCGCTGAGAAACCACTCATGCACAAGCACTTTTTGGCCCCTCTCATCACAGTGTACTAATGCCACACACACATAGCACCATCTGTTATGTTTTCAAAGTGAGAATTCAGATCAGACAACACAAAAGAGTCACACCAGTAGGATTGGTCCATTATAAAGGCAGGTTGTGCAGGAGAGGGCTGACCTGACAGAAAAAAAAAACCTTGAATTCAGACAAATTCAAAGTTATGTTAAAAAAAAAAAAGAAAACGATAAGTTACATTGCGTCAAAATAATAAGATTAGTCGGACTAAGCCAGTAATAAACTTAGCCTAAATTAGGATTCTAGCGGGTGTAAACCAAGATCAAATTACACTTAATCCAGATGTCATCACAAAATTAGGGCAACCATTAAACAGGCTCAAATAAAAATAAAGCAGAATTTAAAGCTTGGCAGCTTTAATAGGCACTTAACTTAAACAAAGTGCTGTTTTCTGATAAACTTTTACCCACATCATGAAGTAAGACAATAATAAAACAGGCTCTAATTAGAATAAAAGTTTAACGTTAAATTTCACAGCTTACAACCACAGCATAATCAACTTTAACAACCCCTCCCATCTCAGTTCTCATGATCCAAGAACAACTAAAGAGTCTGTCACTACATAAAGCCTCAGTCATTCAATCGCCAAATTCACGTTTATAAAGCTAAATAATCCTCATCGTTCTTGTGATTATTGCAAAGATGGGAAAAACACTGAGCAGACAAGTCTCCCTGTGCGATCTTTCCAGTGACCTAGTTCAACTACACATACAGTGGTTGTCTATGTTCTATTTATACATGACAGAATGCATAAATTACTGTTGTAGCAGAGTGTTGTTGCATGAAAAGCTGTGGAAATCTTACCTCTCCTAAGTGTGGCGTGGGGTTGAATCCACATAGATTACACACTGTCTTCTTACACTCGGTGCAGAGGCTGTAGTTGGGCGTGTCAGATGATCCCACATTAAGGTCTATGTTGCAAAGTGGACAGCTTTGTTTGGATGCAGTCGAAGCAAGTTTCTTCTCATTATCCACTGACATGGACTTGGTTGGTTTGGTGAATTTAGCGGGAGGAGTATCCGGAGCAGAGTCGGTGTCTGGAGGGGATCCTGGAGGGGAGAAGGGGGAGTCAGGAGGTGAACCGGGGCCAGAATCAGGCAGGGATCCAGGCCCAGAGTCGGCAGGAGACTGTGGAGCAGATCCAGAAGGTTCAGCTGGTTTGCTGTCATCACCAGAGACAAGATTTGAGGCTGAGTTCAACAAGGAAGACCCAAAGCTAAACATCTGAGAGGCAGCTGCTGGAGGTTTTGAGGATGAGTCAGACATACCACCAAATCCGCTAAATAACTTCCCTGCTACGGACTCCTCCTGTTTGGGTGTAGTTTGCGCCTGTGGCTTTGAGGTTTCCATCAAGCCACCAAATCCACCAAACAGTTTACCAGTAACAGATTCCGATTGTGAAGAAGTTGAGGAAGATTTAACTGAATCGGTCAAACCTCCAAGACCAAATCCACCAAAGAAACTAGACTCCTGTTTGGCTTTCGATGGAGATTGCTGTGGACTGGACTTCTGCATGATGGGCTTTCCAGTTTTGGGGTCAATCTTGGGGGATCCTGACATGCCCGGAGATGGTGGTCCTGATGAGGTAGGACCAGGGGATTTCTGCCTGGGGGTGGTGGGCGGAGTCAAGCCCTGGTCGCTCTGGTGGCTCTGCTGCTTTATAAGGAGGTTGCCAGGTTTCCCTGGAGCCTGCTTCTGCGGTGATGGTGGCACAGAACCTTGTTTGGGATTTGGAGGGTCCATGCCTCCCATTGCCCGCTGCATTTGACAGTTCAGACACAGCCATTCCTTTCCCTGGAAATGAAGAATACATGTATTAGAGCTTCAAGAAAATTCCATAACAACCAAAGTTATAATAAGCTACGGCTTTCGTGGCTTATTATATAACCAGAATCACAACTGTTTTTATTTAGACCATTATTATATATCAAACCTCTTCATCTTTGCCAAAAAATATAATAATACAATATGCTAGCTACAATCCAGTTTATAAAAAAATCTTGATAAAATGTCAATATTGAGTCATTTCTACAAACTACTAAGCATGTAAAAACAGAGGTGAGTAAAAATTATTTGGGAAACTACTACTCGAGTAAGAGTAACTGTAAGAGTAACGCTCTCGATGTAACGTCTGATTTATAACTTTAAATATGAATGAAGTATGAATGAAAAGAATGTAAATTGTTATTCAAGTAAATGTAACTCTGTACTACCCCTCACTGTGTATAAAATAGAATATGGCACCTAGCATGATGTGTATTTGTATGAAATACAAATAATTCACACAAAAACTGGGGTGGAGATTCTTGATTGTCATCTTCATATTACGTAAGTGGAACTACTCTGGTCAAGGAGGAATGCAAGGGAGTGTGGTGTAATCATGGTCCACGGGTCTATAAAAGTGTCCTCAGGCACATGGTCTATGGCCCTGCCATGAGTCACCTTGATCAACATTCCCTCAGTCCATATGGTCACTCAGTTTCTTCTATCATGTGCCACTTCGAACAGAAGTCCTGCTGATGCCCAAAAAAAAGCTCACCAAGTCTTACTAATAATCCTACATATGTTTTATAATCAGAGAGAGAGTAGAGATAACATTTGATTTTAGGTTTATATTAAATCAAATATTTCTATACACCACGAGTACTCTATATTTTCTCTCCTTTTATGACATAGAAAGATTCTATTTGTAAATGTAAATGCAACATATATAGAAAGAATCATAGTCTTACCGCTGAGTCTGGGGGACTGAAGCCACACAGGCTGCACACCTGGCTCTTACACTCAGTGCAGTTGTTGTAGTTTGGTGGTTCTTTGGACCCAACGTTCATTTGGGTGGTCTTACACAGTGGACAGGGCACAGGATTCCCAGCTCCTTGTTGAGCAGCCAGCCCTGTAGTCTTAGCTGGTCCAGGTTGACTGCCAGCACCAGGTGGCCCCTGCTGCTTTGGACCAGGTCCCTGAGGTGGAGGAGCAGCCCCCTTTTGCTGAGGACCACCTTGTTTAGCCCCTGGACCTGGGGGCCCCGGTCCTGGTTTAGGGCCCTGCTGTCCTGGAGTCCCCTGACCAGGTTTGGGCCCCTGTCCTGGAGGTCCCTGACCTGGTTTGGGCCCTTGTCCCGGAGGTGCCTGACCAGGTTTGGGTCCCTGTCCCACAGGTCCTTGGCCTTGTTTTGGACCTTGTCCTGGGGGTCCCTGGCCAGGTTTGGGTCCTTGTCCTGTAGGACCCTGACCAGGTTTTTGTGAGCCTCCTTGTTGTGGACCTTTAGGCCCCTGTTGTTGGGGGCCCTTGGCTGGTGCTTCACCCTCTTCTTCATCTCCAAATATTCCAAATTTAGGAATGGCGACAGCATCACCCATTGAGGATAAAGAAGAGGAAACTGAGGAGGTCATGGCGCTGAGGGGGTTGGCCCCACTCAGGAAACTTGATCCAAACATGCCTGAAGACTTGCTTTCAGAGCTCTTTGGCTCCTGCCGAAATCTTGACTCAAAAAGGCTTAAGGATGACGGGCTGCGTCCTGGGGAAGGCTTCCCAACTGGACCCTGGTTGAAAGCATCTACAGTGCGGCTTTTGCTGAGACCTGCAGAGCCCCTGGAGCCCCCAGCCTGCGGGGACCGTTGCTGGACATCTCCTTGTGATGGTCTATGGAGTAAAGAAAAGAGAGAGCCAGGGTTAAATCTTATGTCTAAGGAGATGCACATTTGTTTTTTGTTTGTTGACATGCTTTGTTTTTCCACAACATGATGAGTACTGAAAAGTTAACTCTAGAATAATCCAGTCATATTTGCTGAGAGTCAGATGACAAATGTCGCTGTGAAAATAATTGTAAAGGACTTCAAACATTTTAGACTTATGGTAAATCTTCAGGTTCACATATCAAAATATGCTTTCTATACTTTTTGAAGTTCACAGCAAAATACTTTTTTCCAGAAATGGTTTAAAGTCTTCAGATTTCATGCCAAATGTATTTTAGCTGACTAATCCAAAAATTAAATCCATCATTAAGCACTATTTTCTTCTCTCACTTTCATTCACTCTTTGTTCAAAAATAGAGTGAGCATCAAAAGTATATCCAGAACCCCTAAAGCATAACTGACAGTAAGTGAATATCATTGAATGACATCATAGAGGGAAAATGCCTGGCTTCATAGCAATGAACTGAGATTTCTCAGAATGAGCGGCCACAAACTCAGAGAGCAGTGTAGGAAAAGACATTGTGAACAGGGCCCTTGTTGATCATGTAAATAAATAAATAATGCTATATGTTCTTTAAAATCCGTGCAGTGCGTCTCTGTGCACATAGCAGTGTGATTAACCTCAAGATTGATTTAGCAATGAATCATCTTATGACTATAAGATCAGTCCGAGGATGTAATGCTCTGTTGATGCATTAGGCACAGTGGTCCAATGCTCTCCAGCACGAGTTGGAGCTGCACTGAAGGCAGCAGGGAATTTCAGCACCATGGCCAGCGACGACACAGAACAACGACGCCACGAAGTTTGCAACATTAGCTTATAATTTAAAACAGAAAACTTAGTGTAGGGGGTGTCTATAAAATAATGCCTCATCGACTGTCGTTCTATTTATAGTCATATTAATATTGATGCACCCCTCCCCCCAGTCTCTAGCTCAGGCCTATAAATATCAATTCTCACCCAATTGGAGCTAATTAACAGGGACGCATCCTATGTTATCAGATGTTATCACATGAACCACCTTTTATTACCACTAGATCAGAATTATGAAACTAGCCAATTCTTTACTACTCTACATGCTTTAAAATCTCCACTGGAGTGAAACTACACTGCATCTGACCGCACTAAAAGAGTGTGCGTTAGAAGAGGATAACCAGACAGACAAATGAGAGGGAGAAACTGAGTGCACGACAGATTTTCTTACCCAGCAGGCATTTCGAATAATCGTATAGCCAAGTGGAGGTGTGTCTGCCACAATAATCACTCAATGAGTATGGGGAAATGAACAAACAAGGCTAATTCACATGATAAATCCTTATTTAAAGTTAAAATCGCACACCGATAGAACAAAAGACGTGGTAAACCTTTATCCAATAATATAAACGTAAGACGTCCTGTGTCCTATTAAAGACTACAATAGCCTATGGAAATTCGATTTATTTCTTGGCCTAGATCAGCTGTAAAGGTAGCATAGCCTATGTTGATGAATAATGTGTAGTAGTATGTGTATAGCGGGTGTTGATCGCCGTGCCTTCGTGCTGTTCCTCCAGGCTGCCTGCCCTGCGCCCGCGCCATCGCGGCTTCCAGCTGCTTTCTTTGCTCCTCGCTCAGTTTGCTCAGGTCCACCGGGGTTCCTTCAGGAACACGCACGAATCCACCTTTTCCATCCGGAGCCAGCCCTTCGGGTAGCCCCTCTCCTCCTTCCAGACTCGCTTCATTCCCCATGATGGACCCCTCCCGTCTTCCGTACACCGATCAATGTGTTTCACGTCCAAAACGCGGAGCGGACACGGCAATCTTCGGTGTTTCGGATCATCATATAAGACGAAGATTTACTGCTCACTCCGTTTTTCTGTTGCCAAGCTTTCATATCCTCGTTTCTCATTGTTTTTCTCTGTCGCGCATCTCTGCAGCTGTACCACAGTTACAACAGTTCTTACTGAACAGGGTCTCCATATTGCTACTGCAAACGTCCACTCAAACAACTTCCGCCTTACAAAATAGAGCAGATCCAGTTTTCCTTGGCTAGTTTTAAGCTTTTGACAAAGAAACAATGTGGATGCACGAGATTCCATTCCAAATAACAATTTGTTACCACAGGTAGGTTATTATACGTTTGAAACATATTCTTAAGCGTTCCCAAAATATTGCATTATTTGTTTGTTAGATGGAAACAATTGCAAAGAACCGCCAAACACTAATTATCAAAGGGCGTAATTAGACTTGGGCAGATATAAGTCTAAATCATATCATGCAGTTTTATAGGAAGCGTTGGGTTACGAATTGATATTTATTATTTACACTCAAATGTCTCGTTCTTCTAATAATCTACATGTCTTCAACACAAAATTATACTTTATTGCAGTGAAGCAGGGAGTTCTCTGCCTTTGAATTACAACAATCCGGTGAACTTGACGCGTATTCTCACCGTCTCCGTTTTGTGTAACGCGCATGCGCCAATTGTGACAGGCCATCAGGAGACATCAGCAATGGAAATAGTGGTTTTAAAGCAGATTGACTCCACTTAAATCCCTCTGGTGTGGTAGTTTAAACAGGTGTAACATGGATAATCGGCTCATTTGGTCTCAGTGCCATCATTAGACAGTGATATCTAGCTAAATATGACAGGGCTTTCAATATTTACCTGGGAGAACAATGACACATGGATGAACATGTACCATAGTAGATTATGAGAAGGAGCACTATGTGTGCTATTGATAATAACTATTTTCATATGGATCTACTACTCACTGCATTAACTTGCATTGTATAGCCCACAAAATGGCTTGCTATCCATATTTCAACAAATATTCAGAATGATAATGTAAGTGAGTAACCTATTTTGTAAAATGTGATTTCAAAATATTGCTTAATGAAAATACTCAATGTACCAAATGCTAATACAACCCAGGCGATGTAACAAAATTACATAATATACACCCACATGCGGAGCTGAAGGAGGAGTGTGAAACAAATCTACAGCTAGTGACTGTACAGATAGTATGCACGAGCAGCCACCACATATAGAGTATTAAAAGATGTCTGTTCTGCTGTGAATCAAACTGATGTGCTGCAATGTGACTGCGAGTGCTCATGCCTAGTGTCTGTGGAGCTGAGGGGCACATGTGTCCTCATCATATTTTGTACCTGAGCACAAAAATATCAACACTAATAGAGCATACTGTTGTAAAATATAATCTATACGATCAATATATATTTGACAAACATTCAAACATTATTTTAAGGAAACAATACATTGATTTAATTCATTGTCCTTCCATGTGTCAGCTTTCCACAATTGATCGCAATAGGCCAATACCACATTTGGTGAAATCATTTATATTTAGCTGCAGTGTATGTATGGCAGGGAAGTGATGCACTTTTTAAAAAAAAATCGTTGTCATGTTCCTGGGAATTCTTGCCATTTAAATTCCTTGCATTCTCTCTTGACTTTCGTTACATGTCTTCCTACAGTCTGTTTAGTTTCGTGGGCAGAGGTGGGTGGATTTTCTTTAACAAACTAAGCTAGTAGTGTCCTCCCTTCACTTCCCCACCAGTTGCTGCAGCATGGTTCGATTGTCTATGCTGCCAGGCAGACCGTTTCTCTCACAGTCAGTCAAATGCATACAGGTGTAAAGTCACTAAGTCAAATATGAGTCATAACCTACGGACACTGTCTGTCAAAGTCACTGGTGAAATGGGAAAAAGGTCACTATGATTTTTCTGTCACTCTCATCACACACCTGCAGTTCTTTCAGTTACACATTTCTTTCAGACAGACATAGAACTTAGGCTTCTGCATCAAGCAAATATTCTTGAACATTAATCTTCAAATCTAATACTGTCAAAATTATTTCATTTCAAGTGTAACATTGTAACAAGAATAGACAGATCCATGATGTGACATAGGACATGTGTGTTTTGCATCTTTGGCAATGTAACCCGAGGAAGGTAACCAGAGAACACACTGTGTGCTGTTCATTAAATTTGGATTGTCAGTAGCAGTGTAGGACAGATTCTTACAAAGACAAAGGCAAAAATATGTCAGTTTAATTCAAAAAGAAAAATGTAGAGCTGTTAGTTTAGAAGCTAGACCTTGTCAGGCAGAACATGACAATTTTGACAAAAGATATAGTACGATAGCATAGCACAACATTGTTTTCAAGCTTAATTTGTTTTTTTCTTCCTTTGAGAGCTTCCTCATACCAGAAACATCAACATGTTCATAAACCAAAGCAAACAGAACATACCTTTTTATGAAGCTTGTGTCTGAGAGGCGACTGCTGGTATCCTTGAATCCAGGGAGTGCTGAGGTGACTCAAGTCCCCAGTGTACTTTGAGACGCATTTAATTTTTGCTACATTCGGACTGAGCCGCCCTCATCCTGATTAGCTACCTGGCACGCGCCCCATTCCACCATCAACGACAATTTGCTCCTGACCAACGAGACACGCTGAACTAAAAATACCTTTCAAGTCACAGCGAGTCCATCCACTGTCGCTCTACTCGATCTCACTCTGTGGCATCTACACACTCTGGCTTGCGTACCTAGTGACAAAGACAGCTTCTTGCATGGACATAAGAAGAGCAAGTAATCCTCTTTTCCTCTGAGAGATAGGCCAATCACACACTTCTCAACTGTAAGCCCTTTCTCTGTCCACACTCTGCTGTCATTCCTGTTGCAAGTTAACTCACTGGCTATCATCATATCAAATGGACACAAGAGCAGATCAATTATTAATTAAAACCCTACACCTAGTCAAATGCACACTAAAGACCTTAAAGTTAAACATTATCAGCTGGCTTCTGTAGTTGTAAACACAGATAAGAAGTAGAATGCTCTGGAGTTTTTAAACATGTTCTTTCCCAGTCAATGTTAACTCATCCTGAATTTATCTTGCTATAAATTGATTGTGTTGTACGTATACTTTGTTGGATGGGAAAGTCACTAAAATGTCATGAATGTTAGTAATTCAAAAATACAAATTCAAAGTGTTTAAAAATATGTCTACATTTCTTTTGAAAAAGATAGGTGAAAGGGCATAGGAAGGACACTTTAACTGGGAACTCAACTGCTAATAGGATTTACCAGTCTGGAGGCCACGCTGCAAAGCCAACAACAACAACATCACAGTTTCAGAATCAGAATCAGAAACGGTTTATTGCCATTGTCAGTGATCAAAATTCACAAACATAGGAACTTGCTTCGGCGTAAGGTGTAACATAAAACAATGAATAAAATATAATAAAATATATAAAAGAGGCATGCATAAAATTAAGCTGATGTTTAAGAGCTCTTCACGATTTACGCACAAAAACAAACAACACAGAGCGCACCAAAACACCAGGGCATCCATCAGCGGCGCCATCTTGGACTATCACAGTTTGTACCAACGATTTTGTTTGTGTTCAAGTTCTATATCAGTTGCACACTTCTCATTATTTGTAACAGTATTTCTTTTCTGTTCAGGATATTCAGATAGGCATACCCTGGCTCTGATGTCTTGTTCCACAGAAAGGGAAATTCCTGTGAGTATTGCAGTCATCCGCCTTCTGTGCAAGAGAGTCAGCTTAATTAACTGCGCTCCAACTTCCAGCTTTTTGGTGAAAAAAAAAGAATTCTCTATCAATATAATAACCATAAATGTTACTGTATTAAGAAATAATACCATATAAGCACTTGGTAAAAGTAATGGCATCTTGTCCATCAAGCTAAAGATTCATGTCTGTAGATTAAAAAAAAAAACATTTAAGAAAACTCCCAAACGCTATCTCGCTCTTCATGAATTTATTGATACAGCGATTCGGTCCCTGTAACCCCTGTAACGTTTTCTGCTAAATACTTTTCCTCCCAGCACCTGTCGCCCAGTCAAGTGCGCACAGTTTGTCCAGCTTGTAGATTTAAAAAAAAAAAAAGAAACTGCTCTCTCCTCCATCTAGTGGTGAATAATTTTCTCTACAATTCTTTTAGCTCTGCCTGTCCATTTCTATCTGTCTTAAGGAATTGACAGCGGTTGGCATCTTTGACTTATGTGCTTTGGTCTCTAATCGCCTGATTCATTGCTGGTGGGTGAGGCGTAGAGGGTGGAGTTTTTCCAATAAGCACATTTAAGTGAGAGGAAGATGAAAAACACTGTCAAGGTAAAAGCGTGCTTAGGTGCAAATCAAGTATCACCTGCCCACTGTGCACATGAATCATTACGACTGTTACCTAGGCAGTGCGTCAGGCCTGGTGACGTCGCCCCTTTATTCTTACGGGGGAAGGTCTCTGAAGTGTGAACACAGATGAGTCACACGTTCATATTGTGATAGCTAACAAGAGTTTCTTTATATATACTTCGAGAAATTAACTGCAAACTCTAAGTCATTGGGCATCCTTGGGCATCCTACCAAATACTCACTCTAATAAAATCTGCTCCTTGGCTCATCGTAATGTTGCAAAGGCACAAGAGTAAAGAGCTTTTGATATATCTAGTCCTTGACTGTTAGTCCGCAGTGAAACCGTAAATCTCAACAAAGACAAGAGTGAGGCATTGATCAGCTAATCAATCCCATGCAATCAGACAGAATAGCCGCAAGATGAGGTCAAAGCAGTGCCTTTTACTGTGTGTGTATGCGTGACTATCTCTCCTCTCATACGTGCAGCTGTGTTGATCACCCAGGTTTACGACTCCCAGTCTTGTAGCGATGTGTTGAGGAGGTGGGCCCATGGCTATAAATCATCCTTTCTCCACAACACACAGGGAAATTTATGTCCCAGATGTCGGTATACAAAGCAGGCCCAGACACACCATGTGATTAGAGAGTGAGAGGGAAAAGTAAACAAATTAGGATGCATTTCTTCAGTGGCAAATATTGCTGCGTGTGATGTGAACAACTATGTCAGCATGGTCCTGCTATAAAAGGAATAATCTAGGCAGGTCAGATAGTCAGTATACAATGTTAACAAAAATGGGTCACTATTTAAGTTTCCCAGTGGGTAGTCTGAATCCTTCTATTCTCCATCAAGATGTTGATTTTGCCTGAAATGTTCTACAAAATGGTATAAAACTTAGCAATCACTATGGAGACACGCAGGTGAAACCAGGCAGTTTTTGTAATATAATGCCTGAATTGAACTGAGAAATAGAAGTTTAAATTAAACTATATCGTGGAACATCCAAGGCAAAGCAATAACAATGTCATGAGTCAAACTGGTGACAGACCCTCCTGAAAACATACACCTTTGCGATTTTAATTGGTTTTGTATGAAGAGAGGGAAGAACATCTCATGACAGTTGTATAACGTTTAATATCATTGTGTTATTGACAACTTTAATTAAATTCTTCTTGTCTAGACTCTCTGTACTTCATAAGAGCCCTTAATCTCCATCCAGACCAATAATCAATAGCAAAATGTCGTCTGTGATCAAGGGAGCTGTGTCACAATAGATCCCTCCTCGGTTGCCATGGTTTTAGCAGCAGATGCCACTCACCTTCAGGCTCCAACTGTGGCTTCTTTGCAAGAGCTGTGCACAGTACACACAATGTAAAATATAAAGGGTAAATAACAGCACTTAGGCCCACTGTTGTGTAAACACTGAATAGATTACAGTCTTTCAAATAAGTATTAATGCATTATTGTATTGCAAACATCAGGAAGTGTTACCAAAAAGTAAAGCAAATTTTACTTTTATAAAGGCACAGTATGTAACATTTACACAATCTGCTTGTCTCCATAGAGATGTTATTGCATTGTCTAGAATGTCCCACAGTATGGCATTGAGGCATTATATATCTCCATGGAGACAAGCAAGTGACACCACTAAGCAAAGGTACAGATCAGATCCACAGGGAGAAGTCAATTCTGATGGTTTCTCTGCATCTCTGCAAAAAAGATAAAATAAATGCAAGATATATATGTTTATGCCATACTGTGGAAAGCAAGAACATCTCCATGGAAGCAAACAGGTGGTGTACCCTCTACCAGAGAAGTTACATCGAGAATCTGAAGAAGAATGCTGTGATCAATTCATTCAGTCAATTTTGTCTTGCCATTGACCAACTGTTTTCTCTATTTGCTTGAATTCCCACAATCCTTTCATAAGTAGGAAGCAATGAGTCAGAGCGTTTGGATGGAAGCAGCATTTTTGAGAAGATTTAGTTATTTACACATAAAAGAAATCCACACCATTTTGCCTCATGCCAATTCTGAAGGTAGCTTTATTAATCCACAGGAATGATGCATATAAGTAAAACGATGACTCACTTTCTTTTTAGCAAATAAATGGCAATCAGGGATCAAGGATATCTTTGTGGGAATGGTGAAGCCAAGGGTAACAAAATAGCTGTGAGACATTGCAGTGGACATGAGTATTTGGGACGGTTCACAATCTGCCTACAGCAAACCCCACATAACAAAATGGTGAAGACGTCCCAGGTCTACGGCTCCAAACGTGACTGTGTTTTTGGAACAAAACATGCACGCGCAGACACAGGACATTCAAGGACAGTCACCATGGCAACCGCAGAAGCAATTTTATTTCAACGTGAGAAACTTGAAGACGGGCAACATTTTAGCACTTGAATCGCTTTTGCTGCACGCTAGGAGCATGATTGTAGACGGAAAGGAAATCATAAAACACTTGAATGTGTAAACAAAAGAGTGTGTGGGGATTTGTGGGCATGGTAAACTGTTCCAGTGTGGTAAAGTAAGGTCTTAAAAGACTTGAGTTACTGCATGATGCTGAGCAGTGACATCTTGTGGTCGTGATTATGAACTTAAACAACTGAGCACAAACGTAGCTTATTAGTAATCTATTATTGTGGCGACATCTGATGGTAAAAGTGCGGATTGCATATCTGTATTTTAATTTGAATGCATGTTTTAAATTGTATTTAAGTTAAAGAAGCAGATCTACCTCGCTAAACTTAAGGGTTTATTCTTGTTAGTGGTGCTGCAATGTGTAAACCGTGTGTGTAGAAATGAGAACAACATATTTGTAACAGAGATGTTTATTTAGACAACTGAATGCATGCCAGAAAGTACTGTTACAGCAGTGGTAACTTTTAGCTCTCTCATTTGTCTAACAGGAGAGGAGGGAAAGAGATTGGGTACACTATCTGCACTAATTTATTGCACGGTTGTTTTGTGGTGTGCTAGAAGAGAGGAAGACCAGCAGATGGCGCTGCTGAATCATGGAGGACCGTTCAACTTTGGCAGGAGAGTTGGAACTATTATCACTGTTTTGGCAAAAGGACAAAAGTAATTCACACCTTGGTTTTAAGGGAACTTCACCTTTCACACAAAACACTAAAAGACACTAAAAGATGCATTTACTGTAGGTAGCATTCACATGCAGAATAACATGTCTTCTCCTTAGACTAGATTTTACATTTCTCCACTATTACAGAGATTCACAGCTAATCTTTTATCAGGTTGGGATGTATTTTACACTCAATGGTAACTTGATAAATGAAAGATGTAGGGAAATGAAATAAAACAAACTTGTGCTTATTGTTGTGGGAGCTAGAAAATGTGTGGCTCTTGAGTCAAGCCACTTGTGCATTTCTCATTCATTATACAGTATCTACAAAAAGGAAAAAGGATTCCAGTTTCAGTTTGTTGGTCCATCACACAGTTCATGGCTGTTGATGCCACTGCTTTTTTTTAGTACTGATGAACCAAAAATATAAAAAATAAATGTAACCCTTTCACAAAATATGAGCAATAAATAATAAGTGGCGTTCTTGTGCTGTATGGGTACTGTATATACACAACGGTACGTCTGCATTATGTGTGCACACAAATAACTGGGTTTTGAATTTAGCCATGAACCATATGGAATCTATATTCTAGAAATCCCAGAGAAAACAATGACACAATAAGTTACAAGGAAACGGTATAAGAGCACAATCAGATTATGATGTCTTGCCTGACATTCAAAGCACTGGTTTTGAAGGAAAAGTAAATACAAAAGAATTTAAGTTATATTTGGCAGGGCGTAAAAAACCTCTAATGTCAATAAAATACCTAGCTTATTAAACATTGATTGACAATGACATGCACAATGCGTTTCTTTCCTCATGTCGAGTATAATAAAGCATTGTCCCAACACCGTGGCTGACTTGTGTGAATGATGCTTCATAATAACAGCCACTGACGGCATCCTCTTGTCCACTGGTAAGGGCGCAATCATTGCTCTGCCACTTTAAATGTTTCCAGGAAAGGCTCTCTCCCTTCAGACAGACTCCAAAATAATCCATTCCGTGTATTTTTCAGTTCACATGCTCAGGTTAAAGGGCACTACTGTCTCTTCACAGGACGTCCATTGTAGGAACAGAACACTTTTGTCTGACCCAGTTCATTTTGTAGCTTATTTACAGTGGCCTCCAGCGGCTGCCTGACCACATCTTAGGCCGCCATGTCCCCCCACATTTACAGTCAATCCCAGTTTATTTGTCCTTACTTTACTATTGTCCACTTCACAGATTATTTAAGTGTGTTCAGCAGCGTTGTAATGTAATGGACCTAAACTGCTCTAATGGAGAGGTCACTGGATCATACATTGAATACGACAATAGAGAGTCAGGATGCTTAGATGCATGGGGCTTGTGCTTATGTCTTTCACTGTTGTGCTTTGTCCTCCTCAAACACTCCTTGGAGGTCTTTGGAGCTCGTGGGTCCTCCTGTTACGTCCCTTCTTGTTCTCTTGCATTCGTCTCCACTTCGCTGCATGCGGATTGGTCACTCTAGCCCCTCCTCCAGCAGTTTGGGAGCCAACGTTCTGACTACCTTGCGTTTTCTGGTTGTTCTTAGATGCTTGGCTGCTAAGGTTTTGCTGTGGCGGGTTGAGGCTCCGCTGTGTCCCTTCAGCTGTTGACATTGCTGTTTGAAGCCATGCTCTGCTCTGCGGGGGAGCTCCTTGCTGTTTTTGGGCTTTAGGCGGAAGAGATTTTGGCCTTATTAAGGGGTTAGCACCAGCACGGTCAGGCTTTCCATTAGGGGCCTTCCCTTTTTTCTGCTTGCGCTCTTTCTTCCAAACTCGGTCACAAAACTCCTCCACACTGTTGAGGTCCGGGTGGTCCAGGAGAGAAAGGAAATCTCGATACCACATTCTGTGTTTGGCAGACGGACCTACTCCGCTACCTGCAACAGGGAAGCCTGGTAAGATGTCGCCCAGTTTCTGTGTGGGGATGACCTGAAGATTGAGGCGCATAAGGGGCTGGATGAAGCCATGCTCAACAGCCTGGCAGTGGTAGGTCCCAACGTCAGACTGGGACAGAGTGCGGATCAGCAGCCCCTGGTCAGTGCGCAGGATTCTGTCATCAAATCGGATCTGAAAGTTTGAAAATACATTCTTTAATTGAGTGGCATTAACTTGGTATCTTTACTATTAACTCTGTTTCATTATATTATACTTATACAATAAATGTGTTCAAAATATTTCAAGAGATGAATTGACATTAATAAAATAAATGAGGACAAAAATGAAATTAGAGGCACAGCAAGTTTTGGCACAACAATCAGAACTGAGAGAGCTGAACAATTGGAGTCAATCCATACAAATACATGTATGAAAAAAAAAAACTCTTAGTTGAACATGAAAATTCACATGAAAAACACTTTTTCAAAAGTAAGACACTTACATGATAAGTTCAAGGGTCAATCTAAATACTGTATCTCCAACCAAAAGTTATGACAGGGCAGAGGCTAAAGAGCTAATAATATGATAATACAGAAGAATAAAGGTGTAGACAGAGACTATAATAATATATAGTGAAAGTGACAAGAATCCCAGAGGGCACATTAAGTAAGAAAATAAGCGTTTGTTAATAGATAAATAATAAATACTTGCCTCTAATTTGCGGTCCTCATTGAGTCTCTGCAGTTGCCAGTAAATCAAAGCCCTTTGAGATTTAGGACTGCACTCTAGAAACATGCTACTATTCTCCACTCCAAACACAGTCCTGTCTTCAATAGTGCCTGAGATCCCATCCATGTCATCTGTCCAAAACATAGACAAAGGTTAGATCAATATATACATTGTTATGTTGTTTATACATGCAATTTAAAGTGGCTACCGTGATGTTGAAGATCTGAACACTGGGACAGAGGGTCACCATTTCGAATGTCTTGTCGTCTGGTACGTCTGGAAAACAATAACATTTATTTTATTGATTTAGAGTTGTGGGGTCAGAAGAATCAAGAAAAAACATTTACAGACACCACTGTTTAAATTTAACAACGTACATAGTCAAATGGTTATTATTTTGTGATAGTACCTGTGCACCACTAGGGGGCAATGTTACACTATGTCTACCCTTCTCCAGCTCAGTCTCGCTTTGAGAAATGTTTCTTTTCGTATTCAGCCATTGCTTATTCAGTGTTTCACTTTGGTAGTAATAAAAGACATCAAACTTTGACAGATTTGCAGAGCTATAAAATTGCATACGGGAACCCTGTACTTTGAGTGGATTCTGACCAGGTATTGCTGTCCCTATTATTCAATGTTTGTGGACTTGGCTATTGTGTTTTAATGATGGGAAGACATTTTGATGTCCTGGCAAGTATTTCTCCCATGGACCTAATTGTCACAGTGAAATAAAAGTGTTTGACAAGTGCTATAAAAATCAAAGACTGGTGGAGTTTATGTAAGCCAAAGGTGAGGTATGGAAAGGGACGAGCGGCAGGGATAAAACAGAGAGAGACTAAGGAGAAACAGATGCAGTTGGGTCTATATTGCCTTTACTGTGCCATTCATATATCCCCCAAACATGTTCATTTCCTGGTCAACCAATCTAGTCTTTTTGGCTGTCTGAGCACGTGCAGTACTGAGTTTCTGGTTTTCATTCAGGACAAGAGAAAAATATATTGTATGTGGTGTATAAAAGAGAGGAGTTGGTCTTGGCCTTAACCATGGGGTGTGCCAACTGCACTCTCTCCCTGTCAGAGTCAAGTATACCATTGGTCGGGTGTGTATTGTGGAGTGTAAGAGTGTGAGGGATGTAGTGGTCAGTAAGTCCCTCTGGATATAGCAGAGGGTAATTTGAGGGTGAGTTTCTTCGTACCTCCTTGCTGTGGGGTGAAGTGGTCAGACAGCTCCTGTTGGTTGTAATTTACTGTGCATCTCAGTGTGTGTCTTTTGTGTGTGGTGTGTTGGCAGTGGAGAAGCATTCAGATGAGCAGCTTTTTGGCAGGAGCTCTAAGCAGGTTTCTGAAAGTTGACGCACAATGTCTGTGTACAGTACGTCTCTGAGCACTGTTAATTATTGTATTTTATGCCGGTGTAACACTGAAGCTTTGCAGCATGTCTGGCATCTGTGTACTTGTTTGGATTCACAGGCTGTTTGGAACTGAGGTCAGAGAATCAAGGTTGTGCACAGTGATGCCCTTGAGCAAAACATTTATAACAGAGCATTAAAGCCAAGAGGAGCCGAATCCAGGTGCACTGATAACTCCCAGGTGTGAGCATATGTGACGTTATAAATACATGGGAGCATGTTGTTGAAAAGAACCATACAACCTTGGCAATCCCCCCGAGCATAAATAAAGGTTAGAGAAGAGCTTTTGTTTGGTAAGTCCTCGTACCTTTTGGCAGTGGGGAAGTATCTGGAGCACTCGGTACCATCCCAGGCACAGTATGGGTCTCTGGCCAGGCAGCACTCTGCACAGGCTTTCCCATACACCTCACACCGGTGCAGAGACATCTGTGATACACCCAGCGCTGAGCCAAGGTACAGCTGTTGCTGTGGGAGCCGCAGAGAAATAACAAAGACATAAATACTTGCTGAACACTGAATAAATGTTTGTCAGGGGAATGTGGTTTTGAGTTGGATTCTCAAAGGGAACCTTTGTACATTTTAAGATTTTGATGTTTGTTGATGTGCTCATATAATTTTCTCTTTGTGGTGACATCTATCCACAGCTATTGGAATTACGATGTGTAAAACATGCTTTTACCTGCTTTGTTGACAGCTCCATTGCAGTAATGGTAGTGGGTTCCTGTACAAAACAAACAACAGATGAAGAACGAGAGCATTTTATGAGAAGATTTTTTACATAGTTGTGAAGGCAAGTCATTTTGAATGAGTCACCAGACCTACCCTAAAAACAGTCATCTCCTCCAGCACAACCTCCTCTAGGTCATGCCAACTTTCCCTGGGGATGGTCACCACCTTCAGCACAGTGCCTCTGTCTACAGGAAATACCATAAATCATGTATAAATAATGCACCCTTAAGCGATGATGAGCCTATTGTAGTCTTACACACCTGTGCCAATAAACATGACATCATACTGCCCATCCTCAGCCTCCACTCTGTCCACCACCAGTTGAGAAAACTGGTAGTCCACATCTGTTCGCACCATGATGGGACGTCCCCCTATGGGCTGGACAGGGTTATACATGGCTGGGTGACCACGGGCGAAGGTGATGACATCATCTGGCAGATCTTTGGTGGAGTCAAAACCCCCAAAGGTCTTACTGGGACACTATAATTAAAACAGTGTTGGTTATATTGTACATACACTTGTGACACACCATGTGTAAGACACTGTTTTTTGTCTATTTTGCAGAGAAGTGCATGCTTACAGTGCCAGGTCGAGGGTACGGGACTCTTCCTTGGAATGGTACCCACTGGTAGTTAGGGCCATCTCGGTGAGCATAGGGACCAAGAAACACCCTCCTGATATCAGCCATGTTGTACATACACACTGCCGAGCCTTTGAAAATGTTACTGCGGAGAAAGATAAAGGAGAATGTCTTACTTTTCACAACAAGAACAACCTCAGACCATGTTTGTTTTACCAAGAACAGAACAGAATAAAATTAACCTGAACAAATGGTAAAATGCAATAGATGTTGAGAACCCTGCATCCACAATTTGAGAAGCACTGTGTTAGATGAAAAAGCTTTCAACAACAAAAGAGGTTGGAGACCATTTGGAGTGCTGAAATCTAGACTGATGACTCCAGTAAACAAAGGGGATTTGTGAATAATCGGTCACACAAGACAGGGATTAGGAACTTGTGAAATCCTGAAGAAAGACAACAAAATGACCCTTCGGCACACAAAGACGCGAAGAGGAAAGGGCTGTGATTACCTAAGTATGGACTGACAGATGGGAACTTCTCTGTGATTGCTCCCAGCCTCCTGAGAACAGACAGGAATGTGGGCACGCCACCAACCAAACAGGACCTGTGCTAGACTGTATTCAAAACACTCTCCAATATTTAACTAGCACTTTGTTTGAGCCAGATGGGCGTATTTCATATTTAATAGAAGAAGAAAGGCAGAGTGAATCAAGAAGATCAATTAATTCTGAATAAAACAATCCATCTTTTATTTTAGGCTGCCCGAGGTCATCCAGGACATGAGATATACTAAAAGAACTCAATGAAATTGTGAATTCTACTCGAACAATATGAATGATAATAATTCACTGTATAGTATTTACTTGAGAACTTGAGGTAAAGCTATTTCACTTTGCAATGCGTTTCTTTTGAAGTTGTAGTAAAATGTTCCTCTCGAGTGATCTACAAAAAAAAGCTGTTTTCAGATTAACTGCAACATCAGCATTTAGTAACCGCTTACTAAGCATTTTCTTTTAAATTTACGCTGAATAACTAAGCTGCTTAAAGTCTGATGTCAAATTTCATCTTGACTCCACCAATTAATTTTGCAAGTGCAACTTCAACACACATGGTGGCTGGATTAATTGGCACACTGCTCTCAGGAAGCTATGGGTCCGGTGCAATTTGCGAAGTGCTTTGTCTTGCTAACTGCGATGGGAAGTGGTATTTGACTAATTAGGGATGGGGCTGGCATACATACAATAAAAGGGGCTCAATAAAGCATGGAAGATGAATGGATTAGCATTTGAAAATGTTAATTACTTACAAAATTCAATTAACTATGGGACTGCTGATGTGTGTGGTGGAGGAAAAAGGGTGGGCATTTATTTGTGTGAATATAGTCAATGGGAAAAAATAAATAGACTTTATGCACACACAATGCCACAATCAAACATTGATCTGTGAGTTGAAGCATCCCTGGGCCTCATTAAGCATGGATATTAAAAGCTAGTCCCTCTAATCTCTTCCCTATTCATTTCTGCAAACCGGCCACTTAGAAAACCAATTAAACCACTCTTTTCTTCAATGCCCCATAATTGAATTTACAGGCAGCATCTGTGTGAGAGACAATCACCAGACACTTACTATATTCCTATAAGCCAATCTGCACGTATGGTTTGTCTAGAATCACAAATCATTATCATCATTTATTATGATGTTATATCATTCCATTCTTACCTTGTGTAATGTTTTTATGTGCTCTTGTGTTTGAGATAAATTCCCCGCGGGACAATAAAGGTTTCATTAATTTTTATATTATAATTTGCAAGAATCATGTTAAGATGTGAAGATTTTCAAACCAGGATTCATCAGACAAACATGAATTATGCTAAATGCTACTCTAGGCACGTTTTGATGACAGAATAATGTTAGAACATGGCTAAAAGCTCAAAAAAGTCAATTTTGCATAATATTTGTTCTTTAAATCAATCAGCACTAAAATCTGCTATTAACAGTACTGATGCCGACACCAGCCAACAACACATACGTACACATAACAAAACTACATACATATTTGAGTATGCACTTGATTATACACTTATTATTGTACAAGATGTCACTAAAATATTGGAATACATGGTTTCCTATGGTATATGATACATTTATCACAACAAAACTGTGCGACAATATATTGCAAAATGATACAGTATATTGTCCCATCCCTACTAAACAGTGATGTGAGTCTACACACATTTTATTATTGCTTCCACGGCCCACTGCTGACCTTTCCTGAACTATTTAAAACAGCAGATAACAGCATTATTTAAACACCTCTCTGAAACATTTGCCCTGAGCTGCTTTCCCCTATGTTTTCCCCTCATTGCATGCTTTTATAAAACTACCACACCCAGCCTGCAGCAAAGCCAGCTCAGCCCTGGGGCAGTGGCCTGGGGAAAGACATGCATTCCTGTTGAGTGAATATCGTGTTTCTCCGGCCCTAATCTGATTTCCCTACAAGCCTCTGCTGCCAAGCTTTTCAATAGGGACTGGGACAGGTAGCAAGGAGCATGGAATCAGCTAAAAGCAATCTCTTATACATGAAAAAGTGGAAACTCTGGGTATTGTGGAGAAAGAGAAGCAGCTATAAGACACCTGTAAGTGGATTAGTGAGGGGGATTGTTGTCTGGAAATCCGCTTGGTGGCTTGCATCCTGCCGTGTCATTTCAAAATGGTTTAGATGTTTCAGATAAAGGAATGGGATGAAGGAAAAAAAAGAAAGCTGAGGCATGCGTGTTTTTTCGATAGAGAGGAAATAACTTGTCCAGTATGGCCGCTTGTAGGATATATGCGCTGATCTCCGAGCAACCAATCAACAAAATAAATATAATACTACCACCATCTGTCCAAGTGAGTATGTGACAAGCTCTGAGAATTTGAACCAGCGCGTTTGGAAGTTGTCATCAAAAAGATTAGTCTTGGGTTGTACCTGGAAGTGGTGAACACGGCGTAGATAAGTGGGTTCTTTGGGTCCTTGGCGCTCATAAGAAACACGTCCTCTAAAATGACAAAATAGGAATGGCGGTGAGGGGATTTTCCAAAACATAAAAGTGCACAAATGATAGAGCACAGACTTACGTAGCTCGTCAAAATGTGTGTCGATACCGTTGACTCCAGGTACAGAGCACATCAGGCGAGCCTTGAGGAATGTGGTCCATTTGTTGACAAGACTTCTGTGACCGCCCATGTCGTTCTGCAACAAGAAATTTTGTCATTAGATGGAGATATTTTTATTAATAATGTTATGTTTCTTGCGTGCCTTACTCAAAAAACCTATCTGACTTCATATTTGACTATTTTAAAACATGAAAAACTAACCCTATTTAAATGTTATGTCACCGTTATCCATTTAATTTCTGAATATCATAGTCTAATCTCTAATCATTTAAAATGTTTAGTTTAGAGTTTAAAATAGTCTACCGGCAATGTTTTAATAGAAAAAGATGAGATAATATTTAACAAGGGTCAAGATTTCTTTTTTTAAGTGTGACAGTAAAATAAACGTGTTCTTTCATGAACAACATTAATTTGTGTTACCTTACACAGTTGTCCTATCCTTGCGATGGTGGCCTTTCCTGTGTGCTCCCCATCCATGGCATTCTCCTTGAAAAACAGGAAGATTTTGTCGTCTTCTGGGTTGTCACTCTCAGGGATTAGGTGCACACTAATAAATCTGGGATCTGAAAGGAAAGAAGAAAAATAAAGTTATATTTCACATCAAATTTATGTTTTGGCTTGCATATTGAAGAAACATAACAACCTAACCTACCCAACCTCCCTGTCCTTATGACAATCCCCTCACCCCTATTTGACACCTCCAGATTCAATCCCCCATGATATTCTCCAGTCACGGCTCAGTAATAACTGCCATTTACTTTACACCCTGTTGTTACAGTATCTGACTTTGCCCCGACCAGCCTCTCCAAATCCAAATCCCACATAACCCCTGTCCCCAGACCACATCCTCGCTAACACACATGGCTTTGATTGTCCCGGGACACACTTGAATAAATTTAACTTTTCTTTAAGGGGAATCAAAGTACAATATAGGGAGCACTCATGGTGGAGATATTTCCTGTATAGGACAAAAGAAGAAAGGATGAGGGTGATTGAAGGCATTGTGGTTGTGATTCAAATAATAAAGATGCTTCCTTATATTTATAATACTACACCCCAACAATTTGACAGGTCATTTGGAGAGATTTTGTAGATAAAATCCTATTACCACTGTAAGAAACAGACAACAACATTTTACTAGGACTTGCATTTACATCAAACCCTTAAATAAGCTCATACTTCTGCTCTAAGAAAGCACAGGGTGGAAACTCTTGTCTATATTAATTGTACTGACTCATTTTGTTGTCCTGCATTTTGAATTTTGTATGTTGTATTTTCTTTGATCGCATTACTGACCAAACTGACCATATTTGGAAAGTTCACCCTGTCTTCTTGTAATTAACTCACAAGTTAATGACAACTACTGTGTCTGAAATAAGGAAGTAAAGTAATGTAAAAAGTTAAATCCTAATTATTAAAAACACAGAACAAACATGTGTATCAACAACAGAACTACCTCTATAGCCTTATCTATAAATACTACATTTTATTTGTATAACATAATACTATACTTGTACCACCAAATTATCAAATATGTACTTTATAAAAAGCACTGAAAAAACGGTCTCTGCCCGTCTGCCAGAGAGTAGAAGCGACATGAGCGAGTTAAAAGGAGATACAAGCAGTGCCATGTTACTGCTCTCGCCCATTAGGATATAGAGTGACTGTGAAAGAGGCGAGTGTGGCCAAAGTGGACAGCAGATTTATGCGTGTTGTGTGAGTGTGAGAGCTCGGGTATGAATAATGCGTACCCCACACACACTTTGGTCCTCTATTGTGAATACGTCCTTACTACACCATGATGAAGTGTACCGCGCGAGCACTAGCATAAAAACAACATGCTGTCAGCACCCGCAGAGGTCACACTATTCATTATTTGTAACAGCTAACACAAACAACATTATTCAGCGGTGGTTTGGTCCGACCTCCATCTTAAGGCAAGACACTGCAGCCGAAATACTTGGAGTTTTTGGCCAGTTTAAAAGCCTTCTCACTAAATTAATGTTAATACTCCATTTTGTGCATTAAAATAAATATTTGTATTATTTATAATCATGAGATTCCGTGCATTTTACTTCCAAAAACTTGGTGTACAATGTAACTTTTCTAGTGGAAGGTTCGCCGCTTGCTTTTTTCTATGAAAATGTTATCGCATTGTTAGGAATGTTGCACAATATGGCATTAAACTCAACTATTTTGGTGGGATGTTTTTATAGCAAAAAATACATAAACATTCAAACTGAAAGGCGTCACCTCATAGTATCTTCTATCTAAAAATTTGTCCTAAACAAAATTCAGACAATATTATGTTAATCTAACTAAAATGTGCTATAACATGTCTTTAAACAAATAATTGTAAAATCTCTGTAAAATAAATAACAAGTGCAGAAATATCACCTTATACCTTGTACATGACAAAAACATGACTTTTTTATTTTTTTATTTTTAATCAACACTTTTTTTTAAAGTTAAACCATATATAACAATACAAAGCTTATCATCATCGAGTGTGGCGTGAAAGAATAATGCAACGTCAATATGAAGTAGTATGCATTATTATCATTGCACTTGATATTAAAATGTTGCATATCTTCAAAACATTCACAATATTATCTAAATGTTGATTTATTGCCCAACTGTAGCCCTAATCACAAGGAAAAGGCTCTTACAAGGTGAGGAAATCAGTACAGAATGTCCCCAAACCCAGGCAGGCGAGCCCCTAATCCTTCCCTTTTAGAACCTTTTACTATGACCCCACTTTTTTTCTCCTGTGTAATGAATACCATAACCTTTCTGATAATACCTCAATAGAATATCTCCATTCCGGTAATCCACGCAATTACAATCCCCTCCTTTGTGTGAACGGATACAGCCCCCATTTGTTAGAACCAGGTGAAAGATCGATTGGGGATTAACATTATAACAATAGTTTCATCTTCAAACTAGCTCTTTATGCGGATTTCACAGTAATCAGCACTGCTTAACTCTGTGTATGTTTTTGATGAGGATGCATATGGGAAAGGGGTGGTCCAGGAATCCGACCCAGCTATAGGAAAATGCAGCTGAGAGTGGATTAGCCGTGTGGGAATGTGGGGAAAAGGATGGCACGACATGAGGGAAAAGTCTACTTTAAACTGACCTTTTGTGGCTCTCTAAGTTCAGGGCAGTGCCGAAAGATAGCGAGGAAGACTGAGGAGTCGATAACTGGGCTAATCTGACCAGCACAGACAAATCCACAGGACTTTGTGAATGAGCTGTGATATCTGATGCCTGAACATGAATGGAAATGTTGGTCTGAGAGAGGATTTAAAATTCAATATGGTCAATGCATCAAAGTGGTATTTTCCACGTATACCCTCCTGGGACATGTGTATTTCCACAAGTAATGTATTCAGATAGTAAGTTGTAAATGTTCTTTAGAGACAAAAGTAATATTATTTTATATCCCACGTTTTTTTGCTTGTTGGGAAAATAACTAAAGTGTGCACAGTGTAATACTTTCTTGTGATTAACTACTTTGTTTTGAATATTGCAGAGTTTGTCATTAAACAGATTTATTTTCATGGAGACAAGCAGGTGGTGTGCGTTCCATGTTAAGTTGTAATTTATTTTAAAAAAAGACAACTTGACATGGAAATGAGCGGCCTTGTCCAAAAATCAGTGTTTTCAGAAATGAGGCAAAAGGAAATCTGTGAGATGAGAAATGAGGACATTTGTAGAAGTTTGCATAAATGTGTGCACTTACTTTTCTAGAAAGAATTACATGCAAAGTTTTATAAATGAGATCTGTGGAGTGGCTGGCCACTTAAAAAAACATTTAAAGAGGAATTCGGGTTTTTAAGGTATTTTTGAGCAATAAAACACTCATTATTAAACCAATGCTCATTAGATACATTAATGTCATAGTGTGAAACATTACAGGCAAAACAAAACATCTCCATAGAGACAAATAGATGGCATACCTTCCACCAAAAGGTTACATATTGCACCTTTAGCTAAATATAACCCTTGGTTGCTATTATTCTGGTGTTTTGTCTTGTTTTGACCACATCATTCCCTTAAAAAATACCCAAATAAGAAACTTTCCTCCAAAATAAAACAACAAGGAAAGCAATGACCTACCATTCAGCCATCTTGAATCGTGCTGCTCTGTTCTGATTGGATGGTGGTCTCCCAGAGTACGGAAAATGGCAAAGTCCCTTCCCATAAAGTCTGCAGATGTGCCAGAGTACAGTTCACCATCTGCCAAACAGAGAAGATAGAAACGATTTGTTTTTGTTCTAACCGCATGTTTCCTGGAACTAATCAGACAGATCAAACTCACCGATCAGCAGAGAGGCGGACAGCATCTTGGGGTCATAGGGGCTTTTTCCGCGGCCATTCTCAAAATGCTGGGTCATTCGGAAAACGTTGTCCTGGTTCAGAAAAGATTAAAGTTCAAAGAGAGGCCATCTTGATTTGCATTTATAACTTGATTTATTAAACAAAGCCCCATAATAATGACAAAAAAATAAACGAATATATCAGATTCACGTCCAAACTACATTTTCTTTGGAGGAATAACCTAAAAATCATTAGTGCATAATTCTCTAATGTGTGTAGAACGATGTGACACAGACACAGGCCTCCAATACTTGTCAAGCAAAGATGATTTGATTTGTTTCCATAATGCCTTAAATCCAGAATAATAAAAATAAATTAGACTCAATTTAGACTGTTTCATTTTAATCAAATCCTGTTTAAGATGGCACTGAACCCACGTGGTGAATTTTATACAGAATAGCTGCGTGGTGCTGTCTCTTGCTCCTCTCTTCACTGTCACACTGCAGAACACACGCTGTTACATTGATTAACCTTCAAACCTTTTATCAACATGACTGATTAAACTTTAGAGTGAACACAAAGAGAAGACATTGATGCCAAGACGGATCAATGAGCAGAAAAAACGAATACTTGCGGGTGTATAGTTCTAAAATATCACGACTGGAAATATCTAGATACAACACTGCAAACATAACAAAGCCAAACATAAAAAATGCAGACTACAAATATGAAAATTATGAAAAAATAACATCTGCAGCATCAACAAAGGCACTGTTCCTGTCATGCAATGCTTAAGATCATTTAAACTAGATAGTTCACAGGTATTTTTCTCTATTTGTGTGTCTTGTAAAAGCAGAGAAACTACAACGAATAGATAGCAGATAAGTGGCACAAATCTTACACAAATGTACCTAATCCTTCTGAAACTGAAGAGTGATCTGGATTCAAAAGAAAATTAAACATTACTTTCCTGACCAAATACAAATGTTCCTGAATTTCGTTTTAAAACAAATATAGTAACTAAAATATTTTCTTCACAAGCGCTTAGGGTAAACAGTATTTTACACCTACCCAAGGCTTGAGCACAGCAGTATATGATTAAACCAGGAAAAGAATAACACATGGTGAGAGTGTGAACCGTGTCTCACCTCTGCCCTTTTGCCCATCTCCAGAAAAGAACAAATGGGATGAAAGGCCCCTGTGCCGCAGATGTACAAGTGCGTCTGGTTGTACGGCTGCAGCACTCGGATAAAGTTGGAACACTCTTTCTGGAAAATAAAAGAGAAGATTTTAGTACAATTTCATAAGTGAGAACTACAGCTGCCAAACACATTTAAATCCATGTGGAATAATGCCCTCTATTTATCTAGTAATCCATACTGTTGAGTTTACTGCACTGGCACACAAACCATCCAGTTATTTTTCATACATCTTTGCAAATGTTATGATGTACAATTCTCCAAAGTTCACTTCTGGCTTTTATAGCACAATGTTTAAATCAGTTTTAATCCTTTGAGAAAATTACGCTGACACTTTTAATACGCGGGTAGCTCTAGATAAAGAAATAGAGACTAATCAAAAGCAGAACATAATACACAATCATAATTTGGCTGGTATTACGCTTAAGCTGGGACTTTCCACTTGCAATGTGGTCACAATGGAGTCTCTTTTTAAGGGAACCCAACCTGTTCTCGTGAAGCCTATATACTTTGCATCTTTAATGGTTCACATGTTAGAATTTACTGAAGCTATTTGAGTTGGCGCAGCAGCACATGTTGCTATAGTCCCACTGGTGTGAGACTGTTTATTAAAGTGCTAATCAACAGGATTGGTTAATGTGGGCGGCTTATTAGCAGCTCAGAGGAACTGATTTGGGCACATGTGTTTAAGAGATTAGGCTGGGGTTTGGCTAATTATAAATACATCATTGATATCCATCTAACAAATACGTGCACACAAGCTTGGGGATTTTGGGAGTGCTGAAGACGGCTAAATTATCTTCTTCTTTGTACCACGTGTATCTCCTTAGGCTACAAAAACTTCCCACATTTTGTTTTGAAGGCACAATTCCGCTCCTCATGTGACACACAGTAAATGGGTAAAGTCATGATATTTTCCAGAGCTAAAAGAAATTGACTTTTGGATCTCGACTGTTTTTCTTCTCCAAAAACCTGATGTGCCTGTTTCTTTTCATGCCTAAGATTACATGTATTTTTACTCTGCAATTATTTAGAGCCAAAGTCGCCAGGGATTATTAAAGTATTCACACCTTTCAATGTGTGGGATATATTTACCAATTGCCCAATCACAGTGATGGCTATTCAACCCACAAGCCTGACACTGGGTTGGCAGAAGAAGATTAAATGAATTACACTTCATCTTGGCTGACCATAAATTCAGACTAATGATTTTACCCTGTGTGTTTCTAATGTCCAACAGCAGCCCATGTCCTCCCCAAGTCACTCATGACTATTATATCATTAACCCCTGTTTAGGGTTTGACCCGGCTGTCTTCAGGTCAGCCCATAGTGTATGGTAGGTAAACTGTGCCGTTTAGTTTACTCAAACATGCACAGTTTTATTCATGCTGAGAAATTTTCTAAAAATTATATTATAATTATATTAAGTTTTTTTTTTTAAATTTAGGACACATAATAGTCCTAATAATAATGAAAATGTAATACATATAACGATCAGAGAGAAATTATGGTGCTGTTAACCATCTTACAACTAGTACATTCTTATGCATACTTGTTGTGACTGTCAACTACAAAAAAAATTAACTGTTGTTATCTGGACAATACAGACTCTACAACACACAATCATAACTTAATACTATACTATTCTATACTATACTATAACAAAGACTGTGGTATTTGAAAATCGAATTTGAATGATTTCTGACGTGTACATAATACACATTATTCATAAATGTTCTCTATCTGGAAGCCTTCAATCACAATACTCCAATCTTTATTTGGTTGATTATTGCATAATGCATTTATAAAGTTTTAATGTACATCAAATCAAAAAATACATCTCTGACTCGTTGATTATTAAAACAATTGTAAGAGACAGCACAAATATTTGCTAAGATATCGTTTTTGGGGAATATGTATGCAAATTACAAAAATACTGCAAATATAGGTTATATTTAAAGTAAAAAAAATACTGAAATGTATTTATTTCAGTAAACTAAGTAACGGTATTGTGAATTAGTTTGAAGTCTTGATCTTAACAAAAAATAAAATAAAACAAAAAATAATATATTATTAATAATGAATTAAAAATAGAATAAATTGACTATTGGGAATCCACTTTTACTTGCTAAGCTGATATCTGCAACATCGTGGGCCATGTTACAGGCTTGTGTTGCCAATTGAGTGATACAGCCATCAGGCATTTTTGGAGAGAGGCAGCTGTTACATTTGTTCTGTGGTTGACTGTAAATTGTGGTTTGGGAGAAATGCACCACTTTGAGAGCACTCTCCAAATGCTCTGGCAATGTCCTAATCAAGGCACTCCGGCTTTGCTGCTCTCACTGCCTCATTTTCAAGAGTAAACATTTTCACACATCACGCAAATACCTCATCACTGAGTTTTGTGAGATTTGGCACCCGCTTCGCACTGAATGGCTTGTGTGGTTGCGACTTAGATGTGAATGTACAACCCAAAATGCTGGGTTAGTGGAATCCTTGAGATACTTGGAAGTATGTAATTCAGGATAATCCCCAAAAATACCCTTCACTCACTGCATTCGGGACCCAACCAGCCATGAAATTAAAATCAGATATGAACCAAATGGCGACAATGTGATAACACTTACGGTTCAGAACACAAACAAAGCCTAATTACATAACTTTATAAGGTTTACGCTATTGGAAAGGTGAAAAACATCCTTAGAGATTAGCAAAAAATACATTAAAAAGTAAGTAATACAACAACCCAATAAGATGTTGGGTCACTACTAGTAAATGCAAGGGTGGAATTTCTGTGAGGTGTGACCATATGAACTCAATCTCTATTATGGATCCAGTACAAAATAACATGTATTACAACTACATGGGAAAATAAGAGAAATTCAAACAATGCCCTTTCACATAGTAAATATGCACAGACTGGGAACATTGTATAAAAACACTCCAAGGGGAAAAAAAGTATCTAAATAAATATCTAATCTAAATCTAATAATAAACAATGTTACAGGCAGCAAAAAACACATATTCTTTATAACAAATACTAACTGCGTAATGTGTAATGTCTGATTGTTATGTGACTGTAAATGTATTCATGATGATGGCAGACTTACCCCTAAATCTTTTCCTGCCCATTTGCATTCGTCCCGTTTTGAAGGGGTGGCAGGCCACGCAATCTGTGCAAAGAGGACAGAGACAAAATCACACTGAGCAGGGGGTTAGACAGGCTATTTAAATCAATGAACAAATACATCTAGAACAGTCTCCACTATTCTTACTATTCAACGTTATTATTACTGAATTCACTGTTTTCAAAGTCTCAATCAAAGTGAATCTCCCTTTTACAGTTACAATCTTGAGCATATGGTTGCACTTTGTTCTATGAGGGATAGGATAGGTTGTCAAATAAATAATGGCTTAGTGTTGCCCTCAAGGCAGATCCGTCTGTAGCCCCCGGTGTCAGAGTATAAACACACATGGAGCATGACTGTGGTGTGTGAGCTGCAACAGCGAGGAAATGATTATATCCTCTATATCCAGAGAGCGGGAGTCGCCTTTGGCCACACATGTGGACCGGCTCAGGCGCTGCTGAATATGTGTCCACACAGGGGCTTTGAAAGGGACCATAATACAAACATATGAGCATTGATTCATTGTCTGTATTGGTTAACTAGATTTCTTCAAGAAATATAAGTTGCACTGTAATTACTTTTGCATAATCAGTACTTTTTGAACAAAGAAAGAGAAATAAAACAGACACACACTCTGGAGGGGAATTTCTGCAGAGACACTGACAAGGCATTCATGTGTCCTGCAGAACTGCTGCCCTGTGTGCAGCCTGCAGGCTGTCGGTCTGAGAGAGCCCCAATCAGATAAAAGAGCAGCTAACCTAGTCCAGGTGCTGTAATGGAATTATGGGCAGCCCTGTCTGGACCAGACAGAGAGAGGGATGAAAAGAACAGGGGAAGAAAGAGTTATGGTCTCCAGAGACAGCAGACGGAGAGGTGAAGTGATGAGAAAAGTATTGAAGAGTGTAGGGGAATCCTTACCATTCTGTGGTCTCTGTTAATGTTCACAAGGTCAAAAGAGAAGATGTGGTCCTCTGCACCCACCAATAACCTTCCTCGCTCCTCATCAAGTAGAAATGCATCATAGCTCGAACTGTTGGCTAGGCCATTGAAGGTTACAAGATTACTAGACTCCAACATTTCTGCAAAACAAAGCAAAGGGAAGTAAAATGAATCATTTCTAGTTTGTTTTAAAAATCTTCATAGTATAAGAACAATCATAAATATTAAAATGAGCACCCAGGATGGATTAAGAAAAAACTGTCTTTCTGTCTTTTTTGATTAATCAGTATTGTCAAAGAGAGCGACACTGAAACAGCACAGAGAGGATTATACAGCTTGTTCGTCAGTGCCACGGCTTGTGGCCTGCCCTCACTGCACACTCGCATGTCACTCAGGTATAGCGTGAGACATTCAGAGTGAACACAGCATGTCCCAATCAAAGACGCAGTTCAGACTGTTGAGCCGTGTGATTGGTTAAATAATTCATCTGGTGTTGGGCCATGCAGACAGCGCGTGTGAGTTCAAGTGGGTGTATGTGGCATTTAGCTGTAAAGGCCTTATTATGTAAATTAACTTTTAGAAGAGGGTGACTGCACATGTATCTCACCACATTCTTCCTGTCAAGTGCACAGTGTGTTCAAAGGACATGGACAACAACACTCAAGCTCAATGGAAATGTGCAATTATTCTAATTAGGTTAATGTTTCATTATCATATTCATTTTCATATCCGATCAGTAAGTTTATTACAATACTTGCAATGCACAAACTTGAAATAAAACATTTTTATTTATGTCACAGTGTAGTCGTCAATGAAAACCCTGGCGATAATCCTGTAAATCACATAAGCTAACTATTCAGGTAAATCCTTAAATCATTGCTGCCCTTAAACAGATTTCCATAAACATTTTTCATGATGAGGTAAACAACAGTAATGAAGTGTAAAGTAGGTCATCAATTAAAAGCTTACACATTTAATCAACCCAAAACCCATCTGTCTCTCAGTGGTTCATTGGGGAAAGACATGTGCTTTTTGTTATCGGTCCAGGTACAAGCCTTTAATGCATGACTTTTACTTTCACACAACATCGTTCATCATCATCAATGTCACCAGCATAGGCCCGCACCAAACCTCGAGACGCATCCCACCTCCTGACAACATGTAACTACACTGTACACGCAGGCATTGTAGTGGCCTGCCCTCCCAGTGGAGCTCTGATTGACGCACTGCTATAGGAGCCATCTGTGCCCACTCGCGGCGTGTGTGTAAGATCTTGGACATCTGTGTCTACATAAAAGAAGGGCTTGAGAAGAGAAGGAAGTACTGTGTATAGAAAGCAAGAGAAAGAGAGAGTGGGAGAGAGGGGAGTGGTTGTCACCTAATAAAGACAGTCACAGCTCATCTGCGTCAGGCCCGTTTCAGGATATGTGTTTGAGAAAATGGAGAAGGTGGGTGTGGGCCTGATGGAGGTCTTTAGAGGTGCTCAGGGTTTGGGAGTATCGTAGCACAGATGGGCCGAGCGTGCATGTGTGGATGTAGGAGAGTGGAGGTATTTCTGCTCCTGCTGGTCAGGCCAACACCCTGGCAGCAACACAAAGGATATATGCTGCTAAAGGAAGGATTAATGGACAAAAATAGATGTACTTCATAGAAACAGCAGTACTACAAAGTAGGGCGATATTGACAAAAAAGGATATCTCAGTGTTTTTATGGAGAATCAGATCAGATAATCATCATGATATTATGTCAATCCAACAGAAATGTTAAAACATGTCTTAAAATGTTTTAGTTGATGTTTAATTATCAGGCAAATGTGAAATGTCTGTAAAATGAATCACAAAAGTGCAGAAATATCACCTTTTGGCCTTATTTGAAAGTTTACAACATAACTTTCTTTCATTTTAATTTATTTTTTTATGATAAACAATACACTCAATATTCAAATTTTGCACAGTTTCAAAACAGCATTCACAATATTACCTACATTTTGATGTCCACCCCGACTTTGAACATTTATAACATGTAGTTTACAACATGTAGTGGTTTATTCATCAGCTTCAGTGGTGGTTAAATAGCACTTCATTTGAAATGTCACAATTTTATGATTATTCACGATTGTGGGCATTATGACCAAACAGTGAAATCCTTAATTTGTTATCGTTCATAAGTCTAGCTTTAGAAAATCAGACTTTCTGAATGAAAAAGTAACAATACTGTCACATAAACAGCCAGTAAAAAAGTACTTTTCATGTAGTGTGACTTTTTTGTAGTATGGATTGAACTAAAATGACTCATTGTTGCTGCCTACGAGTCTAACGATTATAATTTATTAGTTCTTTTGATGATGTTGTGGCCTAAATAATCTTGATTATCAATTAACCAATTAACCTTGACATTTTTATTTATTGCCCGTTTTTGCATGTGCACATGAAAAATAACATTCTGAAGAAGTTTAAAATGCAAAATTCAACACTGGTCACACTATCATTTTCTAGAGCATTATTAGGAATGTAAGTGCAGAAACTTGAGGACCAAAGCTTAAAAAATGCAGACCAATAAAATCACTTGCCCTCTCTGATTTATGAAGGTATCTTTTCCCTTTTACGCTTGCTCCTTTGGCACAGCACATGTAACTGTATCATCTTCTGGTACGATCTTAAGTTTAAAGCCGGGAAGACTGGAGCCTCAGAGGTCGATCACGAAAGGTTCCCTCTGTTTGGGCCAAAGAACAAAAACACACATGCATATTTCAACACGTGCTGATCTCTGACACTGAGTTCACCACTACAAATACACACTGAGCAGCTTTATCTCAGCAAGAATCAACTGCGATTTGGAGATTTAGAGGAACTGGGGCGTGAGTACCTAAGGATTTCCAATCTAAACATTGAGAAACTAGAGCACTGAATATAGACGGTGCACAGAGTTAGCATGCAAAGACAAAACACAGCAGCCACACCCCTGGAGTGACATACATATATTAACATTGACCTATATGTTTACAGCACATCCATTCTGCCTCAACATGGACACAACAAACAACAGTTGCAATCCAATCAGTGGTTTTGCTTAGACAGCACCATCCAGGGAACATTGCCCAACTCAGCAACTTCTACCTTTAACACAAAAAAACACACACATTTACACACATGATGGGTTTCCATGTTTTTGGGGACATTACATTGACTTAAATTAATTTCCTGGACACTGCATAACCTTTGACATGACTTTAACCTTATTTCATTATTTTAACCCATATCTTAACTTTGCGTCATGTTTTTCATGTTGTTTGCACATAACAGCCCCAAGAACTAAGTCCCTATTGTCCCTATGGTCCCTAATTAGACAGAGGAACGACTTAGTGCCCGTTGCTGCAGATGAAAGTGGGTCTAACTGACTGAATTTAAATATTAAATTACTTAGGAGTAAGAACATTTTTTTGTATGTTTTTTTTTCATCCATTGCTTTTTGATCACTGTAAACCTGCACAGATGCAACGCACAAATAGCTCACACAAACAATGAAATAAAAAATAAAACACACCCATTCAGTTATTTTTAGCCACTACTTACATATTGAAAATGTTTTGTTACTGTGTCCAAGTAATTTCTTTTGTGGATTTGTTAGTTTATTTAAATTCAAGGAATTAAAAATGTTTTCCATCAAAGTTATTCTCGTTAATGTACTTAAGTTGACGAAAAGGTTCCTTGTCTGACTGGCCCCAGTCCCTATCATTCCTACTTGGTGTAAATGTGCGTCAACTGGGGACTGGAACTAAAAAAAGAAACTGAAAAAAGGTTCTCACAGTGGGAAAACACCTATTAAAAAACTGCGCCCCAATAAACTGAGTGTACAGATTTTATTCTCCACAATATGATATTACCCACACAGCACTGTACACATGTGCCCCTCACAATTTACCTATAAAATACAAACAATAAAGCCTGCGCAAATGTCTCGCGGACGCTGTGATCTGTCTTTTATAGTCGATTCTCTCCCACCTTCTCCTATTACACTTTTGCAATTTTTCACACACACGTTTACTTCAGACAGAGCATACATCCAGGTGGGCAATGCAAACACCATTATACAGAGACTGTATGTAAATACGGTTAACTTAAAAATACACACAAACGCAAATATGCACATGCACCTGTGTCTATATGTCCAACCTCTTTGTTCAATTCACTGGTGATCAATATCATAGCACGGCACTGCACTTCGGAAATACCTAACGCAACTAATCATACAACCTCTAGATGAGTAACTAAAGACAGCTATTTACAATTTACAAGAGTATTTCCTTTTACACGCTGTTGAATATCACAACACATGTCACAAAAATCCCAACCAGAAGTAGGAAACTCACTTGAACACTAAACAATATGTCGACCTTAATTAAACATACAAGAAATCTTTTTTTTTTGTAATTTATATTATATAGTGATTAAAAGCAAATCATTTCATTTTGATCAATAGAATATATAGGTTTATTTATCTTAAAGTATTAAAATGGAAAAAGTTGATACATTTTTTTTAGGGTCACTTTTTTGAGTGAATTATAATCAGAACAAACAAGAGGCCAAACGGATGAGAAATTGTAAAAAGCATTACAAAGGCACGGCATTTGTAAAAGACATTTTTGTATTCTATGTAGTTACAACTTAAGCAATATAAAAGCTATATAGTTATATGATACCAGATCATTATTTAATAATCGGACATCTTAAATTGTAAACTTTAACTATAATGACTTAATAAAAGGAACAGATCCACTGACTTCCATTGAATTTCACCTTAACCCTTTACACGTCACTGTAAAAATCATCACAACAGAATGCCCCAAACTGACCCCTGATTGACTATGGATACACGATACCAAGCAATGGATTTATTTTTCCTTTGTGCCAAAATGCTGTGAGACATTGATGAATAATAGAAGAAAAAAAATACAACTTTGAGAGGCTAAATGAAAAGAAAAAACAATTATAACATGGTTAAAAGTCGTTTTTACGTAAACCATCTTTAAATATTTATCATAATATACAACGGCATAATGGCTTGAGATGATCATAAATGCTATATGTTCTGTTTCATTATCTGTGTCCAACAAAAGAGCACAATGCATTTTTCCCATGGGACCATTTGAAACTTAATCCATTCACATAAATGACAATGTGTCTCTCCATCAAACTTCATTATGCTAAACAACCTGGCGCTTGTCTTTTAAAAGCTCCTGGATTAAAATAGAAGAATCACATTTAAATTTCAAGTGCATTTGTGTGTGAAGCGCTCTCCAGTCCCCTCCTCCAGCAGACAGGCAGTTTAGACGCCCACATGCAGCTAGAGCAGCCGAGTGATGAGCGCTCATAAAGGGAAGGCGACAGGGCATTACATGATGTTTATCTGACTGTGTACGTTCAGCGGGGAATGTCGGTTTGAGTGACGCCAAACATAAAAGGCCTGTCTGATAGAGGAAAACAATCAACGGCGTTTTATTCCCTTTGTAAAATGTTTATGCTTTGAGATTGCATTTGCAGTATATATAAGGTTTATCTGCAAATTACACAGAGAAAGAAGGTATAATTGCATAAGTATGTTATCTTGGCAGTTTAAACAAAGAGGGCAAATGGTAGAAGTCTGACTCTAGTTCCCTGTAGAGCTGAGCGATTTTGGCAAAATATTGAATTGCGATATAAGTATTGCAATTGCCGTGTTTTCAATGTAGAAATCTGTTCAACGTTCGCATTTTAAACACATCCAGGAGCTGAACTATGAACTGATAAACTAATCAAAAAATCCCATGCATTTTTCAGATTTGAAGAGGTATAAACTACAGAGTTAGCATTCAAATTGCTATTTCAATTTGACCATGATTAATCTTGCAGGTCTATTTCAACTGTAAGAAAAATGTAAAGTCTGTTGCCGTTAACAACGTCACAACAGATACGGCTTTGAAATGGATAAAGAATAAAGTGAACCAAACAAATAAGTGGTATGAAATGCAATTTATAACAGTCTTTCATACGAATAAATATAATTAGATGTCAACTAAACAAGCATGGATAATAGTTATGCTGAGAGCTGGTCCTATATTCATATTAGATTTGTAATAGAAGCACAATATGCAGAAAAGAGTACGTTCAAATCAGCCCACAGGCAGAAACTCCATTGACAGTCTAGGAAGAAAAACAACACAGCCTTAAATGTGTGGGTCTGGAGAATTACTTATGTTTATCTTTCAAACACAAAGTAAGTCATAGAGGACAGTAATATCTGCAGTGGTTTGGTTTGGCATGTCGCTCGCCCAGGCTTCAGTAACCCTCCATCCAGTTTGCTCTTTATTCTCCGTGTGTGGTGTGGCTCACATTTAACCGCTCTTACGATGGCCTTTGCCACAAAACACAGGTGTCTGTAAAGAGACGAGACGCTCAGCCAATGGAAATTTGCTGAGGGCTTTACTTAACAAAGTGTTCAAATATTATCCTAAGCTTCAGGGATATCCACACATACCTCCAAAGTTCACCTCCGCACCCTACTTGCCCCGGCTCTTTTCTTTCTCTCTAAGCACAGTAGCAGGTGTGGGCCGGTTTCCATGACGACGGTCCCTATAAAACAACCCAAGTCGAAGGATTTCTCATTCAGGTGAAGCTGAGTGACAGTCCTGAGCCAAAGGGCTGTTCGGACATGTGACTATGTCGGAAAATATTATAAAGTGTTTTGGGAGTCTGTTTAGGGCTGGGCAATAATCAAATTTCAATCGAGATTCAGTCATTTTAATTGTCAAAGATATGGTTGGGGCTTTTTAATTGAGAGGTCCACAGCTAATCTCATTAATAAAAGCATTGGAGCAGAGTTCAGAATTTGGAGGAAGAAATTGGAGTATTTATTGTATTAAGTGGCACTGACTTGAAGGCTTATTTATGTTCATGGAATCATTAATGAAAGACAGTTTTATTTATTTATTTATTTTTAAAAAGAAAATAATACATTTTAATAAAAAAGATTGATGAAAGATTGATGATGAAAACACATTGTGATTATTTTTTGCCACATTGCCGAGTCCAGTGACGCAAACAGAAAAATAAACAAAAACAGGAGCAGCCATAACCTTATAAGGACCACTAAGATACATATTGTCTGTTATTAAGAAGGCTGATGTAATCTTACATTGATTTGCATCAATAACAACCCACTTGAAATAGCAGAAATTGTACTAAAATATGATAAATATAGTTTGGTGATTAAGTAGATTTATTACACATTCACTTCTACATATATACTCCAGATACAGATATGCAAACTAGTGTAGGCCATTTCTAAACATATGTTTTGATTTCTTTTATATCAACCTGCAAAGTTAACTCCCAACTGGACGATCAATGCAAAAGTTTTTCCAATGTCCACAGTCCTTCTTGTTACAGAGTATTGTATTTTACAACACAAATCATATTTCGTCCTTTAAATTTCCTCAGCCGAATAATGCAGCTCTGTTCCAAACCACATAAATCTTTGTATATGACTGCGCTTTAAGGAAGTGATGAATTTGACCACGCAGCCCCATTTGTCTTATTTAAGCCGACTGCTCGATTTCCCTGTCACCACAAAGGCATTCCTGTTCTCCCGAGAGAACCAAAGCCAGTAAGTGAAGAAGGACATCAAGTATAAGAGCAGCGTATTCTGAGAGAGTTGACACAAGAAATAAAGCAGAGGCCAGAGGATAGAGACAGGAAGAGAAATCAAACATAATGACAGCAAATAAAAGCAAAGAACATGAATCCAGTGTGTAAAAATCTCATGCAGCTAAAGCTCGGTTGGATATGGAACCGTTTCATTAGTGAGTGTCTCCGCCTGTCATTGGCCGACTGGACCGCACAGACCACAGACGGCTCGGGGCTTGGCCATGCTCACCACAGCAAACCCGCTCGCACACCACTAAATACTGCAACTGCTATAACGAGGCTGCCCCGGCTCTTTGTTTCACATTTCATTTAGGAAAAACCCACACCGACTTGGCCAGGCTTGCAAATGCACACTGACATTTGAATGGATATAATAAGCTTGTTTCTTAAGTTGGATGAAACACAATTGTATCACGGTATAAGACCGGATTCCAAAAGTGCCTGCTTGCAAAAACAGAAAAAACTGCAGGTTAAACACATTTTAAAATGAAAAAAACCAAACACTAAAAACACAAATTAGTTCAAGATAATGAGAAAAAGCATAATTTCTGTCAGATGAAAAAAAAAAAAAGATTGTAATACGCCAGTGTCAAATTTTCCCGATCATTCATGATTATTGACACCATGACCAACAACAGTGAAGTCTTTTATTCACTTTAATTCACTATTTATCATTATTATCTAACAATTGGCACTCCTCCAGTAAATGAACAGTTCAATCCAACTTCCTGAATGATAAAGAGAAATAAAAGTTAAACAGCCAGATAAAAAACACCCCACTACTGGTTTGTTGGGGGGATTGAAAATGTTATTTTTGCTTCTATAATAATCACAATTATTTATTTTTTTAGTTCTCAGGATTATATTGTTGCCTTTATTGTCATGATTATCAATTAACCGAATATCGATATCCCTTGTAAGTTTACAGGCTTGAGAAAAATATAATATTTTTACTTTTATACTGTATATGTGTTTGTGGACATGATCGTATACGCAAACAGATACTAGATCTCTGCAAAAAAATTACTTTTACAACTAGAATGTGTGGCAGCAATGAGACCGGTTCACTTTGTGTCGTATGCAAATGAAAAATGACTTATCTCAATATGAAAACAGAATAATAATGGGTTATTCTGTGCACAAAGGCACGAATCAAAACAGTGTTCTGTGCTCCGTAGCTGTGGGAGATGTGCCGTTGTGGAGGGAAGTTTGATGAATGAACTTTGAAAGGAAGCAGGCTGTGGTTAGCGTGGTCATGTCTGGAGCCTCTGCCTGTTAGTGTGGCCTGTCAGCTGAGACGTGGAGCCGAATGTCACTGCTGCCATTTTATTGGGAATTAATGAGGCAAAGCTACACATCTGAAAGTGTCGCCGGCAAACTGTGACAGTGCACACGTCTAATGAACAAAACCATTTCCACCATCATATGAGGCTTTTGTGACACACTGGGAGGATGTAATCGAATATTTGTGATGTAAATGCAAACCAGCCAAACAAAACTGCAGTAGTGCAGAAAGAAGAATTATATGGCAAATACTTTTGAGAAAAGGTATAAAATAAAGCTTTAATTATAATGAAAAATGAGATGAAAATTATGCAATGTTTTTGGCAAGTTGAAGTTTATGCTCAAGAAGACATATTATGCTTAATCTACTTTTATGAGCTTTTAATATTGGTCTTTCCTCATAATTATTTTACCCAAAGCTGTATTTTCATTGAGTAATATATGTTTGAGTAATCCTGTATTGTCCTGCATTTGAGGTTTGAGTGGTCACCTACCCCCTATTAGGGATGTCAAGATTATTTGGAAAATCAATAATAGTGATTATTCAGATCACAATATAATCATAAGAACTAAAAAAAACATTAATTGTAATAAACATAGAAGCAAATTAAGAATATTTATGTCAATTCAAATCTGTTCTGTTTTTATGACATTAACTTTTCATTCAGAAAGCAAAACTTTATAAAGCTGGTCTCAAAGGAATAGTAATGTGTTAGACAATGGAAATGAAAAAAATAAAGATTCACTGTTGTGTGGTTGTGATCTCAGTAATCTTGAATAATAGTTGTGATAGTTGTAGTGTAATTGTGATGTTTTGTTCTCAAGATAATTGTATCCACTTGCAAAGATTCAAAATATTTTGACTTGTTTATGCATTTAGTGTTCAAAAAGGTATCATAGCAAGTGTTAAATTAAATAAATTAGTTAGAATTTCTGCAGAATGCTTCTTGAAATCTCACTTGTCAATGGGACCTGCCATTTGTAACAAGAATCAATGGTCCCCTTTTTATATTGAGCCATTTTAGATCAATATTTTCAGTTTATGTAAACGTAAAATAATACTGCCATTACAAGAAAAAAGTAACGTAAATTCTTTAAAACCAAAATCAATAGTAAAACTAAACACTGTTTAATTTTTGATTGTTTATAAATAACTGAAATAATTACAATATGTCATCTATAACCATAGAATAATTGTGACTTATTGCATGATACAGATACAGCCCTACAGCGTACAGCCCTACTTTCCTTTCCACAAAAACAGACCAAATGAAAGGAAAGAACCATTTTACTCAAGCTATTAAGGCCGTTAAAGCGCTTCAAAGACAGTTATTATAAGTAACCGTAAAGTGACATTTTAAGTACTCGGAGCAGTGCGATTAACACCTCTACACATCTTTGCAATTATGCCACGTGATCATGTGCTTAACTTTCCTTTCTTTCCTTCCTCTCCGTTCCTGTGTGTCTTTTGTGGGTGCTTCTTTCCTCAGAGATGTCCCTCTCATTTGTAACTCGACTCGGCGCTGATTGAGTGGTGCACCCCGTGTCCATGTGACTGACAAGCTTCAGCAGGTGGCAGGACCCATTCATACCCAGAGTGGAGCAGTCTGCAGCCGGCTGTAACCCTAGCCCGTGCTCCCCAAAACACAGATGCAGAGGAGCGGCATATTTGTCCTGCATGGGCACATTATACACAGGCTGAAATTTATGTGAATGGAGATAGATACTTCTTTTGTATGTCCATTCATTTCCTTTTTGCCACTTCAGTGTTTGTCAAATGTTCTTGAAGGCATATTATGCTTTTTTCTGGCATTTAGTATTAAAGTGTAACATACGTAGATTATCATTGTTAATTTAGTTTATTGTAAAAACACAAGGATGATCTAAACTGGCTTGACTAATGAGTCTATTGGCGTACAGTATGGACAGCGCAATAATGCTTAAACAAGCATTCATCAATTAAAATTCAACTCTGAGCAAACTAATGATGAGAGAAAACCATTATACATTTTTTACACCCAATTTTCCCCTTTGAAATTATTCAATTATTCAGAGGTTCAACAAAAATGTGCCCTGCGGTGATGTGAGTGATTAGAATATGTTCAAAATACAATATATTTATTTAATTTAAGTTTGAATAAAGTCTTCTAAGAATGGAGGTGATGTTTGATTCGCTAAATATTCACAGGTGTTTTTATTTCTGTCTTTTTTTCTTTCTTTTTTTTTTCTTTTTTCTTAACAGTATAATCATGTGTTTTCAGATTTAGAATCAAAAATGTTTTACTGCCATTATCAGTGAACCAAATTCACAAACCAGGAACTTGCTTTGGTCATAAGGTGTAAATGAAAATAATAATAAAGAAATATATACTATGCCAAAATAAGGCTGTGTAGAATAAAATATGTGTCAGAAAAAAAAAGTTTAAATACAAAAAAGATCAACAGTGCAAATTATACATAAATTGAGGTATTATAAAGTACTTCAAGGGTTAAGATAAGAGGAAAAACAGTTGTCCAAAACACTGGCTCTTACAGCTGGAATGTGGCAGATCCCTGTGTGTCCACCTCCGAGTTGAACAGAAGGCAAGCCAGAAAGATATGTATCTGAGCTGCAATCAAAGAGACAAGAAAAGCAACCAGCAAAATGACACACACACAAACTATGGGAGTCTTCTTTAGCAGTACTTACAGTATGTGGTATTGTGGTTTCCTAAAAAGCAACCGCGCAGCAGACGAAAGGCGAACGAGGGGCCAGAAATAAAGGCCCGATGTGAGAGAGAGAAAGTGATGGAGGGAGAGAGCCATGGCACGCTGCAAGAATACCTTCTAATTATCTACTTCCGCTCAGTCAGCCTCAGCCCACACCACAATCACATACAACAAAAGGCACAGGGAGCTAAAGCCAGAAATACTCAGGTTTACTCACAAATTAAGAATGTAAAGCCAGTGTTTCAGACAGGTTACAGCATATTACCAAATACAATTTCCATAGTGTAAGAAATGTAATGCAATATTTCAACTAGGCATATCAAGATTATTTGGTTATCGACTATTAAAATGATAGTTGTGATAATTATAGGCAACAACAATGAGTAATTTCAGATCAATCTTTTCTCCCCAAAAAGTCAAACTACATGAAAAGCACTTTTTATCTGGCTGTTTATGTGACAATATCATTACTTTTTCATTCATAAACTTTGATTTCATAAAGCTGGTGAAGAACGGTGATACATTAAACATTAGATACATTAGATTAAATTAAGGATTTGAAAGTGTGTGTGTCTATGTGAGTATATATCTATATTTATATCTATATCTCTCTATATATTCTCTCTCTATATATATACACATACAATTAATTGCACAGCCCTAACCAAAAGTTCTCAGAATCTTGCCTGTAAACAGAAAGTCGATTCCCATGACTACCATGTTAATCATGTTAATGGTTTTCGTCAAGATAAAGGCCTGATAACAACGCCATTGTGCTATCATTGCATTTGATTTATTTGAAACATTGAATAAAAGACTAAATCAATATTCACATTCAAATATACACTCTTAAAACGTGTTATAATGTACATTAGTCTCTACATTTAATTTTGACAGTCTTTGCAGATTCAAAACACTGTAGATAATATTGCTGATAGTATCGCAATTCAAAAGTATTCAACACAGTCCATGCGTGTTTCCCCACTGTCCAGTCCTGTAGTAAGCCTTCCCTCATTCTCACTCGACAGGCTTCTTATTATGGCACTAGAGCCTGTCTGTGTTTTGTGCGGTTCTACATTGAGTGTCTATTTTGAAAGGTTGCAAGCCTGTTCCAGATTCCCCAGTCTCCTTCTCAGTCTGTCTTTCATTCCACCCACTTAACCGTCAGGCAAAAAGGGGGCAGTGAAGGCACTAAAAGGTCATACGACAGGCTACATAATTAACAGGGTCTATACTAATTATCATGTTCTTTAATGAGCACTTTGGACTTTCACTGTGGCTGTCTCTAGCAACCTTTTAAGAGATCGCAAGAGGGTCACTTCTGTGGTTTATTGGCCGTCTCAAGGATAGTGGCATTTACTCGACAGTTTGTTGTGGGTGCATCAATTGACCTTTAGAGGTCAGTGTTCCTCCTGATTGTTTTTTACTGTACAACGGAAAAGGAGGAACGCGATGGAGTGGAGATATGCAGTAATCATTAGAGTGCAGGAATTTTGCATATTCTGTGGCGATCAAAAGCCAGAGAGTGAGACAGAGGGAAGACACATAAATAATTCCAGGCATCTTAAATCCCACCCATAAATGTGATACATTTTCCTATTTCCTTCTGCAAATATATTTTATTTTAGGGCTAAGCGATATGATGAGACAAATATCATCACTGTGACGATAATACATATAATCATATCGTTGAATCATGAGTCACAATTTATCTATTTAATGCTGTCTTCTCAAAAACAGGCAAAGAGTGAGTGACAGCTAGATTTAATCAATAATAATAGGGAAGAATAAACTTTCAGAAGAAGTAGACGACTTTGATTTTGTGTCTTAAAAATAAAAGTCAGTAAAAAAAAGTTATCTGGCTCCTCAAAAGCTGTGATTATTATTATTTTTTGGCATATCACACACCCTTTTTACATACTGTAAGTGTTTCTGGAGATTGTGACACTGAACGCCCTTGGGGCTGGGTATTGCCAAGAACATCGCAATACGTATCCCAATACAGCCATATCCCAAATAGAGGTCTTTATAATATATTGGTGTTTTCCTAATGTGGAATAACAAAATGCACTGGAATTTCATCCACAATGAGTATCAGAGCACAATTGATATGAATAACTCACTTTGTCAGCTCAACAAATTCAGCCTTAATGCAGTAGTCAGCACTTATATTTAAATGCATACCTCAGTTTTATAACAAATGACCATGAGTTCATAACTAACTATATATTCAAAGTTCATAACTAACTATATATTGATGGTGATAGTTATATGTGAATATTTTAAGTACAACCATACTGAAGCAGCATTATATTCAGATGAAAACTAAAAATAAGCCTTCAAATGAGCAACTTAAGCATATTCCTCCATGAATCAGAGGTTATATGATATCCATGTGTGCCACATCTTTCCTGAGCAAGATTACTCGACACTCCGATTTAAGTTTCTTCATCGCCTTATGTTACTTATGATGAGGAAAGAAAAAGCTATTCCAGTCCGAGGGAGAAAATCATTAACTTGTGTGATCATGGCTGTGTCCTGTACGGTCACATCCCTCTGAATGTCTAACTGAGCCCACTGGGAAATCATTGACCGTGCAGTTGCTCGGAGTCGCTCCCTGGAGAGGTCATTGTATCTACCTGCTGCCATTCCTCAGCCGCCTCACTTCTCAAACTGCCCACTCTGCACTCATGGGGCTGTCTCCTGTTTAAAAGTTGAAATCACTCATTTTTGTCTGACGAGACGTGTCCCTCGAGGCATGCCATCAGCACCCACTTAAGAGGGATTTCATGGGACTGGGTTCACGTGCTCAACTGCAGATGCCAAACCATGCCTTAGCCGACAGATTACACATTGATGAAACACACTCAAAAATACACAGAGAAGCTGTACTTAATGTCTGAGGCAAAAATCTAAATATGGCCAACATTTCTCCAGCATAATGCAGTACGATGAAAAAGCTTTGGAAGTGTGTGGTACAATATTTTGAAGTTACGAGATGACGTCTGGATATCGGACGTCGGTGGGAGACGGCTGAGTATAACAGGTGCTGCATGTGGCTATGGTGTGAACTGCTGTTGTGTCCTTGGGCAAGACACTTCACCCACCTTTTCTAATGTGAATGCGGTATGTGCGTGAGTGATTAGTGATTAGCAGTCTCACCTCTGTCAGTCTCACCAGGGCATCGTTACAATAGTAGATTTACATCACCAAGAATGAAGCAAAAGATATTAACGAGAATTGCTAAACACACTTTGCCCACCCATAAATATCACTACCCCAAACAATCCAAGTCCATAAAAAGAATGAGAATGTGTGTGTGTTTTGTACATAGAAATCTTCTATAAATCAATGTTGCTGCTTGAGGTTAGTGTAAAACGTGGCCGTGTAAAACGAGGCCCTGAATAACTGCTCCTCCTCTCCACATTCACTTTGTGTCCAGCTTAAGGGCCTGGCTGACTGTTTTGCTCTGCGCTTGCTTGACTATCCTCCCCAAGAGGATTCCTCCCTTGTTGTTTATTTGACTTAATTACTATGCCGGCTTTACACTGCGAGAGGGAGATGAATGACACTTCACTTAACAACTAGCCTCAGTTTTCCTCCTGTGTCGTCTACTGTAAGTCTGCCAGCATTTCCTTCATTAAATCGGATCGCCTCGCCTGCTTCTGTGGCTCTCACCCTGCCTCCTACATCCTTCCCTCCTTACCTCCTCAACTGCGTGGGTGTTAACTGTGAATTGTCCTCTGACAGGCATCGAAAAGAGCCATCAAACACCTGTGGGCCTCGCTAACACAGACACATGCAGATACTGGTGAGAAGTGACACAAAGACGCTGACACACCAGAGAGCGCACAACCCAGCAGCAGTTAGCACCGGCAGATTCAAATGTGCTCACAGACAATGCAAATGCCAAGTGTGCAGGCTCAAAAAGCAGCTAAATGGCTCAACCAGGTGTTTTGGAGACGTGCCAGAGCTGACAGATTTCTAAATTGGTAACGCGCCCTCAACATTTTGCAGAAAAATGTCTAACAAAGTGGATTTTTGAAAGAAACAAAAGTGAAAAACACAGGTTAAAATTGAGTCGTAGAAGAAAAGTTAGCATACATCTTGTGCCGGGTTCAACCCCAGAATAACTGAAAGACTTAGTAAGTGTTAGGAAGGGCATCTGGCACAAAAAAGCAAAATAAAAAAGAATTGCTGTTGCAACACTGTAAGCAAAGTTAAAATGAAAGAAGTGGCAAGTGAGAAGTTATTGACAAAGAGCATGAGTGCATTTAAGGTGGATGGTTCTTTCCCATTGTGAAATACTGTGACTCAATTTAAAAAGTATTTATATTAACTAAAGGAAGTCACCTTTGATCAACTGCGACTTTCGCAAACTCTAACTTATCTTCTATGGACTCTCCTATGAATACAGCCATCACTAGCACCAGTATGTAGTTAATAGCATACTTCTACTCTCGTATTGTTGTCATCGCGATGTTAACTTGTCATACTGAACGGTGCAGAGGATCAGAAAACCATCCTCACATTCTTTAAACAGATGGTGGTTTAAAGAATGGCTGACATTTTCCCATAATGCCTTGAGGCTCAGTTTTGTGTGAACTGACATGATGGAGCCCAGGGGATTTATGACTTTGTGCAGGTAAGTTTGGCTGTGATGTTTTCCAGATTCGGTTTGATCTTGTGGTTAACGTGTGTCATCACCTATTAAATTCATCGCCACCCTGCACCCTTCGAAATGAGAAGAATGTAAAAATTGTTTTGCGGACAATTCACTTTTGAATGTGAAAAGGGTGAAAAAATACCAAAATTACAACTTGTGTTCCATATAAAGAATAAAGCATGTCATATAGCAAGCCTCTAAACATAAGTTATACCAAGTGAGACGGCTAAAGTTAGACAAGCAATTAGAGTGACACACATCAAATTGACTCTCTTCAGGAGTAAAAGACCATTTTCCCTCAACATGGGTTAAATTTATCTGAATAACCTCAGCTTTGGGTGACAGTCAAAAGACGCAGGAAGAGTCTACGAGCATGTTCTCAGCTGTTAGAGTATGGCACATAAAATGTATTTTTGTGTAAAATCTCCACTAAAACACAGAACTGACAGACCACACGCCGAGCCATATACTTTTCGATTTTGTTTTAGGACATCAACCCACAATGACCGCCTTTCACTGACATTAAATGAGAAAAAGCGTACTACTAAAAAATGCCAAAAATGTTATGGGTTATTTCTAGCCAAAAGATGAAAAGTATGCTATTACAAAGAGCCTGATTTAGCGTAGGGTGTGAGAGAGACGACCAGACAGAGAGAGGACGGGTGAGTGAGGGAGGGAGGAGAGGAAGAGCCGGCGCTCCGCAGTCTCCCCTCAAAATAACATACAAGCTGTGAGAATAACATGTTTACTGTGTACGTCAAAAACTTACACATATAAAAAAGCCCCAATAAGTACGTGGCTCCCTTTCTATCTCCCGTCTGCAAAAATGATTTATCGCCACAGATTTAAATCAATAGTTTTGCATTGAAGAAAAAACTACAGTGAAAGGTCAGATGTTGTAATTAGAAGCATGAAACAGCCTATGAAGAAATTACACTCTCAGATGCAACACCCATTTTGTACTGTACTGTACTGTACCAGCAGAAGGGACAACACATGGGAAAATGGTCCAATAAAGGCCAATATATACATTTGAGACAAGCCCTGCCTCAGCATATGGAACCAATCTGACTATTTGTAAAACGAATAGTGCACTTCTGATGCGCACAAGTCAGCAAGAAGTTAATGGGAGAGAGAGAGAAAAATATATTTAGAGTGGACTGACCAACAATGAGCCTGGCAAGGCATTCACAGAAATAGAGGAAAACGGCTACTCAACGTGGGACAGAATGAATGAGGAGAAAAGAGCACCCACAGGCAAAGAGTCAAACTATTGGCCCAGCTGGTGTGGGGATAAAAGCGCAATTCTGAATGTCCCAGAGTCAGCAGTAGACTTACCCTTAAATGACAGCTTTAGCCTGGGTACAGTGTGCTTGGGCTCCAGTGCTCTCAGTGGCTGCACCGCGCCGCACAGCAACACCACTATCCCCAACAGGTAATCCATGGTGCGGCGTGGAGTGCTGCTGGCTGGCCCTCCGAGACCAGGGGGCACTTACACTCCAACCAGTGCCCCAAGATGAGCGTTTTTCCCTCGGGTTAGTCCCTCACAACGCCAGCTCTCAAAGTGGAGGCTCCTCCAGATAAGAACAAAATCCTTTGGTTCCCCAGCTCACAGCATAAAACAAGGGGGACTGAGAAGAGGCAAGTGGGTAGAGTGGTGCGGATCACATGGCTCCCAGTGTGGAGGTCCGGTTAGGATACTTGTCCCTTTGGATTGTCCCGCTCCAGGTTGAAACTCTTCTAGGATAGGCTGAAATGCAGAGGAGAAAATCTAAATATTATCAAATGCTTTATCCACCACTCTGTCCTTTCTCGCTGTTATCTGTGTCTTCTGGCTGCTTGTCTCAAAGCAGACACTCACAGCGAGCCTCTAATCCGTGTGTGTGGCTTCAACAGACTGCCTGAGAGAGAGAGCAGAGGAGAGAGAGAGCGCGTCCAGCACAGAGAGGGGAGGGGATGGAGGAAGAGCAGCTGACAGAGAGGAGTGGGAGGGATGAGGAGCCAGTTTAGCGCAGAGGAAGTATCAGACAGCACAGTTTTACAGTTTGTGTCCCCAACACATATTTTACTTTTTTATACTGTAGCTTTTAAAAAGTACTATGAAACAAAAAAATCTTTAGCTTTCATGCATCAATTTAGGAATCTCTGGAGACACAAGCACTTGGCAAGACAATCTATCTTGTAATAAAATAGCAACAAAGCAAAAGCACAAAAACACAGTAACAAGGCACAAACCCAACGTGTGAATGAAACAACAAAGCACAGCTTCATTTTTAATACCTCGTAAAATGTTTGTATGCTCAAATATATTTATTTGATATATATATATATATATATATATATATATATATATATATATATATATATATATATATATATATATATATATATATATATATATATAATTTTTATTTATTTTTTTGACTTTTACTATTTACTTTTTTGACAGCACAGTTGTAGCGTAAAATGGGGAGAGGGAAAAGACATTCGGTAAATGGTCAAGGACCCGACAACACTGGACCAAGTCCAACATCTTAAAAAAATATATTATACGTTTTCATATTGTTATTACCCTTTTAACATGCTCTTGAGTACCTTGACTTTGCCCTCTCATGTTTTGAAACCAAAAAAAAGTTTGCAATGGATAAAAAAAAGTATTCCTCTGCTGTCTGCAATGACTCTTGCTGAGTGCATCTAGCCAGCAGATGGCACCTAGCGCTATTTACAATTTAGTTATGTTAGCACTTTAAAACACACGACATTCAGGCTAGTAGTAGCAGCTATATATGTGTTTAGACAATTGCTCAGAATGAGTCTGGCGATGATTTAATGACTTAAAACAGCAAATTATTCTCGTGTTTGATCTCAAAACCACATGAATGCAGCTGAATGCAACTTCAGTTATGTTTCTGATGATGGAACATTGTTAAAACATGATTAAAAGCTCAAAAAAGTCAATGTAGAATATGTGTCCTTTAAACCACTGCACCACCGGAAAGCACTTTATTTAATTTTTTAATCAAAGTTTGTTATGGACCCATGAAAAAGGACAAATAAAATGTAATAAGTCAGTGTACATTGGTTGTGCTTGGTGGGTGTAAAACAGTTTAGTCTCATGACACTATAAGATTTAAGTAATTTATTTCAAAGGGAGCATATGGTCCTAGCGGTCTTAGTGAGAATAATAGAAACATAAGGACATAAACCTCTTTATAGTCACATAAACTTTATGTCTCGTATTAATTTAGCATAATAAATAAGAGGATTAAGAGGTCCCTGCAGTTAAACTATCCAGAGAATCTCGGGACATTTGATTTGATAAACAGGAGCTAAGGAGGTCATTTTTTCCCGCTGAGAATTAATTGGCCAGTTAAGGGGAACACATGCTGCTAGTTAACCTGTGAGGCTAAGCTGGTTTCTGGTAGAGTCATTCACACAATGGGTCAACAACACCACACACTGCCCCCTGTCCCCGCCTCCCCCCTCTCACCCTCCAAAGGCCATGCAGGTGTGTGGGCACCTCCTGTTTCCTCTCTCTGGGTGACATAGGAGTGGAAAGGTGATAAAAGCTTTGATAAACAGGGGTGCTGATGTGTCAACTCACACACCCTTAGAGCCCCGAAGAAAACAAGCCCAGAATGAAGCTGATATATAGAGTGTGGGAGAGCGTGACATAAGGGCGGACGGATAGTCCAGCAAAAACAAATGCACTAAGGCTTTGACAGTGTTTTCGTACAGTTCGGAAGAGTAAGGACAGAGATGAGAGACATATGTAAAAAGACAAGTTGATAAGTTACAAATTAGCTCAGTTAATGAATCAGGACATTAAAGAAAAAAAATAAATAAATACAATGCTCACTATTCACAGGGAAATACTGGTTACTGGAAAAACTATAGTTGCCAAGTGTCCCACCATTACCATGTGTTTTGGGACTGTCAAACTGTTCACAACAATCTGGGATTAATAGTGTACTGCAAATTGTGTTCTGCACTGGCATCCCACTTAACTTCAAAAATACAGAAAATATCTGAGTCTCAAAAATCCTACCATGGAACAATACATTGATACCGTTGAAACATACTTCAAGCAGCAGGGAAAAAGGCCATCACAACAAAATGATTGACACAAACTGAATCAATGATCAAGGACTGGACTGACATGACACTTTTTTTCCTTTAAGCAACAGCTACAAACTGAAGTGTCCTCTGGGATGAATAAAATAATCTGATACTAATTCTTAATTGAAATTAGAAAAACGGAAACAATTACATTCTACATTCATTTTACAATGGACAACTTTGATACACTTCAGACAAAGTGGGACATTTTTGTTGGACAATGTGTGCTTCACTGGATGATTTTTGTTGCCTTTGCTTCTTTTGTTTTGTCTCTGCACCTTGTATATTGTTTTGTCATTTATTAAATGAAACAACTGAGCTTTCAACCTACTGGGAAAATTAAGTTGAGTTTATGGGCACCTATTATTATCACCTCTTTCAAACAATTATTTAGATGTTGTAGTTTTCACACTACCTGTGTGACTAGTTTGTTACCGTCATTATCTACATTTAACAATGGCTGGCGTGTTTGCGTCCACAGCGGCCATTGAGCTCCCTCTCCCATGGCCCTGTATCTCATCACCCCTTTAGTTTAAACAAGAATTTTATTTGTTTACCCAAAACAGAACTCTGTGTGGACAGTCCTGCTCATCGACCTCTGTCTTTTTGCACTGTCCCAATCAGCTCCATTTATCTGCATTAGTCAAACTAATGGCAGCGCTGCTACCTGCATTGATCTTCACGGCTGGAGTGAGATGTGCCGCAACACGCCCGCTCATGGCTTGACCTTTGGGGGAGCAGAAACCTATCTTTGCTGATCTATTTGCGACACTCCCAGGCAGAGCGGCAGCGCAGGGCCATAAGTAATGACGACTTAATAAATGGTGACATGCTGTTGGTGCTGGAATGAGATGCCCATTGACAACGAGCTTCAAGAGGCTTTCAGCGCCTGTCGGTAAAAATAGAAGTGAACACGAGACACCATGGTTATGAGGACGCAGTGGATCTGTGTGTGTGTGTGGTCAGTGTCAGTGATATGCATCTTCATCCACTGTTAATGTCCTGCGTATGTCCTCTGTGTGGGAGAGAAAATTATTACTGCAACTTGATCCCATATGTCTGTTTTACTGAGAACATCGGAAATGTCCCACCTTATGCTTTGCGTGCACCAGATTACGACCTTACTTCTTTTCTAACCCACGCACACAGACCTCCTTATTCATATCCTATAGTCGAAGTTCAGAACTACTGCTGGCACACTGCAGTAGAACTAATGGCTCCGTCGATAACTGGAGACCAGGTTCAAGGTCTGAACAGTCATTGCTTCCTCTAACCTACATGACTTCCTCTTCCTACTCACTGTCCTGTTCCCAAGCCGCCCACTCTGTTACAGGGGGTCACACAGCACGCCTGGCTCGGCAGATGACCAGTCCTGCAGGAAAAGGTGGAGCGCTGTCAGGAAAGGTGGAAGGAAGGACAGTAGCAAAAAACCCATGAAATAACTTTTTAAGAGCAAAATTGAAAGTTGTGTTACATAGTGAATTGTGAAGGAATAGAAACAGGTACAATTAAAAAGATTAATCAAATAGACAGTATACTGCAGGTATAGACTGGGACGCCCAAGACTATACACTTTTATAGAACTAAGAAACAAGATTGATTTCCATGGGAAGCAAGCAAAGTCCTAAACTTTGTAAATCTGACGAAACATAAGTTCCGAATGATATGCGAATATCTGAGAGGAGATATCTTCTGCATTTCAGAGGCATATGATACAAATAAGTAATCGAAATTTCCAAAAATTGGATAGTGCTCTGCTCTGGTCCAAGACTGTGTTGCATCAGAACAAAAAGGACGAACTGCCTCACCAAGCAAGAGTGGTAAGGCATGGGAAAGAACTGTACAAGAGGAACATCTGTGTTGGCAATTATTATCCCTACTGAAAACCAGGAACCACACCATAAACTGTTTTATAGCATAAGGTGTCTGTAATTTTCTCTTCCAAGTATCATCAGGGGACTGAGGAAATTGAGAAATGCTCATCCATTGCAAAGATGTCATATTTCTCAACATTCGTTTCAGCTCTTTTATCCAATTTATCTTGAATAGGTGGTTAAATTCATTCTAAATCTCACAGTTCTTTTGGACTGGGAACGGGAGGTTTCCCGTATTTCATCATCACCTCTCTAAAGGTTATGGGTCACCCCCCGGGTTTACTTTGGGGTCATGCCGCTCCAAAGTGGGCATGGCACAGCTTGTGTAATCGCTCTGAGCAACTTCCTATGGTGAAATATTCATGCACTCATGTGCGCAGTTTCCGTGTCTAGTCAGGAAAAGTGCGGGAATGGGAGGATAAATAAACAACAGCGGAACCATTCTGCTACAGAGAAGAAAACTGTGTGTTGCAAATGTGTTGCAACGAGGGAGGAATGAGTTTGATATTAAAAAAGTATATAAAGTATTACCATTGTTTTTACAGAGAGTGTGGTACAACCTACTCCACTTTGCCCATAACCTTGATGGCACAGGACGGAAAGTTCACAGGAAATGTGTACTTTACCTAAAACGAGCAACTGATTCATAAAATGTAATCACTTCCCGAGGAGTGTGTCTCTGACGTAGGTGTGGAGGAGGGAGCGGATTAGCCTGTTTGCTCTGACAGCTGGGGTGCACTTGTTGGGCAACAACAGAGCCATGTGCAACGTGCATGTAATCACTTGTTCTGCAGTAAATTATAGTAACTACTGGTGCAATGTTACACATCCGAATGTTTCTTACTCAAAGATGAAAGAGTCCTTGTTGTTTAAGTTCAACGTAAGCCCATCATACAACACTGCTGATGCAGAAAGACCTTAGTCAACTTTTAAAGACTTTTCATGTCATCTTAACATAAAAAAATTGAATCCTTAGATTGTAAAATAAGATCTTTAAGGTAGAGTATTATGCCGTTTTTAGAATACTTTTACATCAGCTCATCACTAAGTTGAAAGAATTGTTCATCTTTGTTGTGACACAATTACATACAGATTTTGAATACGTAATAGTGAGAATTGTTGATCGTGTGTGCCTTTAAAAGATTTCAAGAATCAAAAGCACAAAATAGCTGAGCCTTCAAACACATATTTCAAGTTAAGACTACGGCTGTTGCCATCTTGTTACATACCTATCAAGTTAGGTCTCTACATAAGTCTCAACATCATCTCCAACCACAAACAGCTTGTATATTCTTATCTGCGTCACACGAGCCATGGACACCCAGTGAGACGCCCAACTACTTTGATATGACCATATAGTACGTTAGTACTATAAGTTTAATATAAGAATAAGAATATGTCAGCACCCATAAACTATACTAACAATAATCTTGTAAGAAAGACATTAAAGGAAAGTGAAGCAGTACTTATACATATACATCCTGTATATGTATTAAATATTGACATGCTTGTGAAACATAAAAATGATCCGCATCTGCTCGTGTTACTGCTCAGCAGAGGAGTCACATTTAATATGGCTCATATTCACTTCCAAGAATATGTGTGTTGAATAAGGAAGAGGTAGAGACATGGAAACACAGATTACTGTATTTCAACGTTTATGGTATTGCTTCACAGGGTGAACTCAAATGGGATGTTATTTCCTTTAGTTGTACAATAGGGGGTATTGTAAATTGTAAATGTGAGGTAAAAAACAACAACAATAACAACAACAACAATGAAATCTGTTAAATGTTTACAACCCTTTTCTTTTTTCTTTTTACAAGTGGAGTAATAAATGGCAATACCATATGTCTTTTGTTCTACATATATATAATAGGTACATTCATGCAGAATTTCTTTTTGGGTTTCAGCTCCCTGTCATATGCAACATTTCAAGGACTTTTTCTCATTCAAAAGATACAACAATTTGTTTAAAATTGTTAATGGCTGTGGTAACACCCCTAATTTCTTATCGCTCTGAAGCCCATTGGTTGTGAGTGTGGCAAGTGTGGGACCTCAGCAACACATGCTTCCCCACAGTTATTCTGTGCAGCTGTGTGAACAGAATAACACTTCCACAATAACAAATACGCTTGGTGCTTTATCATTGCAAGAACTCAACCAACCTGCAAGGGCATTTTACAAAGAACATACTTCACCTTAACCCAACATAACACCCATCTTTCACACAATATGGCGATGCAAGTACATGCTGAACCTCTAAATTGTTGAGTGTTATGCTAAAATAAAATGGTCAATGGTAAAAGTCCTTCAGGTCTGTCTGTTCTGACTTTTTATGAGCTCCTTTATAGTGTAACCCTGAGAAGTGCATTGCCAGTCCTCTCCATTCATTACAGTGTGTAGACAAAATGTGCTGGTATTCTGCCGGTTTTACAATGTTCATATAGAGGCCAGTGTGAACACAAACCATCTGTGCAAATAGAGTGCTCTGACAGGCTGCCGGGCTGAACGATCTCCCCCACCTGTACATAAAGCATAATACATCACCGCACAGCTCCCAGGCTTCTGAAGTGGTTGAAGTGGTTACTACCAGTCACACCCTACAATCCGGCTCCACCAGAAAGAGGCCCAAATCACTCTCAATCTGACCGGGAATAATTGGAGGACAGGCTGCATGATAATGAATGATATATCCTGTCATCTTCCCTCACTCCAGTGCAATCACCCACTCTCAAATTGATGCTTCACATTGGCCGTGCCGCGGATCCCTTGTAAATCAAGTATAATTGACAGTCTAAAGTGATGAAATGCAAAGAGGTGCAACTAAATGACTCCATCACGGCAGCTCGACGAAAACCTCAGAGGTGACCAATTATCTTTCAGCTATGATTGTCAAGGAAGAAAGAAGTTGTATTACCTACATTTTATCAAACTTTTTGATTTATTGCTAATAGACAAAGCTTAAGTAATAGAATATTTAAGGGTGTTAATTTTGAAATGCTGTGTTTGAACGGGCTATTATTACTTTCCTGGAATCTAACACAGTATGACATTAAAACATATCTATTTGCCTATAATTCAATAACAAATTTTTTTTTTTTTTTTATTCATCCTAAAAATGACATGCCATGGATACAATAAATTGATTCCTTTGGAGCACTTCTGGATTCAGGGAAGAAGGTCATTACAAAGAAGTGGATGACACAATCAAAACTAACAGGACTGGACAGAGTAATTGTGCCATGAACTTTTTTTGGATGTCTTGTGCCACTATCGTCTGTCCTCTCTGTGTCACGTTCTATGTTTTTCATTTCCTGTTTTGTTTTGCAAAAGTATATACTTTTGGCTGCAGGGAAAACTGACAAAAAACAAAACAACTGAAATAAAACTGATATAATAATCAACATAAGATAAAAGGAAAAGATGGCATTCAGACTAAATTTGAAAATGGACACATGTCGGGCCGTGATTACAGTGTTATTCAATATGTGCCGTAGTTTCTTTGGATGTCTTTTGTTAATGTTTTCTTTTCTTTCTTTTTTTTTCATTTGCTCTCTTCTGTGTTATGTTCACTATTATGTTCAGTGTGTTTTTTGTTTTGTTTTGTTCTGATGATATACATTTTGAAAAACAGAATTAAAAAAAAAATTAAATACATTAAATAACATGCATTCTGTCTCTGAGCAGGGTCACCTCTCCACAGATCTGACCTGTAATTTGGCCTAGTGTCGTCATCTGCTTGTCTCTTAATTTACTGTACATTTCCATGCCAAATATAAAGTATGCCTAGACTGTATGATTTGTGTTTTCATGTAGGGAATATAATAAATATAATCTATAATTTACAATCAGAAACCCTGGTTATAAAAGTTTTACTGAGTCAGACTCTTTAAGTGGTAAAGGATGGCTTCATGAACCCCTGTCCCAATAACTGCGGCAGACCAAAGCCATTCTGCTCACTGCCACTCAACTCCGACTAATAAAGCACAGGGCAGATGGATCCAGAGCACTGTCTACAGGGTGATTAGGTTTCATTATGGCAAATGAAACACCCCATTACATTTTACTGTCTTATAATAAATGTCTTTAAATAAGCCCCACAATTCAGGAGCTTTTTCCAACTTATAAAGTGAATGGTGGTTGTGACTTCTTTGACCTGGGAAACTGTACAGGAGGACTTTACTGAACACAAACACAAGTTGCTCATAACTGGACCGAATTGATATAATGTGTTTTCCACTTGACCAGAACAGCACATTCCACTTGAGCTAGATATTCAAATATTTGCTCCCAGTTGGATTTATCCTTTAAAGAATAACATTTAATAAAGATTTCACAAAATTACTTCCTGTAGACTGAAACAGCGTACGGGCAATAGGTGATAGTGATCTCTAGAGTAAACTTTGAGTAGTCGTTGATAGGATCTGGTAATTCAAGATTTAGACCAGACTTTAGACCAGTCTTTATTTATAAGTGAGTGGATTCAATCTGTAGAAAAAGAAAACTGAATTCTGTCAACTGGACAAAAGTTTTAAGAGCGTAGACATTTTGACACTTATCCAATAATTCAGTTCCTGTGATTATAATCTCCCTGACACTGAAACAAACACAAGCTCGAGGAGGATTTAATCTAGTTTAATAGTACTACTGATGTAGGTGTGGTTCAGTGTTCAAGATTAGTTTCACTTTTATCTCATAAGACCTGATCTGAGCTTTAGTTTTCAAGTTAAGCCTTGGTTTGGGCTTGATTTAGTTTCGTAAAGCCTGTTAAAGCTGTAATTGCCAATAAGCCAATGTTTTCAGAAGTCGATCTTGTGGAAAAAGTGTGAAAACTGTAGGTCTAGAAAACAGAGGCATTGCTGCAGTAGGTGATGGCGATCTAATGAAATAATCTTGCACTGTGCCATTTGTACAAGACAACAAACCCACTCCACCACACAGGACAATCTGTTTGGACACATCCCCAGAAATTCCATTATCAGAGTCGGTCCAGAAATGAAAGAGGGGCGGGTGGACAGTGGGCGAGCGTGGATGAGAGGAGGGGGGCGGGGACTTGTTACAAAATATGAAGTGGATGTTGTGCCCCCAACTGAGGATGTCTGGCACGAGATCAGACTGAATCCGCGGCTCCTTTTCTCGCGACAGTCACTTCGGACACTTTTGACAACTGACGCAAAAAATACAGCTTCACAAAAATGATGTCTGGTCCTGCTGGTGAGAACTGGGGCCACTTTCACATACACACAATTGTATGATGCTGTCCTGGCACACAGTGACACCAGACCAGCTTGCATTTCAATGAGGAGAGCCAAAAGATACTGTACAGTGGCAGGGGGTGCTGGCTTTGTGCGGGGCCTGTTGATGGATAAAAATAAAAGATTACAATATAGGACTGGATAGATCAAGTGTTTCAAACAGCAGGATTACAAGCAGTTTGGCAAGAAATCATACAGTTCAAGTTTAACTATTAGCGCCAAGATTTCAGTCTCACTTCCACCTTTAAGGGTTGTTCGAGCAAGGTCATCTACAGGTTGACATAATTTCATTTAATTTTTTTTGTATCTTTAGGCTTTGGTTAACTCTGCTCAACTTGAGTCTATCAATATTGCTTTATTATGAGTTAAAATCTGTAAAAAGAAAAACAGAATTTTAAGTTTTAATAAGTTTAAGTCTAATTTCACACAGTTGTGGATTGGCAAAGTGTCTCTTCTTTTTCACGTGATCCTAATATAATTTTTAATTGGTACATACATATACTGTGTTAAATTAATATATGTCCAATTTCCATCATTTTTAGAATTTAACATCAAACGTGTTTTTAAACACGATTTCTGTGAAATCTGCATGTAATCTGGGTGAGTATAAAATTAAATATACCTATATGTATTTAAAACTGTAATGGAAGATTTGCCAATTCTTGATGCCAGACACCTCAACACACAGTAGTGTATGTAACAGTACAATTCAGCCAATTGTATTTAATCAGGTCTAATATGCATTTGTTTGACCTCAGTTCTTGCCACACGCCCTGGTAGCTTTTTGACACTCCAATCCAGCTTTTAATAAAACATATGAAAACAATGCTGCCTCTGTTTTCCTTGGTCCGATCACAAGTTTCCATGCTGGTGGCACAGTAGAACCCCAGTGGTAGAATACGCCATGACTTCCTGTTTTTCGAGTGCCAGAGGGGTGGGACAATAGCTGTACATCTCCACTGGTGTTTTTCTTCAGGGCGGATTCCCTCTGGGTGATAGATGGGCAGCGTCTCCTTCCCTGTGAAGTTATCTCTCTGGATTAGCCCTGAGATCAGCGCGGTTGTTTTTGGTGGATTCTCCTCTAATCTCATGTGCTTCTGTCACATTGCGATGAAAGACAGCATGTTGGTATTGGCTTAATGCAGGGACTGACTCAGAGGCACAGGTGCACCACAGTGAAGGAGGTGACACAACTGCTGTCTGTTAGCACTCTATTATGTATATTAGAAAAGAAAATAACAGCAATAAAGAACAGTATACAGTACATGAATATGAGCAACAAATTGAAAACTATTACTTGGCTAAAGGGATTATCACTCAATGCCTCATTGAGCCTCCAGCAGTAATATCAACTTGTTTCAGCGTGCAAGACATAATTTTAGACTGAGCATGACAATTTAAAGAATGAAGCTTTTCCCAATCTAATCCTTTCAGGATAAAGGTATCAAACAGGCCCCTGAGTTTTATGCATCATTTTTTCCAAGACAGAAAACGTCAATGTCTTCTCATGTAAAAGTGCTGTGAATACTATCTGTTCTAGTTCTATATGGGATTATGTTATAACAACATCTGTCAGCAAAATATGCAGACAAAACCTCCCTCACAAAACACGACTTGCCCAATGACAAATCCCTTCTTATTTATAGTACCAGTGTCAACAGTATACAGAAACCTTTTGCAGGTTATGGGTGCCTCTATTGAGTCTTTACTTTATCATGTTAAATTATGTTAATTATTATAATAATTATTCATTCATTATGTTTTCTTTTCTTGTTGTTTTATTCTGCCAGTAAGAGCACTTGCTTATTAATTTATTTTGTTTGTGAAACTGAATTTTTGCGTGCCACAGGTTAAAGGACCAAACCCTGCCAGACAATGCCAATCATTTCTGCATGATCAGATTCAACGTTTTTTGATTACAACATAAGTAAACAGGCTTCCTCATACAGATTAATTAAAGGGGAGGTGTAGTACCTGCTGTTCTGGTGGTAAATATTGCTCCGATAGTGGTTGGTGGTCCAGGCTTTACTGGGATTGGCTCCTCTGGGGAGCAGTGCTGAAGAAGGGGATTACCTCAATCCTCTCCCTGCTTCACCCCATCCAAATCGACACTTCAGACTCAAACAAAAGCTGAGGGACTCTGGGCCTCAGGCCCCTGGCATACCGCTAATCCCATTCCAGCTGGACAACAATCCGTCTGGTCAGTGGCCCCTGTGGGGCTGTAAGTCCGGAGTAAGAAGCTTGGGGAGAAGTCAGACAGCTCGTCAGGATGAGGACTTAATTAGCCATGCAAAGTCAAGCAGCCTAATTGAAAAGATTCAATGTGAGTCCCGCCAGAGGAGCACAAGAGGGGAAGAAAGAATTTTCTGCATTTTCTCTGTTTAAGGTGTCCTATTGCCAAGTGCAGAGAAATGACAGTGATGAGGTGCCCCTGCTGGCCCTGGGATGGCACCACAAAAAGGGGAATGCTTGTAAGGTTAATTGGGCTGGACAGAGTGCCAAGACAAAGTATGAGGAAGCTTGTCTTCAAGTGTTTTGTTGGATTTGAGTTTAATGTTTCATGACAGACTTTATCATCTGGGAGAAGAGTGGAGTTCTGTCAGTGATTGTATAACAGTGTGCCTCAGGTAATAATTACAGACAACAGAATCTATGAAAAAAACCCAAAAACTTTAGACCTACCTTTAGTGCTGTATGAGAGCATGTCAATAAAATATTCCTGAGGAGAGATCCCTGTGTTTGTGTACTCAGCCTGAGCCCATGTCAAAGCTCCATCAGCGCTCACAGACAGACACAGCACACACAGCTCAGAGAAATAAAACAGAAACTCTGCTGACCTCTTTCTCCATCAACACTGAGTTAACATGCCATCGCTGCTCCACCATAATGTGTTTGGAAATGTTGCACTCGCACCCCCTCTTCCACTCTGTAATGTAGTGTAATGCATTTTGGTGCTCGACCCCCATCCCTCAGCTCCATAATGTGTTTGAATACAGCGCCTTACCCCAAACACAGTGTTTAAAGAATGCCACACTTTACCTCTGCGGCACCAAACAAGGTTCCTTTTTGTATAATTTGTTCAACGATTCCAGCCACTCTGACGCCACTTTTGCGAATTAGGCTGAATTGTCCTAAAAATATTACCTGCAAAGAAAACAATGCAGCCTCACAAGTTCCTCTTGTTTGAGAGTGGTGTTTGTAACTAACATTTTATGTTATTCACTGTGTATGTTTTGCTTACTTCTTAAAGTGGAACTAAACACTAAATCCACTTTGTTTTTGCTGCTAAACTGTGCACAAACTGGATTATACTAAAAAGTATAGTTTGTGGTCGTGTTGAACCCGATTTACTATTGAAAAATGTGTATATTATTTATTCTGCTTTGGAGTTTGACGCAAAATGACAATTTTTTGCCCATGTACATTAAACATTTTAGACAAAGCAATCTACTTTATATAATGTCTTAGCAAGACATGATCGCCACTTGCGTGAACACCGTTAGGGCCAAACCGGAAGTCCCTTTACTACAAGAGTGCGGATCATAGACATAAAAAGAGGCTAAAGTGGGCGGAATGAGGTGAATACATACCAAAGGACGGATCACTGCTGTGGAAGTAAGAGGCTCCCGGTGTCGGTCTGAAGTAGGTGAGTGAGCAATAACTTTGTAATTTTTATGTTTTTAGTAACGAAACAGTAGCTAACTATATCGTAATGCACCTTTAGGTCTGCTTGTCTGCCTAATTATTTTACATACCTTAATAGTACGATATCTACAGCATTTCTCTATCCAGGCCTTTGTTCAAGAGTAAAACAAGTTTTTAACAGGACCACAAGCAAAACAGTAATGAGCCAAGCATAAACTCACACTCACACTGCAGTTTAGCAGCTTTGAAATGTGTCTTTAGTGTATGTGTTTAGTCCCACTTTAAACAGGGTGGAAATCATTTTTGGATCAAAGACATTTGACGTGTAAAACTAATTTGTAAAATATGTTATCACTTTTATATTAATAGGAGTATGCGCCTCAAGCGATCTTTGCATGAACTTCCAAACACAGCCAACATAGTTTTGAATTCAGTTGCTCTAGGCTCAGTCTTTCATAAATATTTGTTTTGTTTTTCCAGGTCACATGTTTCTTTGGATGACTTTCACATGTTTGTTACCTACTTAATAATATGGATCTGGTCCTTTGCGCTTCTTTAAAGCATTGGGTGTATAAATGTCCATTCAAAAGAGTTAATGAGTTTACGGTAGTTCAGCATAAATCATGTCATGTTTAATTATTACATGTGAGGATGCTTTAATAATGTGATGTGTACATCAACTGGACTGTACAACAATAAAACAGAAATACAAAGCTACTGAAATAATAATAATGACAAGGCAATAAGGAGGCATTACAATCAGCCCAACAACAAAACAACCGCCTTAAAACCAGAGGGCTACAGCTTTGATGATGTTGTTTTAAGGGTCTCGTCTTCTGTGGCTATTTTAAAGAACTGCAATAGATCCATTTCACATGTACAAACAATCTTTGGTATGGTTTGTTATCATCACAGTAATCTCATGTCAGCTTAATATCAAATTGAATGCTTCTGGAATCAGCTGAAATAATAGTGGCCGTGTTTCAAGCAATTAACCTTTCCCACTGTGTAAATGGCTTGGGGGGTAAAGAAGCAGGGAGCCAATGGTGGAATGAGTGAACGTCTGACTGTGAGCTTCATCCAGGAAAAATACACGGCACGTTTCAGAGAGGCCCCATCTGAGCTGTCTGAGGTCTGGAGGTGTGCAGAGGGAGCTGGTGTGGTCCTGGAGTGTCTCTGTGGGGGAAGGGGAGTGATGGGTGGAAGCGTCTGGTGTGCGGAGGGAGAGGGAGGTAAAACATTAATAAAAAGCAAATCAGTCAGGCTTGACATAAACACTCCTTTGTTCTTTAATGTGATGGCAGCAGCCACACAGTTGGAAACATGATCCATGGGACCCCCCCTTACAACACTCCATCCCTCCTATAGCTTCAGCAGGACTGCATACACTCACGTTTCTAGGGCTCGTTGCCAACTGCATTTTCTGTCGCTCATATAGGCAGATACTTCAAGGCTTACATGAGAAATGCCAGACCCCCCCAGCCCCATAAAAGAATAGACGTAATCATAATAAAATTGTGAATATATTTATTAGGCTAAGATATTAAAAGATTTGAATCATAACGTGGCACAGTGGCCAATTCTACATTTTCCAGCCCTTAATCACTATTCAACTCAAAAAAAAAAAAAAAAAAAAAAAATTCTCATGCATTACAATTTCAAATTTTGATTATAGAGTGGTTAGCACACTTGCCTCACAGTTGGAAGGTTGAGCGTTTGTCTTCCCGCATTACGGGGGCTTTCTTTGTGGAGTTGTACTTTCTAGCTGATCTGTTTGGGAATTTTCACATGTCCTCTGGGTTCTCTGATTTTCCCCAACAATCTAAAACATGCACAGTAGGTAAAACTCCCACAGCTATAGTTCTGACCAAGATCAAGATCAAAATCTGGATTTGGGTCCCTGGGCCCTTCACTGCGGTTGCCCACTGCTCCTGACAGGTTTCCCCCGCAGCACTGAATGGGTCGAGTTTCTCTTTGTGGAAAATATAGTAGTATAAATTAACCTTAACACTCTTGCAGTGTTATGAATTCCTTTATATCAATTTTTAAAAATCAAAGGTGTTAATACAAATGGTAACAACAACTATGATGATTTTTATTTTATCAACACAAAAACTCTTTTTGTTTGCTTTTTTTTTTGCTTTTGAGGTCTCACAAAACTGTCCCGCTATATTCCTTTACTCCTATCATCTAACTTCAAGTCTAATACCTTGATAATGGGGCACTGTGTCTGATTCAGGTCTGCAGGAAGAGACCCATAAAATTACCTCCCTATGTATCAAGGGCCATACCGCAAAGCCGCACCTCAATCACACACAGAAAAAGGTCTATTGTAACAGAAGTAAGTGATCCGACTTAGAAAAGAGGGATCATAAGGAGTGATATCCCTGAAAGTACGACTATTGCCCAGAGTTAGAAAGCTTGAAAGAAATTCAGGTCAAGCCCTTTTCTGTCTTTACAATCTTAGAGGAATCTTGAGAGAGAGGGAGATTATATATTAACCTCAAGTGTGTAAAATAAACTTGTGTCAAAGATGTTTAAAAGGGTTTTCAATCGGTTACACTTGTCTTTGTCTTTTGGTTGAGGTGATGAAAATAGTCATATACTAATCTTTGACCTATTCAAGTTTGTAAAAAGATCTACTGGGTGGATTTATGTTTACATTTTAGAAAGGGCATCAGGTCTAAACAGATTAGGGGAGTCAAGGATAAGTCAGATTGGTATGCTTGAAGTAATATAGTCCATGGTATTCCAAAATTGGCCAAAAGTTGCTTCTTCCCACCATGTAATTAAAGAAAATGTTAGGGGAATTAAAACTCGTCCTTACTGACTGTATCTGCGAGCGAATAGTTGTCAGTCCTCCACATCAATAGGTGCTGAAATAGGCTTCAGTCCACCACAGACTCTGCCATGAATACATGGAGAAGAGGAATGAATGTTATATGTTTAAAGCTGTTTGAAATAGTTTCTTTCAGGGTTTTCTTGTCTTTGTCTTATGAGAAAAACTGGGTGATGAAACCTGGCAAGAAACTATTCGCTACAACGCTTGAATGATATAACGACAAGTCACATTGCAACAGTGGTAGTCGGTGACCCCAAAAGTCACAGGTAAACGGGTCACGAGCTTCCTTTGCTGCTGAGGTCTCTAATGGCCAGAAGGTCGGCAAGTCGTGTTTGTCCTCCCGGATGCAGGGACAATGGAGCTGGGTGCTGATGGACATAGGGAGGCAGGTAGACAGATAATTAGATGGATGAGGAGACACATGGCCGAATGTTATCAGCAAAGAACAACAGGGAAGCTCACAATACGCCATGGAGCCGCTTGACCTAGTCTCTTTGTAGCATCTGCAGAGATTCACATTTAAAAGTTGTGTCCTACATTCACAGCACAAATAGTTCTTGTGTGCAGATATGTTGGACCTAAAAATAATTTAGAAACACTGATCTGGATTATCTGAGTAGTAACAACTCAGTTTGCAATCACTAAAGGAGATTTTACACTTTAATTTAACAACGTAATCGCTAGTCAGATAAAGTCAGCGCACATAAACCGCCATAAAGTTTAGGTAAATTACAAATGGATTACAAATCAGTGGAAACCCCCAAACAGCAAAAAGAAGCAGCATCCTTCAGCAATCAATATTTTAAATTTGATCAAGTTTAAGGTATTCCTAAGAGAGTTGATATGTTTATTTAATAAGATGAATTGCATTAAGTGAGACAGGCTATGATTTATTTAATTTAAAATGGAAGAGAGCCAGAGGGATGATTCCAGAAGGGGGGTTATTCTTGTCTCTTCAGGCAAATAGTCAAATAATAGAAAGCAAAATTAAAATATTTCTCAGCCAACAATTGTAATTAATTCCATTATCTAGCGTGAGAAACGATCAGCACCCTCTTATTATTTGTTTGACAATCGTAATTAAGTAAAACTGCAAAAGATGTTTCCGATGTTGAGCAAAAGTGCTACCACATTTGCAGACCCACAAACCAAGATTAATGGACAGCCTTTGATTTTAATTCCAAACAGGAGTAGCCAACCGCACATAAATGTTTGTTTAATTACCAACGAATGAACAATAAATCTATCGACGCATGGTCCAGACAGTGACTTCGGGCCAGTTGAGCCCAGCAGAAGTGATGGCTTTTGTGGTCCATATTGATCTGGGACCTTTTCATTAACACTGAGCGATGGTTGTGCAACATGGCTCAATCCCGAACCAGCATTGACCCAGTTGTCTCTCAGAACACGTCTGCGAACGTCCATCGTCACTGTCATTGGCCTCCAAACTGCTGCCATGTGAGCACCGATCGATTAGTAGCGTGGGCAATAGACCCCATCCAAAAAGACACATTCATCACCCTGCTGCCTTTTCTATCAATTCTCCATTAACAGGAAATTAAACTCAGCAGCTTTACACTCAAATGATTTACATGCTTGGGTTAAAGCGCAAGGACAATAGATGTGGAAGGGAATTCATCCACAACAGCTGGAGTGTGATAAAACAACAGGAGACAAATAATGCAGCATGTAAAGCGCTGGGACAAGATGTTCAAGCTCAAAAACATTGTTCTGATGTTGGAAACAAACATCACAATACAAACTTGATCTCAATGCGAAGGGAATTTTAATTATAAATTAAAAAAACAACAACAACAAAATGATAATTTTTTGAGAATTACCATGTGTTCTTTTACTATATTTCTGATATAGACGAAGAACACCATTCTAAAACTATTCAGGGAGATTTACGTTTTATCCTTTTTATGTGTTTTTTTTTTTTTTTTCCAGTATCAGTGCTAGTTTAAATTAATATTTAGTTCCAATTTTATGGCAATAGATTTTCAACCCTACAAACTACTGATGAAGAGTTGATGAATTTGTATTTTGACAGTTTTAAATCCATCATCTTCTGTCGACTTATTGAACCACTGAGTGAATAATGTGTAAGTGGCATCAGTCAAACTGTCATTCTGGAGGTTATGAGAAATGATCAGCCCATACACTGAGAATGAGAAACACTTGTATGTGTCCTCAAGAAGTGAGTTAAAGCACTGGTTCAGTTGTGATTGTAGGCTACCTTTATTAAAACAGAAGAGCACAGGCTATTGTTCCTTTAAATGGGCACTGACTATTCTGGTGGTGTGTCCGCAAACTCCTCTGAGATGTTATTGCTTTGCCAGGAATTATCCACAGTATGATATTAAACTTACTATCTTACATTTATTTGAGTTCATGTGTTTTATTGCCAAAAGAGTACTTGGACTATAGCCTCTCCTGCTGGTCTTCATAGAAATGGATATGGCATATTGTAGAACATTCCAGGCTGTTGGACCCTCCACAGGAAAATGTATACAGTGTACCTTAAACTACACATATTGAATGATTTTATCATAATGTCATTGTGTATATAGTTAATACATTATATCTGAAGAGTCAACACCATAATTTTCCCCCCATGATGTAACAAACCACACTACATTTACCTTTCTCTTACTTTGTGCAAACACCTTCTCTCCTTCCTCCCCAGTGACCCTGTCCAACAGACAGGAGCAATTTTCTGCTAATTGGGCCTCAGGAAATTGCTCCTCATTCTAATTTAGTGTTGGACAGCCATGAAGACATGTGATCCACTGCTCTCTCTCACTCTCTCTCTCTGAGCTGTGGGTGGTGGTGTGAAGATGACTGCTATGGACTTTCTGCCTCTCAGTAAAATGAAGTAGTATGAGCGGAGACAAAGTGGAAAGGTTAACTCACCGTGGAAACCAGATGTATTAAATAGGACATGGTTTAGCAGGTCGAACAGTGGCAGTCTACACACTTGTATAGCTCATCATATTATTAAGGCATCTACAGTTGGATTGATGAGAGCTTCTAGGCACAGCTGAAGATCTAATTATATCACTGATCTGCCCACCTGGGTTGGGGTTTTGCACTAAACATGACCTCGCGTAATGAACATGTGTAAATAAAAAAAGTATTTACTTCATAATTTTAGGTAACGTACCAGCTATGCTATCCAAACAACAATTGAAATATCGGGGTTATTATCTCTGATAAAAGCTCCAGACAACCCCTGGTGACTGACATCATCTGGATCCAATGGCTCTTATCTGACAGAATGCGTCACCTCGGGATTGGAAAGATAACATTAATTGCCACATAATGGCAAAACTAACATAATAACAGCAGCATCGGTGTCAGAGTAAACTCTGTTACCAATTACTGAGCAAAAATCTGTGAAAATCAAAACCAGGTTTAGATTTTGAACATTGTTAGAATATGTGTCCATTTTGACCCTGTCATCTTCTAAAAAAGTGCTCTAAGAAATCTCCCAGCATTAAATTTGACAAAATACATTTTTTTGTGCTTTCTGCAGCAAAACAGTCAATTCAAATATAATCTGTCACAATTGATCTAACCATTCAGTGGTGGTTGTTTAAGTGAATTAACAGACATGAAATCTGAGGCTGAACAGAGCTTTGAGGGGAAACAAATCCTTTCTGAGGCCTTTTTTTCTTCTTACAGACAAGGTACTTTTTTGCTCTTAAATAAATAAACAAACCATTTCTTTCACAGTAATGAAAATAGCACTTGGTGATTTTTGGATATATTTGAGTTAGCCCTAGCTTCACATAATTCATTATGATATGGCATCAAGCCAAAGTACAGTTATTTAAGATCCTGTGGTAAAAGCTTCAGTCGTACAAATATTTGAAACATTATAATTTTTAGGAAAACACATTCAAATGGTAAGGTTCTTTTATGTTTGTGTGTAAGCAATGCCAGAGAGTGGACCATGAATGACTTTCAAAAACATATCTGTCCCCTGAGGGCCCGCTGTGACCCATGAACAAGGTTCATTTGCATGAGGGGATCAATACACATGCATGTTTCAGTACACATCCCAGAATCCCTGACACAAATACTGACATGCCACCAATCTCATCATACTTTAAAAACTGTTCAGTCAAGAGCCCTTTCTAAAACCAATCACTCACATAAACCAATGTATTGTATTTTAAAATCAGTCTAATATAGCTATACAACTATAGCTATGAACTATAAAAATAGGAAACAAATACAATATCTTATCAGTAGCTGCTTACTGATGTCAAATGGTGCTTTAAAAATGTGAAATGATAACAAATCGCCCAAAGCAAACAGCTGTGAATGAAGTCTCCATCAATCATGCAGATAGGTATGTGCCCCTGGGGGCGTTGCAGCAGGACAGTGGGTGATATAATAAAGAGGACTGATCAGGTTTGGGAAAACTTATTACAGTCTGTGTGGCCTCCCAACACTTTACACAGTCAGTAAACCGCCTGTGGTTCTCTCACCGTGCAATAACAGCACAGTTTGAAACATGGATTTAGAGCTGCAGGGGGCAAGTCCTGGAGTTACTGCTAAGAGTAATGTTAAAGTGTATCTATCATAACAAATGGAGGGACATCCACAAAAAAGAGTTATAGCCCTAAGTTAAAGTAACCTTGGTTGTTGTGTTTTTATCACAGAAGATTTTTGGAATTGACTTCAGTTTTGTTTTTTTCTTAATTGAAAACAAAATTGTGCAGGAATTGTCATAGAATGAAACTAGCTAAGAAGAAAGGTTAAACATTTTGAAAATATAGACTTTTTAAAGTTTTCTTGTCAAGTCAGACATAGGTGGTGTAAATTGTACTCTTAGCTTTTTGATATGATCATGTTGTTTTGTAAACCCAGTCTGATATCGACTGAAAATGCTCCACTTAAATAGGCACTGGTTTGTCCGATCTTATGTATTAAAAAACCCTCCGGAAAAAGAAGCTGATATTCCACTTGGGTGGTGCTGAAAATACAGAAAGGAGGAATGTTATGGGTTTATGGATGTCTTGTCTCACCTGTCAGAGCTGGAGAAGATATACTCGCTATGAAGTTTAATGAAGAGTCCAGAGGTTGTGAATGATCTTTCCATGTTGTGAGGTTACAACTGTTTTTTTCAATTGCAACACCTGTTTCCTCTCCTATTTTATCACTGTCTCTGTTTGCATGGGTCTCTAGAGGTGTGACATTTATGTGGATCAAATTACTTAAAAGAAAATTCCAAGTGTAGTTAATGAAGAGTTTACTGTTCTTTATGTTACTGTAGTACTGTGCATTAAATGAGAACAATGTGTAGTCTTTGACCAGTATCTGACCAGGCATACCGTACTCTCTTTTGTCATTTGAGCCTCATAGCCCCTGACAGGAAACATATTGCAATTCCTATTACACGCCTGAAGCCACCATTACAGGTTAGCTTTTGAAGGCTAGTCCTTTGCCCCAGCATCATCAACTACATCAAGCCCCTACACCTGAGAGCTCGGAGGGGCAAAAAAAACCCCCAAAAAAACGCTGTTACTGTCTTGATACCTTCCTACCTGTCATTATGTTGCTCAGGTAATGCACTCAAAATGGTTTACAGGGCATTGGGGGCTTTAAGTACTCATAATCAGACTCCTTCATATATCACACAAATCCCCCAAGGTGAGGTGCAGCAGTGACCTTTGACATCAGGGGTCAGATGACTAATTAGCCAACACCTCTGTGGCGCTCTGGAATGCTGTACGCCGAGGGGTGGAAACGCAGTGGGATCTGTCTGTTCCCCACACTGGGATTACAAGTCCTCACAGGAAGATACTGGGAAACAGGTGATTATCGTACAGGCTATTCATGGGTTGCAGCTTCCTGTTTGGAGGCAACATTTGGAGGACTTTTGACAATTTTTTGTTTTGAATTGTTATTTGATATGGCAACAGTCCTAATTTGGCATTACTCAGGAACTTTGGATAGACGATATGCACTTCTATCCAACCAAGGACAACACAACTGATAAATAGCTTTTCGTCTTTTTTTTTTTCTTTCTTTCAGTTTTTTATTTTTATTTTTTGCTTACATTTTTATCCATGGAGCTGCTGTCGCTCAAATTTATTTTCAGTTTCCATTTTGCCGTATCTGTAGTTGCTTTAGTAGTGCTAACGAATTAAGGGCAATCAGGGCCAGCCATGCCATATAAGCGGCTGCTTAGGGCCCCAAAGCCACCAGAGGGTCCCCAGTAGTGCCTAAAATTGTATTACAAATAATGACAAATATAGCATAGCACTGGATAATATTAATATTCACCAGAAAACAGCCTAACAACACCAAACATGTACAGCATTAAAGACTAACGTTTCATGCTTACAAAAACTTGATGGATGTGATAACAATTGCGCCTTCTGAATCGCGAATCACCAATAATCAAGTCCAATTGGTAGTGTAGTGGCGAGGTTCCTCAAGATAAATTTTGCTTAGGGCCCCCTGAAGGCTTTGGTTGACACTGCCCACTAAACTGCAGTGTCCCTGTTGTTTATCTGGTTTTCTACTATTGTTTATTGCTTGTCTTTTTTATGTCAGTAGTCAACAAAATAGAGCAGTTTCATTTATTACTCGTTGGGCTGTCACTAACAATTATTTCAGCAGTCGACTAGTCATGCCAGGTGCTGAACAACTGCAAACATGAAAACATAATAATAAACATAGCCACATTCATTATAATTTATCACAATTAAATGCTGAGGCAAATAGGGGTTATATTAAAATGTTGACATAAATGTGTGTGAATGTGTGACCTAAAATCTTCACAGGGGTCATCAGGTACAGTGTAGTTCAATGTATTTTGATGGGCACTATGGGCTGACTCTGTAATGACTTCTAATGCTCAGTGTCCTACAGCAGTCCATTGGCTTTTCAAGGGCATAATGATAGTCAATGGCCGTGCATTACATTTCAGTCCATGGGCCCCATTAGGTCCAATAGTGTCTTTCATCTTCAACGTTCGAGCTTGCAGCCAATAAAGGATCCTATGTCATTGTCAAAACTATGTCTCTATGGTACAGAAATCAACTCCAGGCCACCTTGACACAGAATTCAGTGTGATTGATGGTAATTGCCTTTTGCAAAATGCCACGGCCACAAAAATACTCTTTACCTTCCTCTTTGCCTTTCAGAAGCCAGAATACTCAAACCTAATAGAAAATCACAGTCATCATCTGCAATGCACGACACATTCCGCTTTTTCTAAATGGGTTTAATTATGTAGATTATATTTTTCAATTGGTTTGGCCTATTTGGATGCAGTGGCGGTGGCACAGCGCTGGACGGGTTTTAGAGGGGATAAAAAGACTATTGTGTGTGTGAGGATGGATGGGTAAAATATATAAGGAAGGCACTTGAAACCCAAACCAGATGTGTGCGTGAGTGTTGTGTATGAGTGTATACATGAGAAAAGAATGGCTGAGCAAACATTACTTTGGACGGTAAAACTTTAAGAGTCTGTTCTTTGGAACTATTAAAATACACAATAAAAAGAGTAACAGTGGATGATCAAGTGCTACTAAGTCTCAGTATTTCTTAATTACACTTTTACAATTCAGGAACTATGACGATAAATTGTCTGTAAATAATCCAATATTGTCAAGACCCAGTTCAGAATGAATGAGATGCTTTGGAAAGAGCAAATGGGCAAAATAAGGGGTGTCTGAACTATGGCCAAAAGTGACCCTAAGACTAATATCAGTTGGCTTCCAAACTGTTCCAATTAACCAAAAGTATTTTTTATAGTAAAATTAGAAATATCTTGCTATCATGACCTTTTTGATGTTTTTAGATTTTGATGTCAAAGGTTTAAGGTGTGGTGGCTCATCAAAACTACGTCAAATGCAAAATTTGAACGATTTTGAATGATTCACTTCAAATGTCGTCTGTGGCCCTCTGGTCCGTATTTGTTTCCAAATGTGGCCCTCTGTGGAAAAAGTTTGGACACCCCTGGGGGAAATGATTTAGGCCTAAATTATAGGCAAAATGGGGGGAAAAACAGAAAAAAAAGATATTACCAATTTATCCTGCACAGTATATGTTTACTGAAAAAAAAAAACCTTTCAGTTTATGCTGGCTTTGTAATTGGATATAATATCTTACCTTTTCCGTAAATATCACCAGTCCTTTCACATCAGCCACTTTAAGGCAAAGAAAAATGTATTTGAGAAAGAAATGAAAAAAGTTCTGGCTGAGATTAGAACAATATAAGCCAAGCTCCTCATTCTGCCTAAATGTCCCCTCTCGCTGCACCTTGAAAATTTCCATCAACTGCAAATAAAATTGCTCCAGGTGCTCCAATGAAAATGACGCTCCAGTTTCCCCAAAAACTGTGGCCAAGGGCTGTTAAACAAGGAGGCGTGAATTGAGCCAGGCTTTTTGCAGCGTCCTGCAGAACTGGCCAGCGCAATAGTCTTATGCATGAGTGTTTTATTGACAGGTGGCTACTAACTATTCTAACACATGGCACATTATTGCTAAATGAATGACAGAAACATGAATATACATCCCAAGGTGTTTTAAAATAAAGACGTACTTATGTTACAGAAATAAAATACACACCACTTGATTCAGAAAAATCACTTTAAATGTATTCCAAGTAGTTTTGCTTGTAGTAAAAAATATTGTGGCTATATTGAATGCAATAAAAAAAAAAAAAAAAACAAATCTGTATATTTACTATGGGCAGAAAAGGAAAGCCTTATTTTGTTACAAGTAACCTAGAAATTAATTATTATTAGCCAAAGAAAAGTAGTACTGTATTGTAAGTGGTAAGAGAAATTGAAACATTAAAGGATCTAATGTTTCAATTTTTAACTGGCATTAAAAGTTACCTCATGGAGACAAGCACGTGACGCCAAAAGGCAAAATTACAGGTCAGGGGACTCATTTACAAAAAGCATGCCTTTGTACATTTGTACAGAAATATTATGCACAAGGCTTTCCATACTAGGTTTTGATATATAAAAATACATACAGTCTGGTCCAAACACTGTGAAAGTTGTGCATCACGGCTTTCAGAGACAAGGCAGGCGGAGATCGATGCTTAGAGAGACAAGAAGTGAGCAAGTTTGTGGAAGTTTGTGTTTTGTATGAAAGTAAACTTTTGGTAAGAGTTCCATATAAAGAGAACCCTGATCTTTGGAGAGGCAACCCCGCGCTCAATAAGAATATTTTCAAGGTTTCTTAAGCAATTCAATACCATAGTTTAATACCATAGTTTGGAACATTCAAAGCAAATCAATAACATCTCTGTGGAGACGAACATGTTGGTGGTCCCTCAAACAGAAAAGTGGCATAGTGTAAGTTTTAATACTCTTTCGGTGTTTCTGCTTGGTAATTCTGCTTGTCTTTGGTGGTGCAAGTTGCATATTGGAAAAAAACAAACTAAATGTATAATACGTATTTATATTGCCCTGAGTAATTGCAAGTTGTTGTTTTTGTTGTTGTTGGTTTTTTTTTTGGCATTTTTGAATTGAAAAGTAAACACATCTCTTGCACCCTACCTTACTCAAATGCTACCAAAACTCATTTTAAGTAGCCAGTCTTTAACTTCTCAGTGCACCAGTGCCAGGGACTTGAAACTCGATCAGAGGAAAAAAGGGCACCTCTTCTTCGTATGGAAAGCGTTAGGTGAGCAGTAAACTCTCCTGTTGGAACTGATGGGAACCACCTGGGCCGTCTGAGCAACAACCCTGGAACAGACGACTCCAAAAGACTGAATACATGATGAAGACTGAGGCAGCACAAATCAAGTGCACTGATCAAACAGTCCAATACCAGCAACAGGCACACCACGTCTGGACCAATGACGCAGATATGAAACCTAGAGCACTACTTCAAAGACATGGCACAAACAATATAACGGACAACAGGAACTGGACACATTAATCATATCATCAACTGTAAACATCCAATAAACAAGGTGATGGCTGCATAAATAATCCAAAATCAGCACATAATCTACAAAGACTTCATATTAACAAATGCAAATGTGTGCAACATGCTGCAGGTGTTAACAACGGACAAGATGCAAACAAATCAAGAAAGATTACAAATTGCTTGCATACCATCAGTTTCTCTGTGGTAATTTTATGTTCTCTAAAAGGTTTAGTGAGGTAACTGTGTGGTAGTTTATTTGAATGTGGATCCAGATTAATGTTTGGAGTTTTTTTGAGACATGAACAATTGGCTCACCATTTTAAGAATTCTTTTGAGATGAATGTCTTTATTGTAGCTGGGGAAGAGAGATGGAAGAAATTTCACCAAATTGTCAGAGCCAGACTCAAACCCACGAGGTTTTGGCTGGCTACACGTAAAGCTTGGCATATGTACACAGCAAACAACTTTAAGTTTAAGGTTTTTGTATGTGCACCTTAACTAAAAGTAATAGTTTCTGCCAGCAAACATAAACTGTTTGATGAGGGGGAAAACAGTTTTTGAAAATTTGAAAAAGTAAGGGCTACAAAACATTGTTCAAAGTATGTTTACAAAGAAAACTTCAAAGAGCCATGGACTATAAAACAGAATTTTGACTTGAATATCTAAAACACGTGCCTCTATTTCTGTCTTTACTGCACAAATAGAGTTGCTATAGATTTGCAATTTTAAAATAATTGTATTTACAATAATTGATGAGGTTTGATCTTTAATTTCCTCTTGGCAAAGACTTTGAGCGGAAATGAAACCTAATAACTGTCGCTCACTGTGGTCTTGGGAGCCACTGAATAAAATACACTTGTCACTTGCCTACTGTTCATACATATACTCAAATGTTTGGCTATGACCAGGAACATGTGTCACCGTTTTGGCCTGTGCTTGTTCGGTCAAATGTTCCACTGCTATACCCTCTACTGTACGTTGCTGTTTTTAGCATGTACGCCTGTACTAATAGGTCTGTCAGATGAGATGCTGTTGAGAGCAGTTGTCATAGTCTAATGTCCGAACTGGCAGCATTCACTTTCCACTTGTTCTCCCCAGAGACAGTTTGACCTGAGAGGAGTCACCACAATGTGCCCAGTGGATCAACCAACACACAACCACACACACAGCTGGTGTATGGGAAATGTACCAGGCAGTTAGTAACTTTCATCACTTCAGGCTGTTACTAAAACAATTTGGGAAGCGTAATGGGTAACTTTAATTACTTACAACACTGAATTTATGTTTAAAAAACAAAAACATTATATTGACACATCCATTAAGGCAAGTTTGGAAACAAGTGAAAGTAGAAAGTAGAGACATAAGCAAAAAGCCAGTTAAAAGCAATAAGTTGACAAGTGGTTAAAATTAGAAACAGATTAATCACTAAAGGTTATCTAACTCACTCATAAATTGCAATTTCCTTCAAAAAAATGTCAAAATAACAATGGGGTTTCCTGTATGCATGTTATGTCCTGGTACATGCGGCCCTGATATATTATCTTGTGTGCGAATGCAAAATCTTTAAGGTCATTTGGTCACACACACAGACAACACAACTAATTGAAAAATTCCTGTTGTGGACATGGGGCTGAGTACACACCAGCGCCAGAGGACAGGACCTTCAGCTTTGGCTAAACAGGAACCCAGCATGGCAGCCTGTTGGCCAGCCGCAAGCCTCTGACAAAGAAAACATGCACGTATTATTCCAACCAGAGGAGACTGCAGGGGCTGTTTGGCCTGTTCTGCAGCATGGTTAGCTCAGGTCGTGAGTGATCGTAGAAAAACTGCTATTGTCTGTGGTCTGCACAAGCTACACAGTGCACGCTTTCACTGGAAGAGAATGAAAGTGACCTCACCACGGAGCAGACTGAAGGAAATATCAAACCAGACGTCTATGTCAAATGTGAGGCCCAGAACAAACACATCTAAAAATAGTAAAATGTAACAATATCCTCATATTTATTCTACACATGTTCAAGTCTTTTTAAAACTATATAATTTTGTTGAGCATTGTCTTTAATAGTCGCTCTGAAGAAAGAATGATTTGATGTATGATTTATGCTGTTGTGAATGATGCCACCGTTATGTTGGACTTGTCATTATAGTACCACTTCCTAAGGTCATTGGATGTTGTACACTGCCCCTGTCTCATTAAATAAACGAAACAAAATGAAACTAAACAAAACTTTTAACTAAAGAAACTAAACTTTACACTAAACAGAAGTGGGTGAAAAATGTGGATTCAAGTTGTATTAAAAGAAACAGTTAAATAATAACTACTAAATAATATTACTTTAAAGTAGAAAGAAATAGTTCCAGGAAATTACTCAAGGATAGAAAAGGTATTTGGTGGTATTTTGGTAATTACTCATGTAAGAGTAATTGTAAGAGTACTGGTAACTCTATGGATTGATTTATAACTTGAAATAAATGTAATTATGAAATTATGCATAAAACACGTTGTTTTCAAATAATAGACTACAAAAAATGAGAAAAACTAAATCATACTTTGAGGAGAGTTCAAATAATAAAAATAATTTTATATTCTCAACATAACTTTTTGTCACAAAGCCTACTCACAGTGGGAAGAGTAACCAACACGTTTACTTAAGTAAGAGAACTGCAAAATATTAAGAGAGTAAAACATATAATAATATGACAACTACTCTAAGAAGTAAGTTTTCTGAAAAAGTTATTCAAGGAAAGGCATTTGAATACTTCCCCCCTGTCTCTAATAAGCCTCTATAGAGCAGCACATACGAGCGCACACACACGTCCCACACAGCAGTACCTGCCCTTGCTGGTGAAAGGAAAGTGTTACTGCACAGTCCATATACTATGACCTTAAACTTCAGTAGTTCTCCTTTAGCAACACTTCTCAGAACAAGCCAATTAATGTAAATGTTATTCTCCTGCCGCAGTCACAGTCCGTCAAATAAAAGTGCTCTGAAATAAAAATGTATTTCATCCATCTTTGTCTCAAGGAGTTTTGTTAATGAATACATATCTGGAGTTTTGGATGCAAAATAGAGGGAAATTTGTGAGCTTTCTTTTTGTAAATAATTTAGGGTCAAGGACAGTTATCCATTTGCTAAGTTCTCTTGGACAGTGTTTATTTAAACTGCTTTCTGACTGTGGCCCACCGAGGCAACCGCTGTTGTGATTTTGGGCGCTTCAGTAATAAATTGAATTGAAATTGAATTTATTGCTCATGAAAAGTATTGAGCGCATGGGGAACATTTTCTGTCTGTCTACAGCTGCTGGTAAAGCTTGTCCCTTTGTTGTGTTTGCAGAGCTGGTTGCCCAGAGGACTAGTGGACGGTCCTGGTTCCAAATGAGTCACTCGACATCGGTGCTGGCTCAGCAAGCTTTGAGCCCGCTTCATTCTGCTCCCCTGATTGCATTGGCCTTCTGTCCACCTAACCATTGATTCCCATGTCCCAGCCCAGCGCTTTCTGTTTGTTTAGCTCATCTGTTAATACCTACAACTAAAGCTGAGTCTCACCGGTGTTTTACCTGTTTTAGTGAAGAGGTCAACGGGTTTAAGAGCAGAGGTTTATCAGAGGCGACAGATGCATGGAGCCTGGACGATTTTGACGGTTTGACTTACTTTCGTTGCAGAAACCAGCCATTTGAAGAACACAGAGGTCAGGAGGTGCTTCTTTCTGCCTCCACTCCAGATATCTATCAGTTTGACTTAAGCTTGATTATTGGGATTTGGAGGAAACACAAAGGTTAAAGGGGTTAAAGGCACATAAACATCCAACACACAAGGTAATCCTGAGAGACGAACCATAACCCAGGGGTTAGCTTAAGCTTCAACTGCCCCTAGAGCTGTGTGGATATGTGCAAAGACACTTGATATATGCTTTGACTGACGCATTACAACACCAGCGCCATTGTATTGGTAATAGTCTTTTGTGTTAAAAGCATGCCTTTGATAATGATCTGTCTTATTTTACAATAATTTTTCACTTTCATTACATGTGTAGTTGATGACTCACTGACACTTGATCCACTGCAGTTTGTCTTTAAGGAATCCTCCATCAGTACTGTGCCATCAGTCTTGCTCAGCTTTTGGACGGCATTGATAATAGGCAGAAACATAAAACCGGACACAAAGGTGAAGTTGACAAATGCTCTCAAGATATATAGGTTTGGGCTTTGATGATTGGAGCCTTAAGCATGTAGTCTGATAATATAATCTTAAAGAACTTTTTTTCTACAACAAAACATGACCGCAACAGATCTCTACTGATTCAGGGAATGCCCGAAAAGATGACATATCAACCATTTAACAAAATACAACGGCTTTTTTGAGACTTTATGGTATCCAAACTGTACTCACAAAGGTCAAACTAATAACGACAGGGGAAAAGTTTACATTCTGATATGCACATTTGTGTACAGTTTCTAAAAAAGAAAATAATAATAACACATATTAAGATATTATCAGGGTTTGGACGACACCAAAACAGTCCCTCTATACAGTAAGAGTAAACCCTGAGAGACACATATCAAGGTGAAAAACATGCACTATGGGATCTGTAAAAATCAATAGTGTAATTTCCTACTTAGATAGCCCACTCTTTCTTAAGTGAATCCTTTATTTCCCTTCCGGCCCACATTCGATTATTTGATCAAGAGGCTGACACTGTATTAAAGAGAGAGGATCATCTCTCACTCATGCCCTGAGGTCAGTGTTCTTCAAAGTTCATGACCATTTTCTCCATCAGTTTCAAAGGCTTACAACAGAGGCACTGTTGTGCACTTTCACTTACAGAGAAATACTTTTAATTTATGACTAATCAATATAAAACCACCGGCCCAAGAACCAATCGATGAACTTGAGCAGTTAGAAATCAGTAAACGCTGGTCAAGTGTGGTCAAAGATGCTGATTGGACAGAGTAGTGTTGCTAAGGCTTCTCATGTAGCTAAAAAAAACAGGACAATGTATGCTAAAATAAAAATGCATATTCATCACTACTATTTTCTCGTGGGAAATATGCCCCTTGAGCTGGGCCTGTTTCTTTTTGGAGAGGAGAGAACCTCTTTACACTTGGGTGTGCCAGTTGTTTTGGACTTGCTTTGTGCCACTCTGTTGAGCTGGCATTTGATCTACTGTTTCATGCCAGGAAGAGGCTGATACCAAGTGAACACACTGAAAACAATTGTAAATGTGTCTAGACATATAAAAACTGCTGTGAAAGAGGAACGAGATGCATTGCAAAGAAAAAGCAGTTAAGTTGAATAAACCTGGATCTTATTAGGACATGCAGGTATAACAACTTTATAACACAGCCTGACGTTTGCCTCATAACACAGCCTGACTTTTGCTTTTTGGATCTGTATATAAAGCATGCCATTGATACTACTTCAATTCATTCACAATATTTACATTTAAAATATTGCAATTTGTATTTTATGTTATAATTATCGAATGAGATACAAATTTTGACTTGAGCTTCTTGCAGTCTTTTGGCCAACGTCTAATGTCTATAAATCTCCCCTATCACACACCGGACCATAAATATCTGTATGTGCATAAAAGAGTCTTTGCTGAAATGTTGCTGAGAGCATTTGAAAATTTGAAGAACCCGTGTGCCTGTCCAGATGTGGTTTTCTGGTTTGTATTTGGTTCATCGGCTGATCAGAGGTTGAGGTAAGTGAGAGGTGATCTCTACCAACAGCTGGTATGTGGCTGCTCCTATTGTTCCTGTCATTTATCTCTTTGGCAAGGACATAAATAAGGATTATACTGGTTTGAATGGTGTATCGTGCAGAAAACAAAAGAACACTTACAGAGTACGGATAGTGAAAGCAAATGTAAGCAGACGGTAAAGGGCTCATAATACCTTTCATCAGAATTTGACAGTTTGTCAGCACACAATACAAAGTAAAAGTATTGAACAACTGTCTGAATGTATACAATTACACGCAATAGCTAGGAAACAGTACACATTAAGTATTATTTTTTAATTTTAATAGAGCACCCAGAAAAGACATGGGGTATGCACACAGTTTATTTCAAGCAAGCAAGTTCAAGCAAATTGTTGTTAACATTAACATTAACGTTAACAACAACGTTAACAACAACAACAACAACAACAACAACAACAAAAACATCAAACTGTTTCCCATAAAGAACGTCCTCATACTTGGACACTCCAGCAAAAGATAAATATATTGAAAAAAACTTTTTTTTATTGTTTAGCCAATTGCGCCGAGTCTTCTGTTTCAGGGGAAAAGCTAATTTCATTGAACTTGAAGCCATTGTATCTCAAATCTTTGTACAGATTTTCTAGGAACATTTATAGATCAATGATTCTTGACCCTTTACTGACCTTTTCTGGAAATTTGAGCAGTAGTAAAGTACTATAATGTTTTTTTTTTTTTAATTCCCTTTACTTCCTCTGCATTCCTGTCTTTCAACATCCCATTAAAATCCACAAAAATGAACACAGTCAAACCTTATTACAACAAATTAACTTCAAGATGACTGATCATGGCTTGAGTATGTTAATTATATCAGCATTTTACTTCTCAAAGTCTCCTTATAGTCTGTGAGCACTTGGCACCACTTCCACTCTGTTCTCTCAATAGCTTGTTTGCTCTTGGCAGCTGTCTTCTGTTTTTTATGGACCGGCCCTTTAATCCTTTACAACCACAATTGATGCAAACAACTCAGGACATTGCCGTACACACCAGGCAATTGCACAAACACTAACATGTCCTAACATTTACAGCTATGATTGAAGTCAAGACCTTGAAACCTTGGACGATCAGAACAAGTAAGTTTTCCCAAAGGGCGAGCAGAGTGTAGTTGTGTAAAAACTGAACGCCAACCATGTGCGTTTCAAGGCAGGGGCATTATGGTTGGTGCGTGTGGACACATCACATCTGATATTATTTCCATACTGTAATAATAAACCACTTCATCTGTTGGAGCGGATACAGAGAGTGTTCGAGAAAGGCAAGGCCCAATCTGAAATTACATACCAGATGCTGAGATGCATCTGTCCTGATATGGAATGTACTGAAATAAAAGCAAGGCCAGTTAAAGTTCTTTGTGTGGCATGATTTAAGCAACCCTCTATTACTAAGACGACATGCGCATTAAGCAAACACAAGAAGAGTTCCTGTGTTAAATTAGAAGAATACAACTTCATAGATCATGTTTAAAGGGAACTTTTGAGGGATTTTACCCATGTTATAACAGCATTCACTCATTATAACTTACTTTAGGTTGTATTTTTGATTGATTCATGAATGTTTGAGTAATGTATTGTCTTGCATTTGCGGCTGTTCAGGCTGTTGTGCGAAGTGTTCAGGACAATTTCTGTTTTCCCCTACTCTATCCACCGTTCTATACATTAAAGTCTGTTTCTTCCAGCTGCAAAACATATTTAAACTTGAAGACTCTTTCTAAAGTAGAGCTAGAGATGGTGAGAGAAGCAGTTTTATCCTGTTTACTTGTTTGAGTAAGAAAGAACTGATCCGTTTGCAGATGGTCCAAAACTCCGCCGCAAGGCTTTTGACCCACACAAGCAAGAGAGCACATGCAACTCCTATCTTAAAATCTTTACATTGACTCCCTGTTCTTTCTCGTGTGTGCTTTAAGATTTTGGTTCTGACCTTCAGAGCGTTACATGGCCAGGCTCCTGCCAACATGTCAGCCTTGATTAAGCCATACACCTCAGTCTGCTGGCCAAAATCTGTTGATGGTTCCTCGGACATCCTTCAAAGCGCAAGGAGACAGATCTTTCTAGAGGTTTCTCCAAAGCTCTGGAATGAACTACCCACTTGCATTCTTTAGACCAGTGGTTCTCAACCTCAGGGTGGGGGTCGCGAAATGATTTCAGGGGGTCCCCAGATGAATGAATAGTCTACAGCAGTGGTTCTCAAACTAGGGGTCGGGACCCCAAATGGGGTCGCGAAATGATTTCTAGGGGTCCCCAGATGATGGGGAAAAATATATACAATAGTCTTAAACAAGGCTTGACACCTTCAAATGCAGTGGTAAATGTAGATTCCTATTTGTTGTCATTTTCTAGGTCTATATTCTCAAAATAAAGTCAAACATTAGATATAAGGCTAATTTATCACTTTGCGTGTCGCCTATTTTTTGTGTTTGGGGGTCATGAATGTGAACTATTGTTATTTTTGGGGTCGCGACTGAAAAAGTTTAAGAACCACTGGTCTATAGTGTATTTATTGGTCTACTAAATTAATATCTATAGGCCTCTGAAAATAAAGTCAATTATTTTTGCATTTGGGGGTCGCAAATGTCAAAGATTGTTATTTTGGGGGTTGCAACTAAAATAAATTGAGCACTACTGCTCTAGAAAATGTAGATGGTTTTAAAAACCTTTTTGAGCAAGCATTCCCCCCCCATAAGCTCAGGGCCACTATGACTATATGTGTTGTTATTATTAATGTGTTGCTATTAATAATAATGTTTATACCAATTACAATTAATGAGTTATAATTAATGCCGTGTGTATATATTTTTGTATTTTTATGCCACTGTGAAGCAATTTATGACCTATGTTTGTAAAAGTCACTTTACAAATAAACTTTACAAACTTACCTACTTAACTTGTGATATTGGAAAACTGTATACATACATAGAGGGTTAAAAAAATATCACAAAGCCCTATGCCAAAAATAATTTAATTTACATCATACTTATTGCTCACAGCATACACAGGGAGTTCTTACATGACTCTATGGTGGCTCTATCTGCACAAGGAAAGTATGAAATGTGCAGGTGCTAACTAACACAAACAATTGTTTCTAAATATACTACTACATGTCATAAACTTTGCATCTTATAGAGCTAATCATGTTGTACAAAAGGGTTATCTGGGATAAAACAAACAGAACATTGTATTGTTTTAGGTCTGAGCTGGCCGGCCTATCTGTTGATCGTTAAATAAACCTCACAGAAAAGCTGATGCTGCTCAGTGGGACTTCGTGGCTCACCTCCTCATCAGATCACGGTCTTAAAGGTCACGGGTGCACTCCGGCTGGGCTGTCCCATTCAGACCTCAACATTATAGACTTTGTCAGGTCCACAGACAGCAGAGGTCCCGGGACCCTCGTCCTGACCGGCACATCAGCTCCCGGGGGAACTTCTCTAATGAAGCTCTATGGGGAACAGATGCAGCGAGGGCAACCTGGGCAAAAACAACCTGCCACAGTCACTTAATGATCTCACACAATGTTAAGTCAGTAGGGATGTTGGTACTTTCGTGCAACACTGTGTGAAAGACTCATTAGTTTGTTTGTCTGAATATTCCTTCCATATGTGAAGAAATATTTATAAACAACACTGCTGATGAATAATTGTGTTTTTCTTCCTTTTATAGCTACAATTTCCACAAAGAAATTTACGGGACATTGTATGGTATGATCAAACATTTCTGGGAAAAGGACTGACTGAGTCATGCAAGGCCTCAGTCAAAGTTGTACTTGGGTTGAGGAATATTCAAGTTAGGCACTTGTGACCTGTCCCACCATTGGTTTGGGTGATTTTACTCAAGATCAATTTACTCTCAAAGATTATTTCAATGATCAAATAGAAGGCTTCTTAAATATAAAATGTTTTTTGACTTTTTGAAAGAAGCAAATCCCAAGTCATCCGATTTCCAGCAATTTGTAGAAGGAGTTACCTACTCCTAAAAATTGCACAAATGTTCAAGGGTGGGATTTAATGGAACTGAACAGGAATTATGTGAATGAACAGGGAATTAACACATCTGAAGGTTGTCTCTGAAGAAGTGATGTACAGAAGCAGCACAAACTGAATTTATGGAGATACACTTCATCCTTCTTCCCGCTTTCACAATCACAGCCAAGAGTAACATCATTAAAAAAGTTGCCAGATGTGACCAGATGTGGCTTCATAAGGAGGACTTTTTAGGCATGCAGGCCAACTAATATGGTATTTTTGTACTTCAGGTGCTGTGCTCACAAACATCCTAAAGCTTAAGATCACTTGCATCTGATCACAAATCGCAAGTCTTTGGGATCACATGCAGAACAAATTACAGTTTAGTGACTCAACAGACATAAATCACCAACAAGTAAAATAGAGACTCTAAAGAGAAGTGAGATGATTAGGACTTAAGTCGCTGAGACGTGACAAGGTTCATACGCGACGAGAATATGGCTTCAAAACACTACAAATACTGTATATTGTATGGTCATATTTTTGTGCCCAATCCAATAGCACTTTAAATGTTTAGTATATTTTTGCCACCACTATGTCTCCAACGTGCTGCTCAGAGTGAACATAACGTCAATAATCACATAAAATCTAGAATTTAATTAAATGTTAACGGGACCTCTTTGTTTGAAGGGGGCACAAATTGTATTATGTGTATTTGTTCAAATAAGATAGAAATTGTAATTAAAACATCAATGACTGACATTAAGCAAACTAAATCTGTAAAAAATATTATGTTTTTTAAATATTTTGACTTTTTTTTTAATAAAGGGAAAAAAGTAACATCTTGGAAATTTCCCCTTTTTCCCTGAGAATGTTCCTCCCCTTTGCAACCCTAGATGTGAGTATAAACACTGCAATAATTATATGTAGAAATTATGTTTACTCTGTGAATATTTAATTGTGTCAAAAGCCTCTTTTTAGCTCTATCTTGTGTATCTTTTTTCCCCTCATTCATAAATCATTTCTTTAGTGTTCTTTTTGATCTCCTGCTGGGCACCTCTAACCTCAGTATCCTTTAACAATTAACCTACAATAACAGACTGAGGACACCGCGGAATTTTTAAACACTTAAAACGTACGCCTTTGGTTATGCAATATGATATCTGGAAAAATATCATGGTCTATTTTGTCTACACATGGCCTTTAAGGTCAGTCGTGCCTTCCTCTTCCTGGTTAAACGTCCTTTTCTCTCACGGTTTCACCCATCTTTCTTGTTGGAATATTTATATTTTTTCAGTGACTCTCTATCAGCAGCCCACCTCTCCTTGATAGCGTTTGTGTAATCATTCTAAGGTTTGGATAAATATCGGTAAACATTGAGTGACGTGTCCCATCTGGATCCAATTCATCTTCTGTCTTAGTGAGTCAGTCAGAGTTTTGCACCCCGATTGCCGCAGCCTAAATATGATATGTCTTGAACCCCAGTGGACTTTGGGGGTTTGACCACTGCTTGTCCTGGATTTATCCTCAACTCTTGGAAACAAATGGATAAAACAAAGAAAAGCGTGTATATACATATAAAAAATAGTAAACAGGAAAAACATAACAAAAAAAACCCCCGCTAAAACAGAAAAACTAAAAACATCAATGCGGCTACAGCAGTCACTCCTCATACCAAAGATCCCAGAGATTGGGGCATTTCTGTGTAGAATTTTTCACTTTGTTTTGGTGGGTTTCCTGGACACTCAGTTTCCCCTGTCCACCCTATCCACCAAAAACAGGCACAATCCAGCTATGTTTGATCAAGCCTGGCTCAAAGTCTGTCCCAGCTCCTGATAGGCTGCCCCAGTGGCAATAAAGGATGGGTCAAATGCAGATGACTTATTTTCTTTTGGGGATTAACACATTATACAATAGCCACTAGCCACTTTGACAAAACAGGCCAAATATATTATGCAAACCTTTATTAAAAGACAAGTAATGGAGTATGTATATATCATTGTATCATTTTGCAACATAGGTGAAGCCCATGCACTTTCTATCATTTGTATAATATTTGGTTTATAATGACTAAACCTGATTTAGGTCAAAATATCATGTTGTACTCCAAATAACCTTCACAAATAATTTGCCTCAGTCTGTGTAAAGACATCTGAGGAGGTTTGGGCTACTGTTAGGGCCTGTTGCCTGTACGTTTAAAGTCAAAGTTAATTGAAACAGGCTGAGCTTTGGAATACTGGAAGCACAATTTAAACCTACGTACAGTCTGACAAGACTCAAGTCAATAGAGAGGAAGCAAATTCAAAAAACAGTTTTAACATCTTAGTCAAACATACAAATACAGAGCTCACAATCAAACATCCTAAATATTTTTGGCAACATGTAAAAAAATGTAAAAAAGAGAAAAAGTCCCAACATGTATGTAGCAAAGAGCAGGGCTGTCAGTACAGAATAAAATAAAATAAAATAAAGGTACTACTGCAGTACTGGAAAAAAAATTAGCAAAAAAACTGGTACCAAAAACGTTAAAAACACATTTTGATGTCCAGTGGGAGAGCACTTGACAGTTCCAAGGCAGTGTTTTATTGGCAATAGAGTGTCTTGCTTTCTGACTAGGAATTTATTTATGATTTCATGTTGACTGTATCACAGCTGCATTTGAGAGATTGTTGCACAACATTGTGTTTTCTAATCTTTTTCCTTGTTCTGACATACACATTTAGTTTCACATGCAAACTGCCTATTTCTTCTGTGAATCACTTACCCGGATATGGTTGGATATTGGCAGTATTCAGAAATGTTGGTGTGATTTAATGATTTGTGACTGTCAATTTTATACAGGCCTCAAAAATGAAACCCTGTTGTCCCACAAGACTTTGGATATCCGTATAAATATGTCACATTTGTCTGAATTCATCCATTTGACAGCCCGCAGTTCACGCAACCGTTTAGCCTAGAAAGACACCATTACGCCTTGAGAAAATAAATAAAAAATACAACACCAGTCACAATTTGCAATTCCATCTTCCTTCAATTCCACTTATATTGAAATCTCTGTGTATTGCTTAGCCTCAGGAATTTCAGCCTGGATCCTCGGAGTCAGCCCAAAAATCAGAATTGCATCCAGATGTGGCCTTAGCCTGGATCCCGGTCAGTCCGGATCAGAGACGGAAAGGTGACTACGGTGCAGGGGGACAAGGAGAAAGCTGCTGGGCTGTGGCACACTTTGAGATGCTATAAGCAAACATGAACCTTGAATGACCCCTGGATGACCTCCGCTGGTTCACGCCACGGGACGGGACACAAGAAGTTCTATTAAACCCATTCAGATAGCTTGGGGGTGACCTGCACTATTTCAAACTCAATCAGTGTCCCAGAGGAGATTTGCTGTAATGCGTTCTGACTACAACACAGCCACCACGCCACAACAAGGGCCTCCGCTCGCCAAAATTGAGCCCCTTATACTTACAGGAATGGCTAGCTCCACTGAAGGAATACAACTCAAGCGGTAAATTGAGTTTTGATTTTATTTTTTTCACTAACATTATCCAGCACTCAAACATACCAAGAAGTCATGGTGTAGTCCCAAAGGAGAAAATGCATGACTTCTTAAGGAGTATTTATTTATTTTTTTTCATCTAAGCCTCTCCAGAAACATAATGGATTCTAGAGGCAAGGTTTGGCTACCAACGTGGTACATTGCATCATGGCCTGGGTAAAATCAAATAACGGTCCGCTGTCATCCCTTCTTCCTGACATGTAACATATGACATTAAACAGATCTGTGCTTACAAAAAAATCTACTAGAACCCATGGTGAGTTACATGGGTGGGATTGGAGTTGACTAATAGGACACCAAGGGGTCGTAGCTCAGAGCTCACCTCCGACTCACCCTCTTTCAAGCACGGAAGAGCATCCTGTCAAATATGATGTATCTTTGTCCAATTTACAATTCAGTCAATGTGCTCTCTGTATTTAGTTATAGCGTGTGCATAAATTGGATTTCATTGTTACAAATAGTCATTATTTACTCGACTCGACAAAAAAGTGGGTTATGATTTATATAAACATATTATGCAAAATCAGATTTTAAGAGCTGTTAATGACTCAATCACAGTTGTATTTGAAGAGTTATTTCCATTTTTTAAAAATCAGAGGCTTGCAGTTTACTTTTCAAAAGCCAAATGTATTTTATTGCAATCAAATTATTGTTTCATCCCTCCTTAATGACATCCACTAGACATTATTTTTATTGATAATATCTGTAGAAGAAGGTACAAAAATATATATATATATATATATATATATATATATATATGTACTTATATATATATATTGTGTTTTTGCGATTGAACTTTTCATTTAGAGTTGTATTCTTCTATCCCTCATACATACCTGCGTAACATTCATCAGCGTTACGTAACCATTTTTATCTACTGCTTGCCATTGTGAACTTCAGCTATGAGTCGGGGCCGTTAGCATTGTCTGGTAGCTCAACACTTTATTGTGATAACATTCACAATGACGTATTGTAAAGTGACAGGCAAAAATTATGCAGCTCTGAAGTTTTGAACTGGAAGTCAGCAGACTTATTTCTTTTAAGTCATTTTGGATCAATATTGCCACTAAAATAACTAACTATATAGCAAAAAAAGCAGAAGAAGTATGTCTTCTTTAAATGCTCATCAAAAAGAAAGGCAGTCCTCACCTGGAAACAGTAGCTGCCGTTCTGCCGCTGGACAAGCCACATACTGCTCACCTTAGTAATTATGAGACCATAGCCACATCCAATTCTCCAGCCTGAAAAACAAAAAAAGGGAGAAGTATGAGAATTTGTCTAATTATTTCTTTTAGCATCTTCCTGTGTTTATAAAGTGTTATGTAGCAGGATAAAGTTTTGTCACCTCAGCAGGTCTTAGCACATTTTCAGACTGTAACCTACTTTGTTGGCGACACTGAGTTTGACTCTGCGGGCGTTTTCAGCTCCCTTTAACACTTACACTTACAGTGGGATCAGCGCAGCAGGCATCAATTCTAACACCATAAAGACTCATTATTGAACACTTACAACTCATGGGCTTTTTGCCTCGATGCCATTGCGACTATAATTATACATTCTGTCAGTTTTACTTGTCCAAGAATAGTTTCATTTTAATCAAGCACAGAGTTCCTAAATCTAAAGAACGGACGATTGGACGACGACACACTGCAATGTTTTTAAGGTGTAAGATGCTCACACCAGATCTTTTGAGAACACGTTACTTTCTTTAATTTCCTTTTTTTTTTCAAACATTTTTTTTTTCAAATCCTGTTAAAATATACTAAGTTTAGAACCAAGTATGTCTAAAAAGTGCAAGCAACTTTTCTGGTGGAGGGTCCGCCACCTGCTTGTCTACCAGGAGATCATTACTAAAATGTTCCACTGTATGAGATTAGACTAATTTCTCTCCTTGGACACAAGAACGTTAAACAAGTTATGAATCATATCTATGAAGAGGCGTTCCAACACTGTAAGAACAGATGTAAATGGAATAAATGCAAGAAAGATAAATCAATGTAATGCTATGCTGTGGAACATTCTAGTAGCACTGCTATGAAGACAAGCATGTGGCAGAATCTCAAAATTTTGTTTAATTTTTATACTGTACTATAGTGAATAAATGCAGATTAAGGACTACATCTCAAAATGTGGCTAAACACCCCAGTTGATCAATGTCACACTGTAATATCAAATGCATTTAGCACATTTACAGCACCAGCTGCCCAAAGTGCTTCACATGCAAAATGTTGACTTCTCTTTTTGTCCTGTCCTCTGTTCTGACATCATGGACATTTTCTGCAAAACTTGCTCTATTGCTGTGAGTCTGTAAATTAAATTTGTGTTGCTGGTCCACATACTGAGATGATATAAATCCCTCACTCATAGCATTAGCGTCTTCAGTCTTTCACACTGAGTTCTTTTGTAGCTGTATAAACACGCAGCGTGTTATTGTGTCTTACTACACAATCCCCTGCTTTATGAGCCAAAACCACTAATTGGGCACCACTAACATGCCAGCCTCCTCAAACTTACCACAAGTCCGACCCCAGGGACTGACTCTGCCAAAGAAGCACTCAACTGAGTATTGTATTGTTGCCGGCAAAGGTCATTCAAATTATCAGCGTACAAATTATTATCTGAGAGGTAATTTGAGACCTCGGGAGAAGAGGATAGAGAGCAGCAAATTATGTTTACAGATGTCAAATTGGTGAGAGTCCTTGGTTATATATTAATGTGCAATCTTAACTGCTGACATAGAGGAAAGACAGATCAGAGCAGTACACCGGATACACAGGCGCAGCTCTTATATCAGATTCATTCCTGTCATAGTTTGTGTAACTGAAACACAGCCATTTGGGAATGACACAGCTACTCCTTTGTCATCTGGTAATCCAGCCTGGACTTGTGCTTAATCCTTGACAATTAATAGCAGTGAAATCAATCCCCAAAGTTAATAAGCCAGTGTATTTCTTATGCCAGAACAAGGCCACAATAAACAGGGATCAGAATAAATGTCAAATAAATGCATTGTGTAGATCATTAATTTACATTTTCTTGTTAAAAAACTGCACAACTAAGACACTCTGGTGACATTTCACCGTAACAAGTAGTAACAAGTTTTTCATGTATGCGTTTATAACATTGAAAAATGGCAGTAATATATTTGAACCCTAAATGCAGGGACCCAGAGTTTGATATTTTGAATGATCGCAAGTAAATATTGTAAAGTGGGCAGAGATAGGGGGGTAATTGAAAACAGAAATGTTCTTACACTCATGACTCATATGAAGGACATGCATTACTCAAAACACGCATGAATCAAATGAAATACAATTCTGAGTAAGTAAATGACCAGCAAAACACTTTTACAACATGGTCAAAACCTTGTATTGACCTTTATTTAATCAGGAAAGTTCAGAATCTCTTTTTCAGGGGAGTTGATTTTACATAATATGTCCCCTTAAATCAAAGTCTCTTGTTTAAAAGTACCTCAACACCTGTGCCATGACCAAGCAGGTGCCACTGCGTTCATTTCTAAACCAGACGAGCGACTTTCTCCCACCAGAGAGAGAGGGTGACCTGCAGAGAAAGTTCAGCCCTTCTCGGCTCTCAAAGGTAGTTAGGGTCATATAACTCGGGCACAAGTGGCAAAGCAATCACTGTAAAAGTCAGTGGCGAGATGGAGTTTGAGGGACGCCAACACAAGAGCAGAAGACCTGTTTTTGAAGGAACAAACGGTCTATTAGCACATTCAGAGGGAGTCCCAGCAGGGGGTCGTGGTTTGATCTCAGTGTTTGTGTCTGAAGCCATGAAATGTGGGGGCAAACTCGAGCCACCGGGAAGTCCACAAATGGTAGAGCGATCACAAGTGGAGCCCTCTTTAAAAGGGGTCAGGTGGCTTTTTCATCTCCGCTCTGCAAAAGTGACATGTCGCACAAAGCCTGCTACTGAGTTGATTGACACACACTGGAGACAGGGCTATGACTATTCTGCATTTGGAGGCAATACAAAAGCGCAAAACAAGAGAAAAGCAGTCGGAACTCCTCTCAGCAAGAGAAAATCTGACATATATTAAGTGATGGATGCAAAAGTGTCAGTTTTAATAAGCAACAAGGCTGAATTGCGGCGCTGCTGTTTCACAAGGCCAAGGGAGAACAGTTCGATGATCAACACAAGGGAGCCAATTAAAAGCAGACTTTGGCAGTGGAGTGCATTGCATTGACCCTCATGTGACGCACTTCAAAATCCATAGAGGAAAAGATTTATTTTATTCTTATTTTCAACCCAGCACTTTCTGTCTTCGCACTACGGGCTATTATCGATTTGTGGGTCTCCTCCCCTTTAATTATTTGTAAGCATCAGACTGTGAGAGAGTTCGCTTTAGCTCTTGTTATGGAGTAAAGCATCGGGCGCAGTCATCACTCCTTTTCACTGATAAGAAAGAGAGCCCAAATGACAAGGTCAGTCAGGTGGAGGAGGGCGAGCTGCACCTTCTCTAAAGATAACGCAGCTTTGTGAGGCTTCTTTCCACCGGTGCTTGCAGAGATCAAACAATAGAGCTGCTTTCTTTCTACTCAAAGATTGGATTTGTCTCACTTCGCTTCAGCTAGGTTGTTTTTCTCTCGCTAATTGGAGAGAACAGACGAGAGACAGCAAGAAAACAAAAAAGGTCACCAATATAAAGTTTCATTTCTTTCAAAAGCTTATGAAAATGCTTCCAAAGTTCAAGGCGTCTGGTTTATTTTTATGACAGAATTGTTTCATAGAGGCAATAGATGTGGTCATATGTCATCTGCAAATATGCTGGTAAGTGAAATCAAATTAAATGTGGTGAAAATGAATGTAATGAAGGGTAAAACTGCAAAGCAAAGTCACAATCCAGAATCAAGAAGTCGCTCGTGGGCAGTGAACTCTGTGTGCCAGTCCCAAGTTCAGATAAATGAAAAAGGTTAAATAAGGCAGTGTTGGTATGAAATCTCTCAACTCTCTGGAGCAGATGATTTACTATGACAATCCCAGATGGGAAAGCAGAAAGGAAATAGGTTGCTATTTAAACCATCCAACGCTTTCATCTTTATTAACTCACAAGAAGATACCCCACACGGAAAAGTCATTACATATAACATAAAGCATGAGGTGGTGAAAGTGCTAGCAGGACAGTCAGTTTTCATGTGCCAGAACAACAGTAATATCCTAAATCAACAGTAATTGCTCATAAAATTGACCATACCGACCACTAATAATTGTGTTACGAAGCCAAAATGTTATGTACTCTCCACATTCTGGAAGAAACATTAGTCGAGTTGGTGACAGAGATACTAAGTGCAGCATGTCAAAGATGTTTTAAGATGTCCTCTCGACCCTCGCTTCGTAACTTGTCAGGAAAGGGCGAGGCTGGCCTGAAATAGCACGCAGCTCAACTCTAGCCCCATGCGGCCGTATTTTATTTTCATAAGTGATGGTTCCGCGTCATTGACTTTCACAGAGTGTTAATATTCAGTCTTGAAAAACAAATAAAATCTAAATGAGATATTGAGTGGCGTACAGCTTGAAGGTCTTGCGGTTTTTACTATGAGGTGCTAGAGTCAGTCATCCCAGCTTTACTTGGGCCCATGAAAGCAATGAGTTCATTTATCACCATTCTTTCCAAGCAGACATTCAGTGTCATCATGTAACATCTGCTGAGCAACTTGCCATATCCTTTATAAGAAGACTGTATGTCACGTTGAACTGTAACTTATGCGTTTGAAGATTAAAATATAGAACACATGTCGTCCATTCAACTCATAAACGCACAAATTTAAGTAGAAGCTTGTGCCTAATGTTGTGCCAGTGACCACTTCTTTTTACCCGCAAGATCGGGATCAGCAACAAGGAGCGCTCTAATATTCCAAAAATAAGTAGAGGGTGTTGAGATCCCTGGGGTCAAAGTTCGACTGTCAATAGGCATCTGACAGGGTCATTTTTTGCTTCTTACATCTTCATCATATGCTATAAATTACACTTGAAACACAAAATAGTTTCAATACAAACAAGCTTTTGGAAACCGAATAAAGACATAACAGGTCAAAGCTCCATGAAAAGGCCTTCAATCAACAGTTATAAACCTAGAAATTAGCAAAGTTTATGTTTAGAAAATACAAAGGCAATATGTGGAGCAGATTTTTTGATTACTACCATATTGGGAAGACAGGATATGTCATCTGAACTGAATTACAAGCTCACATTTTCATATCTGGTGTAGCCTTTTGTATTTGATGCACATTCGGTACATGGTTAAAGTGTATTTTGGGTCTGGTTAGGATTAGTACTGGTCTGTGTGCGGTGGAAAACGTTGGAGCGCTCACTATTTTTGGATGTAGAGCAGACAGAGTCATCTTTCCAGTCGGGGGGATGTCGGGTGAATTCTTTACCCCCAGTTTGGGGATTGACCTTCTCAACCTTTGTCCTAAAAGTCATTAGGTCCACTGCTCTTTTACTGTTCAACCAAGGGCTGTCCAAAGACATTAGTGTGTGCTGGGGAAGATAAAAGAGAGGAGCTAACTTTCATGTCACATTATTGTGTTTTTACTAGCAGGAACCTGTTGCACTGAAAATAGCCATCCATTCTGTGTGCTGAGACAACTTTAAGCATAAAATAATGTTCAAGAAATGCTACTTTTGCTTATCTCAAAGTTTGCACATCAACGTCTCAATCACAATGGCGCAGAGAGACAATTTTACCATAAGCTGCTGGAAGCTCAACAAATTGCAGTTCACAGTTAAAGACAATACAAGCCTCCAGAGGTTGGTGGAGAGTTATGGTCTGCAGTTGGATTTGTTACACATCTGGAACCACTGTAGCTGCACACCTGTGAGGCTGTGAATCATCACGAACACAATCTATTATTGCACCCCAGCCCTTAACACTCCCTAGAAATCGGAAAACCGTTCTGATCAGGATAAGAATCAGAACCTTGGTCTATGTGAGGCGGGAGGGAGCAGATGTCCGGCTACACAATCACTTGCTGACACGCAGTTTGCTTAGGCAGTTATGTGTAATTGATGATACATTGATGAACAAACATTAAACTACATTAGGCAAAAAATAAAGTTTATACAAATTAATTTCATAGCATAGCCTGTTTAAGTAAACATTAACTTGCATATAGGCAACTTAACGATGCAGTGTGAGCTGTCAATATTGATAATTTTATCAATGGGCTCTGTGGGCTAGTTCCGATCACCAGCAGTGTCACTCCATCCGCACCTTTTATATCACTATGAGGTTGTCAGAGTTGTGCAAAAATAAAATTAAAATAAGCGTTTGCCGACTTTTGCCTGGCGGTCAAAAATAAATGAGTGGATTGTCAAAACAAACTGAGTGACTGGATTCTAGAGGTTTTGGGTTTTAAAACAAGGTATGGCGGAGCTGAAGATGGTAAAATTGTGTGTGTGGCTTAATGGGACAAATCAGACTTCTTATTCAAAACATTGGGCCAAGACTCCAAAATTGGCCAATTTTACCGGCAAACCGATAAATCGACTGGACCCTATTTAAAACTGCACTAAAACAATATAACAATATACATAATATACCGTGCATACCATTAACAGTATTCTAAAAAATATATGATTTTATTGTCTTGGCAACGGAACTTGTGTTCGCACCTGTGTCCTTAATAAAGATGAAATTAAATAAAACTGAAATCTGGTCTTTATCTAGAAAATATTCGTATTTCAAATTATTTTACCCATTATAATGTAAAAATTATACATAAAACAAAACTATTTATTTTGCTCTTTTATTTGCAATAAAAAAAATGTTTTAGCTTTATATATATATATATATATATATATATATATAAATATATATATATATATATATATATATATATATATATATATAAAATACTTAACTTATGAAACAATTTCTTCCCTCCAGTGTCCCAATGGACATTTTTGTCAATTTTGCCAATTTCAGTTAGTGTTATTAATACCACATAATGTTACCAAGCATATTTCTTGTCAAAGATTTTAGTTAAACATTTTTAAAATTCATTTATTTTTTGCTACTGCCTTGGAACACTGAGAATTGAATTTGTCACACCTATAATTTGTTTAAATAGCCCTTACATCAGAACCTTAAATGTTTTTTATGTTATTTCCGCGCCCAAACAAGCTGCTGCTGTCAGGATGAACTCTTCACTTGGAGGCGCCTCTGCTGTCACGTACATCAGACAGCTTCAGAGAGCCCCGTAATTAAACAACTCGAGCTCTGGTAATTGCCCCACACTGGCCCTAATTACCCCATTCTCAAGGAGATTACAGGCTGCAGGGTGAAGGAGCGACCACAAGAAGCCCTCCTCGTCCAGTCGAAAGGGAGAGAAGTTATTGCACTGTGATTGTAAAGGCTTTAACGCGGCAGTGCTAGTTCAAACCAGAGAGAATTATCTAATCAACATCTAAAATATCTAAAATGGACATACAGTGTGTGATTCGTTGCATTGGTTTGAATGTGCTGACTAAATACACTCAAGTTAAAGATTAGCGTGTTGATTGCTCAACTGCTTTATCACTATTAAAAGGTTAAGGGGTTACCAAGTACAATGTATCCTTGCAAGCTTTACTACAGTATATCCAATGCTGATTCCTTCTGCAAAGTGCACTTAAGTGTGCCATTCAGTGCCTGTTGTAAATCTGCTCGAGGATTAAATGCTGTTCACACTGATTTTTCACACATTTGAGCGTTTGCCAGCAGGTTACAGTCAGTTGTGTCCATCAGTTTTAAGAGCCTATCTTACACAGATCAGCGCATCTTGTGTCTGCCTCAGCGTTTCTGAAACAGGGGGAACTGTGCTGCCCTAAGCATATCATTCCTCCGTCTCACTTTTTTCTCCCCCGAGGATGTACCGACTGGGAGAGAAATCAATGCTGCGCTCCACAAGTCACCGGTGTGTCCATTCAGCAGCTGGCCAGAGGGGCAGACTAAAAGAGAAGCAATAGGGTGACATCTCTCTCCATAGAAGTTAGGGGATCTTTGTGAAGGTGAGCTGTTAAGGGAGACCCGTGGGACAGGAGTAGACAGGCATTGTCCTTCCGTGCAACATTACAGGAAGGTTATACAGAAAAATATGCTCCACATTATTCACACTCTTGTCATTGTGATTGAAAACTCTGCACTATTATCAACTCATTATGCCAAATGAATTAATGTGTTGCAAACCTTACATGTAAAAGTAATCAAAACTATTATGTCAAAGGTGGTTTTACATATTTAAAGGTAACTTTGCTTGCCACCTGCTTGTCTCCACTGAGATGTTAATTCTTTGGCTGGAATTGTACACAGTACGGCAGTAAAAATTCTATCCCCATGAAATCAAGCATGACATGCAACGAGGACAAGTTATAGGTCACTTCTATGGAGAGAATAAGAAGCTGTTTTTCAAGTCATTTTAGCAATAAAAAACACCTGAAATTGAAAAAAATACAAGATAGAACTTTATTCTTCCATGCAAAAAAATAGCATCACAATGGGGACAAGACTTCTCGTTAAACGCTTTATCAGATGTACTAATATATTCTCCCCATCAAGATACAGTATGCTTAACTTAGTCTGTTTCTTTTGAATCTGTGATGAAATATATTATAATTTGTAAAGGGATTCCATTTGCATAAAACATCCCTCTGAAGAGAAAAGTCTTTCATATCATCATATCATGTGCCAGATATTTTTGTCATTACCTCACAATTGTCATTACTTACATGTGTGCAGCAGCACCACACTGGGACATCTGCTGTGTGCTGAGTGAGTGTGGAGGACTGTGACTGATGTCCCACACAACACCAGGTCCCGTCGGTCCCATTGGCAGTTACAGTCTGCATTACTGTCACAGCCGTCAGCCATGATGGAGGCCTGCTTCACCAACTCTCTCATCACTAACCTGCATGTCCACAAAACAACACCGTGATGAGTGAAAAATTAAATGAACACAGCACTTCCCAAACTAACACTGACGGAAATCTAACACCTGCCAGCTTTAATGCTACACGCAGCTCTTGTGAAATGGCACTCATTTCTAGCGACACACATCAAAATCAATAACATCTTTCATTGCAGCCTCTGTGGTCTGTTTTCATAACAATTCACTCAAGATTAATATAAAAAGTAGTGTGGAAAATGTTTACACAGCAGCACAATGATGTGTCTGTGGGCTCCAAGTTGCCTTTGTTTTGCCAAGACGAGACAGATGCAAGATTTCATTACTTCCTCTTTCCTCCAGGGTAAGTAATGACATTGTGTCTTTTCACAGGTGTAACACAGATAAGATATGAATCACGGCACACAAGTAATACTGCCGAGGTCACGACTTATATCTTTATAGAATAGCTGTCCTGGTCAGGTTTATACTGTAAGAACCAAGTCTAAAACTACATGTCCTCTGCCTGTCCAGTCAAGACCACACACTTGTACAATACTTTACAAAGACATAATGGTCTGGAACTGTATCCTGTCTCCCTGATTTCCGATGAGTGTAACTGATAGGTAGACTAAGCAATCAGCAGCACCACAATGGGACATATGCACGGTCAGTTCATGTCAAAACAAACATGGCTTGTAAAAAGACAAAAAAGTCCTAAACTCTGTACATCTGAGGTAAAACAAGTTATATACTTTGTTCTGAATGATACTAGACTATTCAAGGGGAGATGTTTTCCGCATTTGAGAGACACGTGCAACAAATCAGTGGCTATGATTGGCACAGCCAATGATAAAGATGACTGTTTGACGCGCCATTTCATCGTTCCAGACCCTCCAGCATTCAAACGGAAAGGAGGGACTAACTTGGGATTGACTTGTTTAAATTTAAGTTTAAATTTAAGATTAAATTTAAACTTAAAAATAAATGAATTAAGTTGTCAAAAGTAGTAATTATGTAGTAATTCTAAAGACATTAATGTGCAGCTTGGGGAACACGCTGCAGAACCACAGATCTACTCCCTAAACACAGTGACTTCAAGAACCACAGCTACCCTGGGAATTACTGACAGAGGTTGGGTTCGAACCGACAACTTTATGGTTATAAGATGACCACTCGACCAACTATCTGAGCCATTGTTGCCCCATGTTTGATACTATAAGTTACTACATTCCATATTCAGACATCAGCAGAGTTGGACTTTTCTCCCATCAAAGAGTAAGTGGTTGATAAATTAAAATCAAATGTTTCTTACCATTTAGACAAAGCTGTATTGTACCCATTTAGTTGCTCTAATCCCCGTAACAATTAGTAACTTAAATGGCAGCTCACTTTTTGCTTGTAGAAAAATCATTTAGTCTAATTACCCTGATCTTCTCCCTCCTCAAGCAGCCAATGCACAAATGAGCTGTTTGTTGGTATCCAAATTGGGATTCTAAGAAAGTCAATTGCAGTAAACAAGATAAATAAGCAAAGACACAGTACTTACAGCTATAAACAAATTCAGAAGCAGTGGAACTATCCTCTCTCTATATTCTATTTGAGCCAGTTTGAATCCTGGATAGATTGTGTCAAAACGCAAATTGCAGCACAATAAAAGACAGATGATTTACCATGCGCTCTTTTGTAAATCAATGCTGTAAATCTTAAGTACATGGCAAAGTCAACACTGCCTCCAACATTATAACAAATCCCCCCTAACTTTGTTTCTGACAGTTTTCTGATGCAGACAGTCCCGCAGCCTCCCTCCAGCACTCAGCAAAGAGCGTGCAGTGGACAGCGGTGTCAGTAATGAGAATGGATAGCAGCTTGGATACAGTGTCTGGGCCCCATTTATCACTGGACTGTGAAGAGTGATGGGGCTCGACCAACAGACAGACCGTGTGCATGTTCTAATTCACAATGGGATCTGTTCTCATTCAGATCTACATAACTTTTGGTGTTGTGTGTTGCGGAGTGTGAAAAGCAATGCTATGATACATTAAGCAAGATCTTCACTCAAAGACAAAAACAGTGTTTAGGGGGGGCGTTCAGGAGTGCAGACTGGGTTTAAAACAATTTGCACATTATCAGTCGTTTCAATGAGAAATTGGATAAGGGATGAATTATTAGATCAGGTTACGTTACTCTTGGTGAGCCCAGTGTTTATTGTCATCAATTAAAATAATGCTCAAATGCAAAAGCACTCTTGTGATTCAGAAAGGAAGCAAACATACTGTATACCTGAGCGCTTCAATGTGTTTGCTGTCTGGGATCTTAAATAGTCAGTTCAAAAAGGTTCATTTGGTCTTCCAAGTTGATTATCAGGTAGATATTCTATGTATCTAGAAAGTACTGTGCTGGTCTGTTTAAAGAATATCAGTTACAGTACATATGACAGGTTTTTATGATTTTCATGTTTTGACTTCATTTGATGGGATAATACCAACCTGTTGTAAATATAAATTATAGTTTTACACCAATCAAATCAATCACCAGAAAACTAGTTTATAAAGAAAAGTTGAAATATGTTGGAAAAATAGATTTCCAAAACATTATGATATCAAGCAATGGAGACTCCATTCAAAAGTTTGGGACAATTTACACACAACAACTGATACTTGAAACATTCAATCAACAATAAAAAGATGTTCTCATATATTTTTGTCTGTCATTATTCAAGTGGCATTAGAGGAGATAAGGCATGGTTGCTAGTTAACAGTTTTGATGGCACAATTACAACCAGAAGGTTTAAACCTAAAACAGATTTTTATTTTTATTTATTTTTTTATTTTTTTTTGTAAAATCTTAAATAGAATGATCTTAACTGTGTTTTTGTAAAATGAGTGGTTCAACCTCTCATTGACACTTTAAATAGTGACAATAAATTCCCTAAAGTTAATAACTATAAAAGCAAATATTCTTGCCAAGGCCATTTTCATGTGGGAAATTAGCTGCATGTTTTCTGTAGTTATTTTATTGCTGCCAAGCCTGGACAAATGTGATTCAACATTCAATTTGTCATCTTTATACACACATAACCAAATTTATGACTGAAAATAAATATTGCACTCATGAGACAGGTGAATTCTTTAAGCCTGAAAGGACACAGAGTTGCCGCCGGAATCTGGAAAGTGAATATGGAAGAAGATGAATAAAAATAGTAATGGTCTAACTTATCCAACAAAAGTGTGAACCACATCTGATCCTACAAGGCTGTCCGATTTCCTGTCTCTTTCTTTGCTTTATTCCGTGTCTCATAAATGTCATTACAGTCTGTGTAAGCATTAATCTCTGTGACGCTGGGGCCCAGTGGCTCTCCAAAACAAACCAGGCTTGTTCAACTGCTCCCCTGTTGAATTAGGAGAAGCTTGGCAGTGCTGGGGGAAACTGAGAAGTATGGATGAAGAGAAAAAGAGGGAAAGTGCAGGAAGGAGAGTGAGAGAGAGGTCGATGTCCATATTTTTCAGTTGCAAAGGAGGGCAGTGAGGTGCGGTCTCCAGTGGAGAAAATATCAGCTGTAATATGGAGAAGCGCTGACCATGCCATCACTAACAATAAAGAGAAGATGGCTGTCGGAGTCCACAAAGAATACACAACACAGACACAATCCTTAACAAAGAATAGATGGAGGACTTGGGAACAGAGAAAGGGAGAGAGAGAGAGGAAAGCACGACAGACAAAAGCAGACAAAGACAAGGATTAAACAGTATTCCAATTAGAAATGAATGGGACAAGTGCAGGAAAGGCTAAATGAGAAGCACAGATGAGTGGCTCAGATAAACTGCCGCAAACACGTGAGCAAATGGAAAGAGATTCAGAGAAGATACCAGGAAGCTAGAGATTAGAACAAACACAGAGAAAAAGCAAGCAATACTGAGCAAATGGGCACTGGCAACAAAGAAATCCATTAAAGACTTAAAGCGGAAACAAAAGAGAATAGACAATAGAAAAGTGGAATCAAGTGTCCAAGTGTAGCCAGCATGCATGTGGCGCAACTCGATAAGACAAGTCGTTGCCACCTTGTACGCCTGGCACCCAAGTCACCCCGTCTTCCTCCGCCCCCCTCCTCTCTCCAACCATCTGTGCCACGCAATTACACTGAGCTGTCCATCAGAACGTCAGAAACAGAACACAACAGCGGTCATGTGACACCCGCTGAATGCACAGCTATTGATGACAGCGAAGGGGCCCAGTGACATCACCAGCCCACGAAGATGAGGTGCCAACAGTGAGGTCTGACAGAGGAGCGGGTGACTCATGTGAGCTGGAGAACAAACACGGTCGCTACGTAATGTGTCGCCAGACAGAGCAAGACATTTACACTGAGCTCAAATATAGGATTTCTTCCTTCTGGACCAGGTCATGATCTCAACAGCTTTTTCACTGCATAAAAAAACAAAACAAAAAAAAAACTAAAAAACTAAAGAAATTTAAAATATATATACTGTATATATTTGACAAACTTTAACAAAGCATTAGGAATGTACGAAAGTTTGCCTGTAAAAGTATTGCATGAAATATAAATGGATCATAAATTAACTGGGCAGAAAAATCCCTTTATACCCTTGTTTGGGGTATTACAAGATATATCTGCAATAGCAATATTTTTTTCGATACATCTCCCATCGCTAATACATGCTTTTAGGGCCCTTCTTGAAGTTTCAGCAAGTTTACAAAATCAAACATGGAACACATTGATCAACTTAGCTCAATTGTCTCCACAAAAAAAAAAAAAAAACAACAGGCACAAAAACATTTATCATCTTGAACATTCTTTGGATAGTGGTGCAGTCCACTAAAGACATTCTTGGTCCACTAAAGAGATGCCCTGCCAATCGATTTGTTGACTAAAAATGGTGTCATACGCTCTCAAAACCCAAATTGTACTCACATGACTGAAAAGGAGTTCATACAAAAACAACTATCTATACAGAAATGTACTATGAAATATAGTATTCATATATAAAATGCAGAATAAAATCATAATTCACTCCCAACTCTTCAACTCTTCCCACTCTCTCCATGTCCTCTCCTTTAGCTTGTTTCTCTCATAAATCCTTATTTTCTAAATAAAACCATCAACCAATTAATCGCCTAAACGACTAAAGTCAGACAACCCAACAATTTATATGCACTTTATTATATTATTGACCAAATAATAATGATTTCCACTTCCGTAAATGAGGAAATCACATTTTGTCTAGTATAAAATATTCACATAATTCTTTGTATTTAAGTGTGTTACTATAAAGTCCTTGGGTTTAGAGTGAGAGCTTGGTTTCATCCACATCTATTATTCTATTATTATACACTATTTTAGTGCATGAATAACCTTTTTAACTTTTGCAAACACAACGGTGAAGTCCAGTCCTGGCTGTACATCGTCCTGTTCTTTTTTGCCTGGGCCTCAGTCCAAGTGCTTGTACCGTCTTTGATGAAGTGTGCTGTCATGATGTCAGCCTGCACTGGTCTGAAGCTCACCTGGGACCTACCTCACTCCTAACAACTGCCGCCGAGAGGAACAAACACAACGAGGTAAGAAAAATGAGGATCCAGCGTGGCCTCTTCACCTGCTACATTCGCTATGTGTATCACTGCTGTAGCCTCAATCTAAAACCAAATCCTTCCTTTAAAACCTCTTATATTCTCTAATTCTTATCGCACACTTCTACCCTTTATCTTACACTCCTTCCCCCTTCTGCTTACTGGCTGTCAGCAGGTTAAAAAATGGCTCGGCACAAGCCAGGCAGAAACAATTACTCATAGTGCAAGCTGTATAGACATTAGAAGCACTGTGCTCCTCTGCGATCTCAGGGCCATGTGTTTCTAATTAAATGGTGCACTGGAGGAATTATCAAAGCTTAGGATTGCATAATGAACACTGGCAGAAATTGGTGACAGTGTCAGTCTCAAGGGATTTCTGTGGCTATACCAAATTAAATCAATAACAAAAACATTATATTTTTGCACAAAGGCTAAGCTTAAAAACAAATGTAAGTGGTGAAAAATTGCAATGGGACACATGAGGAAAATAGTATTTATCTAACCACTCTGGGCGACATGTCTTAAGCAGGAATGGAACACGCGCAGTGAGTATAAAGAGTGGTTTGTGATTGTAAGAGTTGTGGTTGGAATGACTCACTCTAAACAGAGCTAAAATGATCAACATGACTAAAATAAATAAAATAATTACAAAATGTTGTGCATTGAAATTAATTTTTTTTTTTTTTTTTTTTACAAGACAAATTTCTAATTGTCAAAAATTAAAAATCATATCTGGAATATTTTGGTATACTGTATCTCAATCGTATCAACGAAAAAAAAAAATACTGCTAATGTATTATGCCAAATGTTACAGGCAACTTTTATTTAAGTGCACGCAAATAACAAGTAGATGCCTATGCATTAGGTATATTACTATATTATAACTTATATACAAATAGAAGATTTGATTAAATAAACTGTAAACTGTAGACTGTAGGCCAAAAAACACCTTGCTCTTTCAACCAAGAAGGTAGTTATTTGCATTCAAAATAAACTACTCTTCATACTTTGTAAACTGACAAAAAGAATATGAGCATTATCAATACACAAGCTCTGTCAAAATGTATATCTTGTTTACAGTTATATCGATATATTACCCAGCTACTGGGTCTACAGCCAATCTGGTAAAAATATGGGGTTTGGCGGAGAGTTCAGACTTTGGAAAAAGAAATGTGACAGTTCTTTGTTGGATAGCAATGATTATGTCTGCATTGTTTATGTTCAAGTAATATGGAAGATTTTTATTTGCTTTTAAAGTGTGTATTTACGTGAGTGTGTGTATTTTTTGTATAATTTTGTCCAACGCTCCAAACAATAGGCATAGTATACTTTTTTTTTTCCCGTCATCATAATACAACATCGTTATACAACAAATATAATCGCAAATGTTGGACAAATCACAGTCTATTTCCATTCATAAGTACAATGTATGTTCATATTTCTGTGCCTCCTCTAACACGTCCCTTGTTCTTGTATGATCACACCACACCATTTGGCCAGAGAAGGACAGACATGGTGTATTTCTCTCACCAAATGGAGGAGGCATGTTTCTCCTTATACACAGAGAGACACACACGCATTGGCCAGCTTTTGTTAAACATCACACATGAGACTGCTAACACACATGCTTAAATCCTGGTCTCCATGGTGATGTCTATAATGCCCATGTTGAACTTGCCCCCTGCATCTGTTTCTGTGTTTGTAGCCTGGGTAATTACTTATTCATCATAACCACTTGACTATTTTATTTTCCCCACATAGAATTCTCCCAGTACCACAAATGAGCATAATAAATATTGTGGCTACACTTCCACATAGCAAACAGTTTTGACAGAGGAAAAAAGAGGCCTTGTTAAAACTGCAGATTGTATATTACTGTGGATTGCTGGATATGATTGAAATTGTTCCCTTGATTCAGTCTCAATCATTACAACCGTAAACAGAGAGTCCAGGGTTTACAACAGACGCGTGGAATGAGAGAGAGACCGTGCATGTGTTTGGTAAAATGAGCATTTAGATCAACGAGGCCATCTGGTGGTGAAACACAGAAGTGGCAGAGTGCTGTTTTGTTTCAGCCCCAGGCGGGTCACAAGCCCAGGATCAAAGAAGGGTCATCTAAAAAGGTATATAGCGTTTACTCTGGACATCTGTGTAAATACTCAGTTGTCCAGATATGGTCCACAGTAAAAAAAAAAAAAAAAAAGGGTTAAATTCTATCAACTGGACAAAAGTTTTTAGTGAATATGTTTTGTCACTCAGCTCATATTGGTACAACTTTATATTCAATTTCAAGCCTTTCAGCCTCAAAGCTATGGAACCTTTTTTGTTCTACCTTTAACACAATGATCTTTTGTAATAGTCAGAAAACAGAAGTACAAGAAACCACAACGTAAAGACAACATGTCATTGTTGTTTAAACATGTGTAATATTTTTTTACGTATTTGCAGCATTTATCATGCTCTCAGACTTACATAAACAGTCTGACACAGGTCCTGCAGGTCTCTTACTCCCAAAATGCACAATATATTCTGTTACAGCTTTTACTCTGTGCAGCACTTTGGACCCCTTGTGTTGGCAAGAATGTGCAATAAAGTTGAATTTGAAGGGTAACTGTTTTCTATCTATATTATCTACATTATATGCTTGAAAGATAGACAGTAAGAAAAGAATTTGCCATTTTAAGTCTAGAACCAGAGAAGCTAATACGATTCTTATGGGGCACATAGCTCTTCCAAACAAACATGAACGGGAAAGGGCACTCACATGTGTATGTATACAAGGAAGACGCCAGGAGTAATGTGAGGCATGTGTGTTGCAGACAGTGTGAACTCAGCTCTGGAGAAGGAAAAGAGGTGTCTTGTGGTATTTAAAAAGTCATCCAAAGTTTCTCAAACTGTACAAACACACATGGCTATAACTGTGTTCAAAGTAAAGCATTTTTTAAAATATTAGAAACATCCTTACGTGTTTCAAGTGTCTGAGCAGGTTGCATTGTTAAAAGTTTAAAATGGATCCAACAAACCATTTTAAAATCAATATTTAAAACTACTTCACCCGAAGTCACAAGGGTTAAATTCCATAAAATAATTCATTAAATGACAGGCAATAAATAACAGAGACAATGGGAGGATAGGAAATGCTGATTTCAAGATAGAATAGTAGCATTTACAGTAAAAGTTTAAAGGAAATCTTCATCTCAATAAAAACCTGTTCAACTCTCAGTTATTCATTTTTTTTGGCATGTTGACAAATTAAGGCCCAGTCCAAATTCCAAAGAAAACACAGCATTGTATGTAACCCAATTACATTCAAAGTGATAAACACTAAGACCACATAGATTTAGGTGGTGTGGTCTGGCTTTCCAGTGGTTCCCAACCTTTTTTTTTCTCGAGTATCCCCAATGATTTGTCTCACACATAGTCACATGACACTATATATATATATCACATATTGTCAATTATTTCTACAATTATATTTCTATTTTAATTATATTTATGGTCCAAGATACTCCAAAAAGATGCTTCACTTACACTTTTTTTTCAGATAAAAGTAAATTTCGTCTTCATTTAAAGCCTGAAACCATCCCAAGTACCCAAGTAATTGCTCATGTACCTATATTTTTATTTTACCCCTGGTTGGGAAACACTGCTCTATATAGTGCCTCATGAGCATACAGTAAGCGTTGCTTTAAATGGGAAAATTCAAGATGAAACCTTGCAAGAAGCCAGCAGTGACCATCGGGTGTTTTAAGCCCATCATTTTACTGCCTGTTAATGCCTTTTGTGTGCCTTTATTGTTTGTATTAACTCAAGGACATAATATAATATATTTGAGTTGCAAATGTTTTAGTGGCCATTTCCTTAAGGGCATACAAGTGCTTATATGCTGAATACAAATTCTTTACAGCCCCATTTTCTTTGTCTACATGAAGTCAATATTATGAACAAGTCAAGGTCATTTCCATGCTCCTCCCAAAGCTATTAATCCTAGAGGGACACACAAAACTTCCCTTGGAGCTATTTGTTTCTGCCCTCACATCGCCGTGGAAAATACCATATCTCTTCTAGTTGTATTTTCTGTCTCACAGTTTGACAGAATAATCTAGACTTTGGACTTATATCTTTGCATGCTTCCTGTTGTGTGTATGGAACGAAAAGAAAAAAAAACATCTAAAGGAACAGTCTTTTCAAATTAATTTAAGAGAAGACAATAATCCAGGTAAGAATAATCCAGTGGTTTACAATTAGTCACCTGGACTTTTTTGACCTCTGTTTTGTAAGACTAAACTTCAGTTCTTCAGTTTAGTCTGACAATTATTTCAAGTCAAGCTAATTATTGCCATCTGTGTGAATAGCTGGAGGACAACAATAACATGTGAAACAAGATGTGAAATACAAATTAGAACTCAAGTTTACTGAACCAGGTTTAAAAATAACTATGTAACCAAAATTAACTATAGTCATTGGTAAATCAAACTGTTAGAAACAAAACAAACACGCTTTTTGGGAGATTAAAGACTCTGGCCAATATAAATTACAATCTGAGAATGCCTATTGGTAACAAAGACTCTGCACTCTTCACATTCCCAAAGCCACAAATTCCTCTGTCTTGGCAACCTTCACCACATTTAAGCAACGCAGCATCCATCACCCAAAGAGTAACCTATTTTTCTGCGCCCCTGACACTCACTCTGGGAAACAGTCACTCAATTTTGACCACACCGTCAGCAAATATCATCATGCCCAACAAAATCTTTTCGTGTCAATGACTATTGAAAAAACACAAGTAAAATAACAGATGGACCTCTTGTATAGACTATAGTAGATACACGTGTTGATCCTGTAGGTCATAACATCATATCGTGGCCTTTACACAGCTATTTAGTCGGCAGCACCTGTGTTAGGCTGTGTTGGGGGTAGAATAAATCACATTGTGGTTCTGGTTCCCACCATCACGCCATCTGCTGAGATCTATAAATACACTCATCAATTTGAAGCTCGTCATCATTACAGAGCAGAGACTTGGAACTCCACAGACACTTTGTGACATTTTGTTTCCATTTACACTCATTCTGCCATGGACAAGACCCACCCGTATGTAGAGCAAAAATATAATACGCGGAATCCCGAAAGGTTGCTAGGTATTTCCTTTATGAATGCAAAAAAATGTGTAAATCACTTCTCCAGATATTCTTTTATCTAGAAAAGTTTAAGCATAATACACTTTGGACACAGAAACATGATATCATTCTCTACCTACAGCACCTCCTCTATTAATCTATTACGTTTTAAAATGTCAGTCATTTTTGTTGTAAGGTGGACATTTTCCATTGCAATTAAAAGTAATATATTGGAATTAATGGGAATAAACAGATAATTAACCCTGCTAAAAGTTGTCTCTTTACTAGAGTTTATATACATGTAGAGGCATAAATATACAATTATGCTTAATATCTTTGCTTTCACAATCCCGGCCGAGAGATTAACAATGTCAAAAAGTTATAAGATGTGAGCGCTAAGGTTTGATGAAGAAGAACGTTTAGGCTTCCAGGCCAAAAAGAAGCAGGGCTTTTAAGGGGAGGGGCTAATTCAAATGTGTGTCTGTGTCACCTGGTGCTGTATGTGGCTGAGGCGCTTTCCTGTAGTTGTAGTCTCAACCATCCTCAAACTAAATTTCTGTGATCACAAAACAAAAGACAGTCAAACATAACATGTGGCTCTAAAGAGGAGTAGGATGGTTAAAAAAAAACCCAAAAAAAAACACTGCAGCCAGTCGACAATACTTGCCAAGCCTCAGACATGGGACTTTATTGTTTTAAGGAGGGAGTCATAAAAACAACTCTAATAGTATATATGTTATTTTTTTTCACAATTTTAACAAACATTGGTTACATAACCCAAAATATATGTTTTAAAGTTCAAATATGCAAGAACATGTTATTTTTCAAAAGGCACATAAAGCATATATTTTAAAATTTTCGGAGCTAAAATGCCAATGAGAAAATACTTTTTAAAACTCATTTTTTCCCACCCCTTTGCATCCCTAGTCGGTACAAATAAAGACAATAACACTGCTACATATAGTCAGTGTGCGTGTGTGTCAACATCATAAGACATGACAAACTGCACTGCACTAAAGGCTATAGTGATGTGGGTTTTTGAATGACTTACAAGGATGCTGAAAAGGTGCTTTGTGCTGCTTTTGTGTGATACATCTGCACTGCACCTGGTCAAACCAAAGCTTTTTCACACTGTTTGCTTTTAAACACATCTGAGGCTGAATGTGGTTGTATTAAATATTTTCTTCATCCCTTCAATAAAATATGCACTATTGCCACAGGGCTTCAGGTGAGTCTGCTATTGTACTGTCAAACTAGACATGATGAAAGGTGTTACTAACCAGACTTCAGCAACTGTTTACTGAACACTAAAGCTTATTCCCACACACTGTCAAAGGCGCCATACTATTGAGCAGCAAAAAAAGTACTATTGGAATACCAGTGTGAAAGGTTGTACCTCGGGCCACACCGTGTAGTTCATATGGACAGTAAATGTGTCTGCACAAAGCCCTCCTCAACACATGGAAGAGATGTCCAGCTGTTCTTCATTCTCTCAGGGGTCTCTCCTTGTCAGGCAAGTAAACCGCATGTTAATGTACCCAAAAGTTCAGTGCATTTGTTCTGAACAGTGGTTACATGGACATCTGCAGGAAATGAAAGCCATGAAGACAAAAGGGACGGATGTTATATGCTACATGCACAGAGGCCAAAAAAAAAAAGCTCTTATTCCATGAGTGACAATGATAAATGACTCTGAACCCCCACAAGGCTATAAGTAATGGGAGAAAATAAGCTACATTTTATAAATATTGTGTTAAAAGCTAATAGTACAATATCAATCTTGTTAAGAAGCAATTCACATATAAAATATTAGGAACACTCAACTTAATAATCAAACTATCAAGCCTCAAGCAAGAGCCTCCACTGTACCCTTAAACAATGGAATGGTAAGTACATTTTAGATGCAATAATAACGTTATCATCAGAAAAGAAAAGGCTTTACTGAATGTATGTAAGACTGAGACTGTCGGAGAGGATACATATTTCGAAGAAAAGTGATTCTCTGTCTCCATCTAGTGGTAGAGGCTGTGCACAACCTACAGTGTGTGTACATTGTAAGCGGTCAAACCCATAAAGTCAATGGGTATTACTGGAAATGTGTATTCTAAGTTTTCTAGAGATAAAGGTAAAAAGGTAATAAATTACGCTCCATACATCTGGTGATCAACATGAATTTCCCCAAACATGAAAACAACAGAATTGAATTAGCACAATAAAATGTTTTCCAGCAGCCTAAGTAAATATGTGTAAGCTAATTTAACCATGAACAGTGATACTGCAATACAGGCACATACGGTAATGTAAATCTACATATTTTTTCTTCATTCAGTTGTTAACTATTAATAGAAGAAAACATTATAAGGCCATTCATCTTTCTGCTTTAAACCATGCGTAACAAGGCAGCCATACATGTGCAAAATATCTATGATAAATAATTCCAATGCTACAAAGTTCAGTCATCAGTAGGTTAATGCTCCGTTTGTATGTTGTCCTTTAAGTCAGTAAGGGTCCATCTTGATCCTTTTGTACAGGCAGCAGGTCAGCACCATCCCACAAATCTGAAAACAGGAAGCAGTAAGTCAAAGAGAGCTATCGGGTCACAACGTCCTTCTGACTGCACAAAGCCAAACTAAGCAATGGAGAGTCAAAATGAGTGTAGGGCCTGTTTATGGCAAGCATCTGTAAGGTTAAATAGTGAACAGCTCAGCCAAGTGTGCAAGGGGTGGAGTCAAAAGCTAAAAAGTTAAAGTTAAACACTATGGACAAAATAACATGTTAACATAAATCCCATAATGGACATGTAAACAACCAAATATATAATACTATGTGATTTATAGGGCTTTTTCCATTGAAAGGTCAGCCTAAGAATAAGCTGCCGATATTGAACAAAGTCATTGGGCCTGCCATTGCTAATAGATAAACAGGCAAGAGCCCAGATTCAATCGTTAGTCCATAAAAGCCCTCTGAAAACAGGTGATTGAGTGAGCCCGAGTTGTGTATTGACTTATCACTCTTTTTCCTGAGGCAGCCTTCAGGCCTCTTTGCTCCCTCCCACACTACCAAAGATGACATGTATTCCTGACTGGAAGCTGTTTATGATAGGCAACTTATACATGTTCATGTACATTTAACAGATTTGTAGTAGCTGTTTAAGTGCTGTGTTTAATTAAACAATCTTGCTCAAATCTTTTTTGTAAAAACTGTAGTAAAATACACGTAATTTGGTCAATGCAATTGCTAGTTGCCATATTGTTTTTTCTTAGTTAGTATAGAAGTATGGATGGTGTCATTGTGTTATAATATAGGATATATTGTAATTCAATGGTTGGTATGGTGTGGAAGTATAAAAAATATGTTGAAACTAAACAGGATTATGCAAGAGGTGAAGCCATTCCAAGCTAAGACACATCTGAAAACGTGCACTGACAATTGGAACACAGAGCCAAAGCCACCAGGTGCAGAGCAACAATCGTTTCAAATACATGCAAACAATTAAAATCCATATACCCTCTGATCTTGTTAGTTGACCTGATTAAACCACATAGCAGCTTTAGAGCTAATCACAATGTATTGAAGTCCTCCTCCTCTTCTTTATAGAGCAGATAGATAAAACAGGCTGTCAACAGAGCCCCTGCCAACTACAGTGATAGCACACACACACGCACAAACACACGCGCACACACACACAAACACCCAGGTAAGGACACACAAGGCAATGCACCATGGAGTTAGTTTGAAACATGAGACAATAATGGTACTACACACTGACAGGACAAGTCTATTGTTAATAAATGTACAATTACAGGCGACCAGTGCAAACTAAGGGTGTTCACAGTGTTAGTGATATAAAATAATAATAATAAAAGGACTAAGCTCCACACATGGTTAGCTGTAATTAGTCACTTGAAATTAATTGCTGTTAATACATCTGTGGCTAGGAATATCTCAACATAAATTGTATTCATTATAATTAAACTATTTACTATAGCTAGTTGTGGACAACAATGAATATCTGATTCTCTTGTTGCATTATCCTGATTCAGACGATGTTACAGCAGGCCATTATAAATGTGCTGAAATGTGCCAGGAAATGACTAGGTTGAGGTTGAAATATTACTCAAACCATGAATGAACTAAAATTTGAATACCAAAAGTGAAGTAATATCCGTTGCAGCTTTTGAAAATATGTTTTTATTATTGACAATAAGCTAATTATTCTAATTTTGCATATCTTCAACAGAAATACTGTTATATTGGTTCTTACAATTACCTACCTGCAGACAAGCCACTCCAATCCCCACTGCTCCGATGACCAACAAATGATCTGCAAGAAACTTCTCCAGCTTTGTTATACAACCACCCTGCAGTGGGATCAAAGTTGAGGAATAATTATACCACACATATTGCTTCAGTCATATAGTAAAAATAGAGAAGTCTACAATGTACCTCGACTTTGTAGATATTGGAGGGGTGATCTCTCTTTCCGCAAACAGGAGTCATAGTCTTACAGCAGCTGTCGGGCACCACTCTGCCCTCTGATTGTTTTGACATTATGTAGGAACTTAGCGCCCAGTCACGAGAGTTGTTACTTCCACAACATTTGAACTACAATATAAAAAGGATAAAGTATTCAAAGCAGAAAAGCATGCACTTTTAATTAATTACATTAAAATGATAGACTGTATATATCATTGGACAAAGGGACGTCATACTGTTTAGCTCCAGCCAACTGAAGCTAATCGCACTTAGTAGTTATAGCAGCTAATTTAGAGCCGAATTCCATGTTTGGAAATGTAAATGCACGTTTCATGGCAACCTCAGAGCCAATCAGGAACGAGGTTGTGGAAGGTACGCATGCGGGAACTTAGCAACGAGCCGTGCTAGCTATCAATCAAATCTGTTGTAAACATGAGCTGAAGCGGATGTTGGAGAAAGTCAGCACCTGATTGATCACTTTGCCATTATTGATATCATATGTTGAATTACAAAGACAATAGCAAAAAAAAAAACAAGTTTTTAAATCCAAAAATTTTAGGTCTGACAGCAGTAGTTACAGAGGGGAAAAAAAACAATTATTTCAATACAACGTGAATGGGAGCCAAACCTGAAGTAGCTGCTCACTTCCTATTGGGACGCGGCAGCTGACGGGCTAGCGCTGTCCACTTCTATATACAGTCTATGATTAAAATGTGTGCCTTAAGTAGTCCCTACATCCTGTTGCAGTCTGTCCACAGCTAATGTGATGGCATCCTTTTCTGGTTGGGCATAGTTTTCAGTCATAGTATGGCTAAGATGCTGCTTTAACTCCTCACTTAGCTGAAATGAGAACACTTTACACTGTTAAAAAGTATATCTTGACAAACAAACAAAAAACCAAACACAATTTGCCAGTATATTTACCCTTTGGTAGTAGACATAAGCCAATACACCAGCCACAAGTTCAATGAGGAATATCAGCAGCAGGAGGAGGAAATACTGTTGGAACAGACACTTAATTACAACACTATTATTACACCAGGATATTTTTATTATTGTATTATATTATATTATATTAATTTTATACTGGTGTGGCAACAAACGATTGCCATACCAGGCATAACTGCAACCATTCTAAAGATAAAGTCAGCTGCCCACATGGGATGCTAATATTATTGCTTCTGCATGTTAAACCCACAGTTGACATCTCATTATTTATCTAGTCACAGAACTATAAATACAACACAGTAATGTTTGATATTCAAACAAAACCTGTGTTGAGCCACCTCCTCTCTCCTGCAGCACCTATGCTTCCTATGACTCTATCCATCAACGGGGGGCGGATAGAGCTAGAAATAGACCTGCAGCGGTGCAGGCTGCCTCTCTCCCACAGGCCTCTGTCTCAGTAAAATAATGAGGACAGTGAGGGGCTTGTCAGGGTCATTTGTCAAGATCCAGCGATGAACCATAGAGCAGAAAAGTATTGACGAGATGTTGTTGAGAGAGAGAAGAGAGTAAAATCTTTGGAAAACTTCAGTGTGCCTTCTAGATCAATATGATATAACCTATAATAACTAAACATTTCTGCTGCAATACATACAATACATCTCATATATAGTTATAAAGAATTAACCACAAATCTTACTAAATCAAAAGGCATGGGCTTATGAATATAAACAAGTATGTTTGGTTTTTGATGGTGTGCTTTCGTGTGTCTTCAAAAATAGAAAGTCGGGAAAATAAATTTAGGGCAAATTAATAAGTAAAAATAAGCATACAAAAAAAGTAAATCGTTCTTACTGTAGAGAGGCAGCTCTTCTGTTCACGTATCACAGCACAACAGCCTAAGAATCCAGTGAGCACCACCAGACTGCCTGCCAGGATCAGAATATAAGCTGACACTGCAAAAGTACTGGATGCCAGCAGACTCAAGTAGTCACTCTTCTCGATTAGAGTCCAAACTCCAACACCCAGAACCGCAGCTCCCCCCAACTGAAAGACACATTTAATTGTGACAATTTTTTATCCAGCAAGGGTATAACAGTGTTATTGAACCAATATGGAGCACAGCCATACAAGGGGCCAGGCAAGGGCAGGGGTAAAAGCAGTAAAAGCAGAGGTCGAGTCAGGGCAGCTCTGTTCAAACAAAACTGGACAACATCCCTGGGTGTAGTCCAAATCTTTTCCTTTATCACTTTCACAGATGGGCAAATAGGAAATGCCTTGGGAGTTCCTCTTTCTTGTTTGAAAACAAGAACAAGAATATTTTAAAACTACAACAAAATCAGATGCTTTTGGATTCAGTGAAATTCATAGCCTAAAAGGTGCTGATGTTATTTGCACATTTTTGCATGAATCAAAAACTGCAGCATCATGAAGAGCGATGGTAGAAAATTGGAATGATACACAGTTTTCCACACGAACAAGCCTTAAATAATCCATGAGTCACACTGTGCCAACTCTTTAGCTCAGGCTTTTCTCTTTCATAATTTGCTTTGCTTTTTAGTGATTCTCAATCAGGGATTACACTTTGTTGTCTATTTCAACCCGAAATCGACCTACCATTTAGTTTCTTGCAAAGGAATGTAATGTTGCAAAGCATGACATTATGTGGTTAATAATTCATTACTTACCCAGAAGAGAAAGTTGAAGACAAAAAGCAAGTACTTGAGACACACCGTGAGCCAGTCCTCCTGGTCATCTTTGTAAACCGCAGACATGTTGATTTATTCAGTAGTTCTGAAATAGCAAACAGGCCAAGATGCTATAAGTAATGTGTGTTAAAATTATCTTACACAACCTTTATATAGACTTTGTACAGGAGGATCATATGGCATTTCAAACAGTTGCATACTCAGAAATCAATGTTACAAATCAAAAGGCAGATACTGCAAAAGAATAGGCCTAACACTATTCAAATTATGATATATGTACAATGTATATATTATAGTTATAGTGTAAAACTGTGAAAAAAGTCTTGTAACAGTGTTGCAACAACTATTAAAAATACTCGCTAAAAAGATCTACAATCGGATTCGGCGTCATAGAAATCTGCGATAGTCTGTAAAAGTCACGTTATTTTGAACAGGTGTTGGTACTGAACTATCCTGATGAAAACATAGCCCCATCTGCGCGGCAGCTGCTTCTAAAGTTTGCGCATTTGTACCTTTTTTCACTATTTATGACTTCTCAAACAGTATGCGCAAAATAGATAAAATAGCACAGTGGTTATAGCCGTCAAATAGTCAACATACCAAAGTCGATGTGTCCAGTGAAGCTATCGCCGATTAGCTGCGGTCCAGCTGCAGGTTAGTGCGCATGATGCCTTCAAGAAAACTCGGAAATTCAAAGCTTAATTACACAGGTTTGATTTAATTATTCGATCTCAGCCTTTATCATTGGTCAGATGTTTTTATTTCGTTGTTTTATATGGCACTGTTTTACATCACATTTCTCGCCTTGTGCATTAATTTACACAATGAAGGTAAACTTTTGTGTCCGCGACCGCGTCTGCGGTTGAATACCAAACTTATCGCCAGACTTATCTTTTCAGTTATTATGTAACCTAATGGAGTACAAATTCCTGAAAAGATATCACTGTGGCAATGTTCTTCATAGCTTGGTTGCTTTTAAAGTCTGTTCTTACATTGACGTTTTGAAGCTCTACAGCAAAATATGAGAGCAATGGGCATGAACTGGACTTATGATGGCAACACAGCCATTTAGTGTGATCACGTAGCCTAAATTGCAGCCAGCAGAATATTTAATTCAAAGCCCGAAACATGAATTAGTCAATCTGTCCTCTTCTGTAATATTTGTGAAAACGTGAGGGGAAAGCGGAAGTAACTAGAGCAGCAACGGAACGGTCACGGAAGTGCAGAGTGCAGATGGGCGTGTCGTTTTGTTCGCATGGTTGAGAAAAGCTACATGCAGTTGTTCTGTGGTTGTATGCTGTGTACTTGACCGGACTCAGTCTAACTCTGACCACAGATTATGGCTCTGAGTAAATGACGATTGAGATCATGACAGTCCATCCGGAGGCATAGGCTAATAATACCGAGTAAACACTCACTAGTTTTAGAAATGACAGGTGCTGCAAACTGTATCCCGAGCAAAATCATGGACTAAAATGACGAACTTGATCTTAGACAAGACAAGACTTGGTCGGTCTATTAATAAAGATGAAGAATACGGCCTATATTTTCGAGGCAAATGTAAATGTTTTCAGGGTCCTATTAGCTAAAATAACCAAATTCACCTTTACTACTTCATGATGACGTTGATATTGTGTTTGATAAAAGAAAACTGTAATGAAAAAAAAAGATACTAAATGTAAAGAGCACTAAGTTATGTTTAGTGACCATATGGTCGTAAGCTTGTACTTGCTGCTGCCATTTTGGACAGCTCCCTAAAGAATCAGGTGTCCCAAATGCAACAATAGATTTTCCACAAAGAGACAAAATTGTAATGTAACTAAGAGACCTGCACCTGTTTTATCACAGCTTTGCCTCACTGTGTGAATATTAGACGGCAGTGTTGGTGAAGAGAAATAGTAATAATAATAATAACATTTTATTTAACTAAGGATTCATGTGGAAGATTTATGACAGGATGAAATCGAAGTCAAAAAGGGGAAATTGTAAAGCGAGTATTGTTACTAAGCTTAGACATGGAGTTTCCATGGAGATAAAAGATCAAGAGACATTTTACATGTCAATCCATGGGTTTCAGAGTGATGAAACTCTAGCACCGTTGCCATAGCAATTAAAAATTTTTGTTAATTTTTTGTTTTGTTTTTTGTAAGATATTGTCAATAAATAACACATTAAAATACAAAACTGACATTTGATTGAATTATTTCTCTAACCATGGTTTATAGGTTCAGTCGATAGTAATCATTACATAATAATGATGATCTATTTGCTGCTATTACACCCACACTGCCTTTGTGTAGCCTATGTGTGAGGTGTGTGAGTGGATGCATGTACAGAGGGGTGTTGCGTGGGCCCATGCTCTTAAGCAGTTCTCAAACTCATCTATTATAAGAGCGACTGAAACCCACTGATATTTAGCCTATTTGTTTGTCAAAGATTTACTCAAGATGCAAAGTGCAGTCCAAAGTTACAACGATGATTGGACGATACGCTCACCTTTACACAACTTCTCAACCAATCAGCATTTTTCATACAAAAATGTAACGCAAAGTGCTTTACAGTGGATTCAAAACATTACCAAATATGCCCACATCCCACCCAACCACCGGACCCCACATGGCAAAACACCTGCACACACGTACACTCTCACACACATACACACACACATACTCACACACACACACACACACACACACACACACACACACACACACACACACACACACACACGGCGCACACTACATGAAGCAAAGATGAAGCACAAAAAAACAGTTGAGGAAGCACCATCAGAGGAGCCGTCTGCACCAGGAGCAGAGAGTCGCCCTCGGCCACAGGACACAGACACAGGGTCCAGAGGAGAGAGGAGGCACACCCCAACCCTCCACCTGGCTCCAGCAGCCAGGCCCCTGAGAGTCGCCCTCGGCCACAGGACACAGACACAGGGTCCAGAGGAGAGAGGAGGCACACCCCAACCCTCCACCTGGATCCAGCAGCCAGGCCCCTGAGAGTCGCCCTCGGCCACAGGACACAGGCACAGGGTCCAGAGGAGAGAGGAGGCACACCCCAACCCTCCACCTGGCTCCAGCAGCCAGGCCCCTGCAGCCACAGCAGACCACCGCTTCTGGTGCAGAGGACTCCACAGAGGAAACACTGGAGAGCCTAAAATGTATGAAAGGATTCAAGTACATGAGGACAAAGATATAAGTTAAAACTAAGACCTAAAGTTTTATGTAAAAACATTAAAACTTCTGGTAGTAGACAAAACTTAAATAACAATTCAAAGAAATGAAGATTAACCCTTGTGCAATCCCGTATTGTTTATCTTCTATTACAATATTTTTGAAATTGTTAATGGTATATTTACCACTTTTGGCCTTTTATGAGAAGTGTGGAATTCCTTTTTTGCATTATAGTAATTATTCTTGATACAGATTTGTCTCATTGACTTTCATTATATTTTTATTGGAATTGAGGAGTTACAAAATGTACTTACATTTATCATTGGAATAGCAGCTTGGAACTTGATGTGTTCTCTGATGTCAAAATTGACCATGGCTGAGAACAATATAATTGAGTGAATCAACTGTGAGGTCATGATTCAAGTTAAAATGGATGTGGGCTTGGAGGAGAGGGCTGTGGGTATGAGAGGGTGAAGTTGAAGTGAGACCTCAATTCTGCAATTTATGGCATAAAAATGCGATTTTATCATTGGAAAAGTTTATAGTTATTATCACAAAATCAGGCCAGAATAGCTATTTTTAACAAAACAAAACAAAAAAAAGTATTTATTTATTTATTTAATCTTATTTGGGTTGAAATTATATATTTTGTTATGATTATGAATAATGGATGACAAATTGGATCAAATGACCAATGGTACAGGATTTTAGTTAACGGTGGGACATTTCTATTACCTTTTCCAAAACTAATGGTGTATATTTTCAAAATGCTGATTCCTTATGCCTATGCTGCAATTATTTCATATTTTAGTTTTTCTATTGCAGTTTATAGCAGTAGAATGGCATTTAAATGGATATTTAATTTAGATGTTTTTGGAATGACTTGGCAATGATTTAACACTTCAAATTTGTGCACATAGTGTAAGTGTAAGTTTTTAAGGGAGTGCATAAGGGTTGAGATTGATTTCTTTTTCCATTTACCCCAAACTGTGTCGCAATATGTGCGCATGCATTTAAACGTCCTCCACACAAATTAAATACCTGTCTGATTGATTTGTTAGTTAACGTAGCCTATCCCTTTGTAAGAGTCTAATTTGTTCTGTTGCGCACAGCTGGATGCCTTATTTGTCCGTGGGCGCGTATTGGACGGAATAATGTTATGTGTGAGATGAGCAGCAGGTAGGCGCACAGTGTGGTCTCTGAGCGGACACCTACATTCACAGTGTGCGCTCGGTTGTTAATGGATGTAGGTTCCTTCTTGGATCACAACAGAAAACCTATCCGTATTTGCGCTCAAAGACTGCTTTGGAGATCTACTAAATGTCATCACTTTTACAACTATGAACGACTGGAGCGTCTGTCAGTCGGCAAAATGTACTCTTACAACTTTTTGTCGATCTTTTTTCTACAACAAGTTATATTTTATCATGGTTGAACTATCTGCCTATGGATACAGAAGCGTACTGTGATTTACGCACGTTTTCATATTTATTTGGGTGCGAAACAAATAGTTGAAAGAGTTTATTTCGAAATCTCGCCGGCTCTCATGGGACTCAGGCATTCGTCACGTTGTTTGCTGCTACGGCGGAAGATGGCGGAGGCGGACAGCTCGGAGGTAGGAATCTTGTGTGTCCTGACCGTAAGTGGTCCAGGAAATTGCAGTTTAACAAAGATTACCAAGGATGAAACTATAATCTGAATTTAAACATCCTGTAGAAATGTGGATTTTGCGCCTTTTCTTGTATTTTGTACTGAGAGAATAATGCAGTGATTCTGTGCAGGCTAAAGAAAGCCCCTCATGCACCTTGCATAGGGGACGTATCTACATATGGCCCCTATAAAGCTTATTAAACCAGGGCTGTTGTGCATATGACACAGAGCTGAGGTGAGATAATCTGCGGCGCGTGTCTTTCGCTGTCCTTGGTGCTGAAACGCTGCGTGGATCATCTCAATTCCCTTATCTATGTCTTACTGTTAAAGCCCCGTGTAGCTACGTGATAATGATACGTCCTATGTGTCTTAAATGACATTTATAAAAACCACGAGGCTCCACCTATTGCACATTGCACTTACTATTAATGGGTTGTATTTAATTAACTATTATTTTTATTACATGTTTTAACCTAATCTAAATTATGTTTTTGTTTTTTTGTTTTTTAGCGCCAACAGCCTGTCTCGCAGCTCTCCCAGTCTGCCCAGCCATCCTCTCTTCCCAAACCAGTGCCTAGTGCCCACCACCTGCCATGTGTGCCCCGTACTCCTCATCTGGCAGCTCTGACCACTTGTACTGGCAGAGGCAAAGTCTCCAAGTCCATCAGTCCAGAGGATATGACATCACGGGATTACTACTTTGACTCCTATGCCCACTTTGGCATCCATGAGGTAGGATTTCCAGCATAACCGTTCATGTTTTCAATTCAATAAATAATTCCAGATGCACTTCACATAATGCTGTGTACTTACTGTCAGTAACTCCACAATGGCTATGCCTTTAATGGATTAATGACTGCCGTTTTAAATAACCTTGATCTACTAAATGATTGGTGCCAGATCTTTTTAAACTAGTGTCTATAATTAGTATTTGGGTCAGGTTTTGTCTTCTTGAGGTGTGTCCTCATTAAAAGATTGGAGGAAAACAAGGAGGAGGTAATCTGTGAAACGTCTCAAAGGATGTCTATCAGATAGCTCCCAGAGGCTTTTAGGGAAAAAAAAAAAGTTCATTACACGAAATGTATTAACATATATTTCCTGAACATAGGAAATGTTGAAGGATGAAGTGCGGACCCTCACCTACAGAAATGCCATGTACCACAACAAGCACGTTTTTAAGGATAAGATTGTCCTGGATGTGGGCAGTGGCACTGGGATCCTATCTATGTTTGCCGCTAATGCTGGTGCTAAACATGTCTACGGGGTAAGATATACTGGCACATAAACATTAAACAATGAAAGAAACAAACAAACAACACCCTCATGCACATAAATCCTTTTACATTCTTTCATTCTGTGTGAGAAAGATTAATGTTGCCCACATATACAGGGGACATCTGGGTCCCCTTGGAAAAGGGCGACGTGTCTTACTCATGAGCTCGGCATGAGCAGTGTGTGTGATTCACTGTCTGCTGCATCACACTTAGTATGGATCAGGCTGCACTGGTCTCTAAAATGAAGGACCAAGAACAGAACAAGTATACTGTATACAGGAGCAACACCAAAACATGTCTACAACAGTAGATGTAGATATTTGTGCTCAAAATAACACACCTCTGTCCTCTCTGCAGATTGAATGTTCAAGTATTTCAGAATATTCAGAGAAGATTATAAAGTCAAATCACTTGCACAATGGTAAGTAAAGGTACATTCCACAACCCTTAAATGTGTGTTGCACAATAGCATCAGAATTAGTGAGCGAAATCTGCATGTACTCATCATTACCGTCACACTCAACCACATTAGTCACAGCTCAGCCTCCTAACTGGCAGTTCACCTTTGATGTCAAATGATTGTAATCTGTGCCATCAATCAGAATACTGTGTGTGCTTTTGTAAAGTGTCTCCTTGAACTTCATATGTGAAAGAATAGATACAGATAGTCATCTATTCTCTAAATACTCAAGAGCTCCATATTAAGAACTTTGTTGCTCTGATGTGTTTGCAGTCATCACTATCTTTAAGGGGAAGGTGGAGGAGGTGGAGCTACCTGTGGATAAAGTAGACATTATCATTTCAGAATGGATGGGCTACTGTCTCTTCTATGAGTCTATGCTCAACACTGTCATCTTTGCCAGGGACAAGTGGTTGGTACGTACAAGCTACTCAGACCTGGAGTGCGATTTTACCATTGCCTGCTATATGTCATACGTGTAAAGCTATGTCATTATAATCTCTTTAAAATGTAATTATCAATTTATCTCGACCTATTGTGTGTTATTGCAATACATACTATAAATATGCTAGCGTTTGTGACAAAGGTAAACTGGACTCATATGCAACACAAAGAATGAGCTCAAACATGGATCTTTGTAAAGTTCAATAGAAAGTGTTCTTTAAATGCAAAGTCTTTAATATGACAAATTAGGCAGATAAATAACTCAGGAATACATTCCTGAGTTATTTATTATATTATATTATATTATTTTATTAGTTTCAACTTAAATATCATCCCAATGGGGAAAAGCAGGCTGGGAACAAACTCAGAAACAGGCGCCACAACTGGAAATAGCGCAGAAACGACAGATATCAAATACAGTGCTTGAGAGTATCTCATGACTGGTCATCAATCTAGCAAAGACTGAATGAACAGAGAGAGTATATATAGGCTACCCTGGGATGATTAGTGAATGAGAAGCAATTGTGGAGAGCGGGGAAAACCTGGGAGGTAGGAACAGTTGGAATGGAATGAGCTGGGAAATGGAGCTGGAGTGAGGGTAAACATGAAATTAGCACCCATATTGCATATAGCACATACAAGTGATAAGCATACTTTGATTCTACATTAAATTATTTATCTCATTTAGAAACCTGGTGGTCTAATGTTCCCTGACAGAGCAGCACTATATGTGGTTGCTATTGAGGACAGACAGTACAAGGACTACAAGATTCACTGTAAGTAAATGATGTCAAAGTACCTTTTCACATTTTGCAAACTAATTGCTGCTGTCATCTCTAAACTTTAAGAAATCAAACTAGGGTGCCTTTTTGCTCAAATTTTACTGAAATCCCTCTTTCCCAACTGAAAATGTGTTGGTGTTGATGAATGATTCAGTGTACCTTGTCCTCTATTTATTCTATACTCCAGTGAGTTGGTATGTTCAAATAGCTATCACAGCTGGAGTGGCAAACTTAACCTTGCGATCCAGATCAAGGAGCCAATATTAGACGTGCCATTTCCACTTGTAAGACGCAAGGATTTGGGTCAGTAACTCCTACTGACTTTAGTGCATAGGTGTTTCAAATAAGTCTGCTCAAATGGTTGTGTTTTTTCTATTTGACGTAGTCTTATTTTTGGCATTCTGAGAGTGCAAAGTGTAGCAAAGGGACAGAAGGAAGGTAGGAGGAAAATCATGCCCTGTTTTTTTTTCATCCAAAATTAAACAAAAATTATGTCAGGGGAGGAGGTGACTAGGTTCTATTTTCAGAAAGATATTTTGTTGTTTTTGTGTTAAAACCGAGATAGATAGATAGTATTAACAATGTTTAAGCTAAGCAAAAAATATAACAACTAACGCAATATTATTTTGGTATTTATACAGGGTGGGAAAATGTATATGGATTTGACATGAGCTGTATTCGCAATGTGGCCATCAAAGAGCCACTGGTGGATGTGGTTGATCCCAAACAGATTGTAACTAACTCCTGTCTACTCAAGGTAAGCAAACAACTGATGTCAGAATCGTTTCCAAATTTCATTCTTCATCCGCGTCTTTATTTCATCAAAGTCTTCAATTCTTTTAAGCAAGTTTTTCCCAGTGTCGCCGAATACTCCCTGTTGGCGCAGTCCATTTCCTGCTGGATAATAGAGCTGTTTTGGGACTTGTAATAGTCTGCAGCTCAGTTTCCACACAACAATAGCTCGCCTTTCATCTCGGTAGATAAGAGGTTTCAGAAGGGTGATAGCTTTTTTGTCGGCCCCTTTACCTCATTCTATCTATAGGCCATTCTCTTGCACTCCGCTGTCTGCAACATATCATGGTTTCAGTGTCCTGTCAAACTACTCAGTCACTTCATCTCTGGCTTCATATTTTGCCCATATGGAGAATGATATCAGATGGTGCTACTTGAATGAGAGCGAGAGAACAGTCTGTGGAGGAGTGAAATGTAGTACAGAAACAGACTTGAACGCAAAACTAGTATTTGTGCTCAAAGAGGTTATTGTATTAGATTTTTAGTTGATCATATCTGCTACATATTATCGGAATAGCTCTTATGGTTATTCCTGGACAAGAGGTCAGTCCACTTTATTGCTACCACTTACTGACAGAGTCAACCCACAAAACACACACAGTCACATTTCACCTTGACATTTATGCACTTGGAGATTTTAAATTTGATTCACCAATTACTGGAATGTAAACCTAGAAGGACATGCATGCTACTGTCGAAATTATTTGGAAGGCATATTTGTACATCTGTTTACATTCAAATTAGGGGTGGGCGATACTGACAAAAATGAATATCTCAATATTTTTTGAGTATCCCAGTAACGATAGTCAGACAATATTATGTAAATCCAACAGAAATGTGTTAAAACGTGTTTTTAAATGTATTAGTCAAGGGTTAATTATCTGCCAAATAGGAAAACAAGTCACAAAAGTTCAGAAATATCACCATATACCCTTATTGGGGGAAAAAAAAAAGTTAATCAGCTCTTTTCGTAGCATTTTTGTTCTTCATATAAATGATATACACATTTTGCATATCTTCAAAACCACATTAACAATATTAACTAAAATTTTATATATTGTCCACCCCTAAATCAAATTTCACCATGTAAAAATAGTGATTATTCCCTGTTTCTTGACTTTCTAATGTTGTGGTGCAGTTGTAAAAGCCTCTATAGACACATTTCTACATTATGGATTGTTGTAGGTTTCTGATTACAGTTGTTCATGGAGCCTTTACGCACCGTCCAATTTGCTGTATATAATATTCAGTCTGGTGTCATTACATTGGAAGGACAGAGGTGTTAAATCACAATCAGTCATGCAGACAGGACGTGCCTGGACCAGCCTCAGAAGGTGGTGAAGAGGTTAAAGTGCAAACCATATCTTGTCCATTTTCATTGAATATTCATCCATGTGGAACGCAGAAAAGACACCTGATCCTCTTCTTATATTTAGAACCGTTTTCCAGTGATGGGTACAAAACATGAACTTGACATTTTCATCAAACGAGATGTGTTCACTGCTCTTTCCACACATGAACAGTCTCATGCATATATGTAGAGCCTCACTCGGTCTTGTCCACGGAGGACACCCACACAACATGTGTACTGTGAGTAGGCTCTGCACCACCACCGTTATCCGAACTGTGTTTTTCCTACATGCAGAATATACAATCATTATGTTTCTAATATTTCTGTTTTACAGTTGAAAACTAAAACATATATATATATATTTGAATGTGTTGTTTCAGGAGGTGGACATTTACACTGTGAAGCTGGAAGACCTGTCCTTCACATCAGCTTTCTGTCTACAGATTCAGCGCAATGACTATGTTCATGCACTAGTCACTTATTTCAACATTGAATTCACCAAGTGTCACAAGAAAACAGGCTTCTCTACAGGTATAGCAACATATTTTATTTACTCCTACCTCTACTACATACATATTACTCCAGAAGAGTTGTGTACTTGCTCTCACTGCGTCCTCCCAACATTTAAAGACATGCTTGTGTCAGAGAATAGATTATTTCTTCAGCTATTGTGAGTAAATGTGAGATTAGTTATGTGTTTGCAGCTACAAAGAATAGACTATAATGTAACTTTAAAACCACATATTTTTTCTTATGGTTATAAGCTAGTTGCAGTATCTTGTGATTATGAATAAATTCTCTTGTTTTAGCTCCGGATGCCCCTAGTACTCACTGGAAGCAGACAGTATTTTACTTGGAGGACTATCTGACAGTCAAAAAGGGAGAGGAAATCTTTGGCAGTATTACAGTTAGGCCTAATGAAAAAAATGTGGTAAGGCACATACAGTGTATCAATATATTTGTATATTCTACATCTATGCTCTAACATTTGAACTGTTTTACTTAAAGAGAGACTTGGAGTTTACTCTGGAGCTGGATTTTAAAGGACAACTTTGTGAAGCAGCCATATCACACGACTACAAAATGCGTTAGCAACTAAGGATGCAGCATTGACAGAATATTTCGACCATGAGTACCCTGCAAAATCAAGTCTACTGGTGAGGAATTGTGGGCAATAGTTTCATCTTTAAATGACTGAAGCCCATGTGAATGTATCATTTTGATGTCTCTTTTTATGCATTTTTGTTTATACTTTCAGTGCAATAATGTAAATGGATAAGTGTAATTGATTTGCATGGTGTTCATGTTTTGATTGTATTTGATGGGATAGACGTGAGTGTTTTACTGAAAGATGAACTAGTGCCACGATAAAGTATGCCAATGCTTCAGATGATATACATAATAGGTTATAATATTTTAAAAGCAATTACAGAGACCTGTTAAATTTTACAAAGCAATTATCGGTGCATTTTTATTTCTGACTTTCTGATTTTACATATAAAGATCACACAAAATCTATTAAAGCTGGCTTAAAATATTAAATAAAGTCATCACTTGTCTTGTGTTACAATTAACACTATTCAGTTATTTAATTTCAATCTGAGCACCAATGTAACTAAAATATGTATATACAAGATGTAGGACTGTCTTTACTGATCTACCTAGTTAATTCTGTACACAAGAACATTATGATTTCAACACCCACAACAAGGATTATAGACGCCTCACTCGTGTTTGATGTCTATGATTCACAGAAGTGTAATTTACTTGCAGCAGGGTTTCTTCTTAATGGGCTGAGCCGTGAGGATTATTGTGGTGTCTCTCACTCTGTCCTCCTGCTCCATTAGCACTCTGGTATGTCACAGGGGAAAGACAGAGGAAATGGTGATGCTTTAATGTACAAGTTTGTTAGCGCAATCAAACTCAACGAAACATATCATTAAAGTTACCTGGCTAGATGTGTCAAAGATTCCTCCACATTCTTTCCTGTATAGGCACTGACCTCAAAAAACATCACCTTGTTTTCCTAAAGAGAGGTATTTCAGTCAAACAAGCTCACCAAAACTTACTTTTTCTATTGAGTCAGTTCAAAAAACTTTTATTTACAAAGGCCAGGAGTTCAGCCTCTTTGAAGGACACCTCTCTTTCACTCTCGATGTCCATTTTGTTGCCCAGCAGAAGAATAGGGATGCCTTCTCCTGCTGCTTCCTAAAATATAAAAGACAAAGTCATACCATATTCAAGAGCAACACATTAAGTTAAAAATTTGGAATTTAAAGTGATTATGGTCAATATTGTCTTACCTGTACATTGATGAGCCAAGGTCGAACTGCCTTAAAGCTCTCCTGCACTGTGACGTCATACATCACCACCACTCCATCTGCCTTTCGGAAAAACTGCTTTGTAATACTGCGGTACCTGTTTACATATAATCTCTGTCACTGACTGCATAAAACAAATTTTGACAATATTCTTGACATGTATTAATTTCTGTGCAACTGTGTTTAAACATGGCAGTATTTATGAATACATAAAATAGATTAAATAAAACCTTTCTTGTCCCGCTGTGTCCCAGAGCTGCATGGCAATCTGCATATTATCAAGGGTTAATGTCTTCACACTGTAGTCAATACCTATATGTAACATAATAAGCATCATATAGGGATTCATGATTTCATTACACGTTGCAATATTATGTCTATAGAGAGTGCAGTTAGATAATATGACCACTAGGGGGTGTGAGGCTTGTGCTGCAAAGTTTATCTTGATTAAAAAAAAGAACAAAGCAGAGATAATAGGGATTGTGGGGGGTTTGAAAAAGATGAAAGTGAAATTGACATAATCTTGAGTACAATGTGTATCAGGGCTTTTAAAGAGTTAGTGTGACCACACAAGCTGTTTCATGTGATGCTAAGTCAACCACAAATCTTCTGTAAGAAGCATGAACAATACAATTGCACTTGTCATTCAACTTTGAACATACAAAACCTAATTAATATTAAACATATTTACTGTGAGTTTGACAAACACAATACTATAACTTACTAGTGTGATATCCTCACCTATAGTAGCAGTGGTAGTAGGATGAAATCGTCCCTCACAGAAGGAGCGTAGTAGGGATGTTTTACCAACACTGGAGTTTCCAACAAGCACCACCTTAAACAGACGGTCAGGAGGCAATAATGTTGCTTCACTGGTTTTCTGAGGAAATAAGAAATCATATTGTAATCCCAGTTTATATAAATATAATAATAATAATAATAATAATAAAATATTATGATATATATATATATATATATATATATATATACATATATATATATATATATATATATATATATATATATAGTGACCCTACTTGCTGTGTCTCCTTCCCCACAGGCTGCCCTCTTGGAGACGTGGGTATTTTCCTCGCCCAAGTGAAGAGGGACTTTCTTGTCTGTGTGATGTCTATTGGTTCTGAGCTGTTTCTTGCTGGCAGTGTGAATGACAGATCTGCCATGACACTAGACTCCATATCACTCTGTGCTTCCTCTGCCTCCTCTTCATCCTCCTCCTCCTCCTCTTCACTTAGCTGGTGTAGAAGTGGCTGTGGTCCTCCATGAAGCAGGTGCGGCAGGTGGTCTTCCTCTATTGAAATGACCCGGCGGAGAGGCCAGCCGTCTGGGGGAGAGTCCAGACCCACCTCGTCCACATGAGGGTTTCTTCCCTTTTCTGTTTTCTTTGCTCTTTCTCTGTCTTTAGAAGTCAGTCTCTTGGCGGTAGGGATTTTGCTGGCAGGCTTTCTGACCTTTGTTTTTAAGTCATGCGTTGCAGGTGGTGCTGCTTTGACAGGACTGTTGGGTACGATAGCGCTCTTCTTTGTAGCCGACCGCTGTGAGCCTGACGCAGCCGGAGACAAAACACTGGGTGCTTCATCATCACTACAGGAGGAGGAAGCGACAAACACGATTTGAAGGTGCTCTATAGGCAAGGCCTCAAGAGACTCGTAGGAGCCATTCACCATCAGTGGTACTCTTTGGAAACAGGAGAAACAGAGGATATTCTCCATTATATGATGAATGGGGTTAATCAAATCTTAAAGAACTCAAATATTGAGCCATTGTCTAAATTTGCACTACAAGAAAAGTGTATGTTTAACTAATTATTGATGTTGTTAAATGGACATCATATATCCTCTGTTTTTCCTTCTCACCTTATGATTTATGTTAACAACAAAAAGTGGTAGTAAAATAATCACCGTCTTGTCTGGGTGACGTCATCAAACAATTCAGAAAGTCCAGCTCTCTGCTTCTGCTTCTTTCTTAGTGAGGACCGAGGCTTTTAAAAAGAAAAAAATAATATTTATCATTAGAATAAATCATAATTACGCTGCTATTTCCATTTAGGTAAACGTACAACACCACGGCTTATATCTCGCTCATCCTTTAAATGTTTGTTCATTTCTCTGCAAACATAAGAACAAAATATTTATTCATTTGGGTATTTTTCCAAATACAATTTTATAGTTGCATATAAAGCACTAATTTACCTGAGAAGATCTAGCTGCTTCATGAGGCTTTGCTTTTCTCTTTGTAAACCTTCAGTGACTCTGTACATCTCCCTAAAGACAAAACACATAAAATTTTAAAAGTAAGAACAAATGCAATGAATTAGCTCCGAGTCCCTCCACAGACCACACACATTTCTTTCTCCTGGTGCAGACGAGCAGCCTGTTCCTGAAGAATGGCCAGTTGTTCCTGGGCCAGCACCAGCTCCTGGCTCGTGGTGTCCAGCGCTCTGGAGAGCTCTTCATTTGTCATCTTCAGCTTGATATTTTCAGTGTGACTCTCCTGTTTCTCACTGCTCAGCTCACGACACTGGGATTCTAACTGCATGAAAAATAGGCCTTTGTTACTCATTATCATCAATCTATTTTACTTTTTTGACTCACCCTTTTCTGTTTCTGGAAAAGCTGGTCCAGTTCTTTTTCTTTTGAGGAGAGTTGATACTCCAGGTCTTGGCTGCGGAGCTGTAGGCGTTCTGAGTCCTGCATAAGAAAGTACAAAGGTTTAAGACTAACACTGTTACAAGGGGATTATGGCAGAGTAAGACAAAGCAACACTATATTTCAATAGCAGCGGTACATTTTAAATAATAATGTGGCATTTATGATGTGCTATGCAAAAACAAGTAGCTCCTACCTTCAATAACAACTTGTCTTTTTCATTTTTGATTTGTGCCTCCATCTCCTCATATAAATGTCGAATCTCACTGTCATGTGTTGCAGCCTTCCTAAAGATATTGAATTACGTACATGTTAATTAAGTACATGTTTGGATAAATTTAAGTTAACTGAAGTACTACAGTCAGCATAAGTGCTATTGAAGTCATAACACAAATACATACATATACATACATATGAATATGAAACAGCTCTATATTCATGCAAAAAAGTGGAATTGTAAAATATACTGACCATGGTATTATCCTGCAATAACTTTACATCTTCAAAGCCATAGCATCAATATATCCCCATTGAAGCAGCTGTCACACCTCATAATGTTCCTCAAGATTAATGGTCATTTGACACAGCTAAGGGGGCTGTGCTTGTTGGAGAATTACAGGTAAATCCATTCAACAATTTGTAGGCTGCAGACTAGCCGTATGGCAAATATAAACACTAGTCAGAAATCATATTATGTCACTAATGCTTTTGCTGGCAAACATAGAGAATGCCGATATGCTGTAAATTCCTAACTTAAACCGTTGAGAAATGAAGCTCATTGTTACCCCATTTAATCCCATGTTTTAATCCTATGTTGCGAAGAATGAGTGTCACATGGATCCAGCTGAACTCTTACTTTTGATATAGTTTTTTTCTTACCTTTGAAGTGCACTTTCCATTTCCTTCTTATCCTGATGGGCCTCTTTAATCTGGTGAGTGACACGAGCCAAAAACTCCTCAAAATTTGACAAGAGATGAGGTTCATCTCTCCTTAGCTGGGCCCAAAGACTGCGCACCTCATCTGGGCTGAGGGAGAGGAGGGACACGGTTACTCCTCTGGCGATAACCAAAATTTGAATTGTCCATCAAAATGTATTTCATCTTCAAAAGTCACCCTGGGTATGTCCACAAATATGACACTCACTCCTCAAACAAATTACTGGCCCCCAGGCTCTCCATCAGCATGCAGAAGTGCCTCTCCTCCTCGTCTTCGACACCAGCCAACTTGGCCTCCCACTGGCTCTGATACAGGGCTTCTGTGGCTCTCAGAATTGAGCTACGAAGCACATTTTGGTCATCGGTCGAAGGTATCCGCCGACCGTGCAGGAAAAGGGCTGAAAAATGAGAGATTATTTTATAAAAAATTAAAGTTATTGATTGAATTGTAAATATACAATTAGACAGTAAATTGGTTAGAAAATGTATTGATTTGGATTAATACAGAATATTTTTTCAGAAATATGAATAAACATCCATAAACAATCATATCAACATTGTGTTACTGTGTAGAACAGAGGAAACAACTAACAGAATCCTGAAGAGAAAGCCTCCAGTGTGAGGAACCCAGTGTGGTCTATATCCAGGGAGTCGAACACATCTTCCAGCTCCTGAGCTGTAAGAGGCAACTCACTGTGCAGCCTCTGTCAGGGAACATAACAGCATGGTGAAAGTTTAGTGTAAACAAATGTGTTTATATGCTTTAAAATAATGTTATAAACTATGTAAAGATGTGCCCATGCTTTGAACTATGTAAAGATGTTCCTCTAAGAAGACATAGCTGTCTATAAAAAGTAGCATCAAATAAAACAAATCAGTATATTGATGGTATTGTGTGAACATACATAATTCACTGGATAGACCTTTTTCTGAGAACTCTTGACACAAACAACAAAAGCATGAATGGTCACAAGAGTCCTGTCCTCATTATGTAACAACACAGGACACATGCTTTGTCCTTTTTCAGACACAGAATTAACATTTAGTTGACCTCTACTTGAACAGTGTTCAGTGTTCCATGTAAGTGGTGAGTAATAATGTGGGCAAATAGTGTTTTCGAACCCTCATATCCGTTCGAGTGATGAAGCCTTTTCCCTCCATATCACAGATTTGGAAGAACTCCTTGGTCTTGTCCAGAAGAGCGATGTGTCCCCAGTCAGAGCCTCTTCGGCCTGGAAGTGATCCAAAGCCATTGACACTTATTTCCTCCTCCTCCATTCCTCAATGTATTTTTTATGACAATTCAGAGGGAGAGAAGATCAAACATCCTTTTTGCTATTCCAGTGTGCTGGGTCATTTACAGGCGTCATGCTATTATGCAATTATAAAATGTGGTTGTGATGGAAGAGAAGTGCGCTTCCAGTTCCTAAGGGACACAAAGATAACATCACATTTTACAGTGGCATGATATTGTTTCATTATTTTTTGGAAATAATTAATATGTGATTTTGTTTAAGAATTTGATGTTACAAATCTCAACATTGCAAAACTTGCTATACTGTAGAAAAGCTTAGAACTCACAATGTAAACACAGAGCTGGGGATTATCCTAATACCAATCCATACTGAACACATGACAGTGTAATGCCTGCAGGACCGTGAGAGCCAATCCGAGAGGATAAAGTGAATTAATTTATTGTTAAGGCTTATGCTGTGGTTTGCTGATATCACTTTAACCGATAACCGCGACCTAAGCAACAATTTGCCTGGAATGAACTTTGTATTAAATTATTCCTGATAGCACAGTTCATTGTCTAAAACAGTATAATTAACACATGAAACTGTAATGCTACACTGAATAACACTTGTTGTATTAAGACTTGCCTAAAACCATTCAAAAAACAAAACTAACACAACATCTTGGCTAGATATTACATACAGGAAAATGTAGGAGAATTTAAACAGTTGACATATAAAACATAACAGAAAACAGAGTAAAAAATCCATACCTTGGGAAAAAGTAAATGTTAAGCATTTACGTGCAGCCACATTAAGCACATTGCTGAAGTTCTCGGTTTGTGAAGTTCTGCTTCATAGACGAATGTTGGAAAGTCACTCTGCAACCATGTGATGTCAGGAGGAAGCAGCTCAAGGCGTTCGAGCCTCCGTCCAGACGCTGCTCCTGATGTGAGGGGGGCTACACAACCAGCCCTTTAACAAAGCAACACGTGTGCATTGTAGCTATGGTGACAAACACTCAAGGCCATGGGACATTTAAGAAAAACCAAGCATGAAATAATTTCTAATCTCTCATTTCATCTCATCTCATTTCAAGCCAGTTTGTAAAACAAGCAAAACCAATTACTGTGTCCACTACCACTCAAATATAAGCTGTGCTTTGGTTTAACACATTGGTGTTTGTATGTAGGCTATAATAAAAAGATGAATAAGATTTAAAGTTTTTATATTTTCGATGTCATCTTGTGGGCTACAGTAAATGGGTGCTGTTAAGCCTCACTCATGTGGTAGAGGAGTATCTGACTATATTGCTAATGAATTTACAAATGAATACAAGAAATAGTACTATATAGCCATCGTTGTCTTTGTGTGCAAAGTGGTCAACATTTGCCCTTAATACTGTTGACACTTCTTGTTTTATGATGTCAGTACAAACTGGGTTTACTTTAATTAGCATGGTGTGTTGATGAAAACATTTATGAAATTATACAAGCAACAAAGCTACTATAACAATTGATAAGAGCATCAATTGGATTTGCTTTTCTCACCGATGACAGGAGAATATACAGTTGTCATCATGATAAATGATTACTTTATTTAACCATTCAAACGATTATTTCTACAGTACATTGAGAATAATTTCTTGGCCAGATAAAAATTTTATTAATAAGGTTATTGTTTAAAAAGCTCAAATTGTTTATACTTTTATTGCCATTTTGATGTATTTAAATCTGTTACAAAAAGTCCTTTGGCATGTCTGTATAGTGCACTGAGGAGCATTTACCACGATTATTCCGATTAATTGTTGCAGCCCTACATCGCGACTTCCACCTCACAACTCAAAGCCCTCCTCAGTCTAAGTAGGATTTATCCACAACAGTAGCCAAGATAGGCCATGTTAGTTTGTTGAAGTGAGTTCAATACATGGATATGTTGCCATTATTTATCCGTTCTTTGAATTTTCTGCAATAAATATTCCATCTGGAGGTTCAGATTGGGCTGTCCTTTCTTTGTCTTTTTGCAGAGCATCTGATATGTCTCCATCTTTTTCTGTTTGTACTTCTGCAGGGCTTCCTCACGCTGTTGCTTATTCTTTAGGTACTCCTGGAAGCAAACAAATAGGTAAGGCACTTAAGTAAATAAGAGACAAAAATGTAAACAAATTAACTTAACTTAGTGTTTTCTCACCTCTTGTTTCTTTCTTCGAGTTTCTTGGATTCTTTCAAACTCCTCTTGTGTTTTCTGGTGTGACGTTTTCTTCAGCATCTTCTTTCTCATTCTGTTGCTCATGGGAATGCTACAAAAATCAAACAATTAGATTCTGAATGAAATGTAAATCTGTAATGTTTTTTGTTTAGCAGTCGATTATTTTTTCGATTAGTCGACACGTAAAACAATTTCTCTTGTAGTCTAAGATAAACAAATAAAATACAAACTAAAAAGTTAAAATATGGTGACTGAAGGCTTGTAGATGAAGAGTATGGATGAGTTGTTTTGTTTTGATCCAATACCAACTAATACTATGGTTTGTATCATGCAATCAGTTTGATGCTGATACCAATGATTTTTTGTATTTGAACTCCTCTTCTATAATGAATTTTACCTTAGATATCATTATTTTACCTCTAACGCTGCTTTAACTAATTTTTTAAAATGGTATGTGCAGAAAATCTAAACTTTATAAGCATGCATTTCAAAAATACAATAATAAAGAATAAAATAAAATAAGAATTGACTAAAAATGTTAAGAATTAATATTTTCGCAGGAGTACACTATTTGATACCTCTGTCAGTATCGACTAATCAATATTTGGTATCAATTCACCCATCACTAATAGAGAGTATTTATTAATAAAATGTATTATTGATGAAAATTTGAAATTGTTCTACATTTTGTTCTACAACTTTGTTTTTCAAGTCTATAGTCTAGATCAGTGGTTCTTAACCTGGGGGTAGGGATAATATGGGAAAAAGTTGAAAATGTATACAATAGGCTTAAACAAGGCTTAACACCCTTCAAATGAAGCGGTAAAAGTACATTCCTACTTGTTGGTCAATCAAAGTAATTTATCTAGGTCTAAATTCTCAAAAAAACCAAAACATTAGACATGGCACTTTATCGCGTGTCGCCTATTTTTTGTGTTTTGGGGTCGTGAATGTTAAATGTTGTTATTTTGAGGGTCGTGATTAAAAAAGGTTGTGTAGCACTGGTTTAGATAACCATTACAATGATCAAAATACAATGAAAATTATTCCAAATAATTGTGTGTGTAACCTCATCGGTTCTTCCTTTTCACTGGGCTCTGTTTGTTCAATGTCAGGTTCAATTTCCTCAGATGCACTTGGGTTTTCTTCATTTAAGTCCTTCTGTGGAGCAGTATCAGCTTCACGAGGATCTTCTTCCTTGTCTTTCATTCTCAGTTTGCTTCTGTTCACTCTGTTGGTCCAGGCCTCTTTCTTCAGCTTCTCTTTCTCGGCTAAATAAAGGTGCTTAAGATGCTCCGGATATTCATCTTTAAACACATCTTTAGGCGCTGGGTATTTCCTCTTTTCCTTCCGCAGCAGTTTGATGTACTCATGCTTGGCTTTCTGCTTTCTCTTAAAAGCAAATCCTTGACCTAAAACGGATATAGAAGATGCCACATAACTTAAGTAAACACCAAAGTTATTTTATGTCGAGTGTCATTGCAGCACTCATGAAAACTTCAGAAATGACTTACCTTCCCGAACGCTACCTTCAAACTGTTTGTGCTGTGGGACCCATTTCTTCTTGGTTTTGCCAGCACCACTTGTTATAATTTTAGATTCACGTTGCTTGCCTCCCTTTCCGTCGAAGGTTTTGTGTTTCATTCTCTTATTTTGGCCTGATTGTGGACGTGTACAAAAGGTAAAAGCGAAATGTTTACAATCCACGCGCGAAGCGACGCTTGTGACTGAAACTGGGACGCGTGTTGATGACGCAAACAGACATTTATAGTAGATTCTAGCAAAAACATGAACTTTCCCTAAACAAATATCATTTTATTTTACTTTTGAAGCTTACTATATGTATTAATTATGATAACAATCGTAGTAGTTGGGACTCAAGCGTATGATGAAACATAAAAACATGCAAACAATCATCTTTGCATGTTCTACTGCTTATGCCTAGAAGCTATGAAGAGAAGAAGACTGCTTACATGTCTCACACAAGTCTTCTTCAAAACTACATTTTAAACATGATACCCGTTGCTCCGAGCCTCATTCACGTTCAGCAAAAGATAGATGAAGTCCAGCGGTTTCTGACTCTTGCCTTGAGCATCGCTAACGCGCACACTGTGGAGTTTTACACCCACGATGTTTGGAGCCGCTTCATGGCTGTGGCTCCTGAGGACGTGCTGCCAGCTGTCACTGCGCACGGGCTCCACCAGAGGGCGCACACATGCAAGGGAAATGGTAAATATAAGATAAATATAAGAATTTTTTTTCATTGATGCCACATGATGATGAGAATAATGGTAATATATATTTAATTTTCCTCACAAAGAAATCTGACATTCAGGGTTGTAATATGTTGCCGCTTTTCCAATCTATGAATGTGTGTGATTGATAAAAACTGAAAATCATGGCATTATTGCAGCTGTTACCTATGAGCTTAATATTTCTTAATCCCTGTCTCCATCTCCCATCACATTCAACAATTTGTCACTCTTTTTTATACATTTGGTCACCATAATTATTATTTGTTTGGTATATCCAAGCAGGCAATAATTGTATACATTTTTTACCCTTGAAGACGATCTTCAAGCCACATTTGGATTTTGCCCTGAATCACACCGTCTGGTAAATATCCATGAAATGTTGAACGCAGCAAAGATGCTCTCTCTTCCTGGTCTTGGCATCTGTCTCAGCAGAGAGGAGCTGCTACTGTCTGTGCAGCAGATCTGCTCAGATTCAGGTTCTTCAACAGAAAATGCAGGTGTGAGAACTTCACATGATTTAATATATAATATGCACAATGGTTCACATTCTCTGCTCTGCAATAGGTGCTACATTTGAAACAGATGAATTCATGAACTCTAAGAAGTCCCATGAAGTCCAGTGTATGTCTGAGGTTGTAGCCCATTTGGCTCAGGGATGTCAAGTCAAGCAGGTAACCCAGAAATTGCAAATAACCAACATTTTTATATATTATATTTTTATATAGTAATAACCAGGCATGTATTTTCCTCTCTTAGATTATAGATGTTGGTTCAGGGAAGGGCTATTTGAGCTCCTTCTTGTCTATGCAGTATGGCCTTCAGGTGTTTGGTATTGACTCCTCCAGTACCAACACCCACGGAGCCCAGGAAAGAGACCGGAAGCTCAAAAAGTTCTCCAGGGCCTTCCAGCAACACAGCAAGGCACAGAAAAGGAACAAACCTCAAGACAAATTGAAGTCTAACGTTGTAACGCAAACTGAACAAAGAACAGAAGTAGAAAAGACAGACACACCGCTGCCATCAGGGGAGGATTTGTCTAATGTTGTACAGGAGCATTTGGAGCCGGACCAAACAAACCAAGAATCTGCAGAGGACTTGTTTTTAAATGCATTATCTTTAGATGTGATTGAGACAACATCATTGAGAGTCTCTCCTAGCCAACTGACCAATGAGGAACGAGAGAAGAGGAAGAGGGAGAATTTGGAAAGAAAAGCCCAAAACACAAGTAATGAAGGCCCCTTGTTTTCACCAATTACTTCTTATGTTACTGCAGAAACAGAACTACGAGAGTTAATCAGTGAACTACAGGTGAGCTGAACAAAACTGCATAGAAATACAGAATAAAGAAAATAATATATGTTCTTAAGTGTCTGCTGTGCATATATATATATATATATATATATATATATATATATATATATATATATATATATATATATATATATATATATATATATATATTTGCAAAATATTTTACATCTTCATATCTTTGCAATCACTCCAGGCAGCAGTCCTTGTAGGCCTGCACACTTGTGGGGACTTGGCTCCGAGCTCTCTGAGGATGTTTGTGGCTAAAACGGAGCTAACCGCAGTCTGCAGTGTGGGCTGCTGTTATCACCTACTGTCTGAAGAGTTTGACCCGGCACCACAGGGTGACTATACACAGTTAGCATTAGAATCCATGCCTATTTAATATTACTTTTTTAACCCTCTGGTTATCCTGGAATGTCCTTTGGCATTTCCATTTTTATGCAATTTCTGCTGTGTTGAATAAATTTAGCACAAAATTTCCTTAGGTTAATAATTTTTGCTATATAGTGGAGTTTTGGATTTAGTTGAGTTTAGTTGAGTTAAAAATAATTAACAAATAATAAATATTTTGTATGTATGTTATATACAGAAGTAGTTTTATGAGTAGGAGTTTATGAAGTAGGAAACTATGAATGTATAGTGATTTTATGACCATTTAATGTGGAGGACAAAGCTGCAAGTTTTTTTCAGGGGTGAAGATACATTTTATCTAACTTCTTCATAATATCTTAGTAGTCCTAATTGCCTAGATATATCTATTCTTATATAAATAGCGTAAACATATGTTACTTATATTCATAAATCTCTCCTTTTCAAACTTTGAAAATAGTGTACATTCTACTTAGTTGCTGTCATGCAATCATTAGTTCATGAGACTGTAGACTGAACCGTATAGAAGAATTTCCATAGTCTATAAATGATCCCAAAACAAACATTTTAGATGACATAAATCCTGTGAATATCCCTCTAAAAAAATATTTGTTTATACTGACTGAGAGTGAAGCCAGTTTCAATAGTGACCTACTCAGCTTTAGAAAACACTAATGATAACACATTAGGAGTTACCAATTAATCAAATGGAAAATTAATATTTAAATCTTTTTGGAATCACTCAACCTGACACTGTTTACTCACAGAGACGCCATCCTCACTCAGATAAGTATGTGAGACATAATCCAGGGGCTAAATATTTGCACAGATACACAGATGATATCTGCACTATGCTTTTAGTCGCTCGTCTGTGAGGCCTGTACATTGGGTCTTGTAAAACTATACCAAATATATGTACTATTCACAATTTAAAGTCGTTCATGTATTTATCAGAGAAAGATAAACTTAAGAAGAGGCTTGGAACAACAACATGAAAGACAAAACAAGGAAGAACATCCACGTGAAGCTGATGCTGCACTCAATGGCACTTTTGCGTTTGTTGGAAACAGCTGCACATGCGTTGTTAGTGTTTCCACCAGCTGTATCCCTTTGGGTTCACCGCTCCTGCCCTCTCTCACTGACCCTTTCAGAGATGACATAAAAGGATGCCGGGCTGTCAAGTACTCACCATCCACTAAACCCATTGAAATGCGTGTGCCATGTTCAAAGCTGTGTGAAAATTATGTGGCAAAATATATGCTACAAACATTTTAATGTCTGTCTATGACTTTTACATACTTATATATGTATACATAGGAGATCAATACATTAAAATAGTGTTGTTGTTGTTGTTTTTTTCTACTAGCGGGATCACACGGGATAAATGGATTTCCTTTGAGTCAGTATCTTCATGACCAGTCCTGGTTTTGTGGAAGAAATGCCAGGATGTCTGCGTGCTTGGTGAGGTTTAAGGACATGCTAACTATGTCTACCAGAGCAACCTCAGCCTATAAATGTCACATTGTTAAAGCTGTTTATTGGCATTTTTCTGGCATTGGTTAAAGCTCTACCAAAGTTTTTGTTGTAAATAGAAAACATCGTAAATAGCAATGCTTTTACTATGTGTTCAGATTACTCTGTGACTGAACATGTTGTTTTGTTTACTTACAGGCACTGGAGAGATTTTCACATGGCCAAGGGGTGAGTTAGTTGTGGTTACTACTGTTACTTAGTTATGTACTTATAACATGGCTGGTACCAATTTTAAACTTAAAATAACAATGAGGTCAGCATCAACACTTTTGTAAATCTAATGCAATCAGTCCATCATCATATAAGTATTTAAAATATGCAGCACAGACCTTCATGCCAAAGCTGATACATGATACTAGCAGCTATTAATATGGAATGTTTATAAATATTAATGCAATTGCAGTGAGATTGTGTCTCACTGGCTATTCAGAGATTAGAACTGCAGTTTGACTCTGGAACAACCTCAAATTGTTTTTGACTTTGACAATTATTCATCCAATTAACTGTCTGACATCTGTTTGTTTTTGTTCAGATTGCAATGGAGTCTTTGTTTTATCGGGCTGTACTGCACGTTATCCTCAGAGACCACTATGGATCATTCAAAAGGTATTGCAGATTAAAGAACAATGTCCTGGAGAGTGTTTTTTAGATTGAATTCAAAGACCAGCAGTGTAGTTGTCATTATCGACCCGGAGGTAAGAGCCGAAAGCAGTGCTCTGATTGGCTGTGCTCGGGGCGATTGCAGGAGGTTCACTTCGCTGTCTGAAAACAAGTTGTTCTAACGCTGAACCGGGCCTGAAAATGAATGCTTGTGGGCATTAACAATATGCCAAAGGGTTTGTAAGAGCGAGGAACTAGTTTGACTGATTTTAATACCTACTTCCGGTTTTACTGTTTGAAAGTTAGGTACCCCAGATGTAAAATCGCTATCATTCTTTCTCACTTTTCCATAACATTTAAAATTGTATTTCCTAACACTGAATTGAAAGGATCTTTGTAAAAACCATTAGAAGGCCATAATTGGTTGTATGTGGTTCATTAAAATGTCGTCTTGTTTTCCAAATACAAATAATACCATAGGTTGTAGCTGGGCAATGTGACAAAAATGTTTTTCCTTGTATTCATCAATCTTTTTTTTTTTTTTTACGTTTGGGCTTATTAAAAGCACATAAAAATGACTTTCATTAGTTTCCTGAACATAAACTTGACTGACTTTATTGACATTAATTGTCTGTATATTTTTCTTTGTATAATTTTCTTCAAATTTAATAATACAAATAATAATGTATATTTTTTCTTCAAAATCTAAACTTTTCGCTAAACCACCACATTTTTTATTTTGAGCATTGGCTGTAGACCTCAGACTGTACCACAGAATGTAATTGACAATTAGAAATAACTGAGTCTTGATTTTGACCAATCGACAATGTTTGAAATGTTATAACTTTTTCTTAGATCAGCAACTTATTTCCAAACGTAATTGTGTGATTTTGGGTTTGTTGTGCTGACCTTTAAGTTCAATAATGAGGATCACAAGGATGTTGAATAGTTATTCAATAAAAGTGGTGCATATTTGAACTAAATGAAAGCATTAGGTGAAGTATTTTTGAGCTTTGATAGTTTGCTGTAGTTCTTTGATGTGAGTTTGTAACATTGAACAGTACATAGACCATTTAATTATTTTGTATTTATATGTTTGCTTCATCCACAGTGAAAAACGAGTGGGGAATGTGTATTCGAAGACTAAATCATTTGTGGACTACGTGCGGAGAGCTTTGCATAGACTGGAACTTGATGAGACAAAGCTTTCTGACAGTGAAATCCAGGGTTACCACGACAAATACAGGCTGCGGATGAATGAGCTCGAAGCCTTCAGTATGGTTAGTATCTGTCTACGTGCCTCTCTGACAAGAAAATAAGATCAATCAATTACTAAATTAAAAAACTCTATCATGTTCTTTTTAATAATGTTTTCTTTCTTATGAAGTTAAAAGTGACCCTGGCGCCGTGTATTGAAGGTTTAATACTTCTGGATCGTCTGTGCTTTCTCAAAGAACAGGTAAGGTTGAATAGTTTATTAACAGTACTGTTGTATTGCAAGTGTATTTGTGTAAAAAAATTAAAAAAAAAAGTCATGGCACTTATTGAAATTGTAAGATATCAGTATTTACTTACACCTTAATACGCTGCCGATGCTACTGGGGATCAAATAAACAATCACCACATAGGCCTTTCAGTTGAAGAAGTTGCAAACGCATGAAGATCAGTGTTATTTAGTTGGTTAAAGTCAGGAGCGATGGAAGTGATGACTCAACCACGTTTCTACACTTTGTCTAACCTTAACCATTTTCTTAACCATAACCCGTTTCCTAACATTTATCCTAACCTTTTTCCTAAACTTCAAATCACCACTTTGTTTGATCAGTCACTGAAGACCATTCCTCATAGGTTGAATAAGACTTTGATGATATAGTTTAATACATACTTACATACAAAGTACTGGGAAATGTCAGGTTAGTTGTAAATGTATCAACCCACTGCGAGAAAATATAGCTTTTACAGTTTACGCTGACAGCAGTACACCTGGCACAATATTTTTACAGATGTTCAGTCTCTGGAGAAAATATCAAAAGCTGTGTCAGAATTTCAAAAGAACCACAGACAGTGAAAGGGAGCAGAAGCCTTTATTATTCTAATTGTAGATTTTGTCATCCTACAGGAAAATGTATCATTCTCAGCTCTGGTTCAGCTCTTTGATCCTTTACTTTCACCGAGATGCTACGCTGTCGTCGGACTCAAGAAGAATAGAATAACTGGCTGTAAGCAATCAGACTTGAGTAACTGACTTTATAATTATGTCTTTTTTTTCACATTTAAAAGGTGTATTATATGGAAATGGAAGGATCATTGTATCAGCATTTGAAACCAAATATTATGTTCTACTTTGAGAAATAATAAATTATGTTTTTTAATGTTACTGACTTCTTCTTCAATCATTTGTTTTTCCTTGAGGTTTTAAAAGACAAATGCTTCAAACACATGGGAAACCTATGTGCCAGTCCACTTGATTGAAGCACATCTGTCCCAGCCCTTTGTCTTTGACCACAGAGAGCTTGAGTTGTTTTAGGGCTGCACTGGGAGGCACGGCACCGAGGGTTTAGGCAGAGAGGACTTTAAATCTGGAAAGACCATTTCTTGGTTTGTTTCAGGATAGTAATTTCTTTATTGTTATTGTTATATGTTTTTTTGTTTTTTTTATACTTCACAAAAACAAAACAAAACTGAAATGAATGATAATAGTCAACTGATAACGTCCTGCAAACATTTCAATTTGTGAGTATTATGTTATGAGAATATTCATTCATTCATTTTCTACCGCTTGTTCCCGTTAGGGGTCGCGGTTGACTGGAGCCTATCCCAGTGACTTTGGGCCTTAGGCGGGGTACACCCTGGACAGTGGCCAACTCGTCGCAGGGCTAACACAGAGACACGAACAAGGACAGACAACCATTCACTCTCACATTCATCCACGAGGGACAATTTAGAGTTTCCAATTAACCTACACAGTCATGTCTTTGGACGGTGGGAGGAAGCCGGAGAACCCGGAGAGAACCCACGGTAACACGGGGAGGACATGCAGACTCCACCCAGAGAGATCGTGTGATGTTAGGGTGGTTCGGAATTCGAAACCACGATGTTGGGGTGGTCTGGGATTCGAACCCATGATCTCCTTATTGAGAGGCAGAAGCTCTAGCCGCTCTGCCACCGTGCACCCATTATGAGAATAGTTGTAATTTAATTGGAGGTCACATTGGCTGATTATGTGATTGTATTTACTTCCACCAACAGCAGGCCAATACAAAACACATATTACAATTCACCCTGGTTAAAAAAAAAAAGAATCTGTGCGTGACATACAGTATTCTACTTCCTCCATTTCTCTGATATTTGTCACTGCAGCTGCCACCTGCACATCTGTAGCTCGTCTATTAGCCTGCCAATGTTGTTATGCTAAGGCCGTGTTTTTGAGTCCGTTGTTATTCTCAGGAGTATGTTTAACTTTGACTGCTCTGGTCAGTGTCCCAACAAACACAACTCATATGAAAATTGTTGCTCTTGGATATAAATTGGTTCAGTTAAGAATTTGTTTTTGTTTGCATGTTTTTTAAGTACCTGATGGTGTATTGACAGAATAATCAGCTTCACAGGTCATAATAAAATGCTACAGGCTAACATTATAACTGTAACTAAGAATGTTGTCTCTAGAAATGAGCAAGACATTTGTTTTGAACATTTATTTTATGACATTGCACTTGACAGCAGGTTGGAAAATAGTTGTGTGACCAAGGCTCAAGAACAGAAATAGCTGCAATTAAGTATGCCCTTCCGAGCTGTTGTCACATTTAGAGCAGGACACAAGTGAGCGGATGCACTTCCTTTAAGGATGAGAGCTTCTCATGAATATCCTTGGAACAGGAAAAAGGAACAAGTCAGAGCAAATGTGTTTTACCGTTTGGATTGGCAACCCCTCAAACCTTGTATAGTTTTTCTTCATTATTTATTAGGTTTTATAATGAATGGACTATAAACAGAAAAAGATGGAAACATGATGAATGCCTGAGAATGTTCTGTACAATGTTTCTAACCCGAAATGCGTTGGCGTCCCACTTAGTAATAAACAATGCTTTAATATATGTGTTTCGATGATTTGTACACTTTACATGCAGGTACATAAGACGAACATTTTTTTAAACAGTATTTAAAGATGTATTTTTCTGTTAGGTTTGCATTGGTATATTTTTAACCTTTCCTCTCAGTTTTACTTTAACTCTTTTCACATTGTAGATTATGACATTTAAAGATTTCAATGAACACTTTTTTTTTACACAGAGAACTGTTTGTGCCATATGAACTATCTCTGACTCTGTGGACCTCAGGGACCAGTCTCCTGCTGGTGCCAGGGTCAGGACTAAACATGGGGAATCAGCATTTCAGTTTGATTCTGCTCAAATCTGGAACAGTCTGATTAAAGATGATAATGTTCAAATCTAGACTCTTGCTTACGAATGATTTTATTGTCACGTTCTTTTTTAAAATTCACTTGAAAAATATTGGTGCCGTAATTCGCCTAAATTTTCAACACCAGACCCGAGACTGCTATCTGTTTTAAAACCTTAAGATATGACCAATACGATTATAACAGCTTTAAATAACTGCTCCATTAACCACAAGTCCATGGCATGTGATCTATAATGCTGGGACTTTCCTCAAGGTTACACTTTGACAGAGAAGAACAAGCGAGCCCCACTTATAAAAACATCCTAAATACTCCAACAGGTTCCAGGGTCGAGGTCAAGCTTTGTCAGGCCCAGCGAAGACGTGTGATTTTGTGACCTAAAGCCATACTGCTCTGTCACTGTCCCGATCATCGTTAGCTCCTGCCCTAACACCCCATACATCCCCCTGCCATCTGCTTGTCATGTCTGCCCTGAGCTCTGGCTGTGAGGCACACTTCAGTCCAGCTGGTGGTCAGAGAGGCCGGCCAGGATTCACAATAATGTTAGTGGATGACACATGGTTTAGAGGAGGACTTTCATTAATCATAAACTGAAAAATATATTATCCAGGCAAAGTGTCCAAACAAAAATGATAGTTAATAGCTACCAAACTAAATATTAAATTGTGAATTGTTCTTCCAAGTAAACACAAGTGATATACTGGTATGACCCAGGCCAAACACATTGTTTTATGATGTAAGAAGTTTAATAAAATAAAAAGAAAGGCAGCTTACAACTAGAAAACATGAATGCAGGAGTTGTGCTTCAGCTGCTGCACAGTAGATTAAATATATGCTGCCAACTGCCTGACATTTGTTTGTGCATCTCACGTTACTTTATGCGGGCCATATTGTTCACCTGAGCAATGTGTGGTTTTGAATAAGCCAACAGTTCAAAGATTAACATGACAGGAGATTTACCAGCAGCGAGCAGTGGAGTTGTGTAAATATCATTTTTCACAGCGTGGAGTCTCCATTACAATGATTTATGATGTTCACGTACAGGCAGATTGTGCATGTGTTTCACAAAGGTCATTCTCAGGTGCACATACATGGTGAATTATTTTCACATAACATTCTATAATAAATATGTTCCGCTTTTCTGGTTTAGATTCTGAATATTTCAATAGATATTTCATATTTTAGGCTAATTTTTCCACACGGTTGCAGATATTGCACATCATTTCTCAAGATATTGTTAGTCAAGATATATCTAGCCCCAAATGTGTGGCACAATCTTAACTTATTCCAAAAACATGGCATATAAACATTGGGGCTGTTTAGACATAAAAATATGTATATGTAATTAATTAAATATTGCAAAGAGATGCAGCATAAAAAAGCTGCTACATGGGTTAAATGTTTACTTCAGTCGCCACCTTTCCTCTCCTATGCAGAACAGCGGTACTGCGCATGCGTGCTCGTCCTGAAAACCACACGCGTCTCCCCGCTCTGCTCTCAGCGGTGCCAAAGCTCGGAGATGCACGCACAGAGGACACAGCCAAGATGCCCACTGTTATTATGACTCTCACACGCTGATAGCTTTGCCTCTCCACGTCTAGAATCCTCTGGAAACGACCATGGGTTAGAGGAAAGATGGCAAACTTTGCCACACTTTGTCTTTCTCGGGAAATGTCTGCGCTCCCACGAAAAGCCGTTCTGCCGAGCGGTTAAACGCAGAAAAACAGAGACTTTACCAACACCTTTGCTGCTGACAAATCCCGGTGTGTGTCACGTTGATCGGACTCTGGAGAGATGTTCACGGAGCTGGTGTGCACCGCCGTGGCTGTGGGTCTCTACGTAAACACGCTGGATGCGGATTTCTGCTACGATGACAGGTAAGCTTGTTCATCTGCCAACATCCTCCCCAATCTGAAGTGCACTTGTCCGCACAACGCCTTGTCCCTGTGTGGGATGGGTCCGCGCCTGGCCGCCTGTTAACGCACTTTTGTCCCGAGACAGGACTGAATCACAACCCCTTTGGAATCAGATCAAAACAGGCAACTTTTAGTCAATTCCAGTGATTCGTTACCAAGCTTGTTGCCGTCGCTTATTGTTTTGTCTCCAAACACGTGGTAATTGTAACAATTCTTTTAAGTTAAGTTTAATTAAATATTGGTTTTAAGTTCAGAAGTGTAAATAACCGCTTGCTTGACCATGTAAAACAAACAAAAAGGGGAAAACATACACGCATCGACTTCCTTTGTGTCTATGAGTGCTTTCACAATAGGCTACAGAACATGAATGCAAAATTACAGGTGCATGAGTGTAATTAGACTAATAATCAGTGTAACCTTTTCCATCCAAGGGTCAGGTAAAGATATTTCAGGGTTCTATTAAAATACAAAACCTTTGCACAACAACAACAACAACAACAGCAACAACAAAACTTCGGAATGACAGATCATGACAAATGGGCACTAATTTTAGATGTTTTGTCTTGTCAGTTTGGTTTGAGCAGCAACTAGAAATCCTATAGGCTATATAAATGGAGATTACATTCCTCATTGCATTACAAGAGTAAACCACCACAAACGCCTCCACCTCCCAAACCCATCCATCACCTTTGTCTGTAGGTTTGACCATGACACTGTGGGGCTGTCGGGATGGGCGCTGCTTGAATCTCCTTCAGTGACAGATTACACAGCGTGGCCCATCCTACACTCACGCTCTCGCCAAAGTTCAGCATCCACCAAATGTGTGCCGTATCTATCAAAGTCACACCGATAATTTACACTCCGGGGAGAGACACCGTGTTTTGGTTCAGCGCACTCAGATAGAAGAGGTTGAATACCAATCACAGGTTTGGCCTTGCCGGTTGTTCATCAAACGCTGTCCTTTTTAGGGTCAAGACTCACATGCACTCTGCCTCTTGAATTCCAAAAGAGTTATGGTCCAAAGGTTAAAGCATTGACATCTTTCAAAATGTGTTCCTTTTGGTCAATTATCTTTTTCCAGTTTTGTCCACTGAAGTTGTTTAACGCGAGGAGCTTCTTATCTGACATTTGACCTTATAATCTTGTTACACGTCACATGGAGTGCTCGTACTGAGAAGACGAGATGGCCAAAGTAGATAATTTTTCAAGGGGATGTTTTAGTTGGGATCTACAAAGTGTGTTTCCTGAGGCTATTGTCAGGGTCATTGAACATTCTCTAAATGAAAGTTTTAACGCTGGTTACAAAAGTTACAATATTTTAAGTAGAGCTGCAAGATGCACTGTGATCAAATTAAAATCGCAGTTTGAAAAGTCATAATGAGCAAGTCGCATAGACTACACTTATTTCAGTGACACTCCTTTGCCTTAAATAATCTGTATAACACTGCCAAACCCTATAGTTTACTTCTGCAAGTGAAAGCAGTTCATTTTTCAGTCTTATCTGAGATGTTAAATCTCCTGGACAACCTTAAATTGTGTGTGTGAACTGAAACCTGCTACTAAATGCTAATCCTAACAGTTCAAATCTAATCTATCAAATCTAAGCAGCTTTTAAGCAGCTAACACATTTGAATGTATCTCATATAACTTAATGCATTTGAATTTCTGCTCACAGTATACTTTGGTCATTATTACAATAACCCAAAGCTGCAGAATAATGTACTTTTAAAATGCTCCTTATTTATTTGTTTGTAAATGGTCATAGAAGGAGTATTGTTGTGACATTTCTTTTTCTTGTTTGCCACATTGACCCTGTAATAAATGCCTTTGTCCATGAGAGCACTACAGGTTGCACAGCGGCCGCAGCAGCAGCACGCTAAAACAGAATGCATCCTGTGGCTTTCAGCGGTCTGACTCATGTATCCTAACATCTGTGACCCCATCACGTCACACTCCCCACAAGAAGCGCAAATGAATAATGGTCCCGACGGGAATTACTATGAAAACATCTCCCCCTTTTGTCTCAGAGCGGGCTTCAGTCTGTGGTAGAAGTGCTTGATTTCAGTGAGGTTTGGCTTTTACTTGCCGAGACATACATTTTCATGAGCAAAGACAAAGAGCTGTCAACATCCGATTACTGGGCAATCGATCTAAGCAGTATATGATCATAGCTCCTCATTTGTTGCATTTCATTTAGTAGATTATGTTTAATGCCATTTATTAATGTCACACTGTCACGATTTTGTGTTACAATTATTGTGAGAAGAAACCTTACAATTATAATGATTATTCACCATTGTTGATTGAAGTGAAATCCTTAATTTTCTTTCATTCTAATACTGTCCCAATTGTATGTGACCAGCTTTATGAAATAAAACTGTCTGAATGCAAAAGCACTATACACGATACATAGGTGTACTTTTTTTTCTTGAGTTTTCTTCTAAAATAGTCACGATTATAAGTTTTTAGTTCTTACAATTATATTGTGATCTGAATAATCATAATTATTGATTGACTGAATAATCTTGACTCCCCTAATGTCATGATAATCTTACTATGAGACATTTTACCACATTTGTTACCATGCATAGACAAAAACAGACCATAGAGTGGTCATTCTAGAAAGGAAAATACTGAAAATGAAAGCAAGTAAATTATTTTTTTTCTCTTTCTCTAATACAATTCTAATGTGTGAATGGCAATTGCTTCAAAGCCTTTGATGAAAGGGATAGGCTCTTCACAGGGAAATGTTGACTAAGCATACATAAGTACCATGAAGTCCCAAATACGTTGTTTACAATTTTTGGACATCTTTTGCCAGCAACCTTTATAAGCAGTTTATATACTGGTATAATAAAAACATTTTTGTTTTTATCAGCTATATCCCACCATGTAATTTGAGGTTTTACATTCAGTAATTCTAAACTCCAAGCTTCAAATAAAGTGCTAAAATAATTTGACAGAAGATTATATCTGTCCAGGCACATGTGTGTTCCTTATGTTCCTGTGCTTTAGTGCTTTGAGACCCGTCATAACCTTCAGCAGCAATGGCTTAAACTCCACCAGCATCAACTGTGTAAGCAAATAGTCTTTTGTGGTGTTATATTACCCTTAGAAGCAGCCTTTGACTTCCCTTCTTTACTTTATGTATGGCTTAGAGCAGTTGTTAGCGAAATATAAAACCAAAACCAATCTGGGGATCACAGCAATCATAAGCAGTCACTCTCTTCTACCTTTTGTAATCAATAGCTTTTCAATCTCAACTTTCAGTGCGTGTGGATTTTCTGTCAGAACAGCTGTCAGAACAGAAAATTAAATGAGTGTGAAGTGCTTGGATTTCAGTTTAGGCAGCACACTGTTGTGACTTTGAAAAACAATCCCATGTTGAGTTTGACCGTTCACTTCCTCTGTACCAGGAGAAGTGTGGTGTTTTGTGACGCGCTGACAGCTTTTCTCCAGTGATGTGGAGTCTGTCAGCAGATAATGGAGTAAATGGTTTAGTTGATGGAAGGGGCTTTACTCTCTTGGTGCTGGTCTATGCGATCTGTGCCGTGGTAATGATTGTTTTTGGCTGAGAACTTCTGAACTAAATGGATCAGATCATATAAATAAAGCATTTGTTAAAGACTGTTTCTAAATTATAGAGTTTAACTTATTCAATTTTTGTCTCAGTCAATCAGTGAATGGCACCAAAAATAACATAGAAAGATTTTTATATCGTGGTCATAACAAAGAACACAATTAAGACATAATAATTACAAGCTAAGGACAACTGACTCCATTGCTGTTTTTAAAAAGTGTTTAAGACAGACCTTTTAGACAGTTCCCTGAGTTTCCGTGATCTATATGATTTTATGATTATGTGATATGTTGTTGTTGTTTTGTGCACTGTTTAGATGAATCTCGGAGAAAGAAAAACATTATTTAGAAAGTAATTTAAAAATTTGAAAAATGTACATCACATTAAGCACCCACCCATAATTATTTTGTATTTATTCTTTATTTTTGTATACTTTTTATGACAAAGTGAAATAGTTTTGCTTTTAAACAGCTGTGCTCTTACAGTTGGCTGTGGAGTGCTTCTTTCATTATTGTAAGTGCCAAGTGCTCAATAAAACCAATAAAAATGCATTAGCTCTGCAACACTGCCACTTCCACCAGCCACTTTTTCCCCTTTTCATGCTTGAGCTTACTCTTGTAAAACACAAGGTACTGTAATTGTAGTATAGAAAACACTTAAGGCTTTGGTGCCAGAACAGAGTCTAGAATGGAGACGCAGTGTGTGGGAAACAGGATTAGACTACTCACCTCATAAAAACACTAGGGGAGAGATTCAAGGAGTTTAGGGGAGATCAAATGACACACTTCACTCAAGACGGCTTTAGTGCTTGCTACTGATATTACAGGTGGGCTGTAGAAATCTGGACTGATAAGACCTAACATTCTGGCCACCTACCTTCTTGTCAAATGTCATTCTTGACCTCCAGCCTAATCTATATTATGTACCAGTGGTTCTCACGCTGTTTTGGAACTAAGAACCCCTTCATCCTTCACTATTAGAGCTGAGTACCTTTCAATTTCTTTTAATATTAGACCAATGCTTTAATGAGAATGAATTGATGCTTGTTTGGACCAGCATCAAATTCGTTTTCGATGCTCTGTTTTAATTTGTTTTGCATTTTAGTAGCTGTACTGACATGTACAGTAGTTGCATTTTTTGACTATTGTTTCCTTTTTATGATAGTCTACATTTGGGAGAATATATGAATTAATGACAAACTTCCAGATACAATACATTATTTGCCATCTGCACTCGTTCTGAACTTTCAAATGCTTGGAGGGGATTTGGCCTGTTCATATTTCATCCTGGTCCAGATTATTCACCCTGAGGATGGAGATAGCCTTTCTCCTCTTCCTGTTTCCTTCTGATAAGAGCCGAGAAGAGGAGAGTGTGGCGCTGAATGCTTGATAGAGGAAGTGTGGAGGTCTCTGCTGTGTTGTTTTGGAGGACTGCTCTTTGTGGCACAATGGAAGCTATTTGTAGAGCGATGACACAGGTTTGACGATGTTTTAGAACGACAAAAATAGAACTTCAGTTGGAAATTATACTATTGCGCTGATACGGAAAATGTGTGATAGATTTGTTTGTATGAATATGAGTGGTTGAACTTTTATTGATCTGATACAATACTACTTTTCATAATAACCCTCATATAGATAAACCTCCTAAAATGATGTATATAGAAATTATAATAAAAGCCAGTTTTTCTTTGTTGATAATCTTAGTTCAATAGTATTCCCCTCCATTGTGTGAGTAGAGCCTGCAGCACTCCTGTCTCCTCAGAGTATCAGTATTTGCACGGGTACTTTGCTGGAGATAAGGTAAAGAGGTGCGAGGCTAAACATGGCGGTTATATGGAAAGGCCTTTGATAAATGGGAGAAATTTGCATTTGATAATGGCTGCTTTTCTGCTTCGGTCAGCTCAACCTCATACCAGCCAGTGTATTTATCTTTTCTACTCACTGTAATGTGCTTCGAACCATCATTTTGATATTCATGGATCAGTGGATAAGGCAGAGACTGGATGCATTGGTTTCCAAATAGGCTGTGACAGCAATGTAATTTATTTTTGATATATAGACTCTGCAAAAGTGTTTTAGAAATGTTTTTAACAAAGGAAGGTTAAAAAAAAAAAAAAAAAAGGAAACTAAAACATTCTCGTAACTACAGTCCCGGGGTCTTATTTATAAAGCTTGCTTTCGTACAAAAATGTTGCGTATTTGACTTTCAACATTAAATTTGTGATCTATCAAAGGACATCTTGACGAGGAAATGAGCAGTTCAGAGACAAGGCAGAAAATGATAAGAGCCCAGAGAGACGAGATATAAGCATGTTAAAGGGCATTTTTGGAAATGTGTGTAGTCCTTACATACCTTTTTAGTAAGAATTCCACGTTAAGTTTTATAAATGAGACCCCTGAGTTTTATAGTATAGTTCCATTAGTATGTTTTTACCTTATGCATTACGGTATATTTTATACATCTGCACTGCTAGTGATTCTGCTTTTATATTGTATTCATTGTTTTATGCACCAAATTGCCAAAGTGCATTTCTAGTTTTTGAATTTTGTTCACTGACAATGGCTGTTTCGGAACAAAATGGTCATTGCCGCATTTGCGAGTTTGTTAGTTTTTTGTGCTCAGCTTTTGATAATAAACGCAGCAGGTTGCCGGACAAGAAATCAAAACAGCACCGTGGCTGTATCACAGGAAATCAATTATTTTCCTTTTGCAGCAGGGGATATCCGAAAGCAGCCTGTGGATGAGGCGGGGTCCGAGATTAGAGGTCGCCATTGGTTATGCTGGGTGCGTATCATCAGAAAATCCACAGCGATATTTCCTAGTGGCGTGCTCATTACTGCCATACCACATCTAGCCTATCCATTACACAGACACCGACAATTTAATCTACCCTTGCCAGCTTTTTACGGTGCGTCTTCTCTGCGCCTTTGATAGCACTGTCAGCAAGTTCATGTCACTTCACAGCTGTAGACAGATGCTTGCCTCGCTCCTATTTATCACATATCACTTAAATATGCTTTGCTTTCCATAAACCCTACAACTGCTGTCATTGATTATCTTACAGTGCAGTATTTTTAGGGAGATTTCAAATAATAGTACGGACAAAAAGAAAAACACAAATAACTCTCTTCTCTTTTGGACCTATAATTATCCAACCTGTGCAGAATGGGAGTTTGGATTTTTCCTTGTGTGCATTCATTATCATTCTAAAACTGAACAGTGGGGTAATCCAGATACCCCAGACCAACGGCCTAGTTCATGATCTGGAAATGGGTTCCTTATCATAATGGAGCTACATCTTTTAAACAATTGTGATACTGCCATCATTCACCACTGGAAAAAAGAAACACCATTCAGGGCTGCATTACTTTCTGTCGATGATTTATGCATCTTAAAGCACAGTTTGGCTGCAGTCTCTTGTAGTCTCACATGCTTTTGTTATGATGTTACCTCTGACTTCATGTCTGCTTTGTTCTGAACTCTATCTCAGAAAGGGAAACATACTTTGTACAATTATTAAATTACACATGTCGTGAATTTATAATTCTGTTTTCTTTTTAAGTATGTTTTTTTTTTGCTGATAAAGAGGCGCCTGTAGCTGTAATCGTATGACCTACTTCATGTTCTTTAAGAATTTGCTTGTAATGCTCCTTGTAAAATTAATTCTGATTGATTGTTACAGCTTTTATACCACTGATAACGATCCAGTAGTAGCAATAGTCCAATGTTAATGAGGATTTTAGTTTTAAACTTTTGAGTTCAGACACTTGCCAAGTTTCTCAGATTACACATCAGCGTCTTGCATAATTAGCACACCGTGAATGGAGGACAGGTTTGTTTTGTCTTGGCCCCTGTGGTACCCCTCGATATCGCCTGCTTCTCATTTCCTAATGCTGGAATGTGACAACTGGTCACGGCAGAAGAAAGGAGCGCCTATTCCCCATTGGATACAGTACTTCATGGTTTGCTAGTGTGGCATAGTTCCCCATTTCCAGAGCTGTATGTGAGTCTCCTAAAAACTAAACTGAATGAACAATTGCATTATCGAATGACATGTTTTAATTAGTGAACAAATTACAAAGCAATTTCTGGTGGTGCGGTAAGCTAAATTTTCTGTCAGAGACAGAAGGCTCTTGAGTAGAACAGAATGTGGCTTTGTTTCTCCAGCTGGTTCTTTGGCAAAACTCAATCCCAAAGTGGCTCAACGGATTATAATTTTCATGACTAAAAACTTTTACATCCATTTAAACAGAATTCACAATAAACATTGCAGAACTAGGGCGAAATATCTCCGCTAAGACATGCACAAGTTTATAGCAAGCAAGAATATTGTCCAACATTTCATAGAGCATAAATCAAATAGACAGTAGACCCATCTGGACTGGGTTGGGCCGTGTAATATTGATCTGAAGTTGGTCTGTTATCAGTCTAGGCAACACACTCATGCTCACATGGTCCTTTTCGTGTGGGTCAGTCAGTCTAAGCAGGCCCAAGTGAATAAGCCATGGACAACAACGGCAGACGTCTGAACCATAAATTGGAAATCCCTCTATCCTTGTAATTGAATGTTTTATTTTTCTGCTGGAACATGTTTAAAATACAAAGTTATGTATACAGCATGTTTTGTGTGTTGAAATACAGGCAACGTATTGTACTGATATTATTTTGAAGAGGTCATGGAACATGTTCAATACTTTATTTGGTTTATTGTTCCTTTTGGGGATTTCTGACCCATTCTTCAAGCTGTTCCTAGGCTTGACAAATGGATCATTCATGTAGCATAGAAAAGCACCAAACAAAACTAGATGCAAATTATGGGCAAGGGTTTCCAGTGCCTTGGAGTAAATCTTGAAGCCACAATGTCTACAAGTTGCACCAGATACAGCCTTGAATGGCAATTTAATCATAGTCTCTCCAATATGATTTATGTATTATTTGACATTGTCTGCATGCAAATCTCAGCCCAATTTTAATCAAGCATCACATTTATCACTGTGGGCAGGCACATGCAGACAGCAGAGAGGCCACCTAATTACATGTCTATAGTCAGACACTGTAATTAACCGAGGAGCATATTGGAACCAGAGATTGGACCGTGTGATTGGCTGCTCATTTGTTTCGTTGCTGTAATATGCTGGAGGCTGCATTCCACCAGTGAAAGCGACACACATGGGCTGATACTGATAAGAGCTCAATAAACCAGACCTTTTTCAGAATCCCAAAAACAGTCTACAGCAGGGGTGTCCAAACTTTTTCCTCTGAGGGTATATTGAATATATTGTATTGAAATGTAGACCAAGCGGAGGGCCACAAATAAATCATGAAACATTCAAAAAAGCTGCATTTATCTGATGTTCTAAGTACCAACACATCTATATTTAGTCTCAGTGCCTTAATCTAATATAAATGTAAGGTCTGTCAGATCATATTTTTGGATTTAGTTTTAAAAATGGTGGTAGAGGTATGCAGATTATCAAAAATATGTATTTACAAATGTGATATTGCTACTTTTATGGACAATTTTATAGTTATTTCACCTTTGTCTGATACTTAAAGCTCAACTAATATACTGTATTTAGAAATTTAACTTTTTTTTTTTAATCGTAGATGCTGATACTGAATGTTTGTAATACCGAAGAATATAAACAATTGCCAATAAGATCAGCCCATATTTTTGAGCTAATATGTTATGCGAATTTGGATAATTTACTCAAATTTATGTTTACTGCAAACTCATCCACAGCTCTGTTTGACCATAAAGCTACATAAGGGAGCAGTTTAGTCACATGTGGTATAGTCTCTTCTTCGCATAAGTGTTCAAATAAAGCTTTATGTATATTCTTTAGGCAGGAGATAATAAAATATTCAGCCCGATATATATCAGCCATCCGGTGTATTGGAGTATCTATAAATATATTTAAAGACACTTTTTCATTTCTGTTGGCTTGACATAGTATAGTCTGCATATTGTTTTCAAGATACTGAAAACATTGTCAATATCGCTCACTTCCACATGGTGATGAAATTAACAGCTAAAAAAAAACAAAAAACACTAATATCCTGGAACTGATACCTGATCTGGCGGGGCATCCCTATTAATCACAGAAAATGTGTTTATTCATCTTTTTTTCTTTTTTTTGAAAGCTGTCAGTGGTGTCTTTTTAATGCCCAGCTCAGTGTTTTCGTCAGTCACGCCTTTCTGTATTTACCCAGGGTCTATAGAGCACATGATTTATTATTATCCATTGATTTTCCATTCTCGCAGCTCTAAAGATTCATCAAAGTCTCTTATTGACATCATTTCTCAGGAAACAGTCCGGTGCACCTCGCTTTTCTTTTAGCTGAGCCAGCAGTGGTGTCATTGTTGTCGGATCACCTCTGGATTGTAAAACCAGTTAATGGAAGGTGATCAATCAGCCACTTAGTCAGACACAAAGGCTTAATGAATCAATCTACTGGAAAAGCAAAGGGATGGAAGTGGGCAGGATGCAAAAGCCTTGAAATAAGGTTTTGTGCTCAAAGAAAAATGGAAGGGAGCATTTTGTTCCTGTTTCCTGAATTAGACTACAATGTTTTAAATTACAAGTTACATGTTATTTAGTATTGCAGGTGTAGAATAGTTATGGCTATTTAATGTAAAAAAAAAAAAAAAAATGTCCAAGTTAAATGTACTCTCTAGGTCTAATTGCATGTTAAGTTCTGATTTAGGCAGTTTTAAACACATTTAGCTCAAAGAGAAGACACACAGGCACAAGAAACAAGACACACTTTTCGGCTCACTGGAGCGTATTTGACTGCATCTAGGTTTATTGGAGCACTTGAGGCCAACCCCATGCACCGTTCCTAGAATTCCTTTGCCTTTTAAACATGTAGTTTTACAAAAGCTACTGTACAATCTCCTCGCAATCCTGTTTTAGAAATTGAAAGAACTTAACCTGCTCCTTAGAACTTCAGTGTGGTTATTCTGCACTCAAGGGGATAATGCTAGAGGCTACACAGCATGGGCTATTTTTAATCAATGAAAAGATAAACCCAGTGAACTGAGAAGAGGAGAAAAATGTGGGTTACTGACTTGAATACAAATTAGGTGCACACTTTCTGTCTTATGTATCATATGTCACCCTGTATATGGACATTTTGGATGATGGAAATGACAAACAAATGGAAGTGAGAAGGCATAAAATGTGCCTAATGAATGTCAAATGTCATCTCACACAGCATGAAAAGAGGGTGCCTTTCAGGAGTAAAGATGGACGCCTATTGATAGCTGTGTTGAAGTCGGTTATTAAAAATACCTCCAGGTGATTTAAAAACTTCTAATGACCATTAAGAATTATATTGCAAAGAAGGAAAATTCCCCCTAAAAATAAGACTGCCGAAACAAAGTGAAGCAATCAAAGAGACTGGAGCGGCTAGCGACGATGAAGCTAACATGGATGAAGCTAGCACCACCATCGAACATAATAAACTCTTGCAGAGTATTGCAACCCTTCCTGCCAAATTACAACTTTTTAAAAAGAACATTAAACTCGAGCTGGAAGAAATGAAAGCCGAAGTAAAGAAGACAATGAAGGAAGATTTGCAAGAGATTCAGGATGACATAGCGAAAACACAAACGTGCATTGTCGAGTTAGAGACCGCTTGCCTGGTAATGAAGGAGACTCAGATTTTCACAATGAAACAAAACTCTGAAATGCATAACAAGATTGTGGACTTAGAAAGTTGTGCCCCAGAAATAATCTTCGTATTTACGGAGTCCCGGAAGAAAAGGAAGGCAAATCTGTTCACGAGTTTGTCTCGGATTTGCTTAAAACTCACTTCAAGCTACCCGGGGGAGGGACCCAACTACAACGGGCACATAGAGCACTGATTCCCAAACCACCAGCAGTTCCAGGTAAAAGACCTTGTTTTAGGCTTGGCAACAAAGAATAGAGCTGGATGGCAAACACCTTTTATTTTGATAATGACTATGCAGCCGAAACAATGGAGAAACATAAAGCGTACAGCCCAATCAAGGCAGGACTACATGCAAAGGGCATATGATTCAACACGCCATGCACTAAGATGAGAGTGTTCTAGAAGAACGGGATTCGTGCCTATGACATTGAGGATGAAGCGGGACAAGACTTGCTCAGGAGGGGACTCTTATCAACCTGGACGGGGAGAATGGACGGAGGATCGTGGAGGAAAGGCTGTCAGAGCTGATGCCTTAGAAAGGCAAGGACAGAACAGGACAACGTGCAAGGGAGGAGCTCACATAGTTTTGGTGGCGTGAACAACAGTGAAGTAAAGTAATAATTACAGTATTAACAGGGTATAATATTTAGATATTACAAGTAAAGGATACACTAAATTGGTTTGGTCCTCATTTAGAAATATACTGAGTTTTATAAATAAGGTCTTATAATTAATACAGAATTTAATGTACAATCAGGAAACAAAGCTTTTATTTTGCTGTTGGATACTTCTAGTAAAGATGGATTACCACCGATTGGAAATGTGTTTTTTTACTAGTGGCCTCCACTCAAGTGTGGCATTGCACCCTTTTACCCACCAACAGGGGCTTGTTGGGATTTTTTTGTAATATCCCTTTCTTTTGGAGGTTTCAGTGTTGATTGTTCATGTTGTGTTCTTTTTTTTTGTTCTTGTAAATATTCTGCTACACATTGGGATGTGGACTAAACTGTACTTTGACAAAATTACATAGTGGGAATTAATATCATTTATTACTTCCCATTCAAGACCATTATTAAGACCGTTCCCATTCAACGACACAAAAGATTGTGTCGTTGAATGTGAATGGTCTTAATAATCAAACGAAAGAAAGTAAAGAGTACATTGCAAAAGAGAAATCACAAGTTATTTATTTACAAGAAACTCATTTATCCAGACAAGAAAATGACAAGCTCAGGGGTTAGGTTTATACAAAACTGTATTACAGTACATTTAAACATGATTGTAAAAGGGGGGTAACCACTAATACTCATACACAACTCGTTGAACTTTGAATGCCATAAGGAAATTGGTGATAAGGACGGGAGATATACTATTGATATAATAGATAGATATAATAGATATACCATTGTGAAAGGCTCAACCACATACTTACACATCAGCAACAAATGCTGTTAACCAAATGTAAGGGTCATATTATACTTAACTGTGTTAGTTACAAAAGAAAAAAAAAAAGAGGGTGCCTTTTGCAAAGCTAAGCATAAATCTTTCAAGACTTGGCTGCACTCAGCACAAGAGTGTGAGTTTTATGACATTAGCATTCATGCAATTTTCCTCTTTCCTCTCAAATCGGAGCCAGTCTGCCACAAACAACTGTGAGAAAGTCTTGGTACTACATTACATTGTTCCAAGTTGCCATATGTTGTTGGAACACACCCATTAACTTCCTCATCTAACAGCATCAAGATACACCAACCAGACAAATATAAAGGCAATATTCATGACGCATCATCCATTTGGCATAAAACTCTTTCATATGAAGCCACAAGAAGAACATCTTGCTCCTGATTGGTAGTCCAGGCTTTTTTGATTATTACGCAGTGCAAGTTGACAATCTATTGTTCAAAGAGCCTACTTTTTAAATAGATATAATTTAGCCCGATCTCAGTGCAGTCTGATACTAATCCGGTCAGCATTGGATTTGCACGGGGCCCATGTGGACTTTGACACCACCCATACACCTTAACAGCTATTTTAATACATTGGGAATAAGAGAATGAACCCACAAAATAAGTAGTAGGGCGCCACTTGCATCCTTTCATGTTATTATGTTGCGTAAATTGTTGCTAATGTAATATGTCATTGGCGTTCCAATAATAAGAAAGGCTGCAAGAAAAAAAAATGCAATTTGCCTTTTTCCGTTCTTAAATTCAACTTGACATTGATTAATCAAACCAGAAATCTTGATTTAAGAAATTTTCTTCTCTTCATGTCCCACCATTTGCAACAAACATCCAAGAATTGAACTATATCATGATTCCTTTTTTGTTTTTCATGTTATGAAGTTCTGTGAATGCAAACTTGCCACCAGTAAGAGATTGAGAAGAAAGACCAGGGAGAAGGGGAGAAAGAATCAAAACGATAAAAAAGGCCCCCATTTACTGTTACGCAAAGGATCCTACGCTAATGACCACGGAAATGAACAAGGTGGTGATAATATGCATGAAATAATGCACCAGCAGCAGTCATTAAAAGGCAGAAAATGCTCATTACTTCTGCCTGAGACACAGGGATGGTCTGTGTACCTTGCACTTCGAATCATGAAGGCAGAGAAAGTTCAGCCAAATGCAAATGCCAGCTCTTATGCTTCAGTGCAGAAAGAACTCTCTTGGTCATTGAACATTGTGTCACCAAATAATCAGTTATAGAGTTTTTTTTTGTTTTTTTTTTAAAGACATGTTGATTGGGTGGTTGAGTGGTTTATCTCATTATTGGCTATCGTAAAACAAATGAACACTATCAGTAAACTAGTATCAAAACTACAACAATACTATCAATACTGAAAACTATCCTGAAGAGTATTAGACTGATCTTGATATATAACAGAATTAGTGTAAGTGTTGTGTTTAAAATGACATTCTATTGTCTTAAAATGTGTGTGTGTGTGTATGTGTGTGTGTGTGTGTGTGTGTGTGTGTGTGTGTTTTTTTTGTTTTGTTTTTTAATTGCCACTGGGGTGTCAAACTCGGCCTTTTCCTTTGTATTTGAGTTTGAAATGTGTGTGTTGTATTTGTATTGTAGATATTACACTTTTGTTATTACCCTATGGAATTTTATCTTATAACTATAACATTTATCTTCTCTTTTGTGCATAGAATTGACACGTGAACCAAATGCTGCTTTCTTTTTTTATTTTACAGTAAATTACATTAGGAAAGTAAAACATACATTTATTATGATACAAAGCATTAAACCCAAACCAAAACACTGGCCAGTACGCTATGCCTGATTACAAATTCAAGTGAAACCCAGAATCGCTCCCCTCTAATGCCTCTTTTTGGTTGCACTAATAGAATTCCCTTGATTTTACCTCCCCCACAAAAGAGAGAGAAAATTGAAAAGAGCCTACCCTGTGCTGTACTTTGAGGATTGTGTGAATAGTGTGCCCCTCAGCCTGCCTGCCTCTCTGCCTGCCTGCCTGGCTGCCCCACATACGGACGCTGAATACAAAGAGCCCCCTCAGTAAGAGCAATCACTACGGGAGACCACTCTATCTGCATCAATGAAGACATCAGGACTGCGCTCACAAATACATAGCCATTCTTTTCACCTATAGTCCATTTGTACATGTATGTGTACTCCAGAGTCTCCCAATCCCTCCCAGATAATACATTCTTTTCATCCCTTTGAGGCAGCGACAGGGCATGAGATGAGTGCTCGGTGCTGATTTGAATATTTAAATTATTTATTAGCACAAAAACAAGGAAACTGAGACATGCTGAATACAATTTATGTTTGATAGTGTGTTCAGAATGCATGAAGGGTGACTGAAATTGAAAGAATAGCCATTATAAGATTTATTTTGGCATCTACTGAAAAACTATACTACATCATATTGTTTTATGTTTTTATGACATCAGGTAAATAACTAAAATTCTGAACTCGATTGAGATACTAAGGAAAAGGCTTGAATCTGTCAATGTCAATACCACACTTATACAACCTTTTATTTTTAAAGAATAGTCATTTTCAAGACAAAATATTAGTAATTTTATTTGTGATGTGATGATGTGATCTTATACCAGTTCAGAGATTCTATCAAAATCATTCTAAAACTTTACAAGCTCAAATGTTGTCCTCTTTTAATCAATATTGTTCTCATGAGCAGTATCAATAGTATCTGGGTGTTGACTTTTTTTCTTCTTTACTTTTGACAACCCTGCTATCAGCTTATTAATGGTTTTAAAGTGTCTCAAGTGACGAAAAATTCTTCACCATACATACAACTAATGTCTATACTAATTTCTCACTGAGGACTTGTATATAAAAATGGAAGAGCTATAAACTGAGTGACGTCATGTGTGAGGTCTTTTACCAGTCGTTCCTCTGAGGCTGTGTATTATAATAGGTCAAGAGCATGAGAAAGTCACACTCTCCATTCTTGATCCAGAACAATCCTGGGAAATGTATGAATTAAACTACTCTCACAATCGCAATGCTGAAGGCAAAACATGAGAGGAATTAAAGAGAGAAATAGAGTTCTAGTTGCTCAGACCGTGGCTTATTCATGGGATCTTTTAGTTCAAGGGTAAATGCCCTATCTTTTTAGCCTGGAAAAAGCCCCGATCCAGTATTTCACATTTGTAGTTTTCTTGTCTCTTTGAGGTCTGTGATTTTATGCACAGTGTTTCACAAGCTAATTTATTATTATTATATGCACTTCCTGATGCAAACTTATCTTGGCTGTGGGACAATTTGTTTGCATTATTGGTCTAATAAATATAAGTAAAAGGAAATTATCATTAAAAACTAGTCCTGGTTCCGTTAAAGATGTTTTGCAGCATGCCAAATTTTAGTGTTATGATTATTATAGAGAAGAAACCACAGATTTGCAATCATTCATGATCAGACAACAACAAAATCCTTCATTCACAATTTCTCTTGTAGTATGTGACATCCTACAACTCCCAAACACAAAACAGAGGCAACCTGCAAAGTAGCTTTATGTCAAAATGTTTTGAGAATATAGGCAAATTACTTTGGCAGGCCAACAAATAGGAATCTACATTTACCTCTGCATTTGACCAGTGTCAAGCCTTGTTTAAGACTATTGTATACAATTATTACATTTTTCCCCTGAAATAATTTCCCGACCCCCAGGTTGAGAACCACTGACACAGACAGTCAGATGAAGAAGCGTTTATACTTTTGATTTACTTTTTTTGTACAGGTACAATTGCAGTTGCTTCATTTGCTTCTAAACTTCTCACAAATGACTTTATGTGATTCTATTGTGAAAGTGTAATAACTATTATTGATGAACTTTACAACCCGACTTGAGTAGTTTGTTTATATCACAATATCACAAACAAACAAAATGGTTAGACCAAAAGAATAACCCTCTGAATGTGAATGTATTAATAGACCATATTTTAATGCTTTGAATCTGAAAAATGTCTGGCTGGTTCATCTATTTTCCCACCTTACCTCACTTGCTCTTACACTGGTAAAAGCCTCCCCCCTCTCTGCCCTTTCTCTTTTTTCAGCCATGTCTGAGTTACAATCTGCAGACAAAGGAAGTCCTTGGCGGGCCCCCTGACGCTGGCCGCTTCCCTGCAGAAATACTGTTAATGCTAATCAAGCCTTGAAACAAAATGACCAGTCCGCTGTTCAAATCCCTGATATGTTTGTTCCTATATAGGCCAGAGCTGTGGACGATTCATAAAAATGTGTGAAAGAGATCAAAACTCTATATTTTGATCTAGGAAACTGTAGACACAAGTTCAACCATGTACACCGCTCACATTGTAAAACGTGTTACCTTCAAAGACCCAATAGTTCCTGTTTCTGCTTATAATTGTTCCTGTCTCTACTTCCACTGTAGGGGATATGACCACACAATAGATGAAAGAGATTCTTCAACTTGTAAACATTCAGATCAGTTCAATGTCTTAAATCAAAACTATCTTTGACCTACATACCTTGTGACTAGATTTACACAAACTAGACTATTTAATCTGACGATTTAGTGATTTCAGTGCATCAAATGGAAAACTGGAAGTATTTACGGTACTTAAATTATGGTTTTATTATCTTTATTTAAGCAGGCCTCATTGTGATAAAAAAAAAAAAAATACACTTGGGTGGGCGATATTGACAAAAATGCATATCTTTATTTTTATGGAGTATCTTGATAGAAATATTCAATATTCAGTATTTTCATAATGCATCTGATGTCCTAAAACAAAATGTCTTGGTTGAATTCAAGTGGGCGTTATTGACAATTCATGCGCAAAGTGCTTCACAAAGACAATACAATAGATTAAATATGTGATGTTAAAAATGACCAATTCATGTAAATGCAATGAGGTAAACAGTATTGTTTTTAACCCGGATTTAAAAGCACTCAACGTCAGGGGCCGATCTCTTTCTGTTGCATTTTTTACTGTAGACTATATATTTATTTTCAAATTTTGTACATCTTCTAAACAACAGTCACACTATTATCTAAATTAACCACAACTAAAGGACATATCACTTTATGACCTTCTTTGGAAGATTAGGCTAAATGTTTTTTTTTTCAATCATTTTTAAGATTTTAATTACAGACAAGATAGTCTATATTTTAATTTTGCATCTCCAAAACAATATGATCAGTTTTCTTTTTTATACTCCAATACATCTATCACCTCTTGTTAACACACACACACACACACACACACACACACACACACACACACACACACACACACACACACACACACACACACACACACACACACACACACACACACACACACACACATACACACAACAGTTGCAATGCAGAATATACCGGTAATTTTATTTTTGAAATTGGATTAATTTATTTGTCTCATATTGTTTCCAATAGGTTTCATACATTTTTATCTATAATAGTTAAAACCCTCCTCTTTTGAGTTTACATCTCATCCATCACATTGGTCCCTGCAGTGAGCCTCATTAGTTGTGCATCTCTGTTGTGGCTTGTGTTTTAGGTAATTATGTGTTAATGAGGAGAATCCCTGCAGCCTTAGTGTGATGCACCTGGACATTTCAGGTTCAGATCTGTGACCCTGACAAAGTACAAAAAAGGAGCAACAAAAACAGCCACTTGTCTTTGTCGGATGGATGTAATTAATTATTCAATGGAGAGGTTGCAGGTGGCTGGATCTTGTCTCAGCCACTGTAAGCTTGAGATGGATTATAGCCCATAGCAAGCTACTGTATTTGCAAGGTTAACAATCCATATTAAGGTTGAAACCACAATTTCAGGTATAGGTATATGCAAGGTATAGGCTACTGCAATCAAGTTGAAAACACAATTTCAATGGTTACAATACGCTCTTGTGCACAATAGCACCTGGTTAGCTCGGTGTTAGTGTCAGTACTTCCTGTCCTATACTAAAGGGTTTTCTCTAAGTTCATTTAAATTGAATTATATACTGTAAGATCAGGCAGTGAACTGTGAGTTGTGGGTGGTTGTCTCTAACATGTTAAAGACTTTACGAAACAGGTGAATATTCCACCAAAGTATTTATAAAGAGGCATGTTTGTGTCACAATGCCAACGCTAATTCTACTTGTAAAACAAATTTGAATACCAAATGTCAATAATCTTCCCATAAAAAAACAACCCGACATGTTTTACTTTAAAATTTAATTGGTTGTTTATTTAATAATTTCCATTTTAATTAAAGTTAACATTAGCTTTAGACACAATGAGCTAGCTAGTGCGTCGGTTTGCACAGAGCCCTTTAGCAAATTATTATTCACAGTTTAATCTCTATAACTCTGTAGTTTAGATTTCTACAATCGTGTTCTTAAATGCATTGTGATTCTTATCTTAGTTTAGAGGTTATTTCATATTTCAGTCTTCTCACAAATATTAATGCTTCTGGAGTAAAATGTAACCTACACTTTGAGTAGAATCCTATTATCTTAACATAAATCACAAATCTAATTGTAACGCTTGTCAGAAAAAAAATGGATCTTGTCAAAATCATTCAGCCCTATAATCTATGTTCTTAACACTTCCCATTCCACAGCCAAATTAAAAGTGTAACATTATATCATTGAATTAAAGTGGAAAAGAGAAACTCATTTAAATATATTCAGTATTTTCTTTCATTTTTGTAATACTGATGTAAAACAAGGGAAAGGTTTTTTTCTGAAATAATTGGAAGTTGCAGTAACGACTCAGGTGTCCTGTTTGCAACAGTAAACAGATTAACAAACCCTCCAGTTCAGCTGCCGTTAGAACTAATTTCAACAGCTAAATGCAATGAGTTTGCAGTATTTTTTAATGAGAAGGTTCAGGGCATTAAAAATGCCATAAATTCCAGCGCAAATAATAACCCTAAAATCATTTAGAGCTGACTCATTTTGCACATGTAACTGACAAAACTGTCCAAGAGATCATCACCAGTCTGAGTTCTTCTACCTGTTGCCTCGATGTGTTACCCACCAGATTTCTAAAGTCTGTGCTGAGCTGTTAGCACCACTCACTCACATAGTTAACATGTCGCTTCAATCGGGAACATTCCCAAGGGCCTTGAAAACTGCAGTCGTCAAGCCTCTCTTAAAGATGGAGCAGTCTTGATGCCTCAGTACTGAAAATTTACCGGCCCATCTCAAATCTGCCATTTTTAGGCAAAGTCCTTGAAAAGGTTGTTTACCAACAACTCACTAACTTCCTCTTAATAAACAACTCATTTGATGTTTTCCAGTCAGGTTTTAGACCTCATCACAGCACTGAGACTGCTCTTATCAAGGTGACAAATGACATCCCCCTGAACACTGACGCGGGCAAAGCCTCAGTCTTAATTCTGTTAGATCTGAGTGCTGCTTTTGACACTGTTGATCATGGGATTCTCTTACAGAGACCAGAGGACTGGGTGGGCTCTAGCACCGCCCTAAATTGGCTGAAGTCCTACCTTGGGGCCAGGAAGTACTTTGTTGAGATTGGTAACTGTTTCTCAGACCACATGGGCTTGACCTGTGGAGTGCCCCAAGGGTCAATCCTGGGACCCCTTCTGTTCATCCTCTACATGCTGCCGTTAGGTCAGTTGATACACAGCAATAATGTGTCTTATCACAGCTATGCAGACGACACTCAGATCTATGTCTCACTGACGGCAGGTGAATATGAACCAGTGGATTCACTCCAACAGATCAGTGTGTGGATGCAAAACAATTTTCTCCAGCTAAACTCAGAAAAAATGGAAATCATCGTCTTTGGCCTACAGAAACACAGAGAAAGTGTCTGCAGTCCCCTCCAGTCTCTCGGTCTGAAACCTACAAATCAAGTTAGAAATCATTGCCAAAATCAAAGGTATAGTATCTAAACCGGACTTGGAGAGACTTATCCATCCATCCATCCGCCTGCTCATTGGCCTCTCCAAACGAGGCGTAAAACAGCTGCAGTACATCCAGAACGCTGCTGCTCGAGTCCTGGCTAGAACCAGGAAGTACAACCACATTAGTCCTGCACTTGGGTCTCTGCACTGGCTTCCTGTGGCTCAGAGAGTGGACTTTAAAGCAGCTCTGCTTGTGTTCAAAGTACATGTCTGACATGTTAGTGCCCTATGAACTATCTCGCATTCTGAGGACCTCAGGGACAGGCCTCCTGCTGGTGCCTAGAGTCAGGACTAAACTTGGGGAATCAACATTTCAGTTAATGCAGCTAAAATCTCGAACAATCTTCCTGGAGATGTGAGACAAGCCTCCACTCTGACAATGTTCAAATCCAGGCTAAAAACAGTTTTGTTTAGATGTGCATACCACTGAAAGATTTTAACAGCACTCTTCTCCTTTAAAGCATTTTTAAATTATTCTGTATGTCTTTATGTGTTTTGTGATTTTGATGCAATTTTTCCTGTTATGTAAAGCATTTTGAATTGCCTTGTGTATGAATTGTGCTCTACAAATAAAGTTGCATTGCCTAGCCTTACAAACGCACTTGCTTTATTCTTTTTCAGTCGCGCCATCAAGACCAACCAGGACCTCCTCCCTGAAACTCCATGGACCAACATCCTTTACGACGACTTCTGGGGCACTCTGCTCACCCACAGTGGCAGCCACAAGTCCTTCCGCCCGCTCTGCACCCTGTCATTCCGCCTCAACTACACCCTCCACGGTCTGTGTCCTTGGGGCTACCACCTGCTCAATGTCCTGCTGCATGGACTGGTTACTTTCCTCTTCACGGTCATCAGTCGCACTCTTCTTGGTTCCTGGTGTCTTTTGGCTGGGCTCCTGTTCGCCTCTCATCCTATCCACGCTGAAGCTGTAGCAGGTGTGGTGGGCCGGGCAGACGTGGGTGCTGCCTTGTTTTTCCTGCTGTCTCTCCTCTGTTACATGAAGCACTGCAGGCTCCGGGCAGGACCGCACAGGGGCCATGGCGGGAGTTCGGTGACCCACTGTTGGGGCTGGTTCCTGGGGAGTCTCTGGTGTGCGGTGGGTAGCATGCTGTGGAAGGAGCAGGGCGTCACGGTACTGGCTGTGTCTGCTGTCTATGACCTGTTTGTGTTTCAACGGCTGCGCTTTCAACAAGTACTTCAATACCTGCTTGGAAAGGTAATTCATTTTAAATACACGATTTATTCACGATGTATATATATATATATATATATATATATATATATATATATATGTATGATTTGTATGACAGTATGTATGACAGTTTTATAATCCTTTTGGTATCAAAATTGGCAAAATTGGCTAGTATCAAGCCAATTCCTATTCGAAATCGAGATTGGAATTTTAGTATTGTGACTAAATCTTTTTTGTCTCGAGTGCCCCCTAAGCTTTGTCTCACACTCCACTCAGAGTACCCCTTAACTACAGTTCCAGGCAAATAAATGGGTTTCCTAGTCAAATATTGTCAATTATTACTTATATATTTGTATGAATTATATTTATGGTCCAAGATTCTCCAAAAAAATGCTACATTTACTAATAACACTTTTTTGTTCATCTTGGTTCATCTTCTTTGAAAACCTCAAACCAGTACCCCTGATAATTGCTCACGTACCCCTTGGGGTCCCCGTACCCCTGGATGGGTAACATGTTGATTTTATAATTATTTATGACACAGTTTTTAATTTACTTTTAATTTAAAACTGTATATTTTAATTAAATGATGTCAAAAGTAGAGAAATGTTTTGCAACTTTAAATGATCACAGACAACAGTTTCATTTAGCAGTAGTGGTCTTGTATGGTGATGTTGGGGGTCCCAGCCCGAAAAGTGGTACTATGCTATAATTACCACTTAATTACATCTTCTCTCTCCTTTTTTAGGAAAACTGTTGCCGTTATTTTACCTCTACTCCTATTTTGAATGCAACCAACCTTCCCAAATTAGTACCAAAAAACATGCTATTATTATTAGTTTTTTTATAACATTGTAAAATAAGTTAATATGGGCTATTACCCATTTACAGAAATTTTGAGATATCGTTAAACTTAAAGGTCTCTGAACCTAAAGTCACTGAAGTGCTTTAGTAACTCCCTTGTGGTCCTCTTGTGTGGAGTTGTTGTTTCCTCTTCCTTGTCTCAAAGGTAGAACATGTCAGCTGTCAAGTGTTTCATGCTAAATGTTTCTGGGTGGTTTATTACATGTCATGCATGTTATGGGAAATTGCACGCGTCACATGCTGTTTGCTTTTCATTACCGATGTAATTTGGAATGCAACTTCAAATGTAAACTCCACAAATCATGAGAAGAGACTGGTGCTAATTTGGAAACACATAAACAAAACTTGCCTCACTACAGCCCCATCACATTCTCCTGTTCGCGGCAGTAAACAGTTACACATTAATCTAAGCAAATCTAGATCTTAGCTGCAGCATAGGTGTGCACATATTAATAGAAAATGAGGTCAAATGAGTAAAGAATTGTGAGTTTGCACAAGTGGATGCACTGGAACAAAACAATAATAAAATCGAATTTGTGCATGTTGTGATTAATGCCAAGAAATAATGTCCAGATGTACGTATCAAATGTATTGCACAATGTAATTAAAACCTTTGTTGATAGTTTACAAAGGATAGTCACATAGTTTTTATGCAATTGAAGGCAACATTGACACATTTTCTTTCTAAACGTTGGTCTCTCTAGTGCCTGTAATTGTTCTTGTTAAATGCATGATGAGCATAATAAAAAGTCCCCTTGGGTTTATGCACAAGGACAGTTGGCTCTGAACACAAGGAGCTGTTTATAGCTCTGTCGTCACATGGAGCCGTCTGTAAACATCTGTGCTCGCTATTAACATCTTTCAGTTGGATGCTTTTGCCATTACTGAAGGGCATCTTCCTTCGTGGTCATGTCTGGCAAAACAACAACCCAAAAGTATAATTTAACTTTGAGTACCACCCATGTTTTAAGTACTCCACAGAATACAAAAGCAAATTGTTTATTATATTAAGTAGTGTCCATTGAATTACCATTTGGCCTTAGTAATCACTGACACATTTGATTTATTATCCAGCAAAGGCTTTTGATATGGACTGACTTTTGACCCTTTGTGACTTCATTAAAGAAACAAACAAACTTGTAATTGAATAAAACATAAAGCTGGAACAGAAACGTTTTTGGCACAGTAGTGAAGGTGTTTGGCATTGCAGCGATAGATGACAGATCAGACAATCAGTTAATACTTAATATTATTATGCCGTTCACCTCGGCAGTTACATATGGTTTTCAAGTTCTGCTTTTGAGATAATAGCTATTCAGTTGTTCATGTTTTCTATCTGAAAATATTTCAGAAGCAAAGCTTGCAGTATTTGACCACAGTCTAAAAGACATTGCGCTTTATAATCTGTGCCAATGTTCCACTCTGTTGCATTATGGCCTAAAAGATTTCATCACCCAGAATACTTGTCATGAAGTGTGATGAAAAATCACTCTCTTTGTTCATCCATCATGGAGAGATCTCCCCAGCTGCCCTCACCCTGTGCCCAGACACAACAGTCTGGGAGGGAGTCCCAGTATAAGCAGCAGGTCTGGTGCCAGTCCCGAGCCACCCACAGCTGCTGCACATCTGGATCATTTATCACTATGGAAATGCCCTCCACTGTGGCCCCACTCACAGTTATCAGCTCGTTATGTGCCAGGCTAAAGCTACAGGGCATAGTTTCCTTGATTAGGAGCCAGACGTCTTGTGGCGCATGGGAACACAATACAAGTGGAGAGTAAACGAACAGCGCGGAAAACTATGCAGTCACTTCCTTTCCTTTATCTCTTATTTGCCCTTCTCTCTTGGCCTAACGTCAAACACATCCAAATCGCCTCACGGCATCCTTCTTACCACTAGCAATATGGCGATGCAAATGACCTGTTTGTGCAGTCAGGAGGGAGGGCCACATGTTTGGCTAGGACTGTATTTCTCACTGTGTTTGAGTCACACTCCATTTCTCATCCTATTAACTGTGTAATCAGACTCAGATGAGGCTTGGAGTGATACAAGGCAGCGCTGCAGAGGAACAGATGAAGATAAAGGAAGGTGTGGCAATAGCACAGCTGAGAATGCCAAAAGCAAAATTACTGCAACGTGTCATCATAACAAGGACATAATGTCTCTTTATATTTACAGATGTAGACTAGAGAGACACATAATGATATATCACTTATTTTACAGTGTTTTTAGTGACAGGTTTGAAAGCCTGAGGTGAACTTCATTTTGGATTAGTTAAAGCACAAGGGCTGTAGTCCTTTAATCGTTTAGTCGTTTAATTGGTCGATGGTGTCTTAATCGACCAAGATTTTTATTAGTCGACTAATTATTTTATTAAGACTAAATTATATATGTTGCAACAAGAAGATATGAAGTGAATTAGCTGAAGATTTTGGAGTCCAACATATAAATACACTGCTTCCTAGTACCTTTCTGTATAAATAGTTGTTTTTGCATGCATTCCTCTACAGTTGTGTTCTTTTGAGTGCAGTTTGGGTCAAATATATGGAGATACATTATAGTTTTGATATATTTTTGCCGCACCCCCTTTTAGTCGACTGAGCGGTCGATAGGACATGTGTTTAGTCGACCAAGAATTTATTTAGTCGACTACAGCCCTATAAAGCACACATAAACAAAAAGGGCCTTATCCAATGTAATCTGCATGATATAATTGAGAAGACAAATATGTGCTGTTTGATGCAGGTGTTCCAACTGGTAGCGAGTGCTTTTGGCAGCAAGGATCAAACTATAGAGAGACACAAAATAATCCAGGCACTTCACAAAATATGTGAGCTGCCCAAGGAAGTATAATTAAAAGGATTTTAAATGGCACACAAAACAAACCTAATTAAGGCATGATGAAGGCCTTTTAAACATACTTCTTGTATGGTTCACACTTCTTTGTAGTACCTGTATAATTAATGCTATTAGTGTTATTTTTACTACAATAATAATGGATTTGCAATAGCGTTGCTTCTGTGTGGGTATATATTCTGTAGCCAAACCAATATTAGCAAAATGGTGCTCCCTGCCATTCTGAATAGTTACACTAGACCTCAAACCCTGAAGAAAAGAAAATATAGTCCACTTAATTTATTTTAGCACTTATTGGTCTAAGTACTCTAATTTAATGCAGTTACTTCTCAACAAAAGTGAATTTAGTTCAGGTTAATTTAACTAAATTAGTCTAATCACATGCATGTTTTCTCTTTATTAGCAACCATCCCTCTGTTCCATACATTCTGGGTAGAAGGCATTATTATAAAGTGAAATGGTGCTATGTAAATGTCAAATTAACACTGGAGTTATATCCTCACTACCTATAACCCATCTCATTACAGGTCTTTGTGCCGGCAGCAGGCCTTTCACCAGGAGAAGTACACTGTAATTGGGTCACTCTGTCAAAGTCAGCCTTTCAATGCCATACACGGCTGTGATGTCTCGGTTAAATTAGCCCAAGTCAGCGCTGTCCAAAACACATAAGAGAGTTAGGAAAAGTCTAGATGTGGGCTTAAGTTTAGCTTTCATCACTACATGGCATGCCACTAGTAATTAATCACAAATACAGACTTAAAAGTACTTTTTGAACACTATTCCAAAACCATGACACTCTATAGATGAGTGGTTAGTGGTTAAAATACCCTTGGGTTTAATGTCCCTTTCATTATTGTATGAAAATGTCCTAAATGTATTATCAAGTGCAGTAAATATCGTGTCATATTCAACTTGCTGAAAAGACAGTTTTAAATCTATGTTACATTTCTATGAAATGGTTTTAACCATTCCATGATACAGCCAACCACACTTTCCTGGAAACAATACTGAAACCCTTAATAATTAATTACACTGTTGAAAGGTATGCATAATATACACAACTAACTCTAGAGAAATTGGGAAAATTGTTATTTTGTAAAGACGAGAAGCCAATGTACTATATGTATACTTGGAATAACGCATTATTTCAAGCAGAACTCTTTAAAATTAAATTAGAGAAATTAAAACCAAAATCGATTTGTTGTACTATTTGTTATATAGATACATGTGAAAAAATACAAATGAACCACAGTTGTTTAGTTTAATGTGAGGATACACAAATTGGGTTGTCTATTTTATTTTTTATTTACATTTTGTTTTATTATTCAGAGAACTAAACTGAACAACTCCCATTAAAATAAAGTAAATGAATGGCCTTTACAAAGATGACATCATAGGTTGGTAAAAAAAAAAAAAAAAACCTCATCTAATAAAGTGGATGTTTTTCTTTCCCATCTAAAAGATTGCCTTGCCATTATTTGTGCATGATTGATTGGGAAAGCAATTAGGAAACCATTTTGACGTTCACCAGGCAGAGAGAAACTGAGATGAAGCTCATTCACCTAAAAGGCATAATGACTTTCTGGAGTTGGCCAGTGTTGTGGCACCAAGCAGAATTGGATTTCTCTGACAGTTTCCTTCCTTGAGTAAAAAGCTCTTCCATCAATATACACAAAAGTTCTTTCAAAGAAAAAGTCTCCCAAATGTTCTTGTGAACGGCTTTCTCTACATACAATTCTAACATCCTTTGAGGTTTATTTTTTCTGCATGTTAGCCTTTTTATTGCCCCTTAATTGCATAACAGGTTGAACCCCTTTCTACGATAACAGGTTGACATAATTCCTGACAGGAAAAAACTGATGTAAATTGAGGAAGGATACTGTACTATCCTTATAACATATAAAATATGTCCATGCATACGTTATGCGAATAAGATCACAATATAATGGCTTATATACCATACATCTGTTTTAGTTCTACGGTCACACAAATCTATTATCTATTTTGAGCAAGATTGTACAATTTTGGGCTGTAATGAGCATAATATAATCAATTTATTTGTGTGAGAGTGGGGCTTGAGCGTGTGAGCATTTAGGAAAAGTATTGCGTGACTTAAATCCAATGGTGATCATGCTACAGAAATAAGGCTCTTATGAAATGTAAACAGCAACGGACCAACACAATGAGGCACAAGCTGATTAGCAGTCACACTCACTTGAACCCTGTTACCTTTGTTGAGTCAGAAGTTTGTTATTAATAGCAATGTTACTGAAAAGTGTTTCTGTTAGTATCTAATATATTTTAGGGATATTGATTAATTTCAGTGGTGGAAGAAGTACTCAATTTTGATTAAAATACAGCTACAGTGAAAATCACATACTAATCGAGTAAAAGTATTGGCGTAAATGTTTAAAATTTAACTCTTAGAGTAAAAAGTAAAACGCTGATTTTATTAATAAAGAGTGAAATGTGGTGATTTTGACAAAGAATTGTTCTGATTTAGTCAATTTATCAGTGGTTCGACTTTTTATATAGATATTTTTGTGTGCTCAAAGCCAAGACTTGAACTGCGAAAGTGATAAAAAAAATAACCCCTCCAGCCATGTGGAAAGTACTTTTCAGTTCTGTTAAAAAATGTAGCAGAGTAGAAAATACAGATGCATGCTCTCAAATGTAGTTAAGTAAAAAGTATCCACTTTAAAAAATACTTAAGTAAAGTACAGATGCCTAAAATTTTACTCATGTACAATACTTTTACTTTTGCACTTCATTACTTCCATCACTGATTAGTTTAGTTTAGCTTTGTTAGTTATTATTATTTTCAGTTTTTCAGAGATGTTAATCTCATAGTACAATATACTTTTACTGTGCACACATTAAGCCAAAAAATGCATACATAATTGTCTCATATTTCACCTTCTTCTGTTTTAGAAAAGAAAAACTGCAGAGTTACTGAGTCTTTGTGTGCTAGCGTTATGGGGAATACTCTTGCTGTCAGTTCGCCTTTACTGGATGGGAAACAAACCTCCAAACTTCTCCAACTCGGACAACCCTGCAGCAGATTCGCCTCACCTCCTCACTCGGACCCTGACCTTCTTCTACTTGCCTGCAGCGAATGCTTGGCTCCTTCTCTGCCCGGACAAGCTCAGTTTTGATTGGTCGATGGATGCTGTGCCCTTAGTCAAGTCCTTAACTGACTGGAGGAACCTTCACACTGCTGCCTTCTTTGGTGGATTATTTTCCCTTGCTTTGTTTGGACTTCGCAGCCCAAAATACAATGTTAAGGAAAGCAATGGAAAAGCACTTGTTGCAAATGGGAAATCAAATGGTTATCACGCTCCTGACACAAACTATAACATTAACTCAGAGGAAGGGCCTCCAAATGTAATCATGAATGGGTCGTCTGGGCTTCATTTCCCTCGCAGGACATCTCTGCCCAGCACTGAAAATATAGTTGTCTTTTCAATAGGCATCATTTGTTTATCATTCCTTCCAGCCACTAACCTCTTCTTCTATGTGGGATTTGTCATAGCAGAGAGGGTATTATACATTCCCAGTATAGGATTTTGTTTACTTGTTGCAGCAGGAGCAAGAACCTTATACGTCAAACTGAGGACTAACGGCAGCAGGACCTTGATTATTTGTCTGTGCTCAACACTAGTGCTCCTAAACGGACTAAGAACTGTGCAGAGAAACAGGGACTGGAGCAGCGAGGAGAGTCTCTATAGGTCTGGGATCAGTGTTAATCCTGCAAAAGGTAAAAAGACAAACACTATTAAATACATTAATAAATATGTCTTAAAAATGGTTACAAAACAAAACAACATTTTATTTTGAATGTATTTTATTTTATATTTTATATTGTTATGTATATGTTGTTGTTGAGTTATTGGACTTATATGATCTATATATTTATGGCCGTATTTTGCCCCCGGCGGTAGTGCGGCAGTGGTGTTAATGCTGACGTTTTGCGCCACTACAAACGGTGACTTTGTGGGGTGTGGAGCTCTAAACAAGAGGTGTGATCATGCCAAAATATGAGTTGGAGTGAAGCAAACGTAGGACGTGGTGTCATGCATTTTATGAATGGCCAGAAACTCAAAACTTCAAAAAAAAGTGAAAAACGTAACATGGGAAACATTTCCTGGAATCTATTACTATCCTCATAAACCAGATAATCCTAGTAACACAAGCTTAATGGGCACATTTTTTTTTTCAAATTTCAAAATAATGATTATAGACCAATTAAGACAGTCTGTCTGCCTTAAATAGCTGTAGCTGTTTAAGAGTTTTCATGGCACTTTTGCACAAAACTGTGTCAATCTGCTTCATATGTCGAAAAAACATTGCGTTAAGCCTGTTTCCATTAAATAATAAATTGATCGGCGGTCAGACTAAAACACCTCGGCCCCGAGTCCCGCTCGTGTCCAGCGGATACACAGAGCACTGCGCACCTCATGTGAGTGTGCATCAGTGTGACAGTGTGTGTAAGAGTATTTTTGTGTGAGCACATGTCTGATCGCACTTGCTGCGTGATAAACAGAGCAGGTGGAGATGCGAGGAGGAGAGCTCTCAGCCTCAGGACCAGGAAGTAGCGGTCAGAGCTCCAGAGCGGTGGTCACTGCAGTGGTCTCTCTGGCTTCAGGACACACTGCTGTTTTGACCTCAACCTCTGCTGAACAGTGTATGCTTACATCGTGGGGCTTCGAAGTTGTTTTATTGTCCCCGTATATGAGTCCTTCTCGTTCTTTGACTTGTAGGAGAACAAGTGTCTCATTCACTGTGAAGCGTTGGCTTCTTTCTTTGCCTGGATATGCCATGGATGCAAACATCCCCTACACTGACGGCCTTTTAAATGCCACAGTTCTCAGACAGTGGTTCAAACGCATTCAACATGTATGGACAGTCACATCCCCCTCCAGCCTTTGAGCTAGTGTTACCGCTGTGAAAATAGCAAAAGACCAACCTGGAACCGCCCCCTGGCCAACGCGCTAAAGCCAGGGGCAAAATACGGCCCTTAGTCCATACATAATTTACATGTGCCTGGATACAATACAATCAAAGTTATTCAGGTCACATATAATCCCAAGAACTACAGTAAAACATAATACTCTTTTTAGAAGCTAAAATAGATTCATTTTAAATAAATCAATACTCTAATTCTTACATGTGAAGTGTGTTTTATCTGGCTGTTTATATCTCATTAACTTAACTTTATTATTCAGGACGTTTAATTTTATAAAACTGGTCACATAATAGAATAGTGGTAATACAATGTAAATGAAAGAAAAGGGATGTCATGTTTGGCCACGGTGTCAGTGATACAATAATAATTGTAAAATCATGATATTGCTTATGACATCCCTCGTCTTGGCATTTATCTCTGTATCCTATACTACCTTTTCATGTTTGCGCTACTTTTGAAAAACTTTGCTCAGTATTTTATTGATTGACATGTCTTCTACAGCCTGGGGAAACTTGGGAAATGTACTGAAGAACCAAGGCAAGATTGTGGAGGCGGAGAGAGCATACAGAAACGCGCTACACTACAGAGGCAACATGGCTGACATGCTGTACAACCTGTGAGTGCTAAATATTCAAGAACAGATGACAGCAGCTCTGACTCACATATATCCCTTAGGATTATGGTAGTACAAAATTAAAGAGGAGGGAAGAAGTTACTAGACAGTCAATGAGCAAATGAAGTAAATGAACTGAATGCACAATATTATTTAGTTATACAAGAACAAAGCATTGACAATAATTAGTTAGATGGTTTATTTCTTACAGTATCACAAGGTTTATTTTTTAAATATATTTTCTCAGGGGTTTGCTGCTGCAGGAAAATGAGCGTTTCACTGAAGCACTGCATTACTATAAACTGGCCATAGCAAGTCGGCCTACACTAGCCTGTAAGTAAAGAATATAAGTATAATATTATTCCTGTTTTACCCAGTTATTTTGAATACATGACTATTTTCACCAATGCTGCAATGACCTGGAAATGTGTGTCATTCACAGCTGCCTACCTGAACACGGGAATTATCCTGATGAACCAGGGAAACCAGGAGGATGCCAAACACACCTTTCTTACTTGTGCCGAAATCCCTGATGAAAACTTGAAGGACCCTCACGCTCACAAGAGCTCTGTCACCAGCTGCCTGTACAACCTGGGCAAACTGCTGCACGAACAAGGGCAGCAAGAGGTCAAAAATCAACATGTCCTATGTTCACTATGATTTTCACAATCTTAAGTTGTGCACATTTGTGATGAAAAATGATTTGTTCTCAGGAGGCTCTCTTGGTTTACAAAGAGGCAGTGCTGAAAATGCCCAGACAGTTTTCACCACACAGCCTTTTCAATATGATGGGTAGGTGGATTTTCAAGCTGACTCATCTTGAACCATTTTAGAGAAGTGGGTTTTATTTAGTTTTGCTTTGTCAGATAATACTTACTAATACTGACAGAAAAAGTGACAAAAGCGCAAATAAAAGCAACAATAACATAACTAAAAGTGACAAAAACATGACAAAAAGTGACACAAACATTCTGAAACACATGATTTTTCTAATTATAGTTTGTCAGTTCATATTTCAGTTTTTTCATCAATTTTCCTGGTTTTGTTTAAAATTTGAACTTTAAACAAAATCCTAAAACAAAAATTGTAAATCTAATCACAATCGCAAAACTGGTCAGAAAAATTAGACATTTTTCACAGTTCATTAGTTACATGCATACATTTATTTGTATTCTATAAGTGGTAAAACAATCTAGTTTTATTGCCATTATGTAAATCCTAGAATTTACAATGTTATACCTTTATTACAGGAGAAGCATACATGAGGCTGAACAGGCTGGAGGAAGCAGGTCACTGGTACAAAGAGTCCCTCCGAGCCAAACCTGACCATATCCCAGCCCACCTCACTTATGGAAAACTCCTGTCCGTCACAGTAAGTGCCCCAACCACAGATTCAGACAGGAGGCAGTGTATTGTATGAGTATGGTTTAACTTGGTACAGATTAAATGAAAAGTCAGTGTGCATCTACAGTGCACCATAAGGCCTGTCAGGGGATTTATTGAACAATCTTTAGAAATGAGTTCAGTGAGTTCATACTCACAACCCCATTCAATTTTATATATGGCAGCAAAATACAGAAGTGTTTTAGGGAGGACTTTTTCAATAATCTCTGTATGCTCATTCATTCATTTTCAGAACAGAACAACAGAAGTTGCCATGAAAAGTGAAAAGTGAAAACTCATCTCAAATCAAATTGTAATCTTAATTTTTTTATGTGCAGGATATTGAATAACAGTTTTAATAGTGCTTGATCTAAGGGTGGGATAATTTGTTAGTTTTGATATTTAATTAAATATTTACGATTAAACATGTACGATGACAAGGTCAAGTATTCATCTACATTTTGATTTGTTTTTTCTAGATTGTAACAAAGCATGCCAGGGACTTCAAGTGGAAATTTGCATATTTTTCTATAACTTGAAGCAAGGGATCTTTTCTTTTTTAATCAATGTAACATTGTACAGTGTCCCAGTACAAATAATAACCTACCACACAATATAGGTCTTAAAAATGTGATTTCAGTTATTACTCATTTCAGTTCTAAAAAGATTTTGTTCAGTACGTTACGGACAAAGAATGTTAAGGTTATTAGGTTAATGTATAATCATAATTATTCTTGTCACGAGAAAAATAGCAATTTATTTTTATTTATGTATTTTTTATTTTTCTGTTTTTAGTTCTTATGTTTATATTGTGCAATAAAATTCATATTATGTGTTTTTGAATTGAATTGAACAATAGAATCATTAGAACTGAAAAATAAAAATAAAAGATAATATTATTACAACTAAAAGCAAAATTAAGTCATTTAAATTCAATCTATACTGCAAATAAGTAAACCTAAATGTAAGGTACTTTTTAACTGATTAAGATGACTTAACTGTTGTTGGATAATAATATCGAGGAAATGTGAATAATGGTAAAATATTTGTTATTTCTCACGATAATCGTAACACACATGGATGCTCATTCTACCACTCATATTGGGACATCGACACAATTCTAATCTTTTTGACTCTATTCACCTTATTCCTGAAGTTGCCATACGCGCCGCCGTCTTGTTTCTGTTGTATTAGTTTACATGGAGCAGACGAGCTCAACAGAAAATAAGTTCTACATGGACTAGAAAGCCGTTTTCAGACTGACCAGGAAATCGGTGCGTTGTTGACTTGTTGTTGCTCGTGTTCATTAAACATTGTGCACAAATCAACCTACTTTATGTAACATTTTAGCGGCAAGCCTTTTCCCTCATTCGTCATTAGCTTTAACCCGAGTTCTCGTCAAACGAAAGTGCGTTTACAACAAAAGTGCAAAAAACTGCAAAAGTGGGCGGGGCAGAATAAGGTCAATACACCACCACAATGGATTTCAAATTATGTACATTAACTGTTGACTTCCAGCTTTAATTTGAGGGTGTTTACATCCAAATCAGATGAACGATGTAGGAATTACAACAGTTCGTATGTGCCACTTTTAAAGGGACAAAAACTAATGGGATAATTAATCATCATAAATCAAACTTTAACTTGGTAATACTTGGTTTCAAATCCTTTCCAGTCAATCACAGCCTGAAGTCTGGAACGCATAAACATCACCAGATGCTGGGTTTCATCCCTGGTGATGCTCTGCCAGGTCTATACTGCAATTGGCTTCAGTTCCTGCTTGTTCCTGGGGCATTTTCCCTTCAGTTTTGTCTTCAGCAAGTCAAATGCTGAATTAGATTCAGGTCAGGCAATTGACTTGGCCATTGCATAACATTCAACTCTTTGGTTGCTTTCAGAGTATGCTTTGGGTCATTGTCCATCTGCATCTGCAAGTGCCATCTACTGAGTTCTGAAGCATTTGGCTGAATATGAGCAGATGAGATTACCTAGAACACTTTAGAATTCATCCTGATGCTTTTGTCACAGTCACATCATCAATAAATACAAATTAACCAGTTCCATTGGCAGCCATACATGCCCAAACCATGGCACCACTACCTACTTCACTGATGATGTGGTATGCTTTGGATTATTAGCAGTTCCTTTCCTTCTCCAGACTTTTCTCTTCCCATCACTCTGGTACAAGTTTATCTTTGTCTCATCTGTCCATAGGATATTGTTCTGTAAACACCTAATATTTTTGCTCTCTCTCTGATGGGTTTGTTTTGATCTTTCAGCCTAATGGCGGCTTGTTCCCTGATAGTGACAGCTCTCTGGATCTCATATTGAGAGTTGACAGCAATAGATTCCAAATGCAAACAGCACACTTGAAATGAACTCTTGACCTTTAATCTGCTCCTTGTGAATGGGATAATGGGGGAATAATACACAATTGGTCATGGAACAGCTGAGCAGACAATTTGTCCCATTACTTTTGGTCGAAGAAAAGGTTTCAGACATTTCGACTTCTATCCAAAAGAGCTGGTCTGGGAACTCTGGCTTATATGCTACTCTGAGTAGTGAGAGCCCCGCCTACAGGGAGGAGTCACTGATAAAAATTACACTGATTAAAAAAAAAAAATACAGGCTAAAAAAACAGGCTATCAGTGACTCCTCCCTGTAGACAGGGCTCTCACTACTCAGAGTAGCATATAAGCCAGAGTTCCCAGACCAGCTCTCTGACTGACAATGACTTTTGGATAGATGTCGAAACGTCTCGATCTTCAAACAGCGTCTGGATGACAAACCCTGAAACCATTTCTACGATGGAACGAATGAGGATACATCGACATTACTTTTGATCCTTTAAAAAGTGGGAGGCACCCATACAAACTGTTCCTACATCATTCACCTGATTTGGATGTAAATACGCAAATTAAAGCTGAAAGTATGCAGTTACAGCACTTGTTTTTTTTATTTTTTATTTCAAATCCATTCTGGTGGTGTATAAAGCCAAAAAGATTAGAAACGTGTCAATGTCCCAATCTTTATGTACCTGACTGTACATTCTATAGGCTTTTAAACAGGTCTGTCATTACTTATTGAATATATTAGGTTGATACTTAGTCTAGAGGTTAATTTTGATGTGTATAAGTATATGAAATAATTGTTATACAGTATTTCCTGGATTAGTCAAATAATGTTCATTATAGTTTTTAAGATAATCGAATAGTCCCGTCTTAATATTTGTCTGAAAAAATATGGCTACGTTTCAAGATGTGTACCGAGTTGGCCTAACTTTAGAAATACTCAGCTGTGGTTGCCCTTTGACCCTTTCTTCTTTAGTGCCTGCCTGGTGCTGAGTACAGCCTGAAGTGCCTTTGCAGATCCACTTTTAACAAAGTCTGAAGTTCGGATTTGAGTTATGCGTTGTGAGTGGACAGCTGCTGCACTGCCTCAGGCGTTGTACTGTACTTCATGCACTTGTGAGCCCTGTCCATTCCGAGGTTTAAGGAACAGGAGATTGGATGAATCATGGACAATGGGCCAATGGACAAACTTATAATGAAATTACATTGCTTCCTTATTGAATCACCCAATCTGCTATATTTTAGCCATGCAAATGGACTTAACTGATAATACAGGCAGGGTCAAACTAAAGTCTTGCTAACCTGTTGACCTTAACAAAAGCTACACACTCGTGACAGCAAAACAAAGGAGCATTATGCACCTTCAACAGTTAAAAAATGTGTAATTTCAAACGTAAATCTAAAAAAAAAGTTTTAGTCGAGAGATAAAAAGAGAAAACGCCAACTCAGAAAATAAATTCTCCACTTTGCAAACTAAGACACTCCTTTATTATGTCCCTCTTTCTTTCAGGGACAGAAGGCAGAAGCAGAGAAGTATTACCGGAGAGCTATTCAACTTGATCCGACTAAAGGAAACTGCTATATGCACTATGGTAAGATGAGATCATTGGATTTCCTCAGAAAATCCTGTTTAAGACATTAGTTTAGATTTGAGTTGTCTTAGACACGTAAAAATTGCCAAATCATATTATTTCCTTTTGGACTGCTAAGGATTCAAATATGTGCCACACAGCCTTCATCAGCTTTACGATGAGGATGAAGCTATGCAGTAATTGGTTTTAGGACAATAATAATAAAACTGTGTTTAAAAGGGAATGAAAGTGTCATTCTGATGCTAAAAGCCATTAAAATATGTGGCAGTGTATTATGTAAAACTTGTGTAACAGGATTTGAGGAAATAAGTCATTTTGTCTCAGCCATGTTGTCATAGTCAACCTTTACCTAAAGCAGCCTTGTGCTTTCCACTGCACACTGAAAAAACGAGCACATGACAACAACATCAACAGCAGAGGTCAAAGTAAATACTGTAGTCATGAATAAAAACATGATAGCATTGTCCTGATGTGACTGCTGACACAGCTTTTCATATCAGCCTGTATACACAGACCTCATGCTACTATCAGCAGGATATTTGTACTAAATGAAATCCATTTACTCCAGCTTAAAGCATGATTGTGAACCACTCTATATCTCTCTTTACTTGCTCCTCTTGGTATCATTGAATTGCTGTTTTTGGATGCAGCTTCTTCCCTCTCCCCATCTGTGTCCTGTCCACTGTTTCAACCAAGCATCTTATCCACTGGACTTTGGGGCAGGTGGTGTTTATTTGGGCTACTTACAGGCTTTATCTTGTGTATTCTGGATATACTCCAAGAGTAAAACAAGTCCATATCTATACCTATTGCTGAACCATATGTCTGGGAATTGGCCCCATGATACAAGTGTGCAAGGAAGTTCAAATAAGATCACCAAGGTTTAGTTTAGTCATTGTTTTCAGTCTTTTTGTTACAGATTTGTAATTGTTTTTAGTTGAAATTGTTCCTTAAGGGCAATAAAGAAAAAACATATTCTGCTTATTACTGAGAGCCACATCTGTGTGCTCTCTGCTGGTGAATATATAGTCATATTGTCACTTGTGGGTGCAGCACCAGGTGGCCACACTCCCACTGAAATCATTCAATTCCTCTCACGCTCGCCTGCATTTTAAACATTTGCCTCAAAAGAAAACTACTGCCCCTCAAGTCAAGAGCTGCTGTTTTTCGTGTTTTTAGTTCCATTTATTTAGACATTCAGTTCCTGCAATCAATATATTGTTTATGCCATGTATTTATTTTGTATACAGATTTAATGAGGTCCACATTTTTTATTTTGCAGTACTCATCTTCAACACAATAACATCTTATCTAGAGTTAATAATTTAAATGCTCTTCCAAATCACAAATTCAACATTCATTCATCAGGGTTTCATCATCACAATATACATAATATTCTGAATAATAGTGTAATCATGTGAGTACAAAACACATTCGATACAATTGCATTATTTGCTATTCGCTTGTTAGTGCCTCACTGTGGGAAACCAGTGTTAATGTGGTATGTATAAGGTTTCATATAGTTCAGGTTTCTGCTGTTTGTTGTCTTCTCAGGTCAGTTCTTGTTGGAGCAGTCTCGTCCCACTGAAGCAGCAGAAATGGCAGAAAGAGCTGCACAACTGGACAACTCAGAGTTTGATGTGGTCTTCAGCGCTGCCCACATGCTCAGGTTTCTTAAACATTCTACATCTATATAAATATGTAACAACCCAAAAAACTGAACAGACTTTTCCATTTTATTTTAAAAAGACTGCACTGAGTCGCTTATAGTGACTTGGAAACCAGTCATCTGAGAATTTTCTTCATACATTTGCCAAGCACATGAGTCATAAAAAGTGTCAAAAAGAATTGCCAATGCTCCCAGTGAACCAGGACAATAATAAAACCAAGTGCCTTAATCCATTTTTGAGCTTTATATCTGGGAAAGTCATCACTGCTCTTTAACGTCCATCAATACCAGTCCATTGTGTTACGAGTTTGGCAAAGGCTGTATTTGAAAATGACAAATTATCCATGCGTATTGAGAACTGAGTTTGTTTTTTTTTCCCAGATGACATAAATCTATGTAGGATAAGACTGCTTTATTGACTGTCACTGGCTGAATTTGAAAAGGTTAAGACTCTAAAGGCCATAATATTCCATGGACCCCTTACACTTGTCTGAGAAGAGCTTTTTGACCACATAAAACTCACATCTTGAAATCATTGAGAACATATTAAGGCTCAAAAATGATCCCTCCACCTCTGTAGGCTCCTACTGTGTTAAAGTGGCCTTTGCACTTTACTTCGATCTAAACAGGAAGGACACTCTTAACATGGTGGCTCTTATGTTGTGTTTGAAATGGGGACAGAACATTACCTATGTTTTTACAGCATGTTTGAGTTTGTTCAAGGTCTCATAAATATTTATTGTCATTGAGCATTGTGAAAAAATGTATTGACTCCTTCCTGTAGCTTTTGGATTTAAGTGGTCATATAAATGTTACGGGGTCAGCTGTGGGACTTTTGGAAAAGTCTGGGAAATACTTGTTCAAATGTAATCTTAATTTAAAGGACAGATGATAAATGAGGAGTAGCTTTGATACATGGTGTATGTGTTTGTGTAATAAGTCCTACACTTGGATAAACAAAGTGGTTTGGGTTAGGAATGACATCTCTAAAATGCTATGACAGATCAAAAAGCACATTTCTTTTGCTACGTCATATTTATGTAATGTGTCTTTCCGGAGCTTGACATGCATGCCCTTACTGGTATATGTTATGTTATGTTTGCGACAACACCACCCTCATTGGACTCATCTCGGACGGCGATGAGTCTGTCTACAGGAGGGGGGTGGACCGGCTGGTGTCCTGGTGCAGCGACAACAACCTGGAACCCAACGCCCAGAAGACAGTGGAGATGATGGTGGATTTCAGGACAGAGGATGTACTTCCTGCGGCAGCTGAGGAAAGCCAAGCCGCCGGCACAGATGATGGTGCCGTTCTACACGGCCATCATCGAGTCCATCCTCACCTCCTCCATCACCGTGTGGTACAGGAGCCACAGCCAGGGACAAACACAGACTACAGCGCATTGTGCGCTCTGCTGAGAAGGTGATCGGCTGCAGCCTTCCATCTGTCCAGGACCTGTACGTCTCCAGGACTCGGGGGCGAGCAGGTCGGATCACAGCTGACCCTTCTCACCTGGACAGGGACTATTTGAGCCACTCCCCTCGGGCAGGAGGCTATGGTCCATCCGGACCAGAACCTCCCGCCACAAGAACAGTTCCTATACCTCTGCCGTTGGACTCATGAACACTCTGTAACACCTGCCACTTTAACAATCGTATTATAAAATAGCTATCTATTTGCACTGTCAAATTTGCTCTACTGACCAGCAAACTGTACATTTATGTATACAGTCTGTCTTTTATTTTATTCTTAATTTTATACATGCCTTCTTTTATATATTTTTCTACTATTTTATTCATTGTCATATGTTGCACCATACCGCCAAAGCAAGTTCCTAGTTTGTGAATTTTGTTCACTGACAGTGGCTGTAAACCTTTTTCTGATTCTGATATTGTAATCGTTAAAAACATTTTGGTGTATATTGTAAAAATTGTGTTTTTTTCTGTACTTTTTAGACAGGCCAACTTGAATGAAGCAGCAGAACGGCAGTATGAGCACGCAGCCAGCCTCAGACCAGATGTAAGTAACTGGACTTGTGGGGACAGGTAATGGAAACATGTCTGTGCCATAAATTCAAAGTACAACTGCTTTGTCAGACACATTGTGTGACATATATCCAAATTCTGTTCGGCCTAAAACATATTGTTTTTACCACACATCAATGGACATAAAAATCCCAAAAAGGGAAAAGTCTCTAAATGAATATTATTTATTTTTCTCACTATCTTATTTATACTATACTATATTATTTATCTTATTTATCAAAATTAATTGAATTTCTTTGTAATTGTAAACATGTAGCCCAGAAGGTTTTTGTTGTCTCTGTGAGGATCTATCAGATGAAAGGGTGCGTTAACCTGACTGAGAGGGGTAATTTATTGTCAAAGTAACCCCAGAGACGTGCTTCCTGTTGGGTTTTTTCTTGATAAACTGCCTTATAATGGCCTGGTGATGTTGTCAGCTATAGTCATAAACAGTGATATTGAGTTAGTGCTAACTTGTTGGTTGTCTGTTGGTTATTCAGATTTCATTATCTTTACACATTACTGCCTCGATGTATGCTTTACTCGATGTAATTTTGTTCTTGCATACCAAGGGACCAAGGATCTGGAAAGCATCTGGTGTAAAAACCATGCCATATCAGTTTGCTTGGAGGCATGTGATTTGTGGAGGGAAATGTTTTCATATAAATAGAAAAGCAGAAATAAAAAAGATTTTCTTCCAAACTTGTATAGTGTATAGTAGCTTATACCCTTTACTCTATATTTCCTTTTTTATACTGTATGAGAAACTGCTATGGTTTGACTTAAGTTTGTAAAAGAAACCCTAACCCACTGTGCAGATGATGTTAGGCAGATTTTGTGTGTGTGTGTTTTTTATAATACCAACCCTAACCCTAACCCTAACCCATATATATATATATATTTTTTTTTTCTGTCATTGCAATGCATGCACCCCACACATATAACATCTATTACAGACCTATTACTAAATAATAGTGAAAATGAAAATAAACGAGAACTGCTCATTGTCCCATTTTTAACCTTGTTTTTTTTTTTTTTTTTGATTTGTGGTTTTAGTATTATTTTCTAGTTTGAACAAGTGTGTCTATAGAAGGAGCAAATGGTACAATAAATACAAGAGAACACAGCAAAACCAAAATAGACCAACAACATTTCAAACTAAAATAAATCATCCAACAGGAACCAAGAAACAAAACAAAAGAAAAACAAGGGAAAATATCAATTATAATAACTGCAAAAAAAAAACTCTTGTATGGAAATTTGTATGGAAATCCCTGCACAGTGGCATTCTCAGAAGGAAAAGACATTTTTGTTATACAAACACTGAGTGTCACATTTTCACACTGTATTTTACAATGTTTATTGATGTTTATTTATTTAGAAGGAAAATCTGTTGATAAATTTCGGATTTGATGCTTATTTATTTTCTCAGTACCCAGCGGCTCTAATGAACCTTGGCGCCATGCTTCATCTGAACGGAAAGCTCGCCGAAGCTGAGGCCAAATACTTGCGCGCCCTGCAGCTCAAACCGGACGATGTAATCACTCAATCCAATCTGCGCAAACTCTGGAACATCATGGACAAACAGGGACTAAGGACCAGGCAGACTAATGGCATTCTCAAGAGTGACCACCAGTGATGACAGAAAGCAGGATAAAGCACTGTACAGCAACACGACAGCACTAATTGTTGTCAACGACCAATGAGGGAACGCTATTGCTTCCTGTTGAAAAATGATTTGAGGCATTGAATGTCTACATAAAAAGCCTACTATGGAGAAATAAGTTGTGACCATTGAAGCAGAGTGAATTCATTATAATTACAGGTGATATACATTTACATAATTTGTTTTATTTTGGATCAGAGACAGTAAGAAAGTAAAAGGTTTGCCAATATGCTTTGCCTGTCATTTCACTAACACGATACAAGGCTCTGTAAAATGAAGGTAAAATTTGTCTCTGCTGTTTGTTTTACCTGGTTGTACAGCGATTTCCTTGGCCTTCTCAGCGGTGCCAAAACATGTGTTGAGTCTCTGTGCCACTGCTGTCAACCAAGAACTATTTTCACCTCTGTTTTGTGTGTCAAAGATGTTCAGTTTTAAGTTAATTTATTTTGTTAATCTGATGTTTTATGTGACATACATACTACTGTGCATTATGTCTTATTATTGTACACTTGGCTAGTTTTGAGAGCATTGATTTCTCTCCACTTAATGACAATTTTGTTACTATGGCTGTATCATTTTTTTGTAAACTTGGGTTAAGTTATAGATAATTGTAGTTGTTACATATGTTGCTTTTTGTACAGGAAACTGGACTTTTTTTCAAATAAATCTCATATTTGAGCTTAAACCTAACTGTGATATATATATGAAACAAACATGGCTTGGAAACATTCATAATATAGGTAAGAGTAAAACTAAAAGTCACTCTTAGAATTTAGATCTAAGTAATGCCCAAAACTTGGCGTCTAGGGGTTCATTCACTGTGTAAATGGTGACCTCTAGTGACAATTGTAGTACAGTATCAGTTATAGACCTACTGTCAAATTTGAAAAAAAAAAGAAGAAAAAAAAATGGAGGGGGGGTATCAACATGTGTCATCTATACTGAATTAAATATTCTGGATATATTTGATTAGAGTCGAAAATCACATAGATTTTTGAAACCATTATATCATCTACACAGCTGTCGTGAGAGCGCACGCCAGCAACTTCATCAGGTTTAGTCAAATTAGGTTGTCCCTGTGTGGATTTGCCCACCAGGACCCTTGCCAAAAATATCACTTTGGTGGGTTCACCTTGTGCACCCACTCTCTCCCCCCCGGACAGAGGCAATGCGTCTGTGCTGCTGGGACTGTATCTGTCAGCATATGTGGCATGTTTTGCAAAGTATATTCCTGAAAAAGAAAATACCAACATTCTGTGTAACATATTTCACCTCATACATATATATTAGCAACATTTTACCCGTCATTACCTTTTCCATACACACTCCCATGGTATCCCGCCAGCCTTACGTCGAAGTTGTACTTGCAAATGGTGTCAACATTGCGCTTCTTGGTTCCATGAAAGAGTCGCCTCTCCTGAATGTCTTTGACACTGTGGAGCCTCATCAACTGCTTTTTCTTTCTGTAACACAAACACATAGAACATTCAATCGCTGTCCCATGATTTCAACAAACAATATTTTGGAGCTGTCATACCTGCAGTAAAATTCCCACAAGTCCAGGTTCTGTATCCTATAAATGGACACAATGGGTCTGTCCAGCAAACCATCTCTCTTTACATAATTAGTTACAGTTAGACACTCGGCAGTGGAATCATTCAAAGGAATCAACTGAGTAAAAAATAATTATAATTTAATGCAAGTAAAATTTGTACAATCAGTATCCAGTTAATATTTAGGCCTTACTTGATATGGGCAAGAGGCATCCACCTTTTCCCAGAAGACAGGAGCAGCAGAAAAGCAGGAACACCTGACATGTTTTCATTAGTTTCACTTTCATTTTGGAGGAAACAGAACCTAATATGCCTACCTGTTTATTTACCTTTTCTCCACATTATAGCTGCGCTGGATTCTTCGTTGTCTCCCTGTTTTTATGTCAGTTTGTAACATGGCTATATACAGAAGTGAAATGTTGATTAATATCCCTTAAGTCAAGAATGAACTATACAATGAAATGATATAGAACCTGTAAAATCAATGCTTGCGCGGTGTGAGTCGGATGAGAAAGTATCTAAAACTCCACTTGAATTTTGTAAATAATAGTTTTCAATGTCTTGGCTAATTAGGGGGTTGTCAGGGTCATCCTGTGGGATAGACAGTCTTCAGAACCAATGAATGAAAAAAAGCATTGTTTGAATTTTAAATTTTACCTCAAATCTGTGCCACTGTCCACAGTCTGCCAAGTAGTACCAGCTCCATGGTGTGTCTGACGTGTCCATGAATTCTGTGTGCCACATATTTGCTGTCCTATGATATCCTATGCCTTTTATTTAGGTAATGTAATGTCTGTGCTCTGTGTTTGGGTGTAGGCTGATTTATATCCTGGTCAAATAATCTGAAACCACACCTCAAAGGGCTGGGCTTATTCATGACCAAAACGTGTTTACAAATAGACAACCTGGCTTTTTGTTTGTTTGTTTGTTTGTTTGTTTTTCCTTTAAGGATGTCAAGGATTCAAGGAATCGACACATTGTAAAGTGTGTGGAAGAGTCACAGTGTGTGACTACCACCTTGTGGCAAATCATATGTAGTCTGTCGTGATTGTCTACCTGCTTGTTTACATGAGTGACATGACAGATGTTTCAACTACTTTATCCATGATGGGTTTCAAAATTATGAGAATCAAGGGCCATTACAATAGTGAATAACAATTTATAACAAAAATGCTGTATAGGCCTAACAGGAAACAAAAACTCAGGCTACTCCATACACTTAAGCCCATGTTACATTTAATACCATGATACAATAATATGCTGTCTTTGAGTAAGACAAACAATAAAGACTGCTCATTGAAAGTCATTTTATTAGTCAGTTCAATCAATAATCAAATAATTTCAGCCCAAATCCAGATAAGGTCTTATTCCAGTGGAAACATGTTATCATTATTATTATTTATTTATTTGATGTACATTTCGTTTTTAAAGAAAAAAGTGGTTGAGAGCACTTTAGGGACACAGGCTGTGGTGGAAACTGTGACGGTGAGGCCTGTATCTCCATTATTGCAACATTCCTATAAACCACTAATTGAGATAACAAGAATCTCCAATTCAAGCTATCAGGTATGAACTTTATTTTGTTGAAATTGACAGATTATGGTTATCGGCCTGTAGCTGCCATTTTCTGTGTTTCTTGTGTAGTTTTTTGCATGATCATAACAATAAATATTTCAAATCATTTCACAAGCTCCTAGCCCATCTGAAATAATGAAATCGCCCAATTTTAGAATGTGAACTATATATTGAGGATGCCTGATCTCATCTGATTTCGATAGGAAATCCAGGTGCTGTAGTGGTTTGGTTGTGGCTCAGAGGTTAGAGTGCATATTGCCAATGTGTCCATGGGCAAGACACTTCGCCCACCTTGCCTCCAGTGTTGAAATACATTGTGTATGTATTAATGAGAGTGTGTTGGAAATGAGTCCATGGCCACGTCTGGCGTGCTTATAGCATGTACTGTATATCATGTAGCCCTGCGACGAGTTGGCCACTGTCCAGGGTGTACCCCGCCTAAGGCCCAAAGTCACTGGGATAGGCTCCAGTCACCCGCGACCCCTAACGGGAATAAGCGGTAGAAAATGAATGAATGAATGTATATCATGTGTCCTCTCAGTAACATGCACTGTCTCAACCAAATAATAATAATGCAACCTTAACGCTCCCCCTTCATACTCGCACTCAGATGCTGTAGCTTTACCTACACTACCTGGTTGGGGCAGTGCAGTGGCCAAGCTGTTTCAGGGTTTCAGAGCCTGCACGCTCCTCTTTAGCTCACACTCACTCCAGAAATGGAGCACCATATACAGTTATTATAAGGTATACGGCAGCTTCCTGGTGACATGTGGGGTCTTCTTTCGTGCTTTGCCTTAACAGTTCCACAGTATAGCTTTAAACTTATGTATATAGCATTTATCTCATGTGTTGTCTATAGAATTATATATATATATATATATATATTTATATATATATATTTTTTAATGGCTCAACAATACCCGGAAAAAACACATTCTTACTATGAGCGGACTCACCACATCACAGACTTGACCTGTACCCTGCCTTGGTGGCTTCTTTAATATTAATGCCATACAGTGGAAAATCCTAGGCAAACATGTCCATAGTGACAAGCAGGTTGTGTGCCGCCCACCAAAAAAGTTACACAATCCACCTGTCCTCCTTCTCATATGTCTTCCATTTTTGTCAAATATTCAGGCATCTTAGTGACAACATACTGGATGTACTTGAAATTAAAATATTCTATAGTGTGAAAACAGTGCAAAATAAACAACAGTGAGCTCTAACAGCAGAGTTCTTTTGATTCAAACTTTGGACCCAGCACACTGGTTCGAGGCGTTTTTATGTGCCTGTGTCTTTTTCAACATTAAAATAAGTGAGTTCTGGACAGAAAAGTGCTTTACAGCAACACGACAGTATCACATAAAATTATAAACGTAAAACATATACACAGTATACACAAATCCTTTCATAGAAAGGGTAGTTAAAAGTAATTACAAAATAATAATTATTATTCTGTACAATCACAGCACTAATGTGTGAAGCAGGAACATGCTGAGTTTTTGAATTGCAGAAAGCTCATAGTGCCACTTGTAAGGCTCATCTAAAAATGATCACATTAAAATCTTGACACTAACAAAGCTAACACTACATTAAGTACTGCAGGAGCACAAAGACAGCTTTGTATCATGTATAATATGATTGTATAAAATGTTCTATAGGGCACATTGCACACAATCCTAAGTCCCCCTCTAAGTTGTTGAATGTTCCCTAAAGGCACCCATGGTTCTTTTACACACTTGCCTGAATGGTCAATATTGAAGATTCTTAGCCCAAAACACAAAATAAGCAGAATCTTTTTCCGATGTCAATAGAATTCAATGATATATTCCGGATATATTTGGTTGCTATCAAATATCACAAATATCTTTGGATTGGCCAGATCATCCACACAGCTGTCATAGAAGTTGATAAAGCTTGCATCCTTAGAGGGAGGTCTGCAGTACAGAGGACGTCCAACAGTGAATTCTCCAACTAGTACTCTTGCCAGGAACATTGTCTTATAAGGAGGCTCACTAGCGAATATTGGTGGAGTAAGTCCATGTCTCTGTAAGGTGGTATTGTGTTTGTTTGTAGTGTGGCAAAATTTACTGGAGTATTTGGCATCCCTTGCAAAGTAGCTTCCTATAGGACAAAAACATGGGTGTGTACAGACCAGACTTGTGTACAGCAAGTTGAATCATGCAGCAACAAAGGGAGACCTACCTTTGCCATAGACATCTCCATGGCTTCCAGTCAGTCGCCAGTCAAAGTTAAAAGTACATATCGCTTGTACATTACTGTGTCCTGTGCCATGAAACAGCATTCGTTCTTCAATATCCAGGGTACGTTTCACTTTTCGCAGTTGTGTTTTTTTCCTTGGGAGGAAAGGTAAACAGTTGTATGACACTTGAAAACTGTGCTATTACTGAACAGCTTAAAATGTGTATCTGATTACCTGCAGAAAAACTCCCATAAGTCAAGATTTTGTACTCTTTGTACAGATTTGATTGGATGGTCCATAGTTCGTTCATAAAGGCGAGCTACTTCTTTGAATTCATAAGTGTCTCGACCAAGTTGGATAAGCTTGATTGGAAAGAGCAAGATCAGACAAAAATTATATTTTAAAAATGTCCATAAATATTTAATAAACTAGTCTAAAAACATGCACATCAGGTTGGCAGTGTCCACAATCAAGACAAAGTATTATCCATCTGATATATGTAATAAACTTTAAATATATGTGCGTAATAAATGCATGAATAAACATTACATTGTCAATAGATCAACACTTCACTCAGTAATTCACCTGAAAATTACCTGATAGGGCTCATCTGTGTTAATGCGTTCCCAGTGACAGGGAACAGGCAGAGCAAGATTATCACATATAAACCTATGACAAACAAAAAAAGTGTTATAAACAAAAGCTGGCTTGTACTAAGGATAGTGGAATTATAATTTTAGGATGTACCTAAATCCAGTAGCAGATTGAAGAGAGCGCTTGATTGGCCTTTGCTTCCCAGTGGTAACGTTTATTTGTCTCATAACTGCTTATCATAACAAGTTTTAATATTCACAATAAAAAAAACAAGCTGGGATTTCAGACTAAACTACTCACCTGAAAAGTCCAACCTGTATGTATACTTGGCCGTGTAGAACTCCATAACTCCTCTCTGGTTTCTGTTGTAACATTGTTCTATTTGAGCACTTGTTACAGAACAGGCAGCACTGGGGTCAATCTAAGGATAACAGGTGAGATGTAGTAATTAGATACTTAATTCTTCTTTTTTGTGGCAACAAATAAAGATATTCCGGTAAATCCTGGAATATTATCAGATGTGACTGGCAAGTAAGTTTGCCTTTGTTTAGTAGAAAATACTGTTGTGTTGCAAGAACAAAAACTGTGCATGAAGTCTACCTACATTCAAACACTGAACTTGAAGGGTTGTTTGTGTGTGATTTGTTGAGTTAATGTTACCTCAAACATGTGCCACACTCCACATTCAGCCAGGTAGAACCAGCACCAGTTTGCCTCAGAGGTGTCCATGTCCTCAATCTCTGAGGAATCCTCCTCCGAGGATTTGATTGAAAACATTGCTAAAACGGCAATAGGAAAAAAAATATATCGTTAGCTTATTTAGATAAGATCAAAATAAGTATGTCATATAAGATTAATCTTCATACAGTTAACTAGGTCTACTAGTTACAGTAAAGAAAAATTCATTCATTTCTGAAAGACGATGTAACAAACACCATAGTTAAAATATTAGAATTAACGTTAACAGTTCAAATAGAAGGCTACGCCTCGGTTTGCATTGATTTAACGTTACTTTACAAAAAGCTAAGCACAGCTAAGCTAAGCGCCTTACCGGGAGCTAGGTCTGTTTCCCTCACAGCATATGCTCTCTCCATCTATTACATTTATACTAGTTTACGTGACATTTCACGGAGATGTTATGTTAGCAACCGTCAACTTATGTTTACTTTTATTTCCTGGTTCGAGGCAAGACGGTATGGTACGTCACTGCGAAGCCTGTACTCCCTGAGCTTTGTCTCTCAGGCACAAAGAGACACATGAGCGGCATCACGGATCTATTATGGGATATTAAAACTTAGTACATGTAATTATCTATTTACAACTCAGGAGTAAACTAGTATCTGGAAGACATCCATTCATTTAAATTAATTTATCGTAACACGTACTGGTTTTCTCAATGACGCCTCTATATCTAATTTCTGAGGATGTATGTTAAGATTTGGGACAGCTTCGTGTATGGTGGGGTGCCTCCATCCTAGACACACCCCTGCCCTATGTAAAAAGGACGCGAGCTCTTCAACTGAGCGGACTGCCGAGTACTAAGGAATTTGCACGCACGGCTGATAGAATTCATAACGGGCTCCCAAGTTTTTTCTGCGGTAAAGTAAGTTAATTTAGGGCTTGCATGCTTAATTTCGCCTTCTTGATTCATGCATAAACATATCGTTTGTAAAACCACTCTCATTTGCATGCATTGTACATTTGCTTCCTTTTTTTGTTGTTGTAAGATTAGAACCATGGGCGCGGAGACCGTCGATGGGGTCCCCCCGATTGACTCTGAACAAAATAACGCAATTCCTGAGAGGGAAAGTAAACCAAGAGAAAAATGGGCCAACAATACAGAGTTTATTCTCGCCATGGCAGGAGAAATCATCGGCTTGGGGAATGTCTGGCGTTTTCCTTATCTATGCTACAGAAATGGAGGAGGTAAAGGGAAACACGGATTGGCTGCATGTTGAATCTAGACTGGTCCTAAATTTACCATTAAAGTCTGTGTCATTGAATTCATAATATAATTTGAAGTCGATTTATTTAGAAGGACAAAACATAATAATAATGCACAACATCTGGTATTTTCATAGGATAGACTACAAACATGAGAAAAGCAAAACAACATTTAAAGAGCGGTTCAGGAAACACAATAATATTGTAAACATAAAGCTTTTTTCAATTATAGAATTTCTCATAGTGGAAAGATGAAGCGTAACTAAAATGTTTACTCAACTTTTATTTTTACTATGTTCGGAAACAAAGTAAAACAAAGTATGCTGAGACCTGTGTTTAAGTGCCATTCCCTGTGTGCTATCCAGGAGTGTTCTTCATCCCATACTTTGTGTTCCTGTTTTTCTGTGGCATCCCTGTCTTCTTTCTGGAGACCGCTCTGGGACAGTACACGAGTGAAGGAGGGGTCACAGCCTGGAGGAAGATCTGCCCCATGGCTGAGGGTGAAAACAAGGCTTCTACTCTTCTGCAATTTCATGCTGATCAGACATCTTGACATGCACACGTCTTTTACTGCTGTTTTTATAGTTTTGTAAAGACCTAGTTCTTAAAAGTTTAACACTTCAGAGCGTGATTACTGCTAATTTGGACTGTTATTATTATCCTGATATTATCTATTTGTTACACAGGGGTTGGCGTTGCATCTCAAGTAATTGTGACCTACTTGAACATCTACTACATTGTTGTTTTGGCTTGGGGCATTTTTTACCTGTTCAACTCCTTCCAAAACCCTCTGCCATGGTCCACATGTGATAACTGGTGGAACACAAGTGAGGCAGTTTTTCGAGCTTGTTTACGTGGACTAGTTTAGACGTGCTATTTTCATACACAAAGACTTAAGCGCTAAACTTTTATTCTCTTTTGAATTCTTTCAGAGGAGTGCCACAGTAAAGGAAACCTCTTATCAAACCCACATATGCTCAACTGGTCTTTCTTGCACAACACCACTTCGGATGACTATTTTGATGATTTCAATGTAACGTTAGTAAGATTTTACATTTCTTTAAAATAACTGAATTTCTTTTGACTTGGAAATGTGTTTTATGAAATATTCTGCAATTTGGAGGTGTAAAGGAATATAAATCACATTACTTAGTTTTAGAACGTAACTTTGCAGAATTTAATTATTTCTAAAAAACTAAGCCATGAATTAGTAACACATATTTGTTTTGTTGTTTGCAGTTTTGATCCATCATATGACACATCATCAGAACATGAATTCTTCAAGTGAGAATCACACAAAGTCACAAATTGTTTTTACCGGTGTCATAAAATGTGTAAACAAGAACTATCGAGAATGCATGTTGGTGATGTTCAAAGTACCTTCCGATTCTTAATGGTTTCCAAGTGTAAGCTGGTCCTTATCACGTTTTAAAACTGAAAAGGGAGTTAGTGTTAAATCAAAAGGAAACGTTCATCCAGGAATCTTTCACTAAATCTGGAGCCATAAATTTAACAAATAACCACTAATAGATACATTTTTGGAACACTCTGTTTTCCCTATATCAGATTATATTTCTGAACTATGCGTGTTTTGCAACATATAAATGTGCAAGGCAAGTTTTTGGTCTTCTCTGTTGACACTCACAAGGCGAAGGATTTATAAACAGAATGCAGATGCAGCACAAATAAACACATGAACCATGTGTTATTTGCAACTTTTCAGTAACATCTCTCATATTCATTTGGGTATTCTTGTTTTTTTTTTTTTTGTCTTGTTTTTTTGTTTTTCTAGTAACCGCCTTTTGCGAATGAATGATAGTGGCAGTGATGGAAAAGTTCTCTGGGATCTTGCTTTATGTCTTCTCGCTGCGTGGATCATCTGCTACTTTTGTATTTTTAAAGGAGTGAAATCCACAGGCAAGGCAAGTATCTTTTATCTTTAAAGAGTTTTACATTGTTTCCCAGCAGTCTCCTGTTTGGTAAAAAAAACGTAAACACTTCATTATTCAATTATGTAATTTCTGCTCTGTGTATCATGGTTTTGATATATATCTTTTTTTATTTACATAAACTTTTTTTAGGTTACTATTTTCATTGTAAATATCTTATTTTTTGGTTCTGGTGGCATGCACTGTTTTCACTTGTGCACTTGTGTATCAAGAGCTATATATATATTATATATTTTATCTTATAATAATGCCATATATATTAATTATTCAAATTGATATGTGAATTATGAATGAAGAGTTATTAACGTTGCAGGTTGTGTACTTCACTGCTACATTTCCGTATGTGATGTTGTTCATCCTCTTCATCCGTGGAGTTACACTTCCTGGAGCTGGAGAAGGAATCAAATATTACCTGTATCCAGACTACGCTAGACTCGCCGATCCATCTGTAAGTCCTATGTCTCTGGATACAATTGCACCATTCATTCAGACATATGTTACAGTAGAGTCTATGTGATTTATACTAAGCTTTACTCTAACTGCACTAACTTGGATCATATTTCTTTAGTATATTAATTTCCAGGGATGCAACAGTTGTCAATACAGTACACCAACACGTAACTTCTCCATAGCTTTCATTTTGGCATTGAAAGGATAGGGTTAGACATGCTTGTTTTTTTCCCGCAGATACAGATCAAAAGAGGCTTAACTCTTCTATATTCTAAAAGAGAAGACGTATGACATGACAAAGTAATGTCCTTATAATAGACTAACCGTTTTTACTTTATGTAAGTCAGTGTAATTTAAAGAACTGTTATGTGTATTGAGAATAAATACAATATATTTTTTTCCTGAGGCCTAAAACGTATCAAACCCATATCAATATTGTGACCCTTCTAGTCGAATTGTGCGTTGGATGGACCTCTTAACTACTGGCATGTTGGTCTTTCATTTGCTAATCATTATCATCATCATCATCATCATAATACATGTGCTGGTACTGGTTAAAGGACATCAGATTGACCTTATGACCTTATATAAACAATGGTTTCCTCTACATTCTTGTGAAGGTGTCTCTCAATGAACTTGGCAAAATCCTATTCCCACTATGTCCTTGTTACACAGTTTTATTGTATTTGTTTTAGTTAGTTATATAATAATGCATTTCCAAATCCAACAGGAGGAAAATGAGGCGTGCCTATGGACGTTGTGTAACTCCAGATGGTTCTAAAACCAGATGTACTTGCAATGCTATCTTACTGCTGAACATTCACCCCTCAAAAGCTGTAATATAGGGTTCTTTTTTATTCAGTAACTTAGAGCTCTGCTTTAAACATTGACAACAAGTGTGCGTGTTTAAGCTCTGGTATAAAACAGTTGAAGTCATTTTTAGATAGCTTGCATAGCTGGATGCAACAATTTCCTCTTTGTCAGATGTTATATGTAAAGACCTTTTCACCAGACACAGCTCTCTTGTTGTATCTAAGGCTGTGAGAGAAGTCAGTCCTATCACAGGACTAGAGTCGACATAAAATATCACTGTGCACTCCTGCCACCCCTTTGTGAGAAATGTTCAGTGGTGCCTCTAATGTTATCCAGATGCTTTCCAGACCCATACAGACAAAGCTCCATGCAAACAAACTCTCACACACAGCCGCAATCATGCCTCGTAACAGAGTATATGTGGGGCAGACTGATTTAATATACAGGGCTGTGGGTCACATGGGTTGTCTATTAGAATGCCTTTAGTTTTTCTTGCTTGCATTCCAGCTCATAAAACTTCCCTTAATAATACCGTTTAACCTTGTAATGGTCCCTGAAGGTTTGGAGTGATGCAGGCACGCAAGTTTTCTTCTCCTATGCTGTGTGCCAGGGAGTCCTGACCGCTCTTGGAAGTTACAACAATTACAACAACAACTGCTACAGGTTTCCACATGTAACACAATTTTTTATGTTTACTTTTTTTTTTAAATGTTTTTTAACCTTACCTTTACTTTTGCAGAGACTGTTTGGCGCTGTGTTGTCTAAATAGTGCTACTAGCATTTTTGCTGGTTTTGTTGTTTTCTCTGTGTTGGGGTTCATGGCCCATGAGCTTGGAGTGCCATTGGAGCAAGTCACTGCTAGTGGTGAGTTTTAATGGGTATTACTCTCATTGTCCACAAGATGGCACTTGTGTGTTTAAAACCAAAGAACATTTGCAGCCACGGTTTACAGTTTTCAATCTACAAACAGCTTGTAGTTTACAATAATTTAAGATTCATGGCATCTTTTGATTACTAGAAATGTACACACTTGGTTGTAAATTAATTTTAAACATTGCTTCAGGTCCTGGTTTGGCTTTCATTGCTTACCCAAAGGCTCTCTCGATGCTTCCTGGTTCTTCTTTTTGGGCTGTGTTATTCTTCTTAATGATCCTTTTCCTTGGCTTGGACAGTCAGGTATGCACTGTTTTATTCATCCCTTTCTTGTGTCTAGCTTCACATAATATAAATGTAATTTTGTTTTTTGTAGTTTGTTTGTGTTGAGAGCTTGGCTACTGCCATCATAGACCTGTTCCCACGTTACCTCAGAAGACCTAGAGCCAGGGAGATCCTTGTTCTAGTTATTGCTGTAGTTTGTTTCCTGCTGGCTCTACCACTAGTTTGCGGGGTATGTAACAATATTTCATTTTTTTTAAAGGGCTATAATTCATGGAAGTATTAGAAAGAAGCCTCATAAGTCATGAATTACAGATTTACTGAAAAAGACATGCATCACATAAGACATCACATATAACATTTTGGGGCCTTCTTTAAGTGTCTGAAGCAGGGTTTGTGACTCAAAACATCTCAAAATTTGCATTCATAATTGTTATAACTGCTGTAATAATATTCCTTTGACCAAAATATCTATTTCTGTCTTTGCGTAAGAGGGGAATTGTCCTGTTTCAACTTATTGACTCATATGGCGTCAGTGGACTCAGTCTCCTGTTCATAGCCATCTTTGAGTGCATAGTGATCGGCTGGGTGTATGGTATGTTGAATGACTTTAGTTTCTAATTTTGCAAACACTCTGTCCATACAGTATCATTGACAAATGTGACTTTCTTTCATATAAAGGTGCTGACCGCTTCTTTCACAACATTGAGGACATGGTTGGATATCTACCTGTCCCAGTGTTAAAATACTGCTGGCTGTTCATTACTCCGCTCATCTGTGGGGTAAGTCTCTCACACCTGCGCCACATCTCTCTGTCTGTAGCCCTGGTCTATCTATATTTCTATGTCTAAAGCCATTTGTTCTGTTTCCCAGATTACACTGCTTTATAATCTAGAGCAGGAATCTTACCATTATTTATTACAAGAAGAGAATAGATCTTTATATAGAGTAATATCAGCGCTCCTCATCCTCACTCCAATGATATGCATCCCGCTGTTTGTTTTCCGCTCTATGTGTTACGTAAGTACTTCGCTATTATAAACTACTGTATAGCAAACAAATAGGCATCTTTATTTGGATTCTTATCATTATTTTTTTTTCTTTTCTGTAGAACTCCAATGAAATGACCGTACCCTCCAGTGACCTACGCCAGGCTCAACCACACAAGCCCATTTTGACTCTATGCAAGCGTGTGATCTTTGGTGCACAGGTGAAACCCAACATAAATGTGGCTTTGGAAACAAATGAGAAGTTGTTAATGCATGAGCCAGATGTTTAGCAATTCATATTCACTAGATGTACCTTCTGTAGTGGTGGTCAAATGTATTAGAAAGCTTGCCATATAATGTCCTTTTGAATCAGACTTAAAATACCGAATACTGAAATACCCACATAACATTATTTTACAGTAAATTAGGCTGGAGTGTGAGAAGCCTCTTCATTAGGGACATGTTTCAGTGTGCTTTTGGTACATTTTCTATCACCAGATGCCCTTCTGATCACAGTATTTCTGTAATTGGAGTGGGGATTTAGTTTATACAAAATACTGAATTATAAATCAGAATCAGAAAACGGTTTATTGCCATTGTCAGTGAAATTCACAAACATAGGAACTTGCTTCGGCGTAGGTGCAACATAAAGCAATGTGTGTTCATTACATCACATAAAAATGTGTGTTCGGAAATTTTATGAGTGAAACTAGATGTGTTCTTGTTTTTGGCCATCAGTGTCAAACGTTTAAAGCAAAAGAGTTTTTATCCATTAAAAAGTGCTACAATAATATGACACATACTGAATGTTGAAATTACCATTTTGAGTAAAAGGTATAAAATGTTAAATAATAGATACTGTAACTGCTTTGGTCATTATATAGTACTTAGTTAAAAACATTATAATCATATCCATTGTAATTTTACTGTATATGTAATATTATAGTTTTCCTTCCTTCTTTCTTTATCTTAAACACTGGACTAACAACAAATGAGCTTATTAAGTATATCGCTAACCTTACCTGACACTCACCATTAATAGTGATATTATATTGATATTGCCAGCCAGTATTGATTATTACCCTGACCTAAAAAAAAATCTTCACATTCTCTCAATCTGTAACTGAAATTGCATTGTTTCTAGCATAAAAAAATATATATCTTGTATTAATCTACTCAAAATGAATAATAATAAACCTTAAATGTAACCACAATAACAATGACATACAGATAGACATGCTCAAACTCTCCCTTGTGTTGACATCATGGCAAACTCATTCATGTGTGTAATCCAAAGCGGCATTCAATTAACAGTCAAATCCGCCGGACAACAGGATGCCCCTCAAACCTGAAATCTGTCCCCAATGGCAACAAATGTGGACTGTAAATTTGTTTATCTGTGTGTATTTTTACTTTGTACTATTTTTAATACAATAAAAAAACAAGACATATTGAATAATTTTGATTCTGGATGCGTATTAAGAATTGTAGTCCAAGATTTAGAAAGGTTAATAATTGCCTATCAATAACTGTGCTGTTTATGCTTTGGGGCAACTAGGTTTACTAATAATGAAACACTGTTAGTTAAAATTAGCATTTGGCCTCCCTGTTGTTAAAAGCTAAATGAAAATATATCAATAACTACAACGCATAAAGGCCATTCAAAACGCTCCTTTTAACAACCATAACTTCATTACAATTCACCTGCTGAAGTCTAACGTTAATTTAGCTTGATCAAATTATCAACTGAATTAACTAAAAGTTACATACATGTTATATTTGCAGTAAAATTAGTGGGCTTCTCTAATAACTCAGTGTATTACCCAAATGATTTATTTTTGTTGCTTATTCTCTTCCACTCATTTTTATTTTATTGATGGTGGTAATCATTCATTTATTTGTTATGGTTACCCTGCTAGCACTGTTTACATCACATCAGCATCAATATTCTCAGAAATATATGGCTTGTGTATTGGGTCATGACCATTGCATAGCTTTTAGGTATTTGCTTGCTTGTTTTATTAAACCACATGCATAATCTTCCTCTTAACATATTAGTAGTTGATGTTCGGATATATTAAAACATTCTTCAAAAATATTCTCTCACTAAATAATAACGTCACTTTAACACACTATGTTTGATGTTAAAGATCAAACAATATGAACTGAGTGACTTGTTGCATGTTGACAAATGTTGACTGAGGAAAAAGCTAATTGTTTGTGTTTGTGCAAAGCTGCAGGTCATTTGCAGCTGAAACTGTCATATTACCACTGTTTGTGCATGCCAACAGCTACTGGATCTGCAATGATACTGCATTCACATTAGTAAGCACAGATAGTGCAAAAGGTGACACTTTAGGCTCACTTAAAACACAGTTTGTTCAAGTCATATGCTGGCAAGGTTACCGTCCTGCTCATAGCCTCTTTCCAGGATGTTTGCCAACAGTCACTGCCTGCTGTATTTTCCAAAACTGCACGAGTCCTTTCACAAAGCAGGCCCTTCCTGTTGGGAAACACCATGGTAACGACGCTGGCAAAAGCTGACCTCAACTATCACAAGCACCACACACTCTGTATCACTGCAGCCACTCGATCAACTCCACTGCAGAAATGGGCAATTGATACATCCCATGGCCCCAGGGCCGGACCAAGCACAGCTGACCAGCAATCAAAGCAGACACACAAGTCGAACTTTATTATCTACCTTTCAATAGACATGGTTAGTGTAGCTAAAGCTGTAACTGTATACAGCAAAGGGTGAGCTGTAACACCAAAGCATCTTCACTGCCACTGTTTGGATAACGATCTAGAGCAAACTTGAGAATCAGCTGCAAGAAGGTCACCTGGACACCTGGATTTAAATGGTTTGGATTTCTGAAGCTACAGTTTTGCGATGTGACACTTATGAGCTGACACAGGACTTCTCTGAGGTAGGAACAAATGTTTAAGTTATACAACATGAACTTCAATCATAATGCTAGTCTGTTTCATGTGTCTACTCAATTACTAAGTGATGCAACCAGATGTAGCCAATTGTTGCCAATTGTAAAGTTAACATTTACACAAAATAAAGTTACAGTTAGAGATTTGGACTGAAACATTGGAAGTGTTGATTATTTAAGGCAGGCTAAAAATGTCAGCTCAAAAGTTTCCACTATCAAAACAGAATAATTACATTGATGTTTCACAGATGTCATCTTCAAAGGGCATTTGAGATGTATCATTATGGGTGGGCTTTGTGGCAGTTTCTGCAATTTCCATGTATATATATATTTTTTTAAACACTAGGCATGCTAGTCCATAATATTATGCTCCGCTACAGCCAGTCAAAACTATAAATAATTATATATAAATATTAATTTCCCCATCTCATTGTTGTTTCGGGAAATGCTAATTAAATACCATCAATAACATTGGTGGATTTTTCTATTTTTGGTCATTTCTGGGTCAATCAATGCAAATTGGAACTTCCTCTCCACAACATTTGACCCCCGTCTGATGGAATACTGATAATGATGATGACTTCCTCTGAATTCAAGCTATTACTGTATGAGATATTTAACCTTGACCAAACCTACACATTTTATTTATTTAGCTTCTGTGTTGACTTTGCAATTCTTGAATCGACCTAACCTAAAAAAAGAAAAGCACTCTTGTTTTTATGCCCACAGCTTTTCCGCACACTGCTCTGAACCATCCAGACATAGTGCTAAGGCCTGGGCTCACTGACTGGCTCCCTGGTCTCCACTGGACCCATAATGGGAAAGACGGGCCAGAGCACTGTGGCCCTAAATTCACCAACTGAGGTCAAACAGGCCGTTCCTTTTGAGGAAATGGACTCAGTGGCATCCCCTGGAAATGCAAAAAAGAAAGAAGAACCTCCTGACAGGGGCAGCTGGAAGGGCAAGTTTGACTTTCTGTTGTCCTGTGTGGGATATGCCATTGGTTTAGGAAACGTCTGGAGGTTTCCCTACTTGTGTGGAAAAAATGGTGGAGGTGAGTGTGGACTTATATGACATGTGGGATATTGTTTTAAGCTACATTGAGTATTGCTTAACCTCTGCTTGGGTATTTTGCATTAGGGGCTTTCCTTATCCCATACTTCACAACACTGGTGTTTGCGGGAATCCCTTTGTTCTTTCTGGAGACGTCTCTGGGACAGTTCACTTCAGTGGGAGGCCTGGGAGTTTGGAGACTCATGCCAATGATGAAAGGTCAGAAGGAAGCAAACACATTGACCAAAGTTATCCTTAGGGCAAGCTGGACTAAGCAGATGAGCATTGTTTTCATACTATATAATGTAGTAAATTTCTTCTGCCATTCGACTCCCTCGCTGTTTTGGAGCAAAACTCTTAAAGCTGATGGCTCATGGTGAATTCATCTTTGTGAATTTGGAATTCAATAGAATATGCTGCCTGAATTATACTATTCTAATGTGGATGTAAGTGTATCATAACCTGTCTCTTTTCCTGGTACATACGTCACTGGGGACTGGAGCTCATCCCAGTAAACCAGAGTTTGTTCTGGATAGTGTAGTCACAGTAGTGATTCATACAAGCAGGGACTGCTGCATTTAAAACATGTGGGGTCAAAATAGTCACCAAACTCAATATTCATGTTTCATATTCTTCATGTTTTACCTTTTTAGGTGTGGGTTTGGCTGCAGTTGTGCTTTCCTTCTGGCTTAACATCTACTACATTGTCATCATTGCCTGGGCTCTGTACTACCTATTCAACTCTTTTGGTTCGGTATGTCTGTGTGATAGCTGCATGTCAAATATCTATTCCCTGTGAACTGTTCGACTTTGGAAAGGTCACTAATGTCTTCCACATGGTCACATAAGTGGACAGTTAGCTGAGGACTGAGCTAAGAATTGTGGAATATTGATAATATATTTTAGGATTTTAATGATTCAACGGTTATTCGTGTAGAAAATAACAAGATAACAACATATGTATTTGATGTATAAATGGATATTGCTCTTTGCAGGAACTACCATGGCAGAGCTGTGACAACCCGTGGAACACAGATCAATGCTTTTGTAACTATAGCCTGATGGACACCACCAACTTAACCAGCGCTGTAGAAGAGTTCTGGGAGTAAATCACTTGATCCTTATAAATATGTAGTGAGTGCCCATGAGAAGTGCTTGAAATGCTGTTTACACACATGATTTTCCTTCAGGCGTAACATGCACCAGCTGACCAATGGACTGGAGGAGCCAGGGGAGGTGCGCTGGCCCTTAGTGGGGACTCTAGCCCTTGCATGGGTCTTGGTCTACTTCTCTATTTGGAAAGGAGTGGAATGGACCGGAAAGGTTGAAGTTTTGTATTTGTTACATGTCTTTTACAGTTTGTCACTGTCATTAAAACAGAACAGCACTCTGATTTGATCAAGTAATGGAATATGTTACAAAATACATTGAATGCAAGTATTCAGCATTCTGTTACTAAATACATTTTCAAAGTATTCTTCCAAGAATGCGTGTTGAATACACTTCATAATGCACACATGGTTAAAATGGATACACAGCTAATAAACATGATTACAGCTGAACTGCAGTGATACTGTCATGGTCATATTAAAATAGCAAAGAAATTCCTTAGGCCTGTACATTTTGTACAACGCTTGCCCAAATCTTTATCAAAGGAAGTCAACAAGGGCATCATAATAATAATAACATATATAAGTTTATATTATTATATTGCTTAGCCAGGCAAGCAAGTGACACCACCAGTTGGAGTTACAGGTCAGATCTATGGTGAAATGACTTTGCTCACAGTAAGAATGCATATTTTTAGTAATTTTACAGCAAAAAACAAGCAAACATAACACTTATTAGTGAACAAATGTAATATAGATATGTTTAATTATGTTTAATGTCATACTGTAGAACATTCCTTGCCCTGCTTTTTCACTGTATTTTAATCCAGATCGATATCAGTGTGGTCAGAGTGTTAATCTATTGAGTTCAGATGTGCGTAATTGACAGGTGGATTGGTCCGTCTGTATCAAAACAAATATGGCTGCTTACAAGGAAAAAAGAAAGGAAAAAAAAGAAAAAAGAATCAATATGCAAAGCGCAAAGCGTTTATTCTAAATGACAGGTGACCATAGAACCTGTTAGCTTCATGTCTGTCATGGAAACAAATTAATCTGCACGGTACGAGTTGAATTTGACTTGACGCGCGATGGAGGGCGTGGTGACCGGACTCACTCTTTGAAAACAGTTAAGAAGTGTGTTGTCTGGATCCCAGAGAAGAACATTACAGGCAAAGTATTAACTTCAGCATGAAGACAAGCAGGCAGCACCATATACATAGTGCACCTTTAAGTTATGTTAGCTAATAGTTCATGTGTTGACATCCATGGGTTTGTCTTGCAGGTGGTGTACTTCTCTGCCACATACCCCTACTTTATGCTTTTCATCCTGTTTTTTCGTGGAGTTACTCTGCCTGGAGCTATTGATGGAATCCTTTTTTACATCACTCCAGACTTCAACAAACTCATGCGATCAGAGGTTCACTTAATACATCTTAACATGATATATCAATCAAAATATATGAAGATTAATTGTGTGAATGTGTCTTAGGTTTGGCTGGATGCAGCAACTCAAATTTTCTTCTCGTATGGACTCGGCCTTGGATCTCTTATCGCTCTGGGGAGTTACAACTCATATAACAATGACGTTTACAGGTAATGACATTTCGAATGATGAGGCATAACATTATGACAACCTGCTTGATATAATGCCTGGTTTTACTGTATCAGTGTTTACTTCATTTACTTGTCTATGTTTTACACGTATCAGGTTTACCTGTCCTCCTTGTAAAATGTGCTTTAGGGACTCCATCATTGTGTGCTGTATCAACTCCTGCACAAGTATGTTCGCTGGATTTGTCATCTTCTCCATTGTAGGCTTCATGTCCAACATAACTAAGAAACCTGTGGCTGAACTGGCAGCATCGGGTAAGATTCAGACAGAGCTTTTTTTTAACCTTGTACATTAGATGTCCCACGTGACTTACGCTGTCCTGAGACCTAAAATGCACTTGAGACTGAAAGTACAGGTTCATTTGCATTTTACTTTGCAACCGAGTTTCTTTTTCTTCACATTTTTGGTTCAATGCAGAGCATAATCAGGGAGCATAAATGTCATGTTCTTCACCTCCTGGTGTGAATGCAAAAATAATCATTTTTAATGAACCCTCCATGTTCTTTCTTTCATCTAAGTTATACATTGGTCAATACAGGAGATGAATTTGACCTTTGAATCTTAATATGTCTTAATTATACAGGCAATTGACTTTTAAAATCTGTACATTACAAGCACTATTGCACTATTGCAATTTGTATCCTGGTTTTCAAAGTGTTTGATTATACTTTCTCTTTGGGGTCAGTTTGGAAAAAAATCTACTTCTTTCAAGTGTGCAGTGATTCACAAAAAGGTCTTTACTGCACATTCCCAAATAGTGACCCAGTCCTCTTTATTTAAAAGGAGGGTTTGAGGAATTCTTATTTTAAATTTCATAAACATGACCTGTCTGTGTCCCCAGATACGAGGCAACAACAATTGTAATGTTGATTTATTCTTTTATTCTTAAATACAAAACATTGGACATCATGGTCAAGTTGTTTATCGTATAATTTGGTGTTTTGGTTCTCAAGACAATTATCCAGTCAGAAAGCAGGATGAACCTCACTTGAGTCTTTCATTTGAGTTTCCAGTTCCTATGACTAAATTCAGCTGGTTTAAACCTAAAATGGCTCTCTTATATGATTGGTCACTACCTAAAGCCCAGCACCTGCACTGGAGGTTCTGAGTTGAACATGAGACATGGCCTGTCCATAAATTGAAAAGGAGAAACACTTGTATGTGTGGTCTATCAGCAGGTTAAGGCACTGACAACCCAGATTCATTTGTGATTGTAGTTCCTCTTTTAAACCAGTAAGAGTGCTGGCTACATACCTCCCATTAACTGAGCTCTGGGTTGTGCACAGTGCACACAGTGACCTTTTGTGGCTGGATTGCATATAACAGCCTAATCATTTTACACACTGATTTTTATTCATGTTTCCAATATAATACAATATAGCAATATACATTTTATTTAAAAGTAATCAAAGAACATTTTGTATGATTTATTTAGGGCCGGGGCTTGCCTTTTTAGCTTACCCCCAGGCCGTGACGCAGCTGCCCATGTCCTCTCTGTGGGCTATCTTGTTTTTCTCTATGCTGATGATGCTGGGGCTGGATAGTCAGGTATCATAACCATAAATGTACATAACTAATAATAAAATCATAATACAATACATGAATAATACATTTCCCTGTCGATGTACTTTGTGTATGTTCCTCTCAGTTTTGCACAGTGGAGGGCTTCATCACTGCTCTGATGGATGAATACCCCATGTTACTGAGGAAGAGGAAGAAACTCTTCATCCTTGTTGTGTGTTTCATCTCTTTCATTATCGGCTTCTCGAATATCACACAGGTACAATGCATTTCTGTTTATTCCCATGCATAATTGACTGCATTCTCCAACAAGTCTTGAGAGATGTGAGAAACGGGTTTTACTAATGATGGTTATCAAAACTATTTCCACTACTTATTGGCGATTTTAACCATAGCCTATTACCTATAACTTTGTAACTGTTTTTTTTTTTGTTACACATTTAAGAAAAGTCTTTTTTATATCATATTATTTTATGTAACTAACAATCTTTTGGTGGCTCTACTCACCTTTACATATGAAGACAGCTTTATCTTGGTGTAGCCTAAAAGAATACAAGTCTCATTAAATAATCGCTAAACAACCCTGAGGGATGCATTTATTATACATATTTTATGCACCAACAACAAGCCACTTAATATTCAGCCTCTAAAACACTCTGCGTGTGGGTCAAGTTGTTAATAGACTTTGGATAGCGTTTGTTTCCAGCGTCTCTTGTGGGGTTTAAAGTCTTAAAATGTGTGGCTAAATAATCTAACTCATTTTAGAATATTAAACCAGGATGAATGAAGATTGGATTAAATAGAGGGAGTTTAACCACACAGTGAGCTCATGGCTGTGTTTGTGTGTATTTCAGGGCGGGTTGTACGTGTTCAAGCTGTTCGATTACTACTCTGCCAGTGGGATGTGTCTGCTCTACCTTGTCTTCTTTGAAACAATATCGATCTCCTGGTTTTACGGTATTATCAGTTTAATTATTAATTTACACCTTTGTGAGCTATAACAAAGACACACACAAAGGGAACAATAAATCAAGTTAATTTAGTGCTGTTGGATTTATAATTTTGATCAATTTTGCATTATTATTCTTTCTTTAGACTTCTTAATTTCTTCTTGTGTTGTCCTACAGGAGCAGAGCGGTTCTATAAAAACATTGAAGACATGATTGGGTATCGGCCATGTATATGGTGGAAGCTCTGTTGGATGTTCTTCACTCCACTTATCTGCCTGGTATTAAGCCTAGCTGTTATAATAATTACATTCATTTTTCTATGTTATAATAATTATTATTGCTGTTGGGTTTTTTTCCTTTTTAAAATTTTTTTCAAGCAAAACAGAAAACAAATCACGTGACACAATTAAAGAACAAAACAAACAATGGCAGCACAAGACCATCCAAAAAGTTTGCAGCAAAAATTGTCCAGTGCTTATGTACCATTTAGTCCAACGTCTGTCAAATACGTTTTTTTTTTTTGTTTTTTGTTTTTTGTCATGATCCGTGTCCAGTCAGTTCAGATTGTTGGTTCAGTTTGAGTCATTGAGTTATGGTCAACATTTGTATCAAAAGTGAAAGAAATAAATACAACTATTGTATTCATATCAGTTTTCTGCATCAAAACCTTTATATTCAGGCAACATTTCTATTAGATGAATGTATCCTGGGTTATGATGGGTTTATGATGATATTCACTGACATGTTTTGACCTTTGCTCATGTTTTGTCCCCATTTTGTTAAGGGAGTTTTTACATTCAGCGCCATAGAGATGACCCCTCTGACCTTGGGGAAGTATGTGTACCCACTGTGGGGCCAGACCATCGGCTGGTTTATGGCTATGTCTTCTATGGTGCTCATCCCTGGTTATGTCATTTACATCTTCTGCACCACCAAGGGCGGCATCAAAACGGTAAGACACATTAAATTATCCATTCATTCAAAGACTTTCTGCTGCTGTGTTATTATACTGTTGCGGTGGTGTTAGTATGCGCACGCTGCAGAGGATTTGAGGTCCGATATTTTCCTAAAATGTGACTTTGCTTTCACTGTGGACTTGACCAGCGTTGGCGGATGATGACAACTGCCCGTGAGGCTGAGAAACCATCGGTGCATGATGATTCGTCACACACAGGAGGCGCCGGTGAGGCTCCTGTGTAACTGTGCTCTGTCAGGCAGAAGTAATCACAGCACCAACATCTGTCAAAAACATGTCACACGATCCTACTTCTACAACCAGGAAGTTACTGAAAGGTGCAGATTTTTAAAGAGAATGTAACATAGATTGTCTTGTGTTGAATCATTATGCGTTGCAATTTGAAGAATGTATATAATTTAGGCCTTGTGTTTGTATTTGTTTTCTCTTTTCTTTTTGTATTCTGATAAATATCCATAGATTGTATTTGTTAAAGCTTTCATCTGACTAAATTTTTAAAAATGTTGTCAACATTATTATGATCAGAAAGGCAAAGGAGTCAGTAAAATGCTACGCAACATTATTACAAATAAATGTATTTTAATATTTACACAGTATGATAATTATTGTTGATTTATTTTTAAATGCTCAACATACGAGATAAAGTTTAGGTGTAAATGATCCTACAAAAGAACATGTACATGTGTAAGTAGATATGTCTTGTTTATACAGTGTTTTTTTTCTTTTCTTATGATGGCCTTAGATAGTGGGAAAGCAAGTTAGTGTCTAATGTGAAATGCTGTATTAAATCTAAAATAAACATATATGTTACCCTTGACGGATGTTTTCTCTTCAATAAAGAATACTTAAAACAAGATGCCATTTGCTAGATATTAACCTAAAATTAAGTATAAATGTTGGGTAAATAATAATAACCAGTATTTATAGAATTTGCTTTCTTCCTTAAATTTGGTTTGGGCGAGCCAAAAGGGGGATTTTTTACATTACATTGTTTCTCCATGAATGTAAAATTCTGTTTTACCTGACAATAAATAAAAACAACAATAATAATGTTTAATAAATTACGCAACTTTACTCTTTTCAAAGCAGGAACCAGACCAAAGCTTGTGGTTAATAGTCATCTTTAATAGCATGTTGATATACTGCGAAGACAGGGAACTGTGGAAGGTCAAAGTTCAAACCTGCCTCACTCAGTTCACACTAATGTCCCGTTGGTTTTGTTGTCTCTAACATGAGCAAACACAGTGTTAGACCCACATCCACACATCATTCATGAAGCAGTGCATTGATATGACAGAGCCCTTTTCACCTTTCCAAACCAAGTGAGCCGCACTGTCTAATATGCTACATTTGTTTCATCATAAACCCGGAAATTTTACTGTGCCTTAATTTGACAGGACACACAGGATGTCACTTTCCCAGGCTACCTAAATACATCAAGAAATATGACGCAGAAGCCAGTAAACAACAAAGAAATAAAATGGCACAGAGAGGCTTTTCAACTGTGCATGATGTTGTGCAGAATGGCGTGTTCATATATCAGTTTTTCTTTAGAAGCTATTTGCTGTAATAATGTTTTTTGTTTTTTTTTCTCAGTTCTGCTACATATACAGCATGACAGGAAAATGCAATGTTATCTCCAATCGAGCACTCTCAGCAAAGTCATTCATGCACAAAACCTTTGGAAATTGGAAAATCTTCTAGTAAGCTTAATCATGCACTACAACAAAAAACACATATTGGCAAATTTAGATTTAAAAAAAAAACTTAAACAGCCATATAGCCATTCTGCATTATAATAAACAAAAACAAAACAACATTTTTAATCTTTATTACATAATCATATGACGTTCCAATTCACCCCAGTGAGCATTTTTTGTCATCAGTGCTGTGTAAATGTTGAAGTGGCCAATCACCTTCTTTTGTTTTATTCTTCTCACAGTCTTCTAACAATCTTTGACCACTTGCGATCCCTGATGTGAAAGGACACCAAGATGAGATAGACGCCCCCAGTGGTGGTTTGATGAAAATGACTTGATAAGAAAAGGTAACAGAGAGGCAGCGATAAGCAAACGCCTATTCAACTTTACCTGATGGCCTTATGTTTAAAAGATAAAGCATTATTTCAGACCAGGACAGCCACTGACCTATAAAAGAGCAAAGGAATGACATATGACGGTAGCATTTTGAAGCGCAGCGTAGCTTGTCCTTTGTGACACGGTTTGAATGTGGTATTTACAGTCTTGGCAAGGGGTGAAGAGAAAGTAATCAGATATTAATGCATTCTTTTGTCCTATTCTTATTTAAAGCAGGCTAGCCAACAGCACAGAGGCCATACCAATAATGCCGGCATTTGCAATACAAGTTATACAGACAAGCTTTTAAAAATGTCAGCTCAAAAAAGTTAGGTCAAAGTGAAAAGACACAAAGAAATAAAAACAAAATGTGTTGAGCTGTCAAAACAGACTTCTGTGGGGATCCAAAACAGACAAAGGTAGTGTTACAGTAATAAAACAAACATTTTCATAATCAGCCTGCACTGTGATCTTTGTAAAAACAAGTTTCTGTTACTCTCTGAAAATAGTAAGGTCTTCATCCTAAATTTAAGCAATAACAACAGTGATTTTTTGGTGTTACAAAGCTTATGATTGGCTGTTGTTTTCTTCTTTCTGTTGCCTTTCACTGTATGGTAAGGTATGGGAAATGATGATGACTATGTGCGAGTTTTTGAATTAACAAAGCCACAGAGGAGTAGATAATAAACACAGCTTATGAGACAGTTTTTGACAGATGGGAACAAAGATCATCCATCACTTAAATCAGTGCAACTTGGGGACTAGATTTTGATGGAACAGTTGCTTAGTTGTTCCTTGAGTAAGAAGCATGAAAGAGGGAAAAAGCAAAGTCATTTTTTTCTTCTAGCCCTAGCATTTAGTGCAAAAAGTCTGTTTGCAGTGATGTAGTTTGGCACATCTGCATTTCAGTGTCAAGTATGAATGCACGCACTCTAACAGCACATAGGCAAGTGAACTTGAATGAGAGAAGCTCAGCTGTAGCAGTCCTTGATCTGTATCCACCTACTAATCTGTAATGTTTGACAGATTGCTAATTTATGTGGCAAATAATGTAACTACATAGAATCCATCTAGGAACTATGGGAGTTTTCATTTTCTGTAGAATTGACAAAAAGTTATAGAAATTTGTTAAAACCTAGTATATGTAATATTTCAAAATACATGTGGAATCAAGTTTATATATGTATGGATTTTATTTTCAAAGTAATGTTTTTTTCTAATAATCTTATCTTAAATATATGCATATAGTGACATTTTCTTTTTTATTATAGCTCTTCCTCTTTGTATGTATATATATGTACATTATGCACTAGTACAAGGTAGTGAGGTGTCCGTGTGTTTCAAGGGATTATTTACACCATACTCCGCGAGCCGCTGGGGGTCCGGTGCAAACTGAGGCGAGGGTCCGGGGGTATGTACTGGTGAGGGTGATTATAGGGCGGGGGAGGGGGGGGCAAAGGCGGCTGGTGCCCTCCATCAGGGGAGCGCACTGGGGTAGACATGGCGGACTGGCTGAGCTGGTGCTGGTAGTGGTGGTGTGTGGGCGTCTGGCTAAGGAAGGCCTCCACTCGGCCATGTCCGCTGTTGTCCAGCATGAAGACTTTGACGATCTGCTGACACTGGATGAGCGCATCGGGCCGCAGGTCCACCAGGCTGACGGCGGGCTGGTGCTGCAGGGGAACAGTGTGACAGGGGGTGCTGGTCGCAGACTGCAGCTGTGGATGCTGCCGGTGGCTCAGGCCCTGCTGGAAGAGCATCTCTCCTTGGTGGTTAAGACGGGCCACGCTCTCGGGGGTCCGAGCCGTGCTGCTGCTGAGCTGGTACGTCTGAAGCCTGTTGTGAATTGACACCTAGTTTAGAAAACAGCCAAGAGAACAGCATCAAATGTTATAAAACTGGTTCCTCCTCTCTGACCCGTCAGCCCTCTTTAGTTTTTTGGGGGTGGTTGGTGAACAGCAGACACACAGGGCATGCTCGGGTGCTGGGGTCAGTGAAGGACCTTCCTCCCCCACAGATACAGTGGGGGTGTATTCGGATGTTGGGAACACCAGAGTGACACTGGGGGATGAGAGACTTTTGGTGCATAACTACAGCTAGGGCCCGTGGTTCCAAAGGGGACACTGAGGGCCCTTGTGTCTCCCTTCCAAACCACTGTGTGGCGCTATGGTGACAGTGAACACAAGAGATTTGAGGCTGGGATCAGGCCATACAAAGAAGAGGGATGGGTGGAAGAAGAGGAAGAGGAGAGGTGTGAGCAGAGTGACAACCACGAACGTTGACAAGCAACACTCAGAAAAAATGCAATCCTCAGTAGAAGATTCAACATCTGTTCTGCTTTTGAACTCTCTAATTATACATTTATTCAATTTAATATTTTATTTGGTTCTATACGCCTGACTTTTTTTTGGCAGTTTTGCTGACAGTGACCTTCTTAGGACCATAAAGTAAGAGGTTAAGTATATAATTTTTCCACAAGCCCTCCAATGCAGCAGAAGGCATGTAAATAGATACTGATGTCACGGCTGTATTTGCCCTCAGCAGGTGAGGGCCGTGTGCAGAGGAGCAGGTGACACTCGGCGCTCTAACAAGACGCCCACTGGGCACTGGACTCAGAGTAGAGTCTTGTTAGCTTAATTGGCTGCAATACAGTTTTTACATTCAGTGAGTCACCATTTTGTTCTCACTACAGTGCTAATAATGCTGTCAACAAATAACAGCATTTGGAAAAAAAAAAAAAATCATTACAGCTACGTATGTGCTAGACTGATTGCGCAAGGAGTCAGACATCTTCACATTCGTGCCTTGAGTATATGCAGGCTCTAGCGAGTGACCCCTGGTTTTTGGAGATAGATGCGTTTGGACAGCTCCCCACCAACCGCTGACATTTACTGTGGGCTGTGTGGCAGAGGGGAACGCCTCTGTTGAAGGTAGCTCAGACAAGCATGAAGCCTGACCTACGGTGCAAACATGGGTGAAATAATAAAGGAGAGGACAGACCCTCAAGCTACTCCACAAGATACACATGCTTTGATAGCGGAATTTGAAGGAAAAAAATGTCTTTCTTTTGTCTTGCCAGATGTTATTATTATATTATATTGTTATATATTCAAAAGAGTTTGTAGAAATTAATAATGCTATAATTACTTGCAGTATGATAGTAAGCAGTTAAAAAGTAAAGGCTAGCAGTAAAAATCAACAAATGTTAAACTAATCCTTAATTTGACTTCACAGATTACTCTTGAGCTTCAGCCACAAAATGGACAGAGGAAATAGAGAAAGGCCAACTCATGCTTCAAGAATCTCAATTGCTATGTCCCATGGGTAAGGTAGTGCAGCCTGATCTTGCTTACAGAGAGTTTGTGCATGACTGATCATCACTGAAGCTTTGGCAGAGACAGGTGACGCGTCTGGGCCCTATGAGCAGTAAATTTATCCACCCACATGGCGCCGAGATAATTAATACCACAGCGTTGGATGCACATTCACTAGCTCATTATTTTATTTTTTATTTTTTTGTTTTATCAATTTATCATTAATTGTTTTATTTTGCTTCAACACGAATGTCAAACAGGAACATCCATTTAACCTCTATACTTATTTATGTAATTGGCAGGGTTGGAATTGACATACATAAGTAACATTTGTAACAGCACCTGAAACAACACTGGTTGGTCATTTTGTTTTAGGCGCAGAACAATCAGTGAGTTTGCTTATCCTTGGGCACTATCCCCCTTTCAAAAGATGACACTTTAGATATTTCTTATATGGTTTGTTTTGTTTACACACTCCCTTACTCTCTCTGACGCGCTTATCTCAACAGTTTCATTTGGCGACCTACCCATACAGCGTGTTGTACAGGCACTTGACAGCTCATACTGGGCCATTGGAACTGAGCTCTTCCTCGCCTCATAGTTTGATACAGTGTAGTCCTGAGTGAGAGACTTACCTGCTCAGTGGGACATGCTCTGTCACTAAGCACTTACCTCCATCGCATTGTGTCCACTTCTGTCATCTACCTCCCGCTGCCCTGCACAAAAGCACATGGAAGTGGAAAAAAGTGGAAAAAAAGAGACGTGTTATTACCGTGTACTGAATTATACATCAATAGAAAAAACATAACAAGTGTCTGATTGCATTGTTAGAAATTAGTAAGGCTTTAAAAACAAGCCGTGTGTTATGTAAGGATTAAATAACTCATTAAACTTGTACACCATGACATGCAGCAGAGTTAAAACTGTCAAACTCATGGTTGCAAGTTGTTTAATCTGCTTTATACCATGGGCCGACAAACTGAAATAGCCAAACGGTAAATAAAAAAAAAAAACAACAAAAAACTGTTTACTGTCCATTTACTGTCCGAGTAAAGATTTGTTATCTTTGTTTTAATCGAATCCATCCTAGCAGCTCACACCCATTTACCCATTGCTATGGAGACAGCATAGTGATATATAATTCTCTCTGGTTTTGAGCACAATCTGGTGGTCATCTACCAGAACACAGCCTTGACATTAGAAACAGGTGAAAGTATACATGAAGATTCAGTAATTATGCTTCGAACGCACAAAGCTTTTTATGTGCAAGAATGAAAGAACACCAAGACACGCAGCGGAGTGCGTTAAAAGTGTCTAATGTTAAAACTGTGTAATGTGCTTATACCACGGCCACAAACTGAAATAGTTCACCTGTGATACCTCTTCTCTGTCCCTGAAAGTCCCTGAGATATTAGTTATTTCTGTTTTTTACACAAAGAAAGTCCCCTCACAGCAGTTGAGCATTTATTTATCCGTTGCTATGGTAATGGCCACAGAGCAGTGATTTAGAAAGTGATTTAACTGTTGCTGGACCATTTTATACTTGTGTGTCATGCAAAATGAATGCATGGCAGTTAACCTTGGAATAAGTTTTCATTTTTGTTGCACTTCTTTACTATTAATTAAAAATGATGTTGATTTAATCCAAGGTGTTACCAAAATGTGTTGTTGCTCAGCCATTAAAACACGACAATAAATATATCTAAAGCATTTCTAACAACTGTGCATTTTTAGATGATGATACATTTTGAGGAAATTTGCAGACTCGTTTAAATTACACCACGTTTCAGCAGATTTCCACTCGAAAACACTGACAGAGTGACATCCCTGTGGTATCCAAATTGATCGTACGAAATTGTCTTTACAAGAGCTTTTGAGACACACCTGATGGAGAGGGTTGTTTGCTGCGGAGCTCGAGCTGCGTTCCATTCTTTACAGAGTGCGTCTTCGCCCCCTGCTGTTTCTCCAGTTCCCCTGCACACAACACGGGAACAAATTATTTTTATACCCATGACGGGAACCAAATCTACAAAACATCCAGGTACCGCTGAAATGAGGGACTGACAACCATATTAACAGGTGTAATTTGAGCCTCTTTCAAATGAACCTGAATAATATAAACACTCGTGGCACACTCTAAGCTCCGAACATGACTCTTCATCTCTCTAATTAAACTTCACACTTGGTGGTAATTGCATGTCATTTCCAATCATGATGACTAAATACGGTTTTGTCTCTTTCACTGTGCAGCATTCTAATTTCGAGGAACAACCCCAAAACACACAGCAGTGACACCGACTATACCAGTCTCAGGGGAACGCTAAGACGTATTAACTAAACACCAGCAGATCTACAAGAACTAACAGCTAGGAAGTTCATTTTGGTGCTCATTTACATATGGTTCCCCAACTCTGGAGACAGGAACAATGTTGACTTGTCACCCTCTGTCTTTCTTCATATGTTACTGCGTGCTCCTGCCTGAAGATGCATCAAAACTCTGTGGGAAGCCATCTTTGATCCCCACTGACAGCCTCAGAACGCTAAGGAGCTAAGACTTTCCATATGTATCTTGGTGTATGCACAAAGGACACTATTCAGGACTCTAAACTCAGGCTAGAGGAGAAAGGAAACTCCACCCACGGCTATGAGACTATGCTTGTCTCCATGGAGATGTTAATGCATGACTGGAATGTCCCACAGACTGGCATTAAACTTATCTATTTCGCATGTATTTAATTTAACATATGTTATACCTTGAAAAATGAACGGAGTTGCCTCTAAACAGATCTGACCTGTAACATGGCCTGGTGGCATCACCTGGTTGTCTCCATGGAGCTTAATGCCATACTGAGGAATATTACAGGCAAAGCAATAACATCTCCATGGAGATGAGGAGGTGGTGGATCCTCCAGAAATGTTCCATAGTGCATGTTTGCACAAGCACAAAGATATTGACAATGAGACAGGAGAATGGCAAAAAATCTTAAACTTAAAGATATCAATTTGAAACTTTTACTGTAGTTTACTCACATAAATGAAAGATTTTACTTATTTATTTTTAAAAGGAAAATAATGTATTTTATGTGTAAAAATTGCACATTTGGGACATTTAAATCTGAAAAATGCAAGGAACCATGTTTATATTTGTTGGTTAATTTTGTGGACGTTAGGTACAATTTTTTTTTTTGAGTAAACCAGATCTGGCCTAAAAAGTCTAATTTCGCCTAATTTTTAGACTTAAAATTCTAATAATTTAGGCTTAGAATAAGATCAACTTACCTATCTGCGCGTTCTACAGTCCTTTTCCTTAGTTTCTTTGATCTACAACGCATCATACAACACTGCAACATCTTGATCCAACATTCATGCCTCGTTGAGGTTGTCCATGAAACTGGTTAGTTTATTTAACTTTGCATTCATTATTTGGCGTATTTTGCTGTCATGGTTTGGAGCCGGGTTATGACCGCAGTTAAAAAAGAATATAGAGAAAAAAATAGACCTTACACTCAATGCGTATCTGCTCCATTTCTGACACCTCTGCAATGGACTCTTTTAGATCTTCAACAAACTTAAGCAGCTCCTCCGCGCTCTGTGCACAGAAGTTAAAAACCTGTTTCTTGTCTGAACCAAACGGTGAAAGGATGGTGATGCCATGAGGGTAATCTAAAAGAAAACAACAGGATAAGACAAACAGGATAGGACAAAGGTTGCCTCCCTTCTCAATACTTATCAAGAGCACTTCAGTTAAATTTGTAATACATTTGTTTGCGACTTACATTCATTTTCAAAAAGATGGAACTGCATGCCAAGTAGGCCCATAGCTTTGCAAAAAGTGTATGCGGCAGAGCTCTTCTTTTTTGGACATAATTTCAAGATCTGAAATCAAAAAGACAAAAATAAAAGTTTTCACACCAGAAATGGGGTTTTGTTAATTGTTCATTTGCTTCTCCATATGCTTTAAGCTTTTAAACTCTATATGTTCTGGTTTGGCATAGACAGCTGTATTACTTATACAGTACAATACTTCAATATTAGGAGTGTGCCAGTAAAATATACAACGAGTTATGCTAAAATTAATTAAATCAAAATTTCACACAAGCCATTTAAACACACCATAAAATTACACAGCTGAAAGAGAGAGAATTCTTCAAAGTACTCCTCTTTAAATGTTCTGGCTTGTTGTTTACTGTCAGAAGTGAAATTCCCAGAGGAGCCACATTTCTAGGTTTGAAAGCCCAGTTTAGAGAACCTAGCGTAAAATTGAAAAGAAAACCTCTTCTTGAAACTTAACAGCCACAGCAAAAAGGTTTCAGCTGTGGATAAACCTTATTATGATTGTCAGACTGCAATAAACCACAGTTGAGTAATTTACTGACCAATTATACACCTATATAAATATTATGTATTGTAGTAATCAAACTGTCAGACTTAATCCCACTCCTATCCTTTTGAAAAATAAAACGGAAAGACCTAAGTCATGAAAAGACTTTAAAGAATAGGAACACCCTGGAGGAACAGCTCAGAGTCAGAGGAGAAGATGGTGCAGTGCAGCTGTCACAACAAAATAACTAAGCTTTTTATATTACAGTTTATATTTTTAGTATCACGTAATTACTTTGTGTCTTAAATGAGTGTTTAAGTGCACGCAGGTACACACCACAATCAGATCGTTGAAGAGGAAGACTTCTCTCTGGTGAGCTGCCTGTTTCTGGGGTTTGCTGACATCTGTCACCTCAAACAGACGGCTGCAGCACACCAGTCTGCGGTGAGGCACAGACAGTACCTGCACACACAGAAGAGCAGGTATGCAGAGTCATCCGACAGAGTTACACAATTAATGATGAGACGCACAAATACACATGCATGTGAAAGAGGGGAAATTTACAGCAGAGGGGCTGAATCAATGTGAGGTGTGTTGTGTATCTGTATGTGTCGGCTTTGTACCAAGTATGAAACAATGAAACCCAGCCTTGCCTCCTGAGGTACAAAGGAAAAGGACCTTACTGAATGATTTAGTCATTGTTATTGTGATATACAAGATGTAGTTCTGCATCTTATTCTGAATGTGGGAATTAACTTAAGGTGCATTAGTCATGACCAGAAAGCTATGTTGTTTATGCCTGATTCTGATTGCATGTCACTCTTTTCCTAACACTCATCAAAATGTCTTTGCAAACTGTGCTTTAAGTAAGTATTATAAGTAAGCTGTTATAAACATATAAGCTATATTTTGTTTGTGTCAGTTAAAATCTATTGATTCACTACTAAGATTAATAAACAAATCAAATATTCACACACATCAAAGAGAACCACATTAGAAACTCCTTTTTGAGTCTCAAGACATAAGCTGTTTCTAAAGCACTGACATGATTCAATCTTGAAAAGAGAAACTTTATCGAGACCACTTTTATTTTCTGGCAGACGGCTCTTCTGGGCAGGAACAGTCACTTCCTGTTACAGCAATCCATCATGGTTTGGCTCTGACAGCTCTCTCTGTCATCCTTTGACCACTCATCTATCACAAAGAAACACTTAAGGAGGTACACACTCTAAATTAGGGGAGGGAGATCCAAAGATGCCTCAGTGCCCTAATATTTAAATGATGTGTCTTTTTGATCAGTGCAATTTTAAGATCACCCGGTTTTAATTGTTTATATTTTTAATACTCTCTAACTCAAATACAAACCTGAAGAAAGCTGCTAGTGCATCTTGGAAGGAGGTCATTGTAATGTGTGCAGTGTGTGTCCACTTTGTTTGTGTAACGCATGAACTGACACGTTTAACCCGGAGTCAGTTTGAGGAGTGTAATGACAGCTGTATAATGTTGTGTGTGTTTTGGATGATGATTGCACTGCTGATGAGACATTTAATGGCTAATAAATGGGCTTTGATAGCACTGCGGAGTCTAGATGCCTGATAAGGACTTGAATAATGAGAAAATAATTTGCCTTGGAGCTTGGCACAATGTATTTGCATACTTAGTATTCATTAACTTTCATTTTACTGCTGGAGATGTATTTACGTACTTTCACCAGCAATTTTAATGCCGCAATACTAAATAGCACCTTTTCATTTTAAGATAATGGACAGAAGAGGTACCACAAGTGTATATGTAATAGTGAAAGCAAAAAGTAATAGTACTGTCACTTATAAATTGTAATTATAATTATAAATAACAATAAAAAAACAAAAAAGTATTTTAAAAGTGTACTATGTAACTTTTCTGGTCACCTGCTTAGGTAGCTGTCTCTGCACCAAAAGAGTTGCATAATGCACCTTCAAAAAATAAAACAAAAAACCAATACAATATGTGTTTACTTTATAATAATATGTCCCTTGTGGATCAATAAAGTTTATCTTAAATCTACTTTCCAGCACTGATCTGTCCTTTTTATCTTAAATCTACTTTCCAGCACTGATCTGTCCTTTTTATCTTAAATCTACTTTCCAGCACTGATCTGTCCTTCAGGATTTTTAAACTTTAAGGTAATTATGAGCACATTTGCCAAGAATAATTTATGAAACAGACGGCAAAGTAAATAAAGAGGATTTCCACACAGCTACTAAAAACACACTGTGGATCTAAACTCCCAGCTTCCAGAAGCAGATGGTCAGGCATAAAAAGTGAATTCTCACTGTTTTCATGCCCACGATGGACTGCTCCACTTTGGAGACGTAGGTGACGTGGTCCTCGTTGGAGCGTAACTCCCTCAGCTGAATCCGCTCGTAGATCCCCACCACCATGTCTCTGGGGATGTCCGCCCCGTCATCCACACCTGACACATAGTAAATGCACAAGGACAATTTTAATTAGTACAACAGCAGGTGGGATCTTATTGAAGCCATTTTGCATCTCAACCGTTATACAACAGATGGAAAACAAATGTGGGTTACAGGTTCAGTGTCGCATCTTCATACGGTGTGGTCAAGGCCAACAATCAGGCAACAGCTCATTAGCATTTATAATGTTCTCATTCTCTCGACAATAATGTATTGATACAATACATGTTCATGTTTTTCTGTAATTTTACAGAAAATCAGAGGATGTACACACACCACGAGGATAATTTTTGGATATGTATCTGATGTTCTTGTTGACCTAAAAATAAGACAAATACGCCAATTTTATTCAAGATTTTCGATTAATTTATGATTATCTTTTAAGTTAAGAGGTTTACAACCAATGCTCTGTCAGTGAAAACAAGTGGTTTCAGACTTTGGAGGAATTATTTTAACTTTTTTTTGTTATTGGCACTCTTATAAACTCATTGAAAGCCTGTACTGTTTATGCTCAGAAAATTTATATTGAATATGAATATGTTTTATTTGTTTTTAAAATGACAAAATAAAAGATACTGCCCAGGTCTACTTAAGAAATAAATGTGCAGTATGCCTTTGTTACAGTACAGTTAGGATTAGGGGTGTGTAAGGGTTTGTTTTTCTGGAGCATGGAATGGAAACTCATGATTCTAATGGTTGCAGCGCTGGGTCCTCTTAAGGTGTTTTTTTTTAGTTCATTTTTAAATCCGTGGATTGTCACACAGTTTTATTGATTGTGTATTGTACTGTGCATTAGTACCGGTACTTGGCAATACCATATTGCTTGTGATATATCATGAAAACAGGGATGGTATAAAATGTGGAATATCGTGATAATAATAATAATTAATTAAATAATTGCACTGCATCTGATTTTCCTCTCAGGTGTGAGGGGAGGCAGACAGAGGTGGCTAATTGCTAAACCTAAAGCCGGGAGGTGCTGCAGAAACTAAAAATTCTAAAAATGAAAGAGATGAGATGTGAGGATTGGACCTTATAACTCTAACGTACCTAAACACTGTAATTTAAAAGCCACCATTAAGCAGCCTTTAGTATTTTGTCACCTGTATCATTAGCCTATAACACATTTTCTCTTTCATACTGTGATAAGATTCATGCCATATCATCGTGTCCCACTGCACATTGTACTATAAGTATTCATCCCATAACACAACTCAAGTTTAGCCACATTGCATCAGACTGAAACGTTGCCCCGAAGATGCACCCCATTATATATGTGCGCTACATTGACTTGTTAATGATTCAGGATGGGTTCGGAGAAAATGAAGCTGTCAAAATAATGCGGCTGTTACTAAGGATTACTTAACCATGAGGCCAGAGGGTAGTGCGTGTTAAGGTTGAGAAGTGGCATTCTTTTTTTGCATTTTGTCTTTCCCTATAGCAATTAATCATAGCTTGTGCTAATATTACAGAATACAAACAAAGAAGCATCTAATAACTGAGGCAATGCATTTCTAATAAGCAAGTCTTGGATAAAGTCTGTTTGCTTAGTATTAGGCCTTTGTGGACAAGATGTGACAGTGTTTGGTCTGTTTAATTGAGATAATGAATGCAATAGGCTTCTCCGCATCGATATTGGTTTCTTGTGCCTAATTGTATTTCAACTCAGTCAATTACGTCAGAGAAGTATTCTTCTGTAGCAGAATGTGTCTACAAGACAAGACAAACTACACACATGATGTGTAAGTGAAGCAGGAGACAGTAAAAGACAAGGGGGATGCATCATTTTAATTTACATGGGATCCTCAAATTGATTTTTTTGTGCTTAATCTAATTGTGGCAAACAGTCAAGATGAATATAAATTGTTGTGCATTGACCTGTGTTTGCTCATTGAGAGCTCAGAGTACAAGCAAAAAGCATCATTTGTCTCTTTTACAGACACAAGAGGCCAGAATGGATACAAATCCACATGAATGTCACGGTGCTAAATCACACACTACCATTTTATACAAGCTTGGGAGTGGCACAATATAGTACTCTTTGAAAAAATGTTACAATAAGATGACAGTGACAACACTCAGCTTAAGATATGTGAAGCTACAGCTATGGCAAAGATAGGTTTTGAGAATAGTTGCTTTAGAGACATACTATCAGTTTCTATGCTTTATTAAACAGGACAGTAAAGAGTATGAAATGGGGGTGAGACATAAAACACATTTTCGAAGATCCACGAGGCTCAGGCTGCCTGACCATGATCCCAGTGTGAGCATCAATCTTTTACTATATCTGACCCAAATAAGTCATAAAACATTGCCTGTTTTGGAGACTGCGTATATAAAGTCCAGATGACGATCAATCCATTTCAAAACTGCTTCAGAATTATTTCAATAATTGATTAGTTGCAATTCATTTATTAACTTACATAATTTTTTCGACACATTTTCTTGCATAGAAAAAGACATTTACCTCGTAAGTTGCGTATGAAATCCTCCAGTAGCATCTTACGATCAGGCTTGATGTTGGGGCTGTACATGTCGGTGTTGAGCAGGATGATGGCAAAGGCAAGGATGAAGATGGTGTCGGGGTTGTGAAACTGTTGCACGATGTCTGGGTTACACATGCAGTAGCGCTGGCTGCAAGACCAAAGACAAAAACAAAGAAGAAATTATTAGTAATGCGGCTTTGACAGCTTTGACAAATGCGGGCATCCATTTACTTGTCCACAAAGAAGTAAAACAACAACACTCGAGGACAGGAAGCGAACCAGACAGTGATAAGGAATGTGGCAAAGCTGGTAAATAACTGATTTATAGCTTTTGTTTGCTTGTAGTATTTGAAGCTACAGATAAAACCTTATTGATAAAGTGCACATCCCCACATCCTCAACTATGGTCACCCTTAAGGACTACGTTTCATAATGACTTTTTAGTTTTCTTTGTTAAAGCTATAATCCCAACCTTTGAAAAACTCCTGAGCCATATTTAACCAGTATGGGACATTTATAGCTGCTGGTCTCTGGATTTATTAGGTTGTTACTGTGCCAGAGAGAATAAGCATTAACTTTAAAGTTAGAAGTTTCGCATTCAGAGCACTTTTGTGTCATGAATGAGACAGTGAGGCTTGGCTTTACGCTAGTTTCCCCAAACTATTTGTTGTTTAGATTGGAAACTATGAATCAACTTTGTAGATATATGAGGTGCTGTGTGTGTGTTTAATTATAGTGCCCAGGGTAGAGAGGTAAATAGTTTTATATTAAAATGCATGAAGTCTTGGTTGAGGCATAAACAAAACATAACAAAATGGAAAGCAGAGTAAATGACTGGACTCTGAACTAAACAAAAACATGTAGCACCTCAGCACATTCACTGAGCCACAGGATTGGAATCTAATGGCCATATGTTATTACTAAAATATTTAGCAGTGTGAGGTGTGAAAAACAGATTATTTAAGTATCTGTTGTATTTTGGAAAATAGTAAGGCCAGTAACTTCAGCACTACAACCGAACTGAGTATTTGAGAGGATTTTTAACCATTGTGACTTTATGAATAAAGACAGTGTTCTGCATATCAAAAGTTTCAACACTTCAGGAGTAGTTACATGTGTGCTTAAAGAAGTAAAAGAGGATAACACCATTATTGGACATTAATGCTTAATCATGTGTCAGCGTTGACACTTCTGCTGACAGAGAATGTTAATTACACAGTTGCCTTTGACGCCCACGAAAACATAATTCATGTTGTACACTAGGTTCGCTTTTGGCGTGAAAAATATGAATCCATAATAAAAGGGCAGCAATGACACATGATGGTGCTCAGCGAACAAGTTTGTTCACATTTGGCATTTACACTGCTTTCAGGCCTAATAAAGCATTGTGACATCCACTGTTTTGTTTTCTGAGAAATTATAACTTTGGCAATGCCAAATCTGTCAAAAGGATATGCAAACTTTAAAAAATAACAAGCATTTCAGTTTTTGTTTATCTTTAAATTGAAACAGCACATTAAATTTGTTTTTCTTGTTTGAAACTCAGACACAAAATGTTTCCTAACATTTACAACTAGTGCCTCAAACTAAAGACATATCACAATATGTCTGTGTATTCATGTCTTTCAACTTTCAACTTTTGACATTTGAGGACTTTTGATGATTCAAAAGGGATACTATTTGTAATTGCTAATTGCAATGCGAACAGTCCTGAATTGTCATCACTTCCCTTTACTCATGAATACAGAAAGAGCAGAATCAATATCAGAAACTGTATTCTACACAAGTCAGAGTTTTGTCCTGAACCTTGGCTAGTTACATAGATGAGTATTAAAGTATGTACGGTCAGGGCAATGCAATCCTACCAGCACTGCCTTACTTTTTGTCAAATTCCACACAATTATAGCATCTTCTACTCCTCTGCAGCTCATTTATCACTACACAAACACACCGTTCTCACTCGAGGTTTCACAGTGCTCTCCAAAATCCTTGTCACCAACTTTAGAGATTTCATTTCGGCTGTCTCTCATTGCATGTGCGTATCTGTGTGCAATGTGTGTGTGTACGTGGACATATCAAAGCCTGGAAGCAAAAGAGGCAAGCACGGAGAGGCTGTGACGATTATGCAACTGGGGTTATTTATAAACCCTTCTCCCTTGTTCTCTCCCTTGTTTCCTTATATCCTTCCTAGCTTCCTTTTGCTCCTCCACCCCCTTTTGTCGCCGATGCCAACATGCAGAGTAACCTGATGTCCAAACACTAGCGGTGCCAGCCCTCTCTGCCCACTCCGTGTGACAGTGATGGTGTTTTCTCCTCATTGGGCACCTCCACCACAGTGACAGGTGGTCGTTACGCCAGAGGGACGCACTAAACAGTTAGCATTAGCGCTCGGTGTCGCATCGGCAGCACAAACTGTGTCCCACTCACACAATACTTATTAGCATCTTGACGGGCAAGTTGGACAGGAGTTGAATCATAAAAATGTAGTATCATAATATGGCCAAAAATATATAAAGTATATATAGTAAAGACAAGATGCGGGCAGTATTGGATAATTAGTTCAGTTATCTGAACTGCTTTCTTTACCTGTGGCCCATCGAGGCAACTGTTGTTGTGATTTTGGGCATTATAAAAATAAATTGATTTGATTTGATTTATTTTAATTAGGCGTTAAAACCACCTCACCACATTGGAATTCAGGTATAGTGGGGCGATTAATCATTTGAGTATATTTACATGTGAAAATTAAAATTTTTTTTTTTAATTTATTTATTTATTTTTTGTATAGTTTTAGTTTTATTGTTCTATGTAATTTACTGTTATTTATGGTTTTATGTCTTTTATGCTTGTTTATGGCTTTATAGATTTTAGTACTATTTTATGTATTTTAAGATTATTTTAGTAACATTTTAGTGGATAGCTGATTTTGTGTTTGTGTTTGTTTTTGTGTTTGTTTGTTTGTTTGTTTGTTTGTTTGTTTGTTTGTTTGTTTCTCAAATCAACCTTGTGCAGCACTTTATGAACAGTTTTCTTGATAAAATGTGCTTGTGATTTCTCATTTTGAGTCAGCGGTCAAATTAAATCTGCGCATGTCCGGATGCTTCTGTGCAAAAGCACGCACTTTGGTCTTTTAATACAACACATGTTGAAAAACTACATGTTTTTGAAAAAACTTTGGAATATTCTCCTTGGGGATCATGGAGAATATTCCAATGTTTGGTTTTAAATTGGTATCTCCATGGAGACTTGCAGGTGTGTTTCATTATATCAGTTTTGTCATAAGTTGAATAGATTTTCAATATATATATATATATATATATATATATATATATATATATATATATATATATATATATATATATATATATATATTTTTTTTTTTTTTTTTTAATTGCTTAACACATCTGTTTTGAAATACATTTTTTGTAATCTGACTCAGAGGTTTGCCGTGGCAATTAATTTTAATGAAAAAAATAAATAATAAAAATCACACACTATTTTATTTTCTCTTTTTCCTTACTTTGAATGTGTCAACTCTGAGGATGAAATGTTCACTTTCTGCCAAAAAAATACACTGGAAGGTGTCATGTTTAAGTAAGAAAATGTGTATTACCTGTCAATGGTTAAGACTGATTTGTGGATTTCTGTCATAAAGAGATGTGTTTTTCTGTCTTTTTTCATGATATTATCGAGACCTCACATGTACATTTATTTACCCTTCATTTACCCTGTTCTCTCTTCATATTTTCCACTTAAACTAGCTTGAATCTTTTAATATGCACCGTAATACGCAATTTTGAATAGAAAATGAGGCAGAACATGGTGTTCCTTGAACTTTGGCATCTCCTAAACTGTAGCGTTTGTGTTTTGATTAGTCCAGCACACAAGAAAGGTTGAATTACCTGAAGGCCTCAATTAGCCGTTCCACCTTTTGAGCTTCTCCTTGGACTCGAATGTGAGCCTGAAATTTCCTCAAAGCTTCATCCAGCTCCATCCCCGAGAAGTCCATCTCATCCACGACACAGCTGCAGAAAGTGAAGAGAAATGTACTTATGAACAGAAAAAATGCAATAATTTAAGGACATAATATGGCAGCAAGGATTTGATTGTGGCTATACAGAGGATAGAGAATTTGAATATTATGCAAATTACAATATTTTGTTTAATCATGAGTTTGATAATATGCAAGGCACAAGTATATAAGGTGAGTGCTTAGAATGGCCCAGTTCCTCAGAGCAGAAAATCCACCCATTACCTGGCCACCCTTAAGCTTGATGGTTTTAATTAAAATGGGCTAAATATCCCATCTCATGAGTCTGAAGGCTGAAAATACAATATGTGCAGTTTCAGGGTGAATTAAGGTTTAGAAGTTAAAGGTGACTTTGAAAGAGACATTCAATTTAAGCTTAAAGTTTAAAGCTTTGATGTAAGATGTAGTGAAGAGGTAGAAAGTACCATGATAATCAAATATGAAATTAAAGTTTTGAACACCCAGGTAGCCTTTCATGTAGATCAGGTCAAGTAAATTACAGCTAATGCTTCTTCAACACACAGATCAACTTTTTTTTTTTTTTTTTTTTTTGGCTCTGAGAATTTTGAACTAGATCAACTCTGTCTGTCTATGTTCATCTTTGATCAGTGTTGGATGACTCAAACTCAGTCTCTCAAGCCGTTTATGTAATATCAGGGGCTACACTCTTATATTCAGACAGACTTACTCATACATTTGTATCCTTGTATAATCCCTCGTAACATTTTACCATTGAGAACAAACAGACATGCACAGGCAAATATCAGAGTGACAGAAGCAGACATTTAGACATTTTCTTTCAACAGTGGGATGTCTGACCTCCTTCAGTGCCATGTTGTGCAGATTGATTTTACTGGAGACTGGTGTCAAATGTTCTTTCTGTCTTCAGGCTTTGAACTGTCACAATTAGTACTAGGGCTCTTAATCAACTAACTTTGACTCGTCAACTATAAAAAAAAAAATCCGTCATTGTGATTGTTATCTAGACTATACAGACTTTAGAACACATGCAAAACATTTTTTTTTATAACAAAGACAGAGGCATTACTAAATCAAAATGTCAAAAAAATCACATCAATTCACTTGTAAATATTCTCTGTGTAAGATTTCAGTAACCATACTTCAAACTTTTGATTGTGAATGTATTTAAAAAGTCTCAATGTTCAATAGAAATAATTGTTTCTGATAGCAGCAAGTAGCTGAAACTGTATTTTATTATATCATTACTTCTGTGAAGAGGAGAGACTAAATAATAGAAAATAATAGAAGAGAGCAGTAATATCCATTAAAATATCATTACAACTACTTTTCAATGCTATTGACAAAGCCTTACATTTGTATTGTGCTTGGCTTGCCTCTCTCCACACTCAATGGTGGTAAGCCTCTTCTGTAGCCACAGCTGCCCTCGGGTAAACGGAGACTATATTGCACCATCTGCTCCTCCAACCACCAGTCACTCTCTCATACTCAGCGTCAGTGAAGTCTTGTGGTCTCAGCACCTAAACTTTATACTCACACACTATAGTGAACCACCTATTGTAATATATTTCAGTTTCAGAAATGTAGTCACAGTGAGTACTTTTTGGAGTTCACAGTGTATATAAAACTCACACTTTCCACTTCAGACAAAAACATTGCAGCAGTCTGCGATATCTGCTGTTCGTCCTGTCTGTCAGCAACGCAAAGCTTAAATTGTAGGTTTACACAAAGTCCTTGTGGCAGCTCCACACAAACACACACCTGTGCACAGAACATCTAAGCCAGATGGAGCCATATTCGGAGCAGCCAATCAGAAGATGACAAGCAGGTGGCATATCTGGTTTCCCTGCTAAGCACTAAGCTGTGTATGAGTCACTGGGGGACAATATTTCTTGAAGATTTTGTTAATAAATCTGTAATGAGTCCTGTCCTTTGCTCCTCGCTGCGCTTTACGGCTCCCACATATAATATTTTTTGTTAAATCAAATTTGAAAAGGTGCAGCTCTGGGGATCACCTCTGAGACACACATAAAACTGCAGTAACATGATGCCAAGTGTCTTGCAACAAAAGAAATGTATTACAATTACACTTTTTTTAGCAGAAGTAGAGTTTCAGCGCTGGTGGTCGCGCCAGCAAGTCATATCAAGTTAATAACAGAGATGGCTGACATATTTCCAAAGCAAATGTACTTGAATCTTTTATACATTTCAATATTTCATTTCTATAATGTACAATATTTATTATTAAGTGTTACAAGTGAAATTAAATTATGATAATTGACCAAAATAGTCAACAGAAAAATGTCTAACTCATCATTGTACATTTTACTCATCCACATCATGTGATTTTTACTTTTCAAAAATGTGCCAACAGCATTAATCAATGTTAAAATCTGCCTACGTGGCCAAACATGACATATGCAATGGCATTTCACTTTTCTTATTGGTCCTCAAAACAATATTATTAGTCTGCAATGGTCTAACTGCACGCAGAGCTGCACTTACCGACAACAACACTTGACACGTGAAACACTTTTTTCTATAGTATTATAGAATTACAGTGCATACTCTTATCCTCTCCACCATTTATTCACAAGAGGACACTTTCCCACCATGCACCTATTCAGCATCACTTCCACTTGAGTGCTAATGTTTGAATGGTCACAGAGGTACTATATACGTCTATGTATGCCTTTGCCACCCGCTGTGAACTGTGAGTTTTGAAGCTAAAAGCATAAACCTGTTACTGGACCAACGGTGGAGGCACTGCGCTCACAGTACGGGGTAGGGCGAGGCTAAGTGCTGTCCCATGTAGCTGTAACCTTGAGAAAAGTGTGCAGGTGAAGTAATGGGACAACCTGCTAAATGGCACAATCTCATACTGCATAAAAGACGAAATCACGGCAAAGAGGATTATGTGAGTTTTAACATTGAAGGACAAAGATTCTTTTTAGCTCAAAGAAAATGACAGTCATTGAGTTGATGACCTAAAATAAAACGCAGTGAGTAACGTTCTCGTATATGTATGAAGCCGTGAGTAATGCTTTGTACCACGTCTTAAAGTCATCGAGGTTTAGATGTATATACGTGGATGACTATGTAAGGTCATTACAGCACAGTCACTGACGTTTTTTTCTCCACGTAGCCTTATGAATATTCTTGCCAAAATCCTTACCGCCTTATAGAATATCCCAATATCGTCCACCTCTGTGTATTATTAAGTGAAATGTTAAAATAAGTGTATAATAATAATATGTGTGTTGAATCTGAGCGGCGCATTTTACTTTGTTCCTCTAATTTATTGAAAATTTATTGAAAACTCACTCGAGCACGTCTCTGTTGAACGGCTTCTTGCTGTTTCCCAGGAATTCTCCGATCATCTGCCGACTCAGACCCTTCCTCTGCAGCAGGAAGTGGGCCACGCCGATGGGAGTGTCCGGGATGAAGCCTCTGGAAATCAGGAACTGCAGGCCTTTGTCCGGGTTTCTATGGGAGCAGAGGGAAAAAAAATTAGAAGTGACTTTAAAAAAACAAAACACTAAACTTTGTCGTGCCACTCATGAATAAACTGAGGTTTAATCCAAGAGACACACAAAGGTTAATTAAATAATCTTATTCATCCCTACACTGGGTTACAACATCCATTAGCAATCACATGTCCTGCTGCAATCTACTTAAAGAACAAATGACACAGCATGCATTTCTAAACAGTGCGTTTTAAACGGTTATAGTTTCCGTGTTTATGGGCAGTTTTATTTGTCTCTTTTTAACAACATCTTAAAACTAACATTGCACAAATATAATCAGCAGGGCGATGATTTTAATAGTCGACTAGTCAGAAGTTATTTTTAGCTGGCTAGTCAAACCATTATTGCTATTGTACACTGAGGATTTTTGAATATATTTTTAACAAAATAAAGGTTGAAAAAGGTGACTGAAGGCTTCTAGAGAATATTTATGAATAAAGAGTATTATTCATGCAGAGAGTGGAGGGTATTATGCCCCTTGTTCTTGCGATATGATTGGCTTTTCTGTCCTTCATGTGAGAACCGACTGGGGGAAGCGAGCGTTCTCTTATGCTGCTCTCACAGCTTGGAACTCCCTCCAGGTGGATTTGAGGCTGAGGGAGCTGCACTTAGAGGGTTCTATTCAATAACAAAAAAACAAAACAAAACAAAAAAAACAGTCAGGGGAATCTTTCAAAAAAATTGCCATTGCTGTTAAATGTTGTTTTTTGTTTTATTTTTCTTTAAAAAAAAATCTTAAATATTTTGTAATTTGTATGCTGTTATAGTTTTACTTTGGCCCAGGATACCCTTGACAAAGAGGTCTCAAGCCTACTGGGATCATTCTCAGCTGGTTAAAAGAAATTGTTTATTCTTTTTGACATTTTGTAATAATAATAATATGCCACTGTCTTGCTATTTTTGTATATGCTGTATTGTAAACTAGTCACAAGAAGTTGATTAATGGTTGCAGACCTATGCAGTTTAAATTTTAACATAAGCATTTCACTGCCATGAAAGTTTGCGGTTTTCATTTCCTCTCAGATTTGTTAAGTTGTTCAGTGAGGAACCAGTCGAACAAGGGTCATATAAATTAAAAATGTGTCTAGGAGCTTCAAGGTCCTTCCACACCACTGCTTTTTCGAATATTGTCTCAGCGTCTCATTGCCTTTTAAGAATTACTTTTATAAACAAATACTTCACACCAGTGCCTTCTACACTCAAGCAAGTTTTCATCCCAGTGCATTCGGATACCTCTATTGACTATTTATAACCCCTATTAGGCACAAAAGAGAGACGCTCCAGGGACATACTCCATTACTGCCTCAAACTTTTGCTCTGTGCAGCTCTTAAAACCTTTATGTAACAGGGCAGTTTGTGTGTTCCCTCTAATGGGCTTACTAAAGGGACGAGCTGGACACAGTGTAGAGATAGAGAGAGAGAGGACAGTGTGGTGTCCAGGGCAGGACAGAGGCTTGGAATAGCACCAAACAAAGCAGATGTTTGGAAACAGAAATATGGGAACATGAGGGAGTCAAGGAGCAGCTGCCAAAGCAATATGGCTAAATCTCATTTCATTAAAAGGCAATGGGAGCTGCATTACACATGGCAATGTTCTACAGTATATTACCTTCTCACAAGAGGTGTTTAAAAGAATATATTTTAACTCAAACATAGAATAGTATAAAGCAATCTATGGTTTTAATTTCAAGATATAGCTCGAGCTTGTTCTAAAGCATAACTTAAGAATGATCAATGTCCCATTAAAAGAATATATTTTAACTCAAACACAGACTAGTATAAAGCAATCTATAGTTTTAATTCCAAGACATAGCTCAAGTAAGAAATCAGTCTAGTTTTTTTGTAACATTTATTTTTAGAAGTTATGTAAGTTATGTAAAAAACCCCGAAGATATTAATCCAATAGACAAATGTCTAGTCTAATCCAGGTCAGGATATTGTCATCATTTCAAGATGGTACAAAATTAGTACATATCACCTAATTGGTCAAAAATATAGATTTGATATTCTTCTTTGTGAGATAATTGCCTGTGCCATCACACAAGGCTCCATTCTGCTCCCACCTCTATTTCGTGTCGTCCATAAATATGACCCTCCTTGATATCCACTTTACTATCTATTGGTTTTATTGCTAATGCACAGATGTTGGGATGCTCTGCCTGCTTTGTAGTTTATGGCCTATACAAGTGTTCCACTGTCTGCACTTCAGCTCATGCAGATGCAAACGTTTGGGGTTCATTACTAACCATTGCTAGATTGATGTACGTTCGGCAAGCACGTTGGTACTTTAACTATAAATATCTCAAAAACCTCAAAATATAGTTATTGTATGCTACAGACCTGCACTTACATTTTATTGTATTGACTCCTCCAAAAGAAATTCTCGTTTCTCCTTATTTTTTTGAGTCTTCTGTTCAATGACAAGTCTATTATTGAAAAGCAGACTTTCTTTGCCTTTTACTAGACATAATTACTGTGTTTCACTGCTAAATCGGTGATTATCTCAGTAATCAAAGGTTTGCTGTCAAGATAAGAATTGTAATTAATTCCAAGTGCCCAGTTACTAATATGTAATAAAATGTAAATTATAATCACCACAGCGGAAATGATTTGAAATTAAAATTATTAAATAAAAACATGTTTAACCATGAACAATGTGCATTTTGCAGCTGTAATTATGAAATTAATTATGAATTACTTTTGTGACTTTGAGATTATACAAATTTAGTATAATTTACATATACTAAGTACATGAATGTTTCCTTTACACTGTAGTTTCTGCCAAACCAAGTCACTGCATATACATGACTTTGTTCGAACAACCAGAAAATATCCCACTTTTAGCCTAAAGCGTAGAGGCCTGTTTAAGATGCACAGACGACAGCAGCTCAGGTATTAGGGGGAGGATATGAACTGGTGGAACTAATAAGCCTCCAGCTTTATTGCCCCACCTCCTGCGCATATATTTCTGCTCTCCTTCCTCGTACTATCTCACACTTCCTCTTTTAAGCCAATTCATTAAATCTGAGTTTATCTATAAAGGTGTTTGATTAGAGAGGATGGGGAGTGGGATTGCTGATAGACAGAAATGTTCACTATTGAATCTAGCATTTTAAATAGGCCATGTATCCTTAAAGTTAAACGTTATCTTTACTACGCAAGTTATTACTAAAGGGATTTAACAAAAACTAATCATTCACTCATAGACCATTTGGGAGAAGACAAGTCTTGGTAATAGTTTTAAGTTGCAGCAGAGCTGGATCAACTGCATAATCATACATACAAAGTACATTATTTCCAGTGTTGCACTGCAATATTGAGCCTTTGACTAATCAATATCAATCAAGTTGTGCATCTATTTTAGATGCACAACTTGATATAACAATGATACAATGATATGCAATGTTCTGCTGCAATAAGATTGAGGAATATTTTTTCTTACAAAACAGTTCTAATTTATCCACTGCAGCAAATATAGTTCATATGGAGAATAGACTCTAACTATTGTAATCGGCAATAAAATATGCAAATTGTTCTAAAGCATAAATTAAGAGTTGTTAATGTGCCATTATTCTTAAAAACGTTATAGTAAAGCTATAATGATTTTACAACATGTTTGTAATTCATATGAGTGTAATTAATTTCTGCTATGCATCTATTCAAACAAAATTAGTTGGAACTTAAATATTTCTACTCTTTAAATCATTGAGACAAGGAGGTATACCATGACCACAGCTTTTAGCATGAATTAAGACAGGCCTTAAAAAGCTAGCATGTCAGTGGTAATTTACATAGTGTAATTCTATTACTGCATCTGATTGCATCTTCTATCTCTCTTATTGATTTTCTGCACTGACATCTCTTTCTGGGAAAACAGAAGGCACCTCAGACGATCAGGGAGCTGGGCCTGATACTGTTTGTTCTGTGAGCTCAATGGGGAGCTGAAAAGAAAAACGGTTTGGCTTGCAGCATGAGCCCAGAGGCATCCCATCAAACTTCAAGTACGACCCCAGAGAGGTGTCCGCGTGAGTACAGAAACCAACTACACTTCTGCTGATGTCCTGCCACACTGCTGAAGATATGAGAGAAGTAAAACTATTCTGCTGCAAAGTCAAGGCGCAGTGGTTAAGGCCTATGGAGTATACAGGCCTTATATATATACACGGAGATGAAAAGAACATTTAAGACTTTAAGTGAGATCTAAAACGCTTAAATAAATACAGGACTGTGATTGTCAAGTATGTTTGTTATAGGCCAGGGCCAGTGAGTTTTTAATCATTTTGTACTATATTGAGAAACCAACAACAAACTTAATTAAACCAATTTAACTTTAGAGCTACAAGCTTTGGCAAAATTAAAACATCTACAAACTCCTGAACAAGGGGACCTACACTTCACATACTCTAAGTGCTCTAAGTTTTTTTTTTTTTTATATTAAGTCTTTCTTTCCTTCTTTCTTTCCTTCTTTCTGGAGGAGGCAAACCACAACGCTGAGGTGGAAACAATCACGGTGCCTTAACCACTACACCACCGGACCCAGTACACTTTTGCTTTGTCCTAATTGTGTGTATTAATTCACGCACATTTCTTATCAACTCTGGTTCACCCCTGGTCTCATCTGTTAAAATAAGTCACAGCTAACAGTTTATTTGCATGTTGAAAGTGTTAATTGAAACTGCGCTATTGGGAATATAGATTATGGTTTTGAACTGTCTATTATAATGTAGTGAAAACCAGGGATGGGAGCTGAAAAATAGCTGCAAGCTTTGTTTTATGTCCATGTTTAACCACATTGTCCCTGCAAAAAGAAAAACATAACACTCACACATTGAACAGGTTGAGCCCGATGCGGTACAGGCGCTTCCTCATGACGTCGGTGGACAGCGTGGGCGACTTGCAGCTGGCCGGGTTCTCACAGTGGTACCGGGGCAGGCTCAGGATCATGGCCTGCAGCGCCTCTTTCGACGAAGCCTCCGACGTGGATCGCGCCTCTGTGGACGTGCTACTACTGCTCATCTGTTCTGAACTGTTATCAGCCATCTCCGAGCTACACCTCTTTACCTCCAGCGTCTCTACCGCCGGACAGTGTCCCGGCGCTGGCTGGTGGTGTGTAGTTGTAGCAGGAGGGGGTTGTGGGGACTGTACAGGAGGCGGTGGTGGTGGGGCAGGGATTACAAGGTCCTCTGCTGGGGGGATTTTATCTAAAGGTGTCAGAGGTGGTTGTTCCAGCTCTTCTTCGCTGGGAGGTGGAGCTGGGAACTCCACATCTTGTTCGCCAATATCGGCTATCTCCGTTTCCGGGGGAGGGGGTGGAGGTTCTTGGGGCGGGGGCGGGGGGACAGTTGTTTTAGCGGGGACTTCGGGTGGAGGAGGAGGAGGAGGCGGTTGTTCTTGAGGCGTGGAAGGTGGCATGGCTGTTGAAGTAGCTTGTTGTTGTGTGCAGCTGGTGAGGTTTACCGAAGCGGATGTCTCCACCACGGATGACGAAACTGTGATATTCTGGTTATCTATTTGAACAGTCACGTCTCTTATGGCCATCATCAGCTTGCTGGCGCTTCTCGACAGTTCACTTGGATCGGTAGGACCTTGCGACTCGCCACCACCTTCTCCTCCGCCAGTTCCATCCGACGTAAATTGATAGCCACCTCCTTCCTGCAAAGAGCACATTGTCTTGAGACTCCAGTTGCTCAGAGCGTCATCTATAGACTTGGCCAGCGACTGGACTTGCTCTGTAAAGGAATCCTCCAGGTCGGTTAAGGTGCCTCCCACAGTGGCGGGCAGCGAGGGGGAGCGCACAAGGGGGATGCCCGCCAGGTTGCAGCCTTCAGCCAGGGCTCGTTCAGCGGAGAAGCCTTCGGTGTTGGGGACTCGGACTTTGCGCATGGAGATCCGTCTGGGCAGTCGACTCTCCAGGAGGGAGTTGCGGATCTTCTCGAAGTTCTTGCTGAGCTGGTACTGGCGGAAGGCGGTCTGGATCTTGCAGGCGGCGCGGCGTGAGATGAAGTGCCCGCCGTACTTCTGCTCTAACATTTCGATCTAGAAGAGAAAGAAAACTGTTAATTAATTTTACCATATACATATAAATACTGTATCATTGACAAGCTGCCATTGAGAATGACGAGCTGTACCAATAAAGGTCAAATGACTGAACTGAAATGTTGTGAGCAGTGGTGAGGTTTAGTGAGATGATTGTTGGCTATGAAAGGAGGTAATGACGGAGCTGAAATGATCAAAATGGTTATAGTCTCCCAAGTTTTGAAAAACAGGACATTTACGTCTTGATTTTCAAAACAGTGTCCAAAAGACTACCTTTAAAACCTTTTCTCCAACAGGACATTTCATTTTTTTAATCGCCAAAGAAATGTCTACATTGCGAAAAGACATTAATCCTAGCCACAAGAGGAACTTAATGTTAGTTTTCAAAACATTATTATTTGTAGAGAACACATTGTAAACAAAATAATTAAAGCATCTGAACAGAACATGGAAAGGTACATAAAAATCACAATACAAACAAACATACAATACATAAATAATAATTATGAAATTTAGTTTTTTAGTTTTCTAAAAAAAGTTTAAAAAAAGAGAGGCATATTGTGATAAAAACAAAAATACAACGCACTATATTATATTAAATGTTGCTGTATGAGAATGGATGTCAGGACAAAATAAGAATTAAAGTAATTAGTACTCCAGGTTGATAGTAAATAAAAAATAATTAGTATATAAAAATAAATTAAGGCGAGACAGACAAACCAATTGTATTTATTTTTTGGTCAGTTTACTCTCTCAATATATCAGCTTCATGAAGAAACAACAAACTTGTCTAATCTGTTCTTTAAAAAATGTTATTATTCTATTTAATCCACTTCATTCATAGATTTCTACGGGACAATGTGAATTTTCTTTCCTCGGGATATAAAGGTCACCACTTAAAGAAGATCCCACACACACCAAATTTAACAATGATGATGATGATGATGATTTTTATATATAGAGCGCTTTTCCACCTAACAGGCACTCAAAACGCTTTATAAACAATCTTGGACTCTGGATTTTGACAAAACATAGAAAAGGATTTTTTTTTAATCAAATTCTAATTTAGGACAATTTTTAGTCCAATCTATATACTAAGAGATGTCAGTATATACTAATATGTGTATAAAAATTAACCAATACATTTAAACCTGGTTCTGTCCATTTTTCACTTTTATATGCCCCAAATATGTGGGTTTTTTTGGCAATTTTTACACATAAAATGCCTTATTTCTACATGAAAACATGACATGATGAAAAACTTGTAATATATTTTTTTCTTACATTTATGTAAACTGCAGGAAAAGTTTAAATTGATATCTTTAAATGTAAGATTTTTTCCAATTCACCTGTAGTCTCTCACTTTAAGAAATACTTTGTTTGGAAAGACCAAGCCTGGGGTGCACTGAACTCTATAAAAACTGCTGAGTCATAACATTTTGAAAACTGTTCATTTCTTCAAATACAACCCATTATCGCAGCATATCCCGTAGAGGCGCTCTCCTCACAAATCAAAATTGTCTAAATGTGGAAAAAAAGCTATTAATCTTTCTTGTGAAAAATTGCCCAAATGCTGTGGGAAATAGATAGAGATGTAATATAGCCACGTTCATCTGGCAGCGTCTCAAACACGAGGATGAAACCTCTTTGAGTTTCCCAGAACAATCAGGTTGTGGAAGAGCCCTTATCTCCTCCATACACTGCTCCACTCATTTGAAATCCCTTTTATTGAAGTTCAATCAAAGAATGTACCCCTCTCTGTGATCTAATTTATTATAAGCCGAATGTCTTTTTACATATTGTATATACAAAAAAAGACAAATTGTGTTTTTACCGTAAGAAGATGCAATTATCTGAGATTTAATTTTAGAATATTGATACCCCGGCTATTCTTTCCCGTAATATTTTATGTTTCGGTCTTTCTTTAGAAATAGGTAATCCAAGCCACGGGGGTCCAAAGTCAGTGTAGTTTGTGCCAAGCATGGATTAATGGAGAGGAAGGAAACAGGAAGGACTTATGACGTAATGCCAATGCCAATTAACATGCAAAACACAAGACATACCATTACAAGTGGCAAATATATGCACTAAATCGAATTTGCACGAAATCTAGCGTCTTATGAACAACAATTTAAGCATACATTGAAATCTGTATTCTGTTTTTAGTCAGTGTGAAGGTCAGTTAAACAAGGGGCACACACATCTCGCTGCAAAGAGCTGATTGGTTATAATGCCTCGAGGCTTTGCAATTTGTGGTAAGTGGTAAGTTCAAGTCGACACTGCCTCCCTCATTGTCATTGGAGATACGCAATCACATACAAAGCTCTTTAGAATAGACCAATGACACTGGAAATCCATCTTATCTAAAGCATTTACATTTCACTGCAGTGCCACTGTGAGCCAAGTGGGACGAAGTGAGAATATTAAGGTGCTCTCTGAATAGGACGCACTACTGTTTGATAGGGACATCTCAGTGGATCCTGTCGCCATCCGCTCTAGAGCGCTCACCCTGAATATCTATCACCTGTCTCTTCAATGCTGCAAAAAAATGGCTTGACTTATGACATTAACTTTTAAAGAAGGCCCCGGAGGTTATGTAAGATTAACCTCAGTATTTATTAAGGTGTTCCTTCTCCAAACGTCTTTCAGGGACTTGAGCAGCAGGTGACCTTTAGTGGAAAAAGTCAACAACACACTGGATTTGACAACTGTTTATAACCTTAGCCAAACAGGTTTTTGCTTTGTCGGGAAGGGTCATGAAAAGCCAAGATAAATGTATTACTATTAATAAACATGGCCTTTTTGGTTCAATGCACTAAGAAAATATACCTGAAATTATGACTAACCAAATTTATTCTTCTACCAATGTAAAAAATATACGTATTTATTCATTTACTTAATTAAAATGACAAGACATTCCTAGTAAATATTCCATAGTTAACAAAAAAGGCAACTTTTCATTTGTAGTCCTAATCATTAGCTGCTATTTCAGTGGTTCCAACCTTTCTCTCCCAGTGACCCATATTTTACTCTTTTATGTTGGTTAGCGACCCAGTCATCCTTCTCCTACCTAGGAAGATACTGGCTTTGAAGAAAAAATATATTTGTTTTCTGGTTAATAAAGAATTCTTAAAATAATTAAGAAGTTAATATAGCAATAATGATTATAAAATACTTTATATAAGCAATTAAAATCCAATTCCATAATTAGAATTGACAAAATCTAGTTCTGACCTCTTTTCTAAAAATTTCTGGGGACCCCCTAAGAATCTTTTTGGACCTGCTTTGGGTCCCGACCCCCAGGTTGGGAGTGACTGTGCTATTTTATACTTTCAGTTCAGCCAAATACATTGGATCAGAACCTGTCTCATTTTCTAACCTTTTGATAGTTAAATCAACAGTTTTGGGAACCCCTCCTAGACAAGCTTATTACCTTCATGAGGTCTGTTCTGCTACTGCCAATAGTTGTACTGAGTAAACCAAATAAATACAGTGATCCCTCGCTGTATCGCGTTTCATCTTTCACGGCTTCGCTGCTTCACGGATTTTTTTTACAGTGCGGATATTTTTACAGGTGTCCACTGAACTTCAGCGCACGCATTGTAGAGCAAACGAGTGACCCTTTGATGAGTCGTTCATTGCAGTTCTGAAAAATACTATACCTGCATGATAGATAAGCAGAAGACAAGAGAGGATTTGAGAATTTGATTTGACTGAGTTGGGGCAAAAGGATAGTAAGGCACTTGCCACACACTTACACTTATTCTATACTTTACAAAGATGTTTGGGTCTAGAACTGCATCCTGTATCCCAGATTTCCGATGGCCATGATTAACAGGCAGATAATTTAATCACATACAGTATACGCATGATCTGTTCATGTGAAACAAACAGTGCAGTTCATAAGTAAAAAACAAAACAAAACAACAACAACAAACAATATATAAGACTAAGAGATATGGAGCAATTTCAGAATCAATGAGCGAGGCTCTAACCTTGTAAATCTGAGGAGGCAAAATTATTTACAGATTTGAATCTGATTGATACAAGAGTGTGTGAGAGAAGATGCATTTTAGAGACACATGATACAAATTAGTGGTTGTGATTGGAACATCCCATATAAGGACAGCGCTTCTTATCCCAGACCCTTTTGCACATAAACAGAAAGTACGATGGACTGACTCGCCAGGCAAGTAAAGCAGTAGTGAAAGCATAGTAAAAAAAAACTAAAAATCAAGTCAGACTGTGGTGGGTAAAAGCAAAAAGGCAGGTGAGTGAGGAAAATGTCCTGGCCAGAAATGGTGCAAGTGATTCTCTGTTATCCGTCTGTCAGTGGTGCCTGTGATCACTTCACTAAAGGCTGATGGAGAGAGATTACTCAGGGAGAGCCGCCATGACACCTCTCCTCTATCAAGGTTTCCAAATCGATTGTGATGGACAAACCAGCACTGCAGTGACCCCATGTTCCTCTCCCTGTGAGGCACTGGACAAACCTCAGCTGATGGAAACAAAGGAAATGTGTAACGGAGGGCAGACTGACAGATAGGAAAGAAAGAATAATAAATGAAGAATGTTGAATGTAAATATTTCATGTGGCTAGACATTCAAAAAAAGATTTATATTCACAGTATTAAGATTCTAATCTGAACTGATGCCTCGCACAGTCAAACAGTTTGAAATATAAGTATAAGATGTACAATCCTTAATACTATTAATGAGTCTTTGATTGGCTATAGATAACTTTTTAAAAAAGTTACTAAACTAACTGCCACCCCCAAAACACACTGTCTATGTTGTAGGTTTCGGTTATGAATATAAACAACTACATTTGTCTTGTCACCCCTAATGAGTCGTTTGTGGGTTTCAACTTCTAAATGTGCCCATTATCCCATCTCAGAGGGTGCAAAAACTGAGGGCTAAAATGCAAATCTGCAATTATTAGTTTTCATATGTGCTGTGTTCAGAGCACAGAAAAATCAGCATGATTAATGAGATGATTATATAAGAGCAAAACTGGGACACAACTAATGCTGACTGGATTACAAAATGAAGACGATAAGGCTTGACGTCACTGCAAGATTTTAACTGTTGCATCTGAGCTCATGATTCCATTTGTAGATCAGAGCTTGAGCATGTTTTAAGGAACAGTCCAGTATCAGTCAATTATTACATGTATTACTGTTTGCTTTGTATTCATTATTCTGATGATAATAGTTTAAAAATATATTTATGTCTGATACACAAATTGGATTTTGTGTGATATATAGCTATACTCTATGACACACATGGATTATTATTTTATATTTCGGGTATTTTAAATTGCAGTATTAGAGCTTAATGTTACAAGATAGACAAATTAAATAGGCTCACACAGTTTAGCAGTAATTATGCCTCTGCAGCAATCATTAAAGCTGGTCTTTTTCATTAGCAATCACTTTATCATGTGTCTGAAACAATGGTTTGCAGACACCGAGGACTTACCCCTGTAGCCTTTCCCTTAATGACTTTCCGTAAATTTGCTAATGAAGTTTGAATAGGTAAGGCTTTGCAATGTGAGTTCATGCCGCTGTGGCGAGGGATAGTTATATAGAGACAAAGCTTTAAGTGGAAACGTAATGCAAATTTGAAAGTTTTATCACTAAAATCCCGAGTTAGTGACTTCAGGTTGCTAAGACATTACCATCTGTGAAACATTGAAAATATGTTTACAGCTTGCAAAATGTGTTGATTTTCTTATGGCTTATAATGAAAACTGACAAAATGTGTGATGTTTGCCTTCACACATTGTAATTTATTTAGCCACAAAATAGGTAGATTTGGTTGTATAATGCAGAATTACAGCATTGCATCAGGATAAGCTTCTGACACATGGAATAATGACTGTATATGTATATGTTATTTGTGATAAGAGTTGTACTTTTGAATTCTCCAATAAAAACACATTTAAGTATACATGTTTTAAGGAATATTGTATTGAAAACTGCATGCACTAATTAATAAAATCATTTTGTTGATTGATGACAATAAAAATATTATATGCGCCTTTGTTATCATTATCCATACAAAAAAAGTAGTCAACTGGATGAACTTTTTGTGAAATGTCTTGGTCCAAATGACAACTAATTCAAATCTTTATTACGTTCTTTGAATATCTCACACAGAATAATCTTATCTCTGCCTTGTTCGAATGCACTGAATAATACGGATCACGAAGGTTAAGTAGGAGGCTTGGAGGAAGTTAACGTTTAAGTCAATGGCTCCTCCACAGCAAATCAAGGTGCCAGTGTGCAAATCCAATTACTCTGACATTGATCTTTGGTAGCACCTCCCCCACCGCAATGACAGCTGATCAATCGCACTGATCAACTATCCCAAGGCCGTCGACAGCCACATAGAGGAGTTAGCTTTTCCGATCATAGATTAGGAGACTGGAAATAGCAACGGAGGAGTATTAGAACCTGTGGACTCAGATAGGAAGATGATGAATTAGGACATGAAGTCAAAACTTGAGAAAAATGAAAGGGGAGAGAAGAGGGGAAGAAAGTGAAAAGATACAATCTCAGCAAAATATGTCCTCAATTTCTTGGTGGGGAGATTCTTGTTCAGCGTATTGCTTTAGTACGCTATTCTATTATTAAGTTTAACCAAATGTAACTGTGTGTAATGAGGACAGGCAGAAGCTGGGCTGCCTTACCTGACAGTGGGTCCATGGAGGAGAGGAGGGTGATGGTTAGAAGAATAACAATGAAAATGTAATAGCGGGTGGATCTTGATGGGATGTGAGTTATTATGAGATGGCGTATGAAGACCTGGTGAACAGCAAAGGGACAGAAAACAAGACAATGCACATTACGTAGTCAGACACACATTAAACCGCCTTTACTATTGACTACAACTCATGTTTGCATAACGTTTGACAACACAACAAACAGACAACTGCATCTCTGTATATGACATAAATATATATATCACCGAAAAACTAAAATTTAAGCTACTTCTTAGAGAAAAAATTATGTTGCCAATATTGAGAAATTCTTCATGCACAATGGGAAATGTGAATATATGCAATGTATTAATACTGCTATGGAAATGTGGATGGGACTTTATGGTGATTATGATAATGATTATGCTTAGGAAGCATATGTTATTTTAAAAAATACATCCTAAACATACACATATTTCCATTGATTCCCTCCCCAATATAAACTCAATCACAAGTCTATCAAACGACAAACTGTTCACTACTAACACACACATCCACACCCCTCAAACCACTCGACACCGACACCCTACCTGCTTATTTTTGAGGTCAAGAGAGAGCTCATAGTCGGACGTTTTGGGATGCGATCCGGCCCCGTTTCGCTGTACCCTGAGAGGCGACGCCGTGTGGTGCAGACTGGCTCTCCTCCCTGCCATTCCCCCTTTTGCTCCACTCCCTTCATCCTCATCCTCCTCTTCAGGAGGTTTGGATTCCTCTTGCTTCGTCTTCACCTCTGCAACTTCTTCCACTACTTCTTCTGTTTTCTTCTCCTCTTCGGTAGGCGTGGGCTCCTGCGGTGGTTCTTGTGGCAGTTCCTGTGGTGGTTCTATTGGGCTTGGGATCTGAACGTGTGGAGCAGACTCTGGCTCTGGTTCTGGTTCAGATTCAGACTCGGGCTCGGGGGTAGGAGGGGGTGTCGGGTGTGGTTCTGGAGGTGGTTTTGGTTCTTCTTGGGCTTGCGGTTGGATCTCTGGTTTGCTCTGCGTCACTGGTGGAGGCAGTTTTTCTTCTTGTGGTGGGACTTCTGGTTGGGGAGGTTCTGGTTGGGGCTGTGCCTGGATCTCAATCTTCTCCCCCTCGCCTTCACCTCCCTGCCCCTCCTCCTCCCCACCAGAGGGCGCTGGAGGTTGGTCATCGCTGCAGAAAGGAGGAGAAAACTCAGAGTCAGGGTGCTGCTGCATCCGTGGTGAGCTCTGACCTCGTCTTGACGCTGTCTGGGTTTACCTGTGTTTGTGTGTGACCTCACTCGTTCTGCCCTTGTACCTGCCCTGTGCTATCGCTAAGCTAAATACCATAAACCACGAAACCATTGTGTATGACAGAAGCTTGATACAAACATAATACTCATCAAAATAAGAAGTGACAATATTTAGAACAGACATCCGACACACACACATAAGGACTGACATGCAATCTGTGGGTGTATAGTTAGTTGCTGTTCATTGTAACATTGCAAACACAACAACAAATAAATTATAGTTTCCCTATGATAATGAAATAATTAAATGTCACTTATCATAGAGTTGCTTCCCATGTTAATGTGTGTTCTTTGAACCAGCTTCCTCCCATCAATAATGTGAGTTGGAAGAATGATAAAGTTATTCATATATGACCTGTGTAAAAATGTCTTCAAGCATCTTTGGATGGGCGATATGCTAAAAAAATATATCATGATTTTCTAACCAGAACATGAATTTGATTTTACCCTGATTGATGTACACTTTGTATTTTTCTACTGCATATCAGACGTAAATGAAGTCATCTGCTCATTTTGAAAGTTCACACTTTACTGTTATTGGTTAAAGCCAATGGTCACTTACAGAGTCTGAACAATAGAAGAAGTGGGTGGGAAAAAGTGTCTGTGTTTGAACAGACAACTGCATTAAACAGAGAAATAGTGACCCACAATATGATGATTTCACAAAATAACATACCGTCGCAGGGATGAGCTCACAATTCGATTATTTTACCACCATACCGCCCAGCCCAAGCTGTAGGGGCTCTCAGCTTCTGCTCTCTTCTGCAGCGTTCAAACTTTTTAGAAATACATTTATAAAGAAGAAAGTGCCACAGCAGCAAGACAAACATTTCACACTCATTGATTTATAGTTGTCTACTGTATTACAAATTGCCACTGTAGGTGAAATGATAAATGATCATTTTGCTAAGCCTAGAACCTGGACTGTGTGGAGTTTGAACAATCGTAACAAACTACAGAAAAGCAATTACACTGGAGCTAACGCTATTAAGAGACAAAAGTGAACAGCAGACTGGCATTTTTGAGCAACATCTTGCCAAATGAAAAGCATAGTTTTCAGCTAATGCCCATAAAGCCCAAATAGGACACTTTGAAGTAAAAAGTTAGCGCTGGAAAAACTTTGCCATCTCCATAAATATGTTTATTGAATTACTCCACATACACATACAGTACATCAGAAGAAGCTTGCCTAAACCCTGCATCTGCTATGCCTTCCTGCACACTGGTCTCATATTCATTTCACTTGACAGAGCACACGCTGGGAGAAAGTATCTTAACAACCGCTTCTTTTAAAAATAGAGCCTCTATGAGTGATGAATAATAAATAGAGAAATAGACTGATGCCTCTACCCTCAACTCCAGGTGAGGCTTTCTCGCACGAAAATAGATATGGCTGGAAAAACAAGTTCCTTTGGAGGGAGAGCCGTCTGTGTCGTACCACGGTGCTATTGTTCTGACTCCAAATGTAGACTCCCTTTCTTATTTTTTGCATTGCGCCCGATAAACTGACAGCCAATAATCTATAGGAGGCGCTGGCTCTAAGTGTGATAAAGTGAAAAAGTTCCAGTCGCGGTGCTCAGAGGAGATTATTCATGAGGTGGCACATGCTGTCACTGATAGCATACTGTAATACGTCTCTCTGTCCTGCATGTGTGAATCAGCTCCAGACCTATTGTAAACAACTCTCCTTTGATCCCACCTGGAAGTCTCACTGGCGCTTCATCCCCATTGCACACATCCATTTCATCAGACGCCCTGTAATTTGCAGTGTGGCCGTATCTCTCTCTCTCACGCACACAAAGATGTCAACTGCCTAACACGCATGATTTAACTGTGGGTAAGTCCTGGTTTAGTTCTTGTTAACTATTTTGTTAATATTCTCTGCCACACAAATGTACAAATACCTCTCACATGCTGCCTGAAAATGCTCCCGAGGAGATTGAGTCATTTTGATTTTGTATCTCATAATTAGAGGGCGGAAATGTATCGAAAAATTAATAATATTGCTATCTGCTGTTCTGGAGATATGTATAATATGGTTTAAACGATTAAAATGAGCTCAGAAAGAGACAGAAATGTAGTGTAAAGTTATATTTCAGCACTTTTGTGGTCATTTTAATGAAACATTCACGTTTTGTGCCATACTTTAACCTAAACCAAGGTATTTACAGGCACATTTTTGCTCATGATGCAATGTTAAAATATTATTTGCATATCATTATGGAGATCATGAAAATAAATAGATAGAGATATTCATTTTTGTCAATATCGCCCACCTCTACTCATAATATTGTGATATATATGATAACTTTAATTGTGGTTTTATGTTTTGCTTCTCTAGTATATATATATATATATATTTTCGTGTGTATGTGTTTCCATAAAGCACGATTAGTCCTGGGTTAGTCCTGGCATAATTCAGTTTGAGTCTGTTCCACCTCCACAGCCTGACAGCCATCCTGCTGCAGCTCAGGAGATTGAGCCATTCTGGGTGTTAAACTGACTGTCAACCAGGAGACACATTTTGGATGCGCCTCTCATTTCTCTATACGTCAATGTCTGAGACGGATGGCTTTCAACAGGCCTCATTCAGTATTACATAACATACATTTAGCTCCAAACAGAAGAGTCATTGTTCAATTTCAGTGGTTCTCAAACTGTGCAAGCAACTTTTTGATGATAATTAGTTAGAATCATATCGTGATTTTGTGAAATTTAGTTGTAGTTTAGTTTAATGGTGGAAAGTAACAAAGTAGAAAAGTACATATATTTGTTCTTTACTTAAGTAATTATTACAAGGATACATTTTACTATCACTTTCCTACATTTGAGAGCAGATATCATGCTTTTCATGGTTTGAGTGGTTATTATTTTTAGCATGTTCATAGTGATATTCTGTGTGAAGGTTTTGAGTTCAAGCCCCAGCTTTGAGCAAACAAATATATACAAAAAAAAAAGAATTGCAAGAGATAAACACAAGTCTTTATCAAAATCACCACATTTTAACGCTTTGACAAATCAATATGAAATACTGTTGAAGTACATTCTTAAAGAAGTACTTTTTACTTTTACTTAAGTATATCTTGTAAGTGCTACTTTTGCTTTTACTTTATTTTACTTTTTTTTTTGCATATGTACCTGTATTTTTACTTAAGTAACAAAATGTACTTCTTCCACCCTGGTTGACGACCTACATTTAATAACTTAACTTTTTAGTCCTGGTTTAGTCCGCATTTGAACCGCACAGATATTTCCTGTTTAGGCATGATCTTGTTAATTAGTTATTTTCCTTTTAGTTCATTTAGACAACCGTACTTTGAAATGCAAATATTGTGTGAAGTGGTTCATTCCTATTCCATTCTTCAGAACCATAGCACACAGTCATCAGTGTTTAAGATAAGCCTCAAGACAAGAGTACAAAGATCCATATTAATGAGAGACTATGGATTGTCCTGTCATAGATGTACAGCCTATTATTGGACCACTGCTGTGCTGCCTTGCAGGGATGCTCCGCTCTCTGTTTGCCCTGAATACGCATTTATCCACCAAACATTCATGCACAGCAATAGTCTGCATTTACGTACAAGAACAGCTGTGGAGATTTTGTTTTTCCCGTGTTTTTGCTGACTGCTTCTGCTGACTGCTGTTTTGCACATTTATGAAAAATATATCTATAATGTAGAGGCTGGTGTCCTCCCATGCACCTGCTGTTTGGCCAAAGCAGAGACGCATAAAGCATGTGCTACATTTAATATTAGCTTTTTCCACGTGTGTGTGTGATGGGTGAATTGTACAAGTCCTGCTGCTGTTGTGTTTACCTCAGGCACCGAACATATGTTGCACTGTGAGCCGGGCGATGACATTGAACCGTGTCATCTGTGAGGGGAGATCTGAGAGTAAACCGAACGGCTAACAGTGGTAGCATTCCACTGCTGCGGTGGTGACTTTCATTAACCTTGGTGGAAGGGCTCGTGCTGCGTCATCAGCGCGTGCAGGAGGTGAGATGAAATATATTGGACCTCGTGACAAGTGAGTTCAAGGGTCGGCCCTTTGGTGGAGCGGAGCCAGAGAGCTGCTGAGGAGGGCATTACGAGCAGCACTGCATCAGCATAAGTCACCCCAAATGAGATCCCGGAAGAAGACGCTGCCTGCAGTTACAACTACAGCTAGTCTGCCATTTTAAGACTCAATTACATAAAACGGCTAAACCAGTGATTCCCAACCTGGGGGGCGTGATCCGGGGGCTCCAGAGACTGTAGGGCTCTCCACAGCTTTGTCTGGTCAGAAGGTCACGTCGTTCAGAAACATTCTTTATGCAAATTAAATAGAAAAAAGCACACTCATATGACTGGAAAATAAGCATGGTAAAAAATAACATCCCAAGTATTGATTATCTGAAATAAATTGGGGTGGGGGGGATCTATTTTCAAACAATAACCTTACTGTTTTATTTATCTGGAATTTAAAAACATGGGAGGCACCAGTATTTGATCACTCTGTCATTTGTGTTAATCCTGATCCATTTGCACTTCATCAGTTTTTCCTGGATGAATCGGTTCGTCAGGCTGAGCACAAGGGCAGACTAGAGCGTACACGTCTCTGCATAAATAAGCACGTATCCTTTGTGTAAAGGATAATGTGAGGGGTAAATGTGCTATACAAATTCATCATTGTCTCACTGAACAGGAAAAACGTGATTTACATGCGCAGATATATACGATTATAGAGGAAGGTCTTCAGATGAAATAAATCTGAGAGTAAAGTGAGAGTTTAGTAGGTTATTTGGTGACAGCAACAGTAATTTTGTTGTCTATCTTATCAAATTTATTCTGAATAAACCAGCTAGAGATTTACAGGCCAGGATCATGTGCCTGTCTGAAGCTTACCTAAATATACTAAATATAGAGAGATGTGTTGGGACAGGCACCAGAATGGCACGGTAAATGTAACTGACAGAAAAGCATGGCTTGCTAAATGTATCAAAGAAAGAACACTGAAATGTCCTTACAATTTATAGTGAATCATTCCCCATATTAACTCTAAGGTACAGTATGCAACACAAAACATCTTTTGTGAGAAAATAAGAAAAGAATACAGGGCAATTTTTTGCAAAGCACATCCAAGTTGTCCAAGTGTTGTTCCTTTTAGCATAAAATTATCATGTGACGGAATTTCTCTCCAAAAGTAACACATACTTCATACATAATGTTATAAATTGCAGTCAACCTGGTGCCAGAATAGTCTTTCCTGCACGATTGTGTATTTATTAACAGCACTATAAATGCTGCTGAGCGGAAGAGGAGGAACAGTTTTGTGGCAGATCCAAAATGACAGCGAGGAAGTGAGATGTACAGCCTCAGAAATGAGGGAGGCAAATGAAGGTGACAGGAGCCCAGACAAAACTCTGACTCACATTTGTGACTGCAAACAGCTTTACTGAATATAAATGTAGTTTATAGAAGATAGATTTAGCTAAAAAATAAAAACACTTACATTTGGCTAAACTTATTTATATTGATAAATAATAACTTATCTGTAATAAATGTCAAGATTATGGACACATTTTGTTGTATTTTGTCAGACTGTGTAGCGTCCCATGGCTGGATAAATGCATATGGTCACGAAAGAAGGCATCTTATCCATACAGAGGGAGTCACAAGCCACATTTTGGTTCAGAACATAGATAAATAAGGGATTTTCTCACATTGAACTTGTAAATAGCAGGCCAAAATTAAGTCACAAATTTTGGCATTGGCATCCCACAGAACTCCTGTCATGGACACAATAAATGGAAACCTTTCAATATCACATCTGGCTGCAGGGAAAAAGTTGTCTGGGATCCTGAATACACACTCCTTCAAGAGTGAGTGTGGTCTCCCCATCACATGGTCACACCCGTCACTTAAGATTCATTTATTTCCATGACGCATGTGACGAATTCATTAGTCTTCTCTCTCAGAGTTTTTATCTTTGCTGATTGATTCCACAAAAATCAACAATGTCCATCCCTGTGATAATTTTTGCCTTTATTTTTTCCTCGCAAGCAACCATATTTGTTTTGATATGGACGACCATGTGTGTCCCTGATTGGCTAATCCACTTGTCAATCATACCCATCTGAATTTGTGGAAATTACGGAGTGAAGAGAGAAATATTGATTTGTATGAAATTACAGACATGGAAAAAAGGCCATCACAAAAAAAAGGATGACACAAACTGAGCCAACGATCAAGAACTGGACCTATATAAGTGACATCTGGAAAAGAACCCTTAAGATGATTTCTCTATGTTATGTAGTCAGTGCCAAAGTAGCAGAAGCTTTAATGTCCAATCCTGTAACAAAAATAGCCTCTACACATGTTTAAATCATGAGCTTTAAATTGGTCACATGCCTACACTATCTCTGCTCCCTTTGTTCCCAATGCACAGCAGAGGAAGCCTCCGTATTGCACTGCACAGCAAAAAATCTATACCTGAGTATGTGTTGGGTACTTAACAAGGCGCTTTATTTACGGCATGAAATTCTCCTTGCATGTTAGGACGATTTATGCTTTCTGCTCACCTAACCTGATCAATCATGGGGAAGATGAATCAGTTATGAAGATGCCAATCAATACAGTTCTCACGCTACAAAAGATATAGCTCATGTGTAACAGTGTTAAAAAGAAGAAAAGACTGCTGGGATGATTTTATTCAATTCTATTGCTCAAGCTTTACATATTTACTATTGCCTGTAGACATAACACCCTATAACAATTTATTGTGCTGCAGCCCCGAAATAAATGACCAGAATCAAGTCAATCTTTAATTTAAGACAGCTATAATAATTGTTCGTGGTTCGGTAATACAAGCATTTTTCGCTTTCTGACACTTACTTCACCCGGATACAAATTAATGTGCACCCTTTTCCCATAAAGCTATTTGTTTGTCTCATGTTCTTAAAGGAACATTATAGGTTATAACATAAAAAAGTAAAACTAGTAAAAGAAAAATGTTTTGAGCTATTTAAAGAAAACTTTGAGGGTGTTATATTTGTATTTGTATTGTATTGTATTGTATTTTGTTTGAGGTGAATGCAAAAGGTGAGAGAATATTTGCCTAAAGGGATTATTAAAGAGAACATATTATGCTAAATCAACTTTAATAGGCTTTTAACTTTGTTACAACTGTTTTCTTATCATTAGGTCAGTCAAAGCTGTATTTTGACTGATTCCTGCAGGTTTTAGTAATCCTGTGTTGTCCTGCAACTGAGACTGAAGTGCTCGGAAAATTTCAGTTTGCACCTACCCCCTATCCCCGCCCACATCCCTGCACTCAGTTGTGATCATTTGAAAAACTAAGACTGATGCAGGTATGTTCTAAAATGTCACGTAAACACTTTTCAGATTTGAAAACATAAAAATGACAGTCCACTGCTTGTTACAGTGAAATGCCACATCAATTCTGAGTTTTGAACAGGAAGCCAATAATCATTATCTGTTACTAATCTGTTTTAGATGAATATTTTGTTTTATAAGAAACAAAATGTAAGATAAAGATCTAAAGAATAAATTTAAGAAAAAAGCATAATATGTCTCCTTTAAAAACAAATATGTGCAGTGTATTTACTGTGACCGGGGGCAAAGCAGTGCAATGTCAATGGGATCTTTTTCCACAACAACAGTTCACCGAGTTTAAAACAGGTTGGTCAGGTAAAATATGCAGGAGAGATTTCAAATTGAATCTCTTCAGAGGCAGCAGCCCCAGGATGTTGGTAAAACGGAAGGAAAAAAAAGAGTTGGAGAAGAAAAGAGTGAAACGAGGGGAACACGCTGACAGAGGACAAAGTAAGGTCCAGGACGACTCAAGGATGAACGGCAATGACAGCAAAGATAAATCCACACCTATATAAATGTGCTTTTTCAATTTTTGAGACAGCACAGAAATTATATGAATTAAAAAGACATTAACAAACATTTTTCTCTGCTTATAGTTTCTATATCTAGTTTCTTACAAAGGAGATACGCAAGTCAAAGAGTAATACATTTCTTAATACACTGACAATGTTGAAATTTACTGTGATCTCCTATTATTCCATGGTTTTGCTTTATTTTCTTTTGGTAGAACTAGAATAAAATGTACAGCTAATAACAGGGCATTTCTTACTAACAGGAGGCGTTCTTGTTTTTCAGAGGCAGACACACTCTTGAACATTGCCTTAAGACAGGGTTGAAAGCGGCTGAACTGAGGCACTGTGACTGGAGCATACCCCCTCACACTGATGATTTCACGAGTTAATTGCTTATTATGTGGGCAGTCAAAGAGAAATAACAGCTTTTTTATTCTGTAATTTGTCCCTATGTATGTAGAAATAACCCAAGGCACTCATATGTCACAGTACATGCCTTTGATTCAAGATGCAACTCTGAGTGCAGCCATTTTAAAAATAATATCTGTGCAGTATGTGGTTTTAAAGTGCAGTTGTTCGTTCCATAAGTTATAATTATTTAGATGCTTCTTTTCTTATCAGCAAGAAAACTGTGCTAAAACTGTACTAATTTTTGTGTGCTCAGTATCATAAATTGATATTCAAAGCACCGCCCCTCCCTGGAAGCAGTTTCACTAAGAAGTTAATATTACTCTTAAAAAAATCAAATTTTTTTTTAACCTAAATAATGTGATTAGTTTTCCTGTTGAGCTGTAACTTTAGGAGGGATTTTAGAAAATTAAAAATATAGTGCATGCACAGAAGAAGAATTGCATTATAAGCTGGAGGCTGAAGATATTTTCAGATGTAATGAATACAATTCCAACCAAACAAAATAATAAATCTTTAGAAATTCAACTTGTGCTTAGGGCTAAGCTGAAAACTAATCAAACTTTTATGCAGTGTAAACTTTGAAATAAAGATCCACTCACAGTGTTCACTTTGATCAGAGTTGAAGAGCTAAAAGAGTCAGTCTGAGATGCAGTTTACATTTCTCTAAGCTTTGGTCTAATGTTTTACTGAGGAAAGGCCCTTGACCACTCAAATACACACAGTCAGCAAAGCAAGGACGAATCCCAAATGAGCCGACACAACAAGGACTCACACTGTAATACAATACTATACCTCTAACACCGCACAACCGCAACTCAACCAGAGCTACATGATATGATAGTGTTTAAAAACCCAAAACATTAGCATTATCATAAGCCAGGTTTAATACACTAAAAGGTGGTAATTTATAACCTTATAATACAAAAAGAGATGAGGCAGGTTCAAAGTTAGCACAGGAGAAGATGAAGTGGAGGCAGGAGCAGTTTAGTCCTGTATTAGGCACTCCAGTCACTCTCTGACATATTCTCTATCATCTGTCACTGTCTCCACTCGGATACACCCTCATACACTTTCTCATGTGGCTCCTCTCAGCAGTGAAATTACTTTTACCGAGTGGAAGAAATGCTCTCAGTTCATTCTTAGATAAAAGTTAGTATCTTAAGTGTTCGGGTGGAATCTCCATTACATTAAGACATTCTTTTTTGCCATTAAGGATATCTATAGTTGGAATATACACGACCAATTTCACTTTACTGTGGCTTAAGTCGGTATAACTCTTTTGTTTTTATAGCTTTCTATAAAGATTTATCTTAGCACCTGAATGAAAAACATTTGGCTCTCGTCTTGCCAACTCAAATCAATCAATAGTAGAAGGGTAAGCTTTCCTGTGGAAACAACAAAATTGTCCAATCTGCTCATGAAGATGTTTTATTACATTTATTCTTATCGATTTATTTAATCCACTTTTTTTTTTAGGCTAGGATAGATGTAGTTTACTCAAAAACAAAAAAAAAATTCCCCAAATACCTTTTTGTATGTAAAATGTCAACAAATTGAAACAAGAAATCCAAACCTCTGTCCATTTTCTTTCATCTGTTCATTTAAATGTCCCAAATACAGTATGTGCATTTGTCTGTTTTTACACATGAAATGCCTTATTTCTATATAAAAACATTACATGTGAAAACTTGTAATACATTTTCCCTTACATTTATGTGAGAAAACTGCATGAGAAGTGTCAAATTGCTTTTTTTCCCTATTCCTTCCTGCAGCATCTATAGCCTTAACATTGCCATGTGGTCTTATTCTAGTTCTGATATGGATCAAGACCAGTCTAAAATATTCAGGAGGGGTCCAACTTTGACCTATTTGCGAGTTTCAGTATCTCGTTTCAAGACTAGTTTTTTATAATCTTTTTTGACAACCCCATCTTTGTTATAACACTATCTGCTCATGAAAGCTTTTTTATCACCCATTGATTGACTTAACCAAAGAAGAAAGACATAGGTCCTTTTTCCTGAATTACTGAACTGAACAATAGGCTTGCACTTTAAGGTGAGGCATGATAATGGTTCACTGTGATTCACGCTATTATCAAATGCCTTTGCCAGTCTGTGACACAGAAGTGACACAGCAAAGATTACTCACAAAAGCCTTCGCTCGGTAGCTGCAGCATCCAAAAGCACAGCTCAGTACAAAGCGGCTTTAATTAGCATTCCTAGGTCTGAGTAATTCTCGTTAATTTGACTCCACACAAACACTGCGCATAATGGTTTTTAATGTATCCAACCTGCTCCTCCTTGTCTTCATTTTCTCCCTCTTCACAGTTTCATTACAGGGAGAAGCTCTGAGCAGCGACAGGTTGCATTGTCAGCACATTGTTGCCTTCTCCTCCCCTCCTCCTCAGTCCTCACCTCTCATTTTCGAGTTGATGTAGCTTCGCACGACTGCCGCGGGTGTGCCAGGACAAGGACTCTGCGGCGGGACATAAGGCTGGTGTGACAGGGGAACCCACGCATGGACACCAAATGGTCCTTCACAGGGAACAATGGGAACAACCTGTTCCCTTTTAGAGAGCCACACTGCGGATACGGCGTTGAAGTAAGACTTGTGATCAGATCAAATTTAGTTTACACAATTTCGTCATGTGTCTCTACATAACTCTATGCACTCAAGTGGCTCAATTAAGTGCATCTTCAACCCGTCGGTAGAAGTTTTGACGATAATTTGTTGGTTGATGCCCTTGTGTTTGTTTATTGCACCTGCTGTCGCTAATAGGGAGATGTAGTTTAAAAATACTATCACACTCATACACTGTATAAATGAGTCTTGCACTCTAAATAGGAAGTGAGCCTGAGTGTCGATTGGCTCCGACTCCCATTCACTTTCTATTGAAACATCTTTCTCTGTAACTGCTGCTGTCAAACTCATCATTCTGGCCTTAAAATGTAAGTTTTAAACAGCTCTACATGATCCTGGTGTTTTTATTTCACTATTGTCTTTGTAAATCAAGATATGATCAATAACTCGTCACGGCCCACTTCAGCTCACTTTAGCGTCAGGGTTTATTGACAGCTTGGGAAGGGTCCATGCACCTTCGACATTCCCGCTCCTGATTGGCTCTGTGGTTGCCATGAAACACGCAATTAAAGTTCCAAATATGAAACCCGATCATGTGTTTTAACCATGTTTGAAACTTGGTTCCAGATTAGCCGCTAAAACTACTAGCTGCAATTGGCTTCAGTTGACTGGAGCCAAACAGTATGATTCACTGATATATAGTCTATGATCACACTCTATTGTATTGATGTATTGATCAATATCTGTATTGATGTTTCATAAGTGCTGCGTAATACAGCAAACCCATGCCATCAAACAGCAAATCCTGCAGTTAAAAACAAAAGGAATTGTAAAATTTCAAATTAGGGCTGAGCAATTAATCCAATTTTATTGAGATTCATGTCTAATCGTCAATTTGCATGGGCTTTTTTCATTGAGAGATTCACAGCCAATCCACTGTTGGCAAAAGCACGTGGTTTGAAGCAGAATTCAGACTATGGAGGAAGAAAATAAGCTATTTTTGTTTTTTATATTTTGTTAAAATGGCAATGGTTAAAATTCTGTACTGTTTATGATTATGCAATCAATACTGAATGTTGTATGGTTTTTGAAAAGAAAAATTACATTTGAATTGATAATAAAGATTGATCAATATGAAGGGGGAAAAAAATCTTGATTTTCTGCAAAAATAATGAATAGTGCTGATGTTCATGATATCAAAATCCGAAAGTTTAAGACAAAACACAAACAAAAAAGACTGTTCCTGCCGCTCATCTGTGCCCCTGCTGTTCAGAGGGGACGTTTTAAGACTTGTTCAACGACCTGCAATATTACACAGTCCAGCATCTCTCACCTACTACACAATGGGGACATTTTATCAGCGCAGAGTCAGCCATAAGCTTAAAGTATCGACTACATGATGCGAGTAAAGGACTTTTGGGATGGCCCTGATGCCAAGTAACAGGATGGCAGACTATTAAAAACAGTGGTTGGGGACAGAGAAGGGCATAGATGCTGCTATGGCACATTTTGTAGAGTCTCAAAGCACTGAAGAACAAAATATGTCTGTTAAACTAAAGCGTTATCTAAAATCGACTGAAGCGGTGTCTGTGGCTAATCAAAGCCTCCACATTCAGAACAAGAATAAAAAGTGCAGTTTTGGAGAAAGACATGTAGCTGGTATAATGATCATCTCACAGAATGACCCTAAAGCACTATGGGAGATGTAGATTCATTGTTTGGCTGTGGCAGAATGGTTATTATTGCAAAATCATCCCGCGGCACATTTCAGTAATGGTGCTGGCGATGCCTCGAGGGACACGTCAGTCGCTCGCAAAAATGACCGTTGTTTAGCACAGTGCATTATGGGAAATAAATGAGCACAATTTCCGCGCAACTGCAACAGAATCGTAGATTAAACTTGTCAGCATCCTATATGTCAAGGAGTTGTGTCAAGAAGTTTGTCTTTTGTTCTCAGTGTCAGCGCTGATCTATTTATACGGGTGTCTAAAGCCTGCTGATTCATGACGCCCAGAGTCATACTAAGTAGCACACACTCTTGCTTTGGCTGCTGCAAAGTCATCAAATGCTGTGCTTTTATGAAATCTCCTTTGTAATAAAATTCGTGCCTGTATCACAATGCTGAGATAAGCCGCAGTGGAGCAGAAAGAAAGGAAGCCACAGAGCTCAAATGGTTATGTGCTCGCCACTGCTACATTTTGGAAAAACAGAGCGTATTGATCAAATTACTTGAGAAATCAGTGTTAAGATGCAGGAATTCAATCCTTGTTTACCAGTGAAAAGGAAAATATGCAGAGGTTATGCAGAAGACATCACAAGAGTCTGAATTTTAGCACTGAGTGGCAAAAACGTACGAGAGCCAATGGAGAATAACAACATGTCCTGTAAAAGCTCAAAACACTAAATGGTGAAAAAGCTGCTAAAGTCTAATAGCAAATATAAAAATCTACAACTCTGCTAAATATTTACTTTGCACTTGAAATCTAATATAAGAAAATTAAGAAACCAATTGTAGAAAACCAGGTAAACAACAGAAATACTGCATCTGAGTTCACATTTATCACTGACACTTCACACACAGTTGAGCTGATTCTCTGTCCTTAAAAAGATGCTTCTCAGTTGAAGTTGAAGTAAACCTGAATCTCATAAAGTATAAAGTTGATATGAGCAAAACAAAAGTTCCACGGACAAGAATTAGGCCAAAGTAAACCAAAGAAACAGTATCAGTTGTTCTGCCACTCAGTAGTGCTCAAATCGGAGTGTTGAGGAGCATTTTTTGAATAAAAGAATGCCTCTGCATAACCTCTATTGGAGTTCACATATTGGTGATGTTTGATATTATTATATTTTTTCACGGAATTATATTTATGTGGAATGGTTTGAGAACAGCACAAAAACTCAGAAAAGACTGCCTCAAGCTGCCCGGCCTGGAACAGATAGTTTCAGAGAAATAAGCAAATAAGGCCCAAATGATTCTCTCTGACCATAAACATCCTCTTTTCTCTGAGTTTGTCCTCCAGAGCTTTAGTCGTCATTTCCATCCTCCTCTGTTTAAGAAAAAGAGATCAAAGTTTTCATTCATTCCACAAGCAATAAAATTGCTTTGCATTTTGTTTATTAGCTGCACTTAACTTACTTTTTAAGGTTACAGTGTTTTGTTTTGTTGTTTTATGTGTCGTGTGCAAGTGTGAATGTGAATTTGCTGCAAACCTACGTTCACTAAACTATTACAAACTGTTTTTTGTTTGTTTTCTTACCAACATAATTACATAATATTATTTATTTTATATTAAATATCAATACTGATGATACAGTAAGTGGTTATTGTGTCATCAAACATTCCCCTGCTTTAGCCTCTGTTCCCATGACAACAGGACAGCAGGCAAGGTCACTTTCTCGAGCGACAGCCTGCAACGAGGAGGCAGCCAAAACGACACAAGAATTCAAACAATAACAGTTCAAAAGGTGAGATCACAAATAAACCATAAAAATACATAATAGCAAAGTAACAATATATGATAGTTTCAAAGTTCAAATTAACAGAGGGATAAATACTCCTTTAAAAATATTTATTTGCAAAACATAAACACAATTTCAAGGAGCATCATTAACATTTTAAAGCAGCAGACTGATATGATAACTGATGATAAAGAGACACTATGTACCATAGTGTATAAACTAAAATAAGTTGATCAATTACCCAGTTGTGTGATTAATCATTCTTTTAAAATAATAATCATCGTAATTAAGCATGGCTAGACTAACACAGCGAGGCGTGTGAAGACAAAGCGATTTTACACATCCAGAGAAAGACCACCCAGCTCTGACATGTGGTGGACTATAAAAAGTACTGTGGCATACTTTTTCATCGTGCCCCTGAACGTCCTCCAACTAAATAGATCAATCATTCTATCAGATCTCCCTTCTGCCTCGATGCATCATGGTCCCTGTAGTCTTTAGCAGCCAGAACCTTCATTTGTCTCGGTCACAGGCAAAAGTGACAAAGCCTGTGTCCTTATCCTCTTTCACGTGTCGCCACTGCATTAAGTGACCAGCAGGATACAAGTTAATTAGCATGTACTTCATTACCCTCTTAATGTCGGTGATAAAGTGAAGGCGGCTCTAAATCGTTTTCTAATTTTTGACTGAAGCTAAAATTTAAACTTGCAACTGTAAACTTCTCACTTGGCGTTCCATCTATTTCTGTATGCGGTCAAGGACACTGTAGATATATTCATTTAAACTTTCAGTCAGATCATCTCAGCAAACTCCCAGCGTGCAGTGTTTGCAAATTATTTTAGTGTAGTGTTTTTGCACTGGATGCCTTTCCTTGCCAGCCGTCTTAGTTGAGGGAGGCACGAATATCAGCCTGTGTGGTTGGATTATAGCTTAGAGAAATCCCCAAATTCTGATTAATATTGAAATATTACATAATGTTACGTAATCACTAAGAAAGGATTGAAAGATTTTTCTTTGAACAGCAATACACTGCAGGTGAATAGAAAAACAAAACACATAACACGGTTTTGATTTAGAGGCATCAATTTTAAACTAGTTTGCTACATATACATCTGGATAGAGCCAGGTCCAAATTTCTAGCCTCATTTTCTCACATATTAAATATGTGTAATGTTTAGTTGTGATTTTGTTCTTATTTGAGTTAACGGTTCTTACAGAAAATTGGCAAAAAATTCTAATTTTGCCTGTTTTTTTGGAGTACTTTGGTCTTATACGTTGGCCTAATTCAGGCTGAGGAGATCAAATCCTTCTATAAGCTGGTTTTAAAGAGAACTAAAAGATCACTAAAATGTCATTTATGACATGATGAAATGTTTTGCCTTATGGCAAATTTATAATGTTCAAATTCAAATGTGCAAATTAGCCTTGGCCTAAATGTTGTGTGCTACATGGTTAATGTACACTATAGTGCCTATCCAATAAATAAAATGAATAAAATCCATAAAAAGTTTGATATATGTAGGTGCTAATGAAGGGGTAATATTTTATTCCTATGTGCACCTATGTGAGAAAATAAAAATATAAAACTATGGATGCAAGTGGATTAAATGAAAAAAAAGAAAAAAGAAAATAAAAGGGTTTTGTCTGTTGTGTCCTTCCTTACATCAGGGGTCTGGAGAGATACTTTTACAAAACTAAAAAGTATTTTTAAAGCTCCTTCTTTTAGTGGACGCAAGGCAGGAGTCTCAAAAAAAAGTGAGCCTTAAATGGATCAAGATTATCCACGTGTCAATGCGCATAGTTAAGCATTTTAAGCGTACATTTACAATTGCAAAAGGCATGTGATGATTCACATTAAATTATTCAGTGTAATAATGTGTATAGACGTCCTTTAACCCTTGGGGGACTCCAGAGCCACAGGTTGGCGACGCAGACCCCAATATTTTATTACTTAAATATAAGTTCCATTAGTCAACAGGAATAAATCACATCTATTGCATTTATACTGTTTAAAATTCAATGCACGTATTGCATCGAGCGTGGCTTGTTATTTTCCCTGTGACAAGGTAAATCATTAGCAGATTGGCTGTGATAATGAGCATAGGGTCGTTCATTAAGTTTTTGTTTAGCGTATGCATGTTCCTGTCACTTGTCTGGCGAAACAGTGGGAGGCCTCATTTAAGATGTTTTTAGATGATGACGAAGATGTCTTTGAATACTTGGAAACGGCTGTCCGTTTGGCAGCCAATCTGTGACAGTCTGGAGCTGCCAAAATTATGGAGCATCACCTGCCAACAGTGACTGGTGCTTTATATTTAACTCTGAGACCAAAAGTGTGAGTGTTTACTATGGTCCCAGCTGGTCGCCGTGACTCAGACGTGAGCAAGGCCTGCTTTGATCCAATGGTTTTCAAAGAAGATGGACTTATAAATAAACAAAAGGGAACAGGTGCTACAAAGTATGTGCCAATCTTCCAGTGTTTGATTTACAAAAGCCTGTTTAAGAAAAGGAGAATATCAAATTGGTGGTGGCCAATTTTATAGTGAGGAACGGCTCCAGTCTGAAATCTACTATGGCAACACATTTTTACACAACACACTAGTCAGCTGCATTACAAATTATGTGAGAATTTAAAGATCTTGGCTAAAATATTGTTTTTAAAAGCAAAGATCTGCAGATAAAGAAAAGAGGAATGTAAATCAGAAGACGAGATTTCCAATAAAAACAAAGAAAAATAGTATGAACGTTTTTTGTAAGATTTGAATTATTTACTCAATAGATGAACAGAAATAAATATATGTATTATCAAACATTAACTATATTAAATAAAAATATGCAGTGACAACCATTAGCTGCTGTCAATTACCATGTGTTTTGTATTCAGCAGTTGATGCTATGCACGGCTGTCATTCAACCCTGTAATCATCCATCTTGCGCTGGTCCAACAGGCGTTCTCAGGGGTGTCATTATTTACATTTCTGCAGAGCTGTTTTCTATGCTAAAATATTCAGTGAGGGTTTCCTCTCATTTTTTTCACTGAGCAATGTGTGTTTTGGCCATAACAGTTGAGCTAAAAGTTAACACCGAGGCTGTGACTAAGTTATCAACTCCTGAGTCAAGTCCCTGGTGTCAGTGTCGCGTTATAGGCCGTTGCAGGTACAGTATGTGACTTTCTGATGGTGTCATGGAGCTACTCGCTTGTCTCCAAGATGTTATTAAATTGCATTATATATACATTTCCATGGAGACAATCGGGGGAGAACACCAAGCCAAACAGATTATCTATGAAAAGGTGAGTCCACTCTGAGTAAGAATGCATGTTTTTCAAGATATTTTTGAGTAATAAGAACATCTGTAATAAATGGATATAAATAGATGTGTTTAATGCCATGCTGTGGGACATTCCAGGCAAAGCATTAACACAGATGGAGAGATGTTTATGCTTTTCCTGGAATGACGGATCCTCCACGAGAAAAGTTCCATAGTACACGTTTAAAGAAGGAATTTGAGGCTTTGAAAATGCTGAGTTCGAGTCAAGTCATCTTATAGTTATTTATAAAAAGTTTGTCCAAATCTGTTTATGTGTGGCTGAAACACTAAAATCACATGACGTTTTAGTATTTTAGTTTCAAATAATATTCAGTGGCACTCTCAAAGCGTTCAATGTTAAAAGCAACGTTGTAGGTCATTGTGACACATTACTCGACAAATATTGTGTCTGTGCTGGAGCTAAAGATCTACTTAAAATATCAACTGCAGGTTTAAAAAGAAAAGGAGGAGATAAAGTTGTGAATCACCAGACCGTACAGTTCTTAACGACACCTTGCTATCACCGAACCATCCGACTCCAATCACCTCAGTAGCGATTATAGAGCTGACAAACCCGAGTGTGTCTCCAGTGTATCCTCACAGTCTTACAGAAATGACTGGAGATGTCAAGCAGAGTTCAGCACCTCCATAGGGTCCTCATTATAAGTGACAATGAAATCCCTCACACACCTCCCCGCTGTCCACTCATTTAAATGATCCAGGTACACGGCGTTACCTGCGTGCTGTCTAATAACTGATCTGACAGAGCTCCCAGATACAAAGTGTGCTTTCAAATGAGCCTGTGCAGAACCCCACACCTCGGCTGCCCTTTTCCTCGTCTGGCCCCCAGTGACAGACCGGGATTAGTCTCAGTGGAAAGAGCGGCGCAAATAAAATATCAATGATTGCATTAGACTCTTCATTTGTGACAGCGTGTGTAAAATGATGCTTCATTAAATGGTTGAGAAATGGTTCAGAAGGAGCAGCGGGGTAATCAGGAAAGATGCACTCGGTCTGATTTTATAAAGAGGGTTTATAGGAATGTAATTTGGTTTGATTTATCCAAGCAAGTGAAAAATAGAAAGGTGTGCTTCAAATGCATGTTCCATCTTTTCCCTGTGTCTGGAAGGGTTTCCTTCTAGCACACCGGACCCACCTCGTAGATCTCAATCATTTTTTGTTGAGTATCCCGATAATGTAGTATGTAGAAGATATAACATCAATCTAACAGTAATGTGTTAAAATATGTCTGTCGAGGTTTGATGGTGAGATAAATGTGGAATGACAAAAGTATCATTTTTTTGCTATAAATAATTTACTCGATGTTCAAATTTTGCATATCTTCAAAACAATATAATCTAAATTTTGAAATATTTCCCACATACTCAAAAGCAAAAGAGGAATTTCCCCACGCAAATCAATAAACAAATATTGAGGAAAAAGCACATTAACATCCACCAATCTTGGTAAGTTTTAGTAGTTTTGATCTCCCTTGAGTACATACTTGTTTTATGGGATATTTAAAGCTGAAGTACCTGACTTTTTGGTTAAATTAGTACATTTTGTGTTTTCCACCAAAGAGTATCTTGTGAAAGCAGCACTTTGTAAAAAGAAATGGACAATTGTGTGTTGTCTGCAGCTAATACTTATTATTAAGCATTTTATTTCTCGTCAACCAGGAAGTAAGAACCGAAAGCAGTGCTCTGATTGGCTGTGCTTGGACGTACCACCTCAGTTTCACTTCACCAGCTGAAAAATAAACAGTTCTAAAGCCATTCATGAGCTTTAAAAAGAACCCGTGAATATTAATGATGTGCCAGAGGGTTTGTAAGAGCTACTAGTTAAACAGATTTGAATAGCTACTTCCGGTCTTGCTGTGGCTTTAATCGTGTTTTTCTTCTGCCGCACATTTGCACAAGTACTGTGTGGTGTGTGTGGTGCGTGTCTTGTGTCTTTCATCGCTCACACACAACAGAACACACCCAGACGCACACAAGCAAACAGGGGCTATGCTCTGATCACGACATGCAACATGAAAATAACATTTTTTTCACATGAACACAGATGCATTACATGTGTCGACAATACGGCTCACTGGTCTGCGGCATGGCGTTGGACAGGTCCTACACACACACACCAATGCATTATGGGAGTTGTAGTATAGTCACAGTTAGCTTTCACATATCAAAACTGAATGTAATCACGGTAGAAAAGACAAGCTTGAAGGATGAAGCGGTTATTATGACAATGGATGCAATGGTATGGTATGCTTTTGCGAAGGTACGTTGCAGTGAAAGGAGTGAAAGATGGAAAAATCACTGACAACAATGCGTAAATACGAGAAATAACAACTTTGGCAACAAGAACGGAAAGGAATAACAAAAGACAAAAAAGGAACACAAGCCTCTGACGCTAACTTTGCCCGTCTAAAGCCCCAGAGATGATGGCTTTGAAGCGGTTGGAGCTGGCAGGAGGCTGACAGGTGAGCGCAGACCCTTCTGTTGTGCACTTTGTTTGTACCTTTAGCTAATAGTCCCAAAGCCCAGAACAATCACACCCCGCCACAGCAGCACCACCAAACTCTTTCCATCAGACAAAGTTCAAGGTAAGCCGCTGTGATATTGATTTTCTTTACACCCGATTTTTTTTTTCTTTTTTTTTGGTCTTCTTTTTTTGTCAGGCTTTTCAATTTCCTTCTACAAGTTTGATCTATATGAAAGTCACTCATGGTTCAACTGTAAGCACTTTTTGAGCCACTTGCTAAGAGGCACTGGTGACAGACACAGAGTGAGTTTTGAGTTCTGGTGAGATATGTAATAGTGATGCTGGTTGAGCTGTGTACAAAGTATAATTGATATAATACCTACACTTTTTTTGGGATTCAATAAAACATGAATAAAGGCTTAGTAAGTACTTAATAAACTAAGTAGTTTCTAAGCCTAAATCATTCTTTGTAAACTATTTGTTCATTATGAATTAAGTCTTTGTGCATGCTTTATTAGGGCATGAAAAAGTGTAGTTATAGTACAATACCTTTATCTCACTACTTCCATTTGTGAAATTCTGATATGAACACTAATACTATTACTTTGACCTAGTATTGATGCTGAAAAACACGGCACACATATGTAAATAGGACAAAGTTGGACCTTTCCAGAATACTTTTAGAACGCCCTTGATCTAAATCAGAGCTAGGATAAGACCACATAGTTATATTAAAGAAACTACAAGTAGATTGTGGTGACAATTACATTGGTGTCTAAAATGATAATGTTCATCAAAGTCATCTGCGTGGTCTAAATCGGTATTGAGTACTGAGCATTTTCCTTAGATAGATAGACACATATTCCTTGCTCAGAATAATTTTGCTAATTGATAGTTTTTTAGAACGCAAATGTCATGTGATGAAACTTTTTTACTGAATTTCACCCAGAATGAAGCTGTTTTTATCAAATACACTAAACAAAGACATTTTCAACATAATTAAATGCAATTGCAGCTCAATTTAAGTAATAAAACTTATTTTCTCTGTTCGTGGCATATTTAAAAACGTATGTATAGACCAGTTAACGATTAGTTGATTGCTAAATTAGCTGTAGGTTATTTCAATAATTGATTGAATGTGACTTGGTTTCAGATGACGTCACCACATTCTATATATAGTATAGAGAAATAATATTTAATTCAGATGGGGGGAAGGTAAATGCATATTTTGAAAATGCAGATTTTTTTTTTTTTTTTTTTTTTTTTTCATAGGAAAATACACCGTAATCAATTGGAAAAACTAACTCCTGCCTATCCATCTGGAAGAATGACTGTTAGAGAATCTGAAAAAGCTTTATTCATTATCTGGTAATACCAAAAATTACACTACTATTTCTGTCCAATCGAGCCAGTAATGATAGACTTTCTTCTGGGCCTATGTTGAGTCGACCAACGTGGCAGATTTAATTCAACAACCTCTGAGGTATTTACAGTGTGATTCTGTCAGAGCTTGTTGGTCCACCGCCTTCTGCCACTTATTATTGTGTCCGGCGCCACGGGGAGCTGTGATTTACCATCAATACACAAGAGCTATTTTCTGCCAAGCCCAGACAATACTTCAGAAGGCAATCCTGTGAAATACAAAGCCCCCCATATGTGAAGCCCAGTAGCTTAATTTGTATTGACGCACATGTTTGGGTGGAATTTGTTTGCATAAAAATTGGAGAAATCGCGTCTAGTATATTTCTTGTTTTGGAATCTAAAATCTTTCAATACTTTCCCCCACATTTTAGTATGTCGGTGTAACCAAACCAAACTTCAACTGTGATTCACAAGTTGCTGATTGGTTGTTCTTCACTATAATGTTCTTGTTTATTCACAATTTGTAATATTTAGTGTCTAATGCTAATCACTTGCACAGCTTGAAGCTTTGCGATTCCTTTGGCAATGTTGTTTACAAGCAACTAAACGGCTTTTGGGCTTCATCTAATGTGTCACTGTCATGCATTAATCTACGATGGACAATAACGGCGCTGTCATTCCAAAATGCTCAAAGTAATTTCTCCAGATTGCTTAATTTTTCAGCTCTGCCACAGGGCTGATTAGAAAATGGAATCTTGTGGTGATTGATTCCAGTATTACTTTAGTGTTCTCGTTGATTTATCTGTTACAATAAAGCATCATCATGGAAAACAATTTTGCCGAGACTCGAAACCCAAGATCACATTTCAGTCGCCTCAAAGGGTCACTCAGTATCTGTCACTGTAGGCCTTTTGTGGCTCATTCTCTTTTATTTGTTGCCATAAGCTTCACAACCACATCAAATTCAGTCATTCCTTCTGGGGCACTTCAGCTACGATTGGTTCGGTATTGGGCTAAACGATAGCATTAACAGGATGTACGTATGTGGCTGCAAGTTACAGCAAAACAACCCTGAAACAGATAATACCGAGTGCAGTGCGTGTGTGGGCAGCTGCTGGTCTTACCTGGGAACACAGGCGGTTGAGGTCTCTGCCTCCGGAGCGTCTGGGGCGGGGCAGCAGAACTGGTGCAGCACGGTCTGGTTTCTGACAAAGAGAAAGATGCAAAAAAGAATTTCCCCATCAGTACGAGTTTGATTTATTCGTTTCACAGAGAGTATGAATATATCTGGGTTTTTCTGCTCATTCAATTGGTATCCATTCCTGACAGTGGCTCTGATGTTGGGGTAAATCATTTTATGTTACAAATCAAGACAACAATATTCATAATTCAAATTTAGGGAAAAACACAAAACAGCCCTCATAAGCCTTGCTACTTGCGAGAGTGGACAAGAGCTCCAGCAAGGGCTTGGACACACACAAAAATACCAAAAGAAGATTAGCAGAAATCAAAACAAGCTGGATACTTTTATTGATTTGTTATTGAATAGAATGTCCTTCGCCTCCCCATGCAAAGCCTTCACAGATTCAGACAAAAAAATATACATATAATAGAACATATAATAGAAGGTAATGAACAAATAGACTGCTTTTTTAATCTGTTTTCCACTCACTTGGCTATTAAGATACCAAGAAAAAGAAGAAAATGTTTTCTTGTGAATACCGTACCACATTTCAATTAACTATGAAGATCTTAAAACAAGCAGAGCTAAAAAACAAAACATTGTATTAATCAAATTTGAAATACAAACATCTTTCTGCTCTTTCTGAAAGAGCCTGGGTATGTTGGTTTATTGACCCCACTGCAGTCTCAGGCTCCAACGAGACTATAAAAAATAATCATAGTTGTCTTAGAAATCGTAATAATTTTCGGCATGTTCACACTTGCTCTGGTTTGCTATTGTTGGAGCCCAGTTTAGTCCAGATGTGTAGACTTGGTTCGGTCCTGTTCTACTCCTGGTCTTGTCAGAGATCAAGTCCGACTTTAGTCCCAGTTTAATTAAAATTTTGATGTGGTCTATTTGCAAGTATGAATGCACCCTAAAACAAATAGAGAAAGACATTTTTTTGTAACCAAAATGTCAAAATTCCTGACAATTACAGATGTGAATTAATAATACACTATAAATATTTTCTAAAAGCCTTCAGTCACCATATTTCAACCTTTATTTCATTTATAATACATGTAAAAAGTCTAAATGTATAACAGAAATTGTCTTTTAACTAGTCGACAAACTGAAAACGTAATTCCTGATGAGTCTACTTCGTTAGTGACAGCCCTACTGCAGTCATTTCAAAGTAACTATAAATATCTGCGTATTTGATAACAATGGTATGGAAAACAGAGAGCAGTACATCAGTGGATCCATGCCGGTTGATTGGCTAAAGGATTTATTTAGGGCAAGCGCAGCACTGTTGTATGATTTATACGCAGCAATATATCCAGTGATAGGAAGATGAAGATCCGCAGTAAGATCGCACTCTTGGAAAGTGGGCTGCTCCATACAAGCGTTTCCCCGCTGTGTTTATAATGTGGGCTCAGATGAGGAGGTTTTACAGTTTATACCTTTTCTAATACAGCTATCTAAAACCATAACCAGCTAAAACAATGCTCTTTCTTGTGACTTGTTGACGCTGGATCCAGTCTTTATACAGTATTAAGTAATTGTTGTTGACTTATCGTTCAATAAATAGAGATGAACAATATTATTCGGGGCTCAATAGTTATTGCGTGGAACTTTTCATTGCACAAATTATTATTTTTGTGATAGAAAGATACAATTTTAGCTGCAGAGGATTGAATAAGTATCTCCAAGACTCATAACTAATACTTAGGTGCATCATTTTTTGCTATTTTTATTGTTGCAGCTCATGTTTTTTTTAACAATACAGTACATTTAGAAAAGGTTTTACTTGTTATTGTCTTGCTTTAAGGTTATTGTACCATTTTATTATTATTATTGCGCCAATATCACATTCAAAATTTGTTATTGCTATTCATGATTGGCTTATTTGAGCATGCATCTTTCTAAAATATGTGCTTTTAGCCAAAAGTCATTAAAGACACCTGAATGAGTCAATACTTGATGCATTGACTCCTCTCCAGTCAAGGTGAAATCTTTCAGACTAAGAGTGGGGATATAAAACTTTAATGTCTGTGGCAAATGTAGAAAGTACAAATGCGGTTATTTTTACTCTCACCAATCCCACCAATGCTCTATCTTCCCTAACACTACGCCTCACATGCGCTCAGGCAGGGTCCCTTCCCCCATCTCTCACCTCTGTCCCCTCTACCCTCATTTTCCATCATTTTGACTGCCCCATCCCCCTCATTCCTCACTGTTGGGCCAAATAAAGGAGAGCACTTGATCCATAACTCTGGATGTCAGACCAGGCGAGCGGTAAAAAGAAGCAAGCTGTGTAGCCTATTCACAGAGATGGGACCATGTGACAAAGCAGCGGAATATCCTTCAACTGCCCCGCATTGATGTTGGCGCTCCCATCTTACCACCGTTTGTTTCTCGAGGGAGGACGCGTTTGTCTTCTTGTACAGTGCACCCAAGGCCACAATTCTCAGCCCACCACAAAATCACTTAATTCCTTCCCCCAGTCAAGCCTCGTATTGAGCAATGCAACACTATGACTTGTTGAGGTCGTTGAGGTTGTTTTTAGGTGTGGAAGGTTAGAGTTAAGAATAAACATGTCAAGCACTGCTCATTTAGATTTAGTTTAAGTTCTGATATGTATCTGATTAGAGGTGGGCAATATATCAAAATTTAAATGGCTGTGAATGTTGTTTTGAACATTTGCAAAATTTGAGTATTGAGTGTCTCGCTTAAGTTAAGTAAAAACGGCTACAAATAGAAGTTATTTTGTTAATAGAAGAAGACAATGTATTGAATTTCATATACTATTGTGAACACAAAATTTGAATATTGAGCATATCATTTAGTACAAAAGTGCTGATGAAAAATAAAAATAAAAAGTTAGCTTTCAAATAAGGGTCATTACACATTTGTAATGGTATTGCCCACCCCTTTGCCACATAAATCACCAAAACAATGCTGTTCAAATTAGAGTGACCAAATACAATGCCTAGAGGAAAATCTAAAGCAGTTCCTAAAAGAGAGGTGAACATGACAATGGCCCAGGAAACGGAGGGTGTGACAGTAAATTAATTCACTTTGTTAATGGCTGGTGTAATTGTGTTGGCACTAACAAGCGTGACACTGCTGTGGCCGTGTATAAAGGCTGGAGAGCACAGATGAGTCTCGGAGGATGGAGGCAGATTACCAAGCCCTCCACAACAACCTGGACTATTCTCTCCCAAAGAAGCACTCAGGGGTTCATAAGACAAGGTAAAAAAAAAAGAAAGTCAATCCACAGAGTTTGATTATACAGACTGACTAGTTTAATCAGACCATCTTGACACTGATAAAATACAATTTGGTCTAACATAATAATAATCATTTAAAAAATGTTAACTAAAAATGTAACTAGAATCAAAACTAGATCCTTGTTAATAACTACTTATAGTTTGTGATGAAAATTATTATTATTTTTTGTTTTTAAATTGTCATTTTAATTCATTCAGGCGTTTTTCTCACTGAATTTTCTCATTGAATTTATAAAATTCAATGTTAGTATCATGACAACACTAATCCTTACACTATTGGCTACTTTAATTGGCATGGACCAGTGAAATCCCAGTATGTGACGACCTTTGGTGCTGACTCTTTTGCCTTAACCACATCTGGGAGCAACAGAACTCGTGAATTCAATCGATGGATTTTTTTGGGCCAAAGCAGCCTCAATATATTCCTCTGATGGTGGCACTGCAGGGCAGAAACACAAGAATCTATAAGGGGCTTTACCTAACTTACAAATGCAAACAGCATAGAAGCATCTTAAGTAACATGAGTGGAGAATGAAAGAACTTTGACTTTGATTTCAACCACTTTTTACCGTACCTTCTTTTTGATGTACTTCTCTTTCATCTTTGATCTTTGCATCTTTCTCACCAATATTCAAGCACAATCAACTTGCTTTTAAAAGAAGAACTTTGCAGCATCAAAACCTTGTCTTTGATACGGAGGTGGAAAATGTTTACAGCTTTGGAACTCTCCGTGGTGCTGAATTCCCTTTATTCACAAACTCAAGTAGGAAATCCAATCGTTCCTGTTCTTAGGATTACCCAAACATTTCCCATACAAAGTATCTACAAAAATCTGGTAGACTTGACTGCACACACACACTTGAATGTTGTTTGATCAATGTGGGTGCAGAAGATTAAAAGCAGCCCACATGGCCTGGTTTCTGATCTTCCACACCACCAACTCAGTTTCCCCTCGCGGACTAAGCTCACTAATACCAACCTATAAAAAAATCTATAAGCTTTTATAAGCCCTCATGCACACTGGCTCTGGTTAGACTGGATGTAATCAACACGGCACTCTTCTGATTGTTCTAACTTCTAATGCGTTTGTCGATTCGCTCCTCCCAGGATTGAATTCAAATTTACAAAGATTGTGGTTCGGACAAGAGAGATGAGAAGAAAGATCTATCCTTTGATGTATGAAACAGAGTAGGTTTGGGGTCCTTGTGGACAAGGGAACTGCTTGACATATGCTAAATATGACAGAACTTAATGCAAAACTATATAATGATAATGTAACATATAAAGATTATAATGATTTTTTTTTTTTTTTTGAAGAGTGCTGTTGCTATGAGGCAAAATTAACACCATAAATAGTTTGGATAAAACCAAGTAATTACATGACATAGATTTACAGGATCTGATTACCTTGTTTGTGCAAATGTAACATTTGGGGGGAAAAAAACAACAACAAAAAACATCAAAACTAGTTATCTCAATAATGGAAAAACTGCTAAAAATAAAATCTGAATATGAAGCAAAGTTAATATAGAGCTTTGCAGATGATTTACACACTTAAATCTCAATGAAATCACACGTAACACATTTCATTGAACAGTTATGAAATACAATATAATGTACTTGAACTCACACGGTTCATAAATTCATTTTAGGCATAATCCTAATCTACTAATCTGCTAATATGTCTATCCTTAGGGAAAACAATGTCAAGACCTTTATGGATTGAGTAAGAGAAATTGACCCAGTGAAGGCTTTGTGTGAAAGCAACCCCAAGCAGCTTATGTCCAACTCTGACTGGGCTGACCGGGCTACAGACTATGACCAACACTCCCAAGAGGCTCCAAAAGGAATACACTTTTCTTCCAAAGCCTCCTATGCTCGCTTTGCTATGAAAAATCAAGAAAAAGCAAGACTCAAATTACCTACTTTAAGAGCAGTGTTGTATGCATGTATGATGAAATGTTGCTCCTTTTATCATCTTCACTCAGAAATGTCAAGACTCTATTTTCTCTTTGGTTATTGTAAGATGTATGTCAAATCTAGTTTAATAGTCGGTCTTCAGTTAAATTTGAAAGAATAATAATAAGGGGGATTTGAAATTAAGATATTTCAACAATGATAAGAGTTTGTCTGATTGACCAGCCAATTGGCAAACTTTTTTTTTTCTGCATTGAAACTGAAAGTGTCTGGTTAGCCAGAGCAACAAAAACATGAATTTATACATTTTCACAGCACACACATTATGTATACCCAAGCTAAAGTACTAGATGTCTTATTGTTTGAATAATGAAACAAAACAAAAAAAAAAAATCTTGCAATTGTGATCATGGGGCCCTGTAAATCGGAAAAAAACAAACAAACAAAAAAAAACAACTACAGCAACAACACTATACAACAAAAAACACAAATAGCTTTTTTCTTTTCACCAGCTTCTTGAGCCAACACCATCGAGCAGTTTTTGCAGCTTATTGGCCACACAGCCTTGTTGTGTTTCTGCCGGCCCATCTGCTAAAGATTTGGCACGGGGTCAAATTACACAGATATCTCCATGCTCCGCTCTCAGTCTTAACAACTATCAAACTGGCAACGCTTGTAATATATCAGCCTGCCTTTGAGCCGATGAGGAAATTCTAGTCATGCACCTTTGGCGAATGCAGCCATAGATTTTGTGCTGGAGTAAATAACATTCATTAATCTCGCTCAGCGCACAGGCTTTTATGAAAGATGGTACTGCATGGCATCTATTAAATATGAGCATGTATTTTTGACTTGAAAGGATTTGAGCCACACTGACTCATTCGTACTTCAAGTGCAGTTCATCCCACAAGCTTTAAGTATTTGCTCTGCCCACTGTAGTCATCCTCGTGGTGTGACGCAGCCTCGCACAGGCGTCATAGATTGATTTGTGTCCACTGATGATGTAATGAAGATCAAGAGGAGAATAAGCCGCGCACAGTTTGCAGTGATTTTGAAAACACTTCTGACAGTCGCAATGAAAAGTTTACAAGGTCATTGCTCGTGGACTGCGACCCCAAAAGCATTTAGTGGTGACATCCAGCACTTGAACTTTGCACTATTGTCCCATGGAAGCAAAGTGCTCCAACACAACTGCCTAATCCTCAAAAAGAAAATAAATTAGCGTTTTTATCTGTCCGTATAATTTACAGTAATTGTGAGTTCATGAAGTAGTTTGAGAAAGTAAAAAAATATATATTTTTAAAAAGGACAGATGGACACAGCAATGGCCATGAGCAAAAACTCATCTATTTCATGAGGAAAGAAAATTACACTTCTGTGGTAATGCTGTTTAATAAAAAGAGGCATAATTGAAAACAAAAAACAAAAAAACAGAACCATAGCTGTTGGCCTGGCTGAATGCAGTGTCTGTAGAGTGCATTCAAATGAAAGTGGGGGAGTACACAAATAGCAGATGTTGTTTTTGAAGATACATTAAGATTGTGTTGGTATGGCAGAGATATGAGAGGGCAGCGGGAGCCGATTGGACATACTATGCCTATTCTAATCAGCTCGGTAATGCCTCCCAGTCTTGGAGCAATGGCTTTGAACATCACTGTGGGTTGCAAAGTTAACCGCACCTGACATTTCCTAAGGCGCTACCAGGGTTGTGTGTGGATCCTTGTGCCCATGTGTATATCACAAGCGTTAACATGGATAATGCTACAAAAAGGGCTTGGGATGATTGAAAAAGGCTTACTCAAAAGCAGAGAACTTTTAACGTCAGCAATACGTGCAGTGTATAATGACTTACACTTTGACCAAACGTGATATGGGTAAAAAGCACTTCTTGTTTAAGTGCCTAGTCACATGTTAACTAAACAGAACCAATCAAAAAATATCCATCCATCTTCTTCCGCTTATCCGGGGCCGGGTCGCGGGGGCAGCAGCCTGAGCAGGGACTCCCAGACTTCCTTCACCCCAGACACTTCCTCCAGCTCCTCCGGGGGGATCCCGAGGCGTTCCCAGGCCAGCCGAGAGACATAGTCCCTCCAGCGTGTCCTGGGTCTACCCCGGGGCCGCCTCCCGGTGGGACATGCCCAGAACACCTCCCGAGGGAGGCGTCCAAAATATCAATACTCACAATAATAACTAATACTGAAATGGATATTGAAACAATACTCATTTGAACAAGAATCAATAATGAAAAAAAAAATAATAAGGGCCATCAACAGAAATTTGGGGGCCAGGGGCAATAAACCTTACATGTGCCCCCGTCTAATACAAATGAACCGGAAGAAGATCCAATTCTGGGCCTGTAGGACCCTGGGGTCTGGGACAATTGTTATATAATGGTTTTGAAATGAGTATTGAGAATAATTCAAAATAGACTTTGAACAGCACCTGTATATACACCTTACTTTATTTGAATGGCTATATATACAATTCACATATACAGCCCAAATCAAAAGTTGAGTAAATGGCAAGAGTCACATTTTGCATGAGTTGATCTTAACAAGGTTTCAAGTAGAGCTTCAATAAGCAACAAGAAATGGGAGTGAGACAAAAAAAAAAGTTTGAGTAAACATCTTATTGAAAACAAAAATTAAACTGAAATAGGCTGTACTGCATCTGATCAAAAGTTTAGGACCACTTGCCTTTAAAAGCCCAAATCTACACAAAAATGCAGATTGAGTATCACATATTCACACTGTCATGACTGTAGGGCTTCAAAAACAAAAATAAATGTCTTCAAAGGCCTTGTCTCCTTGAATGCCACAGAACTGCTGCTTGGATTTTGACAGAGAGCACCAAACATGGGACACTGAAAAGTCGAAGAAAGGTTTATTCTCTAATGAGAAAAATGTATGATGATCCTGATGGTTTCCTGATGGTTTACTGACTCGACAAGCAGATCCACCTGAGATGTTTTCTACGATCTGGGGGGCTTTTTCCTTCAGTGAAACAATGGAGCTCCAGGTGGTGCAGATGCTGCAGAGAGCATCCCTCATGACTGAGGGCCCTCGTCTGTGGTAAACACTGGGTTTTTCAACAGGACAACACTACAGTTCACAAAGCCCTCAGGACAAAGGACTTCAGGAGAATAACATCACTCTTTTGGACCACCCTGCGATTTCTGTTTTGGGGGGGTTTAGGGGTTGTTTTTTGAGGTGTGGTCCTAAACTATTGATCAGCTGCAGAACAGCCTATTTCAGTTTAATTGTTGTTTTCAATAAGATGGTTACTCAAACTTCTATTTTGTCTCACTTCCATTTCTTGTTGGTTATTGAATCTCTACTTGGAACCTTGTTAAGATCCAATCATGCATAATGTGACTAGCCATTTATTCAGCTGGTCTTAAACTTTTGATTGGGACTGTAATAAAACATGCGCTATTTAGATGAAATAAAGGCATGCATTTGAGAAGACAACTGTATACTGTTTCTGACTCTGTGGTGACTAAAAGAAGATGTAAGAAGATACCGAAAAAGCTGACAGACTATATTGGCAAGGTAGGGATGTGTTGACAAATACTAAAAAATGTAGTTTTTAAACATAAGCTTTACCTTTAAAATGCTGTTGACTGAAAACACTGACTATCCATTTAGGCAGCATCATGCATCACCCAGACTTGTGTCAGGGCTATTTTTCTGTGTCAGCATTTTATTAAGACACTTAGGGCTTCGTGACGATGTAGGTCAAGGATATCAGGAGTGTGCGAAGATGGTAATTAGATGAGCATTTCACTTAATTAATGGTTGTAATCTCTATTTCACAGCTTGTTCATTGTCATCCTCTCCGTCTCAACAAATATTCACACCAAACACATTAATTACAAAAACTTACCACAGCATAAATGCATTCAGAAATATACAATAGGTTTCGTCAATTGTATTTTCCCAGCAGTATAGGCCAGAGGAACAGTCAGTTGAGCAAAATCCTCCATCAACTGTTTTCAATTACATAAAAAGACAAAGCTAAGCCACATATGCGTTATATACTGTATATCCCACACAAAGCACTGACACAGTACTTTCAGTGTTCTAGCACAAAAACAAACTAAACACACACGACTGGAATACTGACAAACTTAGGTGTCTTTTTTCTTGCTCAACTTGTGCATGAAAATAGCTAAAATTGTCACTGGGAAGGAATCGCCCCAACAGTTACATCCACTGAGAAATGAAGCAATTTAAAAGCACTACACACCAAATGTGATATTCATGAATTGGATTCCTTGCAGCGGCAGCAGTAGAGCCAAGTCCACGCTGTCATAACTGCACAGACGTGATTCCCATTCATTTAGAGCGAGGGGGGAGGGAAAGTCAAAGAGAAGGCCAGAGGGTTACACATGAGGAGATCCCACACATCCAGGAGGAGTGCCAGGTTGGAGAAGCAAAACACAGCCTGGGGTTTGGGGAAGAAATAGAACAAACAAATGTAGACAAAAAAGTCTCCTCTTTTACGTCAGTCTAAATAAAGCAGGGGATCATATTCATAAGAAAAGAAAATGCCAATGTACTCTTTGCACCAGCTCAAACCAAGATAGAAGCAGGCATCAGGAATGGCATCTTATGTAAAACTAGTTCCATATCTGTAATCAATAAACACCACGCATGAGAGATGATTTATTGTGACTCGCATTGAATCCAAAGCTTAAGGAGGTTAAGGCTAAAAGTCCAAGCATATGCTCATTGTGCATTGCAGGCTAAATCCCTCAGAGATAGGACAAGTGCAGCGCTAGAGGGTGAGCCCAGTGCTGGCAGAGCTCCAGGCCCATTGATGTGAGAGGAGTATGTGAACAAGGAGAGACTGCAGCATCCAACCGCCACTCAGCAGGAGCACAGGCTTATGTATGCCACACAGCGGACGCCAGTGTTCCTGCTGCAAGGTGCTGTCCACATGCACCCCCACTCAAATCCTGAAGAAGCCTGGCCCTGCTGCGTGAACAAGAAGCCATACATTCACTGGTCTGAACCATTTGAAGAAAGGCTCGTTTGTATAGTCTCACACATACATGCAAGTTATGAATGCTGCTGTCGAGGCGTGAAGAGTTGACTGAAGTTCTACCTATGTCACCCTACAAAGAAGCCTTTTGAAGGGAAGAAAAAGAGTGACCAATCTATCAGGATACACTGCACTTGCCTACCAGCTCATAATAAGGGTTGCACTGATCAATTTGTTTCAGTTCAGGCTTTAAGTATCTGCCAACCCTAACCCAACCAATACCACTGCAGAGACTGAAATTAGCCTTTATTTCCTTAAAACATACGAGAAAAAATTTATCTAAATGTGTTTTGTAGTTGTTATTTAGGACTGCAAGAGTAATGATCATCAAATCAAAATCACAATTTGAATGGCTTCAATTAGCAAATCACAAATGCTGCAATTTTTGAAGCACCATAATTTCCTCCACAAACGACAATCTATAATTTTAAACAAAATCTGCCAAACCTGTCGTTTACAAACTGAAATGTGGGCTGTAGTCGACTAGAGAAATTCTTGACTCTCGACTAGACCTGCCCTATCAATCGCCTTCGATTGATTGCCTAAAAGGGGGCGTGGTAAAAATATATCAAAACTATAAAATATCTCCATGTATTTGTCCCAAGCTGCACTCAAAAGAACACAACTGCACAGGAATTCATGCTAAAACAAATATTTATACAGAAAAGTATACAGAAGAGTATTTATATGTTTGATTAAATTTTGAACGACCAAAACAACTAAAGGATTACAGCGCTAACTGAAATACATAGAACTTTTATTAGTTCATCAGTTTAGGCCTATTTCGGTATATTTGTCTAAAATTTGATTGTGTTCAAATATAATCGAAAACCTGACTGCAATCGCAATATTCGTCAGAAAAATCACAACTAAATATTTTTCCCAAATCATGCTGCCCTACAGTAATTGGACAACTGTCAGGAAATAGTGTTATTACATCAGTTTATAGGTCCAAACTGGATATCGGCCGAAAGCATATTTTGGAGCTGATACCTGATCCAGCTGCTATCTAATACCGGTATTGGTGTATCCTTAACTGTGACGTGAAAAGTTCCAGTTGTCTATTCGATGAAAAATAAGTGACAGAGTACATCCCACAACTGGCCCAAAGTTTGAATAAACTGCAAACACCTATATGTTTTTGAAGAAGCATTTTCACGAGTTTGCAGTAACATCCCCGACTCGAATCCTGGATCAGCCTTGCACTTTGGCAGCAAATGGCAAACAAGCAAGATGGCATACTTTCAGTGGATCTGGCTTGGGGAGTAAGCCAGCGGGTGGAAAAAGGAGGGCATGATGGGTGCAGAAGGAGACCAGGGCCAACACTGAAAAACAAGCTGGATTGCCAGGTGGCATGTGGCGCACAAGGGTTGTTTTGTCTGTAAGAGCCAGTGCTTATTCTGTCCATGAGAGTGTGTAGGAGGCAGCAGCAGAGACGACCTAGAGCAATATATGAAAAAGCTGGGATTTCCACCTGAGGCTATAGAGGTGGCATGCCGATCACCCACACATGCACCATCCGACCTGTCCACTGCAATTACCGTCAGTCTGGTGCGCAGAATGTCATTGTATCACAATTTTACATCAAAACTTTACAGCTTATAAAAAGAGGTGAGCAATACATTGAAATTTAGATTGTGACTAATATTTTGAAGATATGCACCGTTTGACAATCAAGCATAGTGTTTAAAAATGTAAAAGATGCTACAGAAAGAGCTGATTAAAACACACATTTACATTTGTCTGATAATTAAACCTCAGGTAATTTCTATAAAGTTAATTTAATTTAATTTAATTTATATTCACGTGTCTGTTGGATTGACACAATATTGCAATTAAAAATATTGAGTTATACATTTTGGTGAATGTCAACTACCCACAACTGTGACAATAAAAGCAAAAGACAGAACAGCCTGTGCTCTAGTGCAGCCCTGAGATTGGTTAAGTGTTGTCAAGCGTGGTGGTAGTTAGAGGATGGACATGAATGCTCAATCAGACTGCAGCGATTTCTACTGTAGCATAATCTGCTAATTACAGTAGAGGAAAAGAGAGAAGTGAGGATAACAAACAGATTCTGAATTGAAAATGTTAACTACATGCAGCAGACAGGAATAAACTAAGACAACTATGATGTGAAAATAACTGTGGAGACAATGTAAGCAAGTAGAGTAGGAGGATAAAAGTGGTTGCATTGCTCAGGGCTTCCCTTAGATCACAGAAGCCCCTAAAATAGTCAAAATGTTTACACAAGTCTTTTTTCATTACAATCACCTGAGGGGTCATGTTTATACCATTCAGAAAACATATGTCCCACCCTTTTAACAAGCCCGTGCCAAGTTTATAATGGACTGTAGTCTTTTGATCGGCTGCTTTTAAAGTATACTACTAGATATAATACAAATGCATCACGGCAAGGAAAAGTAAAAAACAAAACAAAAAAACAATAATCTGAATCAATGCACATGGAATAGAGAAATGGTCACATGCCTGGAACGAATTCTGTTGGAAAAATGTATCTTGTTTTTTCATAAGGGAATGCTCACTGTTGGAAAAAACTGTGGCTTTGGAAGTCTTCTGTTCTAATTTTGGGAGTGTGGAGGTAGTTAAAAGTACAGTACGTAACTTTTCTTGTGAAGTGTCTGCCATTTGTCTGTCTCTATGATGATGTCATTGCTTTGTTCTGAATGTTCCACAGTATGGCAGAAACTTATTCATGTTTTATGGAGGTAAGCAGGTGGTTGATAGCATGTTTTTCAGCAATAAAACACCCATAAAGAAATAAACGCTAGTTATACACGTTACACATTAATGTATAGTGAGGAACATTTCAGGAAAAGCGTTAACATCTCCATGGGGACAGGCAGCTTGCAGATGCTCCACCAGAGAAGTTAAAGAGAATTTTCAAACTCTTTAAATATGCTGCTTTAAAGTACTTATGATTTAACTTAATTACACATACCAAACACAAATTACTGCCTTATTTACATATTCTCATTCAAACAACAAAGCTACTCTGTTATATACACTCTTCGCCCTCAATCATTGTTCATCATTTCCCAGAACTGACAGGTGCAAGGCTAGAATTAGATTTTCTTTATGTAACATCATGGAGTCTGTGAATCTTTCACATTATTACCACTTTTTACATCATATTACACTAGTTTTTAGTACCTACAGTTTAGGAATTATGTCTTCATGGGACACTGAATCAATCTGGATTAACCAAAACAATGCAAATGCAGTAAGTAGAACAGATGGGACTAAGCTGGCTGCCTTGTGTGTAACTGTGGGCATTTGTGCAGCGCTGCCAATTCATCTGACCTTGATAATGGGGACAAAATAAGATTCAGCACCACGGACAGCACCAAAGCAAATAACACTATTAATATACTGGGGGAGAACAAGTTTACTCATTACTCAAAATAAAATACCAGACCGAGCATCTGGTGATAAATGCAGTACACTGTAGTCCAATGGCCAAGGACAAAGTAGAAAACGACCTTAACTTATGTTTTTGGAGGTATAGATTGCAGTAAATACTTTTTTAAACCAGCCAGATGAATTAGACTACTATTAGGAATGTTTATGTTGAATAATTTGGTTACACTTTGAAGGGTAAGACTGTTACCAGAAATGCAGCATAGGGAAACAACAGACAAGTAAAGTAGCGTTCAGATGGGTTTCGGTACAAAATAGATGCCTTGCCTTTTAGTTATCATGTAAATACTATGTGTATATGTATACAGTATATATGGCACAGATATGGACTCAAGAGTTGAATGCTCATTGCTCAATCCATTAAACTACAAAAATCTCTCTCTCTCTCTCTCTACATATATATATATATATATATATATATATATATATATATATATAGATAGATATATATAGATATAATAAATAAATATCAGCCAACAGACAGTCAGTGAAAACAGGTGAATGTGTTACATGAATATTTTTCTGTTTCTTTTTTTTTTTTTTATCTCTGTCATAATGTTTATTAATGAAGAACACAAAGACAACCACAGATGTTGTTGGGTGTGACACGAAACTGTAATGTACAACAGTTTTCTGTCATTGCTCTGAATCCTTAATAATATTGAGTTTAGCTTTATCAGATATGAAATATCAAACGTGTTTATGCATGAAATATAAATATGTACACACAAACACACACACACACACACACACACACACACACACACACACACACACACACACACACACACACACACACACACACACCCATGCAATACTAGGTTTGTGGGTGGAACATTAACGAATCCCCACCTCTGTTGAGATGCCAGTTTGAGTTTTTCCAATCAATATCCATTAAGCCTTCAATTGATTTAAAAGGTTCACGCTTGACTGAATAATTTGAAAATACAAGAGAAGCTTGAATTACCTGTCACAAAATTAAGCCCCTCCTTGTCAAATAGATGAAGCATTAATCAAATGCAAAGCACGGGCATTTCAGGACACAACGATCACTCAGTACCGTTGAGGACAGGAGAAGATGGCTTTCTTATGTCATAAACAAAATTATGTTTCAGCAAAGTATCAACAGGGATTCCTAATTAAAGACGTACCATTGGAATTTAATCTGTTCTGACAGAAACATCTGCACTAGCACATTTGCTGTAGTCAATATGGGCAAACTAACTAGACTTAGGCGACAAAGCAGTACGTGATGCAGTGATTTTTAAAATTCAGGTCAGCATATAAATCCTGCATATAAACAAGTGAAACACTAAAGAATAATTTGTCATTGTAAGTGGCCTAATTTGGTAGTCAGTTAAGCAGATGCTTCATACATGGCTTTTAATGAGCCTATGTAAGTATTTATTTTTGCTTAATTGATAAAAGTAGACAAAAGACACTGCTTTTTTGTTTTAATTTTGTAGTCTGCATTCCACTTCATTTACCAAGGTTTCACATAATCAAAATCAAAGCTCGTCATCATAATAACCTTTAAGCAGCTAGATAGGACAGCCTTATCTGGCACGTGAATCTGCTTTTTTTCCTTTGGTGACTGCTGTTCATCTGGGAACTTACTCTGCTTTCCGGGCTATTCCCACGGAGCGGCAGAGCGTGGTGGGGGTCTGCGGGACCAGGGACTTGCAGCACGGGCTCCTCTTGTCCTCCTCGTTCGACTCGGGACTAGCCTGGTTTCCTTTGGGCGACTGGGGCGAGGTTGGCACAAGCTGCAGCTGCTGAGGGTGATGATGGGGATGGGAGGCGGGCGGAGCAGCGACAGGGGCGGTCTGCGGATGATGGTGGTGATGGTGCTGCTGCTGCTGCTGTTGCTGCGGCGGCGGCGGCGGTGCAACGGGCTGGTGATGCGCCGAGGAGGCTTTGCTACCTCCGGCCGCGTGCTGGTGCAGGTTCCCCGGCGCTTGGGGACTGGCGCTGCGGTGAGAGGTGGTGGTGGTCACGGGGTGATGGTGATGGTGGTGTTGGTGGGCCGTCGGCGCAGGTGGCTGTGGCACGTAGTGGTGAGGGTCCCGCAGTTGACGGTTCTCTCCGATTAGATCTTCCACCTTCCGCTCTAGCTCGTCGATGCGCTGGCGTTGCGTCTGGATGAGGCTCTGCTGGTTCTGCACGATAGTGGTGAGCTCCTTCAGGTAGAGGACGGCTTTCATGGGGTTATCCAGCAGACTCTCCATCACTAAAACCGTGGCTGTGTCGCTCGTGTAACCCGCCTGGAGGTGCCTGTTTGAGAAACGGATGTAGCACTGTGAGTGACCCAGCTGCTCTGATGCGATACGCTCACCGTGCGCTGGCAAGACGGTCAGGATACACCCCCTTCTCTCTCCCGTACTGCTGTTGCTGCTGAGCCAGGCGTACATGAGCGTCGGCCCACCGAGGGGGCAGGGCCGTAGTGAACAAAGTGACGCAAGCACGCACGGGAAACGCTCAGGGGAAACGCTCAAGGTTGTTTGATGCGCTCGAAACGTATTTGTTCGCTTGATAACGCCAAATAAACCCACGTGTAGCTTTACAGGGAGCTCATCTGATCTCTTTGCTTTAGTTTAACGGCTTACAAAAATAATGGTAATAATAAAAACAAACACACAAAAAACACAATACAAAAAACACGGCTTAGCAGGCCGGAGTAAGCAACGTAAACCAAACTCAGAACCAAAAGGATATATCCATGGGTTTCAGAATGACAAATACATAGCATCAAAAGAGAATGTATATTATAAATGATGAAAAGTCTTCAAAATTGCGTCTAGAACAGGGAGTACAAGATTGGTGTTAGGGTTGATACCCGTATGTTAATTTAACTGTCCGATAAACTGTCTGGCCCTAGAGATCCTTTAAACATCTGTCTAACAAGAATAAAATAACTGCAGCTACTGCCGCTGGCATTGTGTTGAGCTTTTCAGATATCTTGTGTTTGATGTCAGCAGGAGCATGAGAAGCTTGTTATCTTTTACTTCAGTACTTCAGTGATTAATGAGGGTGATCACATTGTGGGACGCAGCCTCTGTAGTGTAAGTGTTGCTCTTTTCGTCCTGCTCAGTCTTTATGCAAAACTTGTCACAAATATGTCAGCCTGTAGGTTGGGAAAAACAAGTAACTTCTGTGGATGTTACTTGTTTTGCCCATCTGGAAGTGGATAACGAAATTAAGTAAAATAAAACTTTATTTATACAGTGTTTTTCATGATGTAGAAGATGTACAAAGTGCTTTAAAAATCACATGTCAAAAATAATCCCTTGTGCCCACCCAGCTAACCACCTTGCCCCACCACCCCCATATTAACACACAACACCCTGTGTACACACACGTACACACAGTAAACATGTGGATGAGTACAAATGAACCAGTTGAGGAAACACCATCAGAGAACCAGGAGCAGGCAGCCGCCCGCAGCCAGCAGGATAGCAACTCAGGACCCAGATGAGAGCTGAGGTGGAGACAATCAAATCATGGAATCAGGCCAGGTGGAGGTGTGGACATCAAACAAAAAGAGGAGTGGAAAAAGAGACAGGAAAGAAAGATCAAGATCTCGTTTGTAAACAGGCTGTTAAAGTTGTCTAATCCACAAATACTAAAAATTGGACTATGTAACTTTTCTGGAGGGTCTGCTGCTCGTTTCCATAGAGATGTTATTGCCTACCACAAAAGTAATAAGTTACACTCCAGTGGCTGCTCCAGTGACGACTGTATCTTGGATGCCCCACCCTATCTCACAACTCTGACCTGGAGACCTGGATGCTCCTCAGCTGCTTAGAGGAACTCTCTCCACACTTGATGAACAGCTCCTCGTCTGCCTGGAGAAACTCTCTCTACACCAGACGAACTTCTCCTCATCTGCCTTGATGAACTCCCTACATTAGATGAGCCACCTTTATTCCTCCTGAGTGGTTCTTGATCCATAGACCAAATGGATGTACATCAGTCCTGGACCATCTGCAGCCTGTCCAATCTGTCCTTCACTGTGGTTCTCCCTGAGGTGAGGTTTCTACTTTTTCCCCACAGGGTTTTTTTTTTCTTGCTGAGAAGGAGGACCAAGGACAGGGAATGCACTGGGACAATTATCAGTTTTATAAATTCCTTTGAACATTGTTGATTTAAACTGCTTTTCTACTAGTGACTGCTTCCTGTCACTCATCGAGACAACTGTGATTTTGGGCACTATAAAAATAACTTGAATTGAAGTGAATTAAAAAAACTTCTGATATTGTTGATTTGTCATGGTTGTAACCATTTTCTTTCAGCATACTGAAAGAAAATTGGATGCAGTGACTGAATCCACTAAAGTGCAATCCACTAAGCCATGAATGCCTTACTCTGTTTATCATTAAAACTTCTTCTTCACTGGAGTGGCTAGATAAAGTCAAACAAATTTTACGGAAAGTAAAATTGGAAATGAACCAAAACATGCTGCTCAACATTGACCTGTTTTAGAAGTTGTGTCACCAACCTTTAACAGCAATTAGCTTAGCCATACAGAAGAGTAGAGGGGTCAAACTGTTGGGTTGAAGTGGTGAGGATAATGCAAGCAACAGATGTTTTTTTCTCTCTCTCGATCCCTCACTTTAAACTAAAAGCAATGCTTTTAAGTGGTTTTACTCACTTTTTGACACATGGTCAAGGGCATTTTAATTTTTTTTTTTTTTTTAAATAATTACATGACAAGGTAATTAATGTCAAGTAAATATTAATTACTTACAAAAGCCTCCTAGTTTAATGACCCTGAACAAGATGGAACTTAACACAGTCTGGCCCTTTTAAGTAGTTTATAAAAAAATAGGCTCTTCCAAAAACATTCTAAATATGAATGTTTGTTTTATTCATACATGTATTAATTCATCTCTCATTTCTATATAAAACTATATGTAAACATTAACACAGCAGAGAAATATAACACTGGGAAAATGACTGCAGAAAAAGAAAAAAGAAAAAAAGAAAAAAAAGAGGCAGTTAGTTTGCTCCTTTATTGCATTAACTCTCTTTAGGAGTGATTCATTCCAGTCAGTGCTAATAGGATTGAATTGATTGTTGGGGTCCTGCTCCAGAGATCTAATGGACTACAGTGTGCCCATACTGTGCAGGTGAATTCTGAACAGTTAATAATAGTTATTGCTTGACTTGGCCAAGCTTTGATATCCTTATTGTTTTACATAGATGTTTTAAATGTTAAAAAATAGTTGTAACTATATTAATATGCATTTTTTAGCTTGAGGTTACAGAATAGTGAACTTCAGTCCCTAGATTCAATTACATTTAAGAATTGCATGTACCATTATTATATGTCCTCACATGTTTTGTAAAAATATGTATTTTCCTCTTTATAAATTAGGAACATTTTTGCACATCATTGCAATCGATCAATCAATCAATCAAACTTTATTTATAAAGCGCTATTCATACATAAAATGTAAGACAAAGTGCTTTACAGTGCATTTAAAAACATTCCCGCATGCCATTTCCCTCCCAACCTCCCCCACAGAGACCCGACCCAGTCGACCAAAAACCCCCCCATAGACAGTTAAAATCGATCCTGGAACACACAGGGAGCCAGTGCTGTGATTTTAAAATTGGTGTAATGTGGTCCTGCCCCTTGATCTTGGTCAGGACACGCGCTGGAGAATTTTGTAATAATTGTAAACCTGAAATACTCTTTTTGGGAAGACCAGAGAGCAGTATTGCAGTAGTCTATACAACTGGAGATAAAAGCATGCAGCAGCGTCTCCGTGTTGGCCCGAGAGAGAATGGGGCGGACTCTGGCTATGTTCTTTAAGTGATAAAAACCTATTTTTGTGACGTTCTTGATGTGTGGAATAAAAGTGAGCTCAGGGTCAAAGATAATGCCCAGGTTTTTTACTTGAGTCGATGGATTAAAAGACTGTGCTTGGAGTTTGGATAAAAGTTTTTCTCTCTGGGCCTCAGGACCAATGACTAAACCTGAAAACTCAGTTTGGTCCTGGTTAAGATGGAGAAAGTTTTCTGCCATCCAGGATTTGATGTCTAAAATGCAGTTAAAAAGAGCATCCACTGGCCTGGTGTCATTAGGAGACATGGAGATGTAAAGCTGCGTATCATCAGCATAACTGTGGAAGTTGACTCCATGTCTCCTGAAGACACCACCAAGAGGAAGCATGTACAGCTTAAAAAGCACAGGACCTAAAATCGAACCCTGGTGCACACCACATGTGATTCTATATTCTGTTCCTGGAGGAACACGTATCTAAACTTACCATGAATGTTCTGTCTGAGAGGTAGGAAGTAAACCATTTGTGCACAGTACCAGTGAGGCCCACCGGGGATTTCCGTCTGTTTAAAAGAATAGTGTGGTCTACTATATATATATATATTATATATATATATATATATATATATATATATATATATATATATATATATATATATATATATATATAATTCATGATTTTTAGCAAATATGATTTTAGGTGGATATGGTTCAATCAAAAAAGTAAATTTAATCACATTCGGGACACTTGAGGAACTCAAAAAAATCCACATAGGTTAATATTAATTTGGACTTTAATAACTCATATCTCTTCATGTTCTCATACAAGTGCAAACTTTGTACTGTGCAAGATGATTATTTTTATTTTTCACATTATGAGTAAATTTTGCAATAAAAGTGCACCCGAAGTAAACTTTAAGAAATGAAACAAAATGTGTGAAAACACAACCCTCCCCACGAATGAGTCGTCAAAACAAGTAGACCTCAGGGAACAATATCTCCCTATTATTGGCTGTCATAAAGTTGGCTGATGTTTTTTTTTTTAATGTGTCAAATTGCAAATAAAGACAAAGAAAACCCGTGGTCATTTTCACAGCTGCCATTTTAAGTTGTAAAATGCGCAAAGGCTCAAGGATCAAAGATGCCAAATTCCTAACATTACATTGAAATGACACATTTAAAAAAGCTCTTAGTCCTTAGGCAGCAGAATGAGGGCCTTATTTAGAACAGATGAAGTGAAGATCCTGTAGTGGATTCAAACAAAGCAGTGCCTGTCCCTGCCCGGGTCTGAGGTCACAGACTCACAGCAGCGGCTCTGACCATTCAAGTGGATCTGAGTTGGTGACCATCAGCCATGTAACTGGCAAGACATATACACTTAAATAAATATATTTAGAATGACGAAATATTCAAGAACAATGCTTGAAGTGCCACACATATATTTGAAATATATATATTGTTGTAGAAGATGTAAATAATAGCTAATTGTCAATACTTAAAATTGCTTAAATGTGCTTTTATATTCTGTGAAATAATGTATACACAAGTCACATTATGTATGTGCAGAATAAAGTTGCGTTATTGTCATTTTAAAACAAACAAACAACTACAAACAAGACTAGCAACAATTACGTCGCTGGACTGCCATCTACTGGTCTTTTTCTTCAAATGCGTCGTGTGTTAGTCAATGGCAGAACGTCTCATTCGCCCTAAAGACTGCAACGAGAAAACAACTTAAACCCTGATCTGAACCTCTATTCTAGCCTCATTACCTCGCTGTCTTGATGAAAAAAAAATATCCTCCCCCTCACCATCTGTTACCATCTTAATAAGTGGCTGGTTTGACTCTTCCTGAAAAAAGTTACTCAACATACTGGTGGCAAATAATTTTACGCGATGAATGTATTGCCTGATCATCAGAAGAGAGTTTTATTTTGTATCTTTATTAAAACTTCATTGAGGGTAAGTGTCATTTTTAAAGTAAATGTCAAGCACGTACAACATACATAAAATATAAAAACACATGTTAATTGATTTGTACATTATAAATGATTTTAACTGATAAAATATTGTACTGCTGGTGGAAATAAAATCCAGTGTTAATTCACATGCAATGCTAAATCAAATTTACCTAACAAAATATATAAGAGACACATGATTTGGGATTTGATTTTCATCATCATTCACTGTTAACATGATTTAATATGTGACACATAAACTTTGAAGAGGATAAAATGCCCCAAAATTAATTAAAACATAAGTTAAAATAGAATTATTTGGATTAATATGCAACAGAAAAGATAATATTAGTGTTGCAGTACAATCATATAATGATTTGTCCTCCCTTTTAAAACACTGTCACACTGCCATAGCCTTCTATGAAATAACACATTTGTTTTGTTGTTTTGATGATGATGATTTTGGAAATGCAGTGTTTGATCTTGTTGGAGTAGAGTATACCCTGTTAGTAGTTGCTGCAAATCTAAATGACGAATCTGATGTTAAAGTGTGCAGAGTTGATGCAAGAGAATCTGATGATCTTACAGAGGATGCAGTGTTTGGACTTGTTTGCAAACGGTGTGAAAATCCTGGTGAGGCAGGAGTCGTCACTGAACTATTCGATAGTCTTGTTGTGGATGTAGTGGCCAGATTTGTTGTCTGAGCATTTGAGGAGACTGTTGAGGGAGTAACGGCTGCATTTGTTACTAAAGCTTTTGTGGAGACTGTTGGGGATGTAGTGGCAAGATATGTTCTCTGAGCATTTGAGGAGACTGTTGAGGGAGTAACGGCTGCAATTGTTACTAAAGCTTTTGTGGAGACCGTTGAGGATGTTGTGACCAGATTTGTCACAAAAGCATTAGAGGAGACTGTTGAGGATGCAGGAGCCACAGGGACTGCAGGTGCTGGTGCTGCTGTTGTTATGGCTGCTGGTTGGTGGTAGGTAATTTGTTGATTCCTCTCTTTGTACTGAATCACGTACTCTGGGTAGATCTGCTGTTTCTCGAACACAACGTAGATGGAGGGGTTTGTGATGTCGTCTACACAGCTGTCATACAGATTCACATTACTTCCGTCTTTAGAGGGAGGTCTTTTGTATGTGGAGTGACCTCTGGTGTATTCTCCGACCAAAACTCGAGATACAAACATGAACCGGAGATGAGAGGTGCCAGTGTAGCTGTGGGAGTACTTGGCATCTCGTGCAAAATAACTTCCTAAAAAAGAAATAAAAAAGAAAACAATTAATAATATTGGAAGTAATTCTATACTGAAAAGCTACAACAGGTGCTTTCACTGTGAGTTTTAGGCCAGACATTTTCAGTAATGTCTTTGGATCTCTCCAATGAACAAACTATATAATATATTTATGATTTAAAATTCAAGAAATTCTTCAGAGACTGACCTTGACCATAAACTGTCCCGTTAAGTCCACACAGTCTCCAATCAAAGTTAGTAGCACATATTGTTTCTACATGTGAAGGGTCAGTCCCATGAAATAGCTTTTTCTCGGCCACTGGTTTTCCATTGTTCTTGTTCTTCATATGATTCTTTTGTCTTAAAAAGACATTAAAAAACAAAACAAAACATGAAATCACAAAAACATATTATTTGGACCATCTATCTAAAATACATACAGCTGAAAGGCTTCCCAAACAGCTTTGTTTTGAATCCTTTCCATTTTCAGAATGTCAAATCCTTTCATTGTTTGACAGAAAAGATTGTGGATTTCTTTATATTCAGCATGGCAGGGCTGGAGACTGATGCACTATGGAAATGCCGCATATTTTGTTACGTACACCATACAAATCAAAGGACTTAATAAATGCAATTAACATCATATCCAATGTGGATGAATATGAACATGTGTACCTTATGTTCAGTTGGAGAAATTTGTGTTTTGTCCCAGTAGTCTGGTAAAGCAGAGGGGTTTGTTGTACGTTTCCTACAATAAGTAAATACGAAAATGAATTATAATATCTCATACAATGCACTTTATAGAATTATACCTCTTTGTTGGAACCTCAGCTGCAGAGACAAACTGAGGGCGTCTCCTCACAATCCTTTTAGTGCCATACTTTACGTTGGTCTGAATCATATCTAAAGGAAAAACACATATATAGGTGCAATGTCTTTACTCCCCAGTTGAAATAAAGAAGCATTTTAAAAGTCAGTGATTTGCATATATACCCTGAAAACTGAGTTCATATGACTGTGAACCAGCTTTGAACTGGACCACATCCTTGTCATTTTTCTGATACATGTCCTCCAGTTGTTTACTGGTGACGCTTGTCAGCTGATGCACACTTGTCTGTAAAATAAGATAAGAGACAACACTGAAGATTTGAGAGACAGCTGCATTATATATGAGATGTTAAGATTTCCCTCTCCCCTATGTTTATTGAACCTCAAAAATAATCAATTATCACAAATACTTTGGTGCAAGGTTTGGACATATTGGTACCAAATCAAAATAATGCCTAGAAAATGAACTAAACTATGCCAACATACTGTATGAGGGAAGTCTCAGCATCTAATGGTAATAATACTGCACCTAACATGCATTTGTCCCTGTAACTGAAAAAAGTGAGCAGCCAAGTTTAAAATGCAGTCACTCACATCAGCCCCATACTGGAGCCACTTGCCATAGTCGTCCTCCCAGTACCACAGCCAGTCAGTGGTGTGAATAAAGTCTGGCTCCAGAACAGAGCTTATGGTAGAGAGGCGTCTTACATCATTTTCACCACACTTCATTGTGTCAAAATACACAAGAGGGCAGGTGGTGCTGTAAGGAGAAAAGACGTTGGTCAAATTAGTAATATATTGTTTTTGATATAGTTTGCCATTTCACAATAACTCAAATATCGTCACTATATTTCTTTTAAACGTCCATCAGATTTTCTACAATTGGATCCAGAAGAATGTGTTTTAGTGCGAAAGACAATTATATAAAAAGTATGTAGAGAAATACATCAATTGGACTGAACTTCAAGTACAAAATGTGCAACATGGACAGCAGCGCTGATATAACTTAATCAATGCTCCTGCATGTATTGTCTGATATCAAGTAATGTAAATAACATCAACTGCATCAACACCAATGCAGTTTCCATTTGCAGCCTCCACCAGTCCTTTACCTGTATGTATTTTCAGGATAACAGTAGGCCTGCTCAATCTTCTCATTTTCAGACATAGGAGTCCACTGGCCATCTTGATTTATCTCCCATACGTATGGCATCTTGACATGAGCTTTGAAACAGCGATCTGGAGTCCAAACGAGCAAACATGAACAACTCTTTCACTTATATAAAATCGATTATTTAATATCTTACCTTCATATTTACAGTGTCCCTTAATGAAGAACATGCAGATTTCAGTTTTACCTGTTAAGAAGAGTACTTTACTTAATTGTCTGTTACATTGTCTCAAATAAAAGTTGTATTAAAATGACATTACCACTTTGTCCTTGACTTTGCCTTTTATTGTTGTGTTTTGGATTGGAGGACAACCCAGCAGAATGTGGATTATTGCTTCCACTGCTCCTGCCTCCTCTGCTGCCACCATGGCCTCTGTTTTCATTCAGCTTTCCTCTGCTGTTTGAATTAGTGTTGCAGTTGAGTGAGTCTTGTCTACTGTCATAATCAGAATTAAGATCTGAACTTGAAGCTGCCCCTTTGTCACTCAAACTACTGTAACTGCTGACGTTTCCTTGTTTTTTCCTATTGCCTGACTTGTCAGCGAGCCACAGTGCCTCTTTATTGGCATAAATGGACTTCAAAGATGTTATTAGACAGGCAGGGATTCGTTTGTCCTGCAGTACTTTTAGTGGCTGTGGGGCCAGAAAGTCGTGTGTCCTGAAGCAGCTGCAGTCGTGATTCAGAAACTTCTCACAGACGTGCAGTCTCGGGCAGCTGTCCTGACATCCATTACGGTTATTGTAATTATGGCAGATCTAAAAGAAAGAAAACACATGAAAGTTACAGTGTGAAAAATGCGCTACACTATTTTTTGCTTTCGTTCTTTTTTATGGATTTACTTTTTAGCAGTATTTAGCAGCAGCACTTTACAACATGGTTCTATTGGCTTGAAAAAATCTATCATCTTGAAAGTTTTCCCATGTCGAAGTATAACATGCATTATAAGTCTTTGGTTGCTACATCAACTAATGGGTCGATCTAGTCTTCGCTGACCCAAACTTCTATAAAAAGGAAAAAGCCTGGAGTGTGTTAGCGAGTGACAGGTCAGTTTATTTTGCTTTTTTGCACATAAATACACAGCCTACACAGGTATGTATAATTGTAATGAGTTGTTATGTTTATGATTTAGTACAACTACTGTTTTGTACTGTGAATATGTCACCTATTTTGCCTTGTTTGACTGTCTTGCATAATAAATAAATTAATTAATTAATAAAAATTAAAATGTTTTGAGAGCTTTTGCCAGCAGAATGCCTCTGGTTGAATAATTGTACAGGGCATGTCTTTAGTCACCCAAGAATTTAGACTATTATAGCACTGGAAGATTTACAACAATATCAGATTTACCCAACACCAACCTTGTACATGCAGACATACATGAAACTGAACAATTTGTCTCATAGCTCGACAAAGTGATGAAAAATAAGAGCTTTACAATCAGACATCTCATCATCCCAGGGAGTCATGTATTAGTTTTGAATGTGAACATGATTAGCTTAAATTAATGGAAGATGAAAGACACTGAAACTGCACCAACAGTAACCATTTCTATACTATACTTTGTTGTATAGTATACAACAGTACTTAGTTACTAGTGTAACTAAGTACCGCCATACATACAGAAGGCAGAATATTGCTGTTGCTCTGGAGCAGGAGGAGGCACAGTTGTTCCCTGGACAGTGTCTCCAGACCAAACTCTGTGAGGATGTTCTCATTGTAGGGTGAGTGGAGATTGTGGGAGAAAATGCATCCTCTCCTGTTACACAAGGCAATATTAGTGTCAAAAGAGCTATGTTAATCAGTGTTCTGTGCCTGTAATATAATAGTATAACCCTTGTCCTCTCTTCGTTATGCACCTTTGGTCAATGAGCAATATACTTTGACACATACAAAAAAAAATACTTAGTTACATTTAAATTTTTGCATAAATTGTACGGGGATTGATATTTGCGACCACCCATGAAAGTTTTATAGTGTAAACTAAAAAAACTACTACTACTACTAATAATAATAATAACAACAACAACCCAGTATTCCCATTCTCTCCACACATAATATGAAATAATATAATGTAAGTGTTAAAATTAAACATACTTATCATTTTAATAACTTCTTCCTTTGGTGTGCATTAGTCAAATGACTAAGAGGGAAGTTTAATCTTTGCCTAAAAAAGCTGCTAAACTACTCCCTGTTGCTTCATAGCACCAAACACGAGCAACCAGACATTATCAGAGTAAACTTTCTGAACACCAACAGGGTCCAGAAAACTGGAGTCTGGCAGAGCGGCACTGAAGTTTTAATGGCTTTTTTTCTTTTTTTTTTTTTTTTTTTTGAAAAGCCTCTCCACGAGCCCCCCTTTCGGTCTTGTGCATTTAACTAGCTTAACTAGCTATTAAAATATGACCTGTGGGTATGTTTTTGTAAGGTATGTTATGTAAGGCTGTGGGTTATCTGTTGTTTATGGAGGAGCATAATATGCAAATACAATATTTTAAAATAATGAGATGATAAGAATTAGAAAGTTTAAGTGTAGCAAAGTAGCCACATATGAATTAATCTTAATTAGATTGACTTTAATTAAAATAAACCAAAATATGCCTCTAACATGCCTCCCCTGGTGGTTAAATGGAGTAACTCAATGAAACAACGAATCGCTACTCGGAAAGACCAGAAATGATTGTTTTTTTATTGATCTGTACAAATTTCTGATCAACAAATGTATTAAAATGTATTTTCTGCCCTCCCTCCCTTCTTTCCCCTTATCCTGGACCTTGAGAATGCAGCTGGCTGGAAGAACCCGGGTCAGACCGACTTTGCAACATAAACATGAGATAACATTGTGCACACACCGCCCGCGCTCTTCCCTCTATCTTCTTGTATTTCTAAACAGCTACTTGCATCTTTTGTATGGATTACTTACAGAATACAGCTACCTGCTATGTCTTGTTTATGTCTTGTTTATTACCGCAACTGTAGTTACAACTGTGTGTCTCCTCATTGTTTATTGTCTATAAATGTAATTGTATATGTTATGTTGTAACGGCAACTGTAGTTTCAACGGTTTGTAAAGCGCTTTGTGTGCCTATTAGGTGGAAAAGCGCTCTATAAATAAAAATTCTTCTTCTTCTAAAGCACGAAACTACATTATAGAAAATATACAAAAATTAAACTATTTTATTTTATACTGCTGCTGCTGCTTAAGCAGACCCTCTACACACCTGGCGGTTTCCTGTTTATTCAGAAAGTGTCTTTATGCGTAAAGAGACATGTCGTGCATGAAGCGCTGCAGCTCACCTCTGCGCCTCTGAGTGCGCGAAAACGTTTATTAAATGCACACGCAGCTCATGTGCGGGACTGGATACCTGGGTCCACCCTTGTCTAAGCGCACGGGGCACGGCACACGCACGGCTCACTGTCTGATCAGAGCGAAAGGGGTTTAGTTTTAAATTTGGCTCATATTTGAAAGTTGAGATATCGGAAGCGGACTTTTTTTCATAAAGCGCCCGTTCTGCACCACAGCCGCTCGTGAACAGAAAACACTCGCTGTAAAAGGCACTGAGAAGGAGAAGTGCACAGAGGACAGCTCACGGACAGGCTTTTCCCAAACAAAGCCACAAAAAGTCCAGTGCCCGGCCGGCCAGAGGCCTCTGCCAGACTCCAGTTTTCGAACTGACCGAAAGGGAGGTGGAGTGGGGGCTCACGGACAGGCTTTTCTCCCCCCAAAAGCCACAAAAACTCCAGTCCGGCCACAGTTCTGCCAGACTCCAGTTTTCGAACCCTCTACAGACTACCAAGAGAAGTACAGTGCAATGTAAACAGTATAATGCATTATAAAACAATGATAGCCCACGTGATGACGCAGTGTTACCAAAACCCCACCCATTTTCACTCGTATGTGGTAAAACAAACACACCGAATAAACCCAGAACGTCAACATTATGAGACCTTAAAGCTGATATGTACCATAATTTCCAAGTTTCATGTAAATAATCCGTAATCAACAAAACTGAGTTTCTCGCCAAGTTGAACAAACCCAAACATGTGACAATACTGACGTGCGAAACAATTACTCTACATAAAACGTACAGATAAAACCCAATGCTGAAGCGCATCAACATCATCTAAGCATTTTTAAACATAATAAACGTTTTGGTTGGATGGTTTAAATAATGCTGGTACTACACCTGACTGACTCACCTTTGACCTCTTATGTTTAAAGCGACCAAACAGTATTGGTTACATGCATGTTTTCGTACATAACAGAGTGTTTACCTCGTGTGCGTAAACTGACAGGAGCCCGTGAGCAGGAAGCCTTTGCAGAGGTGCAGACCTCCACAGCCCCCACAGTCCTTGCGCCAGCAGAGCCTCACTGAACTCCGGACAACAACTTTCGGCGTGCCATAGGATAAACACGGCACAAATTTGTCGTCGTTACAAATTAATTCTGAAAGAGTTGAAGTACTGCACAGATTAAACAACAGGTCGGCGGTGATCACAGCCCCCTGGTTGTCCAAAATATATTTCAAAACGTCCGTCTCCATTAAGGCAAGATGTGGGCTGGAGGTTTTCTTCACGACAACAACTTGAATCCGAGAGTACGAGGGCCATGTACTGTAGATCCTTTTATGACGAAAGAAAACCGAAACTTAACAAAACTATAGGCGGTAATGTACGTTTGTGTACTCTCCACAAGGGGGAGTGCTCGCCTTATGATGTGGAAAGAATAAAGTGGTGGTAGGAGGCTGTTATGAGGCGGGATAAAACCTTAAAATATTTAACTTATTCTGGTATAGCTTTTATTTCTGGTATAGCTTTTATTTTCTTTCTTTTTTAATATCATTTTCAAATTCCTCAATAATACCAAAATTATGTTTAATTAAATGTGCAAATAAGAGAATAAATAGTTCACTACTTAGACTACTAATGTTTATTTATGTGTCATCATCGTATTAAAAATAATACTATTTTTTTCCATTATAAAATGACAGCTTTTATAAGTCCCTTGATTTGTTTTGCAAGACGTGTCCCATTGAACCTATGTCCTCTGGTCTGATGACATAAAAAATGTATCTTTATTTATTGAGAAAATCAAAATGACTATAGTCAAAACTGAATATTTTCTCTGTTAAAGTATGGTTAGTAAACCCAATGTGGTCAAGTTTATTGTGACCATGTTGTCAGAAATCTCTAGAAAGGAATATCTTGGACTGGTTTGAAAATCTGTCCTTTTAAAGATACAACTCTCTGAGCAGAGTGAATGGTGAAAATAGCACTTCGTATTTGGCAAAAATGATCAGGTGAAGGTGAAAATGTATACCATGTCATTGTTAGAGGTCCACCCTGTTGTCCTTTCACTCCACAGGGTCAACATATGAATGGTGAACTGTCATTTTGTAATGTACAATTGTCTGTCTGGTCATTGTTATAGTTATTGGAGTATAAAATCCTACATTCTAATCTTCAGCATGTCTGTTCAGTTTGCAACTGAAACTACACAAATTAATTAAATGGTGGTCGAAAAAGTGCATATTATTGCAATTGATTTATTACAGCTAATAGTTTGTTTATATGTTTAAAAATGTATTTGTATGTATGCAAATTGATGACACAATTCATCACAGGACATCATTTCTAGCAGAAAATGATAATTCATTGTTAATATTGTGGAAGAAATACACATATATGTCAAAGACAGTGTTGACATATGGGTTTAATCTAAAAGATGGTCTGAGAGATTGGCAAAAGTAGATTTTATAAAGTAGTGTGTCACAATAGAAAAAAAAAAGTATGAACTTGATCTAACTTGGTCTAGATCAAGACTAAACCAGGGCAAGAAGAGGACTAAACCAAATAAGGACTGGGCTCAAACCAGGACAAGTATGAAAGCACCCAGAGGTCCACTAGATACCTGCACAGCCTTAGGCTGAGTGGGCCAAATATAAAAAAGATAGACAAAACAAAGGCTGGACAGATCTTGTTGGATATTCATCAGCTCTGTTCCTTAACCAATCTAGGCTGTTTAGTTCCTTGCATACACAGATGAATAATTGGAAGCCTTATTTTCCTTCTTTATTGCTTCCCGTCGTCTCCTCCCAGAAAAACAGGATCAGATCTCGATGAAAGAGATTTTCCATCACTCATTCCCACATCTATGGCTCACTATGCAGTCTTGTTCTGTGTCCTAACTGCATCCAGATTACCAAAGATGTTGACCCCTGCAGACTCAGAGTGTTGACCTATGTCGGCCTAATGACCTGACTTTGTGCAAGCTAAGATACCATTTGGCTTTTAGCTGTGGTTTTGAATCCTTAGAACAGGAGCCAGTTGGTATAATGTTTTTTTTTTTTTTTTTTTTCTTTTTAAAACTAATTAAGGCAAATGTGGATCATACCCTTAATTTGTTTTTCTTGTTCTGCTAAAATAAACCCTAGATTGCTTGCTTTTTTCATACACATTACTTTTATTGGACGCCTAGGTTTGGATAAAGGCAAATCAATGCATTTACCATAGTGATGTTTAATACAAGAATACAATGCAATACAATGACCCCAATAAATAAACTGAAAATAAAATAAAATAAAACAACTAAATTGAATGAGCCAATGGTAGACATTTACCTGCTCTCACTTTCCCTTTTAAACAAAAAAGCCTATTGTGAAAACTAGACTAGGCTGCTCCTCAACGCCGCCCTGTTTACTTGTTTAACCACATTTGTTCGGTCAAATGAAAAAAGCTCGCGCAAACTGCTTCCCTGTCCGTCATCTGTCTCTCCGCCTTGAGCTGCTGCAACACGACCTGCCGCGATTTCCTGCTTCGGGTTTCCCTTTAAAAGGGGGCAAGGCTCGTTGCTGGGAATTCACGTCATTTCGCCGTTTACACACACACATCCAGATCAATGAGCGCGGGAGAGGGAGCTGTGGTGCGCTTCCAGGAAGGATTATTATTAACGCGCGCACGGCAGAGCGGCGACGAGAAACGCGCAGAGACAAAAGAAGTTTCCTAATCGATAGCTTCGCCATGGAGACGACCAGTACATAGAAAATACACGGACTGGCAAAGGAATAAACTTCTCCGTCAGTTACAAGTCGACAGTCGCTAGTGCCATCGCCGAGAGGCTTGTTTTGACGAAGAAAAACAGGGAAAGAAAGACGAGGAGGAACGCGGAAAGTGAGGAAGGAGACGCGGTGAAGTTGACGGAAGATAATGTCTGAATCCTCCCCCGCTGTGGCCAAGGTAACAGGCTCGGTTCGCTCTTTGTTTTCCTCCAACACATTTGCACAGGCTGGGACACCGCTGTACCGCACGGCGGGCTACATTTGCAGGCTCGCCTCCCACAGATGTGCAGACTGTAGCGCGCTTGTTTGGACACTCATCTGTTGCTCCTCAGCTGCTGCTGCTGCTGCTGCTGCTCATGTCGTGACGGTGGCACACACAATGCCTGGTTCATCACACGCTGATTTATGTGGCATCTTGGCACACATGTTGGAATCCACCCGATTTGATGAACATAATTTCTGCAATGGCTTTGTACAACAAGGCATGCATCGGTTGTTTATTATAACCCAACAGCATATTTCAACCAATTTGACATACAGTGCCTAAAGCTAGGCACTAGGCTATAGTAATAATTCGGTTATTATGACAGCTTACTACATTTGGTGGGAGGGAATGCGAAAGGTGAGTCAAAAATATATGTATTTTTAGTGTTCTAGTGTCTTGCACTGACTTTTAGTTGAGTGCACACATTGAAAGTGAACTGGATATTGAAATATTATTCCTTATAAAAACATGGTGTCTATTTAAATGAATAATTAAACAATTCATGGCAGCTGAAGGATCATGTTTTGCTGGTAACAATCTTGTCCTTCATTCAGCTGACTCAAATATGTGTCTTGTAGTTTATGTTAACCACTGCAAAACTCAGTGCACACTAATACAATTTACGACACAGTCTCACATCATTCACAACTGCCTGGCTTGAACACTTACCCTTAAATATGTATTTATATTGTTATTAACAAATAGTTTATTAAGAATGAGATATCCTTACATTTTAAAATGAGCCTCACTCAAAGGCCTAAATGTTTTCAGTTCCTCTTATTACTCTATTACTATATATTTCATATGTGTCCTGATCCTAGAGTATTATTTTCCAATAAAAATGAAATAAAATATCCCATAGATGAAGACAAACTAAATACATGTTATACCTGTAGTGTGCACACTATTATCCTAATTACTGGGGCTTATTAGGAGAAGCAGAAGGAAGCAATATATATCAATAAAGTTCCTTTAAGAGTATACTGTTAAGTTTCACAGAAAATTCCTGGTTCAAAATCAAAAGTCAGTTTTCTGAAGAAAAATAAAAAGAGCAACATCACAAAACATAAAACTTCATTTCTGATCTTACATGGAGTCAGACATTCTTGACATGATCCTGGTAAAATAGGCAAAAGTAGGAACCCGGAGATTGAGCAAAACATTGGTGACTGTGGCCTTAAAATGACAATGCCCGGGTACCATCTGTAAATGGTATACTTCAGTCTCTGCCAACTGTTCTCAGAGCAGTACAACATAAATGGTATTTTTGAAATACTTAACACAAAGACAAAGTTACAACATGGACAAAAGAGTGCTATGTAATCCAGACATTATGTTTCTCTCGTCGGTGTTTATTTCTATGATGTCACTCACACTGATTCTGTGTCTTCAGCCTTGAAACCTGTGTTTATGGAACCCATATTACTTACTTCCTTTACTGGATGGGGCTGAATGCAAAAAACAAAAACAGAAACAAAAAAACAAAAACAAAAAAACAACAACAAAAAACAAAACAGCAACTTAAATATGGAGTAGTTGCAAGTATTGACAACTTGAGCAAGATGAGACATTTTCACAATTAATTTATAAATTGTGAAAATCAAAGTTTAGTTTCATAATGAAAGCCAGATCAGAACTGAAACTCAAATAAGAAAATAATATCTGATGATATCTGATTTTATTATAGGAATGTAATCACTGTACATTGCATACATCCACAGTAATATTAGGGAAACTTCTCAAATTGTGATATAACAAATTGCCAATATTATGTGCATAATAAATTGCTATCAGTAAAATACCCTAACAATTATTAAGATGCTGTAGTGTCACAGGAAGTGGGATGAGTGGACTGTCATGGCTGTTTGGGTTCACTGCTGCTGCATTGGGATGTATCTGAGCCCTGTTTGTGTCTCTGTGTCTATTCATAGCAGGAGAGGAGCTCTTTCAGTCCTTCCGCAAACCCGCTGCCAAACTCCACTTCCTCCCCCGTCCATGCTCCCGCCTCGAGGCCAGCCAGCCGAATGGAGGACGAGCCCAACAGGCTGCCGGCACACCTGCGTGAGTCACACCGCTGCACACGCTTCCACTTAGGTCCACTGAGAATTGGCTGTACAATTAGGGCTAGGAGTGAACCTTATATTAAAACCTGCAGCAGAACATACGTTAAAAATAAAGATGCATTATAACCTGTCAATTTTGATAAATGCATGTCTGGTATAAACTTGGTGCTAAATCTTATCAAAGTCCGACCTGATGATAAGTAAATAATAATTAGATATGTGAACACAAGCAGCTCATATTTATTAGTGAGAAAAATGCTAATGCTAATGGTCATGTTGCCGGTGAAGGATGATGACTTTACTCTCCCGCTTTCACAGCTTTTCTGTGCGTTCTTTGCCTTCATTGGTAGTGAAGGAAAGACTTTCTAAATGTAGAAGAGCAAATGGGCAGCCCAGTCAGAAACTTCACAGGAGCGAGCACATGAATAAGTAAAGATGTTGCGGATTATCACTTTAATAGTTAAAGTCCATCATGCCCAAATTTAATATGGCTGATTATTACAAGAGGCTCATCATCTAAGCCTTTTCTCAGAGCTGTGAAGTACTGCACATACTGTATAAAGTATAATAATTAATACCAAATAGTCAAAATTATAGGCCAATGACAAATGGTTCAACTTGATATTTGCACATTTTAGTGAACTGGCTAAATATATTGTGAAACAGGTCTGTGTATGTCTACAACTCTATCAGGAATATTTCTTGTCCTTTTTTAGGAAAGCGGTGCACTTTACAGACAGCAGGTTTTCTGGCAGAATTTAGCCATAGATTTGTGCAGTTTCAAAAAAAATTATACCGACACCATGAAAAAACATCTATCAGCATTATTGTTGTTTTTATTCATCCCTAGTTGAACATAATTGTCTTTGAGTAAAAGACAGGGGGCAGAATTGGAGGGAGAGGGAGGGGTTGAAGTGAAAATGGATGAGCCACTCTTGTTTTGTAGAAAGTGTGTAGTGTTAGAGGTTATTCCTAATGTTTGTTTAACTTGTGCTGCAGCTTTATATTCTTTAGGACTCTAAAATGCATCTAAATATTCTTGTAAATTGGGAGTTTTATAAATTTACCATAATTAATGGTATTTAATTTAATTAATGACACTTGACATTCACACATACTGGACTGGAAATGCTAAAATGTATTCACTTTTCTCTAATGTTGATGTTGGACTTTAAGTTTATGCCTCCGTGGGTTTGTATTGCTCATTATTTCTCATCCAATCCCAGAGCAGGTGGGGCTGGAACACTGCCAGGAGATAGATAACCATGTCCAGTGTCCAAAGACTAACTTCATACCACTTTCCATTTGTCCGTCAATAGTTAACTTTGTTATTTATCTATTCCAATGTGAAGGAGAAGTTCAGGGCTGTGGATGAGGCATTCAGGAAACCCCCTCAGTTCACTTCCTCTTTACATTGTTACAGAAAGAGGAAGTAGCCTCAACAGGTCCGTGTTCAGTTTCCTGAACGGTGAGCTCTGGGTCGGATCACATCCGCACAAAGGTGGAAGTCCAGTGTTTTTTAATTAACCACATCATATTAGGGATGTACCATTAATATGTTGATACAATTTAATCAAATTAGGATCTAATCATTTGCAGATCGTAATTATTGCCTTGGTGGTTTTGAATCTAAATGGTCTCCTCTCTAGCCCACCAATCCTGTGGCAGTAAAAGCACGGAGGGTTCAGACTTTGGAGGAATACATTTGAGTGTTAAGTGGCAGTAAAGGCTTTTTTAAAAAGGCTGCCTTGTCTTTGTTCATGAACTTTAACCATGAGCCATTTTTATTAAAAGTTTTAATTATTAAAATCATATTTATTTTTTTAATATGCCATAAAATCAAATCAAAAGTTGAGGTTGATAAACAAAAGGAAACACAATCATGACATATTTTTTGGCATAAACATGAATGTTTCTGATCAAATAAATATAAAAACGAAACAAAATATGTTGTCCCTTTGACAGCTTCCTCAACTTAAACTCTCAGACCTATGGTACCATTTCTTGGCGCTTAAAAACCACCTCTGCTTTCCGTTCCTTGGCTTCTATTCTCAACACCCACACTTACACATCCTTGCAGACACTTAAGTCCAGAGGGAGGAGTGGGAAGGAAGAGAGGACAGAGGGAAAAGAGCCAGAAGAAGAAAAAAATGAGGCAGGAAATTGCAGTGTGGGCAGAAGTCTCCATTTCCTGAAGAGGAAGTGGATTAGATCGGAGAGAAACTTGCAGCCTGCTTCTCTCAGAACAAGGACACTATTTAACATTTTTTTAGACATCATTACTTATTCAGTCATTCATCCAACAAAGCACGTAGCAATAAATGGCTCCTGCAAATGTCACCAGAGTGCCTTTGGATATGAATTCATTACTTTTTCTGTTCTCTTAACAATTAGGAATAGGTTATCATAGTAATTTACATCAGTCACAATGACTAACAAGATCTTTTAACAATCAGTACAAGGCTTTCATTTTCTTTCTTTTGTTTAATTTTGAACTGAAGTCGGTAATATGTCTGGACTTGTCACACCCATAATTTAGATTTGATCTGAGTGGGAAGCTTTTATTATTTGAAAGTGTCAGTCTCACCGTAATCCTGCTTTGTTTTCCTTGGATGCACATGAGTTGCAAAGAATAGTGCGTCTTGAAATCTAGATATATCTTTAGTGAGGAGTTAATAGAAGCCATGGAAACAAGATGGGCTGGTTTCCTTCATTGTAGTTATGTGTCTGTCTTTGCACAGCTGGCTCGACAGGCTGCAGTGGGTGGATGAGTGAGTAAATCTTGCGTGAATCCACAGTTTGTGTAGGTGTACATTGTATGTGTAATTCATTCCACATGTGCCACTGTGTTGCCGAATACTGTCTTGTGGTTTTTTGTTATTTTTGGGGGACATCAGTTTGCCTTTTTTGTGCTATTACAAAGTCTGTATGTAGGATTAAAACATGAAAAAAAATATGGCAATGTGAGTTTGTTGTTCGCACCAGGTATCTTAAAATGTATAATCCCATTGCTTTTGATTTTAGAAACTTGGTAAATTAGGACTAGATTGGATAAAACTAGATTTACAGTTGGTGGAAGTTTTGAAGCTTCCTTGTTTCAAAACATCTTTGTTTTGACTAAATATAAGATCTTACAGTTGTAATAAAATCTATTATATGCGTAATTAGCTCCTAAAACGTTCATACTGTACTTCATGTGTATGTGACATGACCCTTTGAGGACACTACTTTATATTGGAAATATTTTCTAAGGCCTTGGATGTGTTTTTAAAATGTTGAATCCACTGTTGAAATGCAGGTTTGTTATGGTTTATAGGCCTCCAGGAAATGAATCCATCTCAGTCCTCTCACAGATGGAGTCCAGCATGTTGTAAGTGTTTGGAGTTTTCTGAGGGGAAATTTCCTGCCCTGGAAGCCGCTCTTGTCCTGAGGAATTTCCTGAGTGGGTAGACGGGGCTTCCTGAATAAATGTTGCTGTTGATGATGTTGTGTGTCAGTGTGTGTGTTTCTGGTCTGAAAGAGAAACTGTTCACACATGGCACAGCCCCCATTTCCCCCCATTTCAGTCTCACCACATGGCATTTTCAAACTCTTAGGGCAGTATTTTGCCCCCGGCAGTAGCACGGCGCTGGCGTTAATGATGACGTCAAAACTGTATCAATCTGCTTCAAATGTCGAATAAATCAGATTGAGCCTGTTTTCATTAAATTATTAATTGATTGGCCACAGACTAAAACACCTCGGCCCCAGGTCCCGCTCGTGTCCTGCGTAAACAGCAAACACAGAGCAGTGCGCACCTTGTGTGAGTGTGTGTGTGAGAGTGTGTGTGAGAGTGTGTGTGAGATATGATTCCGCTCATTGCATGAAGAACAGAGCAGGTGGAACTAACTTTATGAATGAACGCTGTGAGAGATGTGCGTGACCGCGGCGCGTCCATGTGCCAGACGTTTGGTGTTGGACGTTTGTCCCTCGGAACAGTTTCAAGTTCCTATGCATTATTATAGGTCTATTCAAGTGACGCAAATGTGGCTTTATTAAAGATAAATTCTGTCTCTGCACTAAAACAGCCAGAGCCTTAAAGCACAGCTTATACGTCAGTATTAAAAAAAAAAAACAAAACACTGTGGGACCCCTTTGGGATCTCTTGGGAGGACCGACGCCGAGTGGCTTCAGGAGTGGCTGGTCACTACAGTAGTCTCTCTGGCTTCACAACCGCTGCTGAACAGCATATATTTACATTGTGGGGCTTCAAAGCTGTTTTATTGTCCCTGTATATGAGTACCTCTCATTCTTTGACTTGTTGTAGGAGAACAAGTGTCTCCTCCGCTGTGAAGCGTTGGCTTCTTTCTTTGCCTGGATATGTCATGGATTCAAACATCTCCTACACTGACGGCCTTTTAAATGCCACAGTTCTCAGACAGTGGTTCAAACGCGTTCACATGGAAGGTGAATGTTTGTCACAGCTCCCTGCAGCCTCCAGCGGACAAGTACAGCCTCCTTGCGCCAGTGTTACCATGACAGAAGCAAAAACCCGACCTGGAAGCATCTCCTGGTCAAAGCACCAACGCTAGGGGCAAAATACGGCCCCACAGTCTTCCTCACATCTAATAAACTCCAGATCAAATCAGGTTTTCTTTAGGGCTTTAACTTTATACTCTTCATACCACCCATAGGACTATTTGGAAAAAGACTCAAGTATTTTTTCACAGATTAGTACCTTCCCAACCAGGGGTACGGGGACCCCAAGGGGTTCTTGAGGAATTACCAGAGGGTACTTGGAATGGCTTTAGGTTTTAAATGAAGATGAAATGCACTTCTATCTGTAAAACTGTGTGATTAGTTGTATATTTAGCATCTCTTTGGAGCATCTTGGACCATAAATATAATTAAAACAATACATATAATAGTAATAACTGACTATATTCTACCAGTAAACCCATTTATTTGCCTGAAACTCAAATTAAGGGGTGTTCGGAGTGTGAAACAAAGCTTAGGGGGTACTCGTTGGGAACCATTGCCTTACAGTACACAAAGTATAGAGCCTATTTGTATTTTTATTGTGTCTTTTCTTTTTCACCGTTACAAATATGTGAGTAGTGCTGCATTTCCAACCACTATTATGTTTCATTCTTCTGTGAAATTTGTGCTGCCCTTTGCATTTGTCTTTTGTGTTTTTAACCCTTCCTAAAGTACATAATGAGATATGTGTGACCTTGTGCAGTGTAATTGACATTGAACTGAGTTTGGATTTTAGATTTTCTTTTTAGTACAGTAAATACACATTGCTTTAAATCAAAGATTTGTGGAAATGTCCTTAGTATTGAAATGGAAACAATTGTTTCTGTAATAAGAGACAATTTGCTAATATCTTTGCTGGCTTGACTTTCTCTTCGTGGAAAATTTGACTCACTAAACATTGGTTCGTGGGATTGAGACCAACCAACAAATGCATTTTAAGTTTGTACACACTGTATTAGTTGAGGAAGTTGAATAGAAGAAAAAAAAAAACTGGCGCGGGAACAAAAGGAAGAGTGTCAGTTAGAGGCAAATTCAGGAACTAAGTACAAGAGCTGGCTTGTTCCTGCTCGAGCAACTTATCAGAAACAGGTCGAGCCACTTCCTGCTCATAAACCTGTGTGTGATTGATGACCTGTTTAATGTTTGTTTTGACTGGATCAGGTCCAGTTGTGCCGGACGGGGCGGCCGCGTGCACACCGGAGGAGGAAGCAGTGTAAATGGGAGTTTCACTGGACTCAAACATGGAGGTGGCTTTTATTCCCTCACATGTCAGAGTTACTATTGTTATAGAAGTAATTCAAATAATCTGAGAGTAAAGAGACACAGTAGAAGTTTACGTACTATCAGTGCAGGACCCGGAGACATGAACACTCAAATACCTCATTTAAATGGAGCTGGAGCAGGAGTCTATTGTCAGATTGTCCTGATTTTTTGTTCACATTTCTGTATTTACTGAGCCCTCCCACATGAGTCAAAAACTGGCACAAAGCGTAATGTTTTTTCTATCAAGTGAAAGTATATTTTCACAATAGCCTCCAAAGTGGTGCAACTCCTAAGTTTTTATTGTTCTCAGTTGAAAGGACTTTAAACCATGAGATGAATATTTGTGGAGCTGATCCCAAACAAATAATAATAAACAATTAATACTTTAAATATGAAGCAGTCTTGTGTGATCAATTATGTGAATATTGGAGGATTGTACATCTTTAAAAGTAGACAGGTGTTTGGCAGCCTTGCTGTCAACCCCAGGGCAGCTGTGACTACAGAAGTAGTGACAGAAGTACCACCGAGAAAGAGCAGTGAAATAAATAATGCAACGCAAAATACTGAGTATCTTCAAATGTACTCTACAGATACATTTTTTTAAAATTATAATTACACTTTGTCTTGACACACTGTAGGTGAATTACTTGACTTGCATTTCAATATGTTCTTTTTTTTATAGAAATGTAATTTACTGGGATACAGCGTATACATAAATACTATAAAATAGCTCACCAGTGTGTTACTCTTGACAATTATATTTTCATCTTTGGTTAATAATTGTAAATCCAAACTCCATGTGGAAACAGCCACAAGCCCCAGACTCAAGATTCACAGGTCACAACCAAACCACCTCCATTTCCCTCCTCCCTCTTCACTTCCCTCCTTCCTCTGCATCAGAAGAAAGAAAATCCTTTACTCCATTGAGATAGCTACACCAATATCCGCCCACTGCAGCTTTGACCAAAAAGACAAACATTTACAGAAGAAAGCGTGACTAAGGAGCTTTCACTTCCCAGAGCAAAGTCCCCCTCTTTCAGATGCAGACATAGATGGCTTGTTTCTTTTCAACAGGAGTTCAGCATGCTGTAGACTTTAGTGTGTGATCAAATGATTTGATTTGCAGTCACTGATGTGTCTTTTGTTGGCGTAAGTCTTTTTTTGTATGAACTTTTAATATGCCACCTTTCACTCCAGTTTACAATAATACATTGTACAATATACAAGGAAACACAATGAGGAAGTGAGAAGCCAGCTTTTGCTTTATTGTGGCATCTTATGAGATTATGCGTCGTTAACAGTAAAGGTTCTACTTTGCATAAAACGGGAAACCCTTTGTTTCCTCCTTTTTGATCCTGGTTTTGCAATAGAATGAAGGTGTTAGCTTTTCACAAGGTCTGAGCATAAAGCATACATTTATAAAAATAAAAAAAAAAGATGTCAGTTTACTTAATAAACAAGAGAGGGAGGGAGGGACAGCAACTTGTCAATTTTGTTATTGTAATCTATTTGTTGTACAGGTCTGCGCATCATTTCAGTCATTTTCTATGGTCAACAAAAATACTTGCTATCAAAACCGTACACATGTGCTATTTTAGCTGTGATATAATTTGAATTTTACCTTTTCATCTGCCTGTTTGAAGAAAATGTAATAATTCTTTAGATCAATCAAATATGGATGTCATTTGCAGCTAGCTTAGAGTGTCTGCAGGAGATGGTGTCCCATAGTCTAACTAAGGCTGCTCGATTATGGCAACAATTATAATCACAATTATTTGACTCTATATTCTATATTGCTTCTATACTGTCAACATTATTTTGTAGAGACAGTATAGACCCCACACAGTATAGTAATGTTTTAGAAAAGTGCCTTTGCTCCAGGTTTTGAGTATCAAAAGGAGTGCAGTTATAATTCTGAACAGAAGGCAATGAATTGTATTTTCTATTACAACATGTTTACAATTGAATAGAGAAATCATTGAAATTGATTATATATATGATTAATTTCAGCCGTAAGTCTAATCAACCTGGAACAACAAAATCACACTTTGTTGCCCATCGTGTGTGATTTAATGTTGGCAATAAATTATGAGATTAAATGAATGAAAGTTAGCTGTGCCACCTAGGGTTGTCTAATCCCGACTAATCGATTATTTAAAAAAATATATATATTTCAACTGTAATAATTGATCATCTTTAACTGGACTATACAGACTATAAATCATATCAAAATACTTTTATAAGAAAGGCAGCAACGTTACATTAAAATATCAAAAAATAATACTTGCTTGCTAATAAATGTTCTCAATCTAGAAGCTTTCAGTCACCATATTTCAACCTTTATTTGACTGATAATATGTTTTTAAAAATTCTAAATATACTACAGAAATAATCAATAGACTAGTTAAAAATAATCATGACAGCCCTGTGTGCCACCATATTTCTGGATTTTATGGGCAATGCTGGGCTCTATGCCAGTAGAGTTTTCTATTTACATTCAGAAACAGTTTTATGCGCAACATCAACATACAGAAAAATTCCACGCTTATGTCAAAACCGTGGGCTCCTAATCTTCTCTGATGACACATTATTTTCTGTGGGAAGCTTCTGTCGTGAACAGAGTTACCAGGGCAACTCATAAGCGCGCTGGATGAATGAAGGGAAGAGGAGGATGAGATCATTGGTGTCTTGTTTCGCTGTTGCGGTACAGAAGCCATCGACTTCCCCTCTCAAAGCCAGACGAGTTAATGAGCTCCGTCCTGCTGCCAAACTCACGGGGGCTGTCCAGAGATGCACCTTCACTGCGACTGCCCCCACAGAGCAGGGGAGTGAGGAGATCAGAGCGTTTTGATGAGAAGTGGAGCTCACGAGTGACGCAACGAGAAGTCACTTTGTCCCATATGATCGCTCCACTTCTTATAACGGCAACAAACTTTTAACAAATATTGGAAATAGAAGACAGCCAGACATGTCACTCTTTTTTGGCACTGAAAATATATTCTTGGCAATTGATGTTAAATGGGCACTACAGCATTCTATTCTCCAGACAAGTGGCAAACCATGCACATTTTAGTAGGGCTGCACAATTAATCGAAATAGCAATTTGAATGGAAGCAATTAGCAAATCACAAATGTAACGCAATAATTTCCTCCAAACAACAGAATATCCTGTTTTATTCTGCATAAAAACTGCTTATACTCATAAAAACTTGTTGAAATGTGTTTTGAAACAAGAGACTAAAATGCGACTAAAAGTGACAGAAACATGACTTAAAGTGAAAGTAGTCAAAAATAACAAAAAAAATGAGTACCAAATGTTTTTATCTGGCTTCATTTTGTCATTCAGAAAGTTTAGTTTGATAAAGCTGGTCACAAACTGGAGGAATAGTAAGGTGTTAAGACAATGGGAATAATAAGAAAATGAAATATTTCACAGTTTGATCATGATCTCAGTAATCGTGAATAATCATTGAATCTAAAATGTTGTATCATGATGTCCTTACACAGAAGAGGTGATTGAATACAGCAAACAGGCCTTTGTACTTTGCAGTTTGAGTTTGTGAATGTGTGTAAAAGTTGTCTGCCTTAGCAAAATTATTAATGGGCTTTGGACGTTAAAAATGTAAACTGACTTAAGAGCTCCATGTAACTTTTCTGTTTGGGGTCCGCCATCTTCCTGTTTCCATGGAGATGATTGCTTTTCCCTGAATGTTCCACAGTATGGCCTACACACATCTATCTCACTTTTATTCAGGTGTTTTTTATTGCAGAGTAAAAAAAAACATTCTTACTGTGTGCAGACTCACACACACCCACACCTTCTTGTCTCCATGGAGGCGGGCAACTTTAATGCTGGACTGTGGAAAATTCCAGACAAAGTTATTAACATCTCCATGGAGACAAGCCAGTGCGATTTATTGTGCGGGCAAGTTAGGCCTTCACAATATAATTACAAAAGTATCTATATCGCAATAGTGTCTGGCGCAAACTAAATATATCACAATAACCCCAAGGTCCACCGTCTGGCACATATTTACTGTTTTTAAAATGAAAAAGTTTAAAAAGGAGGATTTTTATTCTGAGTTTTCCTTCCTTTGGTCTTAATTAGCCTGGCTAGCCTTGAGTATTACTAATACACAAGGCATGAAACTATTGTGTCAAAAAGTATATTCAAATATTACAATAATATAAATTTCCCAGTACTTAACAGTCATAGGCATATTGCAATAATTTCTAATACCATGCAGCTCTATTACATAACTTTTACATTTGGGAACGTTGGTCTTTTAGTCAATGAATATGTCGATGGAGTCTTAGTTGACCAACATTATGATTAGTCGACAGATTTATTTTATTGAGATTAAGGCTCACATTAGAAAGAGAAAGCTGGGTTAGGGTCAAGTGAGTAGGCAGGAGATTTGGGAATTAATTGTAAATTTAATCTACCTTTTTGCAAATGAAGACGATTTTTTTGGCATCATGCATTAGTCTTGTCATGATAAAAAAACTTCAAATTCTATTTGATATTAAGAAATATATTCTCAATACTGATTTCCATACCAGAAGTAATTACAAATTTTTTTAAGTCAAGGTTTAAGACAATAGACTGACATTTTCAACACCAAAATGTTTGCATTTTCTTTATTAAACATTGTGGTCTTATAGTTCTGAAACAGAAAAATTTTGTCTGGTATAAATTTTATCAATTAAATTATCAATACTTGTTTTAGTATCTGATTTCCGATGCCTTTGACAACCCTAATATGCATTGTTATTATTGGGTCTTGTGAGCAACAGTTTGGATCAAAGTCATACAGATAAGAGATATTTTTGTGAGCTTGCGTCACTCCTGCTCTTGTCGATCAGGAATTTCTATAGTCGACTACAGCCCCATTTAACTCTTTTTCAATGAGACATCACAACTTTTTCTTTTGTCTCCACCTGTCACTTCTGCTTCCTCAAAGCACACTGTTCCTTTCTTTCCTCGTGCATCCCACTGTCACCATCTAACCTCACACCGGGAGAAGTTTCCTGTCCTGAAACCAAGCCCGCGCTGGATTACTTCCTGCCTCGGCCTGTTATGAGACACATTTGTTTGGTCCAGTTTGTATCCCTCCGCCCCCACTCTCTCCGCTGTGCTTCCTCCTTTGGGCTGTGTGCAGATGGCTGGGGCCGGATCTCGAAGGGATCTTGGCAGAGCAGCAGTACTCTGGAGGAAGCATACCGGAGCCGTGACCCCGTGACCCCCCACTGTACTACTGCCTGCCCTGGACTCTGAGCGCTCTCAAGTGGCCCCACAGGAGACCCGAGTCCAGCTGCCGTTTGCTGGACAGATGGCAGCTTGATTCAATATTGATCAAGTCACTGATGTAGTGAGGACTCTTATTTTGTTGTATCCCTTTCCATCAATCTCTGTGAAGTAGGGCATTGATATTTAGCTGAAACTTATTAAACTACTTCTGAAGTGTTCCCTTTTTTAAACTTACTAATATGCTCAGAACTGTTACGATAACATCATTTTTAAGAGTGATATATTGCAAATGAAACGATTGCGATGAACAATAATATTGAAACTACTACCACTGACACAACAACACTAAAACTGGAAATTCGCGGTATACCCTTTTCTAAATGGACATAGCATAAAAACCATAAGCTGCTATATAAAATAACATAATGAAACAATAAAGTAGTTAAGTTGAAATCATTAGTGAGTTATATATGTTAATTATTCAACCATCAAAAGCTCAAATGTCTGTCATCTTTTGAACAATAAGATCGAAATACTAATTATTGTGATAGGCCTAGTAGAACTATATGAACTGATTGTATTTTGTTTTACAGATGGGAAATAATGGTTCCATCTGATTATTACTGGATAAGGTAGTCAAAAGTATCGAAAATCAGATACTAAAACTAGTATCGAAACTAGAAAAAAAAAATCACATAAACAGAACAAAATGTGATCTTTTCTGAACAGTTTTAGAATCTTGAGCGTTATCAGAACGTGTACAAGACCCCAATATTTAATAAAGAAAGGGTTAATGTATATAACCTTGAAGAAAGAAAGAAACAAAGAAAACAAAGAAATGATTTTTAAGTATTATCATGGTATCGAAATTGAGAATCGAGTATATTCCAAATCCTTCGTATCGGAATAGAGTTTGAAATTTTAGTAATGTGACAACACTACTGTTAGAATGAGAAGCTTCCGCAGATTTTCTAAAATGTTCTGCATTTGTGTACTTTCGGACCCTGATAATCGATCAGAATACAATCTTTCATCATAAACTAAATAAATCCAGGTTTTGTTTGAGATTCAACCTTAATGTGACAACTGTACATACATAATCCCACTGCATTTTAATATTCAGGCTTTAATCGTTTAGCAGTTGATTCATGAAACCAATGGAGGAAATGTGGAGCAACACGTTTCCTTATCTGGCCCACATTTCCTGTCATAGCACAACACCTGTATCCCTTTGCCTGACACTTTCTTAAGATATGCCATTATGTCAAGACGCTGAGGGTCAAAGTCTGTCAGCCAGGCACTGCAGTTTATCTCCTTTGGTTTATCATTTGAGGCTTGGGTCAAACAAGCTGTCAGAAGGGATGCACGTAAGGCTGTCACGATATCAACGTCTTAACGCGATAAACACAATATCAAACAACAGAGAAATCTTTCATTTTCTTTCATTCAAATTGTCTAGAGCACCATTTCTCTACTCTGTGACCACGAACAAAATGATAAACAAATGTTAATGTCACATAAACGGACAGATAGGCCTGTCACAATGACAAATTTTGAAGTGTAATATAGTGTTACAGAAAAATATAATAAAGATTGAAATTGAAAGCAAGAAAATCTCAGTAAACTGTAGTCCAAATGAGCCATATCGTTAAGTGTGTAAGTTGTAACAGAGTTTTAATGAATAAAGAGCAGAATGAACAACTTAAAGTATATGCAAAGAAAATTTACACACGATAAATATTAGAATTAGAATATTAAATAATATTACAGCTTTTTTTAAATTTAAAGATAAGTTGATGTTGTAATTATCTTGGCAGGGAGATGGACAGCATTTTACATTCAAGTGTACTTTTTACAGACTGAACTTAAAAATAACGCGTGTATTTTAGAAGTAAATTTTAAGTTCATAGGATTATATTGTGTCCTGAATAATCACGACATACAAAAACTCTTTTTGAAATGTTTCTTTGTTTCTATTTATTGCAGGGCGTGTTTTAGTGCTACATTCTTTTAAAAATGCATTCATTGGGTTTTTAATGTCTTTTATGCCTTTTGAGTTAAAACATCAAAAGGCATAAAGCGGTCTTCAATATTGTCTTATTATTGTTTATTGCAATATTTTTTGATACGATACATTTTAACGCGACAAGCCCAGTTGGCGATCTTGACAGAGTTTCACGAGATATTGATTGCTTTCTCTCTCTCTGAAAACTTCCTTTGTTTGACGAGTGGCTGTGAGGTGGGGGGTTTGCCTGCAAGGACAAGGTTCCTATTACTGGTGCGACAGTGACATTGGCGGCCAAAGATAACAGCTGTCCAACTCCCCGAGGAAGTGTTTGAGGCGAGCGATAAGTGAGAAGTTCGGAAAGGCGGGTGGCTTTTGAATGTCGAGATGTGGGTTAGTGACACTGGGTTATGTTGATGATGGTGTTCAGTGAAAGTGTTCAAATCTGTCTTAGGAAATGAATGTTATACTTTTGGAAATTGCTGTGCACACCTTAAGTTACTGTGAATGATATCGAACCTTTTAGTGAGGACATTAGAGCTGAACAATTTGGAAAACATTTCTAATTTCTATTTTTCTTGACTAGAACTGCAATTGCGATTAGATTTGCAATTACAAATATTCAAATTAACATTTTAATTGACAAAGTCTAAAATATGAACTGACAAATTATGTACAGAGCCTTTGTGATTTGCTAATTGCGTCCATTCATGTTGTGGTTTAAATTTGATTGTGATTAATTCTGCAGCTCTAGTCGACAGCTCTTATTCATATTCTAGAGAGAGAGTATTTTCTTCATATTGATCGATCGTAATTTTCAAATCTTTTTTATTTAGTCTAAAAATATTTTTCAATATTAATATTACTATTAAAGCAAACAAGATAGAAAGAAGACGTTTAATTGTCATTAAAATGAAGTCAGTTTTCTTCCTCAAAATATGAACTTTGGCCCAAACCAAATGCGTTTGCTGACAGAACATTGGTTGCGAGTCTCTTGATTAGAAGGACACAAACATATCACTGACAATTAGAGATGACTGAATCTCTAATTGCACAGCCCTGCTTGTGGAAAAAACACTGACAAAAATGAGTATCTCATAAATGTATAGATTATTGTCCTGATGAGAATGTTCAGACAATATGCTGGTAATGTGTAAATGTCTTGTTGAGGTTCAAGTATTGCACAAGAAGTGATTGAACTGTAAAAGAAAACACAAACGTGCAGAAATATAGCTTTATACCCTTTTTGAAGTTTATACTGGACACATTTATGTTCTTTTTATTCATTGTCTGCTCTTTTATTTTAGAGAAAACAGTGTAGATTTGAATGTTACGTATTTTTCAATATACATCAACAAATGTACAAGGCTGTAAGGCCTCTTTTGCTTTTGTGTACAGTTTTTTTCACACTACTGTTCCTATGATGCTCTGCTCTTGATCACCGGAAAAGGACAGTGCATCCATTTCCTTCTTTGATGTGCCAAAACAAACTAATACACTTTCAGCTTCTTCATGTGGGCTGAAAGAGCAAAGATCTTCATCAAATGTATCTCTGTATTTCTCATATGTCATCGGGCCCCTCCCATCTTTATTCTTCATCTCTTAATCTCTCCTTCGTCTCTATCTCCTCCTCCATGTGTTTTTTCTTCTTCTTCTTTTTATCCAAGCAGCCATTCCCGTAATCACTCCCTCCATTTGGCTTTTATCTCCACTTCCTCAATATCCTTTTTACGGCCCGTGCCTCCTTCCTTCCTGTGCCCCCTCCCCCACCTCCTCTCTCCTTCCTCCTTACCTCCGTCCTGGCCCCTCACCCCCCTCTCCGAGTCCCTTCTGCTGCATCTTCGCTGAGCTCATGCTTCCTTCCTTCCTTCCTTCCTTCCTGTCTCAAACAAACTGCTCTCTAGTCACTTTGTAGAGTTATGATTGCCGTTATATTGCTAATTTAAATGTAAAAGTAAAGTCTGTATTAATATAATTTAAAACTGAAAATTGAATGTGCACTGTGTACTTTTTTCTGGTGGGGGTGTTCACCATCTCCTTTTCTCCCACTGAAAAAAAAGGTATAAGGCATTAAACTTAATTTTTTTGCATTTACTCAAGGTGTTTTATTATTTACACAATACCTTGAAAAACATGCACTCTTACTGTTATTCTTTCCACAGGCCTGGTCTCCTGGTGCCTTCATGTACTTGTCTCCATGGAGATGGATAGTTTGCATCTCCATGGAGACAAGCAGGTTGAGCACCCTCAACTAGAAAACTTATATTGTTGTGCACGTTTTAACAGAACAAAACAACAAAAGAAAATCCAATCATAGAAAGCACATGATCTCAAGTCTTTTTGCAGTACTGCATTGATTTTTAATTCTTAAACTGGAGAAGCTTTCGCTTACAGGCATCAACGATGCAAACCGATGATAACCCTAAGTCCATTCCTTTTTTTTCTTGTTAATATTCAAATGCATGGTTCTAATAGTAATAATATTTGTTGCTCTTGTACAGGTTTGCAGCCGGTGTACTGGAGTAGAGAGGACGTGGCCCAGTGGCTACGATGGGCAGAGAAAGAGTTTGCACTGAGACCCATCACCAGCAGTTCCTTCCAGATGAACGGCAAAGCTCTACTGCTGCTCACCAAAGAGGACTTCCGCTACAGATCACCACACTCTGGTACCCAACATTTTATATGTCTCAGTGTTTATACAAGAATCTAGACTTCACTTATGCTTTCAAAACAAACATTATTATGGATCATTTCTCTTCAAAGTCAATTCTAAACAAGGAAAAGTGCCTATTAAATCAATGCACAACTTACTTACAGTTCATATGACAAGTTGTAGTTTCACTTTAAAATTCAATATTTCTTAAGTGCTTGCTAATCAATAAATAAGTCAAGGCGACTTGGTATCATACAATGGAGGGAGCTATTGAACAAGTCTGTTTAGACCAACCAGTCATAGAAACAAATAAAATTATAGTTGTTCTCTTAATTTCCTGATTTTGGCCTCTGTTGGGTAAAATAATAATATCATGTGATGAAAATCAGTGTATGTGGGGGAAATAAATTGTGAGATATTATTAAGATGCGTGAGTCGTGACGGCCTCCACATAAGAGGAATAGATACAAAATGTCACGAGTAAAAGTCAAATGATTTGTACATTGCATAAATCTAGTATTTACGGTAATATCCAAAAGAGGGCTGTGATTTAGCATTGTGTCATTGACAAAATTAACAAAATTGATATTAACATACATTATACTACCAACAACAATTACAGACAATATTGTTTATGTAAGGCATTTGACTTGACTTTTTTGACTAAAAATATTATTCATATCATATCATACAGTTACTTGAGCACATGCGTATACGTATTGCCTTAAGTAGTAGTAGTAGTAGTAGTAGTTGCATTCAGTGAATTCTAATAATTATTCAACCCTGATGCAATATGATGCAAAACCACTACAACTTGCCAATTAGTTTTATTTAATAGTACAACTTGCATATGCTTTTGTGTATATCTTGGAAACAAATCATAATCAATGCAACGCAACCAGAAAGAGAGAAGTGAAAGAGGTGTGTTTGTCTGCAAGTTTCCTTCTTTTCCTTTATAGAATCATTTCCTTGTTAGTTTAAGAGTTCAGAGATAACATTAGGTTGTGGCATATCTTGTAAATAAACGCCCTGTAAAGTGTTGTTGAGTAAATTTGAGTATGTTTTGGCTTTTCTGTTGTGTGCAACCACTCTATGAACTCTTAAAGCTTAAGTCAAACACAGGACGGCTCATTTACTTATAATGACAGACAGATGGCATTTTCAGCCTCACTATGTGAAGTTGCTCTCTTAGTATTTTTTATTTAACTTTTATTCGTGAACAAAAAACAAAGCACAAACAAACACAAGAAGAACTGTGCAACAAAACATTCTCAATGAACGTTTCAACTGAGATTTTTGAACTTGTCATTTGACCATTTAGACTTTGATTTCTACTGCTGTTACTACTGTATAGGAGGAGGACACTGTAAATGGCCACAGGCACTAATGGAGAGGCAGGGACTGAGGACCCAAATGTTACAAATTGATTTGTCACAAAAACATTTTGAAGTAGGATATATTGCTACAGAAAAGATCACCATAAACGATAATATTGAAAGTACTTTATGCCTCTGACAACAATCCTAAAACAGGGTAATTCAAGTAGACACGTTTCTAAATGAAGTGTATAATTTAAAAAGATCCGCTGCAATATTTAAACCCTTATGCAGTTATACAAAGATACTTAAATCGACCTGCTAGAGCTTGTGTATTATTGTACATATTTTTCTATTAGTGCAAAGAAAAAAAAGGCACAATAAATATTGCTTTATATTTTACTGATCAATAAGTCAATGTAGTAATTTTTGTGACAGACCTATGGCACCAAATCAGTTTTAACCTCTGGAACATGGAAACTGCAGAGTTTCACTTGCAGGTTCAAGGGCAACAATGGGGAACCTCAAAACAGGAGTTTGTTTGACTGGTAGAGACTGCTGACCAGATTTACTAGCATCGGTGCAAAGTCATATCCTCAGCTCTTTGGTTGTGTGAGTCCCTCCTGTTGCACCATAAAGCCCAGCCCCTGTGCTCCCCTGACCTACATCCAATAGATTCACAATAGAATCAAACAGGGTTTTTGCACTGTAGGAACATTTTTCTGTTCCTTGTACTTTTTTTGTTCCAGTCCTCATTTGATGAGAGTAGAAACTAAGGACTGAGGACATTTTTAGCTCCTGCTTAGGGGCAGTAACTTTCTAGTCAAACCAAGAACCTCTTGGTAACACAAAAGCTACATGTACTGTACAACATTGTCTTTGTTGGAAATTAAATTAAATTCATTTTCAGATTTAGACTGACGATTGTGATCCCCAAGAGAAATTACTTTAACACAGTAGCTTCAATACAATTGTTAATTAGTAAGTAGCATCTAAAATTCTGAACAACTGAGAATCTGTGTTTTATTGTTAATTACGTTGTTTGAGCTTTTGTGCATCACAATTTATGATCATGGGTTTACTGTGCTCAAATGGAGTAGGATGAAGGGAATGTCATGTCATGTTAAATGTTCCACACTAAACATACACTCATGTTAACTGGGTGGGACTGGGTGGTTTTTCTGACTAAATAGGGACTTAGTTCTTAGTATTGTTCTGTGCGAAAACACCTACAATGTCTGGGCCTTTCTGCTGTTGCCAGGTCAGAGCTTATGCTCTGGTCCAGATCTGGGAGGAGATACCTCAGAGAATACCATCCTTAATCTCTACAGGAGGAAGCCTATGCTTTATTGTATGCTGTGTTGAAGTCCATCAGAAAGGATCAGAAACTGTGTTTTCACTTGTGTTGAGTATACGTTGGTTGGATTGAAGTATCGCTGAAACACTGAAATTCTATCTTATCCTAGTGCGACGCACTCACCCTTTTTCAAAGTTTAGATTTTATTTTCTATTTACGTCACTATTGCTCAATCCTGCATCTTCCAGGAATACTGCATCAAGAACTTGAGAAACTTGATTCAGTCTGCGGCGCCATGTTATGATTCATTATGCATGGTGACTTTGACCTGACTTGTCTGTCACAGGTGATGTCCTTTATGAACTGCTGCAGCACATCCTGAAGCAGAGGAAGCCCCATGCGTTCTTCCCTTCTACCTACTTCCCTGGAAACTCCTTCCACCTGCAGCCAGACAGCGTTGCAGTGCCACACATGAAGCTGGAAGGTCAGTTCAGTACCAGAATTAAGTGTTAAATTGTATTAAATTCAAGCAAAAATGTATACCTTGATATTGACAGTTGTGTTTGTGGTTTCAAAATATTATAAAACAATACATGGTCCAGAGCTTATTATGGGGCCCATATATATTCCCAGCCTCAAAAGTAAAGAAACATTTTTGTGGCAAATTAACATACTTGAGTTTTATGATTGCCGTCTTAGGAAATACCAGTCAATGGCATTTAGACTAATGTGCAAGTAAAACCTGTTCCACAAGGAAATGTAGCTTTATTTACAAGAGCTGCACAGAAATGTTTAGCTGTCTAAAAACAAATCAAATCAACTGTAATTTTTTATCAAACTTTAATTAATGAAAACCTTGCCTCAAATTGCCTTTGTGTGAATATTACACTATTGCATACATGCATAGCAGTAGATATCAGTGACACCTAGTGGACAAGAAGACCAACTAAAAAGGCTGCACTGACCATTATTCAGTACTAGTAGAACAGAAGAACTGTTAACAATGCATATACAACCTAATTTGCACTTTTCTTGACCTATTGGTAGCTCAAAACAGTGGCTTTATGTCAAATAGAAATAAACAAAATATTAGAACATCTGCAAATCTTACTTTACTGTTTGTTCTATGTCCAGAGACTGTGCGGAGGACATCCAGAGGACCAGAGCCTATTCCCCAGCATACGCCGACCATCGAGCTCCGACACCGGTCCCGCTCTCCACATCAGTTCACACCAAGACAGTCCTCCCCGGAGCAGATCCCCCGTCCCACCAACGAGGACCATATGCAGTCCTTCTCCCAGCTGCCAGACAGTAACCACCACCTACATGAAGACGTATACCCACTCTCTGTGTCCCCCGCCGCCCCCAACGGTCGCTGTTCCACCCCTAAAGAGCCCGGCCCGAGGAGCCCGGGCCCTCAGGAGGCTGGTCCTCCGCGGGTCATCCAGCTCATGCCCAGTGCCATTATGAGCCCTCTGCTGCTCAGCCCCAACAGAAGCTCAGTAGGGATGGACTTCAGGCACGGGCGCTCGGGACCCCCCTCTCAGGTCAAAATGGAGAATGGCCGGGACAGTAAAGTCCATGGCCTGCTCCATCCACTTACCCCGCAGCAGCAACAGCACCTCATAAAGCAGGAGGATGTACTGTACAGAAACATCATCATGCCTGTGTCGCCGCCAGAGGAGCAGCAGATGCCCATAGGACGAATAGCAGGTGAGACAGAGAGCTGGCAAGGCCTTCGTCAAAGAAGTAATACACCTATATAAGTCGAGGTTAAAATATAAATTACATTTAATATATCTGTCAAAACTAAACACTGTGGTTTTAGAGGTCTGACAAAATATCTGTGATTTGTTAATTGGGAGTCTGAATATTTAGGATTTCCTGATGTTATCATGCTGTGCCCATAGACTGCAGGCTACTCTGGGACTATGTCTACCAGCTCTTGTCTGACAGCCGGTACGAGAACTACATCCGCTGGGAGGATCCTGAGAGCAAAGTCTTCCGCATCATGGACCCCAACGGCCTGGCCAGGCTGTGGGGCAATCACAAAGTAAGTGTGGTACACTTAAAAACTCAGATGTTCACCACAGCAGGATGAATTATTGATTGATTGATTTTATTTTTGGTTTATATATTTCAATTATTTACATATTTCACAGGATAAACACAAAGTTAACCAAAAAAAGGAATAGTCTGAAGCATAGCTTATTTGACTCCTATCCTGATATCCATTCAACAACAGAAACAGCTTTACACGAAAAATTAGCAAACATAATTAACACAAAGTACAGTTCCCTTTTACATACACGTTTGATAGTCGCTAATACATGTATATTTGAGACTTTTTATTTTATTTTAAGAAGGTGGTACTTCAAGTTTTTGGTTTGGCTCATTTCTTGAAACAGAAATTACATTTTCAAAATAACATCCTTCAAACCTCTTGGCAATTGTTCATAACAGAATGGAATTTCTCATTCATTTGATCAAATGGCAAATGCCTTAGTCCATGTCTCAACTGTCTCAGTGCATCTTTGCAAATGATAAAGTACAAGTAGCCTACTGTTAACACAGTTAGCCCACATTTAGCACATTTTTCAAATGTTGTAGATCTTGTAGATCAAAATTGATTAGTTGATTCTCAATCTAATGATCATTCTCTCCAAAACATGTTGCATGATTTCACTGCATAAGTACTCACATGCACAATACTCTGTTCAATTGTCAAAATTAGTCAAGAATATAATACTATGAATATCATATATGAATTTCTTGGAATATTTGATCAATTGGATTGAATAAATCCTTGTTTTTTTATTTTGTGTTTGTTACTTTATTACAGTTTATTACTGTAATGTAAATTTTCTTTTTACATATGTATGGAACTTACTTTATGTGTATGAATAAAAATAGTTCGAATTTCCTTGGTAGTATGAGTGCAATCTGTGATGTCAAACCTTGGAGGCCACTCTTAGTGTAAAATCTTTGTTTTCCGTTAGTGTGAGCTGGTCCTCTGCCAGTGACACATCTAAACACTCTGACTTGCAGTGACAAAGCCAAGGGGACAATTCACTGACTATTCATATTAGAAAGAAATGTAGTTTTGACACATAAGTGAACTGTTTTAGGAGAGATATGTGCTTTTGCAGGTGAACCATGTTGTTGTGATCAACCATCCAGATACATTTTGGTAAAACAACCAAGAATGTTGAGAACGTCCGTCTGTTTCAAGAAATGAGCCAAAGCAGTTGAGAAGGATCTTAGCCATTTTGGAGGCACTGACTATTTAAATGGGAAGGGATTTAGATTGAAGTATGAGTTTTTGAGATATGAGTTTTTGCAGGTGAGCTACAGAACTGTAAGACCGTTTTGCCAAATGATCGTAGAGATTTGAGAATGTAATTTCTGTTTCAAGAAATGAGCCAAACCAGTGGAGAAAAACTGTAATTTAAATTTGTCACTTCATTCCATAATTTTACACCCAGAACTGAAACACATCATGATTTAACATTTGTTCTTACTTTAGCATATTCAAAATTATATAAACTTTGTAAATTATATTAACCAACTCTTCATGTACATCTTTTAGTGCTGTTTGGAACTATATTATTTTTAACTTTCTAAAGAATCTCTAATATACAATATAATTTAATGTTAAACATTTAGTCTGAATAAACTAATTATTTGCTGGGTCACAATACCCTACTCTGTTAACAATTCTGATAGCCTTTTTTGCAGTTTAACTAAGGGGTCAGTACAAGTTTATTTAAACATTATTGTGAGAAGAAGAATCCACACAGAGTGCTGCCCAGTGGCCACGTGGTTAAATTAGCAGTATTTTTGCTAGACTCGCTGTCCAGAGTTTTCTTTTCTTTGACTTCCTTTTTAACACTTTCTAATAAAGCCTGTGAGCCAAAAAATTACTTGAAAAAAGCGAGAAGCACTTTTTCTCAATCATATTGACTGTGGCCACGCGCAATAACGTGGAAGTATTCTACTAAATGTTCTTCCTTTTGTCCAATTCTGTCAAACAAGAACAATTCCAGATCAACAATATGAACAACATGCTTTTCCAGTGGTGCAGTGGATAAGGGCATTGCACATGAGTACCGGTAGTTGCTACCAACACAGCATTGTGGGATAGATTTTCACCCTCGACTATTTCCCGAATGTCTCTACCCTGTCCTGTGAAACAAAGTAGGGTCAGAAAAAACAACAAAAAAAACAAACTAAAACTGAATAACAACTGTAGAACTACATTAAATTTAGTTAGATTCATCCACTGAATAAAGGAAATGTAAACAGGAAAGTGCCAGCTGCCATCTACTGGTGTTTTGTAACATAACATTGTAATTCCTTTCCTTGTGTCTTTTCCAATGTATATATTTACATGTATCAATATTAAATAAAATAAAAAGACGTATAAAATCTCAAGGTACCGTGCATGAGAGCGATTAGACAATTTCCATTTATTTTACTTTAATGTTGATGTGTTCTTATGGCTGCATGTGTTTCCTTTACAGAACAGGACAAATATGACGTACGAAAAGATGTCGAGAGCACTGAGACACTACTACAAACTCAACATTATCAGGAAAGAACCTGGACAGAGACTTCTGTTCAGGTAGGGCATAATCCTAATAATGACTAACTTTATAATGCTTCACAAATATTGAGAGGCGATTTTATTTTCATTATGCCCTGTATACTCTTACTCTTTAGGTTTATGAAAACCCCAGATGAGATTATGAATGGCCAGGCTGAGCGCTTGGAGCATCTTGAGTCCGACATGGATGAAACCGTTTACATCAAAGAGGAGTGTGAAACAAATGTTGGACATAGCATGAACTAATCCTGGTCTGGTCTCAGTCTTGGCCGCGATGCCTTCAAAAAGCCGCATGGACAATCTTAAAACAAAGCCTCCTTTTCACTTCTCTAAGGTGGCCTTGGGGTGATGGGCAGGGGTACAGTACAGCACCTCGTCCCAAAATATCACATTCATTTATACAGTACGTTTTAATGGGAGGAGCTTAAAAGAGTTCAGCCCTGAAGAACCAATCAGCTAGTGCTTATTTCACTGTCATGATTTTGTGTTCACCTGTGAATTCTAAAATTGATTTTTGTTCATAAAATTATGGGTGTGTGCTTGTGTGACAAGAATGTTTTCACACAAATAAAATGTTTTGGATAAAATATGTAGTGCTGTAATTGGGGTAAATGAAAACGTTTCTATATATTCTCAATATCACCAGTTGCCTTTTTAAGTTGTCAAATCTCAATTAACATTTTCAAATATGAATGTAGACCTATATGACCTTGAATTTGGAATTGATTGCTGTTAATTGTACTCTGAAATATTGATGAAATGGCTGGTGACCACTAGATGGCGCTGCTGCCTAATCTTTGAAGAACACATTTTGAACCTGGCAAAATCACACTAAAACCCATCCTAAAAAGTATAGAAGCTTTGTTTATTTCCACATTTATTTATTCATTAGACACATTTTTTGTTAATTAAGGTAATATAAGCCTTGGTAAATTAGAACCCTGGTTCAATTTTCTATTTTAAGCTACTTGCTATTAGAATTGTAAAAACGGAACCAGCCAGTTTTATATTTAAAATAAATGGCCTACACATAAAGTATTCATCATTTTGGTGTTAATGTGCAATTATAATATGTGGTAGAACTGACGTGTAACGCCGCTGGAGACTCCATAAAAGTTGGTGCGCGCGGAATGAGTCTGACAGAGCGCGCGGAGAGGCGGAGGAGCACGCACTGAGGCGCCTGCACTCACAGCTCTACTCTGCTTTAACACAAGTGTGGGTGATTCAGGAGGAGGCTATTAGGCACCAGGACGTACCCGAAATCCTCCAAACTCCTCTTTACTAGAGCCTGGATTTTAGCGTCATCTAAGAAGCTCGGATACCGGGAGCATCCCATGTGCGTCAGCTGAGATGCCAGAACTGATCCCCGAGAAGACTCACGACTGCTATTAAATCAACATTTTGCCAGAAGGAAGACCGCTGCGCCTTGGTGTAGCCTGTTTACCCCGGTCCAACGCGCCAATGTGTGCACCGCATCGGGTCACTCGTGGATTGTAGCACTCTGCAAATGCGATAGAAAAGGGCGTGAAAGAGCGGGAAGGGAGTGGGACGCCTACAGGTAAGAAGCATCTCCACCTCGACAATGTCAATCAAATGCGTAATGTAGTTTGTGCGTAATCGTTTTCATCGTTTGGAGACATTCTCGCCGTGTGACAATATTTAAAAAAGAACGTTTATCTAATTTTTTCAACCATTAATTAGACGTTTGGCGTGATGAACCTTTATCATGGGCATACATCTGTTTTTTTTTTTTTCAGTTTGACATTTAGCCCCCTTTTTTTTCGTTTAGTGAAAGTTTGGTGAAACTTTAAGGTTGCTCTGCTTTACCATTTATATAGACTAGGCGTATTTACAAGATTATTGACTGTTCATAATTTGTATTCCCTGTTTAATATTATTATTTTTTTTAAAATTATTATTATGTCGGAGCTTGGTTAGTTGTTGCTACATTACACATCTCTTTTCCTTTATATGTCCTTATGAATGAAGGACATGGCTGGAGAAAGTATGCAAAGAACAGTGTTAGTTAAAAGCAAGTGATTTGTGATTTTCTTCAGTGCAATTTACAGAAGGTCGTGCAGTTTTAACAGATTTGCCTTGTCTTCCTGTAACTTTAAAGCTGTGGGGTATGTAGTTGTAGGTCTTGTTAGGGAAGTGCGATGAAGCTGGTGGAAGTGAGCTCATTTTAATAGTGATTTATCGACGTGCCCTGGTGCTCTCAGGCCTGGAGCCAGTCCTTATCCTGCTTATGATGAAACATGGTGACAGACTGCAGCTGCCCCAACACTGAGCTACTCACCTGCAACATCACTGCCCACTGTAATGAAGGACTCAGAGTGTGCCGAGCTGTGTGCCTGCCCTGGAAGTGTGATCACAATCAGTAACACTATCTCACAACAGCAATATTATATTTATGGAAATGCAACTATATGATTGAACATATTTGCTCCCTTGAAATAATGTTCAGCTGCACTTTGGCTTGCAAATCGTAGATGAGGATTTGAATTATTCCAAAGCGTTCACTGTCATAAGGAAAGGCTTTGGTTATTGGGTACTATTTATATTTAGCCAAAATTAAGACATATATTGGATCAAATTGCCAAGCATGTTGTGTTATCATTTATTTATATTCTAAGGGAAAATGTATTCTTGAGTGAACAGCTGTATGAACTTAGAATTACACCTAGACTAAATCAGGCCTGACAGAGATTTTCTGAGCTTTCAATTATGTTTTCTCTTGCAATTATTTTAACCTCCTCCTCTCAATTGAAATGGTTCACAATCTCTGGTTAACTTTCAACCATTGCTCTGTTACATTAGTCATTATTTATGTATAAAAGGGAACTCATTGCGGACTTTATCTTGTCTAGAGACCTATTAAAGCAAATTGATAGTATTATGTCTGAGAAGGGCTGTCATTATCTTCTATTCTCCTTGTCGAAGCAGAACCGTTAACATAAAATTCATGGTCATGGCTGACCGCCTCTTATGCTGACTTCTTTGGGCCGAGGCAGGTTTAGATTGCACAAAGGTGACAAGGCAGTGCCGAGCTGATCCCCTCTAAATGCTCACACATAGGCTCTTTGCATGCATTAATGCCTTCGAACAGTGAAGAAATCAAAAAGATCAAACTGCCAAAGTGGTGCCCAGTCTTAGCACAGCAGCAATGTAATCATAAGTGACTAACAACCAAAACCTTTTTCTTAAAGACATCCAGCTGGGTATAACACTGCTATAAATAACCTCATTTTCTCCAGCTTCTTGACAAGTCTCCTAACAGCACGCGACGGTTTGTAGAGCTTTGAGCCGCAGAATTACGTCTCCCGTTCTGACTTTACTTCATTTCAGGTCTGATTTTGGTGCACTCAGGAAACCCTTAAAATGGGGGTAAAACCTTGAATCTGATTGGATCCTGCATGCTATTGTATTTTGACCTTCAAACCTTCAAAATGCTGCTACTTTTGTTCCATAAGCTTGATTTGTCATATTGAAACCACCCAAGTTAAAGTTGTACGATGTAACATAGGGATGTTATAGAATGATGTGGTATCAAAACATATCTATCTCCACGGAGACAAGCAGGTGATGCCAAGTTACATGTCAGACATATGAGGCACAGCCTGTTCATAATCAGAATATTTCTTTTAGTGCAATTTAAACAGCATTAAAAATGCTACATGTTTAATGCAATATTGTTAATTCCAAGCAAAGCTCAAATATATCAATAGAGGTAGCTTTAGTTTTTCCACTGAAGCACACACAAAAAAGAAACAAGAAAAGAAAAGCTGTTTGTTTTGTAAGGTAAGAATAGGATCAATGTTTTCCCATTAGTGTACTTTAGTAACTCTTAAGTAGACTGTAAACTTTGTTAATTGCTGTGAAGAGGAACACCACTTCACTGAGTACACTGAACTGTGGGTCAGATCGCCTCATTAGCTATCTATCTATCTATCTATCTATCTATCTATCTATCTATCTATCTGTCTGTCTGTCTGTCTGTCTGTCTGTCTGTCTGTCTGTCTGTCTGTCTGTCTGTCTGTCTGTCTGTCTGTCTGTCTGTCTGTCTGTCTGTCTGTCTGTCTGTCTGTCTGTCTGTCTGTCTGTCTGTCTGTCTGTCTGTCTGTCTGTCTGTCTGTCTGTGTTTGTTTAGTTTTTTTCGTCTAAGAAAATGAATATTGTGGAAAAACTCCTGCATTATTCAAGATGCTAAATAAAACTGAGTCTAGTTTGAGACTGGTTTGGCCAATTTGTAACAACCGTCATTTTTACCTGCTACGTTCCATTAGAATGACAAATGTACACTTGTCACAACTCAATCAAACGTTGCATACACGGTGACAAGCGTAAAGCCAAAACGGACAGGAACATACAGAGGATATCATTTATTTTTATATCTGCATGAGTAATAATATGCTAAAAGATAAAATGTATTAGATCAATCTGTAAGGCAATATGGTTTGGTGATTGGAACTCAATTCTATGTACTTATTCTTCTATGTCTTATTTTATACTTTATACCATATTTCATAAAAGTCTTGGCCCATTTTTTTTCCCTATTCTACACCATTGTGGGGCTGATTAAGTGAACTGGATTTTTGAACGCCTATATTTTGCAACAATCTAATGACTATGTAATTTGTAAATGACCTTTGCCCTTAGAATATGTGCACTACCTCTACTTTTTTTATACTCTCTCTTTGTGCTCATCTCCATAAGGGTATGAGCCACTGAATCATTAATCAAAGAAAAACACAACTACAACCGCTAATTTACCACCATGTTTTTTCTCACAATATTCTGTTTTCACTTCACATGCCTCCAAAATGTGGACTTGCAGTTCTTTCATGTCTCCCTCAATATCCTGTTTACCAACTTCAACAAAAGATGGACCACAAGTTCACGGTGTATTACGGCGTGTACGAGTCATGGTCAAAGGCCTCTCCTGCTGCCACGTCTTCTCAGAGCACGCTCAAAAAACTGTCTGACCAAGGCTGTTTTCAAACTTCGTTTTGTTCAGCACTGTGGATTTTCATCACAGAGATTACTTCATGGAGACTTTCATCAGAATTGAAGGTGCAGTGAGAAGGTTGAGTAGTGTGCAGTATGTGGTGGACAGTAATCACATGTTATGTTTTGTTTGTGGTGCGGTTAAATTAAAAATACGGCACATAAATTACTGCAGATGCTTTCTTGTTATCTTTATGTGCCTTATTTTTTGAGTTTCTTAGTGAAGTAATATGCTTGGTTTCTGGAGTATTGCATATTACATACACAGATAAGGATTTTACTTTTTGTTCATTGTAATTATTGATCTAAAACAGCTTGATTATACTGACCTGTTCAAAACTGCAGAACTGACAGGCCCCGCCTCTCGTCACAATATTCATTTTCTTTTATTCATTTCATGTTTTTAGTGTTGAAAAATGGCTCAGAGACATTTTTGAACTTTACATGTATGGCACAGAGTCTGTCTTATTATCATCATTATTTAATAATCACAAGTAAGTGCATGCTATGGGCAAAAATAAGGTGGCTGGACAATATAACACATCAATCAAAATACAATTCAGTGATGGGGGAACACTACATATGTATAACATGGTTAAATGCTCATAAAAGTACTTTATTTACATTATTTCCCCTTAAAAATATCATTATCATTCATTCATTATCATATCATTGAGTTTCATTATCACTCTTTGGCCATTTTCTTTGCTGAGCTGTTTCGGAGTCTAAACTGCCCTCGAATGTAAAAGGGTATTTGGCCGTCACCAACCAACGGAAACCACACAATCACACCAAGAGTCACACAAATAAAGTGGAAAGAATGTCTTGCTCAGGGCCACAACAACAGTAGGAAACGTAAGTCATTTTGGCTGACTGTAAGCCAGAGTCAAAGAAAGGTTTCTAAATTAGGAACAAACAGTTGTACTTATTATATTTGTCTTTGTAAATTATGCTTAAATTTGTGGTATATGAGCTTTTGAGCATAAATGATTAAAATATGGACATAGAGTATCTCCACATTACTGGGTGGCTGTCTTCTGCATTTCAGTTAAAAATGAGCGTGTTTTGAATGCTTTATTTATCTGTCAGCTACTTATTAATAATTATTCACTGAAGTGTCAGCAGAAAACCATAAAAAATACAGAACCCGATTATTCCACTGGCATTATTTATATGAGTTATTTAAAGCCTCGTTTGCACAAAGTGTCACTGTCAGTACAGTGTTTTTGGACTTGAATTCATTATGAAAACAAAACCTGTCCATTTAATCATCCTGTACTTTATTAATTATTATGGCAATGTTGTTAGTTGACACTCTCCTATTAATACACCTTGGATTCAATTATTTGAGTAGGGATGTATTCGTAATCATGTTAAAAAATAAAATTAAATATTAACTGATGTGAGGTAAGATTCAACCTTTCAAATGAACCTGTGATGCACTTGATATCCTGATCTCCCACATAGATCTTCTATTTCACCTGGAGTTAAATTCCTAATGTGCAAAATGCCTTGATGGAGTGTGTGTGTTTGACTATTGTAGCTTTACATTGTGAAACAACTTTTCTCAAGCAGAGAACAGCCTTGAATGACTTTGGGCCCAAGTGACCTGTAAGCTAATGCAAATCAATTATTGAATAAATTGACTTAAAGTTCCTATTATGCATTTGCGAATTATACATACATCAGTTGTTAAATCCATAGAGTCTTTCTGAACATTAATATTCATAATAGTATTTGGTGGAAGATCCAGGGTGCTATAACATCTGCTGTTCACTGCCTGAGATGACGAGGTGGGAACCAATCAGATCCCCGCACACATGCGGGATAATTTGATGCGTTGTTTTTGATTAGCTTGCAGCTCTAGGTCCCTGGGCAGAGCATGTTGTGATCATGTTGCACCTGCCTGAATGCTGGAAATCAGAGCCAGGCTTTGAACTGGAGAATGAACTGCTTCACACAGAATACACTCAAGTCACCTACTGTAAAGTCACTGTGAGTCACCTACTCAGCTGTCACAACAGGCTTATCTCTGGTGTGCTATGCATGTATTTATTTACAGTTAAGGCAATATTTGATGCACTAATATATTGCCCGTGTTGGTTATGTCAACTTTAAACAGAATACCACTTTGGTACTGTTACTGTTTCAAGTTTCAAGTCAGTAGTGCAGTCTCTGTTTAGTGTGAGGAGTTGGAAATATAAGTTTAAGAGCAAAGGTTTGAAGGAATTATGAACCTTAAATTAATGTGAGAATAGTTTAATGGTAGGTCAACACAAAACAATTCAAGCCCTGATCTGAAAATATGACAATATTTGACAAATATTTGAAATATTGAGAAAGCTGAAGTTTTGGACATATAGTTTTGTTTTTTTTGTTTTTGTTTTTACATCAGAGCTCAAAGATTTTGGCTGTTTTTAAGACCATGAATAATGACTCATTTTGAACATTTCTGACGTCGAATCGCATTAATTACATGTTGCATGTTTATCTCCCTCTGCAGCCAGTAGATAGTGCTCTAACTCAATTCCTGACATAGGAAATGCCTGACGGATATGATGTGTGCTTTTTGTAGACCGATTTTTGCAAGTTCTAAAACATGAGCTACCAAAGCAGAGGTATTTAAGATGAACGTGTTTAATGCCAATAATGATACAAATAATGCGTAATATGTGTATTTTAATGTTCTCTTGTTAACTCTTACTTTTCTTTGTTATTATCTTTATTTTATGTGTGTATTTATTTTAGCAAGCATACTTGTATTACTAAATGCATGCTACTGTATATTAAGTGGGTATTTCTTCACTGTGAGATGTTATTTTATTATCTAACTAGAAATCATTAATAACACTGAAAAACTGAGAAGCTGAGAATTTAATGCTGGACATACTACCACCACACTATTTATGTCATGCCTATGCACCCTCTCCACTTGTAATGGATTGCCCTGTGCGCTTATTACATTACATCTATTGGCCTTTACTAATCTGAAGACTCCTCAGTTCTGCTTTGACCTACAGCTGTGTATGTGGAGTGCATGTTCAGTGTTTGATCCCATGCACCCGTCTAAGCCGAGCACCCTGGGGCTCCACAGTGTAACTCAAAGACCTGATCCTGGCAGCCTGTGGCTTTCTATCTGACCGCTCCCTCCTCTTATCTGGCCAATAAGCCCTTTTAATTGCTTACACACAGAGCCCTATCGGTGCGTGTAGTGAGTGTGGAGATAAGGGTTACACAGAGTCAGGCATTAGTAACAGGAGAGACGACCACAGAAAAACAGAGCGCAGGGTCCCAGGAGGTGCTCCAGTCAGGAAATAGCTGAGGCCAGCCTATTCATTTCACACTGTCCTGGAGAGGTCTGCAGACAAGTGCATTCACTTAAGAGAAAGTACAGTTGCTTTCAACAAGGAGAGACCTCAAATTCTTAAACCGTTTGAGTAGAGTTTTTCCTCCCGGAGTCTAGGCAGTGGCATTGGTGATGAAAAGGATGAAAAGCCGAGGCAGTTGATAATTATGCTGCTGTAGTGAGATAGTTGAATAGGTGATGGATGAGACATTGAGTGACAGGCTGTGATTGACTGACAGCGACAGATTACAAAACGTGTAAACCTGGAAGTGAAAGTGGATTTTGATATAGTAATTGGTTAACTTTTTCTTTCTATTTTAAATTCTATATTTAAACTAAACAAAAAAGAAAGCGTGCATAGTGGCAGAGAGGTTAGACCTTAAACCTCTCAACAAGGAGATTGCAGGTTCGAACCGCACACATCACACAATCTTTATGGGTGCGGTCTGCATGTCCTCCACATGTTACCATGGGTTCTCTCCAGGTTCTTTGGCTTCCTCCCACTGTCCAAAGATGGTGCATGTGTTGGTTAATTAGCAACGCTAATTGCCCGTATGGACATGGACATGGTTGTATGTCCATGTCTCTGCGATGAGTTGGCCACTGTCCAGGGTGTACCCCCCCCCCCCCCCAAAGTCACTGGGATAGGCTCCAGTCACTGCAACCCCTAACAAGAACAAGCGGTAGAAAAGAGAAAAATGAATGAAAAAAAATGAAAAAAACACAGACACAGGGAGAGATCAAAATAGACAATAGCAGCACAAGACAAGTAAGTTCATGGCACAAGTCGCCCAATGTTCTTTTAGTTCAAAGTCTGTCAAATAGGTCCATTCAAGGTACTGTATGTGATTTTTACTGTTTTGGAACATGAAAAACAGAACTAGTTTATTTTAAAGTCTTTGCAGCAGTCAAATGTATCACTTCCTTAATGCAGTCCCAGCATCCTAAATATTCACTGTGATGAGCACTTTTCACAAGTTTCTGAGTCCAGAGCGTCCCAGGTAACACTAACGGTGCACTTCCTGCTTCTCCTGATATAAAATGCTCTATGCAGAGAAAGAGCTGTGGTCTCACTTTCACCTGAATAGATGCTTTTACAATCTGTACTGGGGCAACACAGATTCTACTTTATTACGTGCAAAAATTGGAAACATGAACTAGGTCTGTTTTTCACATTTCAAAACAATAACAATCAGACCAGTGCCTTTAAGTCCAACATATATACTGTATACTAATACATATGTTTTCATTTTTCTAATGTAAATTACTGTGTACAGTTGTGTTAGCCTTTACTGTGTGTTTTTTCTTTTTTTTAAACAGTGCCCTTTAAATATAAACATTAATTCAGGGTCTACACTGAGCTTATGTGTTTGTCTTTGATTTGTGTAACTCAAGCAGTCTGTCATCTCAATACTGAATAGTTTTTACCCAAGTGGCCCTTATGTGGATTTAGTCAACACCGGGGCCAGGTAAATGTCAGTTATGTGTGTTTCTACTGAGAATGGAGTCAGCAGAGCGACACATCATGGGCTCATTTACATCCAGCTGACAGCAGGTAGACATTGTGTATCCAAGCACAAAGAGAGCGGCAACACAAGTAACATGGGTTTCATAGGTCAATGATATGAGCACACTGTGGTAAATGTTAATGCAGCAATATATCATACAATACATTCAAAGGAATCGTGGCACAATATCAAGGAACAGATCTCACATTTCTTTTGCATTTGTACTAGAGCATACACACCGCGGTGGGGCTGTGCCAATGATGCCAACGCATTGTCTTTTACAGTTGTGGTAAAGTGCTAGAGTCTTTAAATATTGTGTGCTAATAAATATGAGAATAAACCAGGCAGGCGTCCCGCTGCGGTTAAGCCCCACAGAGCTCCAGTCTCAAGGCTCAGGGATTTGTTCATGTGCTGCTCTGAAACAGATGTTGTTGTCTGTCAGTCTGTCACAGTGGATGGACAATCTTGTCAAATGAGTCCTCTCTCATTATTATTATTTTTTTATCTAAGGAGGAGGGGCATGTAACTATAACTCGCTTTCCTTACTTTTTTTGTTTTTAACTTTACTTCCTGGTTTATACCTTAAAGCTGAAACCCAACTTTTTATTTAGTAAATTCAGTTTTTCTCCCAGAAAGTATAAACCCTTTCAGTGTTTGTAAATAAAACATTGTAGCATGAGCCTCCAAACATCAGACTATGTTTGAAATTCATGGTTGTTTTGGTAACTGACAAACACTCGACCACACGAGAGCCTCGATAGAAAACATTTCAATATGTAGTAATGTTGTAGATTGTTAGAAATTACCCGAAAGTGGAATACTATGCTAACAATCTCAAAATATTTTTATTTTTTATTTTTAATTCCTCAAAAACATAGCGGGCCACAACAGATTGACAGGAAAATGTATATTTTGTTTGATCAAGCGCCGCAAATCCTACAGTGATAAGTGAACTATAGAAACTAGAGGAAATTAGATATTGACTTGTTGACAAATATGATGAACATACAAACAACCATGTGTGCGCGCTGTCTACAAATGACAAAATTGCAATTTTATATTTGCTGCTCTGTTAAAATGAATTAATAGAATGTAAACTTGCGTCACTCCTGGAATTGTATTGTACTGTATTGTAAAAGCAGAACTTTGTGAAAAAATGACTGCCACGCGCTGTCTTCCGAACATTTCATCTATTTCAAACTTGTAAGAAAGAGCCATGTAAGTTACTAAATGACGCTTTAAAGTGAGAAGAAATGTTTGAGAGAGCTAAGGGTGAATTAGAAAGGTTTAAATACGCTGGTGGTAAATATGAACATACACATGTCAAAGTACCACTATTGCATCTGATTGCACATTGAAGAAGGAAGTCATTTGTAACGAAAAACATCTGCTATAGCCATACATAGCCATAATGATCAGAAGTCTGTAGAATGGACTATAAAAACACAACAAAGGAGCATCATGGATTACTGTGCTGCTGACATAGAGGTGTTTTGAGCTACTGTTCTACTTCTTCTAACTCAGAAGCTTGCTAGACACTTTTAATTTCATTTATATAACCTTTATTTAACTAAACTGAACATAATTACATATTACCCAAAATATTTTTAGCCTCATACTCCACAATTAGTTATTCACCCAACATAGATGAGAAATATAGCATGAATTGATATTTAGTGGGCCACCCCAAATTCTAAGAGTAGATATCTGCTTGTCACTATAACTAAAATATCTCGATAAATGATAGTATTGAAACTATTATTTTGCCACTGACACAATAACCCTAAAGCAGCAGAATCCCAGTATCCCTTTTTTAAATGTACAAAAAAAAACGTATTGCAGCAGATGAATGAGTAATGAAAGGATAATGAACTGCAGAAGTTATTTATCCGAACCTCTACAGCTAAATTTGTTTTTGTACTGCAAAAACAAAACAGAAATCGTGCCACCATTGCAAAGAAAATGTATCCAAGATGAAAATGTATTGTTCCATCAACCATTTATTAAACAATAGGTTGCTATAGTAATGATCATGGCAGACATAGGTTAACTTTTTTTATTATTAAATCTTTTGACTGTGTTAAAAGTGGAGTGAGGGTAAAGCTGGGCGATATGGTGGTAAAAATCGAATCGTGAGCTCATCCCTGTGAAATCTGCTTTTTTTGTGAAATCGTCATATCGTGATTCACTGTTTGTCTCTGTCTCTCTGTCTTTGTTAATGCAGCTGTCCGTTCAGAAACACTTTTTCTCCTGTTGTTTAGCCTCTGAAGCTTCTGAGCACATGACTTTTTTTATGACTTATTCACCTCTTATAGGCCAGGGCTGCACAATTCAACCAAAGCGACACAAAATTTCTTGTGTAATAATTTCTTCCACAAACAACAATTTGATTTGAATAAAAACACTGTAATTTGGATTTGTACAAACATGTTCTGAAGCAAGCGACAAAAACCAAAAGCGATAAAAATGTGTTCAATGGCGTCAAAGATGCAACAAAAAGTGACAGACACGCCTTTAAATGACACCTTTACATGACAAAAAATTACAAAAAGTGACAAAAATGTGTTAAAATGTGAATTTGAACAGGATCCTATTATTAAAACATAAATCGCAAATCTAATCACAATCGCACTGGTCAGAAAAATCACAATTAGATATTTTTCCTAAATCGTGCAACTCGATTAAAAGGCAATAGAAAAATACAAAGGGAACATGAATCGTGATAAAATTGAAATCATGCTCTGGCCCCAAGAAAATCATGATAATATTTTTTTGCATGAGGGTCTTGTGGCCATGGACAGATCTGAGGTGTGGACTGGTCAGTTTATTTACACATTAAACAAGTGAGAGTCTGCAACAGTGAGTGTCTCTGCCGCCACATGACTCCCTGTAAGCGTTTCCACTCTTCAGCTTTAGTAATTAGCTGTCAGCGCACACAGCCTGACTTAGTAATTGGTGAGTGTGTTGGAGCCTCATTAGTGTGGTGTATTTGAGAAGTTGATTTAGGCTCTGCCCTTCTGTTTGACAAAAAAGCGACATGTGTTGTGACTGGAGTTTAAGAGGATCGTACTCGCACCAGACATTTACTGCAGTGGACGCGGAGGCAAGTCTAAGGATTATTTTTACTTGAAGACTTTTTAACTGAGGGAAAATTGTACATCTTCAAAACTCCAAGCACATATCGTGTATTTGCATTTGAGTTTTCATTTGAATATAGAAAAAGATAAACATAGGGCTGCAACTAACGATTATTTAGTCTTGTGATCATTCTTTTGATTAACCGATTAGTTTAGAACGTAAAAGGCCTGTGAATCTTTACTCTTTACTCAATTTTACCCAGATAAAGCTGATGTAAAGCTGTTTAAAGTGTAGAATATTTACTAATGAAAAGGTGTTTGAATCAAAAACACAAAATTTACACATTCCCCGTGTCATATTTCTGTGACTCCTGCTCTGAATTATAAAACCTCTTCTCTCCGCTCATGGCACGTTTAAGAGCCTGTGTATATTATGTTATTTGATTACGAAATGAGTCGATTAGTTGTGAATAATTAACTTGTTGCAGGCCTAAAACATTCATTAACAATTTCGCCTTAAAATCTCATATTGATACCACTAACATTCAGCCAAATTGACAGTTTTGTTCATGTCTGTGTACATAATGATGTCAACCTCTTATGTGGACATCACTTTATTTAATAGATTTATACATCTTGGCATATTGAGTGTGAGTCATGTACTATCCAGTCAGTAATGAGGACCTCTCTTTACAGCTCCATGTTACTAATGAGAGCTGGGACAGACATGAGAGGGTGTGCACATGATGCTATTACAAGACTGTTAATAAGGACACTGTAGGACGGAACTCATTCAGTCTGCACAATTTAGCAACTTAAAGAGAAATAGGTGCTTTTGTTTTGAACTTTGAATTTGGGCTGAACGATTTTGGCCAAATGTCTAATTGCAAATTTTCTGACAAGAATTGTGATTGCGATTAGATTAGTTTACACTTTAAACACGTCCATGAGCATTAGCATTTGAGAGAAGACTGAACTAATACAAGAATTACAACGAAACACAAACATATTACTCAAGTAAGGTCTTAACTATACAGACTAAGCTGGTTTTCAACATTAGTAAGACAAGATATTTTGTTGTTTGCAAAGGAAATTATGTAGATTATTATTATGCTGTTTGCGATTTGGTAATTGTGACCATTCAAATTGCAACTTGCAGCTTTACTCTGAATCATCTGCCTCAGCAACTAAATATTTAACTGGTGCAGACAATTCAGACCGGGCTTATACGGTTGAAGTCATATTTCCCACTATAAAAATGCATATGGCAGCAGTTAGGTTCCAAACTTTTCCTTCCAATTTGAACATTTGGTTGAGTGCAAATTGTTTTTTCCTATAGTTGCATCAAATTTTGTCGAGAGGGCTGTTTGTAATGGGCTTTATTAGCATTGTCAGAGGGCACCAATCTGACTGAGTCCTTCAGCCACACACTGTGATCCCCTTTGGCTGCTACGATAATAGCCACGGCTTCATGGAACTTTTTATCCTCCCATTTCCCTGTAAGTCACAAGAGTCCTGCTTCATCGCGAGTCGAAGGCATTAAGTAATTATGACTGCTTATTGACTGCTATGAGCTGCAATAAGAGCCGTAATTGCAGCAGAAACTCTAATCAAGTCAGACTAAAAATGTGAGGGCAAAATGTCACCACGAAACAGCCACATTGTCCTTGTCGAAAATCCACTCTCCTTGGGGAGTTTTCTTTCATATCACGATGTACCAAAATATCACAGGGATCACAGAGAAGAGTGATGAATTTTAAATCACACATAAAGGTCATAATCTGACATTTATCTCAGTCTATTGGGCACATGAAGATGTATTTTTGAAGATTCATGCAGCGTAGTCAGATATTGTCACTTATGATTGGGCACATAAGGTGATCTATCTCATTTGATGTGTGTTATTGTCCAAATACCTCAGAGGATATGATGATTGTGGATGTTGGCTGTTTTCATAACAGTTGCTGGAGTCTTAACGTATAAATACACTGTCTCCTAGTACCTTTCTGGATAAATAGTTGTTTTTGCATGAACTCCTCTACAGTTGTGTGCTTTTGAGTGCAGTTTGGTTTAGATACAAGGAAATACTTTACAGTTTTGATATATTTTTGCCAGACACCCTTTTAGTCGACTAATCGGTTGATAGGGCTGGTCTTTAGTCGACCAAGAATTCCTTTAGTCAACTACAGCCCTACCAGGTACATCTGTCTGGTTTAGGAAAGACAAGGCAATTCAAAGTGCAGGAAAAAAAAATTGTATGAAAATCACGAAACAGAGAAAGACATATAAAAGAATGAAGATAATTCTGATAAATTCCAAGATTGACAGATAAAAGTCCTGGTATTCTAAATTTGATTGCAGGGCTAATTTCCAACATCGTAAGTAAGCAGTATATTTGGCTACACTGCAAGTTAGGGAGCAGAATCGTCTATCTACACAGTTTAGCACTGTCTTCTCACATAAGCTGTGTGTGTGTTGGTATTCAGTCAAACCCTCGTGTTGATCCTTGTGCCCTGGCGCTGGCTACGTGCCGAGTGTAATCATTTATGTGTCCAAACAGCCGTCAGCAGCTCGGGGAGTGGCAGGTCTTTTACGGTGTGTGTTTGAGGATGCCGGCGAGTCGTGTGGCGCTTGGGGCTTTAAGGAGGAGACTGAGTGATAGTAATGAGCAGCAGAAGACAGCGCTGCGGCGGTTGTAGCCTGTATGCTGCCCAATTATCTGCACCTGTCTAAAGATGGCGGCACTTCAGAGCTCCACGCACATACGGCCCCGCCCCCCAGTTTGGCATGACTTTGGTAATGAGACAGGCTTGCTATGGAAACTAAACACCACAGTCTAAAATGTAAGTTCATTTTTTAGGTCTGTCCACACACTGTTGCCGCTTCAACATGTGCTCAATTTTGGCTTTATCAACATCAAACAGGATTTTTATCTGTTTCACAAAAACACAAAAAGATCATAACCTTGGCCTCCTGCTCCTGTTGTACAGAAACACACTTGATATGGAGGCTGACAATACATGAAACATGCAGCAAGCAAAAAAATGGGTGAGTAGAGTAGAGAATATTTTACTCAAGGAAGATTATACTTCAAAATATTACTCAAGTAGAAGATGAAGTATTAAGTCTGAGATATGACTCACAGTAGTGATAGTAGTACTTAGGAAAGCTAAAAGTCAAGAGTAATTGGAAGACTGAATATAACATCTGCGTAACATCTGATCTATTTTATCTTAATGTAACTGGAAATACAAAACATTAAATAATGCAAAAAATATGGTATTTTCAAAAAATATAGACCAATGTTCATTAAAACTAAATAATTTCTTAAGGAGCAGTTCCTGAAATGTTCATAGCATATTGTCGAAGCTTTTGTCACTTGTAGACTTAATCAGTAACCGCAACTTTTACTCAAGAAAGAGAACTGTTATACTCTAAAATATATCACTCCAATCGGAGAAATTAGAGTTTTTGTTAAAGCTAGACTACGTTTCCGTCCACAGGACAAGGCTTGCAGAGGTCTGCTACATGAGCAGCTGATGTCACCCAAACATAACTCATGTTTTACTCGAATTATACTCTTTCTTCTTGCAGCCAGTCTCAGCGATTCACAAAAATAGCTTTTGTAACTTTTACTTTTCTGCTTCCCTATGCCGCGTTTTATCATCTATGCATGAAATGCGTTGGGTTTGGATAGAGTTAAATGCTTTATACTCTTGAAATGTATTGTCTATATGTCTTGGCATGAGTGTTATGTGTCATAAACAGGAAACAGTTTGTTGGTTCAGAAAGTGAGTCGGCTCAACAAACGAAGTTATCACCGCAAATATGCCGGTTTAACAGAAGGTCAAGTCAGCGGTTGGTGAAGAATTATTATTTTGTATTTATATCTGCTTTTTGCCCTGTGTTCTCTTTTGCTCTCTGTTCTTCAATCATCTTGTGCTAAAGCCTAAACAAGCCAGCACCCCTTTGGCCTCCTCAAATCACTTTCACAGTGGACACACCAGGGGACCACACCATGCTGTACCAATCTTATGGAAATGTCCCTTTTAGTGTTACCATTTGAACAAAGTTATCATGACTCATTATATGGTAGAACTGTTTCATAATATGATACTTTATGTTTTAGCCCATCTATTCTTTTATTTGTGTTTCATTGCATTGTTTTCACAGGAGATGCAAATGACCTGGAGAGAGGACCACACCAAACAATGCTCTACAAAAGCAGACTGATATAGGCCCTCTGCATGTGTCCTTCGTTCACTCAGAGAACAGCTCCTGAGTGCATGATAGACTGCCATGATAGAATTTGATGAAGTTAGGTAAAACATTTATATTTGTGATGGTTCAATCATACACCTGTGGTCACAAAATTGTTCCATTCCCAATGACACAATGGCATGACCTGATCAGAGCAGGACAAACTGCCAACCCACAAACATCTTTTGTGCCCTGAGCGACTGCAGGGGGTGTATTTGTTGTATTACCAGTGGGGAATAGTTATAAATACTTTACATTACAGTAAACACATAAAAAATAGAAAGAAAAATAGCATTTTAATGCGGTAAAAATGTATTGTTAGAGAAATAGACTGTTTAATTTGCGGGAAAAAAAACAAACAAACGCATGTGTTGCCTCTGAACAGCAGCCCAGTCATAGTTTGTTTGTTTCATCTTCAGTTGTACATATTTTGTGTAGAATTTAGCAATTTAAGAGTCATGGACAAAGACTCATAGCATTACATTTTATTTACTTATTTATTATTATTATCATACTTTTTTTTTTTTCATTTTTGTACAGTAGCACCACCATGAGGAGTAGAATAATAGCACCTTATAGCATCTTTGAGTGTTTTATATACATTTTGTGTATTTTTACTTAGTATTGCTGGTAAAGTTTTGGCTGAGGTAATAACTGTGGACATCTCCCTTATTTCATTCCCAAAGCTCAATTTACTGCATTCCCAATCATAGCTAATATGAGCCAAATTTCTGCAACACCGATAGCTTCTCTTGTACTGGAATATGATATTTTTGCATTTATTGTCATACATTTGGTTTGACAAAGGCAGTGCTGGGGCCACCATGTTCTTAATCACCTAAATCCACAGCCAATCTCCATCATCTTTGCCGTAGCCGCGGATCCATTAGCCTTCTCTCGTTTCAGTGCAGACATGCAAAGGCATTAGTTCTGCTATGCTCTGCTACATTTCTATATCCTTCCATTTCAGCATTTTCTCTGAGAAAATGGGAAAACTTGTGGATTAATTTGAGCTAATCTTCCATTTTTTATTGCCTTTAATTACTTGTTCTGCCCTCTGACACTTTGAATGGTCATCAGGTTTAAGTTAACTTAGAGCTGCCCCATCTTTTAGTGAGAGTACGCTTGGCATTACACAGCCGCTTTGATTTCATTCATTTGAATTGATGCTTTAGTGTTTTGTTGAGCTGTGTTCATTGCAGCTGATGGATTTCCATTTCTGAACAAAACCTTCCATCTCTAGCATTTTATCTCACATTAACTGTCACTGGATTACAGCCACGTTGCATTCAGCATGGTTGGCATGGTTGGGAATGGGAACGGCTGGGGAAAAAAATTGCTGCCCTGATGTTCGTATGTTTGGATTATTTTTGCAGTAACACATGGATAATGTAAAAGTTAAGTGCTTTACTTGTCATTAGCCTTCACAATGTAACGTGTACATACAAGCTGTACAAAAAAATTGTGTAGAACATCAGAGGATTTGTTGGACATGGAAATGGCTGTTTTCTCGTATCTCTTTTATCTTACATTAGAGAGAGATACAATACTAGATCTGTGCCTGCATCTGTGGACTGGAGATGGCAATTATAAAAAAACACTTCTTCGCAGTATAATAAAAAGAACAAAATTGTTTTTCAATGCATCAAAATTATTGGGCCGTTATAGTTGTTTTCCAAAGAACCCTGTTTTTATTTGTGTGCATGTTAAGATATACGGTAATTGTACAACGCAAAGCGGTTAGATGATAAAGTTTATCTAAATGTGCTCTGCAGGTAGAGTGTTCGTCTACTGATATGAAGGCTGACAGTTTGAATTTCTACTTGGTATTTACAAAAGTAATATGATAGATTGTGGATGGGCTATGCAACCAATTAAAATCTTCCTTTTGTTTCAATGACAGGAGTTTTGAGGCCCAAATACTTAGCTCTGGAGCAAACTTCTGACAGCAGGAATGAAGGGCATTACCAAAAAACGTTTGATACAAACTGTACCAACAATTATTATACTTATTAAAAACACAAGACATTTAAACAAAAAAGAAAAATCTTCCTTTCGTGGTGACGGTAGACACGGTAGTTCATAATTTCCTCTTTTGCATTGAAAAAATTGCCACATTTCCCTGTGGCCAGCCCAGCGGTGAATCCATAAAACATTTACATGAGCTACAAGTCCTTTACTCTCACGCTGCCTGAACCTCCCCCTCTGAGATCGATGAGGGTGCCTAAAAATTAAGTGGAATAAGTGCAGCATGTAATTGAGTGTAGGCTCTATATACTGGACGGTAAACCTTTAAATTAATTACAATGGAATAATCTGTCTCCCAATGCTCATAGCTGACTTTGGTTGGTTTCATTTTAAGTTTAGAGGAAGTTTACGCGCAGTGGTTTGAAATAATATCTGTATGAAAAAAGAATTTGAGAAAAAGTGGAAGATATCAAATAATTATGAAAAGGCAACAGTAATGTTGCGCAAAAAATAAACAATTAAATAACCATGCAATTTTATTACTAAGTAAAATCTGTCTTGACCATGTTTTGTAAGGAAAAAAGGATAGTGCTTTTATTTTACTCATTTGAGATATTATCAGTTGAGAGGTTAGCTGAGGTAATTGGCTGACTTTTACATGTACAGAATACAGATTTGTGTTGTTTCTCCAGAGAGTCAGTCAAAAAATGAGTTGCTCACAAGTTATTTCCTCTCTGCAGCACAAACACATTAAGGTGTATGTTTTATGTAACATGGAACAAAACAATGAAACTATCCACAGGCTAGTCTACCTTAACATGCACGTTAGAAATGCTGTTCAAAACAAACTGAGCCAGAAATGTGGTTTTACCAGGCGTGCATATAACCATAGTGAGTGGTAGACCAGCGAAATGACAGTGAAAAGATAACTTGAATTTTTCATGGTGGATACTGTGGAGTGCTTCAAACTTTTTTGAATGAGTCGTGCACTTAGAGTGACCTGTACATGGGACATGATCGCCTTCACAAGTTTGAGAAAACTTCTCGGAATCTCGAGCTCTTGAGAAAACGTCTCATGTTTCTGTGGCAATTTCTGTCCAGTTCCTTTAATTTAAAACGGTGACCGGAAGTAACTTAGTCCGTCTCGTCGAATGCACAGTACATAAAACATCTTTAGATATTTGCCACCACCAGTGTCTCTGGAGTTTAGAACAAATAGGCATTTTTATTGTGACTGAGTGGTTGTAATGTCATGAACTGTAATATTCTAGTTCTCTCGGCCTCATATCTACATTCGTTCTTTCACTTTTTTGTCAACAGTGCTGTGATAGAATAGACCCCTCTGTAGAGAAATGGACTTGACCAAAGCAGTGGAAGTCCTGCCTTCTGAGTTTGATGAATGAGTCTTTTAATGCTGAACAACTTCATGAAATCCTGAATTAATAAAAAACAACTTTTTAAGATGAAGCTTTATGTATTTCTTTAAATTATTTAATGGCACTTTTAATTAATTCATTACACATTTCAGTAAATCATTGAACATTTAATTATTAAAATGTATTTTTAATTAATTCATTGTACACTTTTAATGAATTAATATATTTATGTATATAATTACAAAAGTTTTACTTTTAATTAATTCATTTTGGCACACTATTCCTCCATATAATTTACCCAAACCGAAAACCAGTGGCACTAACATGCATCCTCGATCACATTGTGTCATATGAACCTCTAGTGCCGTGTATGGTGTCACAGCACTGTCGCTAATGTTGTTACTGGTGTGATCTCAGAGCAACAGAGTGCTCTGAGTTTATTTTGTGGGTAGTTCTCAGATCTGTGCTGGTTTATGAAGCATGTGATCTGAGTCTGTGGCACCAGTTTGTTGATAATTGGGCAACGCGCTTACCAAAGACTACAGCAAATTAACGAGTAATGTAATCACTCGTCACCTTGCCTCTGTCAGGTGTTCAGCACTGAGAACTTTCATTAGGTATCTAAAAATAGACTCCGTGCTCCCACACCCATAGTCTTCACCTTTTCTTCTCGACAAACAAGGACTTATCTTGAGCTGCATTTCCGGTGCAATTATTGGGTGCAACAAACCCGAGCTGAGATTCTTTAGGTTTCCAATCACACACACTGAGAAATACAAGGGGAGCTGTCACACAATTTTGTAAACTAAGTTCTGCAAAAACGACATAGCATGAATTTATTTTCACACAGATCCTTTTTCTGACACAGATTTAATTTCAAATAAAGCTTAGAGACATTTTGTACAAAACGTAAAAAGCTTTTTAACCCATGTACTCTATAATTGTTTCCCTCATCATTAACTCACTCCGAGTTTTATTCAAGTTTGACTCACACATGTTTGGGTAATCTTTATTGTCCTGCATTTGAGGCAGAAAAGTCATGTTTTCACCTATCCCTACTCTATACTATAATAATTATACACCACCAGCGTGGTCCGAAAGCATGGCACTGTGATGACCTTTGTAATAATTGTAGTACTCAATAGTCCCTCCTATTTCTATGATTAAGTTGTTTTAGATCAATATGCGGTGTAAAATTGACAAAATGTAAAAAAAAAAAAAAAATCTGTGTGTGCCATAGATTATAATTTGTAAAAAGCATAGTTGTCTTCTTCGAATAGTGTGAATACCTTCCTTAAGCATTGGACTTACGCATTTAGCAAAGCATGATTTAACAATGCTTTTCTTTCACACGTTCTTCCAACACCTTTTTTTTTTTTGTTAAACTGTTACTGAAGGTTACAGAAGGTTCTTATTTTTCACACAGGATCAGGAACATGGCCCATCTTAACCTCACATCTTGAAGCTGACGGTTATCAAACCCTACAAAGTGTTTCTATTTGATTTTGTGTGCCAACAGGATAAAAAATAACCAAAAGACAGATTGATATTTCTAGCACTCCACATGAGTGCTACACGTTATCATTCTGGGATAACCCTGAGAGCGACTGGGATAGGCTCCACGTTCAGTCGAAGGCTTTAAGCTGATTGGAGCGAGGCGTTACAGCGATGTAAGCCGAGAAATCGAACTTTTGATACTTGAGGAATCAAACAAACGTCATTTCCATCCACAAATGTACTTCCTTCTTCTCTTTTTTACCAAAATAATTAGTTCTGCTAAAACAGGCTTTCCATCAGTGGCACAATTTTTGTTTTGTTTGTTTGAGCTCTTCAAACTACAGTGATGCCCTGTGACTGGTCCAATGGCTCAAATCCTCAGGTGGATTCAAGCTCAGATGCAGCAGCAGGAGATGAAGTATTACGAATTAACAAACGATATTATATATATATATATATATATATATATATATATATATATATATATATATATATATATATATATATATATATATATATATATATATATATAGTATATATATATATATATATATATATATATATATATAAAAAGTATGGTTTAAAGTCTATATAACCATCATTTTCTAGATATGACTTAGTTTGGTGGGTGCATAGCATATATTTTTACATCTGTGAAGTTGTTTGTGTATACATTTAGTAGGGCTGCAACTACCGATTATTTTGGCAATCGATTAGTCTAGTGATTATTCCTTCGATTAATCAATTACCCTTGAATAGGAGAATTTTACAAAATCTTACCCAATTTCACCCAGACAAAGCTGAAGTGAAGGCATTTGATGACATCCTGGTGAGAATATATAGCGTAAGGATTTTAATCAAAAACACACGTTGCACTGTCTAAGTATTAAAACCTCTTCTTTCACCACAGAACGTTTTGGAGTCGGTGTATAGACCAGTTAATGATTACTTAATTATTTAATTAGTTGACAACCGTTTCTGTAATCGGTTAGTTGTGATTAATCGATAAACTTGATGCAGCCCTAAAATTTTGAAAAATAAAAATTTAACATTACAGGAAGTAGTGCCGAAGAGTTCTAAAATGGAATCCCTCTCCCTGTCATCAAAAAGTGGCGTGCCATTGAAAAGACAATTATACACAACTGATATAATTTTTTGACAGTTTAATTCAACAAAGCAACAACAAACAAACATCAAAATTAAGTTGTTATCAGGTATTATTGTTTGTCAGATCATAACTATTGTGTAATGTATGTGGATTTTTTCCCTTTTATAAACATTGGAAGTTGTCAAACTGGGGACAAATGGCAAAATGTTTTGTAAAATCTTAAATAAATAAACTACGTTTTAGTGAAATGAGTTGTCTAACCTGTCAAATAGACTTATAAAATAATGAAATATTATGAAGACAACTATAAACTAACTATAAAGCTTGTAAAATAATCCAATATTCAGTTCAGTTCAGTCTCAGAGCATGTTAAGACATCACATAAACTGGGCTACGAGACTCAGGACCAGCCAGTCACACCAGGGCGGTGTAAACGCAGCTGACAAATGCATTTAACCTACTTGAATGTACTTTTAGAAGTTTGACTTCCCCTGTGTCCTTCGTAACACTCCAAGGATTTATAAATCTGACTCCAGCTCACAGGGCCGCTTCACTCTGCTTTAACATTTATTTTTACTTGTGAAAGTGACACCATGGTTTTGCTCATTTTTTGATTTTTGTTCATTTTGCTCATTTTGTTTTTACTGCGCAATGAAGAGATACATGATACGTTTTCAGTATTTCGAATGTGTCGTATAATTTGGATTTTCTAATCAGAATTGGGATAGAAATATGAAGCTTTTTTTAGTAGTCAGTTGTTTTATGCTGCGCCATAACAACTCTAGATATTTCTTTCATGTAGATATTATGTTCATATGAAACCCAAAGCCTCACCTGCCAGTCTGTTCTCAACTTTCTGTTAACAGCTCAAGGTTCTTATTTTCCAAAATGTTTACACCACTGTTATTGATATTTCATAATGTGTCTAATTAGAAACCATTACGTGAAATGCCAGCTTTAATACATTGTCTTGATAAATCTGTCAGATGGCAGTACAATGGAGGGCTTCGGCCTGAAATCCAAGCCTGGATCATGAGATGTTGATGCATGGACAATTTGATCAAAGGAAAACTAAGGTTGCGACCATTCGGCTCTTTGCGGTTTCGATGGGGATTTGTTCTCAGATAGCACCAGAAGGTCATTTTGGTGGTTAAGTCACTGAAGGAGCACTTAGCATCAGTGTCAAGTGCCGCATCCTGGCGTTATTTCTATGGCACTAGTGTATACGAAATGTAACTAATGAATTGATAACATTTAAATGCAATCAAAATGAATAGCCTGCTAAATTCACCTTAAAAGGAGAGTCAGTGCTTTGCTGGTGGTGCAGTGGATAAAGGCGTAACATGTGTGTGGCTGCTACCACTGTGACGTTGTGGGTCCGAATCTAGCATTTGACATATGCCGAAGGTCCATACCCTCTCTTTCCCCCTTTCAGGCTAAAATTGTCCTGTTGAATAAAGCCTTCAGACTAGAGAAGTAAAAAAAAAAAAAAAAGTTTAGACCTGGTCAGTACTTGGATGAGAATACAACAGTGGTGGAGAAGAACAAAAGTAGAAGTGTACTGTACTTGAAGGAAAAAATACTATGCATTTTTTGTATGGTTATTAGCCTTTAAACATGCTCTTGAGTACCTTACATTTGTCATCGCATATTTTGAAACACACAAAAAAGGTTTTTAACTCTAAACTAAATTAACATGCAGTTCTCCCTTGCATTTACTGAGTTGCCGCCTAGCACTTACACAATTTAGTTATGTTATCACCTTTAAGGGACTGCGTGGCATGCAATGAATAAGCTAGCAGTAGCACTAATCTTGCTGAGACGGCAGAAATGGTCAGAGTAAGTCTGGCGATGATTTAAGGACTTAAAACAGAAGAAGATTCTTCGGTAAGTGACGTCTAAACTTGGAAAAAAAACGTCACTGATCGAGGGAGTTCAACAGGGAGTGTTTTTGACAGTTGGAGGGGGAGGATTTTCAAATCAGCATTCCTCAAAACAGCGTGAATGCAACTAAATGCAATTTCAGGTATGTTTTTAATGATGGAACATTGTTAGAACATGGTTAAAAGCTCAAAAAAAAGTCACTGTAGCAGAATATGTGTCCTGTCAGTAAACTTTTTAGGTATCTGTACAACTCTTTTGACTATTTTACAGCGGATTCTGTACTATACTGTACTACAAGTACAGAACAGGTATTTGTACTTCCTGCTCTCTACATTTTTGAAAAGGACTGAAAAGTATAAGCACATTTTTGAAAAGGACTGAAAAGTATAAGCACTTTCTGCATGGTTTTAGGGGTCATTATTAGCAAACATATTATTTTAGTCCAAAAGTACAAACTTTAACACTTTGTGAAACTTTTACTTTACTTTGTTTTTTGCTCCTATCTGTACTTTTACTTAAATAATACAGTTGAGGAGTTCTTCCACCACTGGAATACAAGGTGCCATAGAGGGAGGGAGGGCTATAGTGGATACTCTCATTGTGTCCTTAGGCAAGACACTTCACTGCAGCTTACCCATGAATGTGTCTGTGAGTGATTGGTTGTAGCAGATTATGTAGCTTTGCTTCTGTCAGTTTACCCCAGGCTGTGGATACAGTAGTAGCTCACTTACTACACTGTGGAGTGAAGGAATAGTGCTATGTAACCTACTTATGGTGCCATGAAAGGCGCTTTATAAATCCAATCCATCCTTATAATTATCTCCATTGTGTGTTTAAAATGTGAATAATAATAATACCAATACTACTACTACTACTACTACTACTACTACTGCTACTAGTACTACTTCTAGTACTAGTACTACTACTACCACTACTACTACTACTACTACTAATAATAATATATTTTATTTGTAAGCACCTTTCAACACACCCAAGGAAACTGTACTGAGCAACAGGATGAAAACCTCAAAACAACAGAATAAAACACAATATAAAACTGGATGATTGCGCGAGAGCGACTGAATTATGTGTAGGATTGTCTAAAAGTTTTGAGGTAAAATGGTCTGATGATTAGTCCATTATGTTATGTTTTATTCATTTATGTTATGTTATCTTTTTTGTTTAAATGCAAGTGGATTGAAGGACAATATATACTAATTGCATCAATAGAGGGGTGTCCAAACTATGACCTGGGGGCTAAACGCAACACTCAGACCAGATTTTCCTCCAAGTGATTGGCCCACATTATTTAAATTACTTGCTTCCCAATTCTTACCCCAATTAAAGGACATATATTCTGCTACAGTGACTTTTTTGAGCTTTTATTCATGTTCTAACAATGTTCCTTCATCAAAACACTTCCTGCTTAACTCAGATTTCATACATCACTTATCTGAGAATCTTTATTTTATCTTTATTGATCCACAAAGGAAATTGTGTACAAGAACAATACAGTAAAAGTAAATAAAATATATGAATAAATCAAGATTATATAAGATAGATAACAGTTTTTTCCTTGTCGTGAAGGAGGGTCTAAGGATAGGTATGCATAGGTATGCATAGGTATGACAGTTTCCTGAGCGTTGTTTAATCTCCTTCTCTATTATTAACCAATTAGTATCATAGTTGATGTTCTAACTTTGTCGCGGTTAAACAGTTTTGAAAAGCCCTGCGAGGTGACTGTTGTGATTTTGGCCTTTCCATAAATAGAATGAGTTGAATAAAATTGGACGAAGTGTGTGAATCCCGGCTTGAAATGGTGCATGCTGATTTGATTAGCAGTCTTTGGCATCAGTGGAAGTATCTACACCAATGGTCTTTCATCATCCGTGTTCATACATTCATTTCAGTGGGCCCTGACAGCTTGTCGTGTCGTGTTTATGGGCTGAGCGAGGCGGGATTGGCTGCAGATGTTTGGTGGAGCGTGTGACAAAGCAGTGGGCACACTCCCTTGTCTGCCGTGACAGGACAGAGAGCCTCCCTCCCAAACTGTCATCAGAGAACATCTGTGTTTGGGCCCATCCGCCATGTTTGTTCAATCTCCCCCTCGCAGGCGTCCGATGTGACAGCTCTCGTCATGGTCCAAGTGCACAGTCAGATAGAGATGGGACTGAGGGCCGCGGGTAATCCCTGTATCAAATCCAGTTGCAAAACATAGAAACAAGTCTGCTTCGTTGCTTTTCTGAAGTGTTAGTGTTAGAGCGGCCCACACTGCATCATGCACTTTTTATGGTGCAACTAAACAGATCTGAAAATGTGATCTTGAGCTATCGTCCGAATAGTGCATATAGGCGCTGTACAGCAACAGTTGGCCAAGATAACCCTTTCTCACAGCTAATGCTAATTTTTATTAAAATTTAAAATATAAACCTATTCAAATGTAGTGTAAAAACTACTTGTATGTTTTTTATTTTTATTTATTTATTTTTTAATCTTTATTCAACGCAGAAGTGTCCATTGGGGAAGTGTTCATCTCATTTGTAAAATCTTTAACATGTGGTCAGTGACATAAACCTGCAGCTCACTGCTCAGATCCGTATGTATTTATTCATTTTAGTGTGACTCTGCAAAAACTTAATAGAAATAGAATTGGACAGAAAGTACTCAGTAGTACAATGTGCTACAACTGATACTCTCTGCACAGAACCTAGGCATGTCAAGTTGTTGTCATAAAAATATTTTGATCTTAAAAATATTGTTATTAGCCTTGCTCTAGAGTTTGGCATCTCATGTTTTATAACTAAAATAAAATGGTTTATAAAAACAAAATGTACATCTGGCTGCATAGTGCCTACACAAGTTGAATATGTGTTTGTGAAGAAATGAGAGTTAGCTATTGAGTTTGTAGTGATCCTGTTCAGATGGCAGAAATGCTCAGAACGATTATCGTATAAGTGACGTCAAATATTGGAAAAAACGTTACCCACTGAGCGTGAATGAAGCTAATCACAACTCCAGATTGGATTTTGATGACGGAACATTGTTAGAACATGGTTTAAAACTCAAATTTCACTTCATAGAATAATATGTTCCCTTGAATTGATAATCATCAATAATTATCCAGGACATAACATAATCTAGAGGTTAAAAATATAATATTGTGAGAAGCTTACAAACAAACAAATACACGTCTTATATCTAATCTGTACGTCAAAAAAAAATAAATAAAAATAAACAGGCTGTTTATGTTTCATTAACGTAAAGCAATATATTTTGGTCATGGTCTCAATAATTGTGAATAACTGTAATATTGTGATTTTCATCCTTACCCTTAATCATAACACTAAACTTGGATTCTAGAAATAGCCTTTGTCTCTAGCTCCATTGACAGAATAAAGCAAACAAATTCCCTCTTTTGAAATATACCATCTTTATGCTGTGACCTGCTTTATACTTGAAAAGTGAAGCTGTTAACTCTTGGTCTTGACGTGGGAAGCAGGTGACAAATGTGACCCACTGTTTTGAACTTCTCTGCAAACAACAGACTTTAAATAGGCCAAGGTCGTCAGTCTCCACTCTCTAATGAGAAGTGTAATAGCTGTGCATCTGCCCATCAAACCAGCCAAATAAGTGACACAAATGGGACAACCATTAAAAAGAGGTCAGAGATCTTCCTGCATTCCTTGAAGTATTCCTCTTTGTTCTGCTGTCAGATCCAATATTGCGTTATATTTAGCTTTTAATACCACTGTATCAGATGAGACCATGGGCCCAAATGGGAAATGAGATCTGTGTGACGAAAGGTACACCAGCTAAATGCTAGATATGACCTGCTTGAAGTCATCTATAGAGTGACAGAAAGTGGAGTAGTCATTCATTCTCCAAAGATAGTTCTTAATAATATCCATTGGCAGCAGTAACTTTGTACAAATGAACACTGAACTAGAGTGAACGTTCAAAAAGCCACAAGAATTGTATACTTTCATTGTGTTCTTGGGGACAACATAATTTTTCTTTTTTTTTTTTCTGTTATTCATGGCTTGATCAGTTTTTGTCCAGCATTTCTTTTTGATTGGCTTTTTCCTCGCAGCCAACTGTATGTTCCAAATATATCCATTTATGGTGTCCATGGCAAAAGTTTTAAGGCCCAAATGCACAGTTCTGAAATCCTGCGAGATGGGGATGTCAAAGACAGTCTGTAATGCTTTGTGGATTTCAGTTTAATTTCTCTGACAGGAGACAACAGGACAGTCCCAAAAATATGGTAACAATGGGTCACCAGGCAACCACAGTTTCTCCAGTAGTTAGCATTTCCTTATTGAACAAAGGGCACTTTGACATGATGTTATGAAAAAAACAAATTTCCAAACATGTGACTTTGTTGTTCTCCATTAGTATGTTTGCTTTCCGGTCTTGCATAATCTCATCATCACTCTTCATCATCTTTTTCAAGGGGACCAGTGGGCAGACTGTAAGAAATTGTACTCAAGTAAGATGATCTTCAAAATAATATTATTCAAGTAGTTGAAATGTGGGCCCAAGAAATTATTCAAGTTAGAATAAATAAGTAAAGTGAGTAGTGTCCCCACTTTAGAACAACGCTATCAAGTCAGGGAGCACATAAACAACTGTCATTCCTTACATTGTGGCCAGTGATGGGCAATGTTAGTTTTCATTCAGTTTGAGACAAATCCACTTTTTCTAAATTGTAGGAAATCTACCCAAAGGGCTTATACATCCAACAACCGAGCCAGCTCATAACAAAGGGATAAAATTCAATCTCTGGATATTTTTTTGGCACATGAAACCCTGGGAGAACTACTGAGGTGGCACCAGTCAAAGAAATATGCATTATTCCTCAAAAAGGTGTTCATTTGCATTTGAAAGTTTCTTGAGTGCAGCTCAAAGAACCGAGGAGATATGGAGTCTCACTGCTGCTGAGGACGAGATGAAGACGCCCAACAATCTGCAGATAATTAAACATCTCATTGAAGCTGTAGTTTATTAGTATTTGTTTTCCCGTCTCCTCGGCTGCGCGTCTCGTGTTTTTTGCTTATGGCAATCATTAGCATATATTAAGAGTTGCACTTCAAGGCCTGTTCTGTGACAATAGCCATACATAATACATGAAGTGTTGAGAGAAGAAAACGTGCTATTAGAAACTTCCAGCCACAGCTGAAATGAGAGATAGAGCTAACTTTTAAAAGACCAAACATCTTCACAACTCTAGTGATCTACTTAAGCTTCTTGATTGACATGTTTTTTGTTTTATTGGAAGATCAAGTGTTTTCTTAATGTAGGGTATTAACAGTATTTTACACCATTTAAACATCACAAATATTGAGTGCATTTGGACAAATAGATATATCCATGTTAAAACTTGTGTTATTGTTGCTGTTTTTGCCACCATAGTCACATTTGTATATTATGAAAATACATTTGAGTTTTATCAAGAATGGCATAATATTTTGAACAGTTTTGTATTTCGAAATTGCTGCAATACAAAGGGTAAATTGCAAGCCTTTTACATTTTTTAATAGGACAGATTTGTTTTTGCAAATTAACTCATAATTTCTTTAATTTTTACTCTCTGGTTTGCAACTATATCGCCAATATGTTGATGTGGAAGTTTATAGTATACAGGTCCAACTTGAAAATAAGAAGGCTAACCCAGGAATATTATTAATAATAAACATAGTCCATTTGCACATAATTTAAATAACCATACTACCTCTAAACTTTATTAATCTGATACCATGAGTCTGACAGGATAATGCACACTTTCCAAATCTAACCCTGTTTTAGTTTGTGATTCATCCCGATTAATCCATTTTGGTCCCAAATGAAACCCATGTCAACCAGAAAATCTTACTGGACAACTTAAAGTTATTTCATTCATTCCCAAATGAAGAATTTAAGTTTAATGGCTTTATGTTGTGGAAGCATGGACAGCATTCACAACATTTGTTCAAATAGACAGATATTGGTAAAGGGCAGGTCCAATCAGATGCTCTTTGCCTTTGAGACCCCTTCTAAAAAATATTATATATTTTGGGATGAGAGTTGAGAGGGGCATCTCTGTTCACAGCTCCCTCATGCTGCGTCATATATTGTCTATTGAAACAGGTGCATCGAGTAAATTAATCTAAAATCCAAACCAAAACACTATGACCCAACCAAGTACAGTCTGTTCCCAAAGTTGCCAAAAGTCAACAACACTATGAGATGTTTGTAACCTTTTATACGGCCCTGAAATTGACTTAAAATTAAGTATATGCAACAAAAAAAAGTATAATTAAAAATGATAGACCAGGAAGCAATGTTTTTCAGGTAAATTCAAGCACCAAGGTCAAAAACATAAAACGTGTTTAAACTGTAACTTTTTCTGCAGCAGGACTGAGCTCAGGGCCGCACTTTTAGACGGCCACAGCAGTGCTGCTGCAATGGACTGCACTTCACCAATGACCCTTTTTCACACATAACTCTGAACTGGAAGCAAACACTTACTACATCCATCATCATAAACACAGACTCCAGTTCTGTCCAAACGACAAGCTGTAAATCTGTCAGAATGAAAGTGAAGGTTAAGGGGTGTATCTTGGAAGAGGATTGTGCAAGGACAAGAGTATGTACAGTCTTCTGTTGTCCCAAACTACAGCATGACATGTTTACTACAACAAGAACATTAGTAATCCCAATGCATTTGAGTATTTTACTCTATAGATTAGTATTTCTCTTTAAGATGATTCTGGCTTCTCCACTTGCTCTAAAACAAAGAAACAAACAATTGAGAGCTATTGAAATGAGTACATTTTATCATCTAAACAGCAAAAATGCATCTTCAAATATAAATTAATATTTTTGTTCTTTGTTTTTCGTTGTTAGGCGAGAGTAATTGCATTTATCTGTGTGACTATTTCTCTGTGAGTTTAATCTCTCTCTACAAGTCAAACATTAATAATTCAGGTCGTGTCTGGATATTAGTTGAGGATCAGTATAGGTCTGACTTGCCTCACTTGGATTTATGAGAGCAGATCTCACAGATCACACATACAGGCCACAGTTATGTTTATGTTGTTATTTGTGTCCCCTGGGGCTGTGCCACATGTGGTGGCTGTAAAAGAATCCACACAAAAGGTCATGTTCGGTATGCCAAAATAAAGTTAATTACAGAAATAATGTGAGAACCCCACAGAGGATCGGCCAATCTATATATCAACGGGGGTGGCGGATGGGATGCATGAGGTGGTAACTAAGGAGAAAATGCAGCTTGTAACACGGTACTGTGATGCCACACGATACCAAGTCTGTTCCAGTAATTACCGAACTGCAGCCCTGTTTGAAATGTGATCATTGTCTGTCAGTGAAGAGACTCACAGTGGGTCAGATGGATCAAGGAGTGTGGTCCAGGCTTACTCTTCATTAGAGAGAGGCAGAGCAGACAGTGATAAGCTGATAGGAGCAGTTAGAGGCTTAACTTACTGTTAGAGAAAGTAATTTTCTGATATTAGTTTCCACTATCTCTGCCTGTCCTCTGAAAATGCACATTCTCATGTTGTCGTGGATGTATCACACTGGATACTGTATTAAATGTTAACAACTGCGGATTCATTTGGCCAAAACCTGTATTGTTTTATTATCATAGCATGTCAGGTGGCTACTGTGGCCAGCTAATACTCAGCTGAAAGTCCCTCTTATTCCCAACAATTTCAACGGGTGCCATTCCAGATTGATATTACAGAGCTAACCCTATTAATACTACAATAGGATTCAAGCTTTGGTTAATAATCAGAGTATACATTATGGTTCTTTGCCACTTTTCACTTGTAATCTTCAGCTGCCTAATTTGTACTAATATTATTGTATGCCCTGCTGCTTCAATCATTTCAAAGGCAATTTAAACAGAAGATAGACTTTAAACTAAGATAAACTTTATCTGGCAAACCTGTGGATGATGGCAACGTTCTTTTCCAGACTTGCTTTATTACATTTTGAGAGCGAGAGTCGGTTGTGAGCAGACAGGATCTTGAGATAAAGATCTTTTACACCAACGCAGCTGTAGTTTGTTTTGTGTAGGGACAAGATAAGACCGTCTAGCTCTAGATAAATACACAACGAGATGAGCCCAGCTATTAGTTTAACTGCATCTTTGTGAAGGTACATTTAGTCTGAAGAAGCGTCTGCCAGCTCCACTGCAGTGTCTGTGAGTGCACCGAAGTAGGCAGAGATATGATGAGGGGATGTAAATGATTTTAGTAATAATGAGTTTGTTCTTGTTTTGAATGCAGGATGAGTGAGAGATACGCTCAGAGCAGAAGCAGTGGGGCTGTTCTCGTCATGGTGCTGGTGGTCTGCCTGTGGGACATGCTGCTGCCAACAGAGGGCTCCTTAGGTGAGTAATCATACAGTAATATGTGCTTACAAAAATGCTCATTATAAACCCAGATTATGATCATTATTAGGGATTTGAGTCATAAATATAGAGTATTGGCCATATCAACCTATCGCTATAGAGTTGTAGCAATGTAAGGTATTGAAATTATGACTTGTACTGACGTAAGTGGGTTTAAGGCCCGCATGGAGAAAATTTATGTTTTGTCATTTTGTTTGAACCACAAAATGCTACGCTTTTATCACTGAAAAACTGCCCCAGACATAAACAGTAGCTCCCAGAGAAAGTCCCTTTTATTACAGGTAAACATCATAAAAAGTTCAGAGCAATTTCTGTGGCTGAGTGAACTTTATACAGACACAAGTTCAGCGACATCTGCAGCATGTCAATAATGCACACAGGGACCGCTCAGGGCTGTGTGGGAAGCTGGAGGGCCCTCGGAGGCTCCTCATCTATTCAACACACTCTATAGACAGCTCATCATCAGCGCAGCTTAGAGAAAGACTTGTCTGTCTGCGATGTAAAAAGGAAGGACGTAAACGAACACAATATGTGGTGATTCAAAAAGATATTCGGCAGTACAGGAGTTTGTAAAAAATATTTACAGTCTGGTTCAAAAAATACAACTTTTATTCTGTCAAATCAACATTGTTCAAGTTAGCAAAGTTATAACTGAGCTTGCATTTGACCTTGCACATCCATAGCAAAATTATTGGAAAATTGTGTATCCAATATTGATTTTGCACTTCAGTTTGAAGTGAACTGATTTGATAAGTCTACAAACCAGAGCTCCTGCACCAACGTAGCTAAACTGGCTGAGGACGCCATTACGTTAGGGAAAATATAGCAGTATTGATGGCAATAAGCCTAAAATTTAGTTTTCTGGTGTTTATCTTTGTCATTGAATGTAGCCATAAATAACCTTGAAAACGTTAAAGCCTATAAACGATTTCAGACATTAGTGACCCTTGCATGATATGAGTCTGCTTCTAAAGAGAATGGATCAAGTAGATTGTGATCTTAATATGCAAAATCTGATACACTTTCTAACTTTTATGTATCATCAAAAAATTCCCTGGAGATGTTTGTGAGAAATAAACTATTATGAAACCTGTACATTAAAATGTTTACATATATTGACAATTAAAATAATATGATCTTGATGAAATGGTGAAAAATTGTGAAGCTGTACATATTAGAGGCTAAATGACTCATATTAAAGTAATAAACACCCGAAAATCATTAGTATAGCTTCAGTTTGTGCTTTATTAACAGTCAGTTATGCAAACACTATTTTAATTTTCAATTATTTTAATCATTTAAAGATGATGGCTAAATCATTTCCCAAAATAAAAGCCAAAATGCAAAAATAAATTCATCCATCCATCCATCTTCTTCTGCTTGGGTCGTGGGGGTAGCAGTCTAAGCAGGGACTACCAGACTTCCTTCACCCCAGACACATCCTCCAGCTCCTCCAGGGATTACAAGGCGTTCTCAGGCCAGCTGAGAGACATTGTCCCTCCTGAGGGAGGCGTCCAGGAGGCATCCGGAACAGACGCCTGAGCCACCTCAGTTGGCTCCTCTTAATGTGGAGGAGCAGCGGCTCTTCTCTGAGCTCCTCCCATGTGATTGAGCTCCTCACCCAATCGCTAAGGGAGCGATCTTGTCCTTTCAGTCATTACCCAGAGTTCTTGACCATAGGTGAGGGTAAGAACATATATTGACCGGTAAATCAAGAGCTTTGTCTTTCGACTCACCTCTTTTTTTACCACGTCGGTAATGGTCCGATACAGCGCCCGCATCACTGCAGACACTGCACCGATCTTCCTGTCAATCTCACGCTCCATCCTTTCCTCACTCATGAACAAGACCCTGAGATACATGAACTCCTCCTCTTGAGGCAAGGACTCTCCACCCACCCGGAGAGGGCAAGCCACCTTTTTCCTTACCGTGGAGTCTGAGGAGTGTGATCCCTCTGTGATTGGAACACACCCTTCGGTCCCCCTTCTTATACAGAAGGACCACCACCCAAAGGCACTGTCCCCGACTACCACGCGATGTTGCAGAGGCGTGTGAGCCAAGGCAGTCCCACAACACACAGAGACTTGAGATACTCAGGACGGATCTCATCCACCCCCGGAGCCTTGCCACCAAGGAGCTTGCCAACAACCTCAGTGACTTCAGTGAGGAAATCCTTAAAGTATTCCTTCCACCGTCCGACAACATCCCCAGTCGAGGTCAACAGCTCTCCATCCGCACCATAAACTGTGTTGGTGAAGTACTGCTTCCCCTTCCTGAAGCGTCGGACGGTTTGCCAGAATTTCTTTAAGGCCGACCGATAGTCCTCCTTGATGGCCTCTCCAAACGCATCCCAATCCAGAGTTTTTGCTTCTGCAACAGCATGGGCTGCATTACGCTTGGCCTGCCGGTACCTGTTTGGGTACCGGGGAGTCCCACAAGCCAACAAGGCCTGGTAGGACTACTTCAGCCTGAAGGCATCCCTTGCTTAAGGCATCCACCACCAGGTTCGGGGATTGCCACTGCGACAGGCACCAGAGACCTTGCGACCACAACTACGAGCCGTCGCATTGACAATGGAGGTGGAGAACATGGTCCACTCGGACTCCATGTCGGCCTCCCCCAGGATCTGGGAGAAACTCTCTCGAAGGTGTGAGTTGAAGACTATGACAGAGAGCTGTGCCAGACTTCCCCAGCAGACCCTCATGATAGCCAAGTCTGTCAGGCTTCCTCCCCCACCAGGTAGTAATCGGCCGCCCTGCTCATCACCCTAGTGTCCAGGACATACGGCCGAAGGTCAGATGATACGACAACAAAGGCGATCGTTGACCTCTGGCCTAGGGTGTCCCAGTGCCACATGCACTGATGGACACCCTTGTGCTTGAATATGGTGGTAGTTATGGACAAACTGTGTCCAGCACAGAAGTCCAACAATCAAACGCTCGGGTTCAGATCAGACGCTCTTTCGATTACCCCTCTCCAGGTGTCACTGTCATTGCCCGCGTGGGCGCTGAAGTCCCACAGAAGAACTTCAGAGTGCCAGGTCGGTGCATTGTCTAGTGCCCCTCCCAGGGACTCCAAGAAGGCCTGGTACTCTGCACCGTTGTTCAGCCCGTAGGCCGACACAACACTGAGAGACCTGTCCCCCAGCCGAAGGTGGAGGGATGCCAACATGTGACGGCTGTGCTGCGGGACTATGAGCAAGCCCACACCAGTTTGCCACTTCTCCCTGCGGGCAACGCCAGAGAAATGGAGCATCCAGCCCATCTCGAGGAGACGGATTCCGCCCCCAATCCAGGCGATGGAACTGGCCTTGTTAATAAGCTAAGGGTTTCTGAACCCCTCTTGGTCTTACCCGTCACCCAGGACCTGTTTGCCATAGGTGACTCTACCAGAGGAATGAAGCCCCGGACAACATAGCTCCCAGGATAGTTTGGGTACTCAAACCCCTCCACCACGTTAAGGTGGTGGTTCAAGGAGGGGCAAACCTGTCCATGGATCTATCAGGCTTGACTCACTACTAGTCCGTTTACTTGGAGAATCCATTTCACTTGATGATCTGGAGCTTTGTCAATCCGGCAAAAGACTCTGATTTTCTTTTGCCTGCAAGTATTCCTACATCCTGGTGAGCAAAAATAATCTGTAATCTCTGAAACTCTGATAAAGTTTGCTAATTGCGGTGGCCGTGTTAGATTCAATGCAATTTCCCCACCCTCATCCCTGCCACTGTGGAGTTTGGTGTGCATGCTGGGATAGTGTGACGACATGTGCAGGTGCTCTATATTGGAAATTGTTGCATGGCAGCAGTGTAAACCTGTCAATGTAGGCAAAAGTATATTACAGTGGCGTTGTCTATTGTTAAAGCCCAGGGAGGTCAATTATGTCGAGTCAGCAACACCTACAGAAGAGGCGTTTCATCTCTGGATGTCCCACTGACAATAGCAGCCTCAGGTAATTGGTAATATACCAGAACTGCACTGCATTGGAGAGGGAAGCCTCCATTTGTAAGCGTGATGGACAGCACCTTTGTCGACCAATTAGACAGGAGCTTCATGTCCTTGAATGGCAGACATCGCACTCAAAGCTCATCATCCCAAAGACACGTGGATCAGAATAGATTTCGACAGACTAGAAGCTTATAATTTCCCCCGAGTGTTATTTCTGTTGCTGTAAACCTGTTATCATTCAAAGGATAAAATGCATCCAGAAAATAGAGAACATCTTTTTCCTTCTCATTTGAGCAGATCAGAATACAGTCTTAGTTTAGCCTTTCATGTAAATATGGTTAAATTAATCATTGTCATTCGTGTTCTTTATTGCATCATACTTTTAACTTTATTTCTAATTTATCTTTGAATTAGTATAAAACGTTTTTGAATGTTTTAATGATTACTAATACTAGAACGTTACTACTGCCACTAGATACTTACTACCTAAAGACCCCCATAATAAACCTGGAGGTCTGTGAATATTATTGTTGAATTGCTCAAGTAAAACATCATAATTTACTTACTACTACTGAGTCATATACACCTCCAGCCATTTCAGCAAAATCTCTCTTCGGACTCTTTCCACTTTCTTGGAACCACCGTCACGCAGGACCTCAAGTAGGAGCCGAAGGCCCAGCAATTTATATATTTTGCTACTATTTTTTTCCTTTACTCCTTTTTCTGATTCTTATATACTTGATAAAGTGTAAACTTTTTCTTCAGACATGCAGTTGACAGCCTATCATGCTCTTCTCATCCCAGTCAAACGTTCCTTGTTGACATAAAAAAAAAATGTCCCCAGTCTGAGGTTGTTCATAAGTGGTCAGAGCATCCGCGAGTGGGCCTGTCCTTAATGAACAGGACGGAGACAGCAATAGGTCCCAAATGTCCTCGGGACATTGGATTTATTTTAATTAAAGTCTGTTCTCATTGATCTGCACACAGTTTGCTCTGACAGTCCACAGCTGTAAATGAAAAACAGCACATATTGGTATCTGTGTTGTTAAATATACACTTTGATAGACTGAATAATCTGACACAATATCAACTGAAGGTCAGCAAGGAGGATATGTTTTTTTTTTGTTTTTTTTTACATCTCAAATCAATATCTGTCATGTCTTGTAATTATTGGTGATGCATGTTGCTATGACCTATTGATCAATCTCTGTAGCTGTTCAGATTTTTACTGATATACTGTAATACACCTGCATCATTTTGATGTATTTTTGCTATGTTTAGTCAACAATCTACAAAAAGCACCAAGCGACTTTATTACCTTGCTATTTGACTTCTAAAACATGAAGTCTACATCAGAAAATGAAAATCCTTCCCTCAAGTATATCAAAGGCCTTAACAAAAATACATACCGTAAAATTCGGACTATTTAGCGCACCTGAGTATAAGCCGTACCAGCCATATTTACAAAGAAAAACAACTTTGTACATATATAGGCCGCACCTGACTATAAACTGCAGGTGTCCACGTTGTAACATGAGACATTTACACAGAAGGATGGAACATGCAAAGTTTTAATTCAACACATGCCTTTTTCCAAACGGTACCTGTAACACGGCAGTGCATTGAGTCCGTTCTTCACATGGTCTCACCATCGATTAATTGATGACAAGCTTACGTGCAACAGCTCGTGCAACAGCTCTATTTTCTTCTTTTGGCTGCCACATCAATTTTAACTTAAAAGCTGCATCATATGTATTTTTTGTGTGTTTTTCGTGATGATGGAGTGCGCATGATGCAAACTGACTGTTTGCAATCAAACTAGCATATTCCTCCGTGCGCTATCTCTTTCACCAGTCTGTACGAACTCTTGCGCTTCCTGCTAGAGCTTCCTTAATACTAAAAATATAACCCTATACTATACACTATGGAACTCAACAGTACAGCCCATTTCAAAGTTTGGTATGGTTCTGCTATTGGGATACAGAAAAAAATAAATCTTATATTAAACGTTAAATGGCAGCAGCATCTCAATGGGAAAAACATTACTTCCAGAACCAAGCAGAAATACTCTGAAATAACTCTATAGCAACAAGTTAAATACATACTCCGGAGTTTGAGCTAAAATTGAATTATTAAATCAACTTTTTGGAGCTTTATAATCTTTGATCCCTCTCAGACACTACTCATCTGAATCCTCTTTACGGTTAGCTCTACAAGGCAAAAGCTTTTGTGCAGGGGACAACCCAGCTTATGTAACAGGAAGTTTTGTGTCCGTGCAGAAAGTGAATCTGAATGCGTCTTTTCACGCTTCCCATGGATACATACTTTTCTTCAGCAAAAGTTTGTTGTATAGTGGATTCATTAAATTAACTAAACTCTAATGAAGTATTCCCTCTCAACAATAAAAAATAAATAAAAAATAAATAAGTAACTGGTTTTAGATAACATATACTGTATCTGTGATTCCTATCACCAGTAGTGAGCTACCACATGCAAATGATTAAATGCTCTCCTTGGTGTCAATTACTGTTATTACCTTTAAAAACTTAGGGGAAAAAGAGGAAGTAACTTAGCACAGGAAGCAGGAGCAGGGGGGATATTCAAAGCATCCAAAACGAAACTTATGGTATAAGTATCATATAGTTATACATTTTAATACATTGTTTTTTGTGAATATAAAATATAAGGTATATATATGGTATGTGTTAACAATTAATACCCCATAATATAGTCAATTTTTGCCAACCTAGTAAATTTGATATAAGATTTTACAGCCTTTAGTCTTTCATATCACAACGCCTCTTTTTTTTTTTTTTTACTACGAGTAAACAGAGCAGAGTTTGACCTTCAGGTTGTTGCTGATCCCACAGGATGCCTCAGCCTTGAGCTTACAGTGTACAAAGGAGAACCATTTAACTTGAACCTAGCTGCATTTACAGGCGCTCCTAGAGGGACATATCTGTGGAGACAGGAAATGTACTGGGGCCAGATGAAAGTTTACATTTGTTTGGGCATGATGCTCAGGTCCAGGAAAATCTAATGAACGAAAAAACATAAGCTTTAATGGTAACAAATGAACACTTTATTTAAAAGTGCAATCTTGCTATTGACAGGCAGGGCATAGCGCATCTTTGATATGATTCCTTCATTTATTTTCCTATTATTTTATTGTCAGCAACAATACAGTTTCAAATTGACTGATTACTGCTTTTTTTAGGGGCATACGCCCTAAAACCACCAGACTTGGTCAGATGTCTTGATCCCTTGTGAGGGAAATTCACTCTCCGCATTTGACCCAACCTTCAACCTATAGGGCAACCTTTCAGGAGCAGTGAGCAGAACCTAAGCTTGGCTCGATCAGGGGCTCAGCTGGAGGATTTTACTTATTGTGCATGTTTTGGCATTGGTGGAGCAGGCTGGTCTTCATGAGAATGTGCAGAAGCATGTGGCAGGAGTCAAAGATTCAAGAAATCGTTTTAGAAAACACCCTTCATCAATATTACAGTCTCTTATCTTTTGTATCTGATTATGTATGAATTAGACTAATTTTCAAAGATCATTTTATCTCACAAGAACATCTGCACCTTCATTGTAATTCTCTACACAGTCATGAACAATACAAAGTATGCTTCATTTGTTGCCTCCTCCGTCTAGAGAGACAAATGTTTGGAAGCTTCAGGAAAGTAATTTGAGTTCAGAGGAAAAAACCTTTCATCATTTTTTACTCAAAAAGGAACAAACACTGAGTAAACACTGTATTGTTTGCCGATGGAGTCCAGGATCTACTTTAAAGTCGCCTGTTTGTATATAAAGCTTCATTAACTTTTTCAATAAGATGCTGCCTGATGTAGCAATACATCAGGGAAACAGTTATCTTTTTCCGACAGGAACATACAATTTTATGCATAAGAGCCAGTATGTGATATGAATGAGATAATTACTTATTATTATTAAAATGTGCGTTTCTGTCAGCATTTTTATTTTTTTAATTTTTGACTAAAAGTCATTATTTGTTGCTGTAATTTATTTCTTTGGATTACTCTTTTTCTTTGTAGCTAAACGCATTGCAATAGCTAGCTACAAACTGGACTGGAAATGACTCTGACAATTTGAACAGGAGAAGGAAAAAATAAATTAACCGTTTTCCCCAGTATCAAAATCAAGTTTAGAAATGTAGTATCATGACAACCATACCATCTAAATGTTATCTTTCCTAATCATTATTCAGCTCCTAAAGGCCTGCTGTGTTGTCCTGGGCTTGTGTCTCCTTTCTGTGCAACCTCAAATTATCAGATTAAAAAGGTTTTCTTGTAGTGGTAATGAACATTTTTCTGGTTCACAAAACAAAGTTGTGACCACTCTGGTCATGGCATCTTTTTTAGAAATATCTGATCTAATGTATTTTGTTAGATGTACGTATCTTTTGGTTGGAGCCATATTTTTATTTTAATATTTCTAGTGCAATTGAATCCATTCATCCTTGTCTCTTGGCACTGTACTTCACCTAATACTAAAACCTAAAAAACCCACTACCCTATAGGGAACTGGCAGTAGCAGCCGCCTGCTCGTGTGAAGGATCACTGTTATAGTTTGCCGGACTGACTGCCTCCCAAGAGAAATGCTCTCCTCTCAATTCTTTCTGGCAGAGGAAGGCTGACTCGGCATCCAAGTCCCAAATCCAGTCAGAAACCCAAGAGGCGGTCTGTGGGGACATACTGGCAGTTCTTCTGTGAGCCAGGCCTGGTTTAGTGTTTGTCTTTCATACCGTCTGTGTGCGGAGGCAGAAGACGCGTAAGCAGCTTGGATCTGGTGACTTCCTGAATGATTTTGATGTAAGAGGAAGAACTAGAGGGGGTTGTTGTCGAAGCAGCGAACAGAAGATGACTGAGCTTGTCTGTCGTTTGGTTTTTGTGTGTGTTTTCAATTGCTGTTAAGACCACGGATTACACTGTGTATTGTACACAGCAGCAAGGAAAAGACTTGAATGGGAATTTGCATGATGGACTGTACATAGAAAATAAATGGTTGATTATGTAACCAATAAAATGTACAATAAAGCAGAAGACTATTTTCTGGATGCAATGTTGAAATGTTTGATAATTAAAATGATAATAATGATAATAAAATAAATGCTTATAACACTAATGTAACTTGACTGTTTTGAAGGTTTACTGGTGTCTGCAAAAAAGGTGACGTTTCTATCATATTTGCATTATGTGCTTTGCTTATACATGAGTTTTGCATATTTATAAATGATGATTTGATTAAGCTGAAAGTTGGACAGAAATAGTCTTCTTTTATATAGTTTTACTACTAAGCCAAGCTTGGCACTGTTTTCTACAGAAATAGAGAGACCGGAGATAAAATAACTTTTAATTATGGTAGGGTTTGGTTGCTTCTTGTCTCCATGGAGATTGCTTTGCTTTTCCACAGTACGGCATTCTACTTTTCTATGTTGCAATAATCGAATTACAGTTTTTTAGTGTTTTAAAGATCAAAAATACCTTGAAAAACATGCATTCCTTCTGTGAGTGGGTTTGTCTCTTCATAGATAAGTTACTAAGCCCTTTTGGCATCGCCTGCTTGTCTCCATGGAGATAGATAAGTTCAATGGAACAATCCTGGCATAGATAAAACATCTTCATGGAGACGAGTAGGTGATGGACCTTCTACCAGAGAGGTTTTATAATGCACCTATAACTCAGACTAAGACTATTAGTTATAAGTTAAAACATATCCAGAGCCCATTTAATTTACACTATACGATATATTTACTTGACATAACCACAGATTTTGTGAGGACCTCAAGATGCTGTACATTTTTGTCAGGTTTAATATCTCCCCCGTCTCCTCGCACTTTCCATCAGTGTGCCATCCAGCATTACACAGCACCCAAGTGAAAAGCTAATTACCCGACTTCAGCCCATTCGCTTCACTGTACACAGACAGTTAGGAGCAGATCTACTCCAGTCAGTTTAAATTTACTGTTTACCTCAGCTGTAGAGTCTCTGTGCAGAAGGACACGTCACCAAAATGTCACATGCAATTAAAATAAGGATGGAGCGGCGCAGGCTTTAAATAATTCAGACAATGGGGTGCAATCTGCAAACTGATTCTAAGTATTGCAGCACTCTACTTGAACTGCTCTGTGAATTATAGCAAATGTAGAACAATCAATGCCATGTTCTAAAGTATTTGTTTACTACCCAAATGTGTATTTTTTCATATCAGTGAGAAATATTACACACATGCATTTATTAGAATTAGAAGTGAGTGAAATGCTGGAAAAAATAAAGAAATAATATCACATTTTTTAGAGCTAAGATCACGTCATGACAGAGGCTAACATATGAAGAAATGGGTATCAAAAACTATTTGTGTTTGAGCAAAAAGCTGCATCAAACACAAAACACTCTATCATTCGTTGCAGGAAAAGATAACAATTAGATTTTTTAAAAATCACTTTGAAACTGAAACCATGCTGCTCTATCTTGGGAAGGATGATCTTGAAAAAGAGATGTTAAATGATTCCGGTATTAATATCAAATTAATAAATATGTAAATTAATAATATTTAGTAATTTTACTAAATATATTGTTGAAGTTGAACCCTTTCAAAGAGTAATATGTAAAAAAAAAAAAGTTCTGCTTGCATGATTGTGAAACAATATCATGCACTTTGTTTGTTGGAAATAAAATGAATTTCAAACAGGACTTTCACAGAGAAAAGAGTGTCTTAATACTTGTTCAGACTGTGACAATGTCAGCGCCTCTCTTTCAACTTCCAAAGTGACATTGACTCTTGATGGTGTCAGATGGCAATGGTGATGATGAAACTTCCTTTGGAAATATTCTATTTAGTCAAGGGCTCAGTCTGAACATTAAACAGTTTGACACTTGAAGGTTTTAACACACACAAAAAAGAAAAAAAAAGTTAGACTTTTTCAAGTCAAGAATAATGTATGTGTTTAATGGTTATCAGAGTGATCATTTTTATGTAACGATGAACTCATTCAGACAAGTGGGTCAATGGAGCATATACCTGTAAATATGAAATATTTAACAAAGCCAAGTTCTTGTAAGTCCCTCACTAACAATCATAAGAGTAACTCTAAAGGAGAAGGCCATGACCATAACTTTAGTGGACCGGCGAGGCTGTGAAGCAGCTCTGCATGTTTGGGATCAAACGTACTGGGAGGTGTTCAGGGCTGTTTCGGATCATTTGGATGTGTACACAGACACTGTGACGTCGTACATCAGATTCTGTGGGGACACCGTTGTTCCAACAGGGTGAGTTATAACAACGACAAGCACCGGGTCACAGTCAAACTCAGAGTCTCCTTTCTTCAGTGATATCCTCCCTGGAGTCATACCATGTCCGTCTGTATCAAGTCGTCCACCATCGTTCCAGTCACTAATAATCCAGGGATCACTGACTACAGGCCTGTAGCACTGACATCTGCTGTCAATAAGTGTCCTGGTACACTGTCCACAACCTGGAGCTCAATGTCCAGGAGACAGTGGAGATGACTCCACTGGTCATGTCTCCAGGACCTGTATGTTTCCATGACACGAGGACAAGAAGGTCAGATCACAGCTGACCCATCTCACCCTGGACATGAACGATTTCAGCCACTCCCCTCGGACCAGAACCTCTTACCACTAGAACATTTTCTTCCCCTCTGCCATTGGACTTATGAATACTTCATAGCAGCTGTCTCTTAATTAAATATAAACTTAAATGCTCAAAATGTTACAATATGGTGGGTTCTCCAATAAACCATACTTAACACAAATGAAATGGAGCTTTTAATTACTTTTCAACCACCAGATCCAAGCTGATGGCAACAATACCATGCTCCATGGAGCTTGTCTTGACTCTATTTTCACCTAATTTGCTCTGTCTCTTTCCACAGCGACTCATCAAGTCCGGACAGGGACCTGTGAAGTGGTAGCACTGCATCGCTGCTGCAACAAAAATAAGATCGAGGAGCGCTCGCAAACTGTCAAATGTTCGTGTTTCCCCGGGCAAGTGGCCGGAACAACCAGAGCTGCACCCTCATGTGTAGACGGTATGGGCCTTGTTCAGTATTTCCACTTTGAAATTAATGTTTATCTGGTCTCAAGCAGAACTTATTTGCAACTTTACCATTTTATAAATATGTTTCATGTATTCTTCAATAGAATTTAGAATTTTCAAATTGTAAAAATCTTGACTGTGTGTCCACTCCTCTGCAGACTTGTTCTGCATCAAAATTCAGTTCAATACATTTATTTCAAATGTATTTTTGTTAAAACGGACTGAGAAAAAAATGCATGCAACACCACCTTAACAAGTGTACAGAAACAAAAGTAACTCTGAAAACATTCTTAACCATTGCTGTAAAACTTGCAGCACTTAACTTCCTTGTGTTATTCCCACTATAATTAATGGTAATGTGATATCTGATTCCCTGAAGGTTCTTTTAATCACCAATATATGAATGAATGTGCTCTGTCCACTGTTCACTGTAAAGTCAATGACCCACAGGGGCTCTTCGCATGCTAATGTGTCAGAGACTCTCTTTGGTCTGAGCAGCTCTGGTTCAGGCTGCACTCCCAGCACAGTCCTGTTTGACCTATTCCGTGACATTTTCCTATTGACATTTTGAGCAAATTAGAGCTGTGAGCCGCCGGCTGGAGTTTAAAGCTCTGCGGGTGATTGCAGCGAAAAATGATCAGCACTTAACCTTTTAATTATTCTTTCTCTTTACAGCCAGGGATTACCTTTAGCCACACACTGTGAGAGACAATTCCCCTCTTTATATGGAGACAAATGGGGCTCCAGACATCTGAGAAAACCTCCATTGATCTGAATATGTAATTGACCAGTGCCGGCCACAAAATTCTCACAGAGGTGTCCAAAAAGAGGGCTGACGGTGTGGTATTCACACTCTGCATAAAGATTTGTAGGTCACAGCCACTATTACATGAACAACGTTAAGGATTGGTGCAAGTTAAAGGTGCACATTGTAACTTTTTTTCTTATGGGGGTCTGCCAGCTGCTTGTCTCCATGTTGTTCTGTGGAATGTTCCACACTAAGAAAAGGAAACATTATCTTGCATTCATTCAAACATGTTATTTCTTTCCTCAAACATACCTTGAAAAACATTATTACACCAAGCATACACTGACTGCTAGGCAGTTTGTGCTGGTCTGTGGAAAGAATCTGCTAGAACTCATCAGAAGTGGAGTGGTTTTCAGGCCTTTAGATGAATGTTTGTTGAACCCATGTGAATCTGCGTAGCTTTTGTCAAATACGGACCGCAGTGCACCAGAGTTGGTGTATCAGGCTGTCTATTATAACTCACACAAAATACTTGCTGAACCTGCCTGCCATAAGGGGTACACCAATCGTTACAGTGAGCAGGGTCACCTCTCCACAGAGCTGACCTGTAACCTGGCCTGGTGTCGTCATCTGATTGTCTGTATGGAGACAAACAAGTTAAATACCATACTATGAAGCATTCTACAATATTTTTGTGGTGACAAGCAGATGGGGTGCACTTCACCTGTCAGGAGTTAACCAGAATAGGACCCACAAGCAGACTGAGAATGTTGCACAATTAAAGAACATTTATTGAGGGTTGGCTGAGAGGGAACTGGCTGGACCGAGCACAGGTAAGTACAGGGATAACAGGCTGGACCGAGCACAGGTGAGTACAGGGATAACAGGCTGGACCGAGCACAGGTGAGTACAGGGATAAAAGACTGGACCGAGCACAGGTGAGTACAGGGATAACAGGCTGGACCGAGGAGCACAGGTGAGTACAGGTTGGACCGAGGAGCACAGGTGAGTACAGGTTGGACCGAGGAGCACAGGTGAGTACAGGGATAACAGGCTGGACCGAGGAGCACAGGTGAGTACAGGCTGGACCGAGGAGCACAGGTGAGTACAGGGATAACAGGCTGGACCGAGCACAGGTGAGTACAGGGATAACAGGCTGGACCGAGGAGCACAGGTGAGTACAGGTTGGACCGAGGAGCACAGGTGAGTACAGGTTGGACCGAGGAGCACAGGTGAGTACAGGGATAACAGGCTGGACCGAGGAGCACAGGTGAGTACAGGCTGGACCGAGGAGCACAGGTGAGTACAGGGATAACAGGCTGGACCGAGCACAGGTGAGTACAGGGATAACAGGCTAGACCGAGGAGCACGGGTGAGTACAGGTTGGACCGAGGAGCACAGGTGAGTACAGGCTGGACCGAGCACAGGTGAGTACAGGGATAACAGGCTGGACCGAGGAGCACAGGTGAGTACAGGGATAACAGGCTGGACCGAGCACAGGTGAGTACAGGGATAACAGGCTGGACCGAGGAGCACAGGTGAGTACAGGTTGGACCGAGGAGCACAGGTGAGTACAGGGATAACAGGCTGGACCGAGGAGCACAGGTGAGTACAGGGATAACAGGCTGGACCGAGCACAGGTGAGTACAGGGATAACAGGCTGGACCGAGGAGCACGGGTGAGTACAGGGATAACAGGCTGGACCGAGGAGCACAGGTGAGTACAGGGATAACAGGCTGGACCGAGGAGCACAGGTGAGTACAGGGATAACAGGCTGGACTGAGGAGCACAGGTGAGTAGAGGGATAACAGGCTGGACCGAGGAGCACAGGTGAGCACAGGGATAACAGGCTGGACCGAGCACAGGTGAGTAGGAGGAGAGGAGGAACCAGGCTTTTGCTGTTGATAAATGGAAGGACTGCAGGCATGCCAATCAGCTCCAGGGGCCACAAGAAGCTCCAAACAGGACATAGAACAAGAGGGGAGGAGGAGCAAAGAGGAGGGAGCCAAAACAAACACTGGACCATGAAATCATTTTACTTAAGATGGTTGAGTTTACACTAAGAAAATATTTTGAACATTCAGAAATAGGTGTGGTTATATTGTTTATTTTGTCATAAATGTTAGAAAGTTTTCTGCCATTTACACTACAGTAATGTGTAAAGTTGCAGTTACAGTATTACAGTATTAGAAAAAACACAGTGCTTTTCCATTTTGCTGTGAAACGGCTCCCACAAAACTGTTGTTGATTAAATGGATTATTTTTAGTTATGGTTTGGCACTGTTCCTTCTATAGACTGTTTGTTGATGGCATTACATTTTTCCCCATATTATGATTCAGTGTCCTTATACATTCATTAACATATATAGAGCTGAGAGAAGTTAAAGGTCAACATAAGATCATACGAACAACTGTAACACTTAATTTTTCACATTGCACCAATAATATTTTAACTCAATGTATCCTTTGTGCTCTGTGTATTGTGTATTTATCAATATCCACACCATGAGGCTTTTTAATGGGCCTGATTAGACCAGCACCATCTGTTAGCTGTTGACCTGCTGCCATTACCCGCGCCTTGATATGAATGGATCCCCTCATGTTGTAAAGTATCCATTCAGGGTAATTTAGTGCAGTGAGAATGTGCTGTTATGAGTGGAATATAATAGCCATAGTGTTCATTAGATATGAAACTAATGACGGTGGAGAGGAATGTGGAACGTGCGTAATGACCTCTGTAATACGCCAAATTCATATCATGTCTGCTATGATACACTCAAAGCTTAAGGATGACTGTATGGAACTGGCTGAATGACCAAGGTTTGCGCATGTGTTACCGAAGTGGATTCAATTATGATGTAAAATACTTACTTTGAATGTTATGCAGGAAAATAGAAAAGCCTTGGGTGGGTATTGAGGGTGCAGCTATTGCTAAATGGAAAAAAATCTTTGTGTGATATTGAATTAGATGACAGTATCAAAAAATATCTACTTTTTCCGTCTTTTGCCGCACTCAAATTAAATGATACTATTTAAATGTTGTATGGCTGTTTTCCATTTTAATATTTTATGTTAAATGGAAAAGGTGATATAATCTATTTAAATAGGGTCAACATTTTCTTCTCAAGTGAAATTTAAGGATTAGCTTTTGTGACATTTTAGCACAAATGTTTTCAAATGTCTGTGCACTCAAGGTCATTATTAAAACATGTAGAAAATAGTCACGTTTAACAACCAAAATATTTAACAATCATGGTCATGGCAGCAAATTGTCTATTTCATCTTGCACTTGTGACATGTGAGGTCACATGTGTTTTCATTCTCTAAACACCCAAAGGAGGTGATCAGTGTGTCATTTATTTTGCACACATTTTTTCATGAGTTTCAAGACAAAACCACGGAAAGATGTTAACGAAGATATGTCTGTGCTCTGTGTTTGTTTGTACAGCCTCGATAGTGGAGCAGAAGTGGTGGTGTCAGATGCATCCGTGCCTTGATGGAGAGGAGTGCAAAGTACTTCCTGATCTGAAGGGCTGGAGCTGTGCTACGGGCAACAAGATCAAAACCACCAAGGTACGCATCACCTACTGGACTGTCCGAACATATTCTGCAGTGGAGCAAAGTAGAGGAGTCACAATATCGAATTTTAGTGCCACGATTATTATGAGAAACATAATGATTATTCACAATTATTGACACAAAACAAAACAAAAGTGAAGTCATTTGTTTTGCTTCATTATAATACATTACTGTTCCAATAGTATGTGACCAGTTTCATGAAATCAAACTTTCTGAATGAAAAAAGTAAAGTAATTATGAGCCACATTAAGTGCACTCATACATTCAAGTGTACTTTTTTGGAGCGCAGATTGAACTGTGAATATGTTAAATAGCTACAAGGTGTCTGACAGTAATGTCATACACCTTCTAACTAACACCATTGGTTTCCGGAAATAACGGGATTTTTAAATGATGACATCACACGGCATATTTTCTTGCCTCTGGGTCCTTTGCGCCTGTCGCTGTTTTTCACTGAATAAAGTAAAATCTGTGTTGTAAAAGCATCTCTGTGAGACCGTTGTGTGTTGTTTGCGACTAATTATAGAGCATTTTATAGTCTGAAAAAAAAACAGAAGTGGGCTGTTTGCATGCTAGCTGTTGTTAGCTTTACTGTAACGGTAAACACACTAGAGTGAATAATTTGGATGGTTAGACTTAAGTAGGTGAGTGAGCAATAACTAATATAACATATCTACAGCACTTCTCTATCCAGGCCTTTGTTCTACGAGTAAAAATAGTTAATTAATGTTAACACAGACTAAACAGATGATAGCCAAACATAAACCCACCTCATCAATTCAAGCCACTTCTTTTTTATTGTTATCTGACGGAAGTTAATCAAAGGAAAGCTTCTATTTCCTGTTTGTATTGATTGCTGATATATTAGAACAAAACTGAACCCAGACTGTGGCACAGTGTCAAAAACAAAACAAAAAATCAGGTGTGAAACTGCCGTGGCAGCTCAGACCCCGGAAGTAAGGAATACGCCGCGTGTGATGCCACAGTTAATAATTCCATAGGCCAGTCATGTGCTAATCAGGTACTCAACAGTGAGGGAGCCACAGCGAACAAGAGGACTGTTCACAGGGCTAACATTGTAGCAAAGATTAGTTTCAGGTGAAACTAGGCAGAGCAAACAAATACTTCAACTAAGACAGATTATTATCAGGGACTCCTCCCTGTGGGCAGAGCTTTCACAGTTCAGAGTAGAATATAAGTCAGATTTCTCAGACCAGTCCCACTGACTATGAATGACTTTCAGATGGAAGTTGAAACGTCTTCAATTTCAAAACAGTGTCCAGATGACTACATCCGAAACATTTTCTACAATGGAACATTCCTGGATGAAAGAGGGATTACGCTGACCAATCCGAACATGGATTTAAATTGACCAATAACATTCAACTGCTTTGGAATGTTGAGATGTACAACATTCTGTATGTGTTGTTGAGTGCTCTGACCTGTAGATTTGCACTTAAACCTAACTTCCCAAGGTCAGTGCCCTCTCTCTCCTCCAAAACCAGCTCTCCTCTGTGAGTGTCTAAACCCCAGGGAGCTCTGATCAATGGGTTGCCACTTTCAGCCTCTAAACCATCCAATTACTCACTCCAATTACCTGCTTTTAACATTGTAAGCCGAGCCCTGTAGTCTTTAGTGTGTTATGACGAGGTGTAGACTTGAGTCTTGCTTTGGGCTTGTTTAATTATTAAAACTGTCCACACCACACCTTTCTGGAGCCAATGCTATTGATCTGGGGACTAATTGGGAGCTCAAAATGGTGATTTTTATATTATATTATATATATTATTTTATATATATATATATATATATATATATATATATATATATATATATATATATATATATATATATATATATATATATATATATATATATATATATGTTTTTTTCTTCGCTACAGAATACGTTGATTTATCTTCTTTCCCTTCACTCTTACAGATTTCTGCTGACAGAGACCAACTATGGTAACGCCAGAGATTACAGTGGATTTCAGGTAATCAGACAATTTTTGAAAATTCAAATAGTACAGAGTGAGCAGTGAAAAGCTAAAATGTCCCGACTGAGCTGTTTTTATGTAAAAGTTTTCTGGTCGAAGGACCTGCTTCTTCCAAAGAGATGTTATTGCGTTGCCTGGAATGTTCCACACATGGCATTAAGCCTGTTGTTTTTTGTTAATCTTGTAAAACATGCATTCTTACTGCACTCTTACAGAGCTGTAACTCGATAAATTTAATGCATGCTGTTGATTAGAACATTCCAGGTAAAGCGATTACATCTCCACAAACAGGTGGCAAACCCTCACCAGGAAAGTTAATCTGAAAATATCCTATTGATGTGAATATAACACAGCCATATTCTGAAGTTAATCAGTTAATCAGGGTTTGAAGTTAATCAGGGCTGAAAGTTAATGATCGTTAGAAAAGTCAAATTTGTGCAATGCTGTTGACTTGGACAAGTTACAGCTATGGGTTTCAGTAATGAAACATTGGCACCATTGCTATAGCAATTAATAAATGGTTAAATGAATATATATATGTATTATGTGTGCGGAACTTGAAAATAATTTAACTTTAGTATTTTCTTATTATTATAAGAAATGAATAATGTCGAACTTGATGTACCAGGAGAAAAGGGTTAGGATCCGACAGTGAAGCAGCATGTCGGCTTATGCAACCACTCAACTGAAATGTAATAATGTCATGTCGCTTGTATGGAGCCTCTTATGAAACCCATTTAGTCACATCAACTAACTTTTAGTCTTATTCAGGCTGATCTCAAGAAACATTTGAAAAAGTGTTAGCTTGATTACAAGTTTTATATTCATGACTGTTCATGACTGTATAGTAAATTTGCTTTCTAATATAAAATATTTTAAAAACATTTTATTGACAGGTTTTGTCATTTCCTATTTTGAAAACTGAATCTGTGGCAAGAGCTTGTGTCCTCAATGTATAAAGCGTCTATGGGGAAACACAATATAAGTGTTATGTATTATGTAAAATGTATTAATAGTAGTAGTAGTATTAGCATTATTATTACTATTAGTATTGTTATTGTTATTAAAAAGGGTGACTGTAATTGAGCAACTCTGTACCTCATCTATCAGTGAAGGCATTAAAAAGGCTTTAAATCACTGTACAGTGTAAATAAATGCACTGTTATTGTGTGCGTTTTGGTCATGCCATTTGACATCTATCTGTTTGACATGTGTTAGCTTTTTCTTATCTTGTCAATGGGAACCAATCTGCTTTAGTATTCTGACTGTTAACATAGTGACTTCTTGAATGTATGGCAATAAATCCCACTATTATTGGGAAAGAACAAACAAAATAAATTAATTTGCAACTTCAACATTTTAGAACAACACAGATTGAAATATACAAATTCAAATTAATCCCGCAGCACTGGAGTTTCTAAAATGACTAGAACACTTTGGTCTGCTATAGCAAATCTAATTTTAAATTCACACTTGCAAAGAGCAATCCTTAGCTCTGTTTTTACACTTTTATAATTTCATTGAAACAGAGTTGGCACAATCTTTTTCTGAAATTTTACAGCTGCCTCTAAAAATACACACTTACCACCGTGCTCTCTCGGAACGCCTCATACTTAGACAGTGATAACACTGCACTGAGAAAGACCATGGTTTGCCAATTACACGGCTCAGCTCCGCAAACAAGAGCCCTGCACCTGCTGCGAGAATCTTCCACGTGGAAAACAGTCCCAGTTAAATTAGCGCTTTGTCAGTATCCAATTTATCCAACACACTTGTCTTTTTATGAACTATTTTCCCACTTACACATATATTAAAGGAAACATATTATGCTTTTTTCCCCCAGAACTATGACATGCATAGATCATCATTTTACATTATTATGATTATTTCATTGTATATCATTAATGAAGAGCAATATCAGGTTCATTGACTTCCTGTTTGAAAAGCTGAAAAGCTGATTTAATTATGGCAAGATGCGAATTGCCATTTACATGTTTTTATTGTTGAGTCATATTTTTTCAAATAATCACACTAAGTTCAGGGACGTGGGCGGGGATAGGGGGTAGGTGAAAACAGACATTTTCTGAGCACTCAAGACTCGTTGCTGGGGAATACAGGATTTCACAAACATGTATTAATCAGTCAAAATACAACTAATGAAAGACACTGTTGCAACAAGGGTAAAAGCTCATTTAAGTTGATTTTGCATAATATGTCCCCTTAAAAGATGCACTGTGTAACCTTTCTGGTGGAGTTTATGTCACTTGCTTGTCTCCATGGTGATAAAGGTGAGTATTTTTCAGTAATAAGAAAAGAGGAAAAAAAAAGGAATAAGTGCAATGCTATACTGTGGAACCTTTCAGATAAAACAATTACATGGAGACAAGCAGGTAACAGACCCTACATCATACATACAAGTGCATCGTCAAGAAACTACTGGGATCTTCTTCCCTCAAATCACTTTTTTTAGCTTTTGACAAGAAGCTGCTCCGCTCTTTGTCTTTCCAAAGTTGAATTATCCTCACATTAGTGCCTCATTAATCACACAGACAGCTCCCAGAGTAAATGACTCTATAAAGGTTCAAAATTATTGCGCTGCTAAATTTATGTAATCTGTTTAGCCCACGCTTGTGCGAATCTCCTGTTTTTTTTTTCTTGTAAAGCCTTACTCCTAATGTTTTGAGAGTGTTTTGCTTTGAATTTGTTTGGCGCATAATTGAGAATGATTTATATGACAATGTACTATGCAGCCGCAGAGAAACACCCATTTTGTGCATTTATCTTATGATGTCTCAGCAGTCTTTCCTCTTTCCAAAGTTCAGTGATAATGTTGTCTCACAAGTTTGCAGTGGGTTTCCCCAAACTGTGTGGAAGTTGGTGACAGATGGTTGGAATCGATAGCGGACATGGTTAAAAATGTAGAAATGAGTCCCATGCACATTGTACTTTCGGGGCGAGCGTTTTGGAGTGTCTGGCAGTCAAACACTTGGGAGAGATGACAGGCAATTTAAGCTAAAGGGGAAAAGAGGTGATCCCCGCCTGACAGCTCACAAGTGGACCAGACAAAACCAGAGGCGTGCCAATCTCACTGACAGATCTGTACTCCCACACACAGTGGGTTTGGTCCTGAAGGATAGAGAGAGTCTATTCTGTCTATGTAACAGTTCAATCTCAAGTGTATGGATATTGTATATTGATGATTGTACATTAAGTCCAGTGTAAGGCATAAGGAAATGTAAATCACATAGGCACGTCAAGGCCACTCTCACATTCACACACAGTCATAGACCAGTGAGGGGAGATGGATTAAGCATCTTGCCCAAGGACACAATGACAGTATTCACCTGAGGAAGCTGAGATCAAACCACACAAAAAGTAGTACTTTTTACTGTAAAGTATGAAATATTCATAAAGACGCATAAAGAAGTAAACCAGGGAAACTAAAGGAGGCAGACTTGAATTATACATCAGATTTAGTGGTTACTTTGTTAACAACTGACATGACGGAAGGTGTGGGCAGGCGAGCACATGGTTACCTTTATTTGTACAGAGTTTAAGGTTACATTTGACAGCACTTGCTCAGACAAGCTTAAATCAAGTTCTAATGGATTAGATTTATAGGCTTATTCGTCCCCACAGGGCCATTGATTTGCAACACCAAAAATTCGAGAGTATAGTGAGGCAGCCACAGTGCAGCGCACCCACCATCCATGTATGATGTGAACTATAAATGAAGTCATAGCCTGTGTTTTGGCTGGGTTAGGGTTAGGTCATTGGTTAGGACCTTGGTTTATGTCAGATTTTTTTGTAAATATAAATTCAACATTCTGCTTCTATCTGCATTGCCCGCTTTTTTGAAACATTTTCTAGCTCCTTTCCACACATACATGCTTGAATTATATGTATGTTACGGGCTCGTGCACATAGCTCTGTCAGACGGCGGCAGGAAGAAAGGCGGACTGCTCAAACTAACAACAAATACAGACTTTCTTTGCCTGCAATGTTTCTTGTACAATATACTCTATGGGGACCAAAAGAAAAATGTAAAGTAATTCAACTGATAATTTGTTTGGGGAGCTTTGAGTCCTGAAGTAAAACAGTTATACACAGGAAACAGCTTCCATATACCCTGATGTGAAACAATATTTTTCATTTTTGGATTATTTGGATTGGATTATTATATGTTAGTTTGAGTGAGTTCCAAATTGGGTAACTTTATTGTTATCAGATGAGAATGTAAAGCTTGCCAGATGAGGGATAAAAACAAATTTGTGATGGTAGTTTAATTTTAACACTTGTTTCTTTTCTTTTTTTAGGTAAAGTGCTGTTGTTTAGATCATCAAAAGAGAAGCAAGTGACACAGTGGACCTTTCTGTAAATAGAGACTCAAGTTCTGGGAGCAACAACTAATATTTTGGACAGAACAATGAATGCTTCATGACAAACAACTCTCTGGACATGAACCCTAAAAAGGAGCTATTGAAAAACTGGCCAATCAGCACGTCTCACTACTTATACTTAGCCTTATACCAGATGGAGGATTTTCTCACAATGTACTGCTTAAAGTCGAATACAATGGGGACTCTGCCTTTCTGTACATTTTAAGAGACATTTCATTTCCTCTCTGGAAAGTTCATCAAAAAATTAGGCTTCTGAGGTTGGAAATGTTATTTTATCATAGTTCACTATGTCACTCTAATTTTTGCTAATTTCAGCTATTCTATTTCTTTTAGAAGACAAAAGCCTAATAGAGAAAGATTAAAATGCAAACGGTGATGAATACGAACATTCATGGTGAACAAAAAGGGTGAATGTGACTAAGTAAACAACTGTTGGTAAATGCTAGCTTGTCAGTCGTGACTACTGTTGTGTTACTTGAAATGACTTGTTCAGCGGTACACATTAACTCACAGGTTGTAGTTTCAAATACGTCAGCTCTTTACATTCAGATTGTGTTGAGACAAAGCTGAGGTTTAAGTACACTTTGAGTAACAGAGCTTCAGACAGAGCAGTGCATCCAGAGCAGCTTCATTCCACCAATAAATGTTGATGACATCACATGAAAGGTATCAAAAAGGGACTCTCTGAACAATTGACAATGACGTCCCATGTCCCAAACCCAAATTAACCAAATGAACTGTTCCTAACTCTATTCCCAACCCTAACCTAACTCTGATTGTGAAATTGTCAAAATAAAACCTTTACTTTTTTTTTCTCAAAATATAGAATGCTATGCCATATTCCATAACAATAAAGTAGTAGAATGTTGTTAGAGAAATTGACCTAAAAAGGAATAGTTGCAGATTATAGAGCTCAAGCTCGAATGTCAAATACTTTACATTAGTGGCCAGACATGAAAACCATTCCAAAGATATAAATTAGCATAAACAATGTAAAAAAAAAAAAAGTTAAAATGTATTTGTTTACTTTACTTTTAAATATTGTTTGACTAATGCACCTTCATGGATGTTTGGCACTCTTGCAGCATTGATACGATTCAATTATGGTCAAAATCGGTTGAAAACTTTACTTCAATAGATTCAAGCAAGAGGAAAAGTTAGTGACTGCAGTTTCATGAAGCACAATCAATTTCTTAATGACTTTTATGCATTTTAGATCAAAGTTAATCTTCTTTTATTGACTCACAGCTATCTTTCCGTCACATTTTTGTTTTGTTTTTGTTTTACGTCAACTCCATCTTTGCCTGAAGGTAACAGAAGGTACAGAAGGTAAACTGTTTTACCTCTTTTTCTACAATATGTGCAGATCTCTCTCAAACACATACAGCATACTTTACAGCTAACATTGTACAGCTGATCAAACTCAGCCCCTGACAAAGTTGGAAAGGATCTCAGTCTGTTGTAGCTGTGAAAACCACTCTTTTTCTTTTCATTTCCTTTAACTCCTGTCAGGTTTTGTTTTTGTATCCCTTCTCTTCAGTTCAGATCCCAGCTCAGAGACTGTGTGTAAATTAAACAGGCAGCATCTGGTCGTCAAGAGAAAATGACAAACACTTCAAGCACTCAGAGCGTTCTGCTGTTCACCTTTCCTAGGTATCGCTGACACGTCTATTGTCTGTGTAAGTGATGAGCCGTAATAAACCATGGTTGTGTACCCAAACGTCCCTCTCTGCAATACTGCACACATTCATTATATTCTTCTGTTCATGTGCTCGACTGGAGGACTTATGCTCCAGTCATGGGGGATTTGGTGTATGTCGTTACAAATATAAGTTGTCAAATTCTTGATAAATATAAAGTCTTGACAATTAGTCAAAGCATTGCCTTGGCTGTCTTATTTATGAACTGGACTATATCTTGACAATGTGTGGGTAGGAATTTGAACAAAGTGCTATTTATATCATTGCTCTTATGGAGGATGCTTTGGAAGTTCGGGTCGTCAGCCTCGATGGGCATTCATTTGATGGATTTTTCAAGCAGTAAGACAAGATTTGAAACTGGGGAAGGAGAAGCATGCTTTAAAAATATCTTAGTGATGACATACACACAGCAGTTTTAGGTTTGTTTTTAAACTTACGCCTTGAGAAGCTTTTGGTTTAACAGCTATTGAACAACAGTTCAGCAGAGCACAAACTGATACACCTTCAACAGCATGTGCTGAGAAGGTTTCACTTAGCATCATATATCAGTGATTTTCAAACTTGTATAGAATTTACAATTTATACAATATTGTTTCTTTTTATTGTTTCTTTATTTAATGCTCACGACCATATCTTTGGTATGGAGCACAAACACAAATATTTATAGAACAAAACAATACAATACTATTTGTTACTATTGGCAAAAATTAGGGCCAAACCAGGTCTTAAATGAGTACTATATAAACCATGGATAAGGTAGTTTTAAATAAATAATAAAAACCCAAAGGAAGACATTTTCATCTAAATGAAGCACATCACAAGAGGAACATAACACGGGTTGAGAAACAGTGTTCTATCCTTAACATTGCAAGGGACAGAAACACGTTTAAAAAAGAATAGAAAACAGGTTTTTCAAACATGTTTTTTCATTAAATTCCTCCTGTGATATTACCCACAATCTTCTACAAAATACATCATGAAAAGCATGTGGAACAGTACTTTCTCCTTTACTTTTTGAAGCTAATTGCTGTACTGCGTTCATACTCCCCAAGGCTTTCCCGATTGCATTCTCATCACTTTAGCATGTTGGTTTTTTATACCTGTTCCCTGACTGAAGCTCATCTTCACATTTTATAATAGTTAGGCTGTTTTGATGAGCGGCTGTTAAAGGTTTTAGCAGAGACCCTGGTGAGAAATTACCTCCTCTTGCTTTGGGAAACTGCTTATTAAAATATTTATATCTCCACTGTAAAGGGACCCACTGGATACAAGTCTTCATCTCACACTACTCACTGAAGCAATCCTCAAGACTCAAATCAGAACACTCCAATCAAAAGACATTTTAGAGAGATTGCGTTGCAGAACACAAGACAGTGCTGAGGAAGTGCATTGGGCAAATGATTGGACAAAATTGGTCATATCTTTCCAAGACTTGGCAGGCAAAGATGCTAATATGTACACAATATTAGTTACAAAAATGAAAAATACACAGATATCTTGGATATCTTGTTTAGTTTTTGAGTGAACTAGGTCTTACTGAAAATGTGCCTAAAAATTTCAAATTTTGCCTAATGTTTTTGTACTTAAAACTTTGATGAATTAGGATTAGAATTAGACATCAAGGAATTCTTCTGTACGTTCTGTCAAAATCTTGAAAGTTTGGTGTGTGTAGAGCTGATCTGTATGTCTTTAAGGGAGAAAAATTCAATGTTAAATAAATGGCCTTTGAAGTTTCACTGTCCCAGAGAAATCTATGGATGAAGTGGATTGAATTAAATAATGAAACATCTTTAGGAGCAGATTGGACAGATCCACTGCATGGGCCCCTTTGAATGACTTTGATTTCCCCGTATGTTTCACGTCTTTCCATTTGAACAAGAAGAAAACAACCTCAAGAAAATACATAAAATTAGTTTCCTGCATTTACAATACTTAAATGTGTCATGTTTTGTGCAGTCATAGGCACACTGTCTCTCTCCCAGCCCGCCGCTCCTCATCACAGTGGATGTTTTAGAAAAGGATTGTGCTGTGAACACAAGACAAGAGCCGCCTTAAGCGTCTCTCTCGTGTTTGTTCTGCATCTTCCCGGAGCATCCTTCAGACATCAATCTCTCTCAGTCTTTCAACCCCAGCAGTCCTTTGGCAAAACGACAAACGCTGAACATTTGGTGGGAATCAAAAGGCCACAGACCTTCTAGACTGGGCGATATGCTGACATTTATGTGGACAGCCGCTGTAGAGAGAAAGACGGCATTTAAAGAGGCATGATGTTATGAGAATGAATGATGAATTATATATTTTACAATTTAAGGTATTCTCCAATGACAATTTGGTGAGTAAGCAGATATATAACTCATAAAGAAGGGGAAACAGACAACAATAACAGCCCAAATACTGACTAGGCTCTAACTACTCTGCTGCTCTACAATAGTGAGAAAGTGTTAGCAGGTATTAACAAAGTCTTAACAAAATAATTGCTTGTTAGAAAACAGACACTCCATGCAAAACTATTTTTTTTTCTTTTCATTTTTTTGTTTTTTAGTCAGTTTGTTCTCTCAACATATTGGCTTTCATGTGGAAACAACAAATGTGTCCAATCTCCTTTAAAAAAATGTTTTATTCTTCCATTTAATCCACTTCATTGATAGAGTGTTATGGGACGTTGTACCTTCAAAATCTTTTTTCTTACAATGCATTTTTTTCCTCTAGGGACATAAGGATCACCACTTAAGATCACACACCAAACTTTACAATCTTGATCTCAACAAGATTTTAACAAAAACTTACAGAAGTATTTTTTTTTTATATCTAATTGTAAAACTGACTTATTTAAGTTTTAAGACAAAGAAATTAGGCAGAATTTGAATTTGTAGGGCCATTTTCAGTCCAGTTTACTTAAAAACTAAATAAGAAATACAAAATCACCTCTGTAAATGTTTTTGTAACTAATATGTGTACAACATTAATTTGAAAAAACTAAACTTGATTCTGTCAATTTCTTTCTGATTTAAAATATGTATATGTTTGGCCATTTGTATACATAAATGCCTTATTTCTAAATGAAAACATGACATGATGAAAAACTTGTAATACATTTTTTTCCTTATATTTATGTGAGTAAAGTTTCAATTTGATATCTTTAAATTTAAGATTTTTTTCCTATTCACCTGTGGTGTCTCACTTTAAACGCATGTCTTTATTCCAAATTGCACACATGAAAATTATTTAAACAAAGGATAAGAAGAAGGTTTTCTTCCGACTGATCCTCCGTCAAACAGAACATACATAATTATTAAACACGTTACAAAGTCTAACACATAAAATGATAACGCGTTAGTTTAAGTCACATTATGAGATGAATCACACTTTTTTCATTCCTGCCTGTTTCTAAAACTAAACACAAAAAAACACAAAAGAAATGTGAAATGTGTACCAAATGAAAAAGCAACAGCTCAGCTGTTTTTGATCTTTTCATTTCATCTTTCTATTTGTACACATACAGATTTATAAAAGTTCTCAGAGAGGGTTCGAAGGCTGTGACAACATGACTCATGGCAGGCAAGTTGTCACACTCACCTTTATCAGTGGTTTTTAAAGATAAAATGTATATGATTGTATTTTGTAGCTTGCAGATAAATAAGTAATGGTATTACAGTGATACATTTTTATATAAAACACATTTCAGCTTCTTGGAAAGGCACTGTAAAATATGCATGTTTTTTTTTGTGTGTGTGTCTGTAAAAGGCCAACAGATTTGTCCATATTTAAGACAGAATCGCACACCTTAAAAAAAACTCTCAAAACACACTCTTTTGTGACAACATGCCCTGGTCTTCCCTATTTCAATCTCTTTAATCATTAGTAATCAGTGGTTATCTCAAAATTCAATGAAATGACTCTGAACCGGCTATTTTAAGGAGTTCCACAGCCTGGTTTAGGTGGGATAAGCGAAATACAGGCATTTAAATTCTCATTTCTTTCGCTGTAGTCATTACATGAAAACATCAAAGGGATCTTCTCTCACCATATGCTCCTCCGTTCCATAATCTAATGAGGGTTTTGTAATTCCACAGTGCACCAGGGAACAGCAGATCATCGATTCTCCGGGAAAAGACATTTAATCATCCATATCTACTGTACGGTCTCTGCTAATATTTTATTGTTTCCATTGACTTCATTCCAGTGACCAACTTGTGCTACAAAGATTGAAAATAGAAGGTGCATCATCACATAATGTGCAGAGGCAGATTTACGCATCAGTTTTCACCCATTTAACAGGGAAGTTTTTCATTGGGACTTGAGCTGTGAAATATTAAAAACAAAACAGTGTCTAATTTGCAGATTTGCACAAAATTAAAGCTGCTAAATTACTATTATTAAAGTATGAGACCTTTATTCAGTGTAAATGTTCTGACTGAATAACAAAATCTTTTAAAGTATAACCCATTAATCTTATCAAAGTTGGTGTCGTGCAATTCATTTTCTAATATTACATAGTATTCAAACTGAGTAAAAGGTTTATGACATCCACCATTTTGTCCTCCATGTGCTCACAGGTCTCTGAGGTGAGCCTACAGGCGAACTTCGGAATGAAACTAAGCTCCCAGGGGCCAGTCTTCACTATTATTGTAGGTGCTGGAGTCTTACATCACTGTTGTCCTCATTAATGTCATTAAAACTGTCCTCAGGAGTGTTATGGCTATATTTAGTTATTGGAAATTTGATGAGAACCATATCTCAGTGCATGCACATCCTGGTGCTGACGTTACCACCAGCATCCGGCCCAGTTCACGCCAATAAAATGAAGACGTCTCTAATTAGCACCAAGATGGATCACGGCTGTTGGTCGCGTTCCCCTGAGCTGCATGAGGATACAGGGTTGGATTACACAGGGGTTTAAGACAAAGGAACGCTGCAGGGAATATACAAGACTTCAAATAAGGCTTCCTTGATTTCAACAGCTTTCTTTACAGCATAATTATTATTTACAGGACAGAGATACATATTTTGTGTTTCCTTTTTTTTCTCTAAAGCAGTAGACGCAGCATTACAATCAAAAGCGTTACAAGCAAAACAGAAAGAACATCGTTTTGGAAACTACACATAGAAAATTGTCCCTGTTTGTGTGGGTTCAGGTTCTCTTGTCCTTTGGTGCCATTACTGCCATTCCAACTCTTTTCAAAAAGCATCAAATAAATGACAAATACACAGATGGCACAAAAAAAACAAAAAAAAACAACAACATAGACATAGACAGACAAGTTCACCCAAAATATGTATATATATTTGCACAGTGGCTAAGGAAGTGCACATTCAATTGATAAAAGTGTTAATTTTACGTCTCTGTGGTGATTCATGTCACTAAAAAACCTGAATACCTCAGTGCTGCATTGTGCTGGAGGTTTAGTGACCAAATTAAAGCAGTACCAATTCAACGAACACCAAAGCATTTCACAGCACATAATGCCTGCAGAAATGATTTTTCCCTGAAAGCTGACTACTTATTGTCTGCCCACTGACACAAATTTCTCAGTCTATTGTTAAGCTAAAAATTGCTTCAAAATTGATAAAAGAAAGATCAAATCAAACAGGACATTAAATCCGATAGAACAGCGAATGCAGGTGCAGGCAATTTGAGTAAGCCATCAATGTCATCAAACTTACCTGTGAGAAAATAGACAGACCATAGGAAAAAAGCAGGTGATAACAATGTATTACGCCATTGTGCATTGCGGACCAGAACAGGATGAATTTGCTATCATCAAATGAGATGAGGCTTGTGCTGAAAGCAGATTGACAGTAACCCAATAACATATGAGTGAAAAAACAGGCTTTTCACAAAGACATCTGAATAGTTGTCAGATTTGTGGTGGCGAGAATGAGTAGAATAATCTTTTATCGCAGTTCGTCACAGCTTTTGTTTTCTGACAGCATCTTTATCGTAGTGATCCAAACATGTCATCAAGGTATGCCCTCTATTCATCCAGCCATAGGGAAACAGCTCTGTGCTACATTATAAACCTATGCCATTCACAACACTAAAGGAGGTTGTTTTATTTTGTGTTTTGTAATTAGAGTAAGGAATAAAATATGCATGCAATATAGTGTGTGGTATGACATGGTATGTTAATGTCGCAAATCACCTTCACTGTCCATTAACACATTCTAACTTGCTTGTGTGGTTGTATGTGTGTGAATGTGTGTGTGTATATACATGTGTGTGTGTATACACACACACATTGCCATTTTATCAAAAGTTCCACATGTTTGCGGCTGATGCAGGGTATTTTTTAGCGACGCCAGAACCAAACTATAAAAACCTTAGGTCACAAATTTTCCTCTGACTGACGCACTTCCGTGAGCGGCGCTGGCCTGCGCCCCTGCCTTACATATGCCACATTGGCTGCATGGATGAGAGTACCTCACCCTATGGTTCCCTTAGCGATCTGTGCGATGCACCCTGTGGTGGCCAGCAGCCTCACTAGTCATTGTTTGTCTAAGGCGTTTGGGTGGCACGCCTTTGTTTGGGTCTACAACTCGGCCAATGTGTCCAGCCAAGCTGACTCTGAAGTGTGCCATAGGTCTTTTTGTCTTGCTTTTTGTTAAAGGAGCTGTACCTGATTTTTACGGTTCTGAAATGTGAAAAACAGAACTAGTTCATGTGCCCAATTTTTTGTAAGTAATAAAGTGAAATCTGTGTCGTCTCAGTACAGATGTATAATTCACCTTATTCCGGAAGTTGCCTTACATGCCGCTATCTTGTGTCCGTTGTATTAGTTTATATGGAGCAGACGAGCTCAACAGAAAATAAGTTCTACGTGGACTAAAAAGACGTTTTCAGGCCGCCCAGGAAATCGGAGCGTTGTTGACTTGTTGTTGCTTGTGTTGATTAAACATTTTACACAAATAAATCTACTTTATGTAACATTTTAGCGGTGAGACTTTTCCCTCGTTCGTCATTAGCTTTAACTGAGTTCTCGTCAAACGGAGTGTGCGTTTACAACAAAAGTCTGCATCTGGCAAAAAGTGGGCGGGGCAGAATAAGGTGAATAAAAGCATCTATTAGAGTGAAGATATGACCAAAGCGCTTTGTCCACATCCATGTTAATGTTTGTTAACTTTTCTCAGGACGCCAAAACTTTCTCTGGGCTCAGAGACTTGTGAAAAGTGCTTATAAACTCGCAGTGAATATTTAGGATGCTTAGTTTATAATGAACTTATTCTGTTTTTCATGTTTCAAAACAGTAAAAATGAGGTACAACCCCTTTAATGGACTGTCCTACAATCAATGTACTATAATCTATAGCTATATGAACTATAATCAGTGACTGTTTAGATTACGTATATTAATGACAATTATCACCACATGATCAAGTTTGTCATTTTGACTGCGCTGTAATCAACTGAAACAAAAACTACTTGTTTACAAAATGGAAAAATTTATTTCAATTCAGCTGGTGCCGGTTATGTTAAGATATAACTTGCAGTTGAATTAATGATTACACACAACACCAAGCCACTCGTTTATAATCATCTTGGTGCTTAGTGCTAGACCATATGACCCACGTTTGACCCTGCTGTCCAGCCAGAAGAATTAGGGCTGTCCTTTGCACAGCCCCATCAGAATTAGTGCGCCCTTTGGTGTTGTGTACCTCAACTTGGTCCCTGTTTCATCTCTTGGCGGCTTCTAACGAGATAAACCTTCGACTGACAGTGACCCCAGATGAAAGAACGAGACACAAAGCCAGCTGGAGTTCAGGGAAAGTTCTCCAATGCAGAACCTTCCCACCCACTCGCCTAAATCTCCGCTGCCCTGAGCCACACAGATATGAGCGAATAAAGAGAGGGCAGGAGTGTGTTGCTCAATGCAAAAAGTTCCTCTGTCTCCAGTACAACTTTATGCTTGATCCCCAGAGGAGGCCGGGCTAGGTGCTAAAGAGGCCTGGATTGACGGCCTTAATCTCACAGACTCTGCGCGTCTCACACGAACTTGGCCTTTTCCTTTTGTTCTCTAAGCCCCGGATTCTCGTGTTTCGACAACTCTATTTGGACGCAGATCTTCGTAGGCTGCAGAGAGGAGGAGATGAGGTGATGCTTTGCTAGGAATATGAATAGTTCCATTGCAGCTGAGGCAACAGAGATACAAGCATTATCTGTTGAATGTTGACCTATGTGACTCCTGTTGTGGTTTTGTATGTTTTATTTGATCGGGACAGTGTATGTTTATCAAGGTACGTACTATAAAATACATGAAGACATAAACACACTGCCATTTTAACAGTATTCATGAACACGAGGCAAGTTGGGTGAATTGTCTTGAAGGAAAGGACACAACGGTCTCTTACCACAGTCTGAGCCACTGCCACGCCATTACAGATGATATTCCTTGCCGTCTTCCATCCAGTCCTGACCCAACTCTGCCAAAAGTTCAAAAAGTATAGCCAGTTACACGTTGGGCCCATGGATAAGCACTTGTTCTCCAACCTAAAGCTTGAACCTCACCTGAATGTGATCCTATAAGTCACTTCGTCTACACATCAGTACGTTGGCTTTCCCGCCCCAAACACTTGCTCCTCAAACTGCAAGATTGATTGAAGATTCATTTATTTTTTATTTTAAGTATTTTTTTGGCCCGCAGGCTTTATTAGGCAGAACAGTGTAGCGATGAGAGCAGGGAGAACAAACAGCAAAGTGTCAAAGGGCCGCACAGAGCCTGACATACATGTAAGTGCTGCACATACCATGCACCACTTGTCAAACTGAGGCTGAGACAGTCTTTCCTTAAAAATTTAATTGGTTGTTTATTTTATACTTTACATTTTAATAAAAGTTTGTGTTAGTTGTGAGAAACAGTTAGTTTAGCCAACTGCAGCTGTGCACAGAGCCAGTCGTTCCAAGAATTAATTAGGTGCATGCTATTTTCGCTTAGAAACAAGATTATATCGGCGTCAACAACTGTATGCGCTACTGTCAAGCCTTTGTGTTTTTATTTAACAGCAGCATGTCACCATGGATGTGGATGTTAACAGGGCATGAAACAACATGTGAGCTGTATGAGGAGTGTTATCAGTGGATTCACAGGCTCTCAATGTATGGATTTGATTGTTTGGGACAGCAAGTAGTTTAAAATATAAAAAGAAACAAGCAAAAATCTCTATGAATCTTTAAACTTTATAAATGACAATCAGTGTGGCTGTGTTTATCTATTTTAAGGTTTTAAATTACTTTGTTGACAAACATTGCCTGAAAGTAATGCAATAACAGGAAATAAAGGGCAAAAAAAATCTATTATCAGTTAAAGGAAAGAAAAATAGGCCTACTGAGAAAATCTCTTTGATTTCAGAGCGCAACGAAATGCAATTTAGTCCACAATAATCTTCATACAAAGATATACTGTTTTTAGGTTCTAATGAAAAATGAAAAATAATAGTGTGCAGTTGGACAAGACAAATGTCCTCACTAATCTCATTAATCAGTTGTTCTATCAGTTCACATTCACTGCCACTGTTCTCTGCACGACTCCACTGTCAAAGGCTGAAGCTGTGAGAACTATCATTACAACATTAGCATATGATTGGTCATGGGTCAATGTATCACTCAAACAACTCCAAAATCCATATATTGATCACATCAGAAGTAGAACCTCTTTTCCTCTATGAACAAACTACATTATCATTTACAAAATTGACACTTTACCTTTTTTTTGCACAAATTAGATCATCAGTTCACTTGTACTGTGGAATATAAGATATTATTGTCCAAATAATGTAAATAGGTTGTGAGGAATAATTTATAAGTTAAGTAGATGTGAATTGTTTGTTCATGCTGAGGTTTAGTTAATAACACAGATACTTAAGTAAAGGTAAAATGTGAATAGTTAATACTGGGAGTTTAACCTTTATTCTATAGAGATACTGATTATATATATATATTATATATATACATTATATAAAAATTCCCTGCTCACCCTCCGCGGGTGGTCACATCCATCTCTGAGCTCGGGTCCTCTACCAGAGGCCAGGGAGCTTGAGGGTTCAAGTATAGTATCTTAGCTGTTCCTAGCACTGCGCTCTTCTGGACTGAGAGATATATATATATATATATATATATATATATATATATATATATATATATAATGGGCAATTACCATCATCCAGTATATATATATATATATATATATATATATATATATATATATATATATATATATATATATAATGGGCAATTACCATCATCCAGTGTGGGTCCTTAGGCAAGACCCTTAACGCTACTGCCTACCTCATACAATGATGAGTGACAATGAAACGCATGAGATGCCGGCTCAGACGTCGCCCGGCCAAACAAGGTCTGCGTCAGGTGCAGGGGAACCAGTGCTCCTTGATGACAAATGGGCTACTGGAACAAGGCACAGATGGGCGAGATGCGAGAACAAGGCTCTGTTAGAATGCTACTACTCAAGTAACCCTAGTCAGAGGGGTTACATGCAAAGGATGTGGGAAAAATGGTTACTTCGAAACCCATGATCAAAGCTCACGGCGAAACAACTAGTAGCCCAGTGTTCCAGCATCCACAAACGGCAACTGCTATCACAACTTGAAATTGACGAGATACAACACAAATGCTATGACAAGGGGGAGCCAGGACGCCAGGTCAGAGGGGAGATAACATCAACTCCCCTACCAGATATTGGTGCAAGCCCCAACAACCGTGATAACGCTGAGCGAGGCAGCGACTGACCTGAAAGATAGGATTGTGGCGAGAATGAAGTCAAGGCAACCCCGACGTCGATTACAACGGCTGAGTGAAGTACCATCAGAAAGTTTCCTAGAGGATGTGAATGCAGCATTGAGAGCGATCCCTACCATGACCATCACTGAAACCAATGAGCTACCTCCAGCGAGTAAGGCAACTAAGAAGCCAGCTCAATGGCAAGAACAAGTCCCGGGCGATAAACAGCTACGCCCTGCCAGTGATCAGATACCCTGCAGGCATAATAAGATGGCCAAAGGAAGAGATACAGACCACAGACGTTAAGACACGAAAGCTCCTGACCATGCATGGAGGGTTCCATCCCAAATCCAGCACCCTGAGACTGTACACTAGCCGTAGGGAAGGAGGCCGTGGACTAGTGAGCGTGAGAGCCACTATCCAGGATGAAACATCCAAGATCCACAAGTACATCAAGGATAAGGCCCCAGATGATGATGTGCTCAGTGAATGTCTCAGGCAATGGGGAACAGAAGGTGAGGTGCCGGAGGAGGGACCATCATGGGAGGACAAGCCCCTACATGGGATGTACCACCGGAACATAACTGAAGTGGCTGATATCAAGAAATCCTACCAGTGGCTAGAGCGGGCCGGACTAAAGGACAGCACAGAGGCACTCATCATGGCTGCACAGGAACAGGCCCTGAGCACCAGAGCGATAGAGGCCCAGATCTACCACACCAGACAAGACCCACGGTGTAGGCTGTGCAAAGAAGCTCCTGAGACAGTCCAACACATAACTGCAGGGTGTAAGATGCTGGCAGGGAAAGCATACATGGAACGCCACAACCAAGTGGCTGGTATAGTGTACAGAAACATCTGTGCGGAGTACGGACTGGAAACCCCAAGGTCAAAGTGGGAAACACCTCCAAAGGTGGTAGAGAATGACCGAGCGAAGATCCTGTGGGACTTCCAGATACAGACTGACAGAATGGTAATGGCAAACCAACCAGACATCGTGGTGGTGGATAAAGAGCAGAGGAAGGCTGTTGTGGTTGATGTGGCGATACCAAGTGATGGCAACATCAGGAGAAAGGAACATGAGAAACTGGAGAAATACCAAGGGCTCAGAGAAGAGCTGGAGAAGGCCTGGAAGGTGAAGGCCAAGGTGGTGCCCGTGGTGATCGGAGCACTTGGGGCAGTGACCCCCAAACTGGAGGAGTGGTTACAACAGATCCCTGGAGGAACATCAGACATCTCAGTCCAGAAGAGCGCAGTGCTAGGAACAGCTAAGATACTGCGCCGAACCCTCAAGCTCCCTGGCCTCTGGTAGAGGACCCGAGCTCAGAGATGGATGTGACCACCCGCGGAGGGTGAGCAGGGAATTTTTATATATATATATGTAAAAAAAGATAAAAAATATGACTCAACTTGTTCAAAGTTGAGTCATATTTTTAATCTTTTTTTCAACTTCTATCTTCTTCTGTTGGTCGGCTGCATTCTGATAATTCAAATATATTTACATCCATAATGGTGGTTGTAGTAGAACCAGTGGTGAGCAATATATAAAAATGTTGATACTATTGCATTGCAAACCTTGTTGAAGATATGCAAAATTTGAATATCGAGAGTACTGTTTATGAGTAAAAAAACAAACAAACAAAAACAAACAAACAAAAAGAGATTGTAAAACTGTAACCCAACTCAAACTGTAAACTTTCAAATAAGGGTTTGAGGGGATATTTCTGCACTTGGTCTGTGTACTTTATTCAACAAGACAGAGCCGTGTGAAACAGGGAGAAGACTGGGGTATGACATGCAACACATTTTTGAGAGCCGAATATGAACTCATGGCACAGTGGCCTGTCCCAGACGGTGTAGGCATATGTGCTATCCACTCAACCATGGGCACTTTATGCACATTTGTAATTCATTTTACAGACATTTCACATTTGTCTGATAATTAAAAGACATTTTTTCTTTTGGATTGACATAATATTGTCTAACAATCATTATCAAGCTACTCATTTTGGTTATTATTGCCCACCAGAACCAGTTGTTGTTTAATTATGTAATGATCCAGTGGGATCAATGTAAACAGATAATTACCAACTACCTGCATGTGATTGTTATTTGTTTAAAATATACTTGCCATCTGACAATGACGTGACTGTGAACAAATCATCTCTGCAATGCTGTGGGTCAGACTCCAAGATCCTTTTGCACAAAGACTAAAAGCATGGCCTGTTTTCTGTGTGACTGTCTGCTGCTGTCGGAGGGATCGTATGCCATGGTAAATTGAGATTCACTCTCATCTCAGTCTGAACCACAGGGCATGTTCGGTCCTCTCCTCCTCAGCTCTTTGCACAGAGGAAGCAGTGGAGACAGGGCTTGGCTGGAGATGGCTGTGGGATCTTGGGGTGTCAGCATAGTGTTTGAGAGATGGAGCGAGGATACAGGAAGTGGCTCTACAAACACAGATGGGGCTGAATGCTGCCGGTGATATTCAGTCAGTTAGCTGCTCGGCGCTCAGATGAGGTCTTTATTAGGATTCAGGGCAGTGGAGGGTTATACAACAGCGAACTTCAAAGGGCCTACGCTCTTTCACTCAGTCCATTGTCTCTGCTGTGGTTAATCCTCTGTTAAAAGAGCATTTTCTTGCATTAAAGAGAAATTGTTCATCATAGCAAAGGGCACGCTCACATGTTCAAATGTTACTAAAAACTGAACTTATGAACCAGGTTTTTGGAAAATTTTAACTAAGCAAGACCGATCTTCAATTTTTCTTTTTTTTTATCTCCCAGAAAGGCAATGCCAAAAATGTGAAAGCTTTGTCTAAACCATCCAATGTTTTTTGTTTTATGTTTTTGTTCAGCCATGTTTAGTTTTGTTATTCTATTCTCTGTACTCCACCTGTTCAAACACTCTCCCAGCCGATTTGTACTAACATTATTTTGCTATAATGAGGTCTTTTACAGACCAAAACCCATCAGTCTGGAACTACAATTTGATTTGATTTGATTTGATTTGATTTGATTTGATTTGATTTGACAACACAATATTCTGAAATAATTGATTTGACTTCGGGTCATTTTTTTATTGCAGACATATCTGGGTTAACCTACTGCAACAATTATAGTTCATATTTTATGTTTGGGTGAACAGACAATAACCCAGTTTTTGAGGGCGCAATAATAAGCATTCAAATTTATTTTGACAAACAATGACCCTCCCTTCCCAATATTGTGAACTTTTAACAAAAGATAGCATACATTTACACAACCAAATAAAATGAACATCAACATTTAAACCTAGTGTTCCTGATTTTCAAACTGCAAAAGAAAGAAGGCGGTAGAATCTAATTCATCTCTATAGCTTTCACAAACCACACATGCATTCCTTTTCAGGCGAGCGCAACCAATCAGAGTGCTGCTATCAGTTCTTACATCCTGGTTAACAGGAAATATAATGCTTTATTATTATTATGGTCTCCTTACTTACTACTTACTTGTAAAAACTTGTAAAAGTATGCCCACTGGTCTCTCCAAACGAACCTCTCCAAACAAGCCATAGAACAGCTGCAGTACATCCAGAACGCTGCTGCTCGGGTCCTGAATAGAACCAAGAAGTACGACCACATTAGTCTGTGCTCAGGTCTCTGCACTGGCTTCCTGTGGCTCAGAGAATAGACTTTAAAGCAGCTCTGCTTGTGTTCAAGTCTCTCCATGGCCAAGCACCAAAGTACATCTCTGACATGTTAGTGCCATATGAACCATCTTGCACTCTGAAGACCTCAGGCACCGGCCTCCTGCTGGTGCCTAGAGTCAGGACTAAACATGGGGAATCAGCATTTCAGTTTCATGCAGCTAAAATCTGGAACAGTCTCCCTGAAGATGTGAGACAGGCCTCCACTCTGACAGTGTTTAAAATCCGGGACAAAAACGGTTCTGTATAGTTGTGCATACGACTGAAAGATTTTATCTGCACTCATTTAAAGTATTTTTTATTAAAAGATTTGTATGTCTTAAGCTGTTTTGTGATTTTAATGCAATTTTACTTTACTTTATGTAAAGCACTTTGAATTCCCTTGTACGCAAATTGTGTTCTGCAGATAAACTTGCCTTCCCTTACTTTTTGGATGAAAAAAACGAAATTCCCCCATTGACATCATACATTTTGCAATTGTTCAGACATAACTTTTGACCCATTAGCACTTTATGTAAATGCATAATTTACAAAAAAACAACAACACCTTTCTATTAACTGGAAGTCTATAGCAAAATTATGAAATACCTGTCACTGCATTGTTCACTGCAGATGATGGATTGATAGACTCTCATGAAACCAGATTGGATTTTTAAAATGTTTCCAATGGTTCTACCCACAACCATCAATTATATAATTTTCTAAAAACATAAGCCTGCACTAACCTTGTGAACGTTACAAATTTAGCTCTTGGTCCACTTGCCACCATTGTGTTCTGCATGCCTCTTGGGTTTTATCTGTCTCTTTATCATATACACTGCCACTGAGTCAAGTGGGTTCAATGGGGACCGTAACACCACACAGAAACCAATTATTCACAGCCACCACAGTCTTCAGTTTCTGCTTCTACTGAATGGTTTTGATATTCCATGATGTATTACCACAACCAAATGAGGAACAGAGAGAGAGAGTGTGGGGAGCGCATGGCAGGCTGAAAGGGAAAATCCAGGAGGAATTCTTTTGCACGAGCTCCCTGGGGCGTTCGAGTGTGTTGGTGGAGCACTGTACGTTTTTCTGGCAAGTCTATCTCCGCTCTTCCACCCACGCCAGTCTCTCAAACCAGCGCGTTCCCACAGGACGGCTTCCATCGTGCAGCGAGCAGAGGAATACACAAGCCGAGCGCACCTCCACTTAATTAAACAATGGCAAGCGCCTCAGATGTTGTTTGACAAAGAATCTGGAAATTAACTTTGTATCTGAGAGGGGGAAATTCTAAAGTTGAGGCTATTCTCACAGGAGCTGCCTTCATTAAGTAAAGAAAAGTTTGACTGGCTTTATGTGCAAATACCTCATGTTGTTTTCCTCCTGCTCTTAGAGTGAAAAAGTGTATCCAGGTCCAAACAAACTAGGATGATACGGCTGATTATATACACTGTTATATTTATGAACACATTTTCTGTATAATTTTATGGAGGTGTAACATATAAAACCAAACTGACTCTCATTGCATTGTATTTCTGATGGATGTGGACAAATTATTGTTGTTTATTAATGTGGTTGTTTCATTTGCCATGGAGTGATAAAAGTCTATATCTAATTAAAGCCGCAAGCGGCGTTAAAGGCTGTTACTGTTAACACAACAGCCATGTCATCTGTCAGAACAGTTTCAGTTTCCCCCAGTTTGCAACTCTAATTCATGACACAATACACACATTTGCCTTCGGACTTTCTCAACAGCATACGTTCTCCGTTTCTGTGGCCAAAGTCTTAACAATTGCAGCAAGTACACCTAAAACGATTGAAAATAGCTAATTCTACACAGTAATTACACGAAAGGGTCTTCACTCAAAATTAGAGCTCACCGAGTTCTAATTTTTGACACCACTCACGGCCATATCCGTCATCGTTTACTATGCATATTTTGCGATCTCCCCGTTTCCGTAACTAAAACATTAGGCCCGTCCCATTGGCTCAGGCCTAATAATAACGGAAAATTATTTTTCCACCATTATTTTTCTCCATAAGTACAATAGCTAGAGTCATGCAACTTTGTCACATTGTACCCCTTCACAAATAAACCCTCTGTACATTTTTTCAGTCGTCCATGACAAACAGCCTGGCTGTTATGAATTTTTTTAAATAAAATTTGAAGAGGGCGCTATAGAGCAATTTTATCAGATAGCTGCTTGATTTGCATATCACTGCGTCCAGCTTTCAAATCTACACAAACGCTCTATTATCATTTTGCAAGAAAAAATAATTTTTATAAATATTCCAAACATTAAGAGTTTGTAGAAAGAAGAAAGAAGAAGTATCACATTCAAATTGATAGTATGTCATTCCACATGGGTTTAGTGTCTTTTGGCCAAATTTGACGTGTTTTCGACGATAACTGTTGGAGGAGGAGTCAAACGTACACAGGTATGTGCTTTTCTCAGCCCCGGGTTTGATCCAATATGGCCGACTTCCTGTTGGGTTCGGGGCGGGGTCATAAGAGGATTTTTTACATGTCCTGACGTGTTGTATTTTTTGGGCTATGATTTGTATTTTTAGCTTAACATTTTTCACGGCCGTGCTCCCATTGGCTCAATGTTAATCAATTTTCGAGGGGGCGCTACTCAGCTGTCGTGCAATATATTTTCGCGGGGTCTTCACTCAAAGTTAGAGCTTACCAAGTTCTAATTTTCGATACCACTCGCGGCCATATACGCATCGTTTACTATGCGTATTTCGCGATCTCCCCATTTCCGTAACAATTCCAATAAGTCCCTCGCCGGGACGATTCTCGTCCACCGGCTCGGGCCTAATAAACATGTTTTAAATATTTTTTGCAAAAGCAATATATCCCCTTAACTGAGAACGACATATTATACGTATTTTGAAAGCTCTGACCATTGGCCACATCATCATGGGGTCAAATTTGACTTACGAGCGATTACGCGCTCGCCATTTACCTCCGAGTCAGGCCTACGCATGGGATCCCCATTGGTTTCCATGTATTTTAGCAGGAACAAGTATGGTTACTGAGTAGGGCTTGATGCCAGGGGTGTGGCACAGTTCCCTGGTGAATGTTTGGGGCGCCAAACTTTCGTGCGCAGAAACTTTCGAGCGCTGAGACCGTTGCAACGATGTCAACTACAGAGTCAGAAGAAAAATTATGCTGTGTGATTTTGACAATGTATATGACAAAGGAGCCAGTACTAAGTCACTGAACCAGCAAGGGGATTTTACAGTTAAGTGGTGACCTGGGAGGAAAAAGTAAGAGGGTATCACACTGTTACATTGTACAAGTGTAGCATAATGTCATCTTAAACTGAATGGAGCACTTACTATATCTAACTTTTCTATAGTGGTAGCATAAAAGGTCATGCCACATAATCCAAGAGTTAATTTGGTTGCAAAATACAAGCATACATTAAAGCCACGAAGCGGCGATGGTGGCCCTCGCCCCCCGCGCAACCTCCTTCCCACGCTGTCTTGGCGCCATTATCCTCCTCTGAGCTTCACTCGGGTCCCCGTGACCTCACCTCCATCGCTCACACCGGGCGGCTTCTCCATGGAACTGCATGGGTGGGCGCTGCTCTCCAACAGTGGCAAAACCAGGAAAAACAGGAAATGAAGGCGATTTTTGACAGGAACTCACGAAGAAACCGTGCGAGATAGGCCAAAAAGTTGGCAGATTATTAAATTTCAATGCGCCCCAATCAGGCACGTGTATGATAGACCGATGGCCCTAGGACAAGTTCTCAATCGAAAATAAAAATTTAAAGTGGTGTTTAAAATTGAAATCAATATGGCCGCCTTGTCGTTTGTCTGATGGGTTTGCACCAATTATGTTTTAGGGTGGTTTTTATGTGTACTATCACTTTGCCGAATTTTATAGGAGTCCGCCAAAGTAAATGTGTCTCCCTCTCCATAGGCCTGACCCAAAAGGTGGCGCTGTAGAGGCTGCTTTTTAGTTTCAGGAAAAATATGGTTATGACCCAATAATGTCCCTTAAAAGGAGTCACTGTATTAAGTTTGGTGGCTGTTCCTCCGGTTTTAGTTGTTTTTTGTTGCAGCCTTGTGTGAAGAGAGTCAGACTCCCATAGAGAATGAATGGGCGCTCTGGAGGGCTCTAGAAGCAAAATTGTGAATAGGCCATGGGTCCAATTGACGTTTTTGCATCTTATGAAGTAAAGAATCATCTCCCCAAATTTGGTGTCAATCGGACAAGCTTGCAGCTTTTAACTGAACTGTAGGGGGCGCTATAGTGATTCGTGGTCCTGTGCTCCCTAGTCTATTTTGTGTAGTATTTAATTCTCCATCATTGGTGGCAATTTGGGCTCTGTAGGCACAGTCCATGTGTCTTTAAGGAGCACGCAAAGAAAGAGGAAATGGAGGCGATTTTTCACATGAAGTCATGACTAAACCGTGCAAGATAGGCCAAAAAAAAAGGCTGATTATTAAATCTATACAGCGGCTGTGCTCTCCGGTCTCCACGATCGTAGCCAACCTGTATATGGAACACTTTGAGAAGAAGGTTCTGACCTCCTTCCTGGGCACACCACCTAGCCTCTGGCTGCGTTACGTGGATGATACCTTTGTGATAATCAAGAAAGAAGCACTGGAAACGTTCTCTGAGCATATCAATGGGTTGGAGGTATACATCAAGTTCACCCGAGAAGATGGAAGAAGGACAACTGGTTGGCGTTTCTTGATTGCTCCACAATCAGAGAGGAGGAAGGCAGCCTTCAGACAGAAGTATACAGGAAACCCACCCACACAGATCAGTACTTATTGTTCTAACCACCTACTGCAGCACAAGTTGGGAGTGATCAGGACACTACAACACAGAGCCCATGAAGTACCCACCAGCGCAGAGGGGAGAAAGAAGGAGGAAGAACACGTCCAACGTGCCCTCTCAGCTTGTGGTTATCCCAACTTGGCCTTTAACAAAGCCAGAAGAGCCAAAAAACAGGACAAAAAGGATAAAGATCCTAACAGGAGGGGGGTCTCTATCCCTTATGTCTCGGGCCTGTCTGAGAAGTTTCAAAGGATTTTTAGACAACACGACATCCCTGTTTACTTCAAACCAAGCAACACACTTAAACAGAAACTGGTCCATCCGAAAGACAAGATGCGGACAGAGAAACAGAGCAATGTAGTTTATTCGATAGAGTGCAGTGAGGACAGTTGTAAAGAACGTTACATAGGAGAGACCAAACAGCCACTGCACAAAAGGCTGTACCAACACAGAAGATCTACCTCTACGGGACAGCAAAGTGCAGTCCATCTGCACCTAAAAGCTACAAACCACTCGTTTGAGGACAGTGAGGTGAAGATATTGAGCAGAGAGAAAAACTGGTTTGAAAGAGGAGTAAAGGAGGCTATTTTTGTCAAAAGAGAGAATCTGTCTCTAAACAGGAATGGGGGCTTAAGATTTAATTTGGCTAAGATTTATGACAGCCTCCTAACACCCTGGTCCAAATCTATAGACCAGTCAAATGCTAATGAGGTCATCAGCAGTGATGAGGGAGCAACAGCCAGCTATCAATAGAACAATAGATCTAAGACAATAATAGACCGTAGTCACAGGTGAAACTGGGCAGGGCCAACTATTAAACTAACAAAGGCAGGCCAATTATCGAGTTTCAGGTGACACTAGACTAACAATTTTCCAAACAAAGACAGGCGTTCAGTGACTCCTCCTGGTGGGCAGGACTCTCACTACTTAGAGTAGCATATAAGCCTGAGTTCCCATAACAGCTCTCTGATTGACAATGACTTTTGGATAAAAGTCGAAACGTCTCGATCTTCAAACAGCGTCCGGATGACAACCCCTGAAACCCTTTCTACAATAATAATAATAAGAAAAAAACAGCGAAACACAATGACCCTCGCCAGTTTACTGGCTCGGGCCAACTATCCAGCTCCAGTTTCTAAAGTTCACTAATTTGTGGCACTTGGTGAACAAAATAAATAATAATAACAATAATAACCCAATTTTCCTTGTGAAACTGTTGTGTCAGGCAACATATTTTGATGCGATTTGTCCAGCAGTCTTAAGGGGCGTTCAAACCGCAGCGACCAACGCGACCAGTTTACATGTTAAGTCTATGGTGTCGCGCGAAAAAAGCCTTCTGCGATTTTGCGGCGCGACAGGGGCGACCGGCGCGGCGCGAATCCTGCGATTCTGTCGTGCGGTAGCGGCGCGACAAAGAGCGACTTTGCGGCGGCGCAAATTCGCTTCATTCGCGACTTGGCGACCGTCGCAGAAGATAAACAAAGCTGAACTTTCTGCCAACGCCAGCGCCCGCGACCGCCGCGGATGGCAACCAATCAGAGACCACGCTTGAGAGACGTTACTACGTATATCATTATCCGGAAAGAAGGACGTAAACAAACCAAACGCATGATTGACCGAACAGACCCGAGCCCGCGCACGAGTAGAACCATAAACTGGGCTCCGTGCAGAGTTTTATTGGCAGAATAAGCGCCTGACAGGGCTGTGTGTTTAGTGTTCTACCTGCACCAACGGGACGTGTTCTGTTCCAGAAGTGCCTGTCCCTCCGCTGACGCTGGACCAATGATCCCTCTCCCTCGCTCTTTTCTTCAGCTTTTTGGGAGGGCATCCGCGGCTCTTTCTCTCTCTCTCCTCTGCTCCGTGTAGCAGCCGCGCACTTTTATTATGGTGCCGTCACATATTTTGACCACTTTATCGGAGGATGAGGAGGAAAACAACACAGTGCTAGCTACACACCGCGCTCCGTGGAGCGCATGTTACACACGTGACACCACACGTGCTCGTCTCTGCCCCCTCAGACCGAGCCCACACGGCCCAGGTCCGCGCCCAGCCCGACAAAAGAGCGGAAAATGTGGTCCCGAACGCCCCGCTCCCAGGAATCTAAACTGTAGCAGCAGGTTAGCTGTGCTGGTCGCGCCGGTCGCGCCGCGTGTCCTCTGGTGACTTTTTTTTCGGCGACCAAGTCGCGCGACTAAAGCGACTGTGCTTAAATGCACAGGCGACAAACTAGGGGCGACAGACGCGATTTTGTCGCTGCGGTGTGAACAGGGCTTTAAGGGGCGTTCAAACCGCAGCGACCAACGCGACCAGTTTACATGTTAAGTCTATGGTGTCGCGCGAAAAAAGCCTTCTGCGATTTTGCGGCGCGACAGGGGCGACCGGCGCGGCGCGAATCCTGCGATTCTGTCGTGCGGCGCGACGCGACAAGAACGACTTTGCGGCGGCCGCAAATTCGCTTCATTCGCGCGACTTGGCGACCGTCGCAGAAGATAAACAGAGCTGAACTTTCTGCGGCCAACGCCGCGACCGCCGCGGATGGCAGCCAATCAGAGACCACGCTTGAGAGACGTTACTACGTATATCATTATCCGGAAAGAAGGACGTAAACAAACCAAACGCATGATTGACCGAACAGACCCGAGCCCGCGCACGAGTAGAACCATAAACTGAGTTCCGTGCAGAGTTTTATTGGCAGAATAAGCGCCTGACAGGGCTGTGTGTTTAGTGTTCTACCTGCACCAACGGGACGTCTCCTGTTCCAGAAGTGCTTGTCCCTCCGCTGACGCTGGACCAATGATCCCTCTCCCTCGCTCTTTTCTTCAGCTTTTAGGGAGGGCATCCGTGGCTCTCTCTCCCTCTCTCTCCTCTGCTCCGTGTAGCAGCCGCGCACTTTTATTATGGTGCCGTCACATATTTTGACCACTTTATCGGAGGATGAGGAGGAAAACAACACAGTGCTAGCTACACACCGCGCTCCGTGGAGCGCATGTTACAAACGTGACACCACACGTGCTCGTCTCTGCCCCCTCAGACCGAGCCCACACGGCTCAGGTCCGCCAGGTCTGAAATGTTTTCTCACAAGGTGTTACTCACATGTCGTCGACTTTCATGTGGTTGAGTGGTTGTCATCCGCCAAAACAGTTGTGATGTTTGGAGGCTAATGCTATCTCATTGAAAACGCATTGGAGTCAACTCATTGAGCACTACCAGCTTTTAGAATGCAGGTGATTTGTTTATAAATGGTGCGTTCCAGGCAACTGGTAACTGGGATATTTCCCACCTCCGACTTGAAAAAATGTCCTGGAACGCCACTTGAACTAGTAAATCCTACTTGTGAACTGGAGCTGGTTGAGCAACTCCCACTTCACTTACGAGATCAACAGTGATGGATTAGAGCGATAATAATCGCCACAAAAAGTGGACCTGAGCGATTAACCACCACATAAACAATGTAAACATTTGTTACAGGATGAATCTGAAAATAATCTGTTATTTACAGTTAGCATTAGCCAAATTGTTAACGTAAGAGTTAATTCAGCTGGAACGCTCTAAGGTCAGAACTCATATTTTTCAAGTGAGAATTAACCCACTTCTCAGTTGCCTGAAACGCAGCATTATTCTAAAAACTGTTAAACTGACAATGTTGGTATTAAAAAAGAAAATTCAGCTTATTTGAGGTAACTTTGGGCTGCTGTTCATTTTGTGATAAATTGTTGGATTAATTTGGTGCCTTTTTAAGAACATTCAAAGCATTTTGTGTGGTATGATACAAAACGGCCTTGTGCTTTCCCAAGGACACAAACATGATTATTTCACTAGCCGAGCTTGCAACACATTTTGTTTGGATAAATAATTAAGAACACTAAAACCAAAGCTATAGACTAAGCATAAAGTAAAAGATGAAGACAAGGTTGTATATTACATCAGCTTCTAAATTAAATTTCTTGGTTCATTACGTTGAATCAGAATTTTTGCGTTCTCAATTTATGATTTGAAAAACAACATACAGTATTGGAATGTACCAAGATCTCCCCAGAGACATCAGCAATAACATTTTCTCCTGAATGCTCTGCTTCACTGGAGTTTGTGGCTACTGTACTCAAGCTTACCCTCAATTATGTGCTACAGGCAATATTTTGTTTACAGTCACAGCGCACAGCACACTTACATTTCAAAGTAATGGGATTTTCCTAATGATCTGCTGTTTATTGAAGTGATGCAATATTGAGTTCACATCTCGCCTCTCTGCAGTTCTGTGCCCATGTGGTTTACAGAAAGCTCCAGGTTATTACTGACAATAAACAGGAAAAAGACAAGTTTAAAATAAATGAAGCTTACTATATATGTAACACTGAGCTTGTAATCTCAAAGCATGATCGTTGTCTGAATTGTTACAGCAGATTCGCTTCAAATAATGTAGCAAGAACCTAGGCATAAAAAAAAGCCACCACTTCATTCTCTACATTTACCTCTTCTCAGTCATTCTCCCCTAATACATTGTCAGTATTTGGTTCCTTACACATTTTCAAAACTTTCAAAACTATGCATGGAACCATAATCAAAAGTACACTCAGCGAGGACCGGCTATAAAGCTGGACTGTTGAGTTGAAAAGTAAACTAAATAATAATAATAATAAAACAAACAAACAAACATCGGCTTATTATGTGCTTGCCTTTTTGGGAAGTTAAGATATTTTCTGATGCTGGTAAGTACTGCAGTCTTTGACAGAAACTTTACAAAATATAATACTAAAAATCTACAAAAGAGGAGAGCTCATTTGTTTATCATTGCCAACAAACAAGCAAACAAACAAAGCTGTTTTGTATGTGGATGCATATTGTAAGATTGTTTGCACATAGTTTGAGGAAATCTTACTTGTCTGCAAAACAGCACACAGAAACGCGCACCATCTCATGTGCTCTGTTGGCTCATGGTCATGGGGTTTGCCTGACCTTAAAACATGCAACAATCTCAAGTGGCGACAAAGCAGATCTCATACAGAAAAATACATTCTACTTATTTGTTGAATTCAGTATACTGCCTTGATGAAAACGTGTTTTCACTCAAAGAAACAGATAGATGCTTTTTGCCCACCGCCTATGAATAAAAAATCTCATTCAACCCTCAAAATGTGGTGGGTTTTTTAAGCAGATTTTGATCAATACATTAAAAAAAAAATTCAAGTCTGTTCTCACCATTTGAAAGAATTTTGAATATGCAGGGAGCAATCAATTCCTGATGTACCCAAAGGAAATTCACAACCAAGACACAGGCAGAACATGCAAACTCCAACCAAAAAGCAGTAACTAATCCAAACATTAAACCCTGGACAAATACTTTTTGTTAATGTCCAATGCCATTTGTGTTTATGATTCAGATTTACCTGTGTGCCTTTGGGTGGTGGAGGGATTGTTACATAAACACTAAACACAAAGGCTTAGTGCAGACAGGCCTGGGGAAAGAACCGACAACATTCAAGCTGAGAGGCACCAATTAGGCCTTGCTGCTTCTTAGGGCAAAAATGAAAGGCCAACTAATACACACAACTGGGTATACACACACACAAGGAATCACATATACTAGAATTAATGATATCCACGGCAGCGGAGGACTTTTTTATGTGCTGAGTTAACCTGGAGCTAGGACATGTCAGGGTTAATTTGGCATTTGCACAGGTCTGAGTTATTGTATTACAAGTTCTTAAATTAATTTTTTTTTAGCTTTTACATGTGAAATCTTCCTCATGTCTATCTTGCAAGTTTCAAGATGTAAATCTTGTACATTTAGCAAATCTCACTCTCCAGAGTTCAAAATGCTAGCCACTCAGCTCTGCATCAGCTCCTCCGTCTATAAGAGGTTCATATACATTAACCAGATTTGTTTTGATCATGTGCTGAAAATGCTGTAGTTAATCAGTCCAGCAAGTTTCATTTATTTGTACAAACTTTTACAACTTTCAAAAATAACTAGGACAAGCTAATGTATTTTGTACATGCATAAATTATGAGTGCTAAATGCTAGAGTGTCAATAATATTTCAACAGGCCTCTATAACTCACATTATTAACTTTATTCCAGAAGTTATGATGCATGAGCGCCGGCATCTTTTTTCTGTTGTATTAGTTTAAGTGGGGAAGGCAATAGCAACAGCAGATGAATTCTATACGGACTACAAAACCATTTTCAGGCAGCCCAGACAATCGGTGCTTTGTGACTTGTTGGTGCACAGAACCACTGAACATTTTGCCCAAAATAATCTACTTTGGATATTATTTTAGCGGCAAGACTTTTCCCTTGTTAGCCACTTGCGTGAAGCGATTTCCTGCCTGACCGGAAGTGCCAGTAAAATGGAAGTACAGATCCGTAGCAAAAAGATGCAAAAGTGGTCGGGGCGGAATAAGGTGAATAAGGGTAGACATGACAAGCTTAAACTTCTTCACCTGCTCATAAACAGTTTTTGTTCTATCGATTTGTTTGTATGTAATGTATAGTTAGTCCATTTGACCTAAATAATTAAAAATAAATGATAAAATATGGTAAATTGAGCAGCTGGCCGAGATAACGTTTGTTTCTCTTGTTCTACACCATTTTACTTTCCGTGATCATTGTCTCTTTAGCAGTCAGAGTGTTTGAGAGGCTGAGAGAGGTTGTAGGAAAGTCCTTGATAAAACAAGTTTAAGTTCACCCAGGGCTCTGAGTGGGACACTTGCCTGTAACGAGGCAGAGTGGCTCCCAGATTCAGCTCGACATCTTTGCAAATGTGATTTATGCTCGGTGCGCATCAGGGGGCTCAAATCTTTAATTACCGTGCAAATTACTGGCCACTGCAATTCATCAGTACACAAGCAGCAGAATCCTGTTTCCACACTAATTTAATGAATAATTGCCTCTCCAGGAAAACCTCCCTCTTGTAGTAAAAATGGCAAAGGCCTCGGAAGAGACAGCCACCTTAGAGCTGAGTTTGCCACATTCCTACCTGCGCTCATGCTAATCGTGGCGTGGCGTGAGGATGTGGGCACTAATTACATTGACGTTCACATCTTCATGCTGCAGGGAATACGGCACCTCCACAGCTGCTTGTCGGGATCTCGAGTGCTTTTATTTTCCAACTTGGAGAAAAACAAAAGAAGCCCATTGACCATCTGCCTTAATTTGTTCCCTGCTCCGGAGAGGCCACTGACCACCAGCTCCCATCAGCCTGTGGGCGACACTGGCTGCACATGAATCATTGGACTTTTTTTTATTCGACTGGGATTTCTTTCATATTTTGAAACGTAATCTGCTATTAGTCCACTTGACAATTTGTACATTATTACTGAAGATGCACTAATGCACATTATATAGTTCATGTGCACAAGTGTACTTTCATGCTTTGAGAAGGTCTAATCTGTGCGCGCACATCTTTGTTCCGTGCGTTCTCAACTCTACTTGCTTTCTTGAACTCTGCTGCACGTCAGTGGCCCTCTCTTAAATCCAATCAGGTTTCAGACTGTGGAGGAGGCTGAAATGACCAAGGATCAAATGGAATAACTTCACTGACTAAATTAAGTAAAGTTTTGATAATTGCTATGCTATAGGGGTACTCCATAGTACAACTACGGCAAAGCAGCAGCAGTTTGAATTATTTTAACAACCCATTAAGAACCCATTTAGATTATCATTAACTCTTCATTAAAGTCAGCATCAGATGAAGAGCATGGTAAAATGTATAGATTCAAATCTGATGAATACATTCGAAACAGAAATTGCTAATGTATAATGTAGGCTGATAGGACATGATCATATATAACAAGTATGCCATCCTAATAATAATTAATTAATTCATTCATTCATTTTCTACCGCTTATTCCCGTTCCCGGGGTCGCGGGTGACTGGAGCCTATCCCAGTGACTTTGGGCCTTAGGCGGGGTACACCCTGGACAGTGGCCAACTCGTCGCAGGGCTGACATAGAGACACGGACAAGGACAGACAACCATACACTCTCACATTGATACACTACGGGCAATTTAGAGTTTCCAATTAACCTGAACACTGGAGATTGTGGGTTCGAATCCCAGACCACCCCAACATCCCATGCTCTCTCTGGGTGGAGTCTGCATGTCCTCCCTGTGTTACCATGGGTTCTCTCCCGGTTCTCTGGCTTCCTAATAATAATAGTAATTTTTAAAAAAAACTAATTGAAGTGGTGATTTTATTCCATTTGACTGTCATTTCAACCTCCTCCCTACATCTAAGAACCTGATTGGATATGATCTGTCTCTAAATCAGTCTCTGAATCATATGGCTGATCTGCTTTCTACCAAACTCATTTTGTGTGCTCGACAATCGCAGACAAATCTAACTCCATATGTTTGCAGCTTCCCTTTAGAGGAGGTTGTGAGCATTGGGACACTGCATTGCAATTCTCCAAGAAAAATAATAATACTACTACAATAAATAATAAAACAGTAAAATTGTCTTCTTCCAAAACTTTCTCTTCTTCCAAACTTACATATGGCATGGCTTACAGATACAGTTGGCATCTTAGGGAGCGCCCACTCTCGGACCTCCGTGAGGGAAAGCAATCCATTTATTGCAATGTGTCAGAGCTGCTCTTTCACCTACTGTTCAACAACTATAAGAGCCAATGCCAAGTTTATAAGTTATATTGTGCCAAATAAAGACACAAAGACATGGAGAAGAAAAATGTCCAACAGCCCAAATATGTGTCCAAGAATGCGATCTAAATGCTACCATGACCCCTGATATGACGTACTCCCAACTGTATAGCTCTGGTTCACGTTTGATTCTAAACTAACAAACAAAAAGCAAGCACAGCAGAAGGCGGAGTTGTTAAAGTACGTCAAAATGAACAACTTCTCCATAGATGAACATGATATTATCTTGCCCATGTTGCATTCTGATCACAGTATATCCATAGCTTCTCCCTAAAAGCCTTCCGTAAGACATTTCTTGCACAATCAGAAAGTCTTTTATTGTAATGTTTTGATTTATCATGTATTTTTACGTGGGCAAAACCGTATTGCAACATCACTGATTGCAACCTCACAATCTACTCTCCATCTCAACGAGAGAGGGGCCTGGACAGCTCCACCAGCTCTTATATTGATTCGGCCTCTTACGTTAATTCTACTTCCTTCAATAGCAAAGAAAGAAATCCAAAGAAAATCTGGTAGAAACATCTTGACCTTCACTTGTTCCAAAAACAAACTGCTCAGACCATAACCTCATATCTGATCAATGGCTTCGGTGGGCTAATTGATTTGCAAAGGTAATCACTGGGCACACTCCCACAGGGACAGACACTTTGATGTTTTAATAAATGGTTTACAGCAGGACTGGATAGCCATATCGATCCAGTCTCTACAACCTTGATTATAGTCCACGTTGCGGGGGCAAAAAACAGTTGTATCACAGCAGGAGCAGACTAGTGTGGTATTGGCGATTAAAAGGCCAAAACTACATTTCTCGCTTTAACAAAGCTCACACAAAACGCTACTGTAGATTTGATGAAAGCAGAAAATGTAGAAAGATAGACAAAAGCTTAAGACTGGAAAAGTTTTCAAAAATAAGTTCTTTGCAGTTTTACACAGAGATACAAAGGGCCCAAACAGCGTCAGATATTTCTATTCATCATTTTCCATAGTTACAGTTTAAAAAGCTGAGTCACAAACGCTACTTAAGAATACAGAGCTTTCATTCCATCAAAGGACCTTTCATTCTGGTGCAATTGTGATGTTGGTTTATTTGTCAAGTGTTTTCAAAAGAGCAATATTTAAACATCAAACGAAAAATATATAGGAAAGGCAGTATTTCCACTGTTAAAAGAATGATGTATGATCTGTAATTTTAGAAGCAATTTAATTATTAGGTCATTACAGTGGAACTTAAATACTCAGTGGTACTTAGTGTGGTATTTGTATTGTATTGTATTGTATTGTATTGTAATCGTAGAAGTACTGTTGTGATACTTGGTGGTACGTATAGTTTTACTTTTAATGGTAGAAAATAGAATAAAAAGAATAGACTTGTTAAATATACAAAGCTACATTAAATATCAGTATCACAATAGAATACAATACAATCAATTTGTTTTCTTTTTTATCAACTAAAGCCCCAGTATGAACAAAATGATTTATATTTTAACATAACTTTAATATAAGATATATAATATGCTGACCCTCAACGTTTTTAGATGTTCATGTACAGTTTAACAAGTGAACTGACTTGCACAATGACTTGTCACGGAGGATTTTACAGCACACTGTTCAACGGTTTGATGGTGACAGCAGAAATGGTAGAAACAGTGCTGCTGAATGAGCTGTTGCAGCTGACCAGCACATTGTGGAAAAGATGGGACAGGAAGTCCAGAGTAGTCACAGTAGTGGTTGTGTTAGTAGTTGTAAATTAAAAGGTACCAGTAGAATATGTAGATATATTAAATCAGCTCAACACTTGTACAGAAAAAAAGATCTCAGTTTAGGAAACAGTGAGTTAGATAACAGGGAAATTAAAAGTAATTTTATTGGCTCTTGATGTTACTTTCCACCCCCAGAGCTGACGGAAGATGGTGGTGAACTCCGCGTGCCCAGCCTTTTCTTCTTCCTCTGCGTGTCTGCATTAGTCTGCAGAAAGCACAGAGAACAAGGCCTGTGGGAAACATTTCTGAAGTTTAACATTTCTGTGAGCTTACTTACTCAGTAGTGCCTGCCCACAGCCTATATTAACTACCTCCAGGGGCAGTGAGGCCAGTGCATCCATCATTAGTCTGTGTGCACGGACACCACACATATCAATGAATCACAAGATACATTTATATTGAAGAAAAACTAAATGGATGATTGCATCACATTCCACATTACATTCTGAAAACAAACACCAGTAATGCTTGGTCCCTGGTTTCTCTGCCTGCTTTTACATGGACAAAAACTGTGAACTCAGTTTTTCAAGGGAGCGGCACTGAGGAGACTCCTGGGAGTTAGCTCTTATTCTGCTTCTGCTTTGTTGATGATACAGACGAGTATATACAGCTCATACAGTACAAGGCACTGCCTGGAGTAACAACGCTCACCATAACAGCGCAACTTTGATCACGACAAACAAACAAAGAAATGGTTGGATAGACTTTGAGCATGTAAATAATAACATCTAATTTGGCCAAGAATAACCTGCTGGCTTTGCTGTAGGTAGTGTTCAAATTGTTGAAAGTGAACTTATAGCCCCTTTGAATTAGTTCTTCTATTTAGTGCTGGAAAATGTAATAATAATAATATTCTTTTAAGTTGAAGCCTGTCTTTTCTAAGCCTTTTCTAACCACAGAAAGCTGAAATCACATTGGCTAGACTTAAAGCAGGACAGGCAGAACAAAAGTCATTTCAAAGGTGAAAGTGAGTTATGTTTGCGTGGCTCTGTCGCTGGCTGCACTGGGACCTCAGAGACCAGTTCAGCGTCACCTGATTATTTTTCACCTTGTTTACACCACTACCTCTATCCCCTCCATCTCCCTGCCTGCATAGAGCTGTCTCATTACGTCCATTTCAAACATGCACTGAGCCGAGAGCGGGACGACAAGGGGGGCCGGAGAACAGGTAATACAAGGACAGGTGAGCAAAGTCGATTAGAAATGAATATAGACTCTGAACATTGTCTAAATTTGTCCTGACAGAAGACGAGGAGGTGTTTAGTGTGGAAATGACTGTGAGGCTGTGCGTTTATCTGGAGCGGGGCAAGCTGGAAGGACACGGTAACTGCTCTTTTGTATCAGCGCTGAATGTTAAAGAGGAGTGACACAGTTTTACAGCACACACATTGGATTTAACCGGATTGTATTTCTCGTTCCAGGCTTAAAGGTCAAAAGACTTAAAACCATCATGAGCTAGTTTGCATAGGCATGAATTTAAAGATTTGTTCAGAATGTTTACACCCAATGGTGGTTTGATTCCAACTTCAAGCATTGCATACTGCTGTGTCCTTGGTCAAGACACATCTCTCAAATTAATCCATGACTCAATGAGGTTTTCATCACATTGTAATCTTAATAACAGGGGCGCACAACATATCGCAAAAGTATCGATATCGCAAAATTGGCCAACGCAATAACGATATTGCAAAAAACCTAAATATAACCTAAATATATCGCAGTAACACCAAAGTCTTCCATCTGATAGAAATGTTCTGTTTTTGAAATGAAAACAATGAAAAGGGAAAATCCTGAATAAAATCTAGCTAAATTAGCTGAAAAAAGGCAAAAAAGAATAGACTATTAATACTGATTTTCCTCAATTCTACACTTTTCATAAACATTCTCAATCTAGAAGCCTTCATTCACAATATTTCAACATTTGTTTAGTTAAAAATCTATATCTACAGCAGAAATAATCACTGACTAGTCGACAACTAAAATAATTATTACTTTTAGCCTTAGTCAAAAAGTGTATTTAAATATCGCAACAATATTGATATAGCAGATCTTAATTGCCATATCGCATATCGCAAGAATTTACAATAACATGCAACCCTACTTAATACAGTCACTTTTTGGGACCAAACATCAGGTCCTTTTAAATCGGTCAGTATTCCTATACTACTTTATTTGTTTTAAGGTCAACTAAGCACTGCACAACAGCCAATAATCACATAAAACCACATACGTTGCATAAAATAGCATAGAAAATAAATCAATATGAATAAGTCAAAACAACTACAACAACAAAAAAACATAGAAAATAGTGTGTGTAGAAATGTCAGTGTGCAGACATTTGCAGAAAAGGCCTGGTCACAAGTTGGAGCTGGCTCTCAGACATCAGAAGTGTAGGGTGTTGTATCCAGATCAGTGTGTGCACGCAAAACAATTTCTGAGTGGAATCACTGTCTTTGTCCCACCGAAACAAAGAGAAAGTGTCAGCAGTCACCTCCAGTCTCTCACTCTTAAACCTACAAATCAAGTTAGAAATCTGGGGGTAATAATGGACTCCATCTAAAACATTTCCAAAATTCAGAGGTATAGTGTCAAAATCAGACTAAGAGAGACTTGAGATGAATGCGGAGCCAGTCCATGAAGCACTTTAAAAACAAACAACATTTTAAAATCAACTCTACAATGAATGGGGAGTAAATGCAACAAGGATAAACCAACAAGTCCTTCAAATCAAAATGACCTATTTGGTCGTTTGTTTATAACCCAAAAAACCATAGAACTATAATAAAACCTGGAAGATGAATCCAAGATGGCCGTCCTGTTTATCCCTATGGAGAGTGCTCATTGGCGCATGACCCCAAAAAAGTTTCTTACTTCCGCATTTACTTCCTGATACGGCGGCTGACATCTTTGTTTTACTTCCTGATACGATGGCTGCCATCTTTGTTTTACTTCCTGAAACGATGGCTGCCATCTTTGTTTTAGGGCGCCACGTGACGACAATCCCCCACTTCATATAAAAACGGTAATTTCGGTGATTTTAGAAACGGTAAAAAAGAACATTTCCTTCTATTTTATTTAAATACAGATAATAATTCAGTACTGTCTGCAATTATAATGTGCAATTTTAGAAAAAGGCTGGTTCCAAGAGGCTGCAGTACCTCGTACGGCCACAAATCAATCTGGGACCACAGTCAGAGGGGGCGTACCTTATCCAGTTCTTTTAATACATCCATGCAAAAAACGACCAAACAAGGCCTATGGACGTATGCTAAAACAGCGCCCCTGCAGGTCATGTCTAAATTACATTCATTATAAGCCAATAAGACGTGAAAGCAGGACTTACCACGAGTTTTGGAGATTCCAGGCTTGCTCTGTGTTCATTTTTTTGCACAGATCCAGAGAAAAACGTCTTTTCTGATGATGACATTCACTCATTCTGGTCACAAACAGCGAAACCCACAATCAAAGAGCTAACACTAAACTTCTGTTTGTATCCACGACAGGAAGTGACATCAGAGCGTCTGGAGGAAATAGATTTTACTAAATGTATCCTTTTTAAATTGCTATTATCTATTATTTGCCATAATCATGGCATTTGACATTTAGGTTGATTTAATTCTGAAAATAAAGCACAATTAAATGTAAATAATAATTTCAATAATAACAATATCAATACAAATGGTTCTGCAGCAATGGACGTTTAATAAAAGCAAAAGCAAAATGTATTCTATTTTTAACAATTCAAAATATGAAAATCACCAATAATAAAACAAAGCTTTAAATCTGATTCAATCAGATGATGTATAGTTTCTTTTACATTCCTTTCCCCTTTTTTGTATAACCTTTTGCAACACATTTTGTGGCCAGAGATTCAAAATGTGCATTATTATTATCTGTACAAAATCGCTCCATAAGAAACTTCATAATTTGCAAAGGAAAAATTCTCTCAGGTTCTTATTGAAAGCCAAGTGGTGGAGAGCTTTTTTATGTAAAAATGTAAAATATTGCTTAAACATTTATTTATTTTTTTTAAATAGAAATAGTAACAATTATCAGAAGCTTTCAGGAAGGGTCAAATTATAGCAGGATGAGGGGCATATCCGACCCCTGTTCCACAAACGTCCAGGTCGGACTCAAGCAGCTGGTCAGGGTCAGGAGTCAGGTGCCGCTTCAGCAGAAGGAACTGGGAATAAAGGCTGATCAGGTCATGAACATATCTTCAGCATCTTGCCCTTACATTGTGGTCCACTGTCCCTGTACAATTAGAAGCATAATATACCATATATTATGGATATGAGACTGTAGGAAATACAGTGCAGAGATGAATCAGGATGCATACAGCACAGGGTTATCTAAATTAGGGTGAGTTGGTGAATAGTTATGATGTGCATGTCTTGTATCATTCATCATGTGAGCGCAGCTGGAACCTGTGAGGAGCTCCTGCCTCTTCATCGTCCAGTGGAGTGGGAGCAGTTTGTGTCCTCAGGTTCATCACTGTCACAAGCATTTCTGCTTTCTGCAGGGCTGTTTTAGTCTCTCAGTTTTGTGTGATTCACAAACACTCATGTCGGGAGGTTCTGGTCCTGACTCCTACAATAGTTGTTCAAGTATTGCTGCATCATCTTTCCATTGTGTATTCTGCAGATTGTAGTGTGATGTAAGATTGGCTAGATTGAATTATTTCTTGAAAGATGTATTTATTTATGAACAATTATTTAACCAGAAAAAATGCATGGCCATGAGGCTGAAGGTGAGGAGGAATGCATGGGAATGTAGTTAAGGAGTTTGCAGACTAATACATTAGATATTAAAGGAGATATTAAAGAACCTGGCCCCTGGACCAGGTTCCAACTCTGGTCCAGGGGCAAAATGTGGCCCTCAGACCAATTTTTGTTGGCCCCCAGGCTTCCTGCTAAATCAGCCCAAATGACCAAAATGACGGTACTTTCTGGTATCATAACCTAAATAGCAGACATTTTGTTCTGTTTGGTCATACAGACCTAACCTTCTGTTTATTATTTAAGATCACATCATAAGTCATGCAAAACTTGTGTGTCAGTTACATAAACTGAGCAGCAGGTGGTATCAGCATATCTAAAAGTGTTTTATAATATATATTTAGATGAATCTAGAGATAGGATATGTTGGATTACACATGATTTCGCTGAAGAAAGTGAAAAAACAAACAAAAAACTGAAAGAAAAAAAATCACAAAACTGAAGTTTATTTCAAGTTATATATGTTTATTGTTTTTCATTTGCGTTTTTATTTAAGTTGCAATTACACTGATTATGTTTTATGTATCGTCTAAACTGTCTCAGTTCAAATCTGATTTCCTTCAGACGCTCTGATGTCACTTCCTGTCGCGGATACAAACAGAAGTTTAGTGTTAGCTTTTTGATTGTGGATTTCGCTGTTTGTGCCCAGAATGAGTGAATGACATCATTACAAAACACAGTTTTCTCTGGATCGGTGCTAAAATTAAACTCGCGGTAAGTCCTGTTTTCACGTCTTATTGGCTTATAATGAGTGTCATTAACATGGCCTGCAGGGGCGCTGTTTTAGCATACAGCCATACGCCTTGTTTGGGCTTTTTTGGGCTCTAAAAAAATAACCAAATAGGTCGTTCTTGATGAGAGGACAGTCTCGGATAAACTGGTGTTTGCTGATTAGGTTATGCTTAGTAGTAATTATGATGAAGGTTGGGATCAGAAATAAATGACTAAGACATTTCATCCATCTTGCCTCAATGTGTGTGAGTGAGTTACTGGTGGTTGTCGTGGAGCCAGTGGTGCAGATTGGCCGCCTCGCTTCCATCAGTCTACCCTATTATTGTATTGATACATTAAATTGGCTTGAGGGTCATCATTTTGTACCTTTCCCTGTATTCAAATCTTTGGATAAAACACTAATAAATAGGTATGGAATATTTATTATTTTGCCCCAAACAGTTCATTTTTATAGATTTATACAAATACTTAATGATTAGTATAATCAACCAAAGATGGAGCCATGTTGAAATCGAAGGACACACAGCAGTCAGGTTTCAGAGATGATGTTCAATATGATTCTGTACAACTAGTAACTACAGCACATTCAAACTAAATGAGTAAAGCTAACGTGGCCTGTAAAGTGGCCTCAGAAATGCTCCAAAAAGCAAATGAGTTTGGGCATAGTTCAAGTGCACAATCTGAATATCGTTACCAATGGAGAAAACCTTTAATGGGTAAAATGCAAATGTCCAAGGTTGGCCTGTTCACTTGCAGAACTTCCCAAGGGCTTAAATCGGTAATAATTCTCCCCTCTTTTTGGAGGAATAGCGGTTTGACTGCCCGATTTGGACTAATGAGAAATGAACTGATGTAATTCTTGGGGAGTTTGCGTTTACTTTGGAACAGATAATCTGAAGGTTATTGGTTTTATCCCTCCAGTTGGCATAGACTATCTCTGTGTCATTGGGCAAGACTCTACACCCATCTATACTTATCTGAATGTGTGTGACTGCTTGTGAACACAGGAGTTGTGTGCACAGTAGCAAATATTATTATTATTAATAATAATAATAATAATAATAATAATAATAATAATAATAATAATAATAGCAAAATGTATGTACATTTTCTGATGGATGGTCCGTCAGCTGCTTGTCCACATGAAAATCCCATCAGAATGTTCGACTAAAATGGAGTAGATCGTTAAACATATTCACTGTTTAACTCAGATGAAAATGCTAATGATTTAGCAAATAGTATATTAGTAAAAGCTAAAAATATGGATGTAGCTGTCATCAAGTGTCTGTAATAATTTCCTATTAAATAAACAAATAATGTAAAACTCAACAGACCTATAAATGTATCTAAACCAGACCAAATCAATACCATTTATTTGTCATATCCTGTGATATTCTGAGGTTTCTCCATTATGTTCCACATTATGTCTGAAATTGTCCACAATATGGCATTAAATGTATAAATCCCAATAGCAACAAGTATGCATCGCCAGATCTGTAGATAGGCAAGCCCACAATGTATGTTTGTCAAGGTGTTTTTGAGCAAAGTTACACAGTGCACCTTCAGTTTTACCTCACTGAAATAATACTAGAAGCTGGATTTTGGCATCTACATTTCCCCAAATGTTTCTTGTACTTCCCATTATGGATATTCAAGTCATGTACCAGGTTTGTGGCTCATGGATTGGTTCTGTTACCCTCTGAAAAGCCAGGGTCCATTGGTCTATAGTCACAATTAGCTCGCCACTCTCCCGTTTTCTGGAGCAGAACTAATCAGGCTGAAGAAGAGGCTTACTCCACCGTTATCCAACCGTGACCTGTCTTAACAATATATGCAAGAAACACGGCTCAGTTGGATTAAGTGTCTTGAATCCCCTGCAGCGAAGGACAGGTTGAGTTAAACTGTCTTCCCTGTAATTAATCAGAAAGTGACTAGCTGTATCATTAAGGAATTACAGTTATTGGGAGGCTTGAATGGGTGAGTGCACGCTTCTTGACAACTCTGTTTGATGGTGTAATAAAAGATTTTGTCAGAACAGTATAAGGTCTGCGGTTAGGATAAATGTCCCAGAGAAAAAAATCCAAAGGGAGTTTTAAGTCCACAAAAATCCTCTGCATCCCATCCAAGTCCTCTTTTACAATATGTCACAAAATATTCCTCTCCAGACATCTTGTTCTGTTCAGGTGAGATATGTACATTCATTTAATCCAAATGCCATAGTTAAAATGATATGCTTTAGGAGAATTTTGTCCTTACTTTTTTCTTTCCCTTAAACAGCAGGATATTAAGTCCTGCTCGGTTCGGGACTGTAAACGTAATATATTCATGGATGGATTAGTCTTCAGATTAAATTTACTAGGACCAAAAGCTACTCCAGGAATTTACACTTGCATACAAATGGCCCATCTACCTTCATCAAACCACTTAACAAGAAGTTTGATATGAATCATAGCTCTGCTGCCTCCTGTGGAGTTCACAGAGGAGCACGAGTAATCAATGCCCAAGAATATTACAGACTCTTGAGTGAGTTAACAACACTTGACTTCATGCTTGGACTTATATTTTTTCTTACTAATTGTCTTGCAGGAGGTTTGTGAGTATTCATTGTACCCAACTTCCCCTAACTGACCAAAGACCTCCATCGTTTACATAAAATATCTCCAATCAACTCTAATGAACTGTGGCAGTGACAGGCTCAGCCACCATAGACTGTATGCAGCAACCCCGACAGGAATAAGTGAGATTTACCGTTTTTCCTATTTTTAATGAATGTTTCATTTTTTAATTAGCTATTAGTTTTACTGAACCTGTCAAATCTACTTAACCGCACGGTTAATGACCAAGTGGCTCAAAACGTATTTTGTTCTGTGTAAACTGTTTTGCATGCATGCCTTTCAAGAGCATCAAATATTTAAGTCATTTTTAATATTTTAGTGGAAATAATGAGGTCTCTTGACCTCTGTATTCAAATGTATCATGGCGATTTTCCCTCTTGAATATGTGGTTATCAGGTCTTTCCAACAGTACTGTAGTGGTCTGACCTGCTTCTTGCACATTTCCTTTCATTTGTTGTGCTGTTCACAAAAGTGGTTGCGCTTACACAAAGTGTACTGAACTGGCATTGCACAAAACAGGACCAGGTAAAGCATAAGCTTTCTTCACAACACAAAACCATGAAGGTCATGCATGTCCAAATGACTCTGACAGGGGCATTAACATTTATTACAGCCAAAGGTGAAAAGAAAATTGGTCTCCTGTTTTTTCTCGCCTGTTTCTATCAGCGACAACCACGACAGGTGAAAACCCACATCTTGTCAACACACCACACTTTTACACTGCCAAGATGTGCATGGTTTTTTGCAGTGTTTAGTGAGTTATTTATTTTAAATTGTTTCAAGCATCAGAATTTCTCATTGTAAATAAAATTCATAAACTATCAAAATAAAGAGTGTGTAAAGTATTGCTTGATGTTCATTTGACCTGTTGATAAATCCACATAATTAGACATTTGGCATCAAACCATGCAAGCTTACCTTGAACAAACTTCTCTGTATTTTTATGAGTGATATTTACTCTAGCTGTGTTATCAATCACCGCCTTCTAGAGTAGCAAACTAGAGCCCTTACACTCACGCTGCCTTGAAATCCAATTGTATACACAACAAAACACCCCAGGCCATGTAAAGTATAGAGTGCTACAGCTAGTTATTCCTCTATAATTTGTTTGTATGTGTCTATTTTTTAAAGTTATCATAGGAGTGCAACATAAATAAGAAGTTATTTTCTTTAAATGGGCAATAATTTCCTGCAAAACACCCAATAATGTTCACCAATAACAGGGAAAACTTCAATATAAGCTCCTAAACAGAGGAGTTTAGAGGGCTGTTTGTTTCCTGAAAGTGTAATTATCATAAAAAACAGCATTGCACCAAATACATTAATGGAAGCAAACACAGGACTCAAGGCTGGCTCATTTAGCAGTAACAGTAAAGTATGAGACTCAGTGGAGTAAAGCAGAAGTTATTGGACACAAGTATTTCAAATAACAGCCTAATAATACAATGTTAGAACGTAAAGAGCAGCAAACACAAGATAATTGAAACATGTTCTTGCGGCAATATTTTCTACTGTAACCCAAAATTGCACAGTTTATGAGGAGAACTTGAAGCACGGTCCATGGGATTGGGATAAACTATCAGGCCACAAGTTTACATTTGGCTCGAAGATTTAAAAAATAAAAGAGAAATTACTTGAGAAGCTGTAAAATGTAGTGCAACAATGACAGAATAAATGCTGAAAATAACTGAACCGCAAAATGTATTTATGATAAAATAAGCCAAAATCTCATCTTGTCTGCTTCTCGTGAACCCAATCTCGCGTCTCATCTTGTGGGAATTGTGTTTTGTCCCATCCCTGAGTGAATGGATTATCATATAAGCAATCCAACAGTCTTTGGAAGAAAACAGGAAATTAGTTAGTGTCTGAAGACTGTCTTACATTGGAAATCACAGATCAACACATTTAAGTCCCAAATTGTCATGCATGTGTAAATTAAGTGCATAGTTCCCAATTAGCAGTGCTCTATTTGTAACGTCAATCACAAAAGCAAACATAATAATTTCATTAAAGGTGTTTTTTTTTGTTTTTTTTTTACATGAAAAACAGAACTAGTTCACTTTAAAGTCACTACATCAGTCACATGCTGTGGCCACTTTCCAATCAATCAAATCAAACTGTATTTATGTATAGAGCGCTTTTTGTACATAACATGTAACACAAAGTGGTCTACAGTGCATTAAAAACCTTCCCACATGCCGTTTCCCTACCAACCACCTGACCCACACAACCAACCCCCCCACATACAGTCACATATACATACAATCGCACACGCATGCTTGCACTCTCACACACTCTCTCTCACACACACACACACACACACACGCACACGCACACGCGCACGCACACACACACACACACACACACACACACACACACGCTCTAAGATACATGAGGCTGAGTACAGATAAACCTGTTGAAGAAGCACAATCGGAGGAGCCGTTTGCACTACCACAGGACACAGACACAGGGCCCAGAGGAGAGATGAGGCACACACCAAACCTACACCTGGGGCCAGGCCTCTGCAGCCACAGATGAACCCCGCTCCTGGTACAGAGGGCCCCTCAGAGGCTCTCACTGGAGAGCCTCAAATGAATAAAAGAATAGATAAATAATTTTAAATTATATTAATTAATGCAGCCCCAGCATCCTAAATATTCACCATGATGAGTTTACTTTTCACCAGTCTCTGAAACCAGCGAGTTTTGCCATGTTTGTTAGCCAAAAGCTAACAAACATTAGCATGCTAACGGTGCACTTCCTGCTTCTCGTAATATAAATAGATGCAGTGAAATAGAAGCAGAAATAGCGCTATGGTCTCATTTTCACACAAATAGATTATTTTACAATATCTGAACGAGGACAAAGCAGATTTTACTTCAAATGCAAAAAGATTTGTACATGAACCAGTTCTGTTTTTCACATTTCAAAACAGTAAACATCAGATACAGCACCTCGAACTGATGTTTCAGTTTATTGCAAACTGTTAATTCTTTGGTCGGTTGATGAATGATCAAACCATTGCATGTTAAAGTTAAATCATAAAAATGAAAACTTCTCCATTCAGTTCACTTATATGTCCTACTCGCTCAATGTCAATGCCAACTCTGCCAATTAAAAAAAGAAATAAAACGTAAAAACAGAAATTTCCTATGGTTAATGGATTTGTTGATTATCTATTGTTAATTTGGAAGCTTGAATAAAAATAAAAAGTGGCACTACAACCCAAAAAAACAAATGTGAAAATCCTAATTGTAAGTCAAAAAAAAAGTTGCCCAACATCTTATTGACCAAAGTGCTTTTAAAATCATGTGTGTACCTTTTGACATGACAGCCACCTACCAGAGCTTTTCCAGTCTGCTAACCTGCCGCCTTTTAATCTACGGCTGAGATGTAAGATTGATTTGGTGAGCCTCACTTAGGGAGCAGAGTATTGAGTTAAAGGCAAAGTCGGTTCAATAGAAAAGCAGAAATAAATAAAGCAGAAGAAAATACAAACAAAATGTGTGTGGTTTTGTGAGTCCAGACAGCAAACAACACCAAGACCTTAATTGTTGAAGGAAAGATGGCCGCTGCATATTGATTCAGCTCAATGCCGAAACTGTACAAATTGCTTTTTGTCGATTCGTAATTATATCGGTGAATGATTTCCAGGCAAAAGCAACTCCACTAATAAAATGTGCGTTATGCTGAGGCCTGCTCTCAATGGGACACATATCGGCTCAAAACGGGCTTAAACTGCGAGAGGGAGACATGAAATTTGCTGCTGCAGAGGAATTAAATGAACAGTTATACCAGCGTCATTTACAGTTGGCAACACTGTTTGTGGATTCAATAGGAAACTCTTCTAAAACATTTCCAGTCAAATTATATTTATTTTAAGCACAAAAAATTAAGTCGCAACTGATTGTTAGCAGACATTGTTGACCTGGCGTATCCTTAGAAAAGTAAACGGATTGTTCTGTAGTTAAAATACATCAGGCGGCGCTAGCATCGTAGTAGCAATTATCCTATTAGCATACTTGGATAACATTTTCTCCATGACTTTGTGTCTGTATTTAGCACAATATAACTCCTAAACTCGGCATTTGCTCTCATAGATCTTGAACAGTGGGTGAAAGAGCAGCTCTGACACATTATAATTAATGGATTGTTTTCCCCACAAAGGTCCAAGAGTGGCCGCTCCTCGGATACCGACTGTATCTATGATGCAGTCTGGCAACACATTCTACATCACTACACTGTGGACATCACCATAGCAACAGGTAAACAAGCGCACCACTTTTTGGCCTGTTGTGAGGTCTAATGCTGAGGTCATGTGGTCCTCAGGAAAATGTTGAACCCACACACCAGTCAGGAAAATAATTCAGGAACGGCTTAAAAGCTGCTGCCCATCTTCCACACCATGTCACTGCTGTGTGGAGATGGGTCAAAATCAACTTATTTGTGAATTTATCTTTAACATTTGAGTTATACATTTAGGTGTTCACTCTTAGGTGTCTGTATCAAAAGAGCAAGATATTTGTCCAAGAAAGATCCAACATTACTTAATAACTGATGTAAAGCTAGCTAGCCAAAGTGAAAATGGTAAGATGCTTTCCAAAACAAATAACAACAACAAATCTTACTGGTTTGCCCTAAAAACACAAAGAGCAGTCTTTGTTGTGTTGTTACTGATGTCATCAAAATCTAGACTTTCTGAGATAATAGCATGTGAATGTAAACAGGTTTTAAACACGACTACTCATCTCAAAATCCCGAGCACCCGAGGACCACACGCACTAGTTAAAGTCACAAATGATCTGTTATTTTCTGTTGACAATGCAGTCTCAATCCTGGTTCTGGTGGATCTTAGCACAGTGTTTGACACCATCAAACACAACATTCTACTGCAGAGGTTAGAATGTGATGTATGTGTCAGAGGGACTGCCCTCAGCCAGTTTAAATCCCATTTATCAGTTAGGTACTAGTCGGTTAATGTAAACCAAAGCTCCTCGCCTTGATCTAAAGTAAACTATGGTGTGCCGCAGGGTTCAGTACTCGGTCCAGTTATGTTCACTCTATATGCTGCCGTTAAGTAAGATGATCAAAAAGCATGGCATTAATGTCCACTGCTGTGCAGATGACACACAGCTGTATTTATCAATGAAACCTGATCAGACTGATCAAATAGACAGACTTAGTGCCTACATAAAGGATATAAAAACCTGGATGACACTCAATTATCTGCACCTCAACCCTAAAATAAGGGAGGTTGTAGTAAGTAGTAAGGCTCTTTATCTGACCAGATAGTTTCTCTGGACAATGTCACTGTAGCCTCCAGCTCTACTATAAGAAACTTTGAAGTCTTATTTGACCAAGAGCTCTTGTTCAAAGCACATATAAATCAATCCTGTAAAACAGTCTACTTTCAACTGTGTAACATAGCCAAAATTAGAAAAATCCTGCCTGAAAGTGATGTTGAAAAACTTGCATTGCATTTGTCACATCCAGATTAGACTACTGTAACGCCCTGCGTGCAGCATGTCTTAAAAGCTCTATAGAAAGCTTTCAACTGGTTCAAAATGCAGCAGCAAGATTATTAACATTATTAACTCCCCGAGGGAAGTGGAGGCTGTTTCAGACACTGTGGTGGCTGCTCCAGTGGATGTTCCTCATCTGCCTGGCGGAACTCGCTCTCACTAGATGAGCCACCTTGCTTCGTCCTGAGTGGTTCTAGATCCACAGTCAAAATGGATGTGAGTCAATCCTGGACCATCTGCTTCTGTCCATCCGGCAGTAGGATTCTCCCCCAAGTTTCTACTTTTTCCTACAGGGTTTTTGTAGTTTTTGCTTGCCAAGGAGGAGGGTAAAGAACAGGGGGTGCTCAAGGACAGTTATCCATTTGCTTAATTCTCTTGAACATTGTTGTATTTAAACAGCTTTGTACGTGTGGTCCATCAAGGCAACTGTTGTGATTTTGGTTGCTTAAAAAAAATCAACTGAATTTAATTGAAACACTCCAACTTGTGTTCTAAAACGGCTTAAAGCACAGCTCCTTGTTTTTAATTGCTTACATAACTGCGTTTTGTGTTAAATTGTGCAAAAGAACACAAAAGAAACGTGAGGCACTACAGGTGAATGGAAAAAATCTTAAATTTAAAGTTATCAGTTATAAACTTGTCCTGTAGTTTATCCACATAAATGTAAGAAAAAAATGTATTACAGGTTTTTCATCATGTAATGTTTCTAAAATTCATCTTGTTCTGCCCCGCCCACTTTTGCCGCTTTTTGCCACAGATACGCACTTTTGTTGTAAATGCACTTCCGTTTGACGAGAACTCCGTTAAAGCTAATGACGAACGAGGAAAAACTCTCGCCGCTAAAATGTTACATAAAGTAGGTTGATTTATGTAAAATGTTTAAACTAATACAACGGAAACAAGACGGTGGCACGTATGGCAACTTCCGGAATAAGGTGAATAAGGCTTTTTATGTGTGAAAACTGCCAAAAGTGTACATTTTTGGGACATGTACAATTGAAAAATGGAAACGGGTTTAAATTTATTGGTTCATTTTGGACACATAGTTATATTAAAAAAAAAAAAAAAAGATATCTTATTCAGTTTTTGACTAAACTGGGACTAACTTAAAACATCTAATTTTCTCTACTTAAAACTTAAATAAATCAGACTTGGAATTACATAGCAACAAATCCTTCTGTATGTTTCGTCAAAATCTTGTCAAGTACAAGACTGTAAAGTCTGGTGTGTGTAGGAGCTACTTAAAGTGGTGGTCTTTATGTTGTTGTTTTTTTACTTTAGTTGCAAGATTAATTCATTGACAAGAATTTGTAGCAGTGCATTTGCATTTTTTGTGTCAGTGTAGTGTAATGAAGTGACAATGAATTGGAATAATTTACACATAACATCTGGAAGGACTAAATAAAACTATTTTTTGCCATTTGGCTATCACTATACATGGTGATCGGGTACAAGTTTCCTGGCTGTTAGTCAGGTGAGGAGTTATCGTCATGACAACAGTGCCCTGTTCCAGCTCCACTAATCAGAGTACCAGATGAGGAGGCATGGCCTGTCTCTTCAGCACCGGCAGCCTTTAACAAAGACACAAAAGTTCAGATGTACGCGCTGTATAAACAGGCTATCATTAGCTCAAGTCTGTCTATATCTAACTTTATAATTCACCCAAGTGCATTCTGCTGGGGTTAGTTGTTATATGTTGCAAACTGTAATCAATACCACAAAGTCATAAATCACAAACCATATTTTTTACAGTTGTCACATAGATGCATTTTGTTGCATGAAGGTTTAACTGTGGTAACATTTTGTACATGTGACAAAACCATTGTTTTATAAGTATAACTTAAACTGTGAAAATGTTTCACTTAGTTGGGCACATCACAAAATTCTAAAATGCCTGTCATTTACAATTTAAGTTGAGGGCAGGTAACCCCTTATCAATCCGGGTGATTTTGATGAAATTGTCAGTGTTCTGACCTCTCCAAATTAAAATGATTACCATTATTGAATCCTAAGGGTCATACACTCAAGTTTGGGGTTTTTTGGAAGGTGACCCCCTAAAGTTTTACCCACAGTTGTCAGAATCACAGTAAATACATTTTGTAAGGAGATATACACTTTGGAAAACAAAATGGGTTAAACATTTTTTTTTGTCATTATAAGGGTGAAGAAAGCAGCAGAATGTAGCTGAGGCCTGAAACACATTATGTCTCAATGGGAAATCTTGTTGACTACTCATATTTCAAATCTGATTAGATTATCTGTAAAAATGAGCATTTACTACTCATTTTTATGCAAATATATTTAGGCATTTTATAGAGGGACTTTGATTTATCCAAACTTATCCAAAACCTATCCAAATGGAGATGTTTGGAAAACGTATGGAAAAAATGCAGTAACTTTGGAATGCTTCAACCTACAGACACCAATGAGGGCTCTATAGAAAGCTTACATCAAGGAGGTTCTTCAGCTGCACACTTTACAGCAGTAATTAGCTATGAAAATGTATATGACCTCATAATACAAAATATGAAACATGTATTTTTATATAAAAAGTTGTCAAAACAAGTGGTATGAGTCAAAAATATATGTATATTTACAATATTCAGTAAAATAACACTCATACAAACTTCATAGTAGCCAATCAGCTCATGAGACAAATCAACTCCACCCATGTACCTAAAGGAAAAACACAAGTATGTGAGAAATAAACAAGTATGAAATCAAGACAGGATAAAGTCATATTATATTATATTACATTATGTGTACATACTTGTTGTAGTCTTTGATGGCTGGAGGTATCGGTACATCTGCCTTTTCTTTCTCTTGTCTCAATCTGTGGTCTTTTTGAGGAGGAAGGACCAGGTTCTTGGTCAAGCTCAGGTTCTGATGTAGGTCTAGAGTGAAAACAAGAGCAAACAACAAAAAGTTATTCTATTTATTATGATCCATTGTTGTCGTGGTAAAATTCACACCTCATAATTACATTTCATTCTAACATTCCACCATTTATCTGCCTAATCAGGCCTTCACTCACAATACATTACATCAAATTCTATATTTACAAAATGAAGTACTCCACGCCTCTCCCCACACGCACAGCCGTGCGCAACCGTGTTTACTGGATGTCCAAGACGCCTCCGCCCTGGGCACACGTGAGATGTTAACGTCAGCTCATCTTATATTTCCATCACGCAATGTCAATAATAATAATAATAGTGTAAACTAAAACAACCCTTACCTATGAGAAAGTTAATTCTGTGGAAATGTCCGTTTTGGCGGTGGCCAGGAGTACCGTTATCCAAACTGGATCCCGAAAGTTTGACTTCCGGTCGAGTCACAGCTTTTACAAACTTTGTCCAACTCCAATGTGTGTACCTATGCTTATCAGAACGCAAACTACTAATAAAAATAATGAGATTCAACATTTGTAGATTATTAGGTTTTTTTGGGGATGGTTAGCATTCCTCTTCATAGCGAAGCCAGAAAATATCAATAACATTTCCAGAGATGTATTTATTTATTTTACTGTTCTGCAGAGACACATCTTGAGATATTAAACAATAATGCCGATCAAAGGTCACTGAGACTTTATTACGTACCTGCAGATATTAATTGATAATATGAATAAACCACCTATGGGTATTCTCTTGTGTCTCCATGGAGACATGGAACAAGCCTGGTCTGGTTGGCATGTAGCAGCAAGAATGAAAAAAAAAAAAAAAAAAAAAAAAAATTTACAAAAATGTAAATAAATCAATAAATAACAGCTTTAGACAGTTTGCTATTTACTTCTTTCATGTATTCTTTATTTTCACACATCTAGCTGATTTGCAAAGCTTAAAAAATAAAAGCAAAAAAAGCCCTTTAACATGACTACATCTTTACAGTAAAAAAACATGAAAAAATAAAATAAATATAGAACAAATCAACATTATAGCCTGCAGTTCCTTAGGTCATATAAGTGGAAGAGAGAGCTGAATGGACTCCATCAATCAAGAGTTTTAAACACTTTTGTTCCCTAATGAGTTATTCTGAAGTGGACTCCACTTAGTGAAACTTCCATTTAGATCACATGTTCCCACAGTCTCTATAATTGAGGCAACTACAGAAAGAGGTGGTTCTTATTCTGTATAAGGGCTGGTCATACTCACACAGGGGAGACTCAGCACATGTTGGCAACTTGTTGTTAACACAAGAGAAGATGAAGGCCACCCAGACACTTGCATTCCTATGTGTTTATTGTCCCTTTAGTGAAAACATTTCCTTGGACAAAGGTACTTGGTGCACTATTGACACAAACCACAATTAAACTAAACGGTGTTCCCTGGAAAAGAAAACAGAACATGTGGTAAAACTGTGCAAGAATGATCAGGTATTCTTTTACATCCATCACAAAATGGCGTTCATAGACTTCACTGGCAAATATCTAAATCTCCGAGCTAGCAGTGCTGAGAAAACAAGTAAGGAAAAACTACATATTTTTCATTAAAACCATTTCACTTGTGACTGATACTGTGGAATTCTAAATGAAAACCAAGTTGTTCAGAGTCTGACTTTGTTTCCATTCGTAACAGACATTCAAGCATTGTATAAAAACAACTCTAAATGAAAACCAAGTTGTTCAGAGTCTGACTTTGTTTCCATTCGTAACAGACATTCAAGCATTGTATAAAAACAACTGCCTGAGATTCAGACCGATTCTCTCTGTATATTCTGTACAGACGATCTCAGAAGCGCTCTGACAGAGCTGTGTAAAGAGCTGTGTGATCAGGTTTGTTTCAGCTCATTGCTCATTATTTCGACCACAATGAAACCTTTCTCAACTAAAAAATGACTAAGAGTGTAGTGCTTCACTCACTGATTCAAAAGAAATACACTGTGTTTATTAGTCAGCTGTGATTTTTTTTTCACATTTGTTTTGAGAAAGACAGATTGGTTTGTCCAGCTGTCACGCCCATCTGAACTCTGGGAGATAAAACATGTGTCCAGCCACACATCTGGTGTATTCTTGACTTTCCAAGAAAGTCCCACGCTGTATTTTAGGTTTTGAAACATTGAAACGTGCAAATGAGTAATATGTAGTATTCCATTCAGTTTTATTTATTTATGGTCATGTCATATTTTCTCACACCTAATTAAAATATGTTATGTGTGACCAAAACATGCAGAAGCAAAATGCTTGTGTACCCAATAAACGCATCCATTTACATTACACAAGTTGCCTTTTTAAGCTTTGAAGAATAAGCATTACATCTTTGACCTATAATGTAGACATGTTCAATTGATTCAAATAACTTTGTAGAATGTATTTTCTAGAATGTGGCATGTTCTTTAATATATTAAATATAAGTAAAGAGATACACACTTTCATCTCTTTACAAACAGAGATGAAAGACAAACATCAAACCCTTTTCTGGCTTGTGGCAAAATAGATGTACAATGATCATTTCAAGCATTTTTGAACACTTGAAAGATATTTTTATTAAGCTTTAAACATTATTTGAACTACTTTATGATGGTCTTTAAATTTCATCACATTTCATTTTACAAATAATGGATTTGTATGTTCATAATATCCAAATTCATTGATCAGTTGTGCTGCTTGATTCTGCTATAAAATCATTGTTTAAGGTCTTCAAAGGACCAGCCCATAGATCTACGCAATATAATGGCAATACTAAAGTATTTGTAATAAGTTCTACATCATCATCAGTTTTTTGTACGGAATACCATGGATTTTTGATAAATCTGTTTTTATTGGGTTTTTTTATAATGTATATGTTGGAGCCAAAATCATGAAGTGCAGTATAAAATATGCATCTTCATCTTCTTTTCCAGGCCTAAACTTAGTCTGAACCCCAGTTTCTCCCAAAGCAGAGGGAGCAGCAGGGACAGCGGGTGCCGTGACTCTGGGCTGGGACCCGCTCCGCAGCTACTTATCTCTCTGTGTGTGGTTCTCATGGAAACAGGACCCTGTAACCTCCAGACACTCACCACATGGGGATTCATGGAAAGCTGCGCTGTCAGATCCACCATCCACTCAGGCATGAAGAGGCCACAACTAACTGTGGAGCCTCAGACAGGACCAGGACACGTTAACTCAATGCTCTCTCTCATCAGGAGTTTTCTAGAGAGATTAGTGTTTCCATTGCCTTCAGTTGTAAGCAAGTTAGGATTGTAATTGTATGTACTGATATACATTAGATTGGTAGCTAGTTTTTTATTTGTTCTGACGGATTCAATTTGGAGTTTTCTCATCCTGATTTTACAAAAGTCGTCCCTGTAGAAATATATGGTTCTATCTTTAAATTTAGTTATTCATATATTCTTTATCCTGGATCACACTGTATACAAATTACATTGAGTTAGGTGCAATTGAGCATTTTCTGACCAAAAACAGTTTCAATCATTTAAAAATCTACATAAAGAAAGATTTCAACAAATGTAATTCATGCAGCCCCCGTGCATACATATATGAATCCCCTTTTATTTTTGCTTTACAAATGGTCAGAACTTTAAACCTAAACATCTCATCTATCGTGAACGTATAGAGCCTTATAATTCTAATGGAAAGAGCTCTTGAAACATTTGAAATTCAGTTCACTTTTCTGCATAATATTTCCTGACAATCAAATGATTAAAAAAAAGAGTTGAGAAGTCCCATACCTCCTACCTTGAAACGTGAAAAAATGGCTTGAACCCACACTTCTCCATCGCTGATCTAGTTGCCTGCCCTGCTCCATTCAGCCGGGGTAAGCTGATACTCTAGGCGTCTGCGCCCGTCAAGCATGTGAACTTTGACGGGAGACACTAATCAAAGTCAGGCAAAGTCTCTTTTCAGGTGTTACTTGGACCAGAGCCAGACAGATGCCCAAGATGACGGGGTAGTTTGAAATCTGAATAATGAGTTTATCGCTAAAGAGGAAGTACTATTGATCAGGATAAACACGCAATCGTACAATGCAACGCCAACATTTCCTCTGAGGTGTTTGATTTGAATGGTTCGACCGGGTCACAGCTTCAAGTGAAATCTGATCGTAATTAATGATTCTTTCAATCTAAATTCCTAATCACCTGGCCCTTATTTTGCATTTGCACTTACAAGTTAATGTAATTGTCAATGTAGTCCGCAGCAAACATGTCATAGTTTTGAATTCAGTCCCTTCCTACAAAACAGACTCTTGATCTTCAGCTAAACTCTCAATGACTCCCATTAAAAATCGTGGCTTTAATCTCTCAAAAAATGTTATACAGAGGAGAGGGAGAGAGCGGGATCTGAAAACCACAATTTCCCTCCATTAACGGGGCGTCCTCTGTCATTAGAGCTCAGGATGTTAATAACACCACTATTTGACTTGGACATAAGAGGTTATCTAAATGCAAAAGAGTCTGGAGATGAATGTGGACGAAATGTTTGATTTATAATCTCTCAGTAATGACCTGGCTGTCACAATAGATGTCAGAGTTTCCCATAATACAACTGTGAAGGTTCAAAGGAGAGATGAAACCACCGTAATATTGCAGGGAAATGCCAATTTTATTTCTGAGTAACTGCAAAACTTAAAAGCGCGGTGTAAATGTTCGGGTGAGGTCTGCCACCTTCTTGTCACTATTGAGACGTTAATGCTCGGTCTTGCATGTTCCAAAATATGGCGCCAAACATTGAAACCCTTTGAGCCCCAAGAATTCAGGGCACACAGGTAACAGGCAGGTCAGCTCTGTGGAGAGGCAAGCCTGGTCACACCTTCAAATTTCAACAACTCCATGGAGAAAAACAGATACCAGAATCACTTCAAATCATTTGGAGACTTTGTTTGTCGCCCACCAAATGATAGAAGGTTTAAGTAAATGGACATAAGAATGAAATATAATAAAATGAAGACCATGAATCAGGAGTGGACAGAGGAAAAAAGGTGATTCAGGTTGGTCAACATTTACATTTTTCTTTTCACATTTACAATTATGCTGGAGGGATTTGAGGGTCCTCCACCCAAATATGAGAACAAATCACATGTCATGTCCTGTATTCAGGTGCATTTTAGAGATTTTATCTAATTACCCATTTGAATAGGCTAAAATATGATTATTTTATATGTTGACACTTTGCAGTTTGAGTATTACTTTTGTTTAGAGAGAATGCTATTGATGTTTACGTCCTCCTTTGGGTAATATTTAGATCTACCCTATCCATGGTTTAGACCTGAACCCAACTCAAATTTTGGGTTGTATTTGGTGTTAAAAGTCCACTGAACTGAGTTTTAGAGCATGTTTGGGGAAAAAAAATATACTTGTGTTAAATACAGGCCACCAGAGCATGTACCCTCTATTGGTTGTGGCCCTTAACATTTGCTTAGATTGTTTATTGTACAGGGTGGCCCTGAGCATGTCCTATATATATATGTGTTTTTCTTTATCTTGCAAGATATAAGTTACATTAGAGCTATCTAATGCAAATGTGTGTGCTTCTTTTAAATGAACTGCAACAAGCCAGATTATAAGACAAGACCATAAACAGTCATTCTTGCTCTTGTTTCAGAAAAAAAAAAAAAAAAGAGTATGTATAATCTCAGAAACAACAATAAAACCAGAATAAGGAAATTAAACCATGCGTTATTCACAATGTATCAAAATAAACCCTCAAGATTAATTATCATTTGTCAAGAATCACACATCTTCTAGTACAGACTTTATTGGAAATTTTCCATTATTACACGGCGCTGAAAACAGATGGGCTCTCACATTGAAATAGAGGCTCACATGCTTCACAGCTCCAAACTGGTGCTTTGTCGCTTTATGAGGCCACTAAATGGAGCATCAATGCGCAAGACATGGTTAGTACCAGATAGAGTACTTTTTGGGAAATAAAAGGAATTTTTAAAAAAGTGGTAGATGTGTTGTATGTTTATTAAGAAGGGATAACAAAAATGAAATAAACTTAATTGTAATTCAAGTCAGCATTGATATAAATGCCATAGAACTTGGTCTGATGATGCACAAATACCGAGGCGTACTTTGTCGGATTTAAATGTACACCTTAAAGCACAAAGATTAAGTCATGTTCATGTATAGCTGCTTCAGAAATGTCAAACCCGAGGCTACGCTTGACTGCTTCTATATTTTGCCTCTTATCACAGAATATGACACAAAGAAGAAAGGAAGCCATGGATATTAAACCTCACAGACCATTGTTTATTTATCTGTCTTGCAAAGAGGCTCTCTAACAGGAGCTGTACATACACATACATGTACACAGGCAAATTACAGATATTTCAAAATAGAAAAATATGAATTGGAGTAGGAAACGACGCAATACCAGGATAAAAAAGGCCAGGTAATTTTTAAACAGCGCAGACATTAGAAACAATGTGTGAAGCATCAATCGCAGAAGAGTTGTATTGTTTCATAATGATTTTCTGTGTGTCTGATCCCACCCTCTTTCATTTAAAGACAGTTGGTGTAGTTGTCTCACTGAACAAGCGCCTGTTTAAACTACGTCACATCAAACGGAGAAAAAAGGAAAAAAAGAGAAAAACAAGGCTGATGTGTCTTACTCTGTGACGGTGTCAGCACTTCATTCTTCTATTTAATTGATGGTAAATACATTTTTGACATTAATAATGCAGTGTTTTATCTTGAAAATATCTGTGCATGTGTGTGTGCCTGTGCCTGTGTGTATGCATGTGTGTCAGTGTAGGTGTGTGTATGCGTGTGTGTGGGTGCGCATGTGTATGTGTGTGTGTGTGTGTGTGTCTGAGGTGCTCTGGTGCGGGACTATCCAGTTCAGGTGATATGCAGATCAAATAGCGACCTGTGGCAGCCAGCGCCGCTCCAGCCGCCTCTCTGAAAGCAGACACAATCCCGATAAATGTATTCCTGTCAACATCGCCGCAATGCCTTTTTAATACAGTCCCCCGAGTATCCCGGGCAGGAACAACCCAGTCAAACTCCATTTCTGTAAGAAGAAGAGGTGACAGGAGTCCCAGTAGGTCAGGGACAGTCCACAGACATGGGACAGCCATTTTGTCCTGGTCAGTGGTCACGGATTAAAGAGATCAATTTAATAATTCTTCAAAGAATACAACAAAACAAATATAAAGTAATATTTCTGCCATTCCTTTAAAAAATATGTTTATAATGGTAAGTAAAGGTAATTTTTTCTCATCAAAAAACGACAAGAGAATATTATCACAGTGCTGAACAAAGTGTCTTTAGTGTCTTCATGTCTGAATGGCCTTCATGATAATCTTCATACTTTCAGCTTTACAGCTTTCTAAAAGACTGCAATCCCACCTGCTATGGTTCTGCAGGTATCAGTGCGCTATTAGCACAGAGATGACTTCAGTGTTTTTTAACTGTTCAGAAGGGTGAGCTCGTTAGACTGGATAATACACTGACTCTCACTTTGACAAACTTTTATGAACAATATAAAGTTGTATTTGATTATAGTGAAGTTTTCAACTTTGTCCTAGAAAGAAAAAACAATTGAAAACAGTGGAACTTCAAACTTGTAGAAAACTCATAAGATTTAATTTCAAAGTGAGATCATTTTCCATTATGTAACCAAAATGATGTTAACTGCAAAGGATGGTTCATTGTTTTCCATTTTATCTCATAACAAATACATAATATTTATATTGTATTATTTTCATTGTATCAAAGGAGATATTTCAAGTTGCTATGACGAGCTGCTGAATGAGTGTGCAGTGGAGCAGCCTCAGGTCTGGTTCATTGCCAAAAGGCCACTTTGACACTAAGATACGGTCAACCTGGAAAAATATTCCAACTTCTTTATTGACAGCCCCATATGTTTATGGAAAGTCATTGTTGGAGAATGTCAATCAGTGAGTTGAAAACTATTAAAGAAGCATCAGAGTTTCAGAAAGAAAGAAATGTTAATATAAATAACATTTTTGTTACAGGGATCCAGCACTGATCCCTATGAGTGAAGCTTGTGTAATCTTTCTTCTTTTTTTTGTCTATTTCCTTGACTAAACTAGTCATATTGGCTGTCTCTTTGCCTTTGGCTGTATCTGTATACCTGAATCTATATGTGATTTAATGGAATATGATAAAAATATATACACAGAATGGATAAAGAAGGTGTATTTGCTCAAGTAAATTACATTCACTGGTTTATGTTCACAGTAGATAATATAGAATGGAAACATAATAAGCCATATTTAATTAGATTCCTAGCAGCTGCATATGCATTAGTGCTGTTGGACTATTGCACGCCTTAACTCAGGATTATTAGCATTGTCTGACCTATTTAAACAGCCAGCATAGGGCCATTTATAACTGTGTGATGAATTAGATTGAATATGACTTGAAAGCTGTAATATGTGATTTGCGGAAATAGATTTGCCCTGCCTGGATGTTCTGCTTTTATTTCAGAACTATTTCTCATTATTTGTGCAACGTTAGACAAAGTGACCTAATCGCTTGAATGTTAACCTCAGCTCAAACATTCATACATCCAATTCAAGTCCCTAAATTATAATCATACAAACACAAATGTCCTTTTTCTTCCAACAAGACAAAACAATGCAAAAGATATAAGCTTATTTACCTGGCAGTCAGACTTTCTTCATCAGACTGTTGTGTCGTGTCTCTTATCAGCTGTTGTTTCCAGGCGTGGCAACACAAAAACACCTCAAACCTGCAATATCTCACCACTGTAGAAAGGGAAATCGTGTCACTGGGAAAGAGCAAAAATAAATAATAAAAAAAGTACAGCGGTGGATATATGAGTATATTGAAATCAGAAAGTGGGGCATGGACCATTAACAGATGAGGGAGAGTTTACCTTGGTTCGCACATGATTCAGGAGAGGAGAGGATTAGATGAAGATGATATGCTTTGGAACATAATGAATGAACTAAGAATGATATAATGACATATTGATAAGTGCATTAGGTTTGGCGCTCAGAAGGGAATGATGAGCGACGTGCAGGAGATGTAGCGCAGGAATCTTCCCCCTGGAGCTTATATACAGGTGGTGGGGGGGAAATACAAACCTTAAAGATGCTGTAAATGTGGTGCTTGGGTGCAGAGGTGGTGCTGGAGTGCAGGAGGGCGCGCTCAAGTGCTGAACGGAGAGCGGTGATGGGCTCAGCTCGGGCGGTCTGAGCAGGGCGGTGAAGGCAGGTCGTGCAGGTGAGTCTTCCAGGCTAAAACTTGGCTATAGCCTCTTGACTCGCTTCTCCAGAGAGCACTAGGGGGCAGGCGTGGTCAGTCTGATGGACGTGCCAGACAAAACTGACCACACCTTGAAGATCAGCCGATAAGAGACATGTCACACCGACCAGGTGACGCCTCTGACGAAGGTGGAAGTTTGACCGCCGATATAGATATTTAAAGCGCATACAGATATACAATTATTTATAGTATTACTTTTGTGTATTGCTTCTGTTGCTGTCATGAATGAGTACGTTGTATGATAGACCTTTAACTGAAATATAGATAAAGATAAATATCAGAGAGCATATTGCAAAGTTGAAGTCATTACCACTCTGATAATGTCAAATCTGCCCGTGTCTAAAAATAAAAAGAACATCTCAACTCGATTAAAGGTCACGCTGTGTAAATGTGCAGTTACCACTTCCACGGAAATAGTAAATTATAACTTGAAATAATAAGTGATGAATAAATATTAATGGAGATGTGTAAAATCTGTTTTTTTGTTTTTTTTTATCTTACCTTCAACCTTTTGTTTTCTTTTGAACATTTCATTTTGTGAAGTGGTGCTTGTCTATAAAAAATGAATGATAACTACAAGAGGAACGTCACACATCGCTTTTCGAGTGCACACGGCCTTTGGAAATCTTACAGAATATTAGACCTGGCAAAATGATGAATCTGTACCACATTTTAAATTGTTTGTTGCTCTACAATCACACAGACACTGCAGGAAAGTTCAATGTAGCACAATGTCTGGCTCCTGACACTTTAGTCTCAACAGTAAAGAAAATAAAAACAAAAAATAAACAGTATCCACAAAACTAACAAAATGCTTTAGGTAAACATGGCCTTTTATGGTATAAGCCCATATTTTGGTTATGATGTTGATGTTAACATGGACTATTTACCTATGCATGCTTAAAAAGGGTATATTATGCTCGTTTTTACATTAAATAAAAACATACTTAGAAAATGATTTTATATTTTTCATTGTAAACCACATTATTGATCTTTAACAGCATGTAATAGAAACAGCTCCATTGACCTCCTGTTGAAAGCTGCAGGCCTCTTCATAGTGAAACGTAGCAAGCATCGCACTTTACATTCTCTGTATTTTAAGTAGCGACTGCAGGTGAATAGAAAAAAAATCTTACATTAAAAAATTCTCACATAAATGTAAGAAAAATGTTTTTCATTATGTAATATTTTCATATAGAAAAAATTGCACCTATTTGGGACATTTAAATCTGAAAAATTGAAAGAGCCAGGTTTATATTTCTTGGTTCATATTGTGCAAATGTTAGTTACAAAAAAACATTACAGAGGGCATTTTGGATTTATTATTTTGTTTTCAAGTAAACTAGATCTGACTGAGCCTAAAAATTTCAATTTCGCTTAATTTTTTTTTTATTTCTTAACTTAAACATATCTGGTTTAGAATTGGGTATCCTTCTGTATGTTCTGTCAAAATAGTCAAAAATTAAGAAAACTGCCACAAATTACACTGTTCCAGAGAAATCTATGGATGAAGTGGATTAAAATTAATAAAATTAAATGATAAACATCTTTACGACCAGATTGGACAGGTTTGTTGTTACTACATGAAAAACTATAAGATGAGAGCAAACATATAGTATATATAGTTCAAAAAATTAAAAAAAAGTGTTTTGCCATAGTGTCTTGCCTTGAACACTTTCTGAGCACTCGAGCCTTGAACGCAAGACAATACAGAATGACTGAAGAGTTACTGAAGAGAACTGGACGAGAAGAAAGATAAAAATCGCCAAGACATGGAAGAAAACATGCAAGTTCCACAAAAAGGCCCCACACATAAGAAATATGAATGAGCCAGGGTATATGTATACTGTGTCCTAACCCCTGTGCAACTATGTGCTTTAATAATTGTTAAACTTTTCCTGTCAAGTCTGCCAGTCAAACTCAAACTCACCAACTTACTTCTCAACTTTGTTCCATCTCTCACGCCTCCATTGTAATCATCACTGCAAACCAAATTGCACACATCTCATTTGTGATGTTTTGACAAATAATACACAGGGCGTGGGTGCATTTACATATAAATTAAAGTCTAACTCAGCCTGGGCCCAACACAAATGTTTCGTTGTGAGTCAATAATTTAGACTAATGGTGGCAATAATAGCGGGATTACAGTGGTACAATGTAAGAGGATATCATTTTACACACCCTAACGCCTTTAGCATGTGTCCTGGCTTCTTAGCATTAATCTGCAGCTTTCATTTTTTGCTTTTCACAGCTTATTGAATTGCAAGTGAGACAAGACCTGCTTTTTCTTCTTTAAAGCCTGTTATTAATGCTCCTCTGGCACACTTGAAGTTATTTTTGTCTGGTCACAAAGTGTGGACAGAATCTTTCACCCTCCTGCCTCCACTTCTTAAAAAGGCTCAATTAGCACCTCCAATACTAGACATTTTATTGTGTTAATTAGACGGCATGCCTAAATATCTCCATGGCAACACACTTGAGAGGTATTAAAGGCATTAAAGGTGGGACTACAATGGGCGATTTTAAGACGTCCCAAACTAAAGGACATGAACCAGAGGAGTTTCTTGTCTGTGGTCCCATTGTTTGCATACAATGTGTTTAAACTTCCAAAAACATTATAGAAATACATTAACAAACCATAGGCAAGAGGTTTTTTTTGCCATAGAACTGCTCTGGCTTTTGTGTGAGCAGTAATTTATTCAGACAACAACGCATTGTTGTCCCAGTCTGCACAAGGTCAAAGCACTGAATAGGTGCGAGTGAGGGACTGAGAGAAATTCAGGGTTAGGGTTAGATGAGAAGTTCATTAGGACATGAAGCTCACTGGTTATTTAATGATGATGATGATGATGATTATGATGATGATTTTTATTTATAGAGCGCTTTTCCACCTAACAGGCACTCAAAGCGCTTTACAACTGTTTAATCCTTCGCATTGCAACTAAACATAGTGAAGCTCATGGAGTTTTTACTTTCACTATCTACATGATCTAGCAGACTAAAAAAACAACATCACACATTTTGTTTTGGTCCACACATGTCCTATTGTTTCCTGTCTGTTTCTTACCTGGTGCAGTTGAATGCTCCATGTCATCCATGGGGAAAACAAAACACAAGAGTTGAAACAATGAAACAGGCCAAACATTTAACCAAACTTTTACAGAGCACTTGTAGACACCACACCAACAGCTCCATCTATCACTGTAAATGTCAGTTATCTCTGTAACTATAGTTCTATGAGTATATGCACTAAATTTGCTGTTTGGTCATGTAGCTTACATTTACCTGAAACGAGTGGCCACACAGATTCAACTTCAAATGCAATGTCTAGACTTAAACTGTTGTTAGTTGGCCTTAATTTATTTAGCTTTGTAAAATAAATAATGACCTTTCTTTCGAAAATGTGCAAAATCACATAGACATATAAATGATGAGAATTGGAAAAAGCGCACAATGCGATAAATCGTCATTAATCATAGTTCTAAAGATTAATCAGATTAATGTTTTTAATTATTTTACAGCATTTATTCCCTCTCTCTTCCCACTTCATGTTGTGACTCTCCTGGCTAATAAAACCTTTGGGCCAGAAAAACCTTTTAAAAAAATATATCAAAATAAATTGGACTAGGTATTCATTCGTTTTTCCTGGAGTGCATGGAAACTTCGTGACAGGGCATGTTTGTTGACCCAGCTCAAACCCTTCCGAGCTGTGTTTACTGCCACCTACAGCTGTGTTTGACCGTTCACGTGCTGCTTTCAGCCCACTTCAGTAAAGCTGGGACTGTTTGACTCACGTGCAAAAAAGGGGAAAAAATTGCAGAGTGAAAACCCATCACCACAGAACACATCTTAAATTATGAGATATCAATTTAAAACCTATTTTGTATTTAATCACAAATGTAAAATGTAAATGTAAGATGTAATTGTATTACATCATGTAATCTTTTCCTATTAAAAATAAGGCAGTTTATGTATAAGAATGGATAAACATGCAATTATTTGGGACCTATAAATACGAGAAACTAACATAAAGTTTTAATTGCATACTTTATTTCATATATTAGGGGTGATCTTTGTGTCCCAATGGGAGAAAAATGCATTTTGAGAAAACTGCCTTTTGAAGTTACAGTGTATAAATTAATGGATGTTGGTTAGGTACTATATGAATTAATGTTGTAAAGATTGTAAAATATATATATACACAAGGAAAACATGCATTTATAACCCAATTGCCATGAAGAAGTGGCATTGTTCCTGACTTTGAAGTGGTATGTTGCTGACAATGACCGACCTTAGGGGATATATTGTATCAAATAAACTGTATTTTTACCAAATAAGACCCTTTAAGTCATCTCTATCCTATCAAATCACTCGCTTTAATGTTCCAGTATCTGTTTCAGGTACAAGTCTGTTTTTGAGCTGGAAGATGCTGCTTCAGGAAAATCATTTGTTTCCTTTTTGCAATCTGGCCTCAGTGGGACCTTCACATGCTCAGCAAAGGTAATCGTTACTGGGTGCCTTTTTTCCGCTACCATTAAGGTCTAATATATCAGCGGTGCAGTCAATTGTACCTGACAGCAGCTTCTTGAACTTGAACTGGGTCGCGTGGTGACAGATAACACAGGTTGTTTGCACAATTTCCCCCTCCGCAATAGTGTCGCTCTGAAGTGCCTTATTATAAATGACTGTGGATGCGTTCGTCATGTGTCTTGTCCCAGCAGCAGAGGTGTGAGTGTTTGAGAGGGTAGTGTTTGAATGACATAGGACACAGAGGATGGAAGACACGTGAGCAATTCAGGCTCTGCGTCTGGATCCATTAGACTGCTATTAATACTCATGTAATCCGAATAATTATTTATACATGTTATCATGGGAAATGTTGGTGCAGTTCATTCTCTAATTACACACGCAATTAATTTACTGTTAATCACATGACACTCCTACATAGTGTTGAAAAGAAACTAAATGAATTCATGTGGATTTGGAATTTAGTGACTTTCCATTAAAAAAAAAAAAACAAAGCAAAAAAAAAAAAAAATGATATCATGTTTTTACCCCATAATATGATGCAACTCAATGTGAACGTTTTCGAAATGCATTATACTTTGTTTGGACCAAGTACTAGAATATGTTACAAAATACATTTTAATGCAGGTACTCAGTTTTCTGTAAATAAATCAGTTTTCTTGGAGGTATTCTTCCAAACACTGGTCACACCGAGGTATTTAGTTCAACCCAGTGCACTGGACATCGTCATATTCTGTTGAACTGAAAGTAAAAACAGGACAATTTTAGGACAATTATTTCAAACACTCAAATTTAATTGTATTATGTGTCACTGGAACAGGTTAGAACAACAATTTAAGTGAATAAATAAATCCAAGTCTGGATTATGTCAGCAGGACTCATTGCTAATGAAGGTGTCGTTTGAAGACGGGGGATAATTCTGGTCTGTCTGATTTTTATCAGTGTACTTTGGTTTGGAATTTGTTGATGAAATGCAAGTTATCTAAATTATACTTAGTTTGCATAAAGTGTTTTTTGATCATTTGAAAGATTGTTTTTATTGTGAGCAAACTAAAATTGACATGCAATAGCTAACTGTCATGATCTGTTTTATGTGTGCTTTACTGACTCTCCATGACAGTCCCCCGTGTGCAACACTGTCCGATAAGCCAAGGACCAGAACACCCCTAGAAGCTGCGAGGATGTCATGAAGCGTTATTATGACAGACGTTATGAACCTGCCCCCTTTTATGCAGACACAGTGGCATTAGAGACTGCATGCATTCATTCTATGGCGACGCTTCCACATATTTTTATGGCGCACTGGTGAGAGAAGACTAATGTCAAGTGCCCACTGGGATTGCAGTTTAATCAAGCAGCACAATAAAAGGGCTTTGTCCAAGGCCGCAGCAGGATAAATGATGTGACAGAGTTTTGGGGGCTAAGCTACTTTCCAGATTGTGTCATCCGAATGCATCTCACTCAAAGCCTCACTTCAGTGTGCTTGTCCTGGAAAATATCCTTCATTAATCTTACAAATACAGACTAGAGTCCCAAGGATGTTGAACAATTTGTAATGTGTGGGGAGCTCTGACTGAGGGGCAACCCATGTGTTTTACCAGCTTTAATTAACCTGGCTCTTGATTAACATTCATCAAGGTTTAGCTGGAACATTTCGTAAACAAGCAAACTAGCTTTTTTCCCCTCAGTTTTTCACTATGAAGACCTTTGAAGCAGTTGAACAGAAAGTTGTTGAAATCAGCTCCACAATTGTATAATTATGCATAAGAGCGCCGACCCTGCACCATTATATAAAAACAATTCTTTAAATGGCATAAAGGCATGTAAAATAACACATTTTGAAAGTGACAAAGAAGATTTAATGCTTGAAACTGTTTTCCTCATAGGCCTATACAGGTTACTTAGCTGGCATGAATGTGGTGCCCCGCAGGATCTAAAAAACCTCAACCAAACACATTGAATTTGAATTTGAATTTATTTATGGAAAGCCCCTTGAGATGCATCATCTCGTTTTCAAGGGGGACCAAACACATGCAACAGCAACATTATAACAAAAGGACAATAAAACACCTTACAACAAAGACATAACATAACACACAAAATCAGACATTACAGGACAATTCTGCTCACATAATCCCCTCCCCCCAAAACCATCTCAATGTAAACTTTTTTTTTTTTTTTTTTCTTTCTTTCTTTTCTCTTTCTTTTTCTCTCCCAGTTAACCATTGCCATTAAAAACAGTGACATTCAGTTTTCAAATGCATAAACAAAGCATTTCTAAAGGCGCCAAAGGAAGTGAGTGATCTCAGAGATGGAGGGAGATTGTTCCAGTCCAAAGGAGCCTTAAAATGGAAGGATCTCTGACCAACTTCTTTGCGAATGTGAGGAACAGTAAAAGACAGACATTGGCAGTATCGAAGGGAATAAACTGGAGTATATTGAACAAAAAAGCATTTCAGATATGGTGGTAAATTGAAATGAATACATTTGAAAATAAATTGAAACCAGTGATACTGTCGTCTTTGTTCAGGCTGTAACCAGTTCAGCTGATTATATAATTGGCAATGATGAGTTCTATAGGGACATTTTAAGATGAATCTGCACAAAGTATTAAATACAACAGTTAATGATTTTAAATGCACATTATATGTATTTTGATAAACTATGTCTGCATAATCAATAATTGGCAAAATTAGTTGAGTTATTATCTTCTTTCGTACTTGTAATGTAAAACAATTAGATGCTCTGTACAGAGGCATTAAGCAAGAGTATGTTCGTTTTATTATGTAATCAATGTGTGGCTTAAAATTTAGTTCTGAGTCAAGCCAAATTCCCAGGTATTTAACAACGGTCTCCTTTGTCATTTGACTACCATCATCATAATGCACATTCAGGTCAGCAGACTGAAGAGAATGACGAGTACCAAAGAGCATGCATACAGATTTTTTCATATTAAGTTTTAAGAGGTTACTTCTGAGCCAGTTTTGAACCGAATTAAAGTCTAACTGTAATTTGTTCTGAAGCTGAGAGAAATCAGAGCTTGATAAATAGACGACAGTATCATCTGCATATAGATGCACAAGACAATTTTACACACTTGTGGGAGATCATTTATAAAAATAGAAAATAAAGAGGGCCAAGAGTTGAACCCTGTGGTACACCTTTTTCCATAATGCATTCATCCAGACTGTGCATCTTTAAAAACCACAAACTAGCGTCTGTTATGAAGATAAGCATTAAACCATAAGAGAGCATTTCTGTTGAGGCCTATAGATTTAAGCTTGTCCAAGAGTAAATAATGGTCAACCAAATCAAAAGCCTTGGAGAGGTCAAGAAATATCGCACCTGTGCATTGGCTCTGATCAAAGGAGGAAAAATACATCATTAGTGAATTTAACTAGAGCTGTTGTGGTGGAGTAACCAGCCACGAAAACCTGATTGATAAGGTGATAAAAATATTATATTGATTAAGATATTTATATAATTGTTGATAAATAATCTTTTTCAAATATTTTGGTAACCCGTTACAAATAATAGAAATTAGGCGATAATTGCTTAAATTTGTGTTGTCTCCTCCCTTGAATATTGGAGTTACTCTTGCAGTTTTCCAAGCAATTGGGATGAAGCTGGTATCTAAAGACATATTGTACAGGTTAGAAAGTGGGTTTATTAATATACTTGATCCAAGCTTTAGGAACTTGGCTTCCAACCCGTCAGGGCCAACACTGCCATTTTTAATTCGAAATTGCTTGAAGTACTTCAGATGGTTGTATTCTAGTAAAAAGAAAATGAGCCATCAGTTTGATTTGATGAACTTGGTGAAGCTAAATAGTCAGACTGTAATGAATTACCAATTTGAGAAAAGTGTGCATTGAATGCCTGAGCAATCATGGGGGGATCAGTGATTACATTTTCATTAACAAAAACCCGATCAGTAAAATCACTATTTGATTTATTGAGAAGGTGGTCTAGATGTTTCCAAAACTGTTTAGGATTATTCCAATTTTGTGTAAAGGCATCCTTATAGTAATTAGATCTTAAATTCCGGGTTTGTGTTTTGCAATGGTTCCTAAGTTGTCGATATACTTCCCAATCAGTAGGGTCTTTAGATAATTTAGCTTTTTTCCAAGCTTGATCACGTTTTTTGAAAAGGCTTATTAAATCAGGACTAATCCATGGGAGGTGTCTACCCTTCACACGAATTGTTTTAAGTGGAGCATGTCGATTGATTACGCTGTTGACTTCTGAGGAGAAAAAATCCCATGCGTTGTCAACAGAAGGAATCAAACGAAATCTAGTCCAATTGATTTTGGCCAGGTCATTTATAAATTGTTCAGTATTAATGTTTTTGGTCTGTCTGACTTTGATGTATTTGGGTGGAAGTTTAGGTATTTTAATTTTCCAAATACAGAAAACAATTGAGTGGTCACTAAAGCTGTCGGACATTACGCCAGATGTGGTGATCCTGTCTGGATTCGTGACAAGTATCCAGTCAAGCAGAGATGAGGAACAGCGGTCAACTCTGGTTGGTTCTTTTATTAACTGAGTTAAGTTGGCACTTGCGACCAAACTTCTGTCACTTGAGGAAGAGCGGTGAAGCCAATTGCTATTAAAGTCACCGAGGACTACAATTTCACTGTTTTTCCTGAGGGAATTAATTGTATTAATAATTGATTTCATTGAGTCTAATGGGGCAGATGGTGATTTGTAAATATTAGAAATAATTATATGTTTATTGTCATGAAAAATTATTTTTACAAAAAGTGATTCAAAATTAATAGGTTGAACAGTAGGGATCAGAAGTTCTCCTGTGAGATTAGTGGAGACATATGTTGTTAACCCACCTCCCCTAGAACCTCTGTCAGCTCTATAAAGGGCATAACCATCAATTTTTATTTCAGCATCTGATATTTTACTGTTTAGCCATGTTTCTGAAATGGTTATAATATGGGGCTTATGATAAGAAACCCAAACTCTCAAGAGATCAATTTTAGGCATTAGACTCCTTATGTTGAGGTGAATTATTTTTAGACCCTTAAGTGATTCCATTATTTAGTTTAGATGTGTAAATATGAGATAGGAGTTGGGGGAAAAGGAGGACATGGAGCGATACACATACACAGACAAACGAACAAACAGACAAGTAGACAAACAAACAACAAAACAAAACACACATAGTGAAAAAATAAAAAAAAGGCTTGCTGCAATTACAGGTAATAGGTTTAGCCTGCTGCTTCTCTACTGCATTTAGTTATTAAACTGTAGGACTACAGATTTAATGAAGGAGTGTTAATAGATCCATTACAATCTATGCTGAACCATACAAAACAGAATCAACTCAGAATATCATGCACTGAAGTTTTTCTGTCAAGGCGTCTTCACGACATTGACAAGATGATGTGCGACAGAACCTCGCATGAATACGGCAAACAAAAACATGCTTGAGGAATTAACTACAAGAGGAGTTCGCACAGTTACAGTACTTAGATGAAATGTCTGAGGTAATTCCTTCATGTATATTGTCTTTTGTAAAGTCAGACGTCACTCAGCAGTCGAGAGCTTGGCCAAGACATTAATTTACTCACTTTATGGAGAGTCAATGGTATCCCAGAAAAAGACGCGTGCTTCCTCGGGAGAACGAAAATGCTTGGATTTGCCTTCGACGGTGACTCTCAAAGTGGCGGGATATAATAACGAGTAGCTTTTCCCTTCTTCACGGAGCTTTTTCTTGATTTCGTCATATTGGCGGCGTCTTTTAACAAGATCTGCGCTGAAGTCGGCATTGATGTAAATGCGGCTGCCTTCGAAGGTGAGCTCTTTCTTCTCTCTGGCCAAGCGTAGGATTTTAACTTTGTCCGGAAAGTGCAGGAACTTTACGAGGATGGGCCGAGGAGATCTTGCATTACTTTTTATGTTGTATGTAGGAGAACGATGAGCATTTTCAATCACCGGCGGTGTGGCGAAACTCTCATTGCCAAAGAGGTGACGTAGAAGCCGGATTATGAAGCTGGCCATGTCGGTCCCTTCACAGTGCTCTGGGACACCAACGAAGCGAAGATTGTTGGCCCTACTCCGATTCTCCGCATCATCAGCTTTGTCCCTCAGGTATTAACACATTGCGCCAGGATGCTCTTTTTAACTGCATTTTAGACATCCAATCCTGGATGGAAGAAAACTTTCTCCATCTTAATCAGGACAAAACTCAGGTTTAGTCATCGCCGTTGGTCCTGAGGCCCAGAGAGAGAAACTTGTATCCAAACTACAAGCACAATCTTTGAATCCATCAGCACAAGTAAAAAACCTGTTCGTTATTTATGACGCTGGGCTGACTTTTATTCCACATATTAAGAACATCACAAAAATAAGTTTTTATCTCTTAAAGAACATTGCTAGAGTCCGCCCCAGTCTTTCTTGGGCCAACACGGAGACAATGAGGGCATTACAGTACTCTGTACAACAGATCTCCAGTCGTAGAGACTACTGCCCTGCTCTCTGGTCTCCCCAAAAAGAGTGTTTCATGTTTGCAAGTATTAAAATGTAGCAGTATGTGTCCTGACTAGGACCACATTACACCAATTATAAAATCACTGCACTGGCTCCCCGTGTGTTTCAGGATCAATTTAAAGGTTCTTTTACTGGTTTATAAATATCTTAATAGTCTCAGTGATGAACTCAGTGAGGTCTAAATTTGAGTGAAACCCCTGAGAAAAAATATTGAACCACGGCTCAGTAGCGCCACCTCAAAAATCGATTAACATGGGGCCAATGGGAGCCTGTCCCGAAAACCTTTCAACTGAAAAATACAAAACATTCCCCGAAAAATAGAGCAGGTCAAGACCATAGAACTATAATAAAACCTGGAAGATGAATCCAAGATGGCCGTCCTGTTTATCCCTATGGAGAGTGCTCATTGGCGCATGACCCCAAAAAAGTTTCTTACTTCCGCATTTACTTCCTGATACGATGGCTGCCATCTTTGTTTTACTTCCTGAAACGGAGGCTGCCATCTTTGCTTTAGGGCGCCACGTGACGACAATCCCCCACTTCATATAAAAACGGTAATTTCGGTGATTTTAGAAACGGTAGAAAAGAACATTTCCTTCTATTTTATTTAAATACCGATAATAATTCAGTACTGTCTGCAATTATAATGTGCAATTTTAGAAAAAGGCTGGTTCCAAGAGGCTGCAGTACCTCGCACGGCCACAAATCAATCTGGGACCACAGACAGAGGGGGCGTACCTTATCCAGTTCATTTAATACATCCATGGTCAAGACATGTAAAAAATCCTCTTATGACCCCGCCCTAATCTGTAAAGGAAGTCGGCCATATTGGATCAAACCCAGGACTGACCAAAGCGCACACCTGTGCACTTTTGACTCCTCCTCCAACAGTTCACTTCAAATTAGTCCAAAAGACACTAAAACCATGTGGAATTATATAAGGTTAATGTTGAATTTCTCATGTTTCCAGGTGTGGTCATGGGGAATTTTCAACAAAATCGTAATTTTTGGAATGTTTCGAGAAATTATATATTTTTCAAACATTTTCTTATGGGAAAACGCTAATAGAGCGGATTTGAGAGCTGAAGGCAGTGATATGCAAATCAAGCAAATCAAGCTAATAAAATGGCTATGTAGCGCCCTCTTCAAATTTGATTTTTAAAAATTCATAACGGCCAACTTGTTTGTTAAGGACTATTGAAAAAATGTTCTAATGAGGGTTTATTTGTGATGGGGCACAATGTAACAAAGTGGCATGACTCTAGCTGTTGTACTTATAGGAAGAAAATAATGGTGGAAAAAGAAGTTTCCGTTATTATTATTATTTATTAGTATTATTATTATTTTTCTGCAGGTAACCACCCTTAATTTTGACCCCTGAACATTAATGAAAAGTCAGTTTTATTTGACCCAAAATTCAAGGCCGGTGAAAAATATGTTTTTTTGAAGTCCAAAAAAACTCATAATGCAAAATGACTTTCTAGCGCCACCTCAAAAATCAAAATACATTACGGCAATAGCAGGCCAATTTCATCGTAAATGTATGAAACGTAGCCCATGTCAAGATAAGTAAAAAATTCTATTATGACCCAACCCTAAACACTACAGATTCTGGCAATTGTGGGCAGAACCGGATTTTTGACAAATTTTACACTTTTGTTTTATTTTTTTACACTGTGTATTTTTCATTGAATGGTCTTGAACATTTGTAAAAATAACCTACACCCCTCTGTGATTACAGATGATTCATTTGATTTTTGATACCTACAAAAATTTGGGTGTGGCCGACCCACAAATCATTTCAAAGTATTTAAAGTTGCGTATCGCTGGCATGGAGCGCCCTATTTTCCGGCATTAATATGTTTTGTTCAAAATGAGGAGGTGAATGTAACGATATACAATACATATAGCTATATTCTCCAATTGCTCTCCAGCGCCCCCTTGAACTTTTCAATTGGACCAAAAAATGAAGTTTGTCGTAGATACACAAAAATTTCTACGTACGTCCTTCTTCCCATCCTGAACAAAAAACCCAACGAGACCACACCTTTATCTGCAATGATGTTACCACTGCAATGAAAAATATTTGTCATTGGAATACATGGGATTTAGTTGACAGAAATTTTGAATGGGGTGACAAAAAGGAGTCATAGAAAATTTTAATTTGGCACAGATATTCTACACATCACACTGAACAAAAACGTTAATGAGGACAAAGCTCTATCTCCAACCATACGGCTGTGACAACGTCTGAACTTGTATCACTGCAATGAATGGAGTAGTAGTATACAAAGGCGGTTTGTGGGGGAGGGGTGATGCAGGCGGGAAAGGCAGGAGGGTGAGAGGTGGGCAAGGGGGGTGAGGGCCTTATTGCCATGCTCGGCTTTAATTGTATTTTGTATTTATTTTTTATTATTATTATTTTAAGTTTACTAGTTTTACTGTATTTCTACCAATTCTTTACTTATTTCTTCATATTTATCTATTCTTTTATTAATTTTAGGCTCTCCAGTGTTTCCTCTGAGGGTCTCTCTGTACAAGGAGCAGTGGTCTGCTGTGGCTGCTGGGCCCTGGCTCATGTGCCCCTGGTGGAGGTTTGGTATGTGCCTCATCTCTCCTCTGGACCCTGAGTCTGTGTCCCGTGGCTCCAGGCGACGCTCTGCTTCTGGTGCAGACGGCTCCTCTGATGGTGCTTCTTCTACTGGTGTATCTGCACTCAGCCTCATGTATCTCAGAGCGAGTGAGTGTGAGTGTAAGTGTGTGTGTGTGTGTGTGTGTGTTTGTGTGTGTGTGTGTGCGTGCGTGCGTGAGTATGTGTGTGTGTGTGTGCGTGTGCGTGCGTGAGTGAGTACGTGTGTGTGTATATGTACATGTGACTGTCTGTGGGGGGGTTTGGTTGTGTGGGTCAGGTGGTTGTGGGAGAGGTTGGGAGGGAAACGGCATGTGAGAATGTTTTTAATGCACCGTAAAGCACTTTGTGTTACATTTTATGTATGAAAAGTGCTTTATAAGTAAAGTTTGATTTGATTTGATGATGTATAAACACAAAAGCGCACCATTTTTGTAGTATGTTGACTCCAAAGAAGACTGACCAAACGTTGACTCTTGATGCTGTCGGAGTGAGACTGTTGAAGGAACATAATAAATCAAACAATCTAACATAGTGATATATTATGTTTATTAATAATGTTGTTTTCACCATTATGTTGAGCAATCAAGCATCTGTACTTCTTGTTCCAGCTTATTAAGCTGCAACAAACAACTCCTGCACATACCATACAAAATGTAGAGAACAAATTCTACTTCAAACTAAACTGACAAACAGAACAAACAAAAAACTAAACAAAAAAAGAGAAAACATTCAGACAGGACCAGCTCCAGTAATGGGAAGACAAAATCAAAGAGGATTCATTTCTGCTCATTAACGTCTCAGTTTCCCATGACAGAGCCAGGATACCTGCAGACGTGAGTGAGAGAGATTTGTCCTGACAGGTTGAACTGTGACTGAGTTGAGGGAGAAACTAGGCACCCATAATGGACTAGAGTCAGAACACTAAAGAGTCCAGCAGATAGAGTTACCAGCAGCAGCTGTGACCTTCCCATTGTCCATCATGACTGCATCATTAGCAACTTGGAGGTATCAAGTGCACATGACCGGTGAAGGGTCTTTGACATTAATATCTCTCTCATCACAAGGCACTAACACCAGGCACAAACATTGGCTTCAGGCTGTATTTGAGTAAATGTTGAACTTTATCAGAACTGTCTGTTTGAGTTCATCTGTACTCTCTTACATTGTGGCCAAAGTGAGCTAAAGCTCAATCCTCCACAGCCCTGTCATGGTTAAAATGTAGCACCCTCTCCAGCAGATAGGTATTGTATAACATTTTATTTCTTTTAGCACAAGTAGAATACGTTCTAAAAGCCATCAGTGCAGAACCAATCACATTAGCAGATATGGTAAAGTAAAAAAAAAGCAGTTAATGGTTCTGTGGGATGAAAAAACAAGCCACTGAAATACCAACTCACCCAGTAAATATCCACGTACAAGAATTAAACAGATTAAATATTACCTGCAATGGACAAAACTAATTACAGTGTTTGCTTGAATGTGTCTGCTTGTTTATCTGATTGCTTTGCTGGCCGCTTGGTAAAATCAATTTGCATGGTTTAAATTGAATCTCTTAATTAAGAGGTGTTCTTTCCGTGTTTTGTGGTGCATTAAATTGATTGATGCATGCTTTATCATTCTGAGCTGGGTAACAAGAGAGAAGAAAGCAATGGCAAGTATTAAATGTCTCTTTTCGAATACAAAGCACAAGGTGAATTGAAGTCGTGCTACAGTTAATGTTACTAAATGAGGGAATGTGCCACAAATACCAGTCTACCTGTCTCCCCTCAGCACACACTGTCTGCATAGGCTGCTATAATGAGCATGAGCACAGCCACCAACATGCTGCAAGGAGAGCACAAAACAGTGCCGTCAAATCAAGATTCACACTAATTAAGAATCCTTGGATTAATCATGTTTATCAAGTTAATGATGCTAGTGGCAACGAGAAAAGAAGTAAGTTGTCAGAATGATGACACCATGTTCTGTCTAAAAGGAAAGTTGGACTAATGTGTTTGTGTGCACAGTGACAGGAGCAGGACCGTCGTATGTCATACTGGGCCCAAATTCATGCTGGGGAAAATAATTTAAAACTGTTTTTCTATTTTTTCTGTATCCCATCACCTATCTCCATTATTGTATCCATATCCATCCGTATATTGTAATTCCACAACATTCTGAGATATACAGAGCAGAATTAGTATAATTTGTAAATGTTACTATTGACAAAACATATGGTACTTTATCTTAAGTTACACAGCTTGAATCCTGCAATTTATGGTTTATTCATTTTGCCAATGCGTTTACCTTGATTAAGTAGTTCCTGTTGATGAAAAAGGTACTCAAAGCTTTGTTCTTAAATATGTTTAAAGGACACTGGTATTCACCTTATTCCGGAAGTTGCCTTACGCGCCACCGTCTTGTTTCCGTTGTATTAGTTTATATGGAGCAGATGAGCTCAACAGAAAATACGTTCTACATGGACTAAAAAGCCGTTTTCAGACTGACCAGGAAATCAGTGCGTTATTGACTTGTTGTTGCTCGTGTTCATTAAACATTGTACACAAATCAACCTAATTTATGTAACATTTTAGCGGTGAGACTTTTCCCTCGTTCGTCATTAGCTTTAATGGGGTTCTCGTCAAACGGAAGTGCGTTTACAACAAAAGTGCGTATCTATTGCAAAAAGCCGCAAAAGTGGTCGGGGCAGAATAAGGTGAATAGGTCCGTTTATCATTTGCGGACTGAGCATAATACAGTCTACACACTTTAATTTCATCAGTAACATGAGAATATGATAAGCTTGCTGAAGTTTGTTGCACAACAGAGGCATCAGGGCAGTTGGACAACACTATATAAATGACCTGTCACTGATCTGTGACAAACACTTCCAGTCTAGCATTAGCCTGAATTAATGGAAAAGATGATGCATTGAACAGCTGCTAACAACAGTTGTTTATCGGAAACAAAACAGTTGCTCTTAAATAATGCACGAGTGATAATAAGTGGACCTTATCTGTACAGTGTTATCAATAAAAAGTAGGCTGGGCAGTAATGGCTGAGGCAAAGAGGGATCTCTATTGGTGTGCCCCGAGAGTGGATCTTGGAGTTAGATGGAAATTGGCTCGCTTGAGTGTATTTCCATGTTGCACATAGAGTAAAGCCCTTTGGAGCGAAGAAAGATTTTCAGAGAAATAGTGAGACCCAAGCTTCGACTTGCTTCTGGGAACCTGTTTGTAGTGTAATGTTATTCTGGCCTGTGGACGTGTTCACAAAAAGCAGACTGCTGCTTTCAAACAGCATATTTTAAATGGATATTTTCACCGGTTCCACCTTCTGTTGCCTGTCCTTTGAGTTTGTCTCATGTCCAGAGGCTACAGTACTAACAAGGCTCCCTGCTAAGATATGCAGTCATACTTACCTCACAATCACTGCAGCTCGGTGCATGCACAGGTGAAACTTGTGGGTGATTGCTGCATTGTTGAAACACTAGAGAAAATCATAATTAAGAGTGAAATGTGCCTTCAATGAACTCTGAAAGTAAACCAGTTTTATTTAACCTGTCACTCAGATCAAGTGTTTGTAAAAAGGTTTGCAAACCTTTCCAGTGTAGAGTTTTGTCCTGAGTGCAAGTGCAAGTGTCTGAATTATACTTAAGGGATTTTAGTCTTGGTTGAATGCTTGTGATCAGACAATTTTTCAACACAGAATATGAGCCTCTTTAAATTGTTGAAATACGACAAATTTTTTACTCTTTACTAAGTTTGCAGTATCCACTGCCCTTGAGCCCTCACATATAGTGTATGTGATAAATTGAACACTTGAAGTTGGAGTTTTGGAACAATCTATAAAGAGTTGTGGTTCACTCTCTACCTGCCCAGCCAGACTCTACGACCTCTCACCTCAGCCCATAGGATGAAGGATGCTACCTGCTGCTGTGTGGATCCGGGCTGACCTTGGCCCAGAGACGAGGGAAGGCCTAAGTATAGATGCCCAGTGTGAGTGGTCAGGAGGTGAGAGCCGCTCCACCAGCCCTCCATGACACTGAAGGAGACTCTGGGACAGATTCAAAAGTTTGAATTTCAACTTTTCTACATAATCAGCTATTTAATTAAGGTGAGACACGACAGGTGAATAGGAAAAAGTCTTAAATTTAAAGATTTACATTTGAAACTTCTCCTGTAGTTTTCTCCCATAAATGTAAGAAAAACATATATCATACGTTTTTCATCATGTCATGTTTTCATGTAGAAATAAGACATTTTGTGTGTAAAAATGGCCAAACATGCATATTTGGGACATTTAAATCTGAAAAATTAACAGGTTTAAATTTCTTGGTTCATTTTGTGTACATATTAGTTGTTATTGATATCTTATTTGGTTTTTAAGTAAGATAGATTGGACTGAAAATAGTCCTAAAAATTCAAATTCAAATTTTAGAATTAGATATCAAAAATCCTTCTGTACGTTTCGTCAAAAATCTAGTTGAGTCCAAGATTGTAAAGTTTGGTGTGCGTGGGATCTACTTTAAGTGGTGATACTTATGTCCCAGCCTCCCAGCCTTTGAAGTTACAATGTCCCATTGAAATCAATGGATTAAGTGGATTAAATTGAAGAATAAAACATTTTTAAGAGCAGATTGGACAAGTTTGTTGAGAGCCGATATGTCGAGAAAGCAAACTGACCAAAAAACAAAACATTTGAAAAAATTTGTTTTGCCTGTAGTGTCTCACCTTAAAAGCTAGAAACTTTAGAATCTTTATGAGATTGGATTTAATAATCAAAGTAATCTACTGCCAAATTGCCTATTTTTATTTCTTAATTACAATAACGACTGATGACGAATGATAATTTCTCCTAAAGATAATCTAAAGTGAGAACTTGACATTTCCCCCCAACTGAAGCACTTGAAACATAACATGAAGCTGTTAATGAGAGATGATGCTGGGGACATGCAGAGACAGATGGTGGCAAACAATACATATGAGACTTACTGTACATGCTGATAAATAAGACACAATAAGGGCTCTTAAACAAAAGAAAAACATTTTACATACATCCTGCCAAACACGTGGAATTTCAGCATCATTAAATAGTTCCACAGAATTGCCTTTAAACAGCAGGTAAATATTGTCCTTCAGTGCTGTAGTTTGGACCATTGAAATGATTAAATGGATATGTAATGTGAAAAACCATTGCACTTACACATATTTAAAACTGAAAAACGTCTCCTCCTCACTGTTCCACAGAGAGGGAGACAGCGCAGTATGAAATATGATGTGTCGTCTTTTGAGACAAGGTGATGAACAGAGGTGTCAGGGAAAGTTGAGCTTATTGGAAAAGATGTCAGTACTTTGATTGTAATTAAAAACCGGAGCCGGAGTGTCCTAGTTTTTCCCAAGTTTGGCAGCAAAATAAACACTGTCCAAGCGGCTGAGCTGAAGGACGTGATTAATGATACAAGCTGAATGCAGACAGCTTTTGTTTTTTGTTTGTTGACCCTCTCTTTGATCTTCATAAAAAGGTGGTGTATGATGTATTTTCAACCCAGTTCCTGTTTTTTGTTTGTTCAACTCAAAAATGGTCAGTGTAGATTTTCTGCAATATTTTATGCATTAAGGTGATACACTGCAGGTGGAAAAAGTATTAAATATAACAATATCAATTTGAAACTGTAAGAAAAAAAATGTATTACAAGTTTTCCATCTTGTAAAGTTTTTGAATAGAAATTAGGTATTCTATGTCCAAAAATTGCCAAATTTACACATATTTGGGACATTTAATTCTCAAAAATTTACAGAACCAGGTTTAAATTTCTTGTTTCATTTTGTACAAAAAACATACAGATGATTTTAGAGATCTAATTTAGTTTTAGAGTTAATTAGATCTGACTGAAAATTGGCCTAAAAGTCTAATTTAGCCCTTTTTTTAACTTAAAACTTTAATTAATCATGCTTAGAATTAATTAATATCAATAAATCTTTAAAATTTTGTTAAGTATAAGATTGTAAAATTTGATGTGAGTAGGTGGTACTTTGAAGGAGAAATATTATGCATTATTTGTGTTGTTATTGGCCTTTACACATGCTCTTGAGTACCTTTACTTTGACTTAAGTTGTAGAACTAAATCGTTTTTACAAAGAACAATATAACTTTATCACTGCCTTGGGAGACACCAGAGCATCTTAGCTTTGGCTCTATCTACTGGTTGCAGAGGCAATTGCACAAATTTGAAAAACATAAGCTCTTGTGTGATTAGACGGCAGAAATGCAAGCTTGACAATGTTTTATGGACTTGAAAACGGAGCATTCTCAGAGCGACGTGACACATCCAAAAACAAATTCAGAACTGAGTGTTTTTGACGGTTGGAGGGGAGAGGATTTTCTTACCAGGATTCATCAAACTAGGATGAATGAAGCTAAATGCAACTCCAGGTATGCTTTTAATGATCGTACAATGTTAGAAAATGGCTTAAAAAAGTACATTTTGCTTAATATTTGTCCTTTAAGGGCATCTACGAGAGAAAAAATGCATTTAAGACAACGAAATAGAGATCTATGGATAAAGTGGATTAAATGAAATAATAAAACCTCTTAAGGAGCAGATTAGACTCGTTTGTTGTTTCCTCATGAAAGCACATATGTGAGGAGAGAGCAAACTGATAAAAAAAAGTGATCGTTGCTTTAACAGATGTATCCCCTTGGAGAAAAGCAGGTGAAGCTACCAAGAAAAGTTATAAGTCAGAACTGTAAGAATGCATTTTAGCAATAGTGTAACTGAATAAATAGAAATACATGTTTATTGCTATGGAACATTCCAGGCAAAGGAATAACATCTTCACGGAGACGAAAAGGTAGCAGACCCTTAGCCAAAAATGTTACATAGTGCACCTTTAAGCCATCTCTTTCCAAGGCTAAGTCTGATCCACTGGTTCACATTTTGGATACGAGTACGAGTCAACAAACAGCACGTCAAGGCTTAGTCCAGTGCACACGGCGTCCCATAAAATCTACTCAAAACCTGATCTTTTGAAAAGGCACTGCTTTGTGTTTGGTGAATTTATTTTTTCAAGGGCACCACAAGGACTTCTGATAGAAATAGTTTAGTATAGGGCTCAGGAGAAATATTTGGTGCCAACGAAAGGAAGATTGCCTTTTTCTGCCAAAGAGTATTTACCCATAATTGCCAAAGATCCAACTCATTTATCCTGTTATTCTCCTTAAACTCCATCATTTCCCGAGCAGTGTTTGTTGGTTATTAATAGCTCCGTGAAGGACGCACAACACAGTTAAGAAACATGCTACCGTAGACATACAATAATGCTGGTACTTCTGACCACAGCTCCGCTTTTGTGTTACGTTTTGGGGTGTAAAACTGAATATGAAGATGACATATTGATTTGAATGTGACCAACAGAATCGATAGAGCAGATCATGTTGATAAGGAACGTAATCGATGATGGTAAGAGATTCTCCAGACAATGACGAAGGATTGATCCAACACAACCCCATTCATCTTTTATGCATTATTTTATAGTTATGAGAGCCATAGAATGCACACAAAATCAGGCTTTCTCAGCGCTGTACATGGCTATAAATGGAATGAGAGACATGAATCTATTCCGTATTTGTTCTTTTTCTCTTTTTTAATTGATCTGGGTTGTCTTTAGAACTGCAGAGCACGGCTTTCATGATAACAACATTTTGGTAAATACTGTGTGGGGAACATGGAGATCAGAAACAGAGGGCAACAAACAAACTTTTTTCATTAGATAAAGAAACATAGTGGAACTAACAAATGAGTAAAGACTTAAGTAGCTCCTAATGGGTTTGGTAGCTGCTTATATTGTCAAAGTAAAGATATTCACGTTCAACACTAAAACTATGGAGCTCACCAGTCCCACCCACTTCGAAATAAGCTGCGGTTCTGGACGTAAAACTTGAAATTTGGGTAAATCTTTCCATAACTTTGCAGTTTACATAGTTTCAGAAACTGATTTTAGCCCTGACTAGCCCCGATCAAGCTCTTTTTTTTTAGAATCCCTTTGGGGAAAATTAACGGGAAATTAACTTCCGGAACCAAACAGTGGGCGGTCACTGTTGAGTTCCATAGATGTACGACTCCTGCAGCGCAAGGGACCTGACAGGTGCCACCCGACAGTCTCTGGAGAAGAATGTGTGTTACTCGAGTAATGTTGCAAATACATACGCACACGTTATGTTTGGCACTATATATGTCGACGAACAATCCATCAATATTTACTGTATTATTTTATGTGTTTCACTGTATTGTGTTCTGTTTGATCATTTGATTTCTTCATTGCAACATTTGAAACTGTGCGTTGTTAAAAAAAAAGGAGTTACTGAAGTGACCTTTGCAGAAAAAAAATGACAGCATCCTGTTAGCTTCATGACAAAAGACAGATGATCAGCCCTATCACTTTCATACAAACCAAAAAATATCTCAATGCAAACTTGCCCTTTCCTGCTTTGAATCCATCCCCATGTCTTCTATACCGTGGGCAAAACCGAGCTAACAGCGCCCTCTATCTGCAGCACTGGGCGCACATGTTTCTCGTCAGCCACAAAGAGTGCAGCAGTGCTTTCTGTTTTTTTTCCTGTCACAACTCCAAATCATTTAAGCCTCCTCTTTAAGCAAATGAGACAGTGTTTCCTCTGTATGTGGATCATGTGAGGTGAAAGTCGTTTGGAGCCTCACGTTCTCGGTGCCCTCTGTGAGTGTGGTGTCAGCAGAAGTTAAAGGGGAAGTCAGGCCAGATCAAAGAGCCATGGCAGATCTTCACTGTCTCACATTATCTGAAGCCTAAGCCAGCCCTGCCACAGACTAAAAACTATTATGAACTCATTATATACTCCGGAGTGGGGTAGACCTGTCACACTGCACCAAAGAGCTGCAAGTAGAAATATGGAACTATGTAAACGAAATCATTTCAGGCTCCCAAAAAAAACATGCCAGAGTAAGTTCCAAGTTTTATTCCTGTTATTATGCTGGGATGTGAGACACCGCATAAAATACACATTGTTTAACGTTTCCTAATGTACATATTGCTGTGTTTAATAATGTGTAGACTAGAGGGGGGCAAACTAAGGCCCAGGGGACATATGTGGCCCTTTTGGCATTTTGATCCGGCCCGCAAAGCATTTCATTAAAAAAAAAAAAAAAAAAAAAAAGAGTTAATTATGGCTCATTTGTCATTTTATAGTTGTTGGAGACTGAATTTGCTTGTTCATTTAAGATCAGTTTTGAGAAACTCTACTCTATACATATATACTCTATACAACCAAACTCTCATGCATTGGCTAAAAAGAGTGACCAATGGCACTGTTTCCACTAAAATAAATAAAGGTAATGTTTTTGCTATTCTTTTGTAGTTTTTTGTATATTTCAGGCATGTGTAAGTATGTGTGTAATATACAGTAGTTAACAACATCCAAACTGTAAATGGCCTTCAAGCAAGTGCAAAAATCCATTGTGGCCTTTGAGTCAAACATTTTGCCCATACCTGGTGTAGACCAATACAATGTAAACTGGATTGAACCATTTTATAATGCCTAAAACTGTAAAATCATTTATTTGGGCAACAGAAATTGTGAACTCTTAGATAAGCATGAAAATATATGTTTTTGGTGGTTGAATGCAGGATTTTAGGGACCTTGTTGCAGTGAGACTACAGCCAACCACTTTCCACTGTGCATTATTCTTATGAGGAGTGGAATGAAACAAATTACTACTGGGGTTACTGTAATTGAGTATATTTTTTGGGTATTGCCCTTTTTTATGTTTACTTACTTAACCGAGTATAATTAGTCAAGTCATTAAACTTTAAGCTGTATTTAAAATCATAGGAGTTGCTGTGGAGTCACAGTTGTCCCAAAGCACAGGTTTCTGTCTCACTCTTCTCTACATCTAAACACACAATGCTGCAACACCTACTCTGATTGGCCAGAGGATTGCTATGTAAAATTACTAATTCAACTATACATAGTTTAATTAATCAGGTTTGCATAAAAGACTGAACTAAAATGTCACCATAATAATATTTAATAGTACTCTGAGTTGTTCTTTCTATGCGTAGTTTTACTTGGTGCAAAGTATCTGATTTACACATCTCAAAACCGGAGGTAAATTTTTAGCCTGTGCTCCTCACTCCTATAGCGCTCTCAGTCCGTTTGGCACGTCATTCATTTTCACATGTATTCATTTTCAGGCACGTGCACAGCTGTAAAATGGCTTTTAAATTTTTTTTCAGACGCCGAATTGAAACTAGAGCGAACCACCCAAGCACAGCCAATCAGAGCACAGCAAGCATAATAAAACACTTGATTATTAGATGCAGACAGTGCGCCGCGGATTTTCTTTCTCTGTTCACAACTGACTTCTCCTAAAATTCCTAAAATTCTAAAATGACAACAAGAGATACGAATAGTAGGCCTATGTAAATCTTTGAAAAAATCTACAGTTTTTCACAAATCTACAGAAAATATCGTAATATCTAAACTTGTACATGATGCCATATCCTCCTCTCCAGGGCCACGCTCCTGCTGAGACCAGATTATGTGTCTTCTGAGATGGTGCTTCTGACAGTGATCCGCAGTGATCCGCAGTGAGAGGCAGCCACGACTGAACCAACAGCTCTGCACTGTTCCACCTGCCGCCCGAGCAGACAGATGTGTTGATATGCCATCTATAGCCGCGGGCCTTTTCTGACTTCTAAAGGCTTGTGCTGTCAAAACGGAGCGCCACGGAGAGAACGACACTAAAGTTAAATGAAGGTTAAATGGGAGCACTTCAAAGTGGGAGATCTCCACTCCCAGAAAAATAACGTAGGAAAGGTTAATGTGTGTCTTGTCGAGGCAGAGCGCAGCAGCTTGTAGCTTTTGGGCATGACGATTCTAGGTCCAGTTTAGGTCACTGCGCCTGGGGCCAAAACTCATTGGTTTGGTGTACAGACAGATCAGAGCCGTGTGGTAATGGAGTTTGAACTGACAAGCAAAGGCTTACATTTCATAGCTTTAGGAGACAATTCAATGGATGTATAATACTAGAACTCAAGTGAAGGATAGAGATAGAATAAGAATAACTTTATTTAAACCTTTCGTTAAAAACAGAAAAAGAAAAAACAAAACAAAACAACAACAAAGTGCTTTACAGTGAAAAGACAACAAAGACAATATGTCATAGAAAAGAGAGACATTCAGTAATTGTATAGAAAAAATGTCCAGATATAGCTTAAAGTGCCGGACCTGCCATTGTATTTGAAGAAAAAAATAAAATAAAAAAAGTTTGGCCACTTTTCAGGTTTAAAATTCTGTTTCCTGGTTGTAAATCATGACTTCACAGTAATTCTGTAACTGTTACCTAGCAACCATAATCCTCTCTTCTTCTCTTCTCATGTCACAGAAATCATTGTTTAAACTTAAAAAAAAAGAAAACTTTATTTTATTGACATAATGTTTGAAAGGAACAAAAAAAAGTGCCTTGTGTATAAACTTTCTCAAGCTTTTGAATGGAGTCTCCCTAGAGTGATGTCATCATACTTTGTGTTATACTTCCTGTTATTTTTAACATGATTTTCCACTTTTCTTCATTAACTAGTACTTGATTGATGTAAAACTGTCATTTATATTTAGAACAGCCAACACTAAATAAAGTCATGAAAACCTGCCATATGCACTTTAATGTTGTTGCGATTTGGAATGTGTCTATTTTGTATTTACCAATCTTGCATTACAACTTTAATCATCTCAAACACACATTTGGTATGATCTTTGAAAACCCAACCCAGCCTATTAATTTAAAGGACTTTTAACCACGTTCTAACAATGTTCCGTCATCAAAAACCTGGCGTTGCATTTAGCTTCATTTACTTTTGAGGACCATCCGACCGTCAAAAACACACTCTCTTGATCCGTGACATTTTTTCAGATCATATACTCACTTATCCGAGATTCTTCTGCTGTTCTGCCGGACTTGTTCCGAGCATTTCTGCCGTATAAACAGGAAACTGAAACTGCTAGCCTGACCGTAGCGTCTCTTAAAGTGCTAACATGACTCAATTTTGTACAGTGCTAGGCATCATCTACTGGCTGAATACACACAGTAAGTGTCATGCCAGACAGCAGGGAAACCTGCTCATATAGTGCATAATATATATATATATTTTTTTTCAAAACATGAGATGGAACATTTAAGGTACTAAAGAGCATGTTTAAAGGCTAATAACAACATGAAAAGCGCATCTATTTTTTCCTTTAACTTCGGAAACAGTTTCTAATATGACGTAATGTATAATAACGTTCCATATATACAATTTACATGGAACAGAAAAAGTCAGTTACATTGTATGCCTCGATCCCCTTTTTACACAATGCATTTTTTTCTGTGTCTGAATGGTTGATGGTTGACTCTTGTTACTACTGTCATGTGTTGTGTACAGTTTTAAAACAAAAACAGTACTAACCCTGCTGACTGACAAAAGGGGTGGTCATTTCGTAATATCCCGATATTTTTGGGGATTGTGTCGATCACAATTTTCAGATGATATTGTGGCAATTTATCAGAATTACTGTAGATTACTGTAAGATAAAACATACTACCTGTATTTGTCTTAATTGATTATATATATATATATATATGTGTGTGTGTGTGTGTGTGTATGTATATATATATAAACTATTGAAATATTATATATTTTTCAATATATCTTCCACTTTCTACAAAAGAGTACAATCTATAGCCCATATTTTTACACCACATTTGTTTTAATGTTGCTTGAATTTGTGCGCGACAGCTAATTATAAAACAACTGAGTGAAAGCGGACGACTTGAAACAGCCCAGATTCACAGAGAATAGACTTTGACACTGTTTTGAAGGTCAGAGCCCAGAGCAGGTCCCTCCCTCTGAGGTTCACTCTGCTCTTCAAACGCCGATCACAGGGAGGCGCACAGCTTTATTGTTCTCTTTTCTCCTGTTGACCCTCACCGCCCCATTAAAATCTAGCCTCAAACTGTGCCCGAGGGTCTCCAGCCATCATCGGCACGCTCAGACGCACCTCACTCAAAAGCCTGCATGCTAATAGGGTCAAGGGGCGGGGTCTGTGGATGGGAATCTTTAAAATGTAGTTCACACCGGTTGGTTGCCGGGTAGAGTTACTGACACATATAGTGAATAGTATGGAATCAGGCTGTAAGAATGTACATGTCATTTTATAAAGAATTTATTTTAACATGTATATGACAGGCCCATGTTCTTCTAAATATGTTTGGTGTGAAAGAACTTGGAAAATACTTAGTATAGTTTAATCAGTGAAGTGGAAGTTTGTGGAGCGAAATTGAGAAACAGAAGTTGAAAATTACTGGAAGTAGTGCTGAGTACTAAAGCACAATCCAACTGTCAAGTCATCAATGAGCGACATTCCATGGATGCAGAAACAATTTACATATTACTGACATAATTTTCTGACTGTTTAAACCAGAGGTGCCCAAATTTTTTTCTTTGGCAGTCCAAAATTAATAAATGTTTCCTTGGCGGGCCAAAATGTACATGTATTAGCGAGCCAAGGGCCAACGCCAATTTTGCATTGCATTTATTATGTTTATTTGCAAAGATATGATGATTAAATTGTCTTTTCTTAACATGTTTTAGGGGGATATAATTTGGTCTCTTTTGCAACTGCTGGTAGTCTGTTTTAGCACAAATTTAATCAATACTCCTAACAAGCATCTCTCTCAGCATCCCTTCGCGGGCCAGATTAGACTCCCTGGAGGGTCAGGTTTGGCCCACGGGCCCCACTTTGGACACCCCTGGTTTAAACCATAGGTTTGAGAGAATGAAAATTCTGTTGCTGAGGCAGTTATGGCAGCCAACATGTGAGTAGAGAAAGAGCAAAATTATGATAATGTAAAAACAGAGTGATATAATTCATATATTAAAGTGTTTAACATAATGGTGTATTTATGATCCTAATAAAGCAGAGACCACCATCTGTGTCTGTGAGGGCATTTTAACTGAAAATGAATATTCACCCCAAAAACACTGTACTGGGGAATGGGAATTAGATAGTACAAATATAAAAAAATAAAATAATCAAAGTATTTATTACAAAATTATGATTAAAAAGGCTAGCTTCCTATTAGTTTCTATGTGTTTTTCAGTAGAATTTTCCAACACAACATGGAGCTAGAACTGGACATTGATTGGTTGCTACCATGGCAACATTTTCTCAAGCTAATATTGTAACTTAATGGTTTATCAGTATTATTATTTTTATTTGTCAAAAACATAACTGTATAGATTTTGGCCCTTGTTTACAGTATGGTTGCTAGGTAACAGTTGGGATTACCTCTACTGCTACCAGGAACATTATAAACTTCGACATATGTCAAACTGGGAAAAAATAGACATCTTTTAGTGAAATATGTAGTCTTTCCCATTACACCCTCTTCTTTGAGTTTTTGGTTGAATGTTTTTGTTTTCTTTGTTGCAAGTTGTGATCCAGTCAGCGGAAATCTGTACACTTGTCTTCAGTTTGTTGTTGTTGTGTACACAGCTTGAGCAGGAACAGATGAAAGTGTCCACCCATATGGAGCGATACAAGGACGAACACTTTGCATATACTGTTGACAAGAGTGGGCCCATATGGTATCAAGGATAATAAATAGAAAACACAATACCTTCGGCTGATGACTGAAAATATTGCAAATTTATCTTTTAATCGTTTGAATATGAAGAAAAAGGGATGATGTTATCAAAGTATGTGACTATCACTTCATCCAACACATGCTGCACACAGAAGCATTACAAAAGCAATAAACCCACTGGTCTTGTTTAAATAATTAAAAATCAAAACAAAGAGCACTTTTAGCCCTTTTTGGATTGCATCAAGGTGTAGCAACAGGAATATGAATTATGTCTGGTAATTTCAGACAAAAGTATTTTTTTTAATCCTCAGTTAATAAAACACAATCAGTTTTTTCTCTCTCTCTCTTTCAGAATTTCAGGTCTCATCTTGATATTTGGAAGGAAAATATGTGCAGTTTGAAGATTGCATGACATGCTGGACTTCCAAATTCACTAAAATGCAGTAATATATAGCATTTTATTTGAATTCTCTCCCAGTTTTCCTACTTTGACAAATTTTGTGATGTTTATAATATTTCTTCCCAGTTGGACATGGGCAGCAAATCAGTTACCAAGCAACCACACTGCAAACAAGGTTACTTGTCCAATTAAGTTATTATTTGATAAAAATGCAAAAAAAATAAACTTTAATATTGTTATAAAAATGCTGTCACTGTCAGAAATGTTCCCTGTGTGTAAAGTGTCCCTGCATGTTGGATGGAATTTTATAGATTGATGACAAAGATGGAGGGATTAATAATAAATGATTTTGATTCTTCACAAATTTCCACTTTCCACTGATGTAAAACTATGATTAATATTTACCACGTGTTCAATCCCACCAAACAAAGAAATAATTGAACAAACATACAATTGTGTCTTCTTCCCTTTCATTCTAAAGGGTCTAAACTACCATTAAAATATCAACACAAATTCATCAAAATCAATGGATCATATTGTAAACAACAGGAGATGTTTCCATTATATAATTTATTGATCTACAGTAAAGGTGATAAAACTATTATAGAGCTGCAAATACAGTTACACAATACCCATGAGGTATAGTCCTTTGCTGTGTGAGTTGCAGAGGTAGTGGAAAGATAGACATAACCAAGACACAAGCAGAAGTCAATTTCTTCATTTCAGAAGCAAATTGGAATTGGATGAAGACAGAAAAGACATCAAACAAAAACCTTTACAGTGTCATACACAGTTTTGCCATTATGGACAGTGTTAAACTTGACAGAAGTACATGCAAAGATTCATTAGCATATATCTACATACCGTTAGGACTAAAGGAGCACAATAAGGCACAGTTAGTTCGTTAGTCGTTGATCTTCCTATGTGTTACATCTATACAGCATATAAAGTAATTTAAGTTAGTACAAGATGAGACATTTCATTCTAATTGGAGATTGATAAAAAGCGGGGAATGTCCCAGCTTAAAAAAAATCACAGGCTTCATTTACCGAGTGCCAAATGTTACAAAAGATGACATTGGCTTTTTTTTTTTAAAGAGCGTATTTGCTAGGTGAACCCAACGACAAATCCTATAACCAAGAAAGAAAAAATGGCTCTGGGCCAGATTCAAGTTTCATTACATTGAACCCATAGCAAGAAAAGTCCATTTTCATGACACTAAGCCTATTTTATACATTCTGAATGTCATCAACACCTAATATATGTATATAAAATAAACCTAATCCAGCGTTAAATGTATTTATTAATATTTTGAATTTGCAATACAATATAGTTATGTACAACTTGACCAATGCACAAAAATAATTTCTAGTTTATTGTCATCATATACCAAGATAGAGTATAAAGGGAAAAAAATAAAAAGGCTTTAAGTGCATTTCAACCCAATTAAATTATATAAATAATACATAAATAGCATCTATATATAATTATTTCTTATTATATTGTTTGTTCTTGGCATAAACCAAACAGAAATTATCAACAATTATTTAAGTTATGGAAACCTGTCTAAATATAAAATGACAAATAATTATTGGTAGTGTTTTTTGGAGCCAGTAGAGGGCAGTGTTATTGTGGTACAAAGTGATTGTACAGCAGTATGTGACCCTCATTTACAGTGAAAAAGAGTGAAAGTACTTCACATTTGTGTCAGTGCAGGACTTTTGCAGCACACAGTAAATTAGTCAAGACTTATATGAAAGGCTAGTAACCACTGATAAAATGATAATCCTAGAGCATTTTCAAGCACACTTGTAGTGTTTTGGCTCATCTAAACAGCGTCACAATATGAAGCATCTGCCACACAGGCGGACATTTGCTGAATACAATAGACATTCACATATGGAAATGAGAGAAGAATACCACAGCATTGTTCATGATTGCTGTGAAAATGACATTAGGTATTAAAATGAGTTTGGCTTTGTTTGCACATCTGTCACAGGGTGTGTTTTTGGTCAGTCCGTTGGCTTTTTACCAAAGCTTTGGGTTTTGAGACAGAAATGTGTTAATGCCCTTTTACCACTGTCATGGGAATAAATCTGACATTTATGACATAGTCATTCAGGTGTCACATTTTCACTTGGTATACAATATGATATGGTTCATTAGGGCAGAAAGACTTTATACAGTGGTAAAGTTATGAGATTCCGGGTAACAAACTGGTAAAGTGAGATATTTGTTTCTTTTTGTAATGTTGGTAGCAACACAAGAGATCATGCCAAAATGAATGAATTTTCACTATAGAACAAAAAAGTGGTTTCATTTCCCACATTTAGTTCAATAACACTATCAATACCTCCCACTGTAGGGGTTCTCTGCAGTCATAGCTTTACATTTAAGGCAATGAGTCACAGAAAAGACAGGTGCACATAGCGTTGCATCAATAATGAGGGAGTGTTTTGCTCATGGGCTCTGTCAGCAGAACAAAAAACACTATAACACATATGGTTTTGGTCATTTACACCTTAATAAGGCCCATAGAGGAAAGTACATTCAACTATAATCAGATTCAATGAGTTGCAGCAGTTTTAAAAGATGTATAGGTTGAAGTGTATGGCCATATTTCTGGAAAGTGCAGGATACACAAGTGCAAAATGAAACAATCACAGAAAGCATTCATGACTGATATTATTAAAATTTTTCATGTTACTCTACATTACAGGGCTCCTGAGAGCGGCGTAATATTCAAGCACCAGGATTTTGGAAACATATGTTCCTCAATTATAGAAGTGGGAATTTTAATCAACCCTACTGCTGTGTTAAACCTAAGCAATTAGGGTGTTTTCGCTCTTGCCCGACACCTTACATCAGATGGTTCACCCATTTTCAGAGTGGAGGGATTGCTAACGCTGCAAATCTAACACGATCAGTGAGTCATTAGAAGTCTTTTTCTCCAGAAGGACTCTGCAGCCAGGGAAATTTGTAGTTTGAACAGCTGCCAACATTAAATTATGTTGCAGTTTCTTGTTTGTTCTTTAGTCTGATTACATAAACTTGAGCTCGATTAGGTATACCACAGCGCTTCACAACTTCTCCACAACTTTGTTAGAACTAGACTAGAGGTTTACATCTGATCGGATTTCTTTCACAAACCACTGAATTCACAGCACATTATTTAACATCATAATCATAGCAATATGAAAACAAGCAATTCACTGGTGCTTAAAGCTTTCACATACTGAGTCAGAAAGCACTCCATTTTGTCTAGCACATGGTTAGATTGCAAATATGAATACATGTTAGATAATCTGTTATAAAGCCCCTTGAGGTACTTCTACATTAGAGACTTTGCAAGGAGTAAATCCCCCTGTCAATTACCTGACCCATTTGGCTGACTGCAATGCTATATTCATTATTTAATTAAGGTAGGGTTGCTTTGTTGCTTTGAGCTAGCTGTGGTTCAGTGAAAATACTATACAGTGCATTCAACTGTAAAACACACGGTGAATCTAACTACTGCACAAGGAAGACAACCGTTATGTGACGCTTCTGAGAAAGACAGAAGTTACCATCCAAACAGGATATTTACAGCATCTCTTACCTATTGTAGATAATAATGGTCATGGTGATACAGGGTTGATTGGCAGGTGCTTTCCTCATTTATGAAGCACTGTTTAAGTTCATCAAATGATTAAGTAAGATTTATCATCACCTTGTGATGGGTTTGGTACAAGCATGACTTGGACAGTGCTCCTGAGAAACATGCTTCTGATACATGTGTAAACCTAGTCTTTTTCTGATAGGCGTTGAGTGGTGCCCTTTGTACTTAAACACTTATACCCACATCATGATTGTAAATGCAGCTTAGTGTTTGTTTACTTTATGGCAGACATTATTTAATGTAAATCTGATATGGAGTAGATTGTGTTAAGAAACAAAAGTAGTTAGTAATGCTATCTTTCTTCACAAGAGGCTTAAAACACATTTCACCTTGATTAATCTTTCCAGTACGCTCAAAGAAAAATGCTCAAGCTGTCCATTAACACTGCTGTTTGGCAGTTTTAACACAAGTTCAGAGGGAGCATAATGGTGCCAGTCAGACCCTACACATGACTTGGCTCGGATCTTATTTTGATCCAGTGTCTTCCAACATGACAACTGAGGGGGCTGGCTTTAGATGTTTGTTTCCCGCTGCATAGGCTCCTCCTCCTTTTGATCGTCCGGCTCCTGTGATGGCTGCTGTGTTTCACCATCAGCTTCTTTTTGGTCCTGGGCTCGGTCTGGGTCCTCGGTCTCAGTCCGCTTGTACATTTCAGCCTGCTTACGCTCACGGTCCAATAGTCGGTAGTTTATGAAGTTCCCAATGAAAAGCCAAATACTGGCTACAATGACAACAGTTCCACAGCAAAAATACATGTACTTGTAGTTTTTGGTAATGTCAACCAGTTTACCTGCAGAACAAGAAACAGGACATATGTAAAAATACAATTTTCAGATTATGCACTATTGGAAAATGAGAAGATCACTGAAAAGTACCTGCCAGTGGTGGCCCAATCAGGACGGGGCAGCACTCCATTATGGTGGTGAGTCCCACTGCGCTGGAGAATCTAGGAGCTCCAACCAGGTCCATGAGCGTCTCAAACAACACTGAGCTGACCATCCCAAAGGCAAAGCCAAAGAATATAGAATAAATCACTAAACCTGTGTAGTCCTCTGCGAGTGGGCACAGGATGTGGCAAATCCCATTGTACAGCACAGCAAAGCTGAAGAAGTACTGAATTTTGGGCCGGACCCACCGCGAGTTGGCGACCAGTCCCATGGAGGGTCTGGCAAACATGTCAACAAAAGCTAAGATAGAGAGCAGGAAGGCAGCACTGTACTCGTCCACACCCATGTCTTTAGCATATGCGGCAAGGAAGACAATAGGTGCAAAAAAGCCCAAGAACATGATGCAGTTGCCTGACAGATAAATGAGGAAGCCCCGATGTTTGAACAGGGATAAATCTAAATACTTGTTGATAGTTTGCCAGGCTGTGCGCTTCTCTGTTGTGGTGATGGCAGCTACCTCCTCTTTTTTGGCTTTACCTGGTGGCGGCCCCAGAGGTCTCATGAGAGAGCCGGCCACACAGCAGTTCAGCAGGAGCCCCCCCAAGATCAGGAAACTGCCTCTCCAGCCAAATCTGTTGAAGAGGAACTGGTTGAGGGGAGCAAGTGTGCTGAGGAAAACAGGACTGCCAGCCATGGCCAGCCCATTAGCAATGGGCCGCTTTTTATAGAAGTACTTCCCAATCATCGTCAGTGCTGGCTGCAGATTGAACGCTAAACCAAGTCCTGCAACACATCAGAGGTACATTAGACGGCTTAGAAAATTCAACTGAAGAGATATCATGCCATTTATGAACACAAACGATATATGTAGGTGGGTAATTGAAATTTAGATAATAGTATGCATCTTGAATTTTAATATCGAGTATATAGTTTAGTTTTAAAAATGCTACCAAAAGAGCTGATTAAAACTAATTCTTAAAAAATGATAATTTTGTTTTAGCACATTTCTGTTGGATAGACTTATTATCATTATCAGGACACTTCAACAAAATATCAATACTTTTGTCAATATCGTGCCCTTTCTTAAATTATTTTAAAATTACATTTTCATTTTTTGACTTTGGTCATTTGTATTTCCATTATAGAGCTGGTTTATTGTCAGATACACCTTACAGAAACAGTATTGTTTTAAACGTGACAAAGTACATGTGTCTCTATTATCTTATAATGGTCTTATTGGATTATCTGGACTTACCACCAATAACGCCGATGCACAGATAGAGCTGTACAACACTGGTGCAGAAGGAGGCTGAAATCATGCCAACTGCACAGAGACAGCCCCCCATCATCACTATAGGCCTACAGCCGTACGTGTTGACCAGGATACTGCTGATGGGACCTGGAGGAAGCAAACACATGACATCAGTGTATGCACATGTTTACAACAGGCAAGTGTGTGACCATAATGATTTAATGGGGTTAGAGCTGCAGCCACGGGAGTCTAGCTTCTATTAATAGTTCCATCTGCAGCGTCTCAATAATTAAACACAACACAGCCATCGTCCTGTGCCAGATCTGTTTAAGAGGCGGGTTTGTGACAGAGTAAACAAAATCACATCAAGAGGTGTGTGAAGTTTCTTGTCAACAACCATTAATTTACATGTGAACTACGGACTTAACTCTTTGGGGATTTGAAGCGAGAGAAGTTACAATTTGTGTGATGTTATTTGCTGATGCGTTGTCTGTTTAATTAACACATCTACCAATAGAGCTGTCACTAATGATTATTTTAGTATTAGACTGGTTAGCAATTGTTTTTTCAATTAGTTGACTAGTCAAACTATTATTTTCAATTTAAAAATGTATTGAAAATGTATTTATCAATACATTTTCAATACATTTTTAAGCAAATTGAGTCTGAAATATGGTGACTATTTATAGATAAAATGTATTGATGAAAATCAGCTATCGTTTATTCTTTTTAGACTTTTTGATTGAATCATTTTGCTGTCTTTGTTTTAAAGTCTGTTGACATGTGTTTTAGAGTCTGTATAGTACAGTTAACAATTACAATTATTAATTATTATAGTATATATAGTTTGTTTATAGTCGACTAGTCACAATTAGTCAATAAATTGTTATAGCCCCATTTACCGAGCTAATTTTAACAACAAAAACAAACAAAAACAAATAAACAAATAAAATTGAATTGAAATTAGGTCAGTTTATAATTTTGTTCATAAGTTATCTCATATGTAACAAATATTTTCATAAATTTATGGTAAAATAAACAGCAGAAAGCATTGAAAAAGTGAATTTAAAAAGAACGAATGAAAAGTTATGCGGCTTAATTTTCTGGGCATTAATATCTTGATGACCTTCAGGAAACTTTCCTCATTTGCCATGGCAGTATAGTGATCTGGAGTCTCCAGGGCACAGTGCGATCGAGTGTCCGTGATGAGGAGCCCCATATTAGCTCCACTGAACAGAGCTTATCGTCTCCAGGCCAGATACAGCACGGACTTCATTACACAAAGTCCAAAAACCCAAACTAAATATATCCAGCTCAGTCCCAAATGGAAATGACACATGAAGTTATGGGTTTTCAGCAATAAAACATTAATATACGCTGCAATTGTAAAGTTGGTCTGCAAACATTTAAAAATAGCACTCTCAGTTTTACAACATTGTTCTCGTGCAATATAGTATTTTGTTTAGATTTTATATGTTAAAAATCAATAATAATCCAACATGGACAATTATTAAAGAATACAGTCAATACATTTCAGTTTGTTCAAAATGGACAAGGAAGAAGTCGAAATTTATTAATCCTTATTAATCCTACCTTTCAAAGTTGCGCATAATTCTGTGTCACATATTTGTTCAAACACATTTATTCAAGTCCGAATTTTACATGAAATATTAAATATAAGGTCGACTATAGTATACAATAAAGTGTTGATTTGTCCTCATTTACAAAATAACATATAAATTGAATAGTTTCTATCAGTACGTAACATGTCCAACACGTCGCGATAAAACTTTGGACCTATGCTATGGTTCAATTAAAGGCGCGTACGGGTCCAAGGCAGGACCTCCGCTGGGCGCGTCTGACCATAACACAGTCCATCTCTTACCCTCATACACCTCGTTGTTGAGGAGGGAAAAGCCTGTCAAAAAACAGGTGCAAGTGTGGGATGAGGACAGTACCTTAGCACTACAAGGCTGCTTTGAGTGCACAGACTGGACAATGTTTCAGAAGTCGTGTTCGGACATTGATGAACTTACAGACGTTGTCAGTTGTTACATTTCCTTTTGCGAAGACTCTGTTATTCCCAAAAAAGAAATAATAGTGTACCCAAACAACAATCAGTGGTTCACGAGGGACATAAAAGAGTTGTTGCTTAAAAGAATAACTGTTTTTAATGAGGGTGATGAAAATGCAATGAGGTCTGTGAGGAAGGAAATCAGATCTGAAATAAATAAGAACAAATTAAGATATAAAGATAAAATCGAGGCTGAGCTTAAGAGCAACAACTTGAAAAGAACTTGGAGAGGAATGAAAACAATGATTGGGGCCCCTGACAGAGTAAACAGAGTGGCTCTAAATGGTTATGACTCTGACAAACACCTGGCGGATGAACTTAATACATTCTACTCTAGATTTAATAATTGTTGTTTTGATGATAGAGCAGAAGAAATTAGGGTTGCCACTCAGTCACCGCCATCCATCTTTGTTGACAGTGCTGCTGTGGCTAAAATGTTCAAGCACACAAAGTCAAAGAGCCCCGGGCCTGATAATATTAGTGGGCGATTACTGAAGACATGTTCTGACCAATTATGTGACATCTTTCAATGTATTTTCAATTTGTCCTTGTCACAGCAGAAAATCCCCAAAATTTGGAAGCATTCTATTATTGTGCCTTTGGCTAAATGCAACAGCCCTAAATCACTAAATGATTTCCGACCTGTTGCACTAACTTCATTGGTTATGAAAACCTTTGAAAAGATAATTAAAGAGGCTGTCTTGCTGCAGGTGGAGGACAAGTTAGACCCACTGCAGTTTGCCTATAGGTCGGGCAGGGGGGTAGAGGATGCAGCGATCACACTATTGCACTTTATTTTTTGCCATCTGGAAAAGGCAAAGGCTCACGTTAGACTCTTATTTGTTGATTTTACTTCTGCGTTCAATACCATCCAGCCTTATCTTTTAGTTGAGAGACTGATCTCTGATTTTAATCTTGATTTAAATCTGGTTGGCTGGTTATTTGATTTTTTAACAGATAGATCCCAGTGTGTCAGGGCAAATAGCACTATGTCTGAAGTTGCCTTTACATCTGTTGGTTCCCCTCAGGGTTGTTGCCTCTCTCCACTTCTATATATTCTTTACACCGATCAGTGTCGCAGCTTATATGAGGACAGACACATCCTGAAGTTCGCGGATGACTCTGTTATTGTCAGTCTTCTGTCGGGGGATGAGCAGGACCATGGGACAGTCCTCAATGACTTTGTGGAGTGGTGTGATGCCTCCTTTTTACACCTTAATGTGTCAAAAACAAAGGACATGGTTCTGGACTTCCGTAGGGCACCACCGCCCCCCTCCACTTCTGTAATCAAAGGCACAAACATTGAGCTGGTGCAGCAATACAAATACCTTGGAGTTATCGTGGATCAGAAATTGTGTTTTGAACCCTGGATTGATGCTGTCCAGACAAAAGTCCAGCAGAGGATGTATTTTCTTAGGCGTATGAACACTTTTAATGTTTCATCTGAAATGATGACCTTGTTTTATCGTTCTTTCATTGAATCAGTTTTAACTTTTTGCATGGCTGCATGGTATGGAAGCCTCTCCCTCACTAATAAAAATAGACTTGCTCGGTTGGTCAAAGTAGCCAGCAAAGTCTCAGGGACACGGCAGGCTCAGCCAGGAGACCTGTACATGAGGCAGGTGCAGAGAAAGGCTAGAGCCATTACTAGTTCCCAGGACCATCCTCTTAAGGCACAGTTTGAACTTTTGCCTTCTGGGCGGCGTTACAGAGTTCCTAGTTATAAAACTAAAAGGCTGGGAACTACATTTATCCCAACAGCCGTGAAGCACCTTAATGGCACTTAGCACTTTGTATATCTGCACATAGAACATTTGCACATGTGATTAATCTGCTATTTTGCACTTTGAGGGAAGTGTGATGTTGGGTTTGTTTTATTACTTGTATCTGTATGTGTATATTGTTTTTATATTGTCCTTTTATGTTGAGCTGTGCTGCAAAACGAATTTCCCCCCTTAGGGGACAATAAAGACACCTTGAACCTTGAATAAAACAATGATGTTATAATAAATACATTACATCTATTAATATTATTTTCCCTTGTGTCGATTCAGTTGTAGAGCACTGTACAATAACATACTCTAATAATGCAGAGCTTAGTAAATTCTTAAGACCCTTTTCTAGTGGCTGTTTTGTTCCTCCTCTGTACATCTTGTAAAAAGCATTTGCTTGTGTCCTGACATTGCTTCTGTTCCAAGTTTAATTTATTCCATACTTTCACTCCATAAACTGAAGCTACAGAAGCTTTTCAAAGTGGCTCTGTACCTTGGGGTTTTAAAATTGAGACCTTCTCATAAATTATACACAGAACTTTGATCATGAGACTTGTTTTGCAAGCTGCATGGTATTTTTTTCTGACTTGGTAAAAAATTGCAGCGTTTGGAAATCAAATAAGTAACTGAATTTCATATTTATTATTTTTATTTTAGGAATCTCACCATAAAACTCATGTAGGAATTACATTTTCCTGTGATTTTCTGTAGCAATTGAAGGAATCATTACAGTATATTAAAAAATTGTTCATAAATTAGGTGTACATTTTCCGTATCTTTTCATTCATCATAAAAATGGTCACTGACAAGAAGAGCTAGTAAAATGATTAAGTTTTATCTTCATCCTCCTCCCTTCCCTTCTGTTCCTCTTCATCTCATTCAGAATAACTTATAACAGAAATGTATACAAAAGAATATACAGACTACAGATTGGACACAAGCTGCTGGATACAAATGATGACTTGTGCTGTCAATACACCATAAGCACTACATTTCACACAACTACATTTTAAAATATAACTAATACATTCACTGATCTTTCCCTGTGTCTGCTCGGCTGTAGTTTTTTACCAGTTGCTTCTGGGACATAAAGATTACGCCTGAGTCAACCCCGGGGAGTAAGAACCGTGTAAAGCAGTGTTTAGTCTAAGTGGCAGAACACAGTGCAGATGTTTAATGAATAGATGATGATGTGTGCGATCAATATAAATGAGTGAGTAACTGGAGCCCTCATGACCACATGTAGTGACAGACTACTGCTGTTATTATTACGTTATGTCAATGAACCACACAGTAAAGCTCTGAATGGTTCCTACAATTATATCTTTAGCTTGTATTGCTGAATGGCTTTGTGAAATTCTGAAAGTGTATTGTATATGTTGAGCTTATTTAGTTCATCTTATTTTACATTTCACTATTCAACATAATTTAATTCTTTATCTTAACTGCTACAACAATTGCTTTAACAATGTGGTTGTGTTTTACATTTCCTATTATTAAAATACTAAATACTCAAATAAAAACAATAAAATAAAATAAAAATAAGCTAATAACCATTACCCTTTAGTGGGCATTACAACTGTTTTGTTTCATTTACAGATTCACAGTATCTAGTAGCAGAATATGCAGATGGAAAATAACTTAATTCATGCCAATAAAATAGACAGAATGAGCTGTAAACATCCATTTATTAGATGTCCTGATTTAAGATTTTAACTGCTTTATCAAACAGTGTTTTGCAGATGGTGAGAGACGCTCTAGTGAATTAGAGCATTGGCAGATGGTGGGCACCGAGCCACTGGTCGGCGGCCAAAGGAGTGCAGCCACACAATACGACCTCAGTGGACCACATTCAGGATGAAACACCAACATCTGGGCCACTGTGTCACTCTGTTGTGATATAACGGTGGTCTGATTGAGAAAGGAGACAGCTGCATTGTTTTATTTAATATATATAATTATACTTGAATTATGCAAAACCTGCAAGATTTGTAATCCATTATGGCTCCGTTTTCATCTGGACACAAACACGACACAGGCCAGCATCTCATGTATTTGGTTTATGAACCAAGTGATTGAAAGCAAAAGGGATTTGCTGTGTGGACAACAGTGTTATCACAGCACAGGATCAAGTGTCATAAAAAAGTGACAGATTCTTTGTAGATTTCTTTTCACTGCTGAGATTTTCCTAATTCTTAATGATGGGTGCTGCACTTAAGCCACTGATAATCGCAAAGGGTAGATATCTGAAGAGGATGGGTAAGTCCCCATTACATGTGTACAGTTCTTTGTTTTGAAGGCCTTGTCGGTTCGTCTTCTTGCATTAACAGTACCAAGAACTAAGTCCCTATTTCCCCCAGTCCCCATTGCTCATGTACACAGCAACAGTAGCTGAAAGTGCATAACTTATTCAATTTAGTTAAGATTACAAAAGTATTTTTCCCTCATCCTGCTGCAACCTACATAAAACAATGATGCACAAAAAGCGCAAACAAACAATACAATTTAAAAACTTGATTAATTAGGAAGATAAAATGTCCAAGTGATGGCTTTTTGTATCAAAACAGTTTGTCTAAGTGAGAAAATTAATGAAACATATTTTCCCATAAAGGCTATGTTGTCAATGTACTTGTGTTGACAAAAAGGTTCCAGGTCTGACAGAAAGTACCTGCCCGAGAGCAGGACTAAACTGTGGCCCCAGCCCCTAGTTCTGGGGAAAAAAAAGACTGGGAAAACAAAGGAACTAAAAATGGTTCCTACAGGGGCAAAACCCCGTGTGGCGACGCTTCCTGGGTGTATTTGATCCACTGCATTGCCAGCTTTACTTTCACACTGACAAGTGTACACAGTTTTCTGGTAAATATAATGTATTCTTACCTGCAGCGTACATGACTGCCAGCATGATGGAGGAGATCCATGCAATCTGACTGTAGGAGGCATCAAAGATGATCTGGATGTCTTTGAAGAAGACTGTGATGGCTTTGGGGAAGGCGTAGGAGAAGCCTATGGAGATGAATGATCCCAGGACCACTGCCCAGCCCCAGCCGCCGTCTGGTGGGGGCACGACCGGGGCTCCTGTGGTGGGGGGAGGCATGGTGGTCCTCCTCAGCCTTCACTCAGACCTGCAATCACAAAATACAGTGGCGTTTGAATGGGTGTAGAGCACTGGTCTAGAGTTAACTGTGGCTTTTAAATTCACTTCATTTTTAACAATTTCTAAGTCACGATGGACTCATTTGGACCTGCAATTTTGCAATAACAATGATGGAAATCAACCTTCAGCATCCGTTCTCACTCTAGAGCAGCAAGAAACTGCACCTTTCCACATCATATTCCTCAGGAGATTGTATTGTTTAATGTAGTAATGGCATCAAAATCACACAGCTCAATAGCATATAGAAACAATGTAACAGTGACAGGAACATCCTGCAATAAAAACAGGACATAAAGTTGCCAGTTATATGAGCCACTTTCATAAAACCTCTGGTAACAATGAGGAAAATGTTTACCACCAACAGTGTGCTAAAATAAACTCCTATCAATACTTTATATTGCTCTGTAATTATTTATTGATTAGCCTCATTTTGTCATTGAGCTTTTGCCTTGGGGGGTATATACACTAACAATGAGTTTCTGGGTATAAATAGGTCATATAATTGATGTTACTTGCACACAGAGGAGAGATTACAAGTCAGGTAATTAATTTGCCCTCCAACACATTTTCATTATTCTGCAAATAAGGAGAAATACAGTTATTCCCAACTAATGAATGGACCAAACTAAACATAAAAATACACTCATGTAACAACATTGTTTGTAGAGGTCATCTTTCCCACACAAGTCTTTTCCTGACTCACCTTGACACCAACCCTCCCTCTGCTTGAGGCGGTAATGGAAACTGCTCCACTACATTCACCTTTGTGTACAAAGCAAACACACCCTGATGTGGAGTGTGATGTGTCTGCAGGCATTTTAATAGTGTAGCTTTGACATGAGACACATAACATTGACCGGAGATCAAACAAATCTAGGGCTGGGTCATATGGTGATACAAATTGAAACGTCATTCCTGTGGCAATATGCTATTTTGGTCAAATCGCCACAATGTGATTCACTAATTTTGCCTTGAATGTTGCTCTATGCTCAAACAAAAACACCTTCACATCACCTATTGGTCAAACTCAGCAATACTTAGAGAGAATGCACAATTTGGGAACTATAAGTATTGCGATTGCTATTAGATTGATATATTGTGATTTCTGTTATAATACTAGCATTCTGTTCAAAGTTCAAATTTTAGTTTTTCCAATCAAAAAACCTCGAGTAAGAAGGACAATTACCAGGATGAGCCGGGCAGCAGGTCACAAGGTGCGCAGCTTTGTACACTTGAGTCTACTTTAATAAATGATGCACTTCTTTTCTTGGTCGTCTCTGCCTGGATCAGGTTGCACACAATCTGTCACGAGCACTAACCACAACTAACATGAGAAACATTACCAATTCAACAATTAAAAAGGCTTATTGTTTAGCTCTAAGTGGCAATTAGGGGTGTTTTCTCTCCCCATAGTTGTTTGAACACTAAGACATCACTTGCATCACTGCTGCTAAATTCATTAATCCTTTGACTTTCTCTTCTATTGCCACTTTAATAACTTACAGACCTTTTTCAGATTTCTTTTCATTGGTTTTAATCCACACTAATACGATTACAGGCTGTCAGTGCTTGTAGATACTGCTTCTGATTGATTGACAATCCACAAAGGAACGCACCACCATAATCAGCTTAAGTTGATGAGTTCAAGAGTGAAACTAAGGGTAGAGCAGCCATAATAAGACTTAAATAATCCATGGGTAAAAGCTGATAAATTTTTAAAAGAACATTTGAAAACACTATGTGCCAGGACTGCCATACTCAGTTATAAAGCTTTCACTTGACATGACTTTGTGAAATTTCAAGCATAAGAATAGTAATTATAATCAAACACCTGCTAAATGTGGTCCTTACATACTTCCGTAAAAGTAAAGGTTTGACTACAGAACAACATAAATCATGCTCTCAGCAGGTCATCAGTCTGTTAACACTCGTGGGGCTGCATAGTGTGGAGTTCTCATATAATTGTTGTATAATTTCCAAGGACAAATGAGTCAGGGCTGTCAGAAAGCCGAAAACAGAATAATTTCAGAGTATAATAGATTTCTATTATTATTATTGTTTTCTTTTTTTCCCCTTTCCAGGCCCTGGAGGCTCCACTGGACAGGGCAGTCCAGCAACAAGACTGAGGAAGGACATGCAGCAGTTTGGTAATATTGACTTTGAGGACCCCCTCGGAAACAAGATTATTCAACTCACTCATATTAGAAGTAGACATCTTGTGGGCAAATAATCAAAGTGAACCATATTTCTGCAAAGATATGTCTTCCATCTGCACAGGTCATTTACAGATGGACACCAGGAAAAGGATGCACTGATACTGGGACTATTGAACAGCTTATTTGGCCCAGAACATCTCATATAGTTTAAACTCTTATTTACACAAAGCTTTTCTGTTGTTACTTGAAGAATAATTATATAATATAATTGAAGCCATTTTATAAAAAGTTAATTGGTAATTTGTTTGGTGTCGGGTATCAGCAGATACTTACAGCCTATGTATCGGTAGCTATCGGTACCAGAACTGATAAGTCTGGATCAGTGCATCCCAAATCAAGAATGAATTACACATATTTATATGCAAGTATTCCTTTTATTGACTGGTAAATATAAACCCATATGAATTTTTACCAATTTGTAGATGTAAACACCATTAAACAGGTCAAACTTGAACTTGAGTTATGCATGGTGAACAAGTGCAGCACTGTTTGAAATTTGACCCCCTGACCTCTCGGCCCCGCCTCCAGCTCTGCACAATGTCAAAGTTATGGCAACGCAAGATTAGCACTAAGGTTACCTCCATGCAGCACAAGTCCCATTGCTAAACAAATGGTTCATTATTAACTCTTCAAGTGCTCACCTGATTATTAAAGTATTTTTCCAGAATGTACCTTAATCTCACTGTAACCACTCGTCCTTGTACATGTCCCTTCACAACTCTGTGTATGTGGCGGGAAAATGTGATGTCAAGTAGAGGCTTGGGCTTTCTAATTAAAAACACGGGTGTTAGCAAAGTCTTAACTGCACCCTGTCAGTGATTAACAGCTTTACTCAAAGACTGCATCAGAAAAAACATCAATTAAATATATATATAAGGTGCAATATAAGAATAAGAAAGAATAAGAAAATATAAGTATAAGAAAGAATAAGAAAATATAAGAATAAGAAAGAATAAGAAAATACAAGAAAGACGTAATAAAACAGGGCTATTCAAGTTAGTTTTCCCAAGGGCTAGATTTTTCCGAGGGCCAAGGCTTCTGCTAACATGCCAACATTTGTGGTTGCACAAAATATCCCCAACACTAGATCTGTTTCAACAATTAATAAAAGAAGAACTACATATATATTAGATTTTGTGGAAAATAAAATACAATGCCAATCCACTACTGAACAGAATTAAATGAGGACAAGACCAGATATCAACTGGGTCTGAACCAAGACTAACCCAAACCAGAAAGCAGAACTGAACAAGGACTAAACCAAGACCAAACCAGGCCTAAACTAGTACTAACTAGAATTAAATCAGTAAACAAGAGAAAATATATGCTTTATTTGGAAGATGGGTGATAGGTCAGATCTGATTTGTTTGGCCTTACAATGAATAGCCCTGGAATAGAAGATAGTTGTTGCTCTGTTATTTCTCTGTTACAGCTGCATCATGAACCCAACTCAAGAACTTAATTTAGCTTCACTGAGGTTATGTCACGCACAAGACTGGGACTCATAGGTCAAGTCACAGGTTCTTGCACTATTGACGTTACAATGCAGTACAAACGGTACAAGCCACCGTCAGTTATTATTATTCATTTTCCAAAGATAACAGGCTCATCCATGTCACTTCCTTACGCTGACATTGGCCACAATTCTTAACCAATCCACAGCTCGGGCTCCGCTACACACCTCCAAACACGTCATCAAGGTCGACGCCGAGTATTTGACAGTGCCCCTTTGTTTTTCCATAAGCAGCCTCTACCCACATGAAGCACACACTGTATGTATAGCAGCAAACTGAATTACACGCCATCCGTCCTGCTGTGTAATGGAGTTAGCCATCACGGTGCTGCAAACTGAACCTGTGGCCTGTCACAGCGAGGACAGTGTGCTAGAGCTGCACGCTTTGGGAAAAATAATCTGTTTGTGTTATTTTCTGACCGGCGTTGCAGTTGCATTAGATTTGCAGGAAGATCACCACTTAAAGTAGATCCTACTCACACAAAACTGTACAATCTCAGACTGAACAAGATTTTGACGAAACATACGGAAGGCTTTTTTTGATACATAATTCTGAAACAGATTTATTTAAGTTTAGAGTTAAAAAATGAGGCGACATTTGAATTCTTAACTTGAAACCTAAATAAGTAATCAAAAATCCTCTCTGTAATTATTATTTTTTTTTTTTGTAACTATACTGTGTACAAAATGAACCAAGAAATTTAAACCTTCTGTCCATTTTTCAGGTTCATATGTCCCAAATATGTGTATTTTTGGTCATTTTTACACACAAAATGCCTTATTTCTACATGAAAACATTACATGATGAAAAGCTTGTAATATATTTTTTTCTTACATTTACGTGAGAAAACTACAGGTGAAGTTTAAAATTGACATCTTTAAATTTAAGATTTTTTTCCTATTCACCCTTAGTGTCTTGCCTTAATAATGGGATTCTGTTCAAAGTTGACATATTAAACCCAACCCGGAGAATTGACAAAAAGACTGAAATGTGGACTGACAAACGAATAAAAGAGTCACATGTTTCAAAATGTTTTTGTTGCTTTTGGTAGCATTTTTATTGCTTTTAGTAGTTATTTATTGTTATTTGTTTTGCCTTTGTCTCTTTCAGTCAGGTTTTAGTCAGGTTTTTAGATGAGTTTCTTAGATGCATGTCTGTTGTATTATGGTTGCTTTTAGATGTGTTTCTGATGCTTTCATTGCGTTTTTGTCACTTTTCATTTTGTATTTGTTGCTTTTAGTCACGTTTTAGTCATTTTTAGACGCATTGGTGTCGTATTTTTGTTTTAGTCACGCCTTTGTCTCGTTTGGTCACTGTTAGACACGTTTTTGTCACTTTCAGTTGCGTTTTTGTTGCTTGGAGTTCTGTGTGGTTTATTTGTTACATACATGTCAAAATATACATTTAAAAAAAAAATGTAATATAACAATACATACAATATTTAAAAAAAAAATGCATGTTTGTCCTTTTTCAGGTTTTTCAAATAACCTATGTTATTGTTCGCAAAGAGAGATGAACACGGCTTTGCTAGCATAGCGCTCCTGTCGCGTGCACCGGGGGCGGGGCTGTTGACGTGAGGCCGGAGGAGCACACTTCCTCAACAGGAGGGTGGGGGCCGAGGACACCCATGCCGCGTCGCCATCGGTGTGAGGCCCCGTTGGTTGGAGAGGGCTCCACCCCTTGTTTCAAAGGATTATATCTACTAAATGCACGGATGGGAAAAAAAAAAAACTTTGGGGGTGTTTTTGAGGCACAAGGAACATTAGTAGAAGGTTAAAAGCTCAAAAAAGTCGATTTTGAATAATATGGGACCTTTAAGCTGGATTTTTGTTGCTTAGATTGCTTTTTTGTAATTTTTTGTTGCTTGTTTAAGAACATGCTTGTACAAATCTAAATCACAGGGTTAGCAGTTTTCATGCAGTGAGTAATTTTGTTGTTTGTGGAGGAAATTATTACAATTCAAAAATTGCAGCCTTCGCGATTTGCTAATTGTGTCCATTCAACCTGCGATTTCAATTTCGATTACGTGCAGCCCTACAGTGTACACTCTTCTCGTCCATTAAAAAAAATTAAACACAATGTCAAATGTAAGATTTTTTTTCATTTTAGCCCTTTAGGGAGACTTTAGAGAGACTTATACACTGATATACAGAAATTAACCTCATAAACTGCAAACCACCCCCTGTTGTTACATTCATTTAAGCTAAATTCATAATGAGAGAAGAGAAACCATCCTTTGCCAAATATTAGAATTATATTATTATGTTGACTGGGTGGGAGCCAATCCTTGTTGATTTAAGCAGATAACATTCACAAACTGTACTTAAATAATCATTACACTATACTGTCAAACATGAATCAGTATTAGAGCAGTCTTAGAGAAAGAGAAGTGAAATCCCACTTCAGGTTTGTTGCACAGATGTACGTCAGGGGAAGGGACCTACATCTTGTAACCACAATAGTGAAAGAAATAAGGTCAGGCAGTCTTCGTTTTCCTATTCAAATATTTACTTAAGTGTGACTGAAGTTTATTACAGCCAGAGTAAACGGACGTAAAGCAAGACATTAAACGCCTAAGCCATCTATTATCTTATTATCTATTATTAAGTATTTATCAACCAGTCCTGATCTTTTTCATCAATGTTATGAACAATTATTATGTAAACTGATTTATTAGATAATCAAGGCTCAGCAAGACTTCACATTCATTAGCAGAGTTGGTTTGGTGTATCCACAATGAAATAGTCCTGGGGCACAAGAAATACAAGCTGAAATCTGATCTGAGCTGAAAACACACCTCACAGAAGGACCAGTGTAAGGCCTCTGCAAACACAGGGGATCTACTCTGGCTACAATAATAGATCACCTCCATCTGAGTAGGTTCTACTCCATTTAAGACGAGCAATTGCCTCCAGTGCCTTAAATGGACAAGATGAGTGTTGAGTTGTTAAGTAGTGTAAGCCTCATAATGGTACTTTTATAAGACAATAGCAATCCATTGTAACTATAGTTTATGTAAGTGCAGACATTTAAATCATTCTATGTAGTATAGTAACACAATCTTAAATGTACATACAAAATAATGTATGTTTGGACTTGACCAGGGCTGCCTCCAGAAAAGCATAAACCCCACTATAGCAGGACTAAGACACAAAATAACCACTACATTCCTGAGAGAAACGATAGCCAATAACAAGACACTCATAAATAGCTCAACAACAAAATCATAAGACTTTGTATCCCAGATTTGTCAGGGAAGGAATTCAAAAAATCCCTTTTGACATAATAGTAAAGATGTAAATGTAAAATGAATTAGAGGTGGTTGATACATTGCCTCCAAGTTATCAAAAATTGTTTTAAAGATATTTAAAGTTAGACTATTGAATATGAGAAAACTAAAAAGAAAATAGAAAATGAAACAGAAAGAAAAGGATACAAAACAGTCTGGAAAATCGAACTGTAATATTACAACCATACTAGGTCTTATGCTATATCTCTGTGTTTATTCTTACTGTCCATTCACTATTTGTGCAGTAACTGAACCTTAACAATGACATTTTTGGCACATTGTACCACATTTCTGGAGTATTACGTTAAAAAAATATTATCTGCTTATCAACTGAGATTCCAGGTAAAATATGTAAAGCATGAATACCTATGAATTGCAGCAAAATGCATGTTAACATTATCTTGAACATATTTACTACTGTCAAAATGCTCCCAGTTTCAATCAATACTTTTCCACCAACACTGTGCATACCTGTATAAAACTCTTTTCTTGAACTCTCTTGCTGCCTTGCTCTTTAAAATAAACTACACAAATTTCCACAATAACTATAAATTAGGTGTGCATCTTCTTACAACTCTACTCTTTTATTTTTCATACAATCCCCTTAAGCACAAGCCTCAAATAAAAAACTCAAAATGACAAACACACAGGCCTAAAATGTGTCATTGGCGGGAAAAAATATATACAAATGTACATCAAAACCTCAAAGCACCACTGCCCATACTGCATACTCTTGAATATAGCTACTTAAAGAGTTATCTCTCATCAGCAGAGACACGAGTAGCGGAACGACACTAATGGACTGGACCTGTTACTCTTCATTGTGTCAATTTGAAAGCCATAATCCCAGGCAATAGCAGCACTTTGTTTGTGAAGAATGTAAACAGATTTTCCTAGGATTTCCACTCGACAGTAAAGAGTGCAGTTATTTTTACTCCATCAGCTGACCAGCACAGAGCCTCCTCGGGGGAAATGGCTACTGTGTCCTCTCTGAGCTGCACACTTTTGTCTGGAGTAGAGGACAGACAGCGCCTCGTCTCTTCTCAAATAATGAAACGGTGGGAGCAGGAGATAATCCAATTTACTCTACGTTTACTCTTAACTCTGAAAACAAAAAGTGTGTAACATATTTCTACATCACAAGTTAGAAAATGTCACAAAACTATAACGTATCTGCAGTCTACATAGTAATAAAAAGTGTGTTATTTTAAGACAATGTTCGTTGTGAGTGTGACAACCATAAAATTAGCTTCTATAGTTATTACAACACGATGCTCCTATATTTACAACATCGAAGAACATCATGATGGACACTTCCATTTTGCATTTATAGCCATTTTACAACTTCAGAACCTGGTAATCCAATGCCTGAATGCTAAATAGTAAGGCAAAGAAAGTTATTATAGAGCAGAATTTGTCCATTCAACAGGATTTAACTAAATTTGACTTACTGAACAAAAAAGCACTAACTACAGATTAATTATTGTTACGTCTATATGTTTATGACAATATTACAAGCAAAAGTATCATTTGTATAACCCATTTTTGTTCAGTTTGTCTTTAGGGGCAAACATTAGACACTGGTAGAGGCCTGTCTCACATCCCCATGAACTGTTCCAGATTTTAGCAGCGTAAAACTGAAAGTACAACATTTATTGAGATAGATGCGTAAATCAAACGTTAACTGGCAGTTCTTACAACAATTATCTTCATGAATGATACAAAAATCAGACAAAATACAAGCTGCTGCTCTGTAGAGGAGCCAGGGTGGATGCCAGGCCTGTGCTCTGCTGCTGCTACCAGCTCTGACTCACTCTCGCCAAATCCCCCAAGTCTTATAATTTATTCATCGTGTCTAGTGCTGCCCGTTAGAAATTACGCATGACGTGTCTAATAAAACAAATGTAATCTGCTTGGCATTCACGGACAGTCTGAGCATTGCTTGTTTGGTTTGTGCAGCCTCATTCATTCCAGCGTGCCTGCCTTGACATCCAATGGATCCTACTCCGCGCTTTCCCAAACCAAATCCGCTTAAGTGCGTGCGTAAACTTACCTTTGGGGACTGGAGACGTGCGCCCCGTTCCCTGTTCCCTTGTTCCCTGCGCCGGTGACCTTGGAGCGGGGCAGAGAGATGCGTGTGTCCGTGAATGGCCGCGTCCCGTTTAAATTTCCCGAGTTTGACGTGGAGGGGCTGCGGATGGAAAGAGGGCGGCGCTGAACGCTGCTACTGCTCTGGAGGATGATGATGATGATGGTGGTGCTGGTGGGGACTACGGTCTATTTTCGACACGAGGCGCGCAGGATTGAGCCGGTCACATCCACTGTCTGTCCCTATAACCCGCTTAAGCCCTGGCTGCTGTAAACAAGGCCAGTGTGATGATGGTACGCGCCGAATATGCGGCCGGTGATGCTGTCTTAAAGGTGCAGCGGGGTTTTGGATGAAGTGACCGTTCAGGATTTTTTGGCGTATTTTTGGGAATTACTCGACGACAGCAAACCAAAGTGAAGTTTGAGTGTATGAAACGGGCAGGTGCTTGGACCTCGCAGCTGATTGGTCAATTCCGAATAGAGGCATTGCCCCGTCTCTGATTGGTCTTATCTGATTGGCTGGATTTGATATACTACTGGGAGATCCCGCAGTAGTAGTGAGAATAGAGGTCGATCATGTTGTTTAAGTTTGTTGACTGTCAACAAATGCCTGTTTCTAGGAGAAGCACAAAAATCATTTAGTATGCATATCTTTTCACTTAGTTCTCAGCACTGTTTGTCTAATACATATTAAAGGGGATGTACCAGATATTAATGTTTTAAAATGGATTATGAAGAAATCAATGCACCTCCAGCATCTTAAATATCCACCGCAAAGAGTTTATAAGCATTTTTCACGAGTCTCTGAGCCCAGAGCGAGTTTTGCTGTCCCGGGTGAAGCTAACAAGCACACTTCCTGTTTCTCGTGGAATAAAACACTCTCTATAAATAGATGCAGAGAAAGCGAAAGATTGCTGTGATCTCATTTTTGCATGTTTTATAATATATTTGTACTTGGACAAAACATATTTTACTTTATTACATACAAATTGCGTACATGAACTAGTTCATGTACGTTTAAAAACAGTACAAATCAAGTGCAGTGCCTTTTATACATTATAGACGGCATTTAATGCTTTTTCAGGCACTTAGCATGGCTTAAGGTAACTTTCTGTTCAAAAGAAACAGGTAAGTCTCTGTTCAAACCTGCAGAAATGTGCCGGTGGTGCAGTAAATCAGGATGTTGCACGTGTTTGGTTGGTACCACAGCAGCGTTGTGGATTCTCAAATCAAATCAATTTATTTTTATAATGCCCAAAATCACAACAACAGTTGCCTCGATGGGCCACAGGTAAAAGCAGTTCAGATAACTGTCCCAGAATGCCCCTGTCCTTTGACCCTCCTTCGCGGCGAGGAAAAACTACAAAAAACCCCATGGGAAAAAGTAGAAACCTCGGGGAGAACCACAGTGAAGGAGAGATCCTACTCCCACGGACGGACAGCCTGGACTATCTGCCAAATATCTCGCCCCTCTCCCACCCCAACTACTGTCCTGTTAATGAAAGCCTTCAGGACAGAAAAACATCTTTAAAACATTTTTCATTTGCATGTTATTATTCTTGAAAAATGGCTTTACAACATATTTTAGAACCCTGCATGTGTCACTCGGAATATTATTTTTTCAAATAATCGAAACTGAGCGGAGTGAGAGGGCTTATAGGGGTAGGTGAAAACCAGAATTTTCTGAGCACTGTAGCCTCAGTTGCAGGACAATACAATAGGAATCAATCAGAATACAACTTTAAGTAAGTGATTGATGATCAATTAAAAAAACAATAAATCAATGATAGAACATTGTTGTAACAGGCTTAAAAGCTCTTTTAAGTTTTTTCTGCATAACATACCCTCTCTAACTGATTACTCACATGACTCGTGCATTTGAGGTCATGTTGTGGGACTGAATATGGGTCATTGAAGGATTACTGAGTCATCTTGGTCCGTGTCATCTTGGCAACCGCTTGGCTCTTTTGATCTCGGTCTTTCTTGTGTACTTCATTTATTTTGTCATCATGGTGACGCAGGGCTGGACACTGAGATCTGTTAAAGTAATCGCTCTCTTCACGCTCCAACAACAGCATCAACTCCACACTCAAAGCGAAGAAAGATCCCAAAGCGACAAGAGTGACTCAAAAATCTGAAATGTTGACATGTGTTTTGAAACTGAGGAAGAAACATCATTGGAGATGCTGAGGGTATTTCCTTGTGTAAAATCATGATGTAGGATCTCCAGTGAGTGATGTGACCTGCCTGATGTAGAGAGGGACAGGGAGAGAGGGGGGGATGGAGGGTGCACTTTGGCTAATTGGAGTGCTGACAATCTTGAGAAACAACCGAGCCTGTGTTCCCAGGTGTTAGGGGTCCTGACGCTTTAAAAAATTTAAAAATACGTATTATTATTACAATTTCTTGATGTTATGAAAACCACCACATGACCCCTATAAGGAGGAAAATGTCTATACCTGAGATGGAAACACAGCGTTGAATCTCACCTTATACTGTATCAGCACACAGCTCCTATAAACCAAACAGTAACTTCACACTGTCTCTCTGTGGAGGTCGGGCCAGGATTTGACAGAGGAGCCAAGAGAAATAGTGGTTCAGTCTCACACTTCAACCCATTGTTTTGGTTCAAGTCTTACCTTTCACTCCGAGAGCCTCTTTACAAACTCTGACTGAAGAGTGGATTTTTCATCGAAGGAGTGTCGTCGAACGGCTCCAGGGGAAATGTACAGGCAAAGTGCATACACATAGAAATATATATATATATATATATATATATATATATATATATATATATATATATATATATATTTCTACATTTGTTTATTTTATTGTTTTAATATTAAATAAAGATATATCACATTGGTTCTCAAACTGTGGTACGCGTACACTGATGATTGCAAGCTAAGCAGCGTGGATTCGTTTGTTGTTTGCTTAATTTAGAGTCAGTTCGATCCACATTTTGTCCTCATTTCAGTTAGTCCTTGTTTCTACAAACTAGTGAAGCTTGTGTAGTTGTGTTATAGCCTGGAACAGTCCAGTTATAGACTCAGTTTAGACCTGGTGGTTCTCAAAAAGCCAAATGTTTTCTTAGGTTGTACTTGGTGTGAAAGGTATACTGACTATTGTGAATGTTGTATGTATGCTTTCGAGATATTTGATTATAGTGAATGTGGTTTTTTCAGTATTAATGCTGCAAAAGGAGCTGATTAAACTGTGAAAAGTAAAGCAAAGTTGTTTTAAACTTTCAAATCAAGGTATATGGTGATATTTCTGCACCTTTGTGAATAATTGTACAGACTATTCACATTTTCCTGATAATTCTACTTTACTACATTGGATTTACATGCCATTGCCTCGTTATTGTTATCAGTATACTCCAAACAGATTTATCACAAATAAATTTTTGTCAATATTGCCCAGTCCTAGTTGACATTTTGTACAGAGGCAGCACTTTAAAAGTTAATGGAAAGGTTTCATAGTCATCTGAACACTGTTCCAGATGAGTACCTTCGAAACCTTTTTACTACTCTTGGAAGAATAAGGGATTACATCAACTTTTAAAGTGGAAAAGTGTAAATCACAACAGCAAAACTGTGTACCACAAAAAGTGGAAAAAGCCACAGTTGTACTTTATTATTTGAATGACATTTGAGGGACATTCAGTTGAACGCTCCTCTGCATGACTCACTGTGACTCCTTCGGTGACACCTAGAGGTCAGTGTGCACCAGCAATATGTCACCCATGACCAATTCATCCAGAAGTGAAAGAAGATCTCTCCACAAGTGTAAGTATGGCTACTTCAGAACCTAAAGGTGTACTAACTTCATGGTGAATGGTGCATCATGCGTGTCTCCACTGACATATAAATAATGTCTACTGTGTGTTTCTATGGAGAGTTTATTGCAGCGGAGCGGAGGTTTGATAACAAAAATCTATCTTCATGGAGACAAGCATCCCCAAACCAAATTTCAGGTCAGATCTGTGAGAGTATTCGCACTAAGAATGTTTTTTCTTTTTAAAATAAAAAACAAATGAATAAATGCAAAACATAAGATTAATCCCATGACAGTCCAGAAAAAGCAATATCCATGGAATCAAGTTATATAGTGCGCTTTTAATAATTCTCAAACAATGATCTGGCCTAAAGCTATTGGCATTTTGTATATATTGTGTTTAAAATGCATTTTTTTTTTGTAGAGTGAAATGTATTACTGTAAACATAATCATGACACATATGACCAGGGCAGCTAATATTATTCATCACCAACACAGAAACTGATGCTAACGGCTTTTGTCTTTTGAGAAGAAGAAATGTTTTGCCATAACTGCTAATACTGTACCTACCTAACATTTACTTGTACTCAAAAGCATATCTATAATGTCTCTCCTCCTCACGTGTGTCTGTCTACAGCGTCAGCTCTCACTCCATAACATTTCCTCGGTGTTTGAGTTTACAGGCTGTGGTTGTGCTCTTGGACCCCGCAGGCCGAAGTGACTGATGGGACCACCACTGAAAGCCGCTCTGTCCACACCTCACTGTTTACCTTTCCTGTCAGCTTGTTTCCAGCGGCCCAGTGAAGACCCAACTGTTCAGGCACAGACAGCAGCTGGGACGGCCCATCTTCACACGTTCAGGGTGGAGGGGCTAAGCGAGGGGACATCCTGCAGCTGGAGGCAGAGAGGAATCATGGAGTGTGTGTGGAGTGTGTTTATGGGCTACAGTAAGAAGCTTAGATTATCGCTGATGACCTCATGGAAAAGCAAAAAATTGTGATTGTGAAATGTACATGTGGAATGCAAAATAGATGCAAAAAAACATTTTCACTTAGCAACTGTTTGTTTTTTGCATTCACTTACTATGTGTTTCATTTGTTAGCAGCAGATCAGGCTTAATGATCATTTACTATTTGTTTCACAGCAATAGTCTTTTGCGTTACTTTGGTATAGTATCCTTAATGTGTCTTAAATATGAATCAACAAACTAATGTTGTAGTTTTGTTTTTGTTTTTTACTGGTTCCGAGCAAAGCAGGGGTTTACAAGGAAGTAAAAGCAAAATCGTGATGACCCTGGAATGACTAACGCAATACAATTTGTTGAGTAGAACATAAAAAAACGACTTAATCTGAGCAATAAGGTAGACCTATTGTGTTTTTATGTACATGTTTATGCAAGAAAATTCATCTCTGATTTAAGACTGGGAAGAATTTCAGAGTGTTGGAATCATGTTGGTTTAATAGAAAATACACAGAGACAGGACAGGATTCGCAAAATGATTAAATTTGTTTTTCAGGTTACACTTCCCACCATCATGTGTTTGAGAGAAGGTTTGGTGAGCATTTTACATGACGCTGTTTGATTTAAATTGTGAAAGCTGATTTAGTTTGGCTTGACTCATAAGGTACTTTAGTTTGACTCTCACGTGTCTTTTGGCTTCAACTTTGGAAAGCTTTCTCCATTTTACCAGGATGTAGTGCCCCTTCCTCCTCCACTTTGAGCAGCGCTATCAGCCCAGTGCTCTGTGTTTGTGGATGGACTCAGGTATTTCCTGCTGAGTCCAGGCCTCAGTGCTGTGCATCAGTGGTCAGCACACAATAGGTGAAGACAGAGGGACAGGGTGAGCTGTAGGGGGCCATGAGGGAATGGGGGCTGGTAAATGCGGTACCAAAATATTACAGAAGTACAGGCTGGGGCTGTTTGTTATGAAGTTATGAACCTTACTTTATTACTGAACTATATCATGAGTACATTGTCAACGATTTCACATTTTGTTCATTGTTAATCCCAATATTGATCTAAAACAGCTTAGCATTAGAAACAAGCTCCGCCTCTTCAAAGTGACATCTCACTGTAACTAGCAGCAGATTTTGATTTACATGGTTTTATTTTTGAAAAGCAGCTATGTCAAGGATTTCAGTATTTTACATTTGTCATTCAGGGTCTTCATTTTACAAATGATCAACCCCAGGTACAGGGATGTAGACGGGGATAGGTGAAAACAGAACACTGTCTGAGCTGTCGAGCCTGAGTTGCAGAACAATACAGGATTACTCAAACATGCAGGAATCAGTTAAAATACAACTAATAATAAGTAAGCTAATGATGAGGAAACACTGCTGTACAAGGTTAAAAGTTCAATACAGTTGATTTAGTGTAATATGTCTTCTTTAAATATGACTGACCTGTAGAATATTGTGACGTTATCTAAAAACCCTCTTGATATCCTTCAGCGTCTCCTCCAGTGTCATGGTTAGTGAGGTTGTGTTGATTGTAAACAGATACAGACTCACTTCCTCCAGTCTATTCACAGTTAATGATAAATGAGTGACCAATTACAGGAACAGCTCTCTGTCCATTATGACCTCCATCTTATCAGTTTGACACCAACTTGTTTCTTTGCAATGCAAATTCAACGACTTTGACACATGATCACACCTACATTAGTGCTCTTTATTGCTCTATTCTTGTTTTTGTCATTGACCACAGTAAAAACATTTATTAACCTGACTGCAAAATATTCTCTATTGAGAGATTTGCTCTGAGATTAACCCTGGCACAATGGTGTTTCCTCTTCCTTTGTGTAATCAAAATTGTAGTTAGATTGATTCCTGCAGGTTTGAATAATTCTGTATTGTCCTGCAACTGAGGCTCGAATAATAAATGTTTTTCTGCTTGGATTTGGACAATTTTTGCATCTTGATTATCATTTCCATTGCTAGACATCTAAGCCATTGATGTTTCTGTATTTTTGATAACTCCATTTTTTTTACTGGTTGGTCGCAGGTCTGTATAATTCAAATAATTCACCCTTTGGAATTAATAAAAGTAATTCTGATTCTGATGCATTGGATCAATAGAATCAGAAAAGCATAAGAATTATAAGAATAAGAATAATAGCAAAATATATACAGTGCTGTAAAATATGACATGCATAAAATTAAGACTTTGCTGATAAAGAACAATAGACTTCGTCTGAGAATGCACAAAATGTAGAGTTGGTCAGACAATAGTGCAAAATTAGCACAAATGGACAGTTGTTGGTTATGTGAAAGTGGCAATGGTATAATATCTGCACGTTTTGTACTTTATCTGACCAATTGCACAGGACATATCGTTGTATCCCACTGAGACAATTTCATTTATAATCAAAGCCATAGTGGCAAAGGATCAATATATCAATATTCATGATACAATAAAGAAATTACAGATGGAAGAAAGAGACATAAGATTAAACCCAGACACACTATGATGTTTCTTTGGTGATTCTCAAGGCATGCATTTTATATAACTCCCTTTTCCCTCCTCCAGCTCCAAATGCACAGCTGCTGACCAGAATGTGAAACATAATCCATGATTTTTACAGTTCAGATAGTTTTCCTTTGACTCACTTGTGCTTGTGCTGCGAGGTGGTCTGTTGATGCGCACCAGTTTGATTCCTCTAAACTAAATATGCTGATTTCTGTGTCCCGGCTCCCCCACTCACGGCTCTCCTCCCCACTGTTTGAACAGCTGGCCTTTCTTTATCACTGCTGGGACCTACCGCTGGCTCTTCACCGTGGGAGGGGTACGGGAGGTGAGAACGTAAAGGTGGGGGGTCCCGGGACTCAAGGTTCAGGCCCGTGGTAGTCAGGCCAGTAGCGGACTTACCATCGGGCATCAGGCTGCAATTGCCTTTGGCCCTGAAGGGGCCCCTCACTTTCAAAGACATGAGGCTCTGAAACAGCTGCTCTACCACAGTAAAGTAGTGCTGTGTACTATTAAACAAGATAAACACCAAAAGAATATATTTATTCTGCCCAAGCCATCCCCCCTATGAAGTTATTCAGTAATGAAAATATAACATTATAACATGAAAACACCATCAGCAGGTTCAAGGCAGTGGATCGCTTTGATCAGAGAAAAAAGTGATTCGACTTGTGACCCGTGACACCTGCTACTAAATTGTCCACTGCAGCAAGGCTTTTTTACTGTATATATTTATGAGCCCCACCATGTTAGCTATAATTTGAACTGTTTTCATTCAATCCATTCCAATCCAATCCACTTTATTTTTATGGCAAATTTCACACACAAAAACAGTGTCTAAAGTACTGTAGAACAAAAAACTACTAAAACAACTACATAAAAAATAAATAGATGACAAAAAATGTTAAGCCAAGAAAACAAAAACAACAACAACAGAAACACAGAGACAACTCACACGGCGTTGAAAGACAAGGGTATAAAAGCAGCTCTTAAGATTATTTTTATTGATATTGTCTGATGTTTCTCATAGGTATTGCCAGTGGAGGGATGAATAAAGTTGTCCAAATCTGAATCTGAAGGAGTGGCAGATGCTGAGGTAACATCGCTTCCTCTGCTGTGGTCGAGATGGAAAAGGAGCATTCACACAAAAGGTTGGACCTATTTGAACATATTTTGTCCTTGATTTTCAGTGAAATACTAGTGGGCCTTGAAGTATTGCCAGGTGTGCCTTGAAAAAATGGATTTATCATTTTGGAGTGTCTTGAACATTCTTCTCCACCAAAAAATAAAGCGAAACACTCACCATTGCCAAGGGGCGGCAGTAGTGCAGTAGGTAGAGTGGGCGCCTTCTGATCCGAAGGTCGGCGGTTCGAATCCCACTCCAGACATGGAGTAGTTGAGTGGTCAGATCCCCTGACCCGCAGGTTGGTGGTGCGATTTCAGCTCCTTCAGATGAATAATGCCGTTGTGTCCTTGGGCAGGACACTTAACCCACCTCGCCCCCAGTGTCTGCGTACACTGGTGTATGAATGTGTGAGTGGATGGGTGACTGGTTCCTTGATGTAAAGCGCTTTGAGTGCCTTAAAAAAGGTAGAAAAGCGCTATATAAATGTGACCATTTAACTTTAAAGAGACAGATAGTGGCACAGACATAATTTAAAACCATGTAAATCATTCCAGCTACTTTTCCTTGAAATGCCTGACTAAAATGAGCCCCAATTCAAGCTGCAGTTTTTGAACCATTTGGAGTATAAACAAATGGCTGAGCTCTTTGTGAAGCTGACACTCTGTAGTTTTGATCTCTGATGTCTGCTTTAACTCTAATTAAAAGTGGTAACAAGCTGCTCAGAGGAAAATTAGATATCAACACCGTTTGAATTTTTGGGGGTAAATATAATCTGCTGTTGGGAGGTGGACTATAAATTTAGCATATGTTTCCTTTTCCATTTCAAAGCTGAAGTCAAAATGAGATTCAGGGACTTTAGAGTACAAACTGATCCTCATTCATCCCAGAATGGTTGATTTGACTGAAAAGAAGTGGGTTATAACTTTCTTTTTTTATGTTTTAAACTCTCAGGAGCTTGATCGTTCTCTTTTATCAGATGGTTGACGAAAAGGAGTTCCAACGTACAACTGTTTCATAATTAATATAAAATGGAAAATAATGGAAAAAAGATGACATCATATACTAATTTTGAGTGTAAAATGTATTTAAGTGAAGTGAAGGAGGAAGGAAAGTTAGATGCTTTTCTGGTTACATTTATTTGGTCTTAATTGTAATATAATAAAAGGAGAGTCTAGTAGTTTAATTGACAGGTAATTGGTCATGCGCTACTTACAGGGAAAATAAATACAGTCAGTCCAAAACTTAATTGGAAAATATTGCTCTTATTTGTACATGACATGTTTTTACAAATTGAAAAATGCATGGTTGGCAAAATAATTTTAGGTTTTTAGATTTAAGTGGATTAAGTATTTCAAATGTCTCTACTGTACTGTGCCACCAACAAAATTAAATAAGGTAATGCACTTACCTGCGCAGTGACGTGAGGGGAACAGTGTGTGTAATCCCAAGTAATCAGTGGAAAACCAAATGTTTAGTTCCCATGGATATGCACCACTCCCCACAACACAGAGCCGGCATACCTGTTACAGAAGTACAACAAGACAACATTATGTCAAATCAAAATTCATATCCCTTAAATGTGTATTGAGATCAAATGAATTACTTTACAGTGATTATCTAAAGTACATCTTGTTGTGCTACGTGTGTGCATCAATACGTGCAGCCTGCCCCGGCCTAATTAAGAGAAGCAGTGATTTGTAGAGTAAATGTCAGAAAGAGAAAGTGCAAAAGGTTGATTGGGAAGTGAAATTAGATATCGAGCTGTCATGTCTCTGATTGCATGTGTGTGGGATGTTATTGGGTAAAAAGCAGCAGTATCCTAATCAGAGCTGACTCAAATGTAGGACAATGAGGCCACAATCCCACCTCGAGGTGAAAAATAATTACAATCAATAGAATTAACTTTAGGCGAAAATTGGGTTGAATCTGACTTTGAACCCAAGGTGAAAGCATCTGTGGCGTTTTGTTTTGTTCATTAAAATCCCACTGTGTAAATAAACTGACAAAGAATAGAACAGGAATATATGCAGTTTTAGTTGTTTAGTTTAGTTTTGGTCATTTACAGCTCGACAAGGATGCGCACAGCAACCTCTGAATCATGACCGAAAGGGGTTAGAATGAAGTAAAAATGACTAATATCGACTCTTTTCAACAATAAAACACAAGAGTTCCAAGAAAAGCAGCAGCAACTGTTTGTAGTTCCACAACACAAGACAAAAAAACAAAAACAATAGTTATGGGTCATTCCGGAGCTCTGATTTATACCTCCCTTTAAAAGCTTCTATTGTATAAGACCTTTCTCATTTATCTTCGAGGTTGCTCCAAATACAAACCTTGTCTAACTCTAACAGAAACACATTTTTTATGCCTGTTCTTCTAAGGTTGTATTGACTTCTTCTGTCTTTGCTAATGCAATTTCATATTGGGTGTTCTATTGCACTATAAACAAACCATGCTTCCTTACAGTGTGTTGGCTGGCTTCTCCATAAACCTACTTGGCTTGTCTCCATGGAGATGTCATGTTTTTGCCTGCAATATTCCACAGAATGGCACAGATCCATCAACAGCTGCTTCAACTAAACAACAATTGAATGAATTTCAGAAGTGAACCGCTCTCTCCAAACTGTTGTCAAGCGTGATACTGTTATGTCCACTTATCATTAGCTATTCAGTGTTATAGATACAGCTCATATCCATTGTTCACTCGATCACTCACTTTAATCTGCGCCGGAGAAGACAACAAATCACACAAATCTCCAACCACAACAAAGCTAAATCAATTGCCAGTCACCTAGCTCTGAGTGGGAGGTGGATTGTCCTTTTACATCCAGTATATGTCCCAACTTTTTTCTTTAAATAAAAGAGTTTGCCTCCTCGCAGTATTAATAGGACAGGTGCAACAAAATCTTGACCTGTAGTGAATCGATTTGAATACAAAGCACCTTCTCCGTCTGAGTGTTTGGGACTATAAAACCATGTACTGAATGGACACATGTTGACAGACGACATGTTCATCCATCTCAGTCACCACGCTAAGAGCCAAAGCGTATGAGCGCCATAAATTCCAGCGGACAGGCATCTGGGCCTCTCTCCCTCACACTGGCTCATTTATCCACACAGCGGACATTTTGTTTCGGGGCTCGACACTTGTAATTGCCGCGGGGCACACAACACAGACCTTAACACAGGCCACTTTGGAGCCTCTCACTCAGCCATCAGCCTCACACACTCGGGAGACGACAAGGGACACACTGTTTGGATGTCCTACAGCTCCTGTGATGGCTGGACATGGCTTTGGGAGTGTGCCAGAACAGAGCTTAGAAAAATGAAGCTTATTCTGTAGGTATAAGTCATTTCCAGAATCAGAGTTTGTCTGAAAACCGTGGTCTGAGAGACTGACATGTCTTAGCGCACTGATGTAAATAAACACATGACTGCGTTTTGGATGTAACTGCAAGCTGATTATGGCTGTCAAGTTGAATGTCACAAATAAGTAGAGCCCGCTTGTAGGTAATGAACTAAAATAGCTTTTTGGATAGGAAAAAATCAGTATATTGACAAAGCACTGTTCTGGAACTTTTTGGCACGTCAGCACTTAAAGTCATGTTAAGTTTGAGTTTGAAGAGATCCAGTAACGTCTCAATAGCCCTTTTTCCCTTTCCATTGCAGCAGAAGTTTATGGTTGCATATAAAGAGATAAAAAAACATACGGTGTTTTGTGTATTACAATAGTCTGCCAGATACATAACCCTTTTGAGAACTGGAATCCAAAAGTGTCACAAATCATTTCAGTCAGTGCACACACCTGCATTTATCCCACTGCCAACACATTTGGTTCACATGTTGAAATAGCTATTTCTTGACAAAATATGTTGTCCTTGTAAGAAGTAATAGTAAGTCATGAATCGCGAGACTGACTGAAGACTTCAACAGATGGGAGCTGGAAAAGCATGTGTGCCATCAGCAGACATTCAGCCAGACTGATGCGCGAGATTACCTGTGAAATATTTTGGAAACACAACAGTCGTTCTTCAGTTAAGAATTGCAAAGTTAAAGTTACAAATACGAGACCTACAGATGCAAAGACAGAAGTCAACATCTTTCCTGTGAGGATCTTTAGTGCTTTTTTTTCTTGAGTAGCATTGATAAGTTCAGATTTAAATGTCAAAGATTTAAAAGTTGGTATAGGTCTTCATTATTTTATTATTTTATTATTCTGATTTCAAATCCTTACAGATCTATATTTTCATACACGAGTTTTGTCGATAGCCGTCCATTTGTTGTATATAACATTTAATAGTGCATATAGAGTCTGCTATTGTCTGACTACGCCCAGGCATACCTTCCCCTCCAGTCTCTCCTGTGTGAGCTGTTCCTGGCAGCCAGCAGCACCTGGAGCAAGGCATGCTGGGTAGGCATTTTTCAGCACTGTTACTATTCTCAGTTTAATGGCTGGCCTCTTGCCCATTGGCAGCATTAGCCGGAGTCTGGAGAGCTGACTGCCAACATCTGGACTATACGTGCTTCTGGTGGACTATACGCGCTCTGATGGGCCGCATACCTTCCACACTGTCCTACAAACTGTCTGAGCCTGACGGGGGCAGCGAGGGAGGGGGTCCGAGAAGTGCTTCACAGCCAAAGAAACATCTATCATCCCGGCGCCGCTCAGGCCAAACAAATCAGCGGCGGCAAGAAAATATGATTTCACTAAGAGAGGAATGTCAAACTGAAGCAGGCAGCTGGAGTACAGTGTATACAGTGAGAGAGCTGTGAGAGGAGGCCAGATGTGATTAGACTTGAGCCGCAGGGAGAGGACAGTTTAAATGGCCTCCAGTTGCTAACAGACATGCCAAGAGCTCTCCAGCAAAGACAGCATTTAACGTTACTTATCTCTAAATAAATATACTTCAGACATGAACATCTCTCAGCAATATGGACACAAGAATAAGGCAAGATGTGAGGCGATGATGATGGTAGATTATGTGGATGTTAGGCGCAGAAACTATTTTGTTGATTGATAATAGTTTTATTAATGAAAAAACTGCCTATTTCACTCCAAAATTGGCATTAGCACGGGTTTTTGTCTTACTTCTGACTGTCCCATAAACTTAGGAGATCTTTCTTTGTTTCATTACAAAATATGATGCTATTAAGTTCATTTAAACACGTTTGAAAATGCGTTTGTATGGTGAGATAGATTTAAGCGAACCATGAGGAAGCAATCATGCCATCACTGTGCGGACCCCTCCTCTTTTTCCCAAACACTGTCTGCAAGGATCAAATCAATCACCACTAACAACTCACTCCCAAACGCACTCACGCCTGCCCCAGATTCCTGCTAATGTTGGTGTTTTTGTTTGTCTGGTCCCCACAGAGAAGTCAGCAGAGAGGACTGGAAAAACTGAGCTCAAACAAGAAATATTGTAAAGTATGGATAAGATGAGTCCATTGGGTCTATAAACTGTAGATGGACTGTTATGGGTTTCAGCTTTTTATCTTAACATTTGAAGGACTTTTCCCGTTCAAAAGATGTAAGATTCGTTTTAAATTGTTGATGGCAACTGTCCTAATTTCTTATCATCCAGAGAGATGATGAGAGATAATTTCCTCTTCAGAATCAGCAATGCAAATCTTTTAAAATACCATTAACTATTCTACATTTCCTAACCAAACACCCACAATGCCATGCAAGACATTTGAACAATTTTGCTACTTCAGTGTATATATACATGGTCATAGTCAGTTAATGTTCTTATTGTATGTTTTATTTCTATACTGTCCTTGATTTGTGTATTGCAACAATGGAATTAGTGGGACAAATAAATGTACTCTTACATTTATGTTATCTTTTAGTATTTATTTACTAATGTTCCCCACACACACAAGGTTTTGTGGGGGAGTAAAAAAAAAGTTCAAACAGATAACTGAACTGACATTGAGAATAGAGTAATTGATCGATTGATTGTGTGCGTAGCTGGAGGGCTTGCCTTGTCCATGCTGTGGAGACAATTTAGTCCAATCCAAAGTATTGAAAAGCTATAATCACAGCATGTGTTATTCAGTGCTGCAGAGGTAGATGACTTGATCTGAGAGGATAAAGTGTGTGATTTGAAAATAACTGTAAAATATTTTGAAAAAGGAAACCACAAGCATGTCCAATCTGTTCTTAAGGATGTTTTATTGTTTCTTTTAAATAACTTCATCCAAAGATTTCTTTGGGACATTGTAAATTCAAAGGTAATTTTCTTAAAATGCACCACTCTTAAGGGTAAAGACATCACATAAAGATCAACCCTTACACACACCAAACTTTACAATCTGGTGCTTAACAAGTTTTTTGATGGAACATACAGAAGGATTTGTTGATATCTAATTCTACACCTGCTATATTAAAGTTAAAGGTCTAAGTTAGGTTAGGGGTTAGTGTAAACTACAGAAGAAGTTTCAATTGAATATCTTCAAATTTAAGATTTTTCCCCATTCCCTGCAGTGTCTCGCCTCAAGTTAAAGAAAATATAGTTTAAACCTACTAGAAAATACAATGCGTTACCTTGCTGATGTCATGCATAAAGCGACTTGTTTCCCTTCCCCACTTGTCCCATTTGTCTTGTAAAACAGTGTTAAATGACTAAAGGCCGGTCTCACACCTTCAGACTGCCTGAGGTGATAAAGTATTCACAGACAGTGGGCTCAGAACAATGGCAGCTGCTTATCTTCAGAAAACATCCTCTCAAATCCACATTAACACACTGGTGAGGAGCACTGTATCATATCTGTCACTGATGGATGCAGATAGACTCTTTATCACTTCATTTAGTTTATATGGGTTTTTGTGATAACACTGTGTCAAGAAAATGTAAGGGTCCCATTACAGTTACGGATGCTACCACTGCAATTACAGAAGTACTTTTGACATGTTGTTAAACACAGAGGTGGCCAGTACATAGGTATATTTACTCGTGTAACTGTTTGAAGAAATTGTATTTTCTGACACCGGTTATTTTGAAGTATCCTTGCACAAGTAAAAGGTTTGGTTGCACTTTCCACTGTGACAAAGTGTTATCTTCACAGTATTAAATGAATGAAAATTACTTCTCACCTAATACTTCTTTGGAAAAACCACAATATATAGTGTAAGTCAGAAACCGTATGTCCAAAGTAGAAGTTTCTCCTAAATGTTTTTACTCTTACTTGAGTAATTATTTTGTCACTTATTTTTACTTCTGAGTAATAATATTTTACAGCAATTTTAGTTGAGTGCAAATTCTGGCCACGCTATCTATTTCTAGTTTAAGGAGGATTAGAGGAGCACATTTCACATCAACATAAAAAGGGCTCAAGTTTGGTCAAATAAAAGTAAATAAAGTATGTGATCTTTTCAACACATTCATTTATCCACTACACAATGGCAAAAGCAGGAGAATAGCATCTAACAAGCAGCAAAGTTCTCATTTACAAAACAAAAGTAAAATCAAAGCCCAAACTAGTTGTGTATATGTGCTGTGTTGAAAGCTGAGGACATGTGAGTGAACAAGTGAATGTGACATTGGTCAAAAAGGAAATGGTCGTTCATTCAACCTCTGACACATGAATATCACATGAAGCTCTTTATTGTGGAAATGGGGAAGCAGCCCACAGTTTTACATCGCAAATGAGGCTATATTTGCCTATCTTCACATTAAAGACTGTAAGTACTTCAAGGCAAAGTCAAAGTTTTGTGCTCTTTTAGAAACATCAAAGCTGGTCATGAATTCTGTCGGATAGGCCAGTATTTTTCTTCTATTTTGAGCCATGGCACACTTTTTTTGTTCTGCAGCACATTTTCCAACTAAATTTTTACCAAATCATACCATTTAGGGAAATATAAGTGATGTGTATTGCAATTTCAAACTGTCTTGTTTTTGTTTTGTATTGTTTCCTTTTTTTTTCCTTTTTTTTTCAATTGTGATTGTTTTGCTTTCTTTTTCTGATGAAAAAGTTGCTCCGGACAGTCCAAAATGGCAAATGATTCAAAAACATTCATGAAGCTTCATACATTTTATAAAGGTACACGTCTTCTTAATTTTATGCATGCATTTTTATATATTTTATATATTTTATTCATTGCTTTATGTTGCACCTACGCCGAAGCAAGTTCCTATGTTTGTGAATTTCACTGACAATGGCAAAAAACAGTTTTCTGATTCTGCACTGTGACTGAAATACAAGGGGACAGTTATTTAAGAATATTTATGAAGATTAAATTTTTTAAAAATAAGAGGAAAAGTGTGGCAACCAATAACAACCAATAGCTAAGCCAGTAATAAAAAAAAAACAAAAAAACAAAAAAAATCTGTTTAATTTGTTAGATTTATTTATGAGAAAGTTTCAGTGTAGCCTACATATTATTATTATTGTTATTATTACTATTATTACTATTATTATTATTATTAGGCCCGAGCGCCACAAGCTGGCGAGAGGCCTATTAGTTTCGCAGTGCCGCATGGCACGGCTGCGAAAGTGCGCACGGCGCGCACGAAATCGAGCGCTAAGCGCCGCCGCTTCCAAACACTCACTAACGCATTCCCAACTCATGCACGTTCGTGCATACCAATTAGTAGTGGGAAAATAGAACATTATCGTCAGAACGGGTGAAGCCGTGCGAAAATCTTACTAAGCGGCGCTTTCGTGGGGATGACGGCCGCGAAAGCGGTCGTCCATCCCCACGAAAGCGCCGTGCGCTGAGTCGCCCAGTAATGTCGTTCTCCAACTCATGCACGTTCGTGCATATAACAATGTAATGTAAAAACTGAACATTACTATTGTAAGAAATAGGGCCAATAACAGAAAGTGGGCGGAGCCCACTGAAAAATCTCAAAGTGTCTGCCAGTGACCAGGGACCCATACCAAAACGTAGGAAAGCGCCGCAGCGCTCAAAATGTATAGTTTGTGAACTAAAAAAAGGGGAAACATTGTTTTCAGATCGAATATTATTAGGCCCGAGCCCTACAGGGCGTAGGGCCTATTGCTGCAACGATGCCGAAGGCATCGCAACTGCTCGCCAAACTTTCGCGCTGCAGCGAAAGTTTGGCAGCCTAGTCGGTTCTATGGTCGGACAGTGAAATAGCCCATGCCGAAGGCATGGGACCTGCATATTTACTTCTGCTCTGCGAAAGAACCCTTTCAACTGTCTTGGCGAACTTTCGCGCGCAGCGCGAAAGTTCGGCCCCCTCCAACGCCCCAAACATTGACAGTGAACTGTCCCACACCCCTGGCATCAAGCCCCACTCAGTAACCATACTTGTTCCTGCTAAAATACATGGAAACCAATGGGGAGCCCATGCGCGGGCCCGACTCGGAGGTGAGTGACGAGCGCGTAAGCGCTCGTAATCCAAATTTGACCCCATGGTGACCTGGGGAAGGGTCAGAGCTTTCAAAAAACGTATAATATGTCGTTCTCAGTAAAACGGATATATTGTTTTTGCTAAAAATATTATTATTTTTTTTTTTTTTTTTTTTTATTTTTATTCTTCCGTGTTCTGCTCTTTGAGCTTTAATTTGACCCCTTGAACATGCTCAAAAACTCACCAAACTTTGCCCAAAATTCAGACTCGGCGAAAAATTTTGTTTTTTATAGGTGTCATGTTTGGGGAAAAAATAATGGCGCGACAGCGCCACCTACAAAAGTCAAAATACATTGCGCCTATGGGAGGCGTCCCGACGTCAACTTTGTCATACAGCCACGAAATTCGGAACACGCATTCCTCTCCTGAGGACGAAAAAAAAATATTATTATGGCCACGCCCCCTGACTCACCGTATGGCCGCCATATTGGATTTAAAGTTCCGAAACGCTGAGTCAGCGTTTTCGCTCACGTCGAACTTGAACGAACTCGTCCTAGGGCGTTTCGCCCACGCCCCTCAAAATCGCTGCACATGCTCTAGACAAGTGGGGCATCTAAAGTTATCCAATTCGTTAAAATAACTTCTACCGTCTCTGCGCGGCGCAGCCCCAAAGTTGACTGATGATTTTTTGGATATTGAATATTTTCAAAATGCTCCCGTTTTGGCAAAACGAGTCCGATTATGCCCAAATTTTAATATGTTGTTTAACTTTCTTGCCTGGACCTACTTTAGGTGGAATTTTTTCATTTGGCGCGATAGCGCCCCCTACAGAGTGAAAAAACTTTTTGTATGGGGAGCAAAAAATTTACTTTTTTAGAATTTTTTGAAATTTTGCACAAAATTCCATTTTGGCCTACCGATCAAAAAAGCCAATCAGACCCATGTCATATTTTGTACGGCGAAGCCGTACCAATGACCGAAACATCCTATGTTATTCCTATGGGAAAATCGAAAATTGTCTCAAATTTGGATCTTTTTTTACTACGCATTTCAACGAACTCCTCCTCGGGCGCAAGCCCGACCGACCTGAAATTTGGTGGACATCTTCCTGAGGAGTGGGGCACCAAAAGTTATCCAAATTATCAGGATAGGTATTACGGTCTCCGCGGCGAAGCCACATTTCGCATAAACATTTTAGACAACACGGAAAAACCCCATGTTATTCCTATGGGGAAATCTCAAAGTCGCTCAAATTAAACTTTGTACTTTAACGAACTCCTCCTCGGGCGCAAGCCCGACCAACCTGAAATTTGGTGGACATCTTCCTGAGGAGTGTGACACCAAAAGTTATCCAAATTATAGGGATAGGTATTACGGTCTCTGTGCGGCGAAGCCGCGAAAATTGCCCAAACTTGAACAAATGACAGAAACAACCCATGTTATTCCTATGGGAAAATCTCAAAATCTCTCAAATTTAACTTTGTACTTTAACGCACTCCTCCTCGGGCGCAAGCCCGATCAATCCCAAACTTGGTGACAATCATCCTGAGGAGTGGGGCACCAAAAGTTATCCAATTTATCAGGATAGGTATTACGGTCTCCATGTGGCAAAGCCGCACATTTCGCAAACATTTTAGAAAAGACAGAAAAACACCATCTTATTCCTATGGGAAAATCTCAAAATCTCTCAAATTTAACTTTGTACTTTAACGAACTCGTCCTCGGGCGTAAGCCCGATCAATCAGAAACTTGGTGACAATCATCCTGAGAAGTGGGGCACCAAAAGTTATCCAAATTGTCGGGATAAGTATTATGGTCTCCGTGTGGCGAAGCCACAAATATTGCCCAAACTTGAACTAATGACAGAAACATCCCATGTTATTCCTATGGGGAAAATCACTCAAATGAAACCTTGTACTTTAATGAACTCCTCTTCGGGCGTGAGCCCGATCAACCTGAAATTTGGTGAATATCATCTTGAGGAGTGTGACACCAAAAGTTATCCAAATCTTTGGGACAAGTGTTACGGTATCCATGCGGCGGAGCCGCACCAATTGGCCATATTTTTCCTCTTTAATTACAACGGCAGTTTTGGGACACAGCTTTGTTCCACCACAAAGCCCCAGTAAAGGAAAGAATGTGGGCGCGTTAGCGCCCTTCCTCGACTGTTGCGAGAGCGGAGTAGGACGAGCGCGGCCCGCGAGGGCCGTTCGATGCCGCTTGCGGCTTTAATTAGGCCCGAGCCCCTACAGGGCGTAGGGCCTGTGCCGCAACGATGCCGAAGGCATCGCTGTTGCAACTCTCGCCAAACTTTCGGCGCAGCGAAAAGTTTGGCAACCTAGTCGGTTCTATGGTCGGACAGTGAAATAGCCCATGCGAAGGCATGGGACCTGCATATTTACTTCTGCTATGCGAAATAACCTTTTCAACTGTCTTGGCGAACTACAAGCAGCGAAAGTTCGGCCCCCAACGCCCCAAACATTGACAGTGAACTGTCCCACACCCCTGGCATCAAGCCCTACTCAGTAACCATACTTGTTCCTGCTAAAATACATGGAAACCAATGGGGAGCCCATGCGCTGGCCCGACTCGGAGGTGAATGACGAGCGTAAGCGCTCAGAATCCAAATTTGACCCCATGGTGACCTGGGGAACAGTCAGAGCTTTCAAAAAACCTATAATATGTTGATCTCAGTAAAACGGATATATTGTTTTTGCTAAAAATATTATTATTATTAGGCCCGAGCGCCACAAGCTGGCGAGAGGCCTATTAGTTTCGCAGTGCCGTGCGAAGTACGGCTGCGAAAAAGTGCGCACGGCAGACGAAATCAGCGCCGGCGCTCGCCCGCCTCAAACACTCACTAACGCATTCTCAACTCATGCACGCCCGTGCATATCAATTAGTAGTGGGAAAATTGAACATTATCGTTGTAAACGGGCGAAGCGTGCACGAAACGCACGGCAAGCACAACGAAGCGGCGCTGCGGGGGATGACGCGCCGCGTCGCCATCCCCACGCAAAGCGCGCGCTGAGTCGCCCAGTAATGCGCTCTCAACTCAAGCATCGTTCCGTGCATATAACAATGTAATGCAAAAACTGAACATTACTATTGTAAATAGGGCAAATAACAGAAAGTGGGCGGAGCCCACTAAAAAATCTCGAAAGTGTCTCCCAGTGACCAGGGACCCATACCAAAACGTAGGAAAGCGCGCGCGCTTTCCAAAAATGTATAGTTTGCTAAATAAAAAAAAGGGGAAACATTGTTTTCGCATCGGAATATTATTCTTCTTCTTCTTCTTCTTCTTCTTATTCTTCTTGGGACCAACCCCCCTATTTTTCACCCAGTGAACATTGACGAAAAGTCAGGAAAATTTGCACACCTCTAAAAATCGTGCCTCTGTACATTCTGGCTATTTCTGATTTCCAAAATTCAAAAATATGGCGCGTCAGCGCCCCCAAGTGTACAAAAAATGCATTACAGGATAGGAAAGAGCCCAATTTTTTTTTTATCGTAGAATCATAAAATTTGGCAGAGAGGTAGATAGTGACAAGAGAAGCAAAAAATATTATTACGGCAACGCCGTCCGCCCAACCATTTGTCGGCCATATTGGATCAAAATGAGCTAAACATGACTCAGCAGTTTTAAAAAACTTCGTACTTTTACGAACTCCTCCTAGGGCGTTTGCCCGAACAAGCTGAAATTTGGTGAAAACAAAGTTGAGGAGTGTGGCATCAAAAGTTATCCAAATCATGAACCTAACTTTTACGGTGTCTGTGTGGCGAAGCCACAAAATTTGGCCAGAATTCCTGAAATTTTCAAATTTTAAATTTTGCTCCCATTTCCACTTATAAAGTCCGAATTGCATCAAATTTGAATCAGTTGTTAAACTCCCTGCCTGAAACCTACTAGAGGTGAAAGAATTAAATTCGGCGCGTTAGCGCCCCCTACAGATTAAAGCAAACTTTTATATGGGGAGCAAAAAATTTAGTTTTTAGAATTTTTTGAAATTTTGCACAAAATTCCATTTTGGCCTACCGATCAAAAAAGCCAATCAGACCCATGTCATATTTTGTACGGCAAAGCCGTATCAATGACCAAAACATCCCATGTTATTCCTATGGGAAAATCAAAATTTGCATATTTTTTTTACTACGCATTTTAACGAACTCCTCCTCGGGCGCAAGCCCGACCAACCTGAAATTTGGTGGACATCTTCCTGAGGAGTGGGGCACCAAAAGTTATCCAAATTATCAGGATAGGTATTACGGTCTCCGCGGCGTGGCCGCACATTTTGCAAACATTTTACAAAAGACCGAAAAACCCCATGTTATTCCTATGGGAAAATCGCAAAAATCTCTCAAATTTCACTTTGTACTTTAACGAACTCGTCCTCGGCGTAAGCCCGATCAATCAGAAACTTGGTGACAATCATCCTGTGGAGTGGGGCACCAAAATTTATCCAAATTATTAAGATAGGTATTATGGTCTCCGTGCGGCGAAGCCGCAAACTTTGCCAACATTTTACAAAAGACAGAAAAATGTTATTCCTATGGGAAAAACTCAAAGTCGTTCAAATTAAACTTTGTACTTTAACGCACTCCTCCTCGGGCGTAAGCCCGACCATCCTGAAATTTGGTGAAAATGATCTTGAGGAGTGGGCCATCTAAAGTTATCCAGGATTTTAGCACAGGTATTACAGTCTTTGTATGCGCAGCCGCAAACTTTGACCAATTTTTACACATTTTCAATGAAATATGAGCAGTAGGAGGCGCGGTAGCGCCACGGATTCGGCAGCAGGTATTTTATGAGGAGGGAAATTAAGGCGTAAGCGCCCCTTTGGCGTTGCGGGGTGGCGCGTGGCGCGGCGAGGGTCGATCATTGCCGCTATGCGGCTATATTTAGGCCCGAGCCCTACAGGGCGAGGGGCCTATTGCTCGCAACGATGCCGAAGGCATCGTTGCACTGTTCCAAACTTTCGCACAAGAGCGAAAGTTTGGCAGCCTAGTCGGTTCTATGGTCGGACAGTGAAATAGCCCATGCCGAAGGCATGGGACCTGCATATTTACTTCTGCTATGCGAAAGAACCCTATCAACTGTCTTGGCGAACTTTCGCAAGAGCGAAAGTTCGGCCCTCCAACGCCCCAAACATTGACAGTGAACTGTCCCACACCCCTGGCATCAAGCCCCACTCAGTAACCATACTTGTTCCTGCTAAAAATACATGGAAACCAATGGGGAGCCCATGCGCAGGCCCGACTCGAGGTGTGAGTGGACGAGCGCGTAAGCGCTCGTAATCCAAATTTGACCCCATGGCGACGTGCGCAAGGGTCAGAGCTTTCAAAAAACCTATAATATGTTGATCCCAGTAAAACGGATATATTGTTTTTGCTAAAAATATTATTATTTTTTTTTTTTTTTTTATTCTTCCGTGTTCTGCTCTTTGAGCTTTAATTTGACCCCTTGAACATGCTCAAAAACTCACCAAACTTTGCCCAAAATTCAGAATCGGCTAAAAATTTTGTTTTTTATAGTGTCATGGTTTGGGGAAAAAATAATGGCGCGACAGCGCCACCTACAAGAAGTCAAAATACATTGCGCCTATGGGAGGCGCCCGACGTCAACTTTGTCATACAGCCACGAAATTGAACACGCATTCCTCTCCTGAGGACGAAAAATATTATTATGGCCACGCCCCTGACTCACCGTATGGCCGCCATATTGGATATAAAGTTCAAACGCTGAGTCAGCGTTTTAGCTCCACGCCGAACTTGAACGAACTCCTCCTAGGGCGTTATGCCCACGGCGCCAAAATCGCTGCACATGCTCTAGACAAGTGGGGCATCTAAAGTTATCCATTCGTTAAAATAACTTTTACCGTCTCTGCGCGGGCGCAGCCCTAAAGTTGACCGACGATTTCTTTCATTTTCAAAATTTAAAAATGCTCCCGCTTTGGCAAACGAGTCCGATTATGCCCAAATTTTAATAGGTTGTAGAACTTTCTTGCCTGGACCTACTTTAGGTGTAATTTTTTCATTTGGCGCGATAGCGCCCTACAGAGTGAAAAACTTTTGTATGGGGAGCAAAAATTTACTTTTTAGATTTTTTGAAATTTTGCACAAAATTCCATTTTGGCCTACCGATCAAAAAGCCAATCAGACCCATGTCATTTTTGTACGGCGAAGCCGCACTACAATGACCGAAACATCCTATGTTATTCCTATGGGAAAATCTAAAATTGTCTCAAATTTGGATCTTTTTCCACTACGCATTTTAACTAACTCCTCCTCGGGCGAAAGCCCGACCGACCTGAAATTTGGTGGACATCTTCCTGAGGAGTGGGGCACCAAAAGTTATCCAAATTATCAGAATAGGTATTACGGTCTCCGTGATGCTAAGCCACACATTTCAAGTAAACATTTTAGACAACACGAAAACCCCATGTTATTCCTATGGGGAAATCTCTAAGTCGCTCAAATTAAACTTTGTACTTTAACGAACTCCTCCTCGGGCGCAAGCCCGACCAACCTGAAAATTGGTGTACATCATCCTGAGGAGTGTGACAACAAAATATATCCAAATTATAGTGATAGTTATTACGGTCTCCCAGCGGCGAAGCCGCGAAAATTGCCCAAACTTGAACAAATGACAGAAACAACCCATGTTATTCCTATGGGAAAATCTCAAAATCTCTCAAATTTAACTTTGTACTTTAACGCACTCCTCCTCGGGCGCAAGCCCGATCAATCCCAAACTTGGTGACAATCATCCTGAGGAGTGGGGCACCAAAAGTTATCCAATTTATCAGGATAGGTATTACGGTCTCCATGTGGCAAAGCCGCACATTTCGCAAACATTTTAGAAAAGACAGAAAAACCCCATGTTATTCCTATGGGAAAATCGCAAATTCTCTCAAATTTAACTTTGTACTTTAATGAACTCGTCCTCGGGCGTAAGCCCGATCAATCCGAAACTTGGTGACAATCATCCTGAGGAGTGGGGCACCAAAAGTTATCCAAATTATTAAGATAGGTATTACGGTCTCTGCGCGGCGAAGCCGCACATTTTGCAAACATTTTACAACAGACAGAAAAATCCCATGTTAATCCTATGGGGAAATCTCAAAGTCGCTCAAATTAAACTTTGTACTTTAACGCACTCCTCCTCAGGCGCAAGCCCCATCAATCCGAAACTTGGTGACAATCATCCAGAGGAGTGGGGCACCAAAAGTTATCCAAATCTTCGGGACAAGTGTTACGGTATCCATGCGGCGGAGCCGCAACAATTGGCAACATTTCTGCTCATTCATAACAACAGCAGTTTTGGGACACAGCTTTGTTCCACCACAAAGCCCCAGTAAAGGAAAGGATGACGCGCGGCCAGCGCCATTTGCAGCGAAGGCGAGAGCGAGTACGATTTAGCGCCGCCCGCGAGGGCCGCTCGATGCCGCTATGGCTTTAATTAGGCCCGAGCGCCACAAGCTGGCGAGGGCCTACAGCCGCAGTGCCGCACGGCACGCGAAAGTGCGCACGGCGCGCACGAAATCGAGCGCCAAGCGCCGCCCGCTCAAACACTCACTAACGCATTCCCAACTCATGCACGTTCCGTGCATACCAATTAGTAGTGGGAAAATTGAACATTATCGCTGTAAACGGGCGAAGCCCGTGCGAAGTAAGTGCACGGCAAAGATTAAACGAAGCTGCGTGGGGATGACGGCCGGCCGGTCGCCATCCCCACGTAAAGCGCTGCGGTGCGCTGAGTCGCCACTAATGCGTTTCAACTCATGCACGCCCGCGCATATAACAATTTAATGTAAAAACTGAACATTACTATTGTAAATAGGGCCAAAAACAGAAAGTGGGCGGAGCCCACTAAAAAATCTCGAAAGTGTCCGCCAGTGACCAGGGACCCATACCAAAACGTAGGAAAGCGCGTGCGCTTTCCGAAAATGTATAGTTTTGCAAAATAAAAAAAGGGGAAACATTGTTTTCGCATCGGAATATTATTCTTCTTCTTCTTTCTTCTTTCTTCTTCTTGGGACCAACCCCCCTATTTTTCACCCAGTGAACATTGACGAAGTCTCAGGAAAATTTGCACACCTCTAAAAATCGTGCCTCTGTACATTCTGGCTATTTCCGATTTACAAAATTCAAAAATATGGCGCGTCAGCGCCCCCAAGTGTACAAAAAATGCATTGCGGGATAGGAAAGTGCCAAAAAAATTTTTTATCGTAGAGTCATGAAACTTGGCAGAGAGGTAGATAGTGCCAAGAGAAGCAAAAAATATTATTACGGCAACGCCGTCCGCCCAACCATTTGTCGGCCATATTGGATGAAAATTCGCTAAACCTGACTCGGCGTTTTTTTTATACTTCGTACTTTTACGAACTCCTCCCAGGGCGTTTAACCGAACGAGCTGAAATTTGGTGAAAATGAAGTTGAGGAGTGTGGCATTAAAAGTTATCCAAATCAGCAACCTACGTTTTACGGTCTCTGTGCGGCGAAGCCGCAAGATTTGCCCACAATTCCTGAAATTTTCAAATTTTTAATTTTGCTCCCATTTCCACATATAAAGTCCGAATTGCATCAAATTTGAATCAGTTGTTAAACTCCCTGCCTGAAACCTACTAGAAGTGAAAGAATTAAATTCCGCGCGTTAGCGCCCCCTACAGATTAAAGCAAACTTTTATATGGGGAGCAAAAAATTTAGTTTTTTAGAATTTTTTGAAATTTTGCACAAAATTCCATTTTGGCCTACCGATCAAAAAAGCCAATCAGACCCATGTCATATTTTGTACGGCAAAGCCGTACCAATGACCAAAACATCCCATGTTATTCCTATGGGAAAATCAAAATTTGCATATTTTTTTTACTACGCATTTTAACGAACTCCTCCTCGGGCGCAAGCCCGACCAACCTGAAATTTGGTGGACATCTTCCTGAGGAGTGGGGCACCAAAAGTTATCCAAATTATCAGGATAGGTATTACGGTCTCCGTGCGGCAAAGCCGCACATTTTGCAAACATTTTACAAAAGACCGAAAAACCCCATGTTATTCCTATGGGAAAATCGCAAAATCTCTCAAATTTCACTTTGTACTTTAACGAACACGTCCTCGGGCGTAAGCCCGATCAATCAGAAACTTGGTGACAATCATCCTGAGGAGTGGGGCACCAGAAGTTATCCAAATTATTAAGATGGGTATTACGGTCTCCGTGCGGCGAAGCCGCAAACTTTGCCAACATTTTACAAAAGACAGAAAAACCCCATGTTATTCCTTTGGGAAAACTCAAAGTCGCTCAAATTAAACTTTGTACTTTAAGCGACTCCTCCTCGGCGTAAGCCCGACCATCCTGAAATTTGGTGAAAATGATCTTGAGGAGTGGGCCATCTAAAGTTATCCAGGATTTTAGCACAAGTATTACAGTCTTTAAAGCGCAGCCGCAAACTTTGACCAATTTTTACACATTTTAAATTAAATATGAGAAGTAGGAGGCGCGTAGCGCCACGGATTCGGCAGCAAGTATTTTATGAGGAGGGAAATTGGGCGCGTAAGCGCTCTCTGGCGCTATGGGCGGCGGCGCGGCGCTGGCGAGGGTTTATCATTGCCGCTATGCGGCTATATTTAGGCCCGAGCTCCTACAGGGCGTAGGGCCTATTGCGCGCAACGATGCCGAAGGCATCGTTGCAACTGTTCGCCAAACTTTGGCGCGCAGCGAAAGTTTGGCAGCCTAGTCGGTTCTATGGTCGGACAGTGAAATAGCCCATGCCGAAGGCATGGGACCTGCATATTTACTTCTGCTATGTGAAAGAACCCTTAACTGTCTTGGCGAACTTTCACAAGAGCGAAAGTTCGGCCCCCTCCAACGCCCCAAACATTGACAGTGAACTGTCCCACACCCTGGCATCAAGCCCCACTCACCAGCCATACTTGTTCCTGCTAAAATACATGGAAACCAATGGGGAGCCCATGCGCGGGCCCGACTGAGGTGAGTGACGAGCGTAAGCGCCAGAAGTCCAATTTGACCCCATGGCGACCTGCGGAAGGGTCAGAGCTTTCAAAAAACGTATAATATGTTGTTCCCAGTAAAACGGATATATTGTTTTTGCTAAAAATATTATTATTATTTTTTTTATTTTTATTTTTCTTTTTTTTTCTGCACTTTGAGCTCTAATTTGACCCCCTGAACATGCTCAAAAACTCACCAAATTTTGCCCAAAATTCAGAATCGGCGAAAAATTTTGTTTTTTATAGGTGTCATGTTTGGGGAAAAAATAATGGCGCGACAGCGCCACCTACAAAAGTCAAAATACATTGCGCCTATGGGAGGCGCCCCGACGTCAACTTTGTCGTACAGCCACAAAATTCGGAACACGCATTCCTCTCCTGAGGACAAAAAAAAAATATTATTATGGCCACGCCCCCTGACTCACCATATAGCCGCCATATTGGATTTAAACTTCCGAAACGCTGAGTCAGCGTTTTCGCTCACGTCGAACTTGAACGAACTCGTCCTAGGGCGTTTCGCCCACCGCGCTCAAAATCGCTGCACATGCTCTAGACAAGTGGGGCATCTAAAGTTATCCAATTCGTTAAAATAACTTTTACGGTCTCTGCGCGGCGCAGCCCCAAAGTTGATCGACGATTTTTGTAATTCTCAATTTTTTAAAAATGCTCCCGTTTTGGCAAAACTGGTCCGATTATGCCCAAATTTTAATAGATTGTTTAACTTTCCTGCCTGGACCTACTTTAGGTGGAATTTTTTCATTTGGTGCGATAGCGCCCCCTACAGAGTTAAAAAACTTTTTGTATGGGGAGCAAAAAATTTAGTTTTTTAGAATTTTTTGAAATTTTGCACAAAATTCCATTTTGGCCTACCGATCAAAAAAGCCAATCAGACCCATGTCGTATTTTGTACGGCGAAGCCGTACCAACGACCAAAACATCCTATGTTATTCCTATGGGAAAATCGAAAATTGTCTCAAATTTGGATCTTTTTTTACTACGCATTTTAACGAACTCCTCCTCGGGCGCAAGCCCGACCGACCTGAAATTTGGTGGACATCTTCCTGAGGAGTGGGGCACCAAAAGTTATCCAAATTATCAGGATAGGTATTACGGTCTCCGTGCGGCGAAGCCGCACATTTCGCAAACATTTTAGAGAAGACAGAAAAACCCCATGTTATTCCTATGGGGAAATCTCAAAGTCGCTCAAATTAAACTTTGTACTTTAACGAACTCCTCCTCGGGCGCAAGCCCGACCAACCTGAAATTTGGTGGAAATCTTCCTGAGGAGTGTGACACCAAAAGTTATCCAAATTATAGGGATAGGCATTATGGTCTCTGTGCGGCGAAGCCGCGAAAATTGCCCAAACTTGAACAAATGACAGAAACAACCCATGTTATTCCTATGGGAAAATCGCAAAATCTCTCAAATTTAACTTTGTACTTTAACGAACTCCTTCTCGGGCGTAAGCCCGATCAATCCCAAACTTGGTGACAATCATCCTGAGGAGTGCGGCACCAAAAGTTATCCAAATTATTGGGATAGGTATTACGGTCTCTTTGCGGCGAAGCCGCACATTTTGCCAACATTTTACAAAAGACAGAAAAACCCCATGTTATTCCTATGGGAAAAACTCAAAATCGCTAAAATTAAACTTTGTACTTTAACGCACTCCTCCTCGGGCGCAAGCCCGACCAACCTGAAATTTGGTGGACATCTTCCTGAGGAGTGGGGCACCAAAAGTTATCCAAATTATTGGGATGGGTATTATGGTCTCCGTGCGGCGAAGCCGCGAAAATTGCCCAAACTTTACAAATAACAGAAACGTCCCATGTTATTCCTATGGGGAAAATCACTCAAATGAAACTTTGTACTTTAACAAACTCCTCCTCGGGCGTAAGCCCGACCAAGGTGAAATTTGGTGAAAATATTCTTGAGGAGTGTCACACCAAAAGTTATCAAAATTTTCGGGACAAGTGCTACAGTATCCATGCGGCGGAGCCGCAACCACTCGACACATTTTTGCTTATTCATAACAACAGCACTTTTGGGACACAGCTTTGTTCCACCACAAAGCCCCAGTAAAGGAAACACTGAGGGCGCGTCTGCGCCATCCTTACATGGCGCTAGGCTGGCGGAGTACGAGCTGCCCGCGAGGGTCGCTCGATGCCGCTATGGCTTTAATTATACTTGTTCTTTGAAGGCCAAGTTCACCAGTTTTTCTTCTGCTCTTTCGTCCTCTAATTTGACCCTGAACAGGCACAAAAACTCACAAAAATTTCCCCAAAATTCAGAAATGGTGAAAAATTTTGTTTTTTATAGGTTTCCTGAATAGAAATCATACAATTGCACAACAGCGCCACCTACAAAAATCAAAATACATTGCACCTATGGGAGCTGCCCAAAGTCAACTTTGTCATAGAGCCATGAAATTTGGTACACGCATTCCTCTCAAGAGGACAAACAAAAAATTATATTATGGCCACGCCCCCTGATTAATCAGAAGTCCACCATATTGAACTGAACATTTCAAAACGCAAAATCTGCATTTTTTTCTTTCTTTGTACTTTAACGCACTCCTCCTCGGTCGTACACCCGACCAACCTGAAATTTGGTGGACATCTTCCCGAGGACTGGGGCACCAAAAGTTATCCAAATTATTAAGATAGGTATTATGGTCTCTGTGTGGCGAAGCCGCGAATTTTGCCAACATTTTACAAAAGACAGAAAAACCCCATGTTATTCCTATGGGAAAATCTAAAAATGTCTCAAATTTAAACTTTGTACTTTAACGAATCGCCCTCGGGCGAAGTCCCGATCAACCTCAAACTTGGTGACAATCATCCTGAGAAGTGGGGCACCAAAAGTTATCCAAATTGTCGGGATAAGTATTATGGTCTCCGTGTGGCGAAGCCACAAATATTGCCCAAACTTGAACTAATGACAGAAACATCCCATGTTATTCCTATGGGGAAAATCACTCAAATGAAACCTTGTACTTTAATGAACTCCTCTTCGGGCGTAAGCCCGACCAACCTGAAATTTGGTGAAAATCATCTTGAGGACTGTGACACCAAAAGTTATCCATATTTTTGGGACAAGTGTTACGGTATTCATGCGGCGGAGCCGCACCAATTGGCCAAATTTTTGCTCATTCATTACAACGGCAGTTTTGGGACACCGCTTTGTTCCACCACAAAGCCCCAGTAAAGGAAAGGATGAGGGCGCGTCAGCGCCATCCTTACATGGCGCTAGGTAGCGGAGTACGAGCGCGGCCCGCGAGGGCCGTTCGATGCCGCTTGCGGCTTTAATTCTTCTTCTTATTCTTTTTGGGACCAACCCCCCTATTTTTCACCCAGTGAACATTGACGAAGTCTCAGGAAAATTTGCACACCTCTAAAAATCGTGCCTCTGTACATTCTGGCTATTTCTGATTTTCAAAATTCGAAAATATGGCGCGTCAGCGCCCCCAAGTGTACAAAAAATGCATTACGGGATACGAAAGTGCCCAAAAAAAAAATCATCGTAGAATCATGAAATTTGGCAGAGAGGTAGATAGTGACAAGAGAAGCAAAAAATATTATTACGGCAACGCCGTCCGCCCAACCAATTGTCGGCCATATTGGATGAAAACTCGCTAAACCTGACTCAGCGTTTTTTTTAAACTTCGTACTTTTACGAACTCCTCCCAGGGCGTTTAACCGAACAAGCTGAAATTTGGTGAAAATGAAGTTGAGGAGTGTGGCATCAAAAGTTATCCAAATCATGAACCTAACTTTTACGGTCTCTGTGCGGCGAAGCCGCAAAATTTGGCCAGAATTCCTGAAATTTTCAAATTTTAAATTTTGCTCCCATTTGCACATATAAAGTCTGAATTGCATCAAATTTGAATCAGTTGTTAAACTCACTGTCTGAAACCTATTAGAGGTGAAAAAATTTAATTTGGCGTGTTAGCGCCCCCTACAGATCAAAGCAAACTTTTATATGGGGAGCAAAAAATTTAGTTATTTAGAATTTTTTGAAATTTTGCACAAAATTCCATTTTGGCCTACCGATCAAAAAAGCCAATGAGACCCATGTCATATTTTGTACGGCGAAGCCGTACCAATGACCAAAACACCCCATGTTATTCCTATGGGAAAATCGACAAATGTCTCAAATTTGCATATTTTTTTTCCTACGCATTTTAACGAACTCCTCCTCGGGCGTAAGCCCGACCAACCTGAAATTTGGTGAACATCTTCCGGAGGAGTGGGGCACTAAAAGTTATCCAAATTGTTGGGATAAGTATTACGGTCTCCGTGTGGCAAAGCCCCAAATTTCGGCAACATTTTTGAATAGACAGAAAAAGCCCATGTTATTCCTATGGGAAAAACTCAAAATCGCTCAAATTAAACTTTGTATTTTAACGAACTCCTCCTCGGGCGTAAGCCCGATCAACCTGAAACTTGGTGATAATCATCCTGAGGAGTGGGACATCAAAAGTTATCCACATTTTTTGGATAAGTATTATGGTCTCCGTGCGGCGAAGCCGCAAAAATTGCCCAAACTTGTACAAATGACGGAAAAATCCCATGTTATTCCAATGGGGAAAATGCAAAATCACTCCAATGAAACTTTGTACTTTAACGCACTCTTCCTCGGGCGTAAGCCCGACCATCCTGAAATTTGGTGAAAATGATCTTGAGGAGTGGGCCATCTAAAGTTATCCAGGATTTTAGAACAAGTATTACAGTCTTTGTGCGGCGCAGCCGCAAACTTTTACCTATTTTTACACATTTTCAGTGAAATATGAACAGTAGGAGGCGCGTAGCGCCACGGATTTGGCAGCAGGTATTTTATGAGGAGGGAAATTAGCGCGTAAGCGCCCTCTGGCGCTATGGGCGGCGGGCGCGCGGCGAGGTCGATCATTGCCGGCTATGGCTATATTTATTATTATTATTATTATTATTATTATTATTATTATTATCTGCGACGAGTGGGCCACTGTCCAGGGTGCACCCTGCCTAAGGCCCAAAGTCACTGGGGCGACCCCTAAAGGAAACAAGCGGTAGAAAATGAATGAATTATTATTATTATTTATTTATTCCACATTAATTTCCACACTTTAAGATAAAAAAAAGCCTAAATAAATAAAAATGACTGCAGGTCCTACAGGGTGCTACATGAACCATACAATGCAAAAGAGAACGGTTGTTACTCGTTACAACACGGTAACACATACGGATTATTGACATAAATGACAGTCTTTACTTGTTTGGGCAACACACTTAGTTCTGGCATGCCCCACAAACCCTTTTGGAAAGGGCTGGTACAGACTACATTACCCAGAGTGCTGCTGGGCCCCTCCCCCCGCATACCTCTGCTGTGCGCTCACGCTGGGCTGTGGGGTTCCTACTCCACACAAGTTCCCCACAGTAGAAGCAGCGAGGCGCACGCAGTTTCTTCTCAGGAATGGGAAAGTTTTCGACGCTCGCTTTTCTCTCGTTTATTTTCCCCAGGACGATTCAAACAACACCGTATTGGATTTAACACCTTCTGAAGCGGCTACCTGCATCTTTTTAGGAGTTTTTTCCACTTTGGATACGCTTCGCCTCAACATCCAACTACAAGGAGCGCCTGTTGTGTTGTGCGGTCAAAATGCGCTCCTTTACGCAGCCTCGCCTTGCGGTGGCCAGGCTTTGCGTCTTTTTCTTCGTATTTTGGGGTCAACATCGGCAATGTGCGGCTTCCACCAGGACGTGTCCCCAACCCTGCGCGTGCTTCGGGGAGCTGGTGGACTGTAGTCGGCTCAAAAGGGGCCAAATGCCAGAATCCATCCCGGAATGGACCGTTCAGCTGTAAGTAAACTCTCACAGCAGTTGTATTCTCGCTTTGTGGAGAGAACAGCAGGTAGTTAGAGCAGTACTGAGCGCTCAGACCTCCGGCTTTATTGCGAAGGTTTTTACGGGCGAGGGATGGGATGAGCTGCATTCCTGATGTGGTCTATTTGGTGTGTGCCCCATAAACCACGTCAAGTTTAGCGCCGAGAGTGAAAATCACACGAGGGAGTCCTGTTTGGGTGGAATTCCACTCTATCGTCAAAGTTTAGAAGGCATAACCAATGATAACCGATTTGGAGATGGACAAAGTAAAGCCAGCCTAATTGGGACTGGTTTAATCTAAAGTGTTACCCAAAAAGAAATTAAAAGTGAAGGATATATTAAGTAATTGCAGATATAATTTCATCTGATTCATCCATCTACAGTTTTAAATCAGCGAATTATTTAGACCTAGAAAGTTTCAAATCTCCCTCAACTATTGCTTGCTATAAATCTCACTAATCTTTGATGATGTATGTGTTATCTTTGCATTCCTACAGTGGCATCCAGGTCACAGGGAGCCACTAAAACAGGCTGAGTTCACAGAAACATTTCAACTTTCATAAAAACAATTTAATACCTACAAAAATTCAGATTATGAGGATTGTATTTTTTATTGTGACCTTTTGTAAAAGAGCTGTCCAGTTCATTCATTTACAATGTCACTGCATTGAAAGCTGTCTTGTAACCCGGGATTATCCTAAATTATCTTGTTATTGTCAAGTGTGGATGGATTAGCAATCCTCCTCAGACAGTTAGACCCTCTAAAACTATTGGTTAGGATTGGGATTCGTTTTTGAAGTACTGGAGTTTATAGTTTTAGAAAGTCAGACAGCTTGGCCTCCAGCTTGCTTGCCCTGTTTGAAATGTTTCACCAGTGTAAAGCGTTAGATATTTGTCTATGTAGTTTGATCAATGATTGTAGTAGTATTTCCATAGATTTGTGGTTGTTTACATTGTGTTGGGTTGCGGGGGTGAAATTCCTCAGATTTGGTGGAGCTTCGATGGAGCTGGAAGCCTTCAGTGCTGTAAAGACCTAAATCACTGGAGTACTTTTCCTATTTCTTTAAAGTAAATTGGTTCTGAGGTCTGCATCACGACTTTTACAACATGTTCTTCAATGTCTTCGACTTTACAGATAATTATTCCTACTACACTTTTATTGCTCAAGTTGATTTTTACTGTCCACATTCAGGCCTGGTCCACCACTTCGTGCTAGCTCTATACTGGTAAGTTTTCCCCTTCTAAAATGTGCTGCAGTGGAAAGTTGGCGTTGCCAGAGCAAACAAAACCCAGCCTGAGCCTCTCAACCAAGGACAGCCTTCCAACGAAATGAAAAAAGTTCCACATGGGGGAAAAAGCTTTGCACTCTGGCATGCTAATTTATGAGTGGCTCTCCAGCACATCTTAAAGCCCTTAGCCCGCCGACCCTTTGTTTTGCAGCACCCCATTATTTCTGCTGAATTAGCGAAGTCCAGAGCCAGCGATGGTCCCGGTTAATAAGGAGCGAGAAGGATTAGGCTCGAACAAAGTGAGGAGAAAGTATTGGGGGAGGTGAGGCTGACATATGGAGTTTACTGCCAAAGGTTTAAAAGCCAAGCCTTGATGCCTTTTGGCTATTAGAGGCTCCACATTCACAGAAAGTCATCAAAGAACAAACACAATGAAGAAAGATAGTTTTAAAGTTTTGACATCATCGTCACAAGCTTTATTTCGGACACTACTTGGTCCATAGAGTATTAAAAAGATAATCACAGACAAAACATGCAGCAAATACAAAGGGTACATCACTCTCTGTAAAGGCTCAAACGCCAGTGAGTGCGAAAAAAAACTGAACTTCAGGCAGAATTAGTCAAATGATGACAAATGAGGTTAAGTTAATTTGAATTGTTGAATCCAACGCCAGTGTTTAATTTTATTGACATTTTTGTGAGCGCTTTATAATAACTACACTTTCATATGCCTTAATAAAAGCTGAACAAAGACTTAATCCGTAATGACCAAATAGTTTAAGAATGATTCAAGCTTAGTAACTATTTAACTAATACTCTGTCCCTAACTCTTAGCTTAATTAAGTAGTTACTAATCCTGAATCATGCCTAACAAACTATATGTTAATTATGAAATAAGTCTTTGTAAAGGCAAAATAAGGTGTAGTTATTATAAATTGTTACCAAGTTTTCTTATTTTCTAGCTGTCTGTTTGGAGTCAGGATTGTTATTTGTAGTTGGTTATGGTCACAAACAAAAGATTCTGTAGAAAAAAATAAAATAAAACATACACACACACTTGTTAGGTTATTTGGGTCTATTTGATTCTAACCTTAACCACTACTTGCCTTAACCTAAACCCTGACTTTAACCTGTTTAAACCCATTTATCTGAACTTGAAATGAGTGTGTGTACAGATTCTAGTCCCCACACAATGTGACAAATGCTCATAAAAGTGTACGCTTCTTTGTATTTGAGCTATCTAAATCAATCCAAGTGGTAAATTATGGATTAGCTCTCTATCTGAATGTTAATGACAGCTCCTGTGATGTTTAGTAGGGCCTCATTCATTTTGCCTTTCAGTGTCTGATAAAACATTGTGTGGTGAGTTTTGGCTGATACAGGCCGTGGCTTGTACTCCGCACACTGTTATCTGGGTGCTTTGTGCGGGAAGTGGAAGTGTCAGAGCTACTCAGCCTTTATCAGGGGAGTATGATAGGACACCCATCCCATATGCCCCCACAGTCCTCGGGCCTGTAACAATAACACGAGCGCACAGCTGCAGGAAGAAAGGATGAGGTTAGCTTTAGCTGCTAAGTTCCCACCACAAACTTTAAAGTGGAAAATATGTGATTTATTTTTCTTCAATCTATGAGAAGCAGTTGGAGGTTAAAGGCTGATGAACTTACTGATACTATGTCGATGTAATGCCAAATTCATTCTACAAGTACTAAAATAGTCACTACACAAATATTACATTGCTACATTTTTATTGTTTGATGAATGTTGCATTAATAGGAGCATCATAATAAAATAATCATTTGTTTGCCTTGAGGATATCACGATATATACAGTATTTGTCTTATGATTATTGCGAGAAGAAACACCACAGCAACACTGGAATGCTTAATTTGCTTTCTTTCACAAGTTTGGCTTTACGAAATCAAACATTCTGAATGAACAAGTAATATTATTGTCACATAAAGATGGCTGATAAAAATTGTTGTTGCTGCTGTCTACGAGTCTCATGATTATAATGTATTCGTTCTTTCAATTATATTGACCTAAACAATCACGATCATCGAGTAACCGAGCAATCTCAACATCCTTATTTGGCATAGTTTTTAGGAGGATGGGTTTTACAATTGGCACATGAACACATGGCATAAAAGAGAGTCTTGTCAGTTCTTTACTCAGGTATTGGTTGCTTTAAAGTGCACTTTGTAATGTTTTTTTTCTGGGAGTCTTTCAGCCGGCTTTGCCTGGAATACTACACAGTAAGGCATTAAGCGTATCTATCTTGCATTTGTTTAAGTACACGTTTTAATTTTTTAAAATGTGTTTTCGCCCAAACAAGTATCTTTTGAAAGCAGCACTTTGTGACTAAAATGAGACCATTGCACTCTTTCTGCATCTAATAAAAAAGTATTTTATGTCTCGTCAACACGGAAGTAAGAGTCGGAAGCAGCGCTCTGATTGGCTGTACTTGGGGAGGTGGTGAAGCTGCTCTAAAGGAAAAGTTATGCTTGTGGATTTTAACAAAGTAAAAAGTAATTACTAATCTGTAACTAATTTCAAAGTAACTTACCCAACACTGGTAACTACAGTATTTCAACAGATTTGAATATCTACTTGCAATTTTGCTGCGTGAAAAGAGGTGCCCCATCTTTACATTTTTACACCGGGTTTGTCTGTTCATGCAAATCCACCAAAAGGCAAAATAAAAGAATAATACTTCTGAGTGTGATCAAAAAGTTTCATAAAAGCAGCAAAGAAACCTGCCCATAATGATACTGTTTTGCCCATAACACCTGAACATTTAGTGCAGCTTTAAACTTTCCACCAAAGACCAGACGCAGGCCGTAGAAAACGTGACAGGGGTGTTGTAGACGTTTGAAAGGCTCTGTTTTCCCCAACATTGTGAATACATTAGCTGTGGTCGGGCCTTCCCCTCCCTCTCCTCCCGGGACGTCCTGATGGGTTCCAGATGAGCGAGGTGCGGAGCGAGGGGTGCAGGGGGGGTGTAAAAGAGCGTCTGGCACCACAGCGTTGATCGTGCGCAACAGCGTCAATAACTCCAGCCTTTTTTATGGCTCACGGTGCTCTGCTCTCCAGACTTCTCGAGCTGAGAGTGAGGCTTCCACAAAGACAGAGCACAAAACCAGAGTCTCAAACCCCAGGAGGGCAACGGCAGGGGAGGAGGGTCAACATTCAAATCACCTCAAATCAGACAGAGTAGAGAAGAGCGCATTTACTATTTATTCGCCAGTGAAAAACATATTGAGAGCCGAGGACTAGGGTTGGCCGAAAAGGCAATACTAAAATTTGTATTGAAACTGTATCTTTGAACCAATTTAACATGAATCGATACTGAACAAAGACAATCAAGTAAACAGAACAAATGAACAGTTTTTAAATAGAAAATTACACTCTACTGCCTAAAAACAAGGGAGTTTTTTTATTGTAGTAGTATCAAAATCAGTGTCAAGCGTTGATTGCTTAGTATTGAAATTATGGAAACACGCCTGGACAAAAGAGGGATTACTTCGCCGAAAATTGAAATTATGTTTGAAATGTTTGTACCATGACAAGAAAGGCTTAGATATCACTTCCTGTGCCAGAGAAGCCATGAAAAGACAAAGGTACAGTATTATTAAGAAAATCTTATAGACAACATTTTAAATCTATAACTCTTTTACAAAGATTAATTTGTTTCATGACCACACGAAGAGGTCTATGAACTCTATTGAACAGAAAACAATTAAGTACATAATGACCTTATCAGTCATAAAAGATAGCACATGTATTTGCTATAAATAATCTTTATTGCTAAGACCGTTTCCACCAAATTTAACATTGTAATCACATTTATTAGTGTTTCTTGACACAGTTGCATGTGTTCTAAAACTAGGACTAAACCTGGACCAAGCCAAGTCTACATCAAGACTGAACTAATAATAATACAGCACCGCTTTGCTACGCTACAGTCTATTTCTGTAATTTTTCACTGACAAAATCCCACTGCCAAACAATTTCAGATATGTGCTTGAACTGTTGTGACCTCTTGACAATACCAGCGAGGCTAAAATGTAATGTTGCCAAGAAAATCTTAATACTTTGGAGGAATTCAGTCAACTTGCAAATGCACTTAGAGAATCATGCCTGTGCTTTCACCACATAGACCCAGAGCCCTAATGACTTATCGCTTGTCTATGTTGGCTCAGGCTTCGGAGATGAAGTGTGCCCTGGCTCCCTTTTCCAAAACACAACCCCCTTAACGTATGCAGCTCTCTGAAAGGGAGTTTAGTTTGGACCACTTTCACTCAACTTGAGATATTCAGAGCAAAACGTCCTGAACTTGTGAAAAGACTCGAGATATCGCTTCAAAACCTTAAAGGATTCAACCAGCTTGGCTCCATGTCAAACTTTCATCCTCAAATCTGGGAACTTGGCTAAATTACAGACTTGATAGAACTTGGTGGTGACTGTAGGTGATGCCATTTGAGACGCTTCTTCTGGCATTACGTAGTATTTAAGTAATAAATCTTGTGCTCCCTGACCATCCTGTTTAATCTTCACATGTCTCCAAACCTTGGCACATAATTAGAGCCACTTCTCGTCTGCTCGCTGTGTTAATGCATAATAACACAGGGAATTAGAGCGTAATTATGTTTGCAGCGCAGACCTGAAATACACTTCCCCAGCATGTACTTTTCTCTCATTTTTTTCCGCTTGTGTTTTCTTCACAGGGACCTGAGCCATAACAAATTGCAGGTGCTTGACAGCGCTTTGTTTGCCAAACTACAACATCTGACTGAAATGTAAGTACAATTATGGGCACACAAGACATTTTGAATTCTCTCCAATTCAGTACAAGCCACAAAACAAGCTCTTTTAAGGGCTGTGCACTTCAATAAAATCTGAAATTATTGGAGTAAATCTTTTTTACAGCAGCAAATGTATTAAGACAATCATCTCTCTCTCAAAAGTTGTTATACATTTTATTTTGACATGTATTATCTAAATGTGTACATTGTGTCAGCTACTGAACCACAGAAGACACATTTACATATACAGTTATTGTCAATATAAGGTTAGGAAATAATATACCAATTTAAAGCAGTTTTCATATTTGTTTAGTGTTGTCATGATATAGAAAAACACAATTATATTATAATATCTTTTGACAAAAGAATGTAACACAAAAATGAGTGTATTTTGTATCATCGTGTGGTTTTACACTAATTTTGATAAAGATCAAGACAAGGACTGCAATTAACTATTATTTCGCTAATCCACAGTCAAGCGGTTATTATTTTGATTAATTAATTAGTTGTTTAGATTGCAAATCTGGATTTTTACAAACTTCACAGAAATTCACATGTTTTCCACATCATTGTCATAAAATCGCAGCTCAATTTGAATTATAAAACTTCTTTTCGCTGCTCATGGCATATTTTGGAACCCATACAGCTGTTAACAATTATTAGATAACTAAATTAGTTGACCGCGTTTCAAAAATCGATAAGTTGTTGCAGCCTTAGTCTTAATCTAAAACTATTTAAGAAACATATGTCCGATTTAAGTTTTTTTTCCCCAGTATGTTTTAATTCCAGTTTAGTTTAGTTTAGATCTGTGTTTTTTTTTTGTTTTGTGTTTTTTGTTTGTTTGTTTTGTTTTTGGGCCTTATTTTTGGGCCTTATTTGTTTTTAAGGCCCAAAGTTACTGGGACAGGCTCCGGTCACCTGCGACCCCGGGAACGGGAATAAGCGGTAGAAAATGAATGAATGAATGAATGTTTTGTTTTTGTAACCCTGAAGGGCAAAATAAGCAAAAAGAATCATTGTGTACATGTCAAAAAAGTTGCCCCAAAACCATAGCAACCTGTTTGTAATAGGAAACATAATTTGCATTTGTGGCCTTTTTCCTCTAACAGTAACTCTGTTTAATCCACATAAACAGATGTCATATTTTGAACTTCTTTATTTCTCTTTCCACCCACGCAGAAAACTAAACCACAACGAACTGGAGGCGATACCTGACTTTGGCCCTGTCGCCTCGAACATCACAACGCTCATTGTGTAAGTAGAGCCACCTCAGAGCTTTTGGCCGGTTTTAAAGCTGTCATTGGTGGTTAGAGCAGAGTTTGTTGTCCTCCCTTCCCCCCTTTTCCCTAAGTCCATTTGGCCAAGCACTTTCCCAGACAGGGCAGTTGTAGCAGACATGGCCGGCTGCCCCAGACTTACTCACACACTGAGAGACAAATGCCATCATGAGAAATGGAAATGTTTTGTTTGGTGTCTGACGCTGCACAGGGGCTATTTTTAAACTTGGAGGCAGAGGAGTGGTGATTGTGGAGGAGGAAGAAACATTGTGCGAACATAACTTTGGGTTTATTGTAAGGCGAAGTAATTGTATTTCTAAAACAGCAGGGGGAGTAGCATTGCTGTCTGCGCAAGTAGCAAACGTGTTCTCTTCATTCTATTTGTAGCTCATGTCTCCATTGGGTTTCTATAACATGCTTCCTTGTCCTGGATGTTGCTAATTGTGATTTTTTTAAAAAGGGATGACAATACTTTATAGTACATTTTGTCTAAGATCATTGTAGTTTTTCACTTATAACATAGTATTATTCTATGTTAGATCTCGGGATTGAACATGAAAAAGGTTACATTTCTGGTCAAGTGTGCAAAACATAGAGTAACATTAGCAACAGCAATGCAGACAAATACATTTACAAATACAAATATACATGTATTGGTCGACATTGCCGTGGAACAACAAACAAACCAAGAAGCTGCTGGTAACCACTAAATCTAAATTTCCAATATCCCATGCCTAACGTGAGGATGGTACTGTTTTGCCCTGATCCTTTACTAAGACACATTTTGAAAGATTTACCATGTTGATTTTAATTAAGTTTTATAAGTTAGGCATGAGGAAAAATCCACACTCATTACTTGACTTTCCAGAATGTTATGATTCATTACCAACCATTAATTTCACTCTCATGCCTCTGCCATAGCTTGTCTCTTTCAGAAATGAACCAGAGATTGTTTGGGAATAGCATTGCCCAATCTGCGCATTCTCCAAAAGCTGCAGATATTAGTGCGTGAAACCACAACAATTTATTCTGTCTGTCCAAAACCCAGTGTCGTGAAGCTATTTCGGAAGAATGTATTGCAGCTAAATGGGGCCTATTCCTCATCAAGCCTCGACATGATGTGACTGTGGCCATGGGGCGTTCAGCTGTCAGACGCTCACTGTTTGTTTTCACGTCCTGCAGCTAGAAGAACTCCCAGCAGACAGTGAAACTATCCCTTAGGAGAGCAAGTTTTCACGCCACTCTTGTACTTCTGCATATACTGTTCAGTGGGCTCCAGTGAGACCATGGAAAAGACATTTCAAAGTGAATGCTTTAATAACAAAAGGTCCAAGTCAAGTCATGTTTAAAGTTATGATAGATGTGCAGATCACAAGCTACTCTGATGCTAAAGAAACGTGCTTGATTTACAACCGAATAAATCACCTTTTTCTATTTTGCAACAGAAAGAGAACTGACGATGATGACGGTGATACTGATAAAAATGCATATATCTATATTTTTTTCCCGATAATGATAACGATTGACAATATTATGTAAACCCAACAACCGTGTCTTTAAATGTATTAGTTGGGGTTTAATTTTAAGACAAATGTGAAATATCTCCAAAATGAATCACAAAAGTGCAGACATTTTTTGTAATTTTTATATTTAACCAAATCATTTAGCATATTTTCAAAATACCATCCATTATCTAAATTTCAATATATTGTGCACCTCTAATGGCTACACTGCTAATACTAGATTTGGGGACAACTTGCAGAAACAAAAGTTAGGGGAAGTATTTTTAATTTTTTTAATTATTAGTTATATATTTAAGACTTTGTGACATATTAATGAATATAGATGAACAACATATTTTAGTTATACACAAATCTCTTGTTCATAGAGAGGTTGATGATACTTAATATCACAAATACGTGATCACAGGAGAGCAACAATTACTTAATTTAAAGGCAAAACACAAACAACACTAAGCTAGACAAAAACAGGACAGAGCAGAGCAGAAAATGTAACCTTCAACAAACTAATTGACTACAGAAATATATAAATAACAATTCCTCTGTATGATTATTAGTTATGTAATTTTGGCGTTCTAGAGGTAACTTTAATTGGAACTGATTGACTGAAAAACATGACCAAGAAAATGTCTACATAACTACACGGTCTGCACTGGAACTAAAGCTGTTTTTGAGTTGGGTTTGGGTTCAGTCAAAGTCTACCCTGTTGATTTCGATTTAACAAACTCCAGGAACAGATAGAATTGAAAGCAGAATGAAAAACAACAACTTAGAAAAAAAAGAAAGAAATAAAGGGGGAGGGGGCAAGCAGCCAAATGTTGACATACAGGAATGCTGTGAAATATGTAGCTCATAAAAGGAGATTCGGTTTGGTGTAACCACGACCGACACAGTCATCTGAGATCACTCACACCAGCTCCAACTGTGGCATCACGCACACACTCAGGACAAAATGGAGTTTAAATTTAATCTTTCTTTGAACAACAGAATAGAGGTTACATCCATCTCATCGAAAATGTTTTTGAACAGTTTATCTGAAATGCAGCTTTGTTCAGATTGTTGGTGTTGTGTTGCGTCAGTCCCAGATCGTTGTATTCTATGTTTTTGATAGTTCTTCTTCAAAAATATGTTTCAAAAATGTTTAGCTGAACGATGAAGAATAGATGAAGAGCGGCTTTGTGGTGGTAAACGCAGCCCTTTTTTTTTTCATGCGGGTCTGGAAGACAGAGCCCCACACATGTTCCAGTCGCAGTGAGCCGTGCTGGCAGCCGCCCTCTTCCCTCACTCTCCCTGTGTGATTTTTCCCTCCAGTTTTCCACAATTTCTCTCCCTCCTTCAGTTTCTCTGAGCTGGGAGGGTTGGAGAAGCCAAAAAACCAAAAAAAAAAAAAAAAAAGTAGCGGAGAGTATCAAATAGCACTTATTCAAACAGGCAGTCAGACATGGCGGCAACGCTCGTCGACTCCTCTGACCCCGAAGCTCAGAGTAAAAACAAACGGTGCTAACCCCGCAGCTGGTAGTAATTGAGTCGTGATCATCTTAATTAATTGAACAATTTCCCTGGAATTTATGAAGGGGGTAAAGGCGGCCGCCGCTAAATCCCCTGTGCCTGTGTTCAAGGGGTGCGACAAATGACCTGGAGATTCCTGCCCTGATTAGGACGACTTTAGGTTTTAGGACCGGGAGCCACGGAAATGCAGCCTTGATGTAGGAGACAATTACAAACTGGCCATTAAAGTAATAATCCATGACTTTAAACTCTGGATTACTTTGATTGGCCGACATCATTTTCTTCAGCGATTCCCAGCCTATAAAAGATCATAAAACGCTTGTACATGTGGGATTGAGACTTACAGACTTTAAGTATGATGGACTAAGATAAACTATTACAACAACACAATTTCGAATGGTCCCTTAGGTTTTATTTAAGTTGAACCAAGTAATTATGTCTGCATGGGAGGTTGTAGTCAAACTGGCATGTTGGTTTACCAGACTCACAGCAACGTCCTAGTACAAACTTGTAGTGTTTGTCTAATGTGATGTTTTAAGTGTTGAATTTTAGGTGTGATAATGGCTTATCGTCTTATAAAAAAATAAATATAAATATTGAGAGTTTACTGACATAATAATGGAAAAAGCAAATGGCATTCGGACTTAATTTGAATATGGACTAATTTGACAGACTTTGGACAAAAGGGGACATTTTCTTTGAACTGTATGTGCCTTAATTGTATGTGGATTTCTTTAGTTGCTGGTTTATTTATTTATTATCTCTGCTCTCTCTGGTCGCTTGCTGTTGTGTTTTTTGTGTGATGTTCTGTTCATAATGTTTAAAAAGTCAATTAAAAACTTTAAAAATGAGAAACTATTGAGAATTAGTTACAAGCGTACTTGCATGGTCTAAAATCACTTAGTTCAATTTACATAGCTGGGATTTTCAACTCTTTTTTTGAGTTGCAGCACACTTTTTTGGCACACCACCCTCTAAAACTTGACTAAAGCACGTCTTATCGCCAGGTTTTTTAATTTTGGCAATGGTTGTTTTTTTGCTCAGGACTCTTAAATAGTTAAATATGCAATCAAATCAATGAATGAATATACTAAAACTTAAATTGGCCAATTTTTCAAGACACACCAGGCCATGTCTCAAAGCACACTAGTGTTTCCATGGTTATAGGACAATACTGCCTTCTTTAAGACAAGTTTTCCAGTTTATAGCCTACTCCTGTCCTGTGTAGAAATGTCAAGATTAGGCCTGCACAATTTAGGAATTGTAATTTTTCTTCAAGAATTTATGTTTTATAAATAGGATTCAGTTAAAGGTCACAATTTAAACGCGTCCAGGAGAATTGACAAAAAGACTGCATGAACTGACAAACTTATAACAGAATCACATGTAGTTCAGAAGATGTTTGTATAGATCTAAACAGTTATTGGTTTTAATGCAGGCTAAAATACGATAGTTGTTTGTGAAGGAAATCATGGGACTGAAAAATTGCAGCCTTTGTGATTTGCTATTTCTGTCTATTCTATTCGGTTAATCAACAGTCATGATTATTCAGAACCAAAAAAAGAATAATCATAATCATATTTTAGAAGCAAAATTAAGTATGTTTTGTTTAATCTGCAGTCCAAAAAGAGTACTTTTTTATCCTGGCATTTTTTGTTGCAATAACTTTATTTTGTTATTCTGACATGTTCGTAAAGGGTCACAGTCTTGAGACATAGTAACGTGTTTGACAGTGGGGATGAAAGAAAAACAAGATCAAGATTTTTCTGTTGTTTGGTTGTTTGGTTGTTTGGATTATTGTGAAGTTTTTTTGCAATAATTGTAAGACTAAGGCTGTGATAATGTGACATCCCTACTCCTGTATGGGCCTCTTTCTTGGCTTTGAAGGACGTTGCATCAATTACAATTCACTTAAGTTTATCTTTATCTAACTAGTTGAATCATCCCATTTGTATAGAAATTTGTAAAATCAAAACCCCAAGTCAGTCTGTGTTTTTAACAGTTAAATGCTTAAAAAAATGGAGTAAAATGTGTTACTGTGCGCTGTGTAAAAGTGCAGGAGTTCATCTGTGTTTCTCCTCAGTCTGACGGGGAGCAGACGTGTAAAGCTGATCAGTCTTGAATGTGAGGGAGATATGTGCCGTTTAATAAGTTCTGTGCAGTGAACTCAGCCCTGGTTTTCATTACAGGCGCCACAGCAGCGAGCAGAATCATCAGATGGCTTCTCCAAACGTTCTTCTTTTTCCAATAGGAAATACCACACACACATGAGCGACTTTCAGCGAAACAGTTTGGGAGCAATCTTAACTTTCCACTTTAGGAGATTTTTTAATTATTTTTTTTAAGTTGCTGAGTGGATAAAACACAACTGATGACAATGAAAAAAACACATTTATTAAGATTTGAAATTAATTTAAGAGCAGATACTTGGTCTGTGGCTGTGGTTAGACGGATGGCACTCAGGGCCAAAAATACAGATCTTTTACAACTTTGGTTTATGCGAGCACTCTGTTGGTGGTTTGGAAAGTCTGGGAAATGGAGCTGATCATGTGTTAGAAAATCATACTTGTGGCTGCACAACAACATTTTTTTAGTATACATTTACACATTTATTGAATTAATTGCACATATTTTCCTCACAAACATTAATATATCAATCATTTAGTATTTTTGGCATGTATGAAATCGATTTCCACTGAGAGCAGCAAAGTACTTCAGAACTGTGATTAATATGTCAGATTAAATTTGTTTTAGTGATTTTATAATAATATGATTTTATGATCTATGTATATGTGGTTGTTTTGACAGCATCAAGAACTTCTTCATGTGTTGAAGTTGCATTATAAAAAAGTAAATTATTTTTAAAGTTGGTGTTGGAGTTTTTAAAGCACATTTACAGGTGTCTGGACAAAATAAGTTCAAAGTGCAACTAAAATAGTAGTTATTCAATAGCCTCCAGCTGCCAGACAGGGACCCCTCTCCCCTCTCTCTGTGTCCTGGGGCAGGAAGTGTGCTCTAAAGCCCTGTGCCTCATTGTTCCCCCCAGGGATAAACTGGAAAGACTGGTTTTGTGTGAGCGGCGCCCCTCTTCTCTCAGCGAACAGTCAGTGGAACATGAAAACTGAGATACAGGTGGTGTGCTCTGCTTTTGTGCTGGGCCTGGGGGCTGTGGTGCGTGGAAAGCCTTTTGCAAATCTCCAAACAATAGCTGCCTGTGCCGCTGGTATTGTCAAAAAAGAAGATGTGATTAAAACTTACTTTAGCTGCAAATACCCAATATTTGTGATTGACTTTCAAAAACAATTAGTGCTAATACCCACTGGAGCCCATTCTAAGAATATTGAAATATCTTTTCTCTGTTCATAGATAGTAATTTTGAACTACAGTGATCTTTTGTTTGATAGGAGCCCACTTGTCAAGTGAAGTATTAGTAATAAAACATGTGATATTATTATTGTAAGTAATGCAATTCAATACAACACAATTTAGCTATTTTGGATGAAACATAATCTGTTCTTTCCCTTAGACAAAGTGGTGTGTTCAGGTGTTCACAGTTTAATCCAGAAACCCTTTATTAGATCAGAAATCTATACACCATTCAAATCCAATTTATGTAACATATACGTCGTGTACCATGTACATGGTGTGCCCTGTGAGCCCCAGGATTTTTGGCTCAGCACCAACTTTCACTAAAGGCTGGAGTGCACAGGCCGACAGTCACAACCACGGGCAGGAGGGCTTATTGGGCCTGAACAGAACTGTGTTTAATGTTGAAAATGCGAGTAGTGTCCAGGTGGTTTTTCAGTGGAAATGTAGACTTGTGCTGAAGTAGGTCATTCTGAGTTGTGTATGTGCTGCCACATTGCCCTGTGAATAGGTGAGACATCTCCATTTCACCGTGCCATGGTGCCATGATGTCTCCTGCCTCAGGTGCAGGAAATGAATAGAAAACCTGAGCTGGAGATTAGACCAGCCAGCCCAGCTGTAGCCATGCAGAAAAAACATGATAGAACAACTTGTCTCACACCAGATAAGGCACTCAAAAAGTCCTACCTGCACCTGACAGAGCATGCACAGGGCGACAAGAGACTTAACTCCCATAGTAACCGTACACGAAGACTCACTGTAAGAAATCTAGAGGAAAGAGGTCTGTAGCATTAATGCTGCTGGAGAGGGGTAAATGAGCGGCTCTGTAAGGTGTAGCTGATGTGAGTGTACACATTGATGAATACTGAAAACGAGGCCTGTAGTCTGTGTCGGAGGGAATTCCTGCCCCCCACCTCACCCTTCTCTCTCTCTCTCTCTCTCTATTACCCCCACCCCCCCTCTCTCGCTCTCTCTGCTGCCAGTCTCCGGCACAAAGGGGGCACTGTACCACTCTGTTTATAACTAAGCAGTCCCTGCACTGCAATTTAGGAGGCGTGCAGCTCAGGAAATTGCCGGCCTCTGCTGAGGCATGCTTTCACTGAGAGAAAGGTATTCATCAGCCAAGTAATTGGCAGGTTACTTTTTTAAATACCTTGTTAGTAATTACCTTATAAACAAAATAACACGTCGCTGAAGAGAAAGGCTGTTTGGACCTGTTGTCAGAGCAGCGACGTTGATCATTGTGAACAATTTGTCGGCTGACATGAAAAATGCATGCAACATCAGCGAGACAAATGCCTGAGCGATCTGGGTGGCAAGTGTTGAGCGTGTGAGAGATTGTCATTTTTAATACCGCAGGCTAATTGAGAGACTTCACTGTTTGTGTATGTGGGAATTTGAAGCTGCTGTAAGCGGCTGGTCAAATACACTGTATTTTTGTCATTTATTGGAGCGATGTGTCTGTATTTTCAGAGCAAACAACAAGATCTCCAAGATCTCTATGGAGCAGCTCAGGCCCTTTCCCGCTCTGGAAACCCTGGACCTCAGCAACAACAACATTGTGGACTTAAAGGCTAACTCCTTCCCTGCGCTGCCCCTCAAAAACCTGTAAGGGTCACCACTTGTCACACCGCAATACACTGTTGGATTCATGCACTTAATGTGTAACAGAAAAATTATGCCCCAGTATTTGATTATTTGACAATAACCAGTTGTTTCTGTTGTTCAGGTTTCTGAACAACAATCGTATTTCTTCATTGGAGTCTGGCTGCTTCACAAACCTGTCCAGCAGCCTGCAAATGCTACGCCTCAACCGTAATCGTCTGTCCTCCATCCCAGCAAAGATCTTCCAGCTTGCCAACCTCCAGCATCTGTATGAGACCCTGTCAATGCACAATAATACACAGTTAACACATTTTTTCAATCTACTAAAATGTGTTATTTTTATCTTTAGGGACCTGAGCAGAAACCGCGTTCGAAGAGTCGAAGGTTTAACATTTCATGGTCTTCATGCTCTGAGATCTCTGAAGATGCAGAGGAATGGTTTGAGTCGCCTCATGGATGGAGCCTTTTGGGGGCTCAGCAACATGGAAGTATTGTACGTTTTACACCCATACAGCAAAAAAGAAATGACTACTAAATATAGATAATACATTCAGGACACAGTAATGGGAATCTCATAATACCATTAAATATGTATTTCTTACATTTCACATGCTTGAATTATGATTATATTAGCTAGCATGCAGGTGTCAAATCTTTAATTTCTCCATCCATAGTTTTCATTGGAACTATAGCTCATATATAACACGTAACTCCATTGATTATTTGAGCCACTACAGTCCAAACGCCTCTAACCTGTATGTTTGTGCTCACAGGCAGCTGGACTACAACAACCTGACGGAGGTGAGCAAAGGCTGGCTGTATGGCCTGCTGACTCTGCACCAACTCCACCTCAGCCACAACGCCGTCAGCCGGATCCGACCAGACGCCTGGGAGTTCTGCCAAAAACTCAGCGAGCTGTAAGTCCCACCTTTTAGCCCCCTCCCCTCTCATTATCGCCCCACACGTTTCCATTCACTCCATGCACCCCCGACACTTGAGTGCGTCGCCCTCTGCTCCTCTCTGGCACTACCCCCATGGCCTTTTCTCACTATCGCACAAACTGAGACAAAGCAGAGTGTTTTTCCAGCTCTGAACGTGCTGTGCCAACATGAAAGCTCCGCGCCTGCCAAAATATTGCACAGCCCTCTGCATCCACACTCCGCTCCGCTGTCATTAAAACCAAAACAGCACATTTTGGGAGTCCTGTTTAAGTTTACTAGCTATTTATTATTGGCTAATTATTTTCTATCACCCAACTGTTTTATTTGTGCTAGAAGTAAAGTAATACATATCATTTATGCTTCTACTTGAACTCAATAAAGAGATCATTTGTACAATCAGAAACATCAACTAGAGACATGACCGGTTTATGCATGCCACTACTTTGACATTTTAGTTTGTATTATTTATCCTAAGAAAGGGCAGTAATTAAAATCTGGTTTGTGTTCAACAATTGCTTTTATTTATTACAATTGAAGATGGTATAACATTCATTCATCCATTGTCAGTTGTGAAAAATTGTCTTAGTATTTTTAGTATTTTTATTTTTGTTACCATCTTTTGGATATTATCAATGGAAATAATGTTGAGTGGGACTTGTCATGGAGGGATGGAATAGCATTTTGATTGCAGTGAAATACATTTGGCTTTTCAAAACATTACTAAACAAAGACTTAACTGCTAGAACGTGATTTGTTAGAAAGTTTGTGACTTGTTAAAATGATAAAAAATGATATGTTTTTCAAATTAACTCTTGGAAACATTTTAAAAAGCCAAATTTCTGCTAAAATCTCTCATAATTCTCTCTGGAGATTTTTGTATCAGTTTTTTTTTCCTTCACAACCTCTTCAGCTACACACTTCACAGATTTCACCATAGACACATTCTTGAAGCGGATTTGGTTTCCTTTGTTGTGGTCGCTCGCAGCAGCGGTCACTTCAGAGTTTGCCATGTCTGTGCCTTTTTCCACATTTTCCACATTTTCTTTTTACTTTTTACCCACATTTTTTCTTATCACGTAAAACAAGAATAAACAAGAGGCCTTTCAGAACATTCCCTTACATCTGATTCACTCGTATCTAAGTTTACTTTTACTATAATTTATTTAAAGGTGCACTATGAAACTTTTCTGTTGGAGATCCACTATCTGCTTGTCCCCATGGAGATGACATTGCTTTGCCTAGGATGTTCCACAGTACTGTTTTAAACCTGCCTATATTTATTCAATCAAAGGTGTTTCTCAAAAAGACCTTGAAAACATTCTTGTTGTGAGTCACCTCTCCGTAGATCTGACCTGTAATTTTGCTTGATGTTGTACAGGCAAAGCTCCTACATAGTTTCATTTGTTACACAGTGCACCTTTCACAGTAGTTTATTTCAGTTATTTTGTCTGTGAGACGTTTTTAAAGTACACATTTTAGACGTGCATGTTAATCAAGATGTTTTTTGCATTTGTAGAAACCTGTCGTCCAACCATCTGTCTCGACTTGAAGAATCCAGTTTTGTGGGCCTGAGTTTACTGGACCAGTTGCACATTGGCAACAACCGAGTGAGCTTCATCGCAGACGGTGCTTTCAAGGGCCTCTCCAGTCTCCAGATGCTGTAAGTCCGAGTACAAATGCTGTTGATTTTGTGTGTGAGGTTTCAAGCTGTTGGATTTATATTTCAAATGTTTCAAACAGTTGTGCATTTGAACAATACTGTGGTGAAAACAGCGGGTTCAATCTCCATTCTGTATAAATCACAGCTATAAACATGTTGAAAAGACACCCTTCTCCATAACAGCAGTGCGGATCTTGGTCTCACACTGCTACTTCTTATCTAAAACCTATTTACTTTGTTACCTTATACCCTGTGCTTGGAGTAATTTGATACAGAGCCACGGTTAGCTAAAACAACTCGAACATTTCCATAATCAATGCATTTAAGTGAAGCAGAGTAGATAAAACGCTTCAATGCAATGGTCATGTGCCATAAATAAACCTTAGAAACTGGACAACATTAACTACCAGAGCACTTCATAGCTCCTCCCACGTCTTTGTATCGTGGTGCCAACTCTACCATCAATCCCTCGGCTGAGTGGAAATCTCCTGCCTGATTTGTTTTGGGGATGGGAAATAAATGACTGCACTGAGGTCTCCGAGCGCACATAAAAAACCTCCACCAGGCACAACCCGCCGACCTCAACACCCCTCTTTTCTTCAAACAGGACCCCTTTTCCATGCTTTCCGTTCCTTTGCATGGGCACACCTCCCCCCTTCCCCCTCCCATTCCCACAGCAAGCAAGCAAACAGGCTCCAGAAATCTCGGGACGCTAACTCAAACCAAATGTGTGTTGCAAGGCTGAGGTCATCGTAGGGCAGGTGTGCAGGCTAGGTGGATTGCTTCAGGGCTTGAAACGCTCGCTCTGCCCCCAACACATAAACTACAAACTGGCTTCCTCAGTCCCAATCAGCCATAACCAGACATGCAGAAGAGGGAAATAACTATTTGAAGGCATTGGACCAGCTGAGGGATCAAAGGATGTGATTTCTGTGTGAAATTCTTGGCCGTGGCGATGTTTGTGCTCAGCGTCTGCATGTTTGGTTGTTTGGTATACTTTTCCCCTTGCGGATAGCCAATAAAATGTCTCATATTTTGTTTCCCATGCAGCAGTTTGGGCTTGTCAACATTAATCGCCAGGTTTTAATCCGAGACTAAAATGATATTTTTGCATGAGACTGATAAGTTGCCTGGAAAGAAGTTTAATACTAAATTTGACATTTTATCAGTTATTATTTTAACCAAACAAGCATTTTAGAATAAATAATATGATTAGAGCTAATGGGAGTGTCTTCTTTTTTATAGATTGAACTGGTTTTATTTCAAGTAACAGCACACTTCAGGTCTAATATGTTAAGGATTGAAAATTCATTATGGTTTTAATGGCGCACGCGGATCTGTGGCAGACCTCCTTTGTGCGAGACTCACAAACATATTTGAATCGCACGCAGAGTATATTTATCCCTAGTTTAGATGAAGCCTAAAATGCAGCACACATGTTAATCCTGCAGCACTGCCTTGTAAAACCTTTTCTGCTTTACTCGACAAAAAAGGCACTGCCGCAAAAGCTGGGAAGGACTTCCTGTTGAGCTGTGGGCCGCTTTGAATATAATTTTAAACGTCTCAACGCAAAGCTGTATTAAGTTTTATTAACATCGCAAGCACGGTTGTTTTCTGGGCGTGTGTTTTTACGAGGCGGTCTCTCTTTGTTTCCTCTTAAAAGAGACCTCCAGAATAATGAAATCTCCTGGACCATCGAGGACATGAACGGCCCCTTCTCTGCACTGGACAAGCTCAAGAAACTGTAAGTGCTTGACAACCTGTTATAAGTCAGTGGTTTCCAACGGATGGAGTCATACAGATTTAAAATAAAGTACATTGGCAAACGTAAATTAGGTAACTTTGTGGTTCTACAAATATAAATCACAATAAGAAAGCTCAATTTGGTTTCTAACTGAAAAGATTGATGGGGTGTTCAAATACTGTGACATAAACCCCAGAGTAATTTAAAGGTGCATTATGTAGGAATAAGAAGTGGGCAATTTAAAAAAAAAAAAAAAAAAAGACGTCCCCGATAACAATAATCCAAAGGAAAACGTGTTTTTTAACTTATTGGTTGAGGTGTAACGGACTAATGTGAATTGTCTGTAAATATCATATCATCGTTTACCCTTATTTAGCTTATTTTATCCCACTTTTAGTTTTAAAGAGCTTTTTGTAACATTTTCTTTCACTTTCAACATTATATTCAATTCCCAATGTTTGCATTTCTTCAAAACAACATCCGTTATACTATCTAAATTTGATATATTGTCTACCCCTAGTGAGAATGCATGTTTTTTTTGCCTGGAATGTTCCTATCTTGCATTTATTCAATTGCAAGTCTTCTTATTAAAACACCTACAAACACATGCATTTTGACTGTGAGCGGGGTCAACCCTCCACAGACCTGACCTGTAACTTGGCCTAGACTAGACAGGTTTATCGTCCTACTGTGGAACATTTCAGGCAAAGCAACAGGACCTCAAGGAGACAAGCACCAGAAACGTTACATTGTTCTAAAATACATCAGAATAGCCCCACATTCAGACCAGTTGAGAACCACTGACCTGTGAAGCTCCTGAAGCATATATACGTTGAAGTGAATACTGATCACATTGTGTGCGTTTTTTCCCAGATTTTTGCAAGGAAACCAAATACGTTCAGTCACCAAGAAGTCTTTCTCCGGACTGGACGCTCTACAGCACCTGTGAGTATGGCCTTATGTTTCAGCGATTGTTGCCAAAATTCGAGCTGTAAACTTAGCAGGCTGAGTCACACAGAGCTTGTTTGTTTGAGTCGTCTCCTCTTATTGCTTTGCTTTGATGTGGAAAGACAAAAGGCTGCCATTAGTATCCCTCCTTTGGGGCTGTATTGATCACCAGTGTGCACATTTGATTCTAATTAGAGTTTTTCCCATCTCAAGTTTTGCCCGATTGTGATTAACGCAACACAATTACAATTACAACCCTTTGTAACTTTTCTGGAGCCTTTGTCCTTCACTCTATTGAAGTTTTATTTATGGGCACTATATGCTTGATAATCATTTTCTGTTTCTTTTTACAGAGATCTGAGCAACAATGCCATCATGTCGCTCCAAGCAAACGCCTTTTCCCAAATGAAGAACTTGCAAGAGCTGTGAGTATTTTGGTTTTGGAGGGCAGTTTTTGTTAGAGCTGATGTGAGACAGGCCTCCAGGTGAAAGTCATTATGGGCTGCTGGGAAAACGGCATTGGCCAGCAGTGTGTGCTACGTGCTAATATTACAGTCCAAATTTAAAACAGAAAAGCACAGAATTAGCTGTTTAGATGTTAATACTGTTCAGTGCTTTCATTAGCAAGTCTTTATCTGGTCTGTGATTCTATAGGCGTTTTCACACATTCCCTATTTCCCCCAGTCCCTATTTAGTTTGAGGAACCACCTTGTCCCCCTTGCTTGCGTTCACACAGTGACAGGATTACAAAACTATTTTTTCCTTTATCTTGCTCCTTCTGTGAGCCTGCATATAAAACTCAGCTCAAACAATACTAATTAAGAATTGTAATTTTGGGGTTATTCCAAGTACTTTCTCTTTTGCATCAAAGAGAAGAAGAAAAAAGGTCTGAAAATTAATGAAACATATTTCCAAATAAATTTTATGTTATAAATGTACTTGTTTCTGCCCCAAGTTTTTGTGTGAAAAGCATTAAATAGGAACTACAACTAAAATATGTTCCAGGACTTCAGAATCCTAAATACTTTTTCAGGCTCAGACACATACAATTTTCACGAGTTTGCATTTTGCCATTTTTTGCTGCCATGAGTTCAAGGCTTGGGACGAGCACAAAGCATGACTAATTTCTAACTCTGCTTCAAAAGTATGGAAAAGCATTAAAGCTTTGATATAGTCCTATCCATTTCCATATGCTATTCTCTATAAAACAAACAAACTGTGCAGGCTTGTAGTTTTCCACTAAACCATAGCGCTGCATTTTGGAGTGACTGATGTCTTTCTGTATGTGTTGCATTGCCAGGCGTCTCAACACCTCCAGCCTGTTGTGCGACTGCCAGCTCAAGTGGTTCCCGGTGTGGGTGGCGGAGCAGAGTTTCCTGTCCTGCGTCAACGCCAGCTGTGCCCACCCGCAAATGCTGAAGGGCAGGAGCGTGTTCTCTGTCAGCCAAGAGGACTTTGTGTGCGGTGAGTGATGCTTTCATTCTGTGTCGGGCTTAAGAATGAATACATACACGCATACATAAGGATACATAAGTCGATGGCGTCAAAAAGTTGTGTTTGTGCGAAGCAGCTTTTCCATTTTGTAAAACTGACCCAGATTATTGAGTATTTTCCTGGTGTTGGCATGTTCCATTGAGTTTCATGATGGAAATGTTGTGGAAATTCACTAGGTTTGTAATTTTCCTAGTCAGTCAAAAATATATGCAGGTTTGGTTTGGCTACAAGACATTATAATATTTAATATCTTGATTTATGGATGTGCAATGCAGTTGCTATTGAAAGGACCTGGGCCCCAAAAGAAGATATAAAAAGATATAAAAGATGACATATAATGCTTAAGTTAAGTAAGAACAAAAGACATTGATCTAAATATCATAACATGAATTGCCTGAATTGCACTTCATCGTAAGCGCCCACACTGCTTGCTAACTAAGCCCACCCCTCACTCTTTGGTCTTACATTATCAGTGTATCTAATATATTTAAATATTTCTTGTATCTGTGCAGATGACTTTCCAAAGCCGCAGATAACAGTGCAGCCGGAGACCCAGTCAGCTCTTAAAGGTGGAAACGTCACATTTGTCTGTTCAGCGGCCAGCTCCAGTGACTCCCCCATGACTTTTGCTTGGAAAAAAGACAATGAAGTCCTGAATGACGTTGAAATTCACAACCAGGCCCACCTCAGGGTGCAGGGAGGAGCAGGAGGGGACACAGAGGTGACAGAGTATACCACCACACTACAACTGCGCTATGTTGACTTCTCCAGCGAAGGCAAATACCAGTGTGTCATCTCTAACCATTTTGGGTCATCATACTCCACCAAGGCCAGACTCACTGTCAACAGTAAGTGATTAAGTGATTCAATACTATTTAGCTTGGCTTAGTGCTATATGGGTTGGCTGGCATGTAGCGATCTCTCTATTTATTTTGTGGTAGACGTAAAAGCTTTTGGGCATGCTCCTACTGTTATTTTTATGGCGGCAGTTCTTATTTTTCAAATAGAGTAAGAACTGTATAAGATTTCATTATGGGGACATGGCTTGTCATTTCTTCACCTTTTTGTTACGATTTTTTATAATTACACTGAGGGTGGGACAAGATCTCGCAAGATGAAAAAAAATTATGCACACATGTAGAATGATTTTTGAGATTTGGTTTCATGTGTTCACATTTGATATGAGAAAAAAAAGGGTGAGTTGCATCTGTTTGTGAAGAGAAAATCATTTATTAGTTATAAAATAAGTCAAAATCTTGCCCTTCCTCGTTCTTGTGGACCCAGTCTCATCATGTCTTTTCTTGTGGGAATTATTTTTCATCCCAACCCTAATTACTTTGCATTTATAACATTGCTGATAATTAATCAGTCAGACTAATATCTAAGCTAATCATATTCCTTTCCTACATTTACCCTGTTATGTTATATTGTTTTACTTGTATTCTCGTATGATCTCATAGTTGCTTCTTATTTATGCTTCTTATTTACTTATCTTGTAGAACTTGTACTTATAATCATAGAAGTTAATACTAAAAATATTAAATCCATCTTTTTCTTCTCAGTGCTTCCCTCCTTCACTAAAATGCCCATGGACCTGAGTATTCGGGCCGGAGCCACAGCCCGACTGGAGTGCGCTGCAGTGGGTCACCCGTCACCTCAGATCGCGTGGCAGAAAGACGGTGGCACTGATTTCCCAGCCGCTCGTGAGCGCCGCATGCATGTGATGCCTGAAGATGATGTCTTCTTTATTGTTGATGTCAAAACTGAGGACATCGGCGTTTACAGCTGCACCGCTCAGAATACAGCAGGAGCCATCTCTGCCAATGCTACACTAACTGTGCTTGGTAAGTTTCATACAATAATCTAAAATTGTCATGCTTGAAATATTCGGTAACTAAGATGTGCTGTTTTATACATTTTATAGAAGAAATGTATTCATTACATAATCAAAGCAAACAATGTGAATGTCCAAGTTCACATGTCCAACCTAACACCCATAGTTTTGCTCTCCGCCTATGATGGCTAACACAAACAAGATAAATTTTCCTCATTTATGTATGATTTTTTTCCCTACAGAAACGCCATCTTTCCTGAGGCCTCTTATGGACCGCACCGTTGCAAAAGGTGAAACTGCCGTCCTACAGTGCATCGCAGGTGGCAGCCCTCCTCCAAAACTTAACTGGACTAAAGACGACAGCCCCCTATTGGTCACAGAGCGGCACTTTTTTGCAGCCGCCAACCAGCTTCTCATTATCGTGGACGCCGCTGAGGCCGATGCCGGGAAGTACACCTGTGAGATGTCCAACGCGCTGGGCACAGAGAGAGGGAATGTCCGCTTGTCTGTGCTACCAAACCCCAACTGTGATCCAGGAGTCCAAGGCGGGGTCGGCGTCGGCATTATGGGAGTGGGCGGGACAGACGAAGACGCATGGGCCACTGTGGGGATCGTGATCATTGCAGTGGTGTGCTGCGTGGTGGGCACCTCGCTGGTCTGGGTGGTCATCATTTACCACACACGGAGGAGGAACGAGAACTGCAGTGTCACTAATACAGGTAAGGTTTCTGACATTTTACTGTCTCTAAAATAAATAAAAATGGAATAATCATAAGTTTTGATTCCACTTGAAAATGTAAATATCCACTTTATTTATATAGAACAATTTATGAACAGAACCGTTTCCAAAGTGCTGCACAGATAAAAAAGCAAAAACAAAGGTACAATAAGTGTTCAATTTGATCTCACTTGTCCAAAAACAATATAGCCAGTGACATTAAATCCAAGGAATAGTTTTAAGCCTCATCTCAGGCACCATGAGCTGACCCTGGACCTCAAAGTGCGTGCAGATTTCGATACGGTTTGATATGTAATGTGGGGCCAGTATTGAATGCCAGTCCAAAAACAAAACAATAAAATCTTAAAATCAACTGTAAAAAGAACTGGAAGTCAGTGCAAAAACACTAAAATCTGAGTTATATGCTCTCGTTTTTATGGTTCCTGTTAAAAGGCAATGACAAATATCCTTGCAGTACTCCAGTGCATTTGGTGAAAAGTGGTCGTTATAAATGTGTTTTATGTTTGTTTTTTTTTTCTTAGACGAGACAAACCTGCCTGCAGACATCCCCAGCTATCTCTCGTCCCAGGGCACCCTCGCAGATCGGCAAGACGGATACATCCCATCAGAGAGTGGTAGCAGTCATCAATACAGCGGCTTTTATCTCCAACCCAAAGACATGAATGGTGAAACTACGTACATTTTGTTAATTGATCAAACTTGTGAATGTGGATGACTAAAGTGTGCTTTCCTTTCTTTTTGCAGGGCTGTGTCAGCTTGATACAGGAAGTGAGACAGATTTGGAGGCGGCAATCGACCCCCTGCTCTGCCACTATCAAGGGCCTATTGGGTCACTGCTGAGACGAGAGAACTTGTACCCCAATGACCCCTCGGATGTTTATGCAGGTATGTTTTTGGTGGAGTTTAAGTTACTGAGATAAACTGGCTACCTTACAAAACAGCTGTTCCATCTTTGCATGTTAATTACTTTGCATTTCTTTTCAGGCTATTCAATCGATCAAAAACCTCATTGCATGGACTACTCTGGCAGCCTGCCCAGCTCCAAACGAAGGGACTACCTACTCTCTGAGCCTTTCGACCTTTGCTCCTCATCAGTGCTAATGCAGATGCCCAACGGCAGCCTCCACAATGTCCAAACGCAGCAGCACAGTGAGCGCCATCTATCTGTGGATGAAGGAGATGCAAATGATTATGGAACAGAATGCCCCCCACCATATAACACCTTCATGGGTAAGTATCAAATGCACTGTCCTGTACTGCTTTTGATTAAACAAGTTGAACTATGACAAGTTACTGTATGAAATAAAAGCATACTCTCTGTGAGGGAAAAGAAGATCTGGAACAATCTTCGTCTGGAAATAAGGGAATGCCCCAAATACTTTAAAACTTAAACTGTGGCTAAAACCAAATCATGTCATGTTATCACTTGCCAAACTACTAATCTCCTAGTTGAATGCTGTACCTGACTTGGGAACAAATAAGCTCTGTAGCTATTAGTGTTGTCACAATACTAAAATTTCCAATTTGATTTGACACAAAGAAATATACTTAGTTCTCGATACCAATTTCAAGGATAATTACAAATGCTATTTTTAGGTCAAGGTTTTTGACTAAAGGATAGCTCTTTCTTTACTAAACATTGTGGTCTTATCCTGTTTCTTATAAAGCTAAACATAATTCTAAAACTGTTCATGAAAGGTAAAATATTATCCTTTTTCTTTTTTTTATTGTATCAATGCTTGCTCAAATGAGTATCTAGTTTCATCTGGTTTTGATAATAGTTTTTGCATGGATTAGTATCTGATTTTCAATACTTTTGACAACCCAAGTATCTATAATCATTTTTACATTTGTTCAATACAGATGTGCAAAAAAGAAGGAAGGGAAAAACATACCTTAGCATGAAGTATTATAAAATATTGTGTGTAGTAAACATTGTAACCTCAAAAGTGTAGAAAATCTATAAACTGTTTGTGTTAGTCCCAAGATCCCATAAACACTTGGAGTAGCACGACTTACTATGACTATTCCACTTCAACAGAAATAAATCACTCACTTTTCTTGAGGTAAACATACTGTATTCAAAATGTATTCAGTTGCATCATGCCTCATACGTTTTGGGGGTCAGATTATACATTTAGTCGAGCATTCTTTATCATTGATTGAGTAATTGTTATTGTTTTACATTTTCTACATGAACCATTTCCTCTTTTCCCTCCAGGCACATTTGGGAAAGCTCCATGGAGACCTCAGCAGGACCTCTATCCAGGATTCATGCCTCCACCAGTGACCCATAATGGAATGACTCTCCACGAAAACCCCTACACTGCCCCGGACTCAGATTCAGAGCAGGAGGACCATCCCAGAGACTCGGAACACAGTGTATATGAACAGCCATACGACAACAGCAGGACTGACTCCAACACACAGAGGAGAAGCAGTACTTAGCTGACATGACATCTTGTCCTGTCTGCTACGGTTCTCCATGAAGAAGACAACCAAAAATGTCTACCTCACTGAAAGGACATTGCAATTAAAAGACTTAAATGCAACAAGTGAATGTAACGGACTTAATTATGTTCCAAAAGACGGACGTAATACAGCTGTTTTGTGCCACAGCTCAATACAATAATGGTTGAATGAATGAATAAATTGTTTTATATAAAGTTTATTGTAATTTGTAAAGTGTATATAACAGATTGTATTATTTTTGCTTACCATTTCTGTATAAGGATATGCAGCCCTGTATGTTTTAGTTATTATGGCCATTGGCATTGAATGAAGCAATGTTTTGCACAATTACAATAAAACAATTTAAATGTGTCCAGTCCAACTTTTTTTTTGTATAGCACAAGATAGTTTCCAAAATGCTGCACATATAGGAACATAAAACATAAAGCTAAAAAAATAACACATTTCACTCAGAAAAATTAAAAACAAATAAAAGTGGAGCTTTACATTAATAAAAGCAAATAAAAACTGTAAAAAATATATAATTTGTGTCTTAAGTCTAACCTTCATTAGCTGCTAAATTAGTTGCCAAATGTTATGCGCCATCTACAAATGAATTAAGACGACTTTTCTCAATGATAAGTTCACAAGCCTTCAAGTCTCTCCAGTGTACAACTGTGTTTTTCAGCCTTTCGGAGCTGCACACTTTTTTAAGCCTCGAAAAACTTTCACTAAATCAGACTTTTTAGCAAAGTAATGTGGCAAATATTGTGCCACTATCTGGTTCTTTAAAGTTGGCTTTTTTGGTGAAGAAGAATGTTCAAGACACTCCAAAATGGAAAATAGTCCAATTAAATTCATTTGTGAATCCAAATTGGACATTTTTTCAAGGCACCCAGCAATACTTCAAGGCACACTGGTTGAAAATCAAGGATCAAGAATTTGCACTTTTTTTTTGGTCTGTGCTCTCTGGTCATGTTCAGTGTTCTTTTTCTGCTTGAAAAAGAAAATCAGTACAAGTGATGGATTTCCATGGTTAATTGCTAAAGCTTTCATGCAAATAACCAAAATTGGAGTTTCTGTACATTTTTTTAGTACCAGACTGACATTGGCTGGTCTATAGCTCTGGTAAAAAAAAAGGAAAAGACAGGAAAAAAGTACGACGGGTGTCTTTTAAGAAAGTATTTGTAGAAGTGTATGAACATGGGATAATGAAAGGGAGATACTGCTTTTGTTCCCGCAGAAGGTGCAGCTAGGAATCTTTTTGGCAGCAAGTGTACCGGTTTTACTTTTCAGGCAACAGCCACAGACCGCCAAGGACGACTCCAGTCTGTAATGAATGAGATCCCCCACAGAGACTAAGACAAACACTAAGTGCATATTTTGTTTGCTTTCAACGCCGCTTCCATTACGGCTCAGGACATAATTCACTGTTATTGTTTGTTCTCTGGTTGTAATCACAAGCTTATGTTTTTATTACCTCAATTTCTGCTTCAAATTAATGAACGTGACTAAGCTGGAAACTTTGCTCTCAGGCTATCAGTTTGTGTACATATTTACCCTATCTTTGCTAATGAAAAATACGGGTAGTTAAAAAAAATTAATAATAGCTCGATAAACCACATTAGACACTGCTTGGTCATTAAATATCTGGACCGGTAGCAAGAGACGCCCCTAATACAGTTTTATACAGTTTGTTCTTAGCTCTTTACTCTTCCTGTGTTGGCTATTAAAGAGACTTATTAGTGGACTTGTTTGTTTTGTAGATAATAGTTTCAGAAAACAGCAGGACATTAATGCTATAGTAGAAGTTGGGTTTGTCAGTGCTGCAGTAAAAATGACTGGTTTCCGTGCCTTGTGGTCGTACTTGTCCTAATGTGATCTCTAAAACAATAAAAGGGGTGGGAGACCATAACCCCAACAGCCTATGGGACATTATCCATATTAGCCCGAGACAGTTAGTGGCTATTTCATCATAGCTGCCATCATTAAAGGCTTTCCATTGTTTCTCTTTGTAAGCAAAATGGTGAAGTAAATTTGCTTATTGCTGTTTGGAGTTCAATATTCTTGTTTGAATGTATGTTTCTGCATATTGTAGCAGCTCCTGCGGTGGAGGAAAGTATAGCTTTAAATTGGCCCATATCCAAAGACCTGTAGATGCATTGAATAATTAATGGACTAGTATTGGCTGATTCTAGTAGGAATATAAAGTTTATTAGGTTACTTGATGATTGTGATTTTTTCAGGTCTCAATATAGAACAAAAAAAAATTAGTATAATTTTTAAGAATGGTAACATGTTAGTTAGATGCTGGGTATGAAATTGGAGTGTTTGTGTTCCTGTTTCAGCTCTAGTGGTTTTCGTCATTACACCAATAAATCTATCAAACTATATTTATAAAGCGCTTTTCATACAAAAATGTAACACAATGTGCTCTACAGTGCATTAAAAAACATTCCCAAACATGCCCACATCCTACCCAACCACCCCACAACCACCGGACCCCACACGGCAAAACACCTGCACACACGTACACTCTCACACACATACTCACACACACACACACACACACACACACGCACGCACACACACACACACACACACACACACACTAAAGTACATGCAGCAAAGATGAAGTAAAGATGGACCACTTGACGAAGCACAATCAGAGGAGCCGTCTGCACCAGGAGCAGAGAGTCGCTCTCGGCCACAGGACACAGACACAGGGTCCAGAGGCGAGAGGAGGCACACCCCAACCCTCCCCCTGGCTCCAGCAGCCAGGCCCCTGAGAGTCGCCCTCGGCCACAGGACACAGGCACAGGGTCCAGAGGAGAGAGGAGGCACACACCAACCCTCCACCTGGCTCCAGCAGCCAGGCCCCTGAGAGTCGCCCTCGGCCACAGGACACAGGCACAGGGTCCAGAGGAGAGAGGAGGCACACACCAACCCTCCACCTGGCTCCAGCAGCCAGGCCCCTGAGAGTCGCTCTCGGCCACAGGACACAGACACAGGGTCCAGAGGAGAGAGGAGGCACACACCAACCCTCCACCTGGCTCCAGCAGCCAGGCCCCTGAGAGTCGCCCTCGGCCACAGGACACAGGCACAGGGCCCAGAGGAGAGAGGAGGCACACCCCAACCCTCCACCTGGCTCCAGCAGCCAGGCCCCTGCTGCCACAGCAGACCACTGCTTCTGGTGCAGAGGGCTCCACAGAGGAAACACTGGAGAGCCTAAAATGTATGAAAGGATTCAAGTACATGAGGACAAAGATATAAGTAAAAACTAAGACCTAAAGTTTAAAGTAAAAAGACTAAAACCTAAAATAAATAACTATAATAACAAAAAAATTTAATAAGTATAATATATACAAACTAAATATTAATCAAAAATCTACAAAGGTCAAGACCCGCCTTAAGAGCCTGCTCTTAAAAATCTGAATGTTCTCTACGTGAAACATCCTTCACCAACGATTCAGTCATGATGTACATTCTCACAATAATGGTAACAATAAAATCTGATATCCTTCCATCCAGCATTGCTTTAGTATAAGGTAATACAGACTAATTTGTTTTTCTGAAAAGACATAATCCAGTGTTAGAAAAGAGGACCTAGATTTTCAAAAGCATGTGTCTGGCTGGTTTTACAATTACCTTACATTTTTACACCAGTGAAATCAACTTTTTTCCACTCCCGATTTTCTAATTTAATTGGGTATAACATCTCCAGGTTTCCCATCCATTTATAACATCTTCACTTTGATTTCTAAATTTCATTGTAATCTCTTCCATATCATGCAATTTGTTCTTTAATTCTTCCAATTTTGAAACCTTCTCATCAAGAGGAGACAGTTGAAGTGACTCAGACACATCTTGAGAAGAGGTTGAGGTCATGTCTCTCAACAGGCCTGGAAACATTTAAGGATTCCCCAGGAACTGTTGAAGGTAGTGTCTGGAAAGAGGGAGGTCTGGACAACTCCATATCTAAAATTAGGTTAGGGAAAAATAAAAGATGTGTGCATTGACCGATTTTCTTTACAAAAAGGGACATTTTGCTACAATGTACCGTCTTACAATCCAATATTTAAAACAAAAAGATGATATTGAGTTCCCCGGTGCAAATGATAACACTGAAGACAATGTGAAGACAATGTGAAACTGAAGACAATTATGATTACACCTTTAGCTAATAACTGTCTGCAGATACACATGTTAAAATTACAGCTAAGCCCTGTTAACGCCCTAAAGTTGCAGTTGAACTAATATTGCTCAAACCTGAGCTAGTCCCTGTGTTTACATGTGTTTGGGTGACTCACTTCATCTCACCCCTTTCCCTCACCTCCCCTCTACTGGTTGGGGCGTTTGTTATTTTAGGCCTCTCCTCTTGAGCATGAGGGAAAAAGGTGTGCTTGTGTCACAGTATTAGCTGTTGAAACTTGCACTTGCAAAGCTGCCGCGGCTGCCTGGCTGCCAAGGCGAGAAGACGTGTACCAAATGCCACGTTCAAGATGGTGGTGCCTGCACTTTGGAGGGGATTTATATCAAGAGCCCCTATATAAGCACAGAGAATGTATGCAGACCTTTCCACAGGGGAAAAAAATCAAGTTTGACATGTTTTTAGCTAGAAATTAGTGTGGACTCAAAATCAGACAGACTTCAATTTAAAGAATCCGAGAACACATGACCATCCACATCATTCAAGTTTCCCATATTGCTCACACAAAGATGGTTATTCATGGATTTGGTTTATTTGGGCAATTCAAAAAGTAATGCTGAGACTTTCCTTTTGTTAGAAATGGTCAGCGGATAGAATATTCACAATGATTTGGCTGCACATGATATGTCCATATAATTATAACTGTATAATCACACAAGCTTAAAGGTTGTGTAGAACTGTTTCATTCTAGTGCACTCATTGCAGTTGGACTTGTGAATGAAATGCTGATGGTTTGCTTTGTTAAGACGTGCTGTTTATTCCCTGTTCGTGTGGCTGACTAATGTTTAGTACACCTGGCTGTGCTCTGTATGCAGAGCTCCTCTGAACGCCTTTACCCCATTGTAATGGAATGAGAGGCTTTGTTGGAAGTGCTGCCAGTTCTTTGAGGAGGCTGCGATTGGGACAAGATGGTGCCGCCACACACATCCACACCTGGGCAACAGCTGGGGCTAAAGAGTCCAGCAAACAGGACATTTCCTCTGAACCTTATCAAAGGCATGGTACATAGAGCGGAGCTGCTTATTCACCATGGATCATGAGGATCAGTGGTGGAGGGAGTAGCCAAATTTCTACTCAAGAGAGTAGACGTCATTCAAAAATTTATGAAACATCTATTTTTTATATTTGAGATAAAGTACAATGAAAGGTCAAAATAAATGAAAGTTCCAGAAAAAGTTGAATTTGGTTTTCTTTTTCTTTGGTGTAAAACTTTCAGATGTGTTTCAAATTATGCAAAAACATTAATAAATATTTATGACTGGTTGACTCATTTCTGATTACCAAACCAACTCAAACAAGGTTGCAGACAAATCAATAAAGAATATGGATTCCTTGTAAAATTAAACTGATGAAAGAACTCTCCCATTAAACTTAATCAGAGCCGGTCCAATGAGCAAACTAGGGTCCAATGCCACCACAGAGCCTCCAAGAGCAGCTACGGTTTTATTGCAAGTCATGAAAAATGCTGCGTTGTACTTTAGCCAACTGGATAACATTAAAATTCCTCAGAAAAGAGAAAAATATTAATTGTTTGATCAATTTCTGAGGGAGGACATCCAAACCCCGCTGTCCAGTGCTAGTACACTGTTCTTGTAGCTAAACTGGAGATCTTACCCTCAATAATTTTTGCTTTTCACCTGTTTTTCACCTTCTATTTGATATTGGTAACAGCTCGTGAATGTGATTACAGCTGCGTGCCATGTGTGAGATGTTAATCATCAATAGTTAAGCCTGCTAAGGTCTCCCAGAAAGCTTGTGCAGGCACTGACTTCACACAGTTTGGTTGATCTGATAATACTTGTTGGTGTAACAGATTCATGTGTTCAAAATGCCACACACCATGCTGCCATATATACCCTTTGATTATGCAAATAAGTTCCAGCAAGTTGTTCTGTGCCACATTTCCAAAACCAGTTTTGCACTTGACTGAAAAATGCATGTTGCAATTAGTCCAAATGGGTGTAATTCCTCCTCTTAAACACGATGGTTCGGTCTGGATGGTTTATTTACTCATTTACCAAAGTTGCTAAAATTACTGTAGCCCAAGAACAATTTGTGGTGACAAGCGACGGGCAGAGCGAGCTTCTCCAACTTTACCAAAAGCCTGTGGAGCTAGAAGTCTCCATTCAAGTCCACATCCAGCGACAATAACCTTTTCCAGCCAGTGGGAAAAAGGCAAAGACCAGCCAGATTAGGACATCATTTCCTCTCTTTGATTCTGCCTCTAGCGAAATGAGACAGGAAGTTGACTATTGCCCCAGACAACTATTGACTGGCAGAAAAGCAATGGGGTCCAGGCCTCGCTGCTCAAGTTCAGACTTGGATTTGCGTTGTGTTGCCCTGCAGTGTTCAAAACTGATCCAAGGTCAGGTCCTCAGGCCAGTGCTGTCCTGCCATCCCCCAGAAAATGAATTTAGCATGCTGCAGCCTTATCTCATTGCCAGACACTCTAAATTTTGTAGCTAATTTCTCATTATTGCTTCCAGATGTGGTGACATGAAGACATATGTTTATTGTATTAAATGGCTGCAGGCGGCTCACAGAAATGATTATTCTTGAGTTATAAAGCTCCGGAAATGTGCTGGGATATTGGAGACTGACCATTGGGCTCATGCCTGTATTAGATACGCCTTGTCAAAACGAATCATTTTCAGATAATATACTGACTTAAGATAAAGGTCAGTCGACCTCAGTTTTTTTGGTTGCAGTTGTCCAAACCATGGCTTTGAAACAAGCGTATAACTATGCCTGTGGTCTTCTTTACCTGGGATTACAATTTACACACTTGAAAGACTAAAGCTTCACTTCAGATAAATATGGTATATTGACACTTATCGAGGTAGTACATTACTAGACGCTGAAACATTTTTATAGTTTTTATAAAATAGAAAGACAATGAGTGACATATCGCCCTTCTGTATAAAGAAACAAGAAACAACCAGAACTGTTGATTGATTACTTTAGTTCAGTGGATGAGGTGAGACTCTTTTGGTCATATCAAATGACAGAAACTGAAGTTATTAACTGCAAACATGAGGCAGAATCCTTCTGGCAGCCTCAGAAAATCCCACAGTCCTTTAAAATGTGTTCAATTACTCTTCCATTAGGTTGAAACTCAGCCCAGACTCTATGAAAACCATCCGACCATGTATACTATGTAACTTTTAGAATAAAATACAACACCTTAAAATATGACTACGTGGTGGTAAAGTCATTTTGACGTTCTCCCAACATGAGGAATCAAGCTTTTATAACTCTGCAAGTGGTTGACCATAAACTGCATTTCTCACATTCGACACAAGTTGATTTTTAGAGTTGTGGTGGAGAATTAGAGTTGTACATCAGTTAGAGAGGCAAAATGTAAAGGCTTTGTGTGTTCAGAGGAGGGATTGTAACGTTTTTTTACTGCTAGAGCTGTGTTTCTCAAACTGTGGCACATGTACCACTGGTGGTACGCAAACTTCTTTTGGTGGTACGTGGACACCTCTTCAATTGTAACTTAATTTAGAGTACATTCATATTTGTTGCTCTTTCTTTGGCAAGTTTCTAGTTAAAAATACTGTGGCAGTGGTGTGTTCCTGTGTAAGACCTGGTTTATCCCTAAGTTAGACCTGAAATAGTCCTGTTATAGACCCATGTTAGATTTGGTGGTACCCAGAAAGCCACATCTTTTATTTGGTGGTACTTGGGATAAAAAGTTTGAGAACCACTGTGCTAGAGCACTTGAGAGAATGGAAGGGGACATAAAGTGACTAAAAAGGACACATAAGATGGTCAGGTGAAGTAAATCAAGTGGTCTTAGACCCAGAAGGTTGGTGGTTCATATCCCTCTCAGTGTCCTTGGACAAGACACTTCACACCACTTGTGTGAATGAGGTTTGTGTGACTGATGGGGAGTCTGTCAGCTCCAAGGCAGCTATGGCTTCAGGAGTAGCTGAAACACTGATTGAGGAGACTAAGGGTGTGTTCACACTTGCCCTTGTTTGGCCTTAGTTTGAACCCAGTTTTACTTCTTGCTTGGTCTTGTTCTAGTCCTTGTTTTTGTTTCATTCTAGTCCTGGTTTAGTCTAGTCCAGGCTAAATTCCCGGTTCAACCCCCCAGTTTAATCCCACGTGGTGTGTGCAAGTGTAAACACACCCAAATGAACAATGTACTTCTAAAAAGCAAAAAAAATTTTTTTAATATATTCAGATCATAAATAAATGTGTTTCTGTTTTTAGGGCTCCAGTTGTAATATGTTAGCGTTACACAAACTGAAACCACCAGCAAAGCAATTAGATCCCACAAGAAAAAGGTAAAGAAAAAAAAAAAGAAGAAAAGAAAAGAAACATTACTTTCATTCCATCTTCTAACAGCAAATGCAATCTAATGGACCAAAATCTAAACATTTAAATAAAGTGAAAGTGTTCAAGGATTTCAGTTGTACAGTGATCAGCTGAAAGCATGTTTGTCCCAGTCTTGAAGGACGCTTGTAGAATGATTCACTCCCTCCCATTACTCTGGTGTCTTTATGGTCATGGGGGAGCGTGTTTCTGGCATTCTCAGACACATCGGCTGGCGAACTGATTTAGCTCTTCAGGTTTGAGTGGGATTAGTCACAGTGGAGGGCCAATGGAGACAGCAGGAGCTCAAGACATTGTTGGGACAGAGAAAGCCTCAAGTGGGCGGGGTCTCTCTCCTCTGTGTGTGATTTTACGAGCCCTTGGGTTTCCACCTGTGCTGACACGGCTCCAACTTTACAATAGTCCTGAAAGAGTTACAAGCAGTCGGATAGGAATTCCAGACTTTTTTCTTTTCCCCGTTTACTGGAAGGGTGGGGTGGGGGCTGCAGTTATTGTGCAGGGTTTGTCAAGCAGCCAGTTGCAAAGGCAGGGCCAAGCTCTGATTTATGGCAACATCTGCAAGGCGCACAGCTCTTGTATGTGCTTTTAATCATCCAAAAAGCCAGAGTTTGATGAGGAGATTGAAAAGAGATGGCGGGGTCCGTGCTGAGATTCACAATGTTGGTAACTCATGTGAACGTTATACTACCGTGGGATTTCAGTGGATTTCCATACAATTGGGGTTAAGGTTAAATTTTAGCACCTCCCTTTGTGAATACACTTTGACATGTCTTGGTCAATGGCCCATGAAATCTCAGTAATGATAAATTGTATGTTTGTTTGTTTTTCTAAAGAGACGCTTTATATTGAGCACATTCAAGGCACTGCAACAGATTTTTTGTGAAATCTGTTTTGCTCCAGTACATTTCTTTTTGAGAAGACAAAAAAAATGTATTTATTTATTTGTTTTGATTCAGGACAATTTTTCAAATCTGGCCACGCTCAACTGTCACTCATTTTGAATTCTGCCAAGGTTTTGCTCAGGTTTTTTGCTTTCTCATATTTGCAGACATGTTTAGCAGACATTTGTTAGGTTTTACTGTCTGTGTGCTAAAGGCAGCAGTGATGAGAGTGAGGATTTATAAGCGACACACTGGCAGTAAATCCCCCCAGGCTACACTATTTTCTGCACCTGGGAACGTCAGCAATTTCTTGTTTGACTTTTGCACCTCCTCAAAAATGTCACATCATTAAAAGTGGCAAAATGTGTGAAATGAAAACATAACGTCGTGGTGGTCTTCTACATCCACCTGGCTAAACATTTACTTTCAAAACTTATTCTCAACATTAAGATATTCACTTGGAAAAACTTATGTCAGAAATAATCCCAAACAAATTGCTAATGCGGAGGAAATTGTTGTCTACATTGATCTTAAGCTGGGATAGGTCCACACAGGCAGCGTCGGCCCCCCAGGGATTTTTTACAATCCACAGCAGTAGAAGAATGAGCAGGGGTGACCTTGGGAGTGGTTTAACTCCAGGTGGTTTCCGCTCTTTCTGTCATCGCTGCCGACACTCATGGCATTTCTCCACTGGAGGCAAACTTAGTTAAGAGTGACACAAAGACAGCTTGAAACTAGAACCTGCCATCTACTGCTTGTGTATAAGGAGTGGGTTAAATAATGTTGAATCCGTCCCATCCTTTCCTTTTAATAATCCACCTAAACTACCTCTGCTCTGGTGATTTCTTTAACTGTTAATGTATAGCAGTAGTAAAGCATTGATTTACATTTTGCCAACAGAATAATATTTTTGTGAGGTTGTAAAATATGCTGTGTTGAGGTGATCAAGATTGCAAGATTGGAAAGTAAAACTATAAAGCAATTACTGTGACGAATTATTTGTTTATTTCAAAACATTGTAAAATTTCATTAAAGACATTAAATACACTTCCAATTTCCAAACTGTTATACACAGAAATCAAAATCCCCCTGAAGTGAACGCAAATCATTTATGCGGATCATAAATGCAATATTGGAGTGCGATAGAAAAATGTACATTACCAATAAGGTTAGTGTGAGACTTTTTTTATTGGGGAGAAAGACAGAAAGTTGCAGAAAACCCTGAGGATACATAACAGTGCCGCGAACTAAGTCTCAATAATCCTCCAGTCACCATTAAGACATAGAACTGTTATCAACAACAAAAAAGAACAGGTATTCTCAATTATGATCACGGTTATTTAGAAACTAAATCACTGTGGCATTTCTATTAGTTATTAAGAAGTGTTTTGTTGTGTTGTGTCTAAATAATTTCTCTTGTAAATCAAAAAAGTGTGTCTGTGTCTGGGAATGAATGAAAAACAAAGGCTGAGTTGTACATGTAGCCAAAAAGGTTCCTGGTATGTCAAAATGGGCCTGGTACTAAAGACAAATACCAGGAACTGCACGAGGTCCTAACAATGTGAAAAACCCTATGACAAGGTCCCTATTTGACACTTAATTTAGTTTTACATTTTGTCGATTTAATTAAAGGCCAACTATGCAGTTTATTATCATTGGAATTTAATTTTATTTTCATTCAGTGGTTGTCACAATTCCTGTCATCTCCGAGGCTGAAGACTCAGTGTGTGTTGACTGGTGGTGGTTTGGCTACACTATATGCTGTGAGAAAATGTTGCTTTTCCCGGGATTTGAGTGAACTGAGCATAATTTTGCAGAATAATTGGACCCTTGTGTATAATCACTCACTGTCCTTAAAGGATTTTACAAACTTCAGCTATCGTCAACAAACACCACGCAAAGAAACATAAACTACAAAGGCAGGCTTAGAGCTTAACAGTTATCCCAAAATGACTGAAAACACGTCCTCATTGTTGCAACACGAGGAAGACGTTAGTGTTCAGAGAATACATATTATATTATTTGAAAACTGATGTCATTTTTGCCTTCATCAAACATCAAGGAACAAAGAACAAACACATACAAACTGTACATAGACAGTGTCTTGCCCTATGATACAACTTCTGAACAAACAGCCTGAGAGAATCCCACTGAGTTTTACAAAGTTATCAACCTGGAAAAGCTCTCGCTGAGCGTGAAAGGGACGTTACTTTAAGTTCATTGGTTGAAGCGTCCCAACAGGTGACCAAGCCAATAAATCAAACATTAGTTATTCTAGTTGAGAGAAAAACACATACAGTACATCTTTCCCATTCACAAATGCTCAAAGCTCTGTTTTCAAAATCAAGACAGACAGAATTTCTGCTTAAAAGGGCCATTGTACACTTCAATCAGCGCTGCCATGTTTGCTTTGGTTAATTTGGGCATTTCACCTTTGGCTTCCGCCCTTAACACAATTCTGCCCTGTGATTGGTCCAATCAGCCCGGCCCAATCGCAGCAGCAGGAGCCTGTCAAGATAAATTCTCATGGATTTGTGATCTCGCCGTTATTGTGAGAATCCTTAGAGTTGGTAGAATAGGTTTCAAAGACAGTCATCTTGCCCATGTTTTTTTTTTTTTTAAATAAATGTTCAATTTGAAGGTTCCTCATACTGGAACCTTCAGATCGAAAATTGATTGAACTGCTAGAATTTGCACTGCCTTAAGGGGAGGTGAGTTAGAATAGCTCCTTTTGAGGATAAAGCATCCAGGAAAGATATTGAATCCAGCAACAAGCTGAAAAATTATACTGGTGTTTAATGCTAGGGATCCAGCAACTGTTTTGTCCTGTTCCCACATGACACCAGTGCTAAAGTGCTCCTGTTACTATTAATCAATATGAACCAATGGCTGCACCAAAATGCTTTTTTTTAATAGGATAGCGCTAATTTGACTGATTTTGAGCAACAATTTCAAAATACTTCTTGGTAAAGATTGTTGTGATTAAATCAAACCCTTGAGGTGTAAATGTCTGTGCTGATGTCGGTTGTTGGGGTCAAGCACTTACCCAGTGCCTCGTGTGTTTGACCTGGAGGAGAGTCTGAAGTGCTGATTCAACGAGAGGTCAGAGGGCGAGCAGAGCTTGTTGACAGAGTGGTTAATAGCTTTATCTTCTGGGTTCTGAAAGGTGTCTTGACAAATATGGCCCTGTGAAAGGTGAAAGGAGAAGGTCAGTGATTTTCTATACTTTGGTTGGTGTAAACACATATCTGTCAAGACAAATAGTTCTTTCAATGTTTCCAGTGTACTTTGTTACAGCCTTGGTGACTAGAATATCAAGACTATGTTTTTAAGAATGGCTATGGTGTTATGTATGAAAAAATCATTTAAAGGCGCACTGTAACATTTGCGATGGAGAGTCTGCCACCTGGAGATGTTATTGCTTTGTTAATGCCATTCTTTGGAACTTTCCAGGGAATACAGCCTTCATACTACAACATCCATGACTGAAATGCTGAATGTAAAGTGATTGTTCCAGGGAGCAGCGCCTTCAGTACATTCCTTGTGTACCACACCTCAAGCCCACCTCTAACTCAAATCCAGAGTTTTCAAAAGCATTGAGACTGATGAGAAAAGCCTCACGCTGACAATGAGCAAACAAACACTAAAGGTTTTTATTTCAGGTCTAGCGAGCTGACGACAGGTTGAACAAATGAAAGCAAAGAAAGAGGAATGAAGACACGGGGGCTGCTGCTCAGAAAGACCAACATTTCTATTTCTTTAAAACCTGGAAATATTTGTTCTTTTGTTGATGTTGAGCCTTTTGTGGAGACTTAATCTGATAACAGGGTGTGAGTGTTTTCATAAGTCTCTGAGCACAGACCAGGAGTCGCCGTACTGTTTGTCAGACCTGCAGAGGTGCAATTTTTAATTTAGCTTATTGGTCATGCATATTTCTTGTTGGTCGATTACTGTACAAAGAAAAACAAAACAAGTCTATACATAATAATACTGTATTCATCAATTCATTCTCGTTAATTTTCAACCTGTCTCTCGTTGGAACATCAAACTAGTATCGAAAACCTCGGGGCTACTGTCCTATAATGCAACCCATCAATATTACATTAACAAAAACAGCACTGAATAGAACATATTTATACATTTTGACTTAATAATGCATTGGTTCACAGACTGACAGCATGGGTGGCTTGCACAAAGAAGCTTTGTTTCATTTAAATGTTTGCATCGATGCATTTAGTTCCATATTTTCCTGATTATTGAAACTATACATGGAGTGGATTACCAATCACTCCTCATGGAAAAGCACTGGCACAGGCACAGTTTATATGTTGGCTGGAATGTCACTGCAATTAACTCATACTTTCTTCTTGTTTGCCAGTCATTAATGAGTCCAACATGGCTTCTATGCGTGATAAATCCAGTCTTCTTGGCTCCACTGTTTTACTCTTGCTGAAGATTTAAGAGATTCTTACTCACAAAGACAGTTTTGGCATCAGTTTTACCTTGGGCAGAAGTCAAGGCGTGTTGTATCAATTTAAAAGAGGTCTCACTTTTATCTGTAATATTTGGTTTCAATATGTCAGTAAAGTAAAGCAATATGTCTTTTGGAGTTTCTTTCAGGGGCTGACAATAGGAACACCTCTACACTGAAGCATGTTCAGACAGGTCGTGTTGTGCAAACAGCGAGGCCTTTTAGAAGAACTGAGCTGTCCAATATTTATTGTTTGGTTTAGATTTGAGTGAGAAATTACAACAGTCAGTCAGTGGCAAAGGATCAGCACACTGTGGGGATTTCCCACTTTCCCTTCAGACTGTCTGAGCCTCATCTGGGCTCTTGGACTGGGCACAGAGCACATATACTAGATATTCAGATAAACTACTAATCAATACTGAAAATAGTACTGAAGAGAATATAGTGTTAGTGTGATACTGACCAGAAGTTAAGCCCTCGTGATAAAGAATGTATTATTATTTTGAGTGAGAAAATGTTTGAGGATTTTATTATCATTGCTGTGAGCCTTTTCCTTGGTATCAAAATGTCATCGGAAATTTGTCATTAGATATGATTTGTTTAATTTGATTTGTAAAGTGATGTGTCTGCTGCTTAGTCCTTTTTAAAAATCGCATTAGTGATGGATGAGCTCCACTTCTCGGTTAAAACTGTTTTGTAAAATATGGCACTTTAATTAATGTCTACTACAAACACTGTCCTAGAATAGCTCTGTAGGTATAGCACATGTCGTACACAAACTGACTACAGTTTGCCACAGTTGAGGGAGCAGTGTCACTATGAAGTACTGGGTGATACAAGAAAACTCTGTGTGGCTTGAGGAGGTTGTGTTACATGTTTCACTACAAGACATCGACCTGGTTATGGCAAACACATTAGCAAAAAGACTATGCCAAATGAAACACCTTTTCACTCATTGTTGTCTGCTATTCATTACGTATTTATCACTTCTGAATCTGATTTCAATCCAACTGCTGAAAACAATTTTAAAAATCCTTGAATCAAAGGAGAGAGTTATGACTGATCTTTATTGGCCTCATATATCAGTCTCCTCTGCACAAAAACTGCTGACAAATGCAAAATTAATGTGTTACAGACTCCATGTCACATTTTCTTGGGCCCACCCAGGAGACTGACGGCAGCCATTTTTCTTATTTCATAACCTATTTTATCATGTGCTCCAGTCCTCCCACACTGACTCAGCTGCCTCCAAATGGAAAACACAGGTCCATTGGTGTACTCTTCTCATAACAAAGATTTTCAGATGTTTTCCAGACTAGATGGCAGCAGCACCAGCAGACTGCATTACTTGACTCGTCTTGGATAATGTCTTGGCACTGTCTGTAGGTTTTTTGAAATATAAATAAGTTTCTACAGCAGCTTGGCAGCAGAGGGACCCAGCCCTGCCGCCTGGTGCCCCCTCCTCGCTCATGGGACAGGCCACTTTCACATGCCCCCGAAATAGGTCCTTGTCAGACATTTAAAAAGATGACTGTTTTATATCAAGCAAACCAAGGGTCAATCAAAATGTAGTTATGAGTTTATTTTTTACATAGGTCTACTTAAATGTTACTTTATTCAGCTAGTTATTTACTAAAGTACGTTTTTTCAAGAGGATTGTGCAGTATAAATTGGAAAATCTAAGTTGAGTGAATGTTTTCATGACAGAAGACAACCCTGCAGTTCTTTGTTCATTGTCTCCCAATTAAAGGAAATATATTATGCATTTTTCATATTGTTGTCAGTCTTTAAACAAGGTCTTGAGTACCTTAAATTTGCCATCTCATTTTTTGAATAAAAAAAAAAGTATTATTCATCAACTGACAGGATTGATCAGCCTCTATGAAATGACACTTACTGAGTACATCCAGCCAGCAGATGGCGCCTTAGTGCTTACACAATGTAGTGAAGTTAGCGCTGAACAGATGCTGTGGTGCTTGTTAGCAGGACAAGTCATCGTGTTTAGATGGCAGAAATGCTAGTCTAGCGATGATTTAAGGACTTAAAACAGCAGAAGATTCTCAGATAAGTGAAATGTGAAATCTGAAAATACGTCCCAGAAACAGGAAGTTCAGCAAGAAGAGCTTTTGACGCTCGGAGGGGGAAGATTTTCTAAAGAACATTCGTCAAAACAGCGTGAATGCAACTGAATGCTACTTCAGGTATGTTTTTGACGATGGAACATTGTTAGCGCATGGTTAAAAGCTCAAACAAGTCACTGTATCAGAATGTGTCCTTTAAGACACAAAGATAAGCATCTCACATTTATAGTAAATTTATATAACAGGTTGTTATCGTGGAATTGTGCATGTACTTGTATGTTATGTGCTTGTAATTATATATTTTACACTTTTATTAACGTAAATTTGATAGTGTTGAACAATCTTGCAATTGTCTTATGCCTTGTGTATAATCAAGACCACTTTTTGTTCTTTTTAAAATCTTATTACAATAAGCATTTGACGAAGAAAAATAAATGTGGGCTTTTTCTCATGATTGCACTGCATGAACAGCACTTTATCAATGGGATTATTAATCCAACCCTGATTATTGGCATGATATATTATTGACAACTCAGACTAAATACAGCCTCATTTAACCCCAAGCTGGTGATTTATGGCGCTGTCCACTGGAACGAAAACAACCCATCAATAACAGTAGTGTTTGTGTAGGGACTAGGCAGCATAAAGAAACATTCACAGTGAGGGAAAACGTCCAAAACATCATGGTGAAGTTGAAGTTGAGTATTTGGGGAGGGGAGAGGGGCTGAGGTGGGGGACTGCCTGTGGAGCATACTCTCCTCTGCCCTGAATTACTATCATTATTGTAATGACTCCGTAATGTTTGCTTTCCTGGCCCAGTAATTGTTACCAAGCCTGCTGTTCAGAGGTGCAGGTGGACAAATTGCTGCCGAGCATTACTTTCCATGATAGAGAGGGGGACATAATTGTTCCCACCAAACAGGACTTCTCTCATTCTCGAGCATGGAGGGGACACTGGGGGCTATGTTTCCCCCTAAACCAGGGGTGGAGCAGGGCTCTGTAATCTACTCTGCCAGCCCCTTTTGTCAGCATGCTTGTTTTTAAGAAATGTCATACAGATCTATCACCAAATTGTGTATGGGGGTCTGGGGGGTCTCCCTAAGGAAATTGATACACAAATTACATAGATGCTTCATTTTTGCTGTATTTTGGTCATAACAATGGGCTGTCATACCACATCAGCCTCAGTTCAAAACATCAATAATCAAATGATTGTTATTCTTTAAAATGTAATATAAGCAACTTACACTTACAAGTAAACTGACCCTGCTCCTTCTCCTACCGGCAAAGTCATTTCCGGTCCTGCACTCCGCTGCTCTTCTTACCAGGATACTTTGCGTTACCAGCGCGAAGCTCTCGAGAAGTTACAAGAAGAAATTAAGTGATAGTTGCCTTTGTGAAAACAGGTTACAAAAGAAGATTAAATAGCTAGGTTGCTGAGGAGTGTTACACATTGCCACATCAACAGCGCTAGTACTGCTCATTAGCATAGCCTACTTACCCTCATAGTTGTGGATGTAGCTGGAAATGTACAATTTAAATCCCTTTTCTCGCTTACACAAGAGAGCAGGAAAGAGGAAATCCACAAATCTATGGACATCATTTATACTTATTTTCAGCAGGTTCTGGAGACATCTTGAAAAGCTCGACATATGAATTTTTGATGCCAAATGCAACACATCAGCTGGGCTACAAACTGGACTGGAAATTACTTTGCCGGTAGGAGGACCAGCCATTAGTTCAAGTCGAACGTAATTCACAGTCAGTGGTTTCATTCAGTGTACATTTTGGGCCTTTAACATCAGCTGAACCCACTGCTTTATTTTGTAAGGGGCATGGGAAGTATTTTGTTGGTGCTAGCAGAGCCTTAACATAACATTATGCGTTGGAGGAACTGTTCTGAATAAAGATTTGTGAATAACGATACAACTTGACAGCCCACAATAAGGCAAATCAGACAAACACACTGGAAGGGCAGACTCATCATGTGGTAAAGGCAGTAGGCAAATATTAAGGTTACGCCATGATGAGAAGGGTGCCAGCCACTGCCCTGTGTGCAGGACACTATGATTGACATAAGTCTGGATGCACCTGATCATTAACAGCTGAATCACAAGCACAGACAGCTCAAGATCCAATAAATCTGCAGATTTAATAGAGCAAATGAACATTTCTGTTTCATTCCTAGAAGAAACAGAAACCATGAGGCCAGTTGTCCTGACATTCTCAGGCTTTAGCTTTTACGTTAACATTCCAGTGTGAGGCTGCAGCTCACAGACCAGCAGAGGGAGAGAAGGGGCGTAACACAGGGAGGCAGCAGAGGGCCGAGGCTCCACTGGAACTACAGTTTTTTGAAATGATCAGCAGCATGAGTATCAAACAGGTTAACCACAACTGTGCCACAAGTATTGTGCGCTAGTTTAAAAAATACCTGCAAAATATTAATTTTGAATTCCTTTCAGGGAGCATTATTTTATGGCCAAATACCTAAAAAAGTTATTTTTATCCACAGGTGGGGGCACGGTGGCATCACCTGAAATTTAGCCTAGAGTGCCAAATTAGCGAGGGCGGCCCTGGGGAAGAGTAAGCCACTGACAGCTCCTCACAGATCTGTAGCAGGCCGCAGCTGCCTGTCCTCTCCTTTAGCCACGCATCTTTTCGCATCTCCCCCATCAAACACAAGAAATCTCTGGTGTCACTCCGCCTTTGCACCTAATAATGTTGGCATGCCATATTGTGTGTCCGCTGACTGACTGAGGACAATAAACCTAAACACAAGATTTTTTTTTTTTTAATCCATGCCAAGTCACACAAGATTACACTTCCTATCTTACCAACATTCCTTTCTCTTTGCACCATAGTATTTCCAGTTCATATTATTGGTGGAGCGAGGAGAAATATTGTGTATAAACTGCTCTTTTGCTTTTGCGTTGCTTTTGGCAACATAAACTTCCATAGATATCTTTTTGGTTTTAAGTAGCCTAGAGAGCTGGGTGCAATAGAAGGAGATTTCAAAAAATTCTGCTAAAAGAAATACAGTAGTTCTACTGAAAGCTTGATTTGTGGAGGGAGTTTGTTAGAACAAGCCTCAAAAACTATAGCTCTATTATTAGTATTGTGTGTCATAAAATGTGGAAAATCTGCTGGTTTTCCCTGACGTGGTGCCATGTTTCCCCTCCCCAAGCAGAGCCGGCTCACTGTTGTATCCACATGTACTGACCCTTTGAGACCTCCACGCTCCATATGCACCGCACGAGCCCCCGCCCAGCGCCACCTGCAGCAAACTGTCCATGACTCTTAAAAACTCACCACATGTTGGTCTTTAGCGCACAAATAGTTAAATGGTCATATGAGTCATAAGTAACGCTGCCTTTTATACATGTTCATGTAATACAATGTTATTAAGCATTAAAGACAACAACATTGTTTTTGACAAAGCGCCCCATGTCAGGGTTACTTAATATAAATGTATATTTTTTGTCTAGTCCAACATTAAAAAGGAACAAGCCAAACAACACTTTTGTTTGGATCCCACAGCTAGTTTATTTTGTATGAGTTAATATTGTCTACAGATGTCTTCTAAATTTGTCTTGATTTTTTTATTGTATGAATAAATGTTTGATGAATTTCTTGTCAAACAAAATAGAAGAACAAACTATGAGGTAAAACATAAAAGCTGTGTAGAGCAACCAACAAATCAGAAATCTGATCTGCTTGAGTGTGACAAATAGCCAGACATCACAATACAACAACAGTGTGATTGTGCGTTGTTTTTTAGTGATTGGCTTTGTCTCAGTCTAACCACAGTTTAGGAGCCAGCCTGCTGCCTAAGGCACTGTTTACACATACAATGCAAGAAACTTTGTACTGCATTTGATTTAGTCAAAGCAAAGAATGCAAGAACGCTTTCCCATTGAACATCCAAGAAACTGTTGATGCTCTGTTTCAGTGTGAGATGATGGCAACGTCAGACCTGTTATAGACAAAGTGTATGGCACCGTGCCTGGGCCTGATTCTTAGTCCTTTGTCCTTCTGTTCTATTTTTTTCTGTCACTCTTATCACAAGCACAGTAAACCAGATAACTTGCAATGAGGTCTTGGGTCTTTCATGATCACCGACTCCTACTCATGGTCTCCCCCGTCTACATACGACCAGATGCATATATCATCAAAAATGGGTCCCTATGTGGATGAAGATGTAGGTATCCCTGTCTGGGACATCCTGAGGCGGCGAGGGGAGTGACAGGATCAGGGGATTGAGGGGAAAGCTCAGAGATTATTAAGGTGGTGTGTGTGCCTTTTTTTCTCAGAGGCACAGACTGTGGGAAAGTACATTAATTGTATTGTCATGCAGGAACCCATGGACTAGACAAGTTCTTCTGAAGAAATCTTTAGCATTAGAGATCTAATTTACAGTTAAACCGCTACTCAACTCAACTAAACAATGATTATGTATTGAGCAACAACTCACCTAATGTAACATATGATGTTGTGTATGATTTAATTTAACCCCAGAGTCAATAACATATGTCATATGCAGATTCTTACGTGTTTTATACATTACAGGCTGGTGTCTTGTGTCTTATGTCGATTTCATTGATGCACATTTTGTAAACATATGGCAGAATCCCTAAGGTAAATTAACAGTTTATACATTTAAAAACGGCTGAAAATCCGTTTGTACCTTAGTCGACAGTGCCAGAGTGACCTCTAAAGGACAAGAATGCTACTACATTTGGGTGGGGATGCAAATCTGATGCGCTATGTCAAACCTAACACAGCACCAGACAAATCAAAACATAAAACACTTTTTTTGCTGCATTGTCACACAACCTAACCCAAATTGTGGCCCTCTTCAACGTTCGCCTCCTAACACGCATAACCACTGTCATTCTTATTCATTATCAAGTGCAATCCTACTGTGAGGGGTAGGATATTAAATAAAAATAAAAAAAAATTGCAATGGATGTTTGAGAGAGAACTAACTGTTGCCAAGGAGGACACAAGCAGGGCAAGTTTAACAACACAATTTATTACAAAGTGTGATTATAAACTTGATAATATTCCCACAAAAAGCATTCAAAGTTTAAGCATTTAAAGTCCATGAAATTACGTGTGCATGTAACTGCAGCCGATTCTTGATATTATTTGTTATAATCATAATGTTAAAACGTTCACTTGTCAGCTCAAACTTAAGTTGTGTTGAGTTTCATTAAGGCTAAAACTACAAAAGAAAAGGCTGAAAAATAAAACATAATCATAAAAATGAAAATCTCATAATCAAATAAAACATTTAAATGATGGCACCACATGGGCAGAGTAAAGTGCAGAAGTGTAGTTTAATCTCTTGTAGCAAATTGACATCACCTCCTTTAGATCTGTCTCCAAAACCATTACTTATTGCGCCCATCCTCACAAACTTATTTTAAGATGACTCAGGTTTACAAGTTTTGAGTGCTCCCTAAACTGTTTTGACTTTCCCACATCTTTTGTCACCAAAGTCAAGCTGAGAATCAATGTGTTTGTCCTTGCCTGTGATGATGACTATAGTGCCTTGTGCTCATCATCAATAGTTGGAGTTGAGGGTAGCAGCGGCCGTGCCTGGGTCGCCCTCTGCTAATGAGTGAACGCAGACGGGACGTGGGGTCAGTGCTGCCCCCTGTCCTGCTGAGTAATGAAGCCCCGGCTGGAGCAGAGGTTAGACAGAGTAAATGATAATTAGGCTGTTGACGTCCATGATGCGCTCATTAGGATGTGAGGCGGACTTTTGATGATCAATAACAACACCACAGCCTTGGCTTGTTTGAGTTACTCGAGCAGAATAAGACTCCACACTTGATGATAATGATAACCCTCTGAATCTGCCTCATGTTATGTAGCCTGTGGCATTTTTTCAAGGAGGCATATTGTATAATTTTTAGTCAGGTCTAAACTATAACATGATCGTTATTTTACACAAAATAAACACAATATTGATCTAAACGGCTTATAAATAGACTGAGGTTAATTGAAGCAGTTCAAAATAGCAGAATTAATCAGCCCTGACAGTGATATTCCATTGTAACAAACATCCAGTTTTCATTTACATGTTTTTAATTTTGAAAAGTTAATACGTGACATTTCAATTTGTCAAATAACCTCAATTAATTACAGGAGTTTTCTGAGCACTCGAGTCTCAGTTGAAGGACAATATAAGATTACTCAAACAGGCATGAATTTGTCAAAATTTGAGAAAGTAATGATGAGGAAACACCGTTGTTACAAGGTTAAAAGCTCTTTAAAGTTGATTTTGTGTAATAAGTCTCACAGACCTCACAGACTTCTACCACCCATGGACTTTTTGGGAATGTGTCAATCTGCATCAAATATTCGACCGCCACAATGACACAGGCGTGACCTCATAAGGACACAACAACAGTATGAAATGGTCAGAGCAGGATTTATGTCAATTATGTCGAACCAAAAACTAAAGAACCATTGTAAATATAGCTTTAACATTGAAACACTATAGCACAGCCTCCCAGCGACGTTTGTCATTGTAGGTTGTTGTAGGTTAAGTGGAGCAAGAAACCTGTTCTGTGCCACAGCCTATTTCCTGTCTATGTATGTCAGTGCAGTCAGATGTGAGTGAAAGAGCGCGGTCCCCTGTCCCGGGTGGACATGGGTGCTCCCTGCGGTCGTGGATGTTCAGCTCAGGCATCCATCCATGACAAATCTGCCCGGCTGGAGGACACTTATCTGGACTAGCCACACAGGAGACGGGACAGGTCAAAGTGATGGGGCTCACCCGGGACAGAAGTCCACCCTCCGGGCTCATCCCTGTACAACGCAGGACGTCCCAGAGGCTTTCTGTCCGTTCTGAGCAGCACACATCACTAACAAGAGCAGGTGATTCTTCATCTGTCCTTGGGAATGATGTGCCTCAGCAGGAAAATATGGAACCTATACACAAAACTAAAACTAATAAAAACTGTGCAAATTAAACGATGATAAATATGATAAATATTGAATGATAAATATGAATGGTTATTATAAGGGCATAAACGAACAAGTGATTGTTTAGGGCCACAACCATAAAGGGGGTGTCTGAACCAGAGAGCGAGGTACAAAGAGAGTTTTCCTCAACAATTTATACAAAACACACCAAATCAAGTTGTCTCTTAAAACTAATGCAACATAAACACTAATTAAAACATTGTGTGTCATAAAATGTGGAAAATCTGCTGGTTTTCCCTGACGTGGTGCCATGTTTCCTCTCCCCAAGCAGAGCCGGCTCACTGTTGTATCCACATGTACTGACCCTTTGAGACCTCCACGCTCCATATGCACCGCACGAGCCCCCGCCCAGCGCCACCTGCAGCAAACTGTCCATGACTCTTAAAAACTCACCACATGTTGGTCTTTAGCGCACAAATAGTTAAATGGTCATAAGAGTCACAGGTAACACTGCCTTTTATACATGTTCATGTAATTTAAAAAAAAAAATCTACAACATGAAAAATTACTCAGACCCATAATAATGACTATATTACAAAAATGGGCTTCGAACAGTTGACAGTGATATTAAAAAAGAGTTGATTTAGTGTCTAGTCCCACATTAAAACGGAACCAGCCAAACAACACTTTTGTTTGGATCCCACAGCGAGTTTATTTTGTATAAGTTAATATTGTCTACAGATGCCTTCTAAATTTGACTTATTTTATGAGTAAATGTTTGATGAATTTCTTGTCAAACAAAATAGAAGAACAAACTATGAGGTAAAACATAAAAGCTGTGTAGACAACAAACAAATCAGAAATCTGATCCGCTTGATCACCAAAATCAAGTTGTCTCTTAAAACTAATGCAACATAAACACTAATTAAAATGTTCTGTAAAAAAAAGTGTGCTCCACCCTAAAAATCTTGGTTATTCTTTAATAACATAACATAAAACCTGGTAGAATAAGTAATTAACCTATGAAAATCTATGTAGCCTATTCAAATAATGAGTTGACTGAGTAAATAGCAACAGAATGCCAGCAATTACCGTGTTTTATCGACATTTTCTTGGGTGAGGATCCCCTAACACCTCTTTATACATGAGAAGGCTATATCTCATTTTGAAAAGAAAAGTATTAATGCCGCTTCTCTAGAGATCCTGACTCACTTTTTGTGTTTGTTAAAGGGTGGGCCACAACCAAAATCTTGTTTAGGGCCATCAAAAGCACCCAAGAACCGGCCCTGGTTATCAGCCTTGTCAAATAGTACAAAAAATAAAAATAGTAGATATTTTTTGTCTGAAACTTGAAATGAAACAAACCTGATATTTTTCTACATTCTGCATTTTTCCAAACTTTATTATATACATCATGCAGAGAGTCAAAAAATCTGAAAAGAGGGCAAAACAAAAGGCAAAAGGCCAACAAGACTTTAATTTCTTTGTAAAACTTTGGGGGGAAAAAAAGAAAAAAAACGTCCACAAAGTTTAAGAATCACTCTGAACTGTCAAGGTTAACAGAGCTGCCTGTTGGGACATATTAATGAGCCGATGTCTTCAGGGAGAGCCACCCGCTGCTGCTCCTACCCCGGGACATATCCAGCGGTTATATGTTAATCACTTTCTCTTAATTAATATCATGCATATCATTAGCAGAGCGGAGATCCAAATGCCAACACGTGTTAATTACTGCTGTGGACATCATCTTCTTTTCTGCAGTGTAAGTCAGGCTGCTGCTGCCAGTGTCTTTGAAGGCGTTTGTCTGCACAAGTGTTGCCTAAGCCATTTAGCACAAATAAGGAGGAGAACAAGAAAACAAACTCTGTAAATCTGAGAGAGGATAATTTGCTGATGAGAGAATTATATAATGACGGTTAATTACAGTCTTTAAAGATGTGGGTTTTGTGAACACTGGCCAATGCGGTAACAAAGAAAGTGGAAAGAAGACTCATGAAGGACTAGTGTCAGTATGTAAATGTTTGGACGGATTTCCGGATATAATCTCCAGGATTACGTCTTAATAAACCTCAGTCAATGTCACACAAATCCACTGACTCACAGTTTATAGGGACACGTCATGGGAAAAGAAAGCAGCAGCTACTTCCCTAATGATGCTGATTAAAAGAACAGAAAAGGTACACATATCCACATCCCAGAAGCACAAAATGTCATTGGAAAGAATTTGGAAAATATATTTCATAGTATTTTAGAACACCAAAGTGCACATTATTCACAGAGAAACACTAGTTACTGTGGTTGTCAAGTGGATCATCAATGTCATGCGTTTTGGGACTGTCCTGTCATGCATAAATACTGGACTGGGATAAATGAGGCACTGCAGACTGCCTTCAACACTGTTATTCCAAGCAGGTGACATCGTCAGGTCAGATCTGTGGATAGGTGAACGCGCTCAGAGTTAGAATGGATGTACACCAAAAAATATACTGTAGTGCACATTTAATGACAACACTAAAGTTACTGCTTTTACTGCAGCAGTGGTCAGTTCTGGGCAGGTCTGGTTTACTGGTAAATACTCATTTATAAAGTTATTAAGGTTCTGCCAAATGAGTAAATTGTAGAAGAAAAAACACTTTAGCTCTGGTATTACAAGGTCTCCGCATAGGTCTACTTCAAACTCTGATTGAAATTATATGGCTACACTGAAGCAGACACAGAAAAACGCTCTGCATGCATTGTTCACGCTCGGTCGGAGTTCTTATGGAATAGTCTCAGTAATGGCACGCCTTCATTAAAAGTGCTCCCCGGGTTATAGTGTCCCTCTGCACTTGACTGTAGGCTGTATGCTGCTGTCACTGGAGCATAATGACATCACAGTGGGCAGCCTCTCAATCCTCTTTTCATTAATTGCTTTGCTGAATGTAGTCCATAAAAGGCCACACGATCTACCTGTGACCTGCAAATTATTATTTTATTTAATTGTTTTATTACTGGTGTTCTGCGGTTTGTCTTGAACTGGGCTTTAACTGTTATGAAGCAAAACTGCCATCTAGTGGATAAACGTGGTACTGCAGTGTTAGTAGCGCTCATGATACACTGTATTTCAAGGTTTTTGCAGTTTTAACTTCTTGGCCAATCTCTGTGTTTCACGATATGGAAGAAATTACATTAAAATGATCTATTAAACATTCTTGTACACTTACTCACCGCATACAGGTATAGCCAAAAACAGACTCAAATTAAAGCATGTTTTGTTTTGATTGAACTGCACAACACAGACAAACCAGCGTCCTTATGGGAGCTTGCATCTCCACAAACCTCATTAGTACTTGGCCTGTAGCCTGCTAGTTTCCATGGAAATGGGGTTGCTTTGGCAATAAGACTCCACAGTATGACATAATACATATCTATCTCCATGGAGAATGTACATTTTTAACTTCTAAAAGGTTACGATGTGTGGTTTTAAGATTTAAGACTTACTTATGACTCTTTAAAAAATGCATGCTCCAAATAGCATATGAAAAACTAAATGGTGGAATTATCTTTGCTTGCCCTTTTAATAGTGATACACAAACAACAAATATTCTTATAAGAAATTATTCCGCAGACTTCCATCAGAGTTTACACTGTACTTGTAATTGTAGGCATATTTGCTGATTTAATTCACGTTCATGTCCAGCTAAACAAAACAATGAATGAGAAATTACATTTGTAAAGCCACCGGATTCAACATTTCTATTTCATTTGTACACGTGTAATTCTGTTTTGTATAATTTGTCTGTTTTGTCAACTTGGGTATGACATTGCATTAAGCCCAAAACTAATTTCCTCCTTCATCCCTCTCGTTAGAAGCTCTTTTGATCATTTTCTAAGCTGCTAAAATTAACCTAATCTTCTTTAGCCCTCCCATCCCACCCACACTCATTGTTCAACCATGCTCATGTTTTGTAAGTGGTACAGTAAGTGGTACATTACACTATAGCAGCGGAAAAACTGGGAGCTTTTCAATGTGTGGTGTAATAGAGATATGCAGGAGAAAGCGGGAGGGGTGTTGGGGCTTATGAGGCTAATTCTTGTTTAACTTTGTCCCTCATTAATTTCTGTGGAAGGAGACAAGATTCTTCTACAGCTCAGATGTCATGGTGGGGTGTGCATATTACTGAGAAACTGAAAACATTTTAGTATAGCTACACTTTTAAATCAAGGATCTCTTTAACAACTGCATTTCTAATTAACTGAATACTGAGTGTATAAATACCTTTTGTTAGTAATTAAAAGCTCCCATGTATCATTGAGGTAATTTTAAATTAGACAAATGTTAAAATGATGATGAGATGTAGTGGAAGAAAATGTAAAGAAAAGATATTTGTAAAGAAAAGATATTGTAAAACTTTGACTTTAGTTTATTCTTTTAAATTCAAGCACAATTCACTCTTCGCTGCACTTCACTATTTACATGGAATCAATCGAGGCTGCAGAAACATCATTGGACAAAAAGGAAATTGTGCATTTCCTTGTAAGCACCACTGTTCACCTAAAAGTATCACTGCAGCCTCATCCAATACTTTCAAGGTGATTTCAGTCTTTACAATCCCTTTACGCAGAATTAGTGTCCAAAAAGGATGAACGTTTTATCCTTCAACTACAAGGACGCATTGAAATCCCTTCAGATGAGATTTAATTGCTTGACAGCTGAAGCTATAAGTACGAGACTGTCTCAAAAGCTGCCCTTTTTAGAGTATGTCAGCTTATGGCCCGGCTAAAGCACCCAGAGAGGTAAATGAGATGTGCCATTAAATGTTTGCATTATATCTATCTCTGCTCTCGTAGTGTTTGTAGGCAAACTTGGCATCCTTCTTGCTGTGAGGGATGCGTCCAAATGGCGCATGGTCATTGAAACAAGAGTCAAACACTTCATCCACTATTTTCTCAGCTTCTTCTTGGCTTATTTTCCTCACGGCCAGGATGGAGCGGAGGGCACGACCTCGAACACACTCCTGCAAGATGGGTTTTGTAAGAAATTAAGAACTGCTAAAATGTAGACACTTAATGTTACCGCCAATACCTGGTGATGCTTCTTTAGGCCAAAGTGGAATCTTGAAACTTCATTACTAAATGCACAGTCGCCACTAAGATTAGCCGCCCGAATCTAAAACAAAAACAATTGTATAATTCTCCGTCAAGAGGAATTGAAGAAGCTACTAGGATGAGTAGCGAAACGTCTTCACTCTCAGAACTTTTCTTCAGCTGGTCATTCAATTTCTTTTGCAAAGGAAGGACTGGACAACTGATTACGCTGATTATATGGTAAACCATACAGTAATAAACGCAATATTATGCTTAACATTATTATAAGTGACAAATGAGGAACAACGTAGTATATTTACGTCATTATTTACAAAGCAGAAAAGGAGTTAGCTAGATTAGAGCATCTCTAACAGAGAATTCACGTTAATCATGAGATGGGTCCATTTAGGGACCACTGCCTTCCCGCAAAGAAATTCAAACCCATTAAAATGAATGCATGCAACACACTTGTGCCCCAGAGCACTGCACAGTGCACACAGTGGTTGATGTGAGCAGAAAACATGTTTTATGTTACTCATCTTTAATTTGAATCTGGTCTAAAACTACATACACAGCTGTTGTTTTAAAAATTTATTAATAATTACATCTAAAGCATGCAATAGTTAGACCAAATGTTAATCTTAAAAGACTAGCTAGAGGTGAAAGATATATCGATAAAAGGATAGTATTGCAAATGTTGTCTTGAAGGTATGCAAAATTACTAGTATACTAGTACTAGTATGCAAAAAACTAGCATATGATTTAAAGCTATTAAAAATAACAAAGAGAGACAAAAACAGAATCTCTAAAACAGGGTGTAAAGTGATATTCGTGCTCTTTTGTGGTGAATTTCATGATCCATTCATGCTTGGTGCCATATTTGAACCTCAAACAAGAAATTTACAGGCAAATTTTAGCACATTCCAAATGCATTGTTAAAATATCATCAGCATATTTGTTATTGAGATGATGCAAAAAATATTGAGATATTTATTTGTGTCAAATCGCCCACCCCTAAGACTTGACAAATGTTGCAGTAGTAGAACTAGTAGACATATGGTTTACCCTGCATGTTGAAAACTGATCATTCTTATTTTCAATTAAGGTCATTATCAGAGAGCATACGCGAGCAGCTCTGGTGGCACTCACCTCAGAACAGGCCAGATGTCTGTAGTTCTTAAACCAGTCCACATGAGCTCGGCAGTGGTCAAAGGCATGGATGAGTTCATGTGTGACAACTCTGTTCATATGAGACTGCTGGTGGATGTTGTTTTGACACAAAACTATCTGCAAATTACACATACAAAGGGTTTTTGGTATTTTTATATCATGATGAAGTATACTGTGTTTTATCCTGGAAAGGCACCCTTACTTGTGAAGAGGCAGCATCAAATCCACCGCTAACTGTACCATCACAGTCTTCACAGGCAAAATGTCTGTCTTTAAATACTTGGCTGCACAATATAAGAAATGCACATGTCAGTAATAATGGAAGTCAACAGATCACTGGATAAGAAAACGTAGACAAGATAGATATAATGGTAAATTAGATTAAATTAATTGACAAAACCATGATTTTATTATAAAAATCTGAGCAATGTTTAAACTGGCCTGTGATTTTAAACTGGCCTGTGAAATTATCAAGTTATACGTACCATCCAGAATTTTTCATTGCACTGAGTAAGAGTTTGGCATAAGGACCTGGGAAAAAAACAGAATATGAACCACCTATTTTTAGCTTGCGCTGAAGGACACCTATGGAGGTCCAAATCGAGTCAACAAAAAAGGTATTAACCGACGTGAAATGACAATGCGTACATCAGGCATAATAACTTGCCCTTGTATTGCCAACGTGTTTTATAAAGGCAGAAAGCAGTACTGTACTTACTGGTGTCTACTGCGTACTGCAACATGACCTGACACTTGTGGTGGAACGTGAACAGACTCTCTGTAATTGTACCCTTCTTGTACTTCACCTTGTTTCTCTCGGGAAATAAATCATACCCATAATCCTCTTCTTGTTTAGTCTGGTCCATTCTCTTTTTTAATATCTATCATTTGAAAACAACAGTATACGGTTGTTAGCTTCTGCTAACCAAGGAGGAGGTCATAGCTGTTGTGTCGTAGGTATGTCACGTGGTACAGTGAAGTCAAATGTACAGTTTATATATATTTATATACATTACGTTATACTTTTGTTTTGGTATTCACAAACAGTTTTTGAGAAATAAATTGCTTTCATGTAATTGTATATAAAAAATACATAAATATTAGTTTCTGTCAGAAACAAAGCTTGTTTTAGAATAAGATGTAGCATGTGGAATGATGTCTTTGATGACTCTGACTTTGATTTCAGAAATGATCTTGAAAATGTGTGATAAACAAGACAAATTTAAGTATTATATAACATGTATATGGTGTTTAATTGTCTATGAAGCAGAAGTTAATTTTTATACTGACGGTTGTTATTTTACGATAAACGATCTTTGGCACGTTTCAGCGCATGCGTCAAAGCAAAGCACGACGGGACTACGCTGTCATGGCTCCTCACACAAACACAACCGCCTGATGTTTCTGGACATTTCTTCCTAAAAGTAAAAGTATGGTAACTTTAAATCCGCTTGTCTGACTGTAAATTCTGTACATGTATTTGTACACGTTCAGAGTAACTACGGCATTATCATTACCTGAGATATTCCATAATACATCTCCTTTGTTTTTTCGGTGTAACGTTACTGTCTCTTACTGTCGAACCGCATTTAAGATTGCGTCTTTGATTGAAATTCATCCTAAGCAAGAGTCTTTTACTTTATAAATATGTCCGGTGGAAATAAAGCCCTTGAAGTGCAGCTTCAGATGCGCCAAAATGCTGAAGATCTTCATAGTTTTATGCGGGAGTTGGACACCTGGGAAGAAGACATAAAGAAGAAGGATGAGCAGCTCCGCTCAGGAGAAGTTCAGGGAGAAGAGGTAAAGTTTTTTACAAACACGGAAGTGATTTTGGTCATGTTTTGGTATATATTATTAAAATAGTGGACATTTATGGCTGCAGCAGGAATCCAGATGATCAGTAGCTAAATCACGCATGGCTTAATGGTTGTATTACCATGTATTTATTTTATTTTACAGAAGAACCTCCCGCCTATCCGCAACAAAGACTACAAGGCAAAGATGAGAGAAAAGAAGAAAAAGAAACCGTCGTCTGCAAGTAATGGTGTTGGAGGCAATGTAGATGAGACAACAGGAGAGAAAAAACCAGCAAGAATAAAAGGATATGACTATAGATCCTGGGACAAATTTAATGTGGTATGTGTTTGTTGTACGGTTAAATTATGATTTAATCTGTTAAATAAATGATTACTAGGCTTAAGTTTTTGTTACATTAGGACAAGGTCTTGGAAGAAATAGATAAAGAGGAAAGCCCAGTCGAGTCAAATGAGTCGGACTCCGAGGAAATTCCAGTGGAAAGGGAGAAAGCCCTGGCTGAGAAAGAAAAGGTACCTTTGTGCATTTATAATGCTTTGTTCTTTACTGAGTATTTATGTCTTTTTTCAGGGCAACATGTTTTTTAAAGAGGGAAAATATGACGATGCCATTGAGTGTTACACCAGAGGGATGGCTGCAGATCCTTACAATCCTGTGCTTCCAACAAACAGAGCTACAGCCTTCTTCAGACTAAAAAAGTGGGTATTTGATCCTGTTGAATTGTGTATTTTTGTCATTTTATTCAAACTTTATCACATTCCACTGCAGGCAAAAGTAGTGGTAGTGCAACGTCAAAGTCTATATGACAGGTTAGACGTCACAATTCACTAAAATGTAGTGAAGATGATTATATTTCAGAATTTACTCAACATTTTTTCTGTTTGTCCCCAGTTTGACTATTTTCGTTAAGTTTATAATGTTACTTCCTAGTTGGACAGGGACAGCAAATATGACATAGGTAGAGGTAATTCCACAACAGTTACCTAGCAACCACGTTTAAAACAAATTACACTATAGTTATGATTTGACAAATTATAATACCAGATTACACCTTAGTTTTGTTGAATGACGTTTAACCTGTCTATTTATTTTCAACTGTATGTCACTTTTTCATGACATAGGTGAAGGGATTCTATTTTAGAACTGAGCACTACTTCCTGTCATTTTAAACTTGTATTTTTCAAATTTTCTTCACAAACCGCTACTTCACAGATGTTAACTATGATAAATATTTAACACAAGTGCCCTTCCACCAAAATAAGTCAATATTACAGAAAAATGAGAACCTGTCATATAGACTTTAATTTTGTATGCACATGCTCTTACCTATTTCATTATGTTCTTTTCAGATTTGCAGTGGCCGAATCTGACTGTAATTTAGCAATTGCATTAGACAGCAAGTATTTGAAAGCATTTTTACGAAGAGGAGCAGCACGATGTGCTCAAAAGAAATATGAACCTGCATTAGAAGGCGAGTGGTGCAAAATCAGTTGTCTGCCTTATTTCAAGGAATTGGAATAACAGTCTGAATATTACTTTAACAGATTATGAGATTGTTCTCAAACTTGATCCGGGAAACATAGAGGCACAGAATGAAGTGGAGAAAATTAAGCAGGTCAGTTTCATGTTAAACACAATCAGTGTTTATTTATGTTTACATGTTGGTCAAAATATTTGTTTTGGTTTTCAGATTATTGGTTCCCATACAGCTCCACATCCAGAAGAAGTTGCACTGACAAAGGAAGCCCCAAAAGTGGACCCTGAGCAGCAAAAGCAAATTGAGGAACAGCAAAGAAAACAGGAGGCAGTGTTACAAAAAGACAGGGTAAGACAATATTTCAGTTCACTAGGGCTGTAACTAACCATTATTTTAGTAGTTGATTAGTGTGCAATGTTTAGTTAACTAGTCAAACACTTATTTCTATTGTGCACTCAGATTTTTTAGAGACATTTCTTACCAAATAAAGGTTGAGGGCTTCTAGATTGTGATTTACAAATCAAGTGTACTATAGATGAAAGTCAGAACTTGTTTATTCTGTTTTGACATTTTGATTTAATAATGCCATTCTCTTTGTTATAAAATGTCTTGTGGCATGTGTTTTATACTTTTTATAGTCTAGATAAATATGATCAAAATAGAATTAGCATTATTTTAATAGTCGACTAGTCAGATTATTCAGCTTAATCTCTGTAGCTCACATTATCATCACATCATTATAGTCATTATATCACTGTGCATTAAACAACATAGCTGAACAATAGCTTTCCAACTAATGTGTCTTAATTACGTTTCTACTTTCTTTATAAATGTATTGCTATGGGGTAAATAGTTATGCATTTTTATTTTCTTACAGCATCATCTGCATTGGCTGTGTCTTGTATAAAAATGTATTGTTAGGAATCATAATAATGGCTCTTTTTGCTCTTCTTCTCAGGGAAATGCTTATTTTAAAGAGGGAAAGTATGAAGCAGCTGTAGAGTGCTATAGCAGAGGGATGGAGGCGGACAGCATGAATGTTCTTTTGCCAGCAAACAGAGCAATGGCCTACCTTAAACTGGAAAAGTAAAATTAATTATTTTTAGTTAAATCAAATGGTTATGTCCACAGTTTGTAAATAATGTAAATTGGTTTGCTTTAGGTTTAAGGAGGCAGAGGACGACTGCACCAAGGCTATTTCTCTGGACAGCACATACTCCAAAGCTTTTGCACGTCGAGCCACAGCCAGAGTGTCATTAGGAAAACTAGAAGAGGCCAAAAAAGGTAATAGACCACCCCTGTATTAGTTTAAAATGATGTGGTTGTCATTGTATTCTTAGATTTTTATGTAATGCATTCACAGATTTCCAGGAGGTTTTGAAACTTGAACCTGGGAACAAGCAGGCTTTGAATGAGCTTCAGAAAATACAGGTATTGTGCTCACAGTGACTGAAATTGTATTTTTCTGTATAATATATGAAACAAAATCACATTGTGCCTTTGTTAGGATGTTTCCAGTGGATGTCTACAGCCCTCTGATTGCACACAAAGGAGAACAGTCCAACCCATCGATAAACCCAAACATTTGCAGTCCACAGTGAGTTTATTTACTGTTTAAAGTTAGCAATGCATTTCACATCATAATATTTCACTATAAACATGTCCCAGAATCATGAGACAAGTTAGTTTCTAATTAAAATGTATGAAAATTTGGTTTAATTCAAGTTTTGCTGGCAATGAAAATACATAGTACGTAGGTAATTTAACATGTAATGGCGTAAGTTGTCCAGCAGATGTCAGGCTAGTCACTATTCATGATTATAAAAGCTTCAAATACATTTATTTATCTAAAAAAACTATTATTACATTTTAAAGGTTTTCATATTAGTATGCATTTGTACAGTTCAGTTAATTTTTTGTTTATTCAACACCAAAACCAGAACAACATATTTGCACAGTTTGATCTAATGCTTCTGTCTATATTTCTAGAAATTTAAAATTGCTTTATTTTGTGAAGTTTTAGTGAAATCTTATAAAGTATGTCTTGTGTAGAAACCCCTCAGGCGAGTTGACATAGAAGAAGTCAATGGAAAAGTACTGATCCCTGATATGTCAGTGAATAAGTCCCAGGATGTAGTGAATTTGTCTCAAGAGGACACGTCTCCACTGTCAACATCACCAAGCGCCAAGATGATTAAAATTGAAGAAATATCAGATTATTCAGTTTGTCAGTCAGAACTGTGAGTCATAATATTTAATAAATACATTTTTCATGTTCAGATTATGTACATGTAACTCCATTGTCAAAATGCTTAATTTTCAGATCTACACAAGCAGTCAAATCTTCACATAGAATCAACACTTCTGCTCCTGATGTATCAATCCAACCATCATTACCAGTCATGGACATACCTCCTCCTCCACCTAACAGTTTTCAGTTTGAAGCAGACCTGCGCAAGATTGGATCTCAACCTGAAATAATTTACTCATATTTGAAGGTAGGTGATTTAATAGTACAGCTCATAACATCTTTATCTCATGCCTCTCTACAAGTCCTCAATAACAGCAGGCTTTGTTTGGGCTTTCTATATACTTTTGAATACCTTTGCAAAACTGTCCTTCTCATTAACATTAACCACACACCAATAGAAGTGTAATGGAGGTGGGGGGGTTTAGATGAGGTTAAAAACAGTATCTGCTACTTGAAACGATGTCAGTTTGAAGGTGAGATGCTCAAAACAGGACAGGTAAAAGTGGATGGAGGTGAGAAAACACAGAGGAGCTTTTCATGAATAAACTGGGAAAAATAGGATGCAGAATGACATAGTATGGATATTTCAATTCTGTACATTACTTTGTTCTCTTTTAACAGCAAATGAACCCAGAGACGTTCTCGAAGATATTCTACAACTCACTTGAACCAAACATTCTTAACCAGATCCTTAACACACTGCATGGTTTTTACATAAAGTAAGTTTGATCCCCTTCCAATATGATTAATAATTACTATAATAGTTATGCCTAATTCCACTTTTGTACAGGAATGAGACACCTGCACTAACCTTTGAAATCCTCCACAACATCGCCAGTGTTAGACGCTTTGACATGGCAGTCATGTTTATGTCAGCTTCAGAGAAGAAAGGTATTTTTATTCAAATGTAGATCATTTTCTTATTTTTTATCTTTGTGACTTTAAATTGACTAATAATTTACTGTTTTGTTTTTTTTAGTTCTAACAGAACTATTTGATTTTCTCCACCAAAGTGAACTTGAGACGTCATCTGTTGCATCTTTACAAAAGAAGTATGGTGTATGATCAAAATCCAAACACATGTTTCAAATGTTGCATTTCCCACTGTGAAATAGCCATGTCTGATTCAAAATGTGACTTGATTTTTTAAGCCAATTACTCTGGGATTGTTGAGTACAACTTCTAAGATACAGTTAAGAAACTATTAAAAGGCAAAATACTTGAAAATGTGTCCTCCTTGCTTTTCAACAGGAAAATCTTATTTTGTGTTTTTTATGTAACATATCACAAAGACTTTTTTATAAATATATAATGACCGTATACAGTATTTAAATTATTACAGGCTTTGCTGACTGCCCACGCTTTGACCTTATACTCCGACAATTGACAAATCATGGAAAGGTAAACAGAACACAGCCCTGTTTCACGGGGCGTGTACAGGAAGACAATTAATTATACAAGTCACTCCTTGCTCTCTTAGACAACTGAAATATATTTGTACATATTTAGGTAAAGTAAACATTACAATGTGTGCATTTATTAGCAACTAAGAAAGGTTCAAAGCCAATCGATCCCAGATTACTTCACGAACAGCAATGAACATCTTTGACATAAACTTACTTTAAGACAGTTGTTCAAAGAGACAATGGCCTTATTTCCTTTAAATATAATGATTACACATAATTACACAATTTTTCTGTTTAACTCAGATCAGTATCCTACTTTTTTGCTTTACATTACATTGTAGTGAAGGTGAAAGCAAAAATCAAAACGGCTAAAGTCATCTCTAACCGAGCAGATGCACTGCGATCAGAACCTGGAAGAGAAATTTAAGATATTAATTAAAAACTTTAATACAGTTACTGTATGGTTTTCAGTGAAGAAGAATTATGGAAAGACTGGCAAGGTATTAAGGATTAGTAGAATTATGAATCAATAGACAAGATAGGATCAGTTGTAGGCATTATGATGTTCTGTAAGTTAAATGGACATCTACCTTTTGTCCGCACAGTTTTTGTGGCCGTAGCAGACTTTTTAGAAGCTGTGTTTTGAGCCTCACATTTGATAGTGAGTGATTTTAAGGGATGGTCCACTGTCAACTCAACCACATTTCCTCTGATGCTCTGAGAGTCCACAGATGAGACAAAGCGACAGGACGGAAGGCAAACGGCTGTGCATTCAAATTTAGCCTTTCCCCCGACCTCAACAACATCTGGTCCTGAAATCTTCATATCTAAAGGACCCACTGTGATAAGGAATAGAGGATGATAAGTGTTACGTTGACAGTGGACTTCATGATTGTAGATTTAGCTCAAAAGGCGCAGTTTTACTCAAGTACAATTTCTGAAGCAAACATTTGTGCTTTTTGTCTTCTATTTTCATCTATTGCAGGGTAAGTAAGTTGTAATAAAATGTTTGAAAGGTTGAAAGCTTGGAGAAAATGTACTTGAGTAACAATTCAAGCCTCCTCCTTCCTCTTCCTCCTGTGTCGGGGCTCTTACCATTGACAGTGACGGTTTCTGTTGCAGCGACAAACATCCCAGACACTGTATTGGTGGCTTTACAAACCAGTATTTCTGTGCTGTACATGTCAGTGGGGGTCACAGCCAGAACATTCCCCTGCCCCCTGATCCACGGCCCAGAGCCCAGCTTCCAGGAGTACACGCACGATGGCAGACAGAGGGCGTGGCAGCTGAAGGTGTGACTCTCAGAGGGGTTGAGGAGGCCACTGCCCGAGATGGAGACATTCACTGGGCCAACTAGAGAGATCATTTTAACATTTCAAACGGGTAACTTTGTTTTGGTTATTTGCATAATACTTCAGGAAGATGAAAACATTAGCACTGATGCCATAAATAGCGAATAACCATTTAAAACTTAATATTATGTCTTTTTAATGTGAAAAAAAACTCAAACTGTTTCATAAAATACAAAGCGAAAACATTCATTGCAGAAAGAGGTTGGGTTTTGATGATGTCAGATGGAGGGAAGGGCTGGCTCTTGTGTGTGTGTGTGCTTTATTTATGCATCACCACATTATTTACAGCATTACAATATTTACATTTTACATTTTCATCCAACATTTGTCCTGTCTTTGGGTTTGAGTGTTTTTGTTTTGTTGTTATGTATGGAACGTGTGGGAGCTGTTACTGTATGTGTTGTGTCATGTATGTTTTGAGAATGAGACAGTTTGTAGTGTTTAGGACAACCTGTACTGCTATCGCTGCCGTCTGTTTCACATTTTTATTGTTGGGTGGATTTTTATTGAATTGGGGTGGCTTCTTGAGGAATGATCATGGTGCAAAATAGTCAAATAGCAAATTTGTCTCATTAATCTTATGCGTTGAAGTCTTTTTAACTGACGACAATCACTTCTTTGATGTTGAATCGCATGTCACACATTCTCTCGTCTGGCAAAAATGGCTTCTAACCAAACTTGCCCCCATTATGTGAATTGATGTGTGTATGAGCTCTGGAGATGGACTGATGTTCTGGGAAAGAATGAATGATTTGATGTGAATTATGTCACAGAACATTTATGTTGGACTGGTCATTATAGTACCATTTCCTGTATTTTTTTCTTTTTTCATATAACATCAGCCTGCCCATGGACTACAGGCGTAAATTACAGTCATTCCTGTATCTAAACTAAATTAAATCTAAATAATTAAATCTAAACTAAACTAATCGCATCTAATAATGGCACAACTTTCTATGGCTATTGTAAATACATTATTTTACTTACTGATTTATTGATTTTGTCCAAGTTTTTATTTCATGTGGATAGGCTCAATAATTGCAGAGATAGGAACCATGAACCAGGTCTGCAAATCTGTAATCTGGCTGTTAAATTAGGCATCCTTTCATGACATCATATGAACTTAAAAACACATTATTTCTGATCCCCTTCTCCCTGACGCCGGCCCTTGTTGTGAGATGTGATATCAAAACACTGCGGATTTGTGAAAACTCATGAGTGTTAACGGCCTCCTAGATCTACGCTTAAAGGCCAGCATTTTCCTTCATCTAAAATAATCCACTCTGAAGTCACAGTACCTCTCCCTTACCTAACACTTGTAGTTTCTTGGTGGCCGTAGCGACTTGTTTCCCTTGAGTTACTGAGCAGGTCGCAGTCAGATCCTCAGTGTAATATTTCACAGTGAAGCCCAGTGAATTGCCCTGTCCCTGAGCCGTCTGTCCACCCACAGACATGGAGTAAGTGCAGGACTGGCATTCGGACACACACTCCACGCTGCTGGGGACCCCCATTGTCACAAAGTCTGGGCCTATGATAGTTGGCTTCAATTCCTCTGCAAAGAAAGTGATCAGTCAAAGCAATGGGTCTTTGCAAAAACAAATGTGTAAGGAATGTTGTGTAAATGGAGAAGAGTTGGTTACTTGCCTAACTGTGGATTTTCTCCACCTGTTGATTGCATTTGCTGAAATCCTGAAAAAGAAAAAAAGAAAATTATTAGTGTTTTAGTTTAAATTATGAGATCAGGTAACACCCTCTGATTAGTTTTTCTTTGTCTGGAACACTTTATGGACATTTTTGTTTCTGGGGATATTTTTTAGAACAAGGCTAATATCTGGGACAATAAAACAGTCAAATGTTCCTCATGATTCCTTAGTCCAGTCTAAAGGAACTCCAGTGACTATACACACATTAAGTATAGAGGTAATTGGACACAAATGCCCTAGTTGTATTTTTTTATTTCTCAATTTATAAGCCTATTGTAGCGACATTTTATGAGTCAGCATTTAAATCACATAAATTAAGATTAGCAGTTGGGGACAAATAGGTGATGGCAATTATTTATAGTTTAAATATCTAATCATGAAGAAAAAAAAGTCAAATTATTGTTGTAATCAAAGCTGGGGTGCCTGATCTTCAAACGATGAACTAAATAAGGAGGTATTTAAAACGATTTACCCAGTCGCTTGCTCTCACAAATTCTTTGGTACATCAGTTTCACATTCATAAATTTTTTGGCCATTAGCACAGCTCAAGAACAATAGCAGTCTTGGATGGAAAAGTGAAGAAGGGTAGATTAAATGTTTTCTAATTAGATGAAGACAGCATGTAGAGTTTGATCTTTACAATACACTTTCTGGGGAGGTAAAGAAAATGTACTTTTTGGTGGGATACTGTAAAGCTGACTGCCTCAAATTTAACTGAATTGTCATGTCTGATACTCAAATAAATGGCATACGTAAAGATGTCTTTGTAATGCAGTTAATAACTAACTAGAACAAATCATTACAGCTAATAGAAAAACAATCACTGGCCTACTGTAAATATTACACTGTCGCAGTGGAAGCTTGTGTTAAGACATAGCTCTGAACATTTAAAACACTGGGGAATTGGGTACTTTTTATAATGATTCACATTTAGTAACCTCAATTTATGACAAGGAATTATGGAAACATACAATGGGATGGTAGGGTTCTCCAAATGTATCTAGTCGAAGAGGTCTAATTACTTTGAAAAGCTAAATACAAATAAAGTTTACTTACTGCAATATTCTAATAATCATAACTTAGTATTGGAAACTGAAAATAAATACACCACAACTAGCATTTTACCTCTTCTCGCGATATATTATATATTTTCAATCTAAATGTTAATGGTATGTGCATTTCTCAAATAATTCAATAAGTTACCTTTTAATTAAAAAGGAATATATCTATATTTATCCTAAATTTTACAGATATATATATTCCATAAAAGTCTGCGTGCCCTGTCTTATCAAAGTAGTTTCATGAAATTCCAACTGTTTCACTACATCATAAAATTATGTGTTTAAAAAGTTAGAAAGTATTACCCATCAAAAGCAGCATTAGTCCATATCCTTTAAGTTTCAGTATATAATTACGATCCATGTTGGGAACACCAGGAATCGTGCAGCTCTGCCCAGAGTTACTCCGGTTTAGAAGCAAACATCTCATATCACTCTCATATTTATCCTCTTACTCACCAACCTTTACCTTCACATTGGTGCGAATATCAAAGTGAGTCTCACTCGCGAATTAATTTCTCACACTCGCCCTGTATGACTAGGAGAGATTGAGAGATTTTTTGACCCCTGACTCACAGCTGTGTTTGTACAATCTATTTGTGATCTGATTTTGAGATCCAATGTCAAAAAGTCAAGCTATTATACCTTAACAAAGAATAAATTACTGAAGCAAATAATGAATAACCTAACCCACAGACTTAACATTTGTCATAGCGCAAGACACTTCATATAAAAAGACACAAACCACTTTTTCCATTGTGAATCTCAAACATACTATTGTATTTAAGTTGCTTCAAACAGTACACTCTACATATTCACAGTGAAGCACAGACAATTCACATTTATTCACATATTCAAACAGTGGGAGTGAAGTTTCCATCACAACGGAAGCTAAAACCATGTGTGCAAACGTGTCCTACACAGTGTGCACAGGCTGAATGTACAGGTGCTTCAAAGTGTGGTCTCTCTGCAGTCTTTGGGGGGTCTGAAGGTCAGGATCTCTGTGAAGGTGTGGCCTGGACAGACAGAGGGGAAAACAATGCAGTTATAGTATACAGATAAGTAATCGTCACAAATGTACAGTGTCTTAATTTGCAGGCATCCAGTGTTGTGTTTTGAGGTGGCTGCACTACAGAATTCGATAATAATGACACTTTAGTCTGTGACAAATAGTTTCTTAAGCATGATTTTGGCTTGGTAACTCTTTAATTAAGGTTAGGGTTATAGGAATTAGAATAGAGTTGAGAGTTAGGGTTAGTTAAGTAGTTACTAAACCTGAATCATTCTTAATAAACAATTTGTTCACTATGAATTAACTCTTTGTTGATGCTTAACTAAGTGAAGTTATTATGTTATACCCAATATTCTTATCATTAACTATTACTGTAATTAAACTATGTAGAAAATCAATGGCCTTTGTATACTGTATGCAAAGAAAGTGCTGTTAAAAAAGTGGAATTACAACAGATTTTGAGTAGCTGCGATATTTTTTCTGAATTGTAAACATTGTTCATTCATTCATTCATTTTCTACCGCTTATTCCTGTTAGGGGTCGCGGGTGACTGGAGCCTATCCCAGTGACTTTGGGCCTTAGGCGGGGTACACCCTGGACAGTGGCCAACTCGTCGCAGGGCTGTAAACATTGTAAACAATCTTAATATTGTTCTATTGCTGCTGACTCCCAACAAATCTCAAACCCAGGACCCAATAATTGCAATTAATGTAACATATTCATCCATATAAAGGGTTATTTTGCATTATTTTATGTACGCAATTAAAGTGGATATTATGTTTTTTTGTTGCTATAACTTTCCTCTTGTCTATTAGATTTGGAAGTGAAATGGGGACCTCTTCTGGCAGACTTTAGGTACCGCAGTGGGCATATTTATCTCAGCCATCTCTTGTGGTTTGTCTCACGTTTCCACTGGTCGAGGGGCAGGTCTGTGTTGTCCATGGTCTGGTCGTACGGCAGCGCTTCTGTTTCTTCATCTGTGTCTCTAAACTCACTGAAGAACGGCAGCTCCAGCGACTCAGAGGCGCTTACCCGCTCCTCTGGGTCCAATAAGAGCATCTTTTCCAGCACACTCACCGCTAAAAAACAAACATTATATTATATTCACGCTCGAACAAGCAGACACAACAAGTAACACATGACGCAAAAACAAAGATGTACAATATACACACCGTCTGGACTAGCTTTGGAGAATATAGTGTGTAAATCTTTCTTGGGAACCTTTGGTATACTTCTGAGGTAGCTTCTGGCCTAAAATCAAAATTGTAATAGAACAGGAGCATTAAAGTTGTGTTATACAATCAGTAAATTAGTCAAACCCCAGGATCTGTCCATCTCAAACATATCTGTTGTTGTAGCACTTACGTCTTGGCTCTGCAGCTTCGTCACAAACTCAGGGGTTGGTGTTCCTGTGATCTTCATGATTTCTTTGAGCTGGTCCAGATCTGCAGTGGCTCAGGGTCAAGGGTCATACATTTAAAGCTGATGTGTGAGGACTTAACCTATATTACCTCTGTGTATCGTGCTAAACAAAGGCGCAATAAAAAGGAGAAAAAGGATACGGTCGTTTCCTTTAAAAAGAGGTTTTCCCAGGAGCATCTCAGCCATGATGCAACCCGCTGACCAGATGTCCACTGCAATACAAAACACAAATCGAATCAATGGTTATGTTCTAAAACATTCAACCTTTTAGAGAAAATAATAACCCATTGTATTCTTTTTTTTTTTTGGGTGCACTATGTAACTTATGGTGAAAGGTTCGCTCCCTGCCTGTCTTCACTGAAATGGTTTTGCTTTTATAGTGTTGCACATTATAATCACCGAACAACCAACCAAACTTACAGGTCAGATCTGTGGAGAGGCAAGCCCACTCACAGTAAGAAAGAATGTTTTTAATTGTATTTTCTAGCAATAAAAACACATGTTATTGAACAAATGGAAAACATGGATAAATGTCTATGTAATCCCTCAGATAGATAAGTTCAATGCCATACTGTGGAACATTCCAGGCAGAGCAATGGAAACAAGCAAGTGGCGGACCATCCAGTAGAAGTTATAATGTGCACCTTTAAGATTTTTTAGTAGCAGTGGTGGATGAAGCACTCAATTTAGCTACGTAAGAAAAAATACTGATTCAGGAGTAGGTAAAAGTATCACATAAAAGAGTTCCTGCTTAAAAATGAACAAAAAGTAAAGTCTTTCAGACATTGGCACTGAATCAATAACAATATACCAGGTCACTTTTTGTTCATGTATAAACCAGGACTTGAACTCAACACCTTTAGGCAGGATGTCACCATGAACATACCTGTTTGTGTGTAGTGCATCCAGTTTAGTATTACTTCGGGCGCTCTGTACCAGCGGGTGACAACATAACCTGTCATCTCAGTGTCGGCCTGTCGAGCCAAACCAAAGTCCAAGATCTGGGATGAGAAAAGAAGAAGAAAATGTAACTAATACCATGAGAAATCTGTGAAAATGTGGAAATGTTACCTTCAGTTCACAGTCTGGATTGATGGCTAAGTTTCCTGGCTTGAGATCCTGCAAGTGGACGACAGAAAACACTTAATTAGGGTTTGGTATAGTTCCAAAATCCATCACACAAGAATTAGCTATAAAGTGGTCTTCTTTTCTGTTACACATAGAAAAGTAACACATTTGTTGCCCAGAAAAGTCAGTCATTTGCAGTCTATAAATTTGTGATGAGGAAGGCTTCAAAGTCATTGTGTTTTTTGTGCCAGCAGACATTCTCTATCCAAAGTCCCAGATTGCATCAAATTATGAAAGATATTTGTTTTGCAGCAGTAAAAAAATCTATCTGGGTTAGATGCAGTATAAGTGGATTCATGTAATTGCATAAGTGAATATACAGTACCTCCATGTGCGGCTAATTGAACTGGCTGCATTATTATAGACCAGTGATCTCTCTAAATGTCCTCTGCTTTGAACTGTGCAATGTTTGGGACTGGATTGTCTTAAATGCCAAAAGGAGAGGTGAATGTCATTTTTAGCCATTTTTTCTGAACCGGTTGGTTGCGCGTTGCTTGAGAAGATTTTGACATCGTAATATGCAAATGTTGGAGGATGGCGGTTCAATATTGACACAGTGACAAGTACTGGCTCACCAAGAGTTGTTCATCAAGAGGTTTCAGTTCAGAAGCGTGTTAGTCAAATTGTGTAAGCCATTTTTGCTTTACAATAAACATTTTTGCTCAAAGGGAAAGAATTAGGTGAAAGTTGACCGCCTTTTTTATGACTGCTGACAATATGAGGCAGTAAATTTAGACTCTGAATAGCAACAAACGCACACATACCCTTTATAAACATGTTGACGGTGAATTACTTTTGGCTCACTTTAGATTAGCAGAGAAATGTTTAAATATTGTAATCAAACCGACAGAGTTTCATTGAACGTCTGTGCTTTGGGTCTATTCTGGGCATAAGCTGCAGATGAAAGTGGTAAATCTTGTGTGGGAATGCAAATGAAAAGAGCAGCGTGTGAAAAGAATAGGCTCCACCTCCTAAGGTCAGGTCTGAAAGGTCATAGGTCACGTACCCTGTGGATGATCCCTGCAGAGTGGATATACTGAGGACACAAGACAGGCACACAGTTACACTCTCAGCAAAACAAACTCTGACTTTTTATTTTATTTTATTTTGTTTCCAATGCTTTTGGGATCTAACACACAATCTAAGAAAAAATAATTGATTCTTGGCAATGACATGATTATATTTCTAGGATTAAAGTTATACAAGTTAGTGTATATGCACAGAAACAATAATCTCATCCAAATATTTATTATTTAACGACACAACTTTTGTAAAATTGGAAACTACTGACGGATCCTTGTTCATCACTTGGCATTTAATGATAAATTACTAAAAGAAATCATTGTTTCTCCCTGTGCCTTTAGGGATGACTAACATGCGGTTTGTAGAACAGAACATTATGATACACTCTGTTCATTTAACATAATTAAATGTACTGCGTCCATGATAACCTTGAGTCCTCGCAGCATCTGATAAACCAGGAACTGTACTCTGTCCTCCGTCAGTCTCTCCAGCTTCATCAGTTTACCCAGGTCTGTCCCCATGTACGGCATCACCAGATAACTGCACAAACAGCAGGTTCAAACCCAGTCCAAAACATACAGCGTCTTAAATGTAGATAAGATAGCGTCATGTGAGCTACAGCAAGATAAAATGTGTGTTTGAACTAAAGGCAGAAAGTGGAAGATATCATTTGTTTTGTTAAAGGTGCACAATGCAACTTTTCGGGTGGGGGTGCGCGACTTGCTTTTCTCTATAGAAACGTTGTTGCTTTGCCTGTAATGTTCCACAGTAAACGTATCTATCTTTTAACCTTTATTCACGCAACAAGTACAAATAAAATATCAGCATGGACATTGTCCATCTGACATTTATCATATTATAGTGAAGGAGGGACTGGAGGAAAAGGGAGGCAGGGGCCATTTGGATGAACTTTTCAAATGAAAATTAGAAATATTTTTAAAAGAATGGTAGATTGAGGGTATGCTGTCCTTGTCATCACTGTCAATCACCAATATATCGTGTCTAAATTAGTTTAGTGCTCATGACAGGTTTCTTCCATTTTCTAATTTCTAAAGTGTTTTTTTTTCACAATAAGGTATTTTTTGATGATTTGTACAAAATGTCTGTTCAAAAACTTTTGCCTGGATCTAGTTATATTTCGATCTTGCGATATTTAATTTAAGGCATTTATTGTGCCAAAAACAAACTGAAAAAAAAGATTACGAAAAAAATTGTTTCAGATTTACTTAATTACAAGTGTTTTTACTGGAAGCAAAAAGTTAATTGCTTGTTTCTATGGAGATAGACTAGTTTAGTGTCATACTGTGGAATATTACATGTAAACCAATAAGATAAGAAGATAAGAGAACCTTTATTTGTCCCACAGTGGGGAAATTCCAGAGGAGGGACCTCTCACCAGCGCCGGAAGTACATCTCCATGGAGACAAGCAGGTGGTGAACTCCCCGTTGCAAAAGTGCACCTTTGAAAAACATCCTCTTTGTTCATGATAAAGATGGATTGGATGTTTTGAATGAGCACAGAGGAGGGACAATGAAAACTAAATCTGTAAATGGATGCAGACGTTACAGCTGCCAATCAAGAAGTCTAGAGCGAACACTAAGATGGAGTTAAAGATGAAAAAGAAGCAAAAAGACTTACAAGTCTTTAAACCGGTCCAGTGCAATCTCTGCCGTGAAGACATCTAACAACCCAATCACCTGTGACGACAACAACAAGATTTCAGCCCACACTTCAGTCTGTAGAAGTGCATTTTTCTACGTTAGCAATTTTTAAACGTACATTTTCGTGCTTCATGTGTTTGAGCAGTCGCAGTTCTCTGTAGGCGCGTTTGGCGAAGAGTTTGGACTGAAAAGGTCTGTGGAGTTTTTTGATGGCAACTTGAGCTGCCGTTCTCCGGTCCCATGCTGAACTGAAGGTGATGAAATAGTCAGGGTTAACAGGTGTTGCACTCATCAAGAAAATCCTTAAAACAATTGTCTAAATGTCTATGCAATCATGCGCTTCCTCTCTTTGTAACAGTTTGGTAAATGCCTAACTTGAGTAAAGTTCCTTGTTACATAATGTACACAGCAATAGGCAGTTTGTTTATGGTGTTTCGATATGTTACACACATATTTATCGTTTACGGCTCATATAAACAAGAACCAATTGCTTTTTCCTTTTTTTTTTTAATGTAATCTCAGTTTTAAGATCAAAAAAGAAGATTTTGCCATTTTAAGTTCAGAAACAGGTGTTGGTCATTTTAGAGTTGTGTGTGTTTATAGTTGAAATGAATTGTCTGATTAGAATTACATCTTTTTAACTCCAACAAACCGTCCTGTACAGTGTGGATCTTCCCTCACCTCCATCACGGAATGCCTTGGTGTCTGTTCTGGTATGTTACAAAATGTCTGCCCTGGGACAACATGTTTTTTTATGATAAAAGCCCAGTTGTGGTGCATTCAGTCCAACTCTTTGACTCTCCGTAACAATGAGGCTGGGGGTAGTGTCTTTGTTGACCCTCATCCACTCTTTACAATGCAAAGGAGGCCCTGCAGAGCCAGCTGCAGCTGAGGGAGTGGTCAGCATTTAGCATACTATAGTTTTTACACAAGCGTAAGGGTCATATGGATTTAAATACAGGAAATTAAATGGTCAGTGGTTTCCATTCAAATGGTAAAACTCTGTAAAACATTTGTGTTTTAGTGTATTCTAGAATTCTTTGAATTACGACTCAGAATTTGACATGTGTCATTTAGTTCTGTAAGAATTTTAGTTAGAAGTAGTGAAAAGGCTGTTGACAGTAGTTGAAGTAGGCTGACAATCAATCAAAATAGGGCAGTAACAGAAGGCCTAAGCAAACAAAAGACCGAAATAGCTCTTTCCTGCTTTATGAAAAAGACAACGATTTGCTTGATTATATGTCTATTATATATATACATGTATTTTGCACAATAAAGCAATGAAGGTCTAAAATATTAGTGCTAAAATAGAGAATGTTATTTGTATACATACATATATAAGCATTTTATTAGAAATCAGTGCATTAATTTAATCTGGAAATAACCTACTTAAGTTTTACGCTCAGGTTTTACGATCATTAATGCCAACAGTAATTATATACAAAGATTTTAAGGCAAAGTGTTTAAAAGAAGTTCCTTAGAGAGACCTACCACACTGTCCCATAGGCTCCGGTCCCGATCTGCTTCAGGTCCCGGTACCGCTCCGGGACCTCCCACGCGGTTCTGTTTACCTCCTGCCGGTAGAAGCCTGTCCGGCTGGAGCGGACAGCCATAGCTCACTGAGGACAAGACCTGGGCCAGACAGAGGGGACTGTTCTGCTACTGAAACTCTTGGGTCCACATGAGGAAAAGCCGTTTCTCAAACTTCTAACTACGCTTTTCCAGAAAGTTTGAGGCGAATTCCTTCAGACACACCAGAGACGGGCCGTCACACCCCCTCGCGCATTGTTGTGGCTCCCCCCTGGTGGCCCCGGGCAGTCTCCATTATGGGTGTGTCCACAGTATCTGTATCTGCCCGCCCTCGTTTAAATTAATCCCCTTGTTCTAATTTTCCTCTTTTGCTTTGCTTCCGATAATGTGTCTTGAATCATGACTGCCAATAGAGGGCGCACTACTCCCTTTTCCTCTCAAAAGTTTGTTTTATTTTTAGCTATTCTGTTGCTCCACGTTGCATTCCCTGAACTAAACATGACTTCTCAAGCGTTCTGAGCTTGTCTTTCTACAAAAAATATTGTTGATGTCCCCGGCTGTTGCTGAAGCAGACACAAAGAGGCGAAATTCACCCCGGAGGTCACGGCTCCGCTAAACCGCTTTTGTTACGTATAGAGTTGGTGTTTTGTACCGTAAACCTTAAATAGACAAAGGCTAGATCTATATCAGTGTCTTACAGAGAAGAGAAGGAACATCTCAAAGCTTATCTTTCAAAAAATGATCAGAAACTGTTTCTTCTGAATGTGCTTTGGGTCTTTCGTGGGGCAAAAGTTAAGAAACAAATCAAGATTGAAGCAATAAATCATCTTGGCCTTTTGTCAATATGAACAGCTAATAAAAAGTGAGTCAATACTTTTCTCTCTAGATTGACCACTAGATGTCACTAAAACGGCTGAAAACAACTCACTTCTCTCCAGCTCTCAGGTCTGTTTGCTGAAGTGTGATAACATAGGCCTAGTTCCAATTTACAGCTCAACACAATTAGAAATCCAATATCCCTGTCAATTAATAATTAATCAGATACATCGTTAGTAAAAGGATTTGCATTTATTTCTCTCGGCTCAGGCCAAGACTTGAACGGGCTGTAGCTGGATGAAGGCGGGCATTTATGTCAAATATCTGTGGTTACGGCAGAAGTACATGCATTTCCAAGTACTCAAATACACACAGTACATACATACAGTTATAGTATACATTCAGTTTGCAGGTACTATTCACATTCACCATTTACATTGCCCATTTTACACCGAACATTCAAAATAATTGTCCAAGCTTGGCGATAGACACTTCAAAACGAGTCAAACTATATTTAGGCCAGAAAAGTGAGTAAAGGCTACAAGGAGAATCTTCAGACTGTAAAAGAATAATTCGACAGATTTAGGTCATAGGTAGCTTTTTGGACGTTATTAGTTATTTTCCTGTGTTCCTGAAAGGAGTGTTTCTTGTCTTTTAGTAGATTCTTCCATAAAAAGTCAAATTAAAGTTTTCAGAAGTAATATTGTAAACAACCATCAAGCATTTAAGCGAAATGAAAGACACTATTTAAACATTAAGTCATGTAAAAGACTTGCATACATTTGTTTGAACAAGAATGAGACATACTTTCTTCTCTGTACAACCCAGTTCAGAAATACTATCTTGTTAACTAAGTAAAATCAAAGGCCGACTGATAAGGCAATACTTGTCTTGTATAAAGAATGTAAATAAAGAGTGTTTTTCATTTTATTTTTCATACTAATTATTGAAATTAGTGGCTTTAAGAATGTTTTGCTCCTTAGAGGGAAACCTGCAATGCCATTAGGTAGTATCTGTTTTCATAATCAGAGTCAAGTTCATATCATAATAAATAATGCTCTTCTACGCTGCCTGCTGTCTCTAATTTTAATTACGTTTCTTTTGTACCATCAGTGCATATTTTGAAATAGGTTGTAGAGCTTCATAATTTGGGAAAAATGTCAAATTTTTCCATCCAGTTTTGCGATTGCGATTAGATTTACAATTTATGTTCTAATAATGGGATTCTGTTGAAAGTTCGACTTTTAAACACATCCAGGAGAATTGACAAAAAGACTGAAATATGAACTGACAAACTAATAAAAGATTTTAGAATGTTTTAGTCACTTTTAGTTTCATTTTTGTCACTCTAGTCACGTTTTTGTCACTTTCAGTCAAGTTTTAAGTCACTTTAAGGCGTGTTTTTGTCTAATTTTTGATGACTTTAATTGCGCTTTTGTCGCTTTTAGTTCAATTTTTGTCGCTTTTAGTTACGATTTTGTTATTTTAAGTTCCGTTTCTGCTTTTAATCGAGTTTTTGTTGCTTTTATATTGTTTCATAATATCTTTTAACAAATCTAAACTAGAGGTTTAGCAATATTTGTGCCATCTTCATGATTTTTTCATAATTGTGCAGCCCTAATAGCCAGTTTAACAACTTATACTTCCTGAATAAGCCTCATAGATGGTTAGTTGGTCATTTAGAATAATATTTGATATAAAGTAATTGCAGATAGTGTCAAAATACAACCAGACCACCTGTAAACATTTTGGATTGCGGTTACAGTGTGGATGAAATTGTTTACGGGAAAGGATGACTTTGAAACAGCACACACAGACAGACAACAGTCATATTTTGTTAATGGTTCATGCAGTAGAGTATGATGGCAAATTGCTAAGCAGTTTTAGTAGTAATGTTGTGTTATAGCAGCAAGCCATTGGTATACACTGATCAGACCTAACAATGTAAATACCTAAATATACAGCCCACACACAACTGTTTAATTTTCCTGTAACTGGTTCAACTGCTCCCATCTCTTTCCATTTAATCCACATATATTCTTTACAATGTTATGGCTGATCTGAATATACTGAAGTTTATATGAAAGTCTTTGTATTTGATGGTCCACGTGTGCCGTCACTTTGGAAATACTAGTGTGCATGTTTTTTCTTCTTTGTAAACAGTTTAAGTTGCATCCATGTGTTATGAATCCTTCCATTCATTGACATCCCTGAAGTCCAGCTCTCTGATACGATGAGATTGTCCCAGTATTTGGCCCAGATGAACCTGTGAAAGGCGGTACTGAGCAGGGCATATTCTTGGCCTTGGTCATAAGTTTATCTATGCATGGTCCAGTCTTCGTCTCACACGCTGACAAAAGAGTCCATAAACCTCGGCGGCTTATTGCTCTGCCTTAAGACTTCCACCGCTGCAGACTGGAGTTTTGAAACTATTCACCTCTTCAAAAACCAACTCTGAAAACACAACAGAGAGACATTACTGGATATTGACTGTTCTAATGTCATTACATATGAGCAAGATCACAAAAAAGTACCAAATTGGGCAACACTGTTTGGCGATCATAAATCATAGCACGCTCAAAAAGCATTCCAACTCGCAGGCTTAGACTTCCCCAAAATCCGAGTTGCACTGACACATCACTGCTTAAAAATATGCTGAGATCCATAATTTTTAATGAAGCCAACTTTGCTGAAGCTCAAACACACAAGCTTTAGCGCTTTCACAGTGTCGGTATCTTATTTTATTTTTATTTTTAGTAATGAAGTAAAGCTATAAAATGTACAGATACATTTGTATACGAGTTCTTTTTGACTGCACTTAAATGTATTAATAAATGTTAAAATTGTATCTCTTTAGTGAATCAGCTCATACAATAAATGGCATTACCCAAACAATTAAAAAGGTATAGTGTAAGTGTAAGTATTTCATTTCAACAACTGATTAATTATCACTTATTTCAGTTTTTCTGTAGTAATCCTGTGCAGTACCTTTCCATTCCTCTAAGGTGCGGTCTTTGCTCTCCAGAGTTTGGTCATAAGGCGGGGCTTCGGGCTCGTCCTCCGGGTCGTGGTACTGCGAGAAGTACGGGTGCGCCAGAGCTTCACTCGCCGAGATCCGCCCATCACAGTCCAAAACCAGCATGCGCTTCAGGAGGTCGACGGCTGTGTCAAAACAGACCCAAAGGACAAGGTATTGGACACGGAAGCAGAAACCATCTGAATCCATCTAGGAGGCTATTCTACATCATGTAGAGGAACTTGAGACGCAGTGGCCTTTGTGAATTCAATTTAAGACTTTGGTAATCAAATCAACAGCAGATCGATCACCTAGTGGGTTTGCTCCTCTAAAGATCTTCTCCAAGTCTTGTGGGGGCATGTAGGGCAGGGACTGGATGTATTTCTGTGCCTATAAAGAAGCAGAGTTTAGTCAGCAATGAGTTTATTTTGCATTTTTCAGGCTTTTAAACAACATTTTGACACATTAGTCTAGGTACTGAACTTTGTGTGGTATAAAAATGTGTAATGTAACTTGCCCTCTGCTGCTGTACTGAGGGGTAAATTAATTTAAATAAGGCAAATATCAATGGCTGCTAGTTGTTGGCTGATATTAGTTGGTTAAGCGATATGACTTCAATTGTACCCTTTTTCAACCAAACTGTTGCTGAATGGCCATTTCGGAACCAGTTTTCCAGTTTGCCAGAAATGAGAACCGGTTGCAGTGGAATATTCAACATAAAAGTTACATTACATTTAGCAGTTATTAAAAATAAATAACCCAGAAAGGAAAAAAGTATGTTTTAGCTGCAATACAACTAAAACTAAAGTTAGTGATCTGAAAAAAACAACAAATACAAATACTAACTGTTAGCTTGTAAACAGTGCATTGCTATGGCAACAGACACTTATTTGGTGGAAAACCAAGCCTTGAGGATAATGCGTTCCAGGCAACTGGTAACTGGGATATTTCCCACCTCCGACTTGAAAAAATGCCCTGGAACGCTACTCGAACTGGTAAATCCTACTTGTGAACTGGAGCTGGTCGAGCGACTCCCACTTCACTTACGAGATCAACAGTGACGTATTAGAGCGATAATAATCATCACAAGTGAATCTGAGCGATTAACCATCACATAAACCATGTAAACATGTTTGTTACAGGATAAATCTGAAAATAATTTGTTCTTTACAGTTAGCATTAGCCAAATTGTTAACGTAAGAGTTAATTCAGCTGGAAAGCTCTGAGGTCAGAAGTCGAATCTTTCAAGTGGGAAATAACAGACTTCCCAGTTGCCTGGAACGCACCATTAGTCCCATAAAGATAAAAAGATAAACAAAAAAACATTTCCCAGAATACCAACATGTGAAACTGCACATTTTGATAACTGAAGGAGGAGATACTCTAAACAAGCAGGATTAATGAAACCTGAGAAAATTAAATTATAGATCATATTTTGATGAAGAAATGATATTATCCTCAATAAAGATTTAAGACCTTTATTTTTATTTATTTTATTCATCCTTTATTTAACAAGAAAAGTCCCATTGAAATACAAAATCTCTTCTGAAGTCTTTAGTCTTTAAAATATGTATGGACACAATGAAAGCTATCTGGACCCAGTAGATGGTGGTTACTTGTAGACGAATTACATGGAATATAGATAATGCAATAACAATAAATTATTTTCTGTCATACTGCTTTCATTTGTAGCAGTGATAAAGTATTTCTACATCTGATCCATCACACCCAGCAGTGACATAGAGACAATTCACTTAACAACTGTGTCCCTTGAGGCTAATCAATCACATCACTTACCAGGTTAGCATGAGATGCCATTGATTTAAACATTGCCAGTACATCCTCTCTTTGAATCTATAGATTTACACCACTTACATGTTCAGAGCAGATTTTCTGCAGTAGATCTGGCGTTGGTGTCCCCACCACCTCCATGATTCGCTTTAATTGGTCAATATCTAATTTCACAATAGGTCAGTTACAGTAACAGTGTGCATTTACATACTTCAAAATCTTTCATTTCTGTTTATAAAAAAATATGCCAGGGTTGGAAAATCTCTGGATGCTTTGAATAATCAGCTTCATTAAATCTCTGAATATGAGAAACTGAAATCCCCTAATTCATTATATATTTATACAAGGAAGGCCCTCTTCTTCCAGAGGACCCAGTTCAAAGGATTCAAAGACGTTATTGTCTGTTCTGTCTGTAAAACAGTTAGCGAACATTATTTATTAAAAGGATACAGTCACTGCCAGGAAACAGGACCTTTCCTTTTATCAGTTCTCCCATGATGCACCCCACTGACCATATGTCAACTGAAACACAAACAAAACAGTTTAAACATTTATACAATGCTTAGATTTACAGGATTTACGTTAATTTCCTCACCGTTTTGGTTGTAGTGCATCCAGTTGAGCATGATCTCTGGCGCTCTATACCAGCGAGTGGCCACGTAACCTGTCATCTCATCGTCTGTCTGTCGGGCCAGGCCAAAGTCTAGGATCTACAAATCACAATTCATCAATGTTGCAGTATTGTTTATTTGTACAGTATTCATTAAAGCAAAGATCATATTCTTGTGAATGGAGGATCTTACTCTGAGTTCACAATCCTCGTTGACTGCAACATTACTGGGCTTTAGGTCCTGGGAAGAAAAAAATATAAATTACTAAAAGGTTCGGCTCTCAGTGGCTTTATTATGTTCTTTATTAATACTTTATTTATTGTTCCAGTAGCAGTGTGTTTGTGTGTCTTGTACAATGATTTATAGTTTTATAGCAATAATTTCATACTAATTATAATTTCCTCTGTGGAACAATAAAGCAGTGTGGCCTGGGGTACAGGGAGCAATTACAAGGGGGTATGAAATGGTTTCAGAAAGGTTACTGTATGTAGAATTTGAATTAAAAACATACATTTGATATCTTTAAGAATGTTATGGGCAAATTTGAACACTGTTGTCATCAAAAATGTTTTTTTAAAACATAAATTAGGGGGTACTTTGAGTGAAAGATAGGGCTACTCGAGACAAAAAGAGTCTGACCCACTGCAATACTGTGTGAATTTGTTACTTATCTTCGTCAGACACAAGTATAGATGCATTTCTAGTGTTTTGTATGAAAAATACAATGGAAAAAAAGTCATGCTTAAGTAAGTACAAAAGAGATTCTGACAACTTCAAGCCATTCAAGGCCTGGCAATCTACAGAGGCACAAACCATTTTATATCACTTTCCTTCAACTATCCATCTATAGATTTATCTTCCATAGCACTGTAAAAGAAATGACAATCTGGCACTTACTCTGTGTATCAATCCTGCTGAGTGAATGTACTTTTCGACAGGCAATGGGCAGGGCAGCAGTACAGAAGAGGGAGAAGAGAGAAAGGATAAAGTCAATAGGACAATTCACCAGATCAGCCAAAAGAAAAAGTGCTTTGGTTTGTGCTATAGTAAAAGAGTGGGCTTGCTGGTTATTAATAACACGACTATCTTGTTTTTCTGCAAACAAACTAACTTAACAAAATACTTTAACTTTGATTAGTCAATTAATGGTTGAAATATCAACAAACAATGAATAGTGGTTAGTAATACTGTCCATTCTCACTAGATATAACCAGCCTACATCTAAATTACATGTTGAAAAGACTGCTGAACTCTTTATTCCCATTGCACGGTATCCTGAGCAGTATATTGCGTATCTAGCAGGTAATTAGTGACGCGCTAAATTACCTTGAGCCCTCGGAGGAGCTGATAGATTAAAAACTGTACATGTTCGTCGGACAGTCTCTGAAATTTAACAATGTTGTTGAGGTCGGCACCCATCAGGTTTGTCACCAGGTAGCTGTGGTAAAAGGGGGAGACAAAGATGTAAGAGTGAAGCCGCATCAGAGGGGAGAGAGGCAAGGGGGAGGGGAACAGTGGCTGCCATGGAAACCAGCAGACATCTCCAGAAGACTGTGAACCCCATCAGTATGAATGAACCAGCGTCAGTTGAGATGAGGAACATATGGAGCTGCTTCTTATACAATTTCATTATTCAACTTCAGAAATCTTAAAGGTACAGTGTGTGACCTGATTTTCTCCATGGGGATCGTATTACTTTGTCTGGAATGTTCTACAGTATGTTAAAAATTTACTGTGAGAGCTGCAATATTTGGGAAAAATATGTAATTGCGATTTTTCTAAGATTTGGCTTGGATTGCGATTAGATTTGCGCTTTATGTTTTAATAATGGTATTCAATTCAAAGTTCACATTTTAAACACAACTAGAAGAAAAAGACTCAAATATCAACTGACAAACGAATTAAAGAATAATGTGTATTTCAGAACACGTTTGAAGCTATTATTTTGTTTGTTTATTATGGCACTTCAAAAACTGCAGCCTTTGCGATTTTCTGATTGCGTCCATTGAATTGCGATCTTGAATAGATTTCAATCAATTGTGCAGCTCGATTTACTGTTTTTGAAAGAAATATCCAAAGTAGAAATCCACAAATCATCATTTGTTTGGGATTGGCTCCACAAATCTAGAATATAATTCTCATGGTGTAAAATCCTTTCAACAAACAACAATCACGTCTTTGAAGTTAAATAATGGCACCACTTTTAAGGCCATTGTGGGGAAAAAAAAATCGTTTTTTGTTTACTTATGCTGACAGACAAGACGTTGAACTTAATGCCAGTTTCTGTTTCGTGTGGATAATAAGTAATTCAACAAATCTACAGTCAGACAGTTCAACAGAAAATTCTATCACAGAAGATCTAGTTTAATGCCATATTGTGGAACATTCTAGGCATAGCAATAACATCTCCATGAAAATGTACAAAGTGCATCTTTGACTGACAAAATACATGGATATCCGAGCTAAGTTTAACCAGTATCAACACAGAGCTAGTGTCACTGTTTCTAATTTAATTTCAAATACTGTTCAAAGAAACATAAAACAATTCAACTAAATATGGAAGTTTACATTTACTTTACTTTCACGGTTAAGTTTTAACAGTTTACCAGAATTAACTCCTGCCCTATTACCAGACTTTTTTGGATTTACTTAGCGTTTAAAGTTTTATGATTCGAAAAACGAACCAACAACAATTATGAATATGGTACAGAACTGATGTGAAAAGATATAAATAGGATATCTTTGACTCACAGCTCATTAAAATCCTTGAGAGTAGCAGCAGGTGTGAAGACATCCAGCAGCCCTATTACCTGCGCACACACAGACGAACAGGGTAGGTTCACACCACAGATGTCTAGTGCTGTCGTTTATGAAAATGACCTACATTTTCGTGTTTCATGTGTTTGAGCAGCCTCAGTTCTCGGTACGACCTCCGGCTGTGGATCAAGGACTGGAAAGGCCTGGACAACTTCTTCACCGCCACCTTCTGACGCAGCACCACATCATATGCAGAACTGAAGGATGAAAACACAAAGAACATGGCAACAATGTCAGAGGACAGGTGTGGGAACAATATCTTTCCTGTGTAAATATCCTAGAAAATGTAACCCTCAAATTTCCCCATCACAAATCGTCTGTTTCCATCATGTATACACTTTCTCACCAGAGGACGTCATGCCCACTCTTAAATAGAAATGCATAGATATAGATGTATGCTTTTTTACAAGGCCAGTGCCCTTTTTTTTTAGAACATAGCAGTGTTGTCACGATTGTAAAATGTCCAGTAATAGGCTCGATACCAATTTCAATATCACAGTGATGATTAAAAAAAAAAATCTTTTTTAGATAATTGACATAATCTACACAAAATAATAACACTGTCTATATGTTATGGTTGAGGCGATATTCATTTTTTTGAAAGTCGATATCGATATCTGATATTTGTCTTGCTGCTGTCGATAGCCGATATTTGCCAATACCGATATTTAGAGTTTAACATTCATAGCAAGGCCCTCAAATCTATGTTATCTATTTTAAATTGACGTTTCATCCATAAATAAATAATAACACAAATAATAACAGATTTTTTTCATTTTGATGTATTTATGTGGAATAACAAATCATTTCTTGCATGATTATGCAAACATACACCTTTAAAGTTAGCTGACTTGCTCTTTATTTCAATTTTTAGTCTGTAAAAAAATTATAATAAAAAAAAAAAAAAAAAAAAAGATATCTGCACCAAACAGCAGCTCGTTTTTCAGTATCGGCCAACTCAGATATCACAGATAATCAGTTGATCTCAGATCTATATGCTGGGGCTATATCACCTGTACTGTATAAAGTATCACTACTTTATGTTTCTATGTGGTCTAATAATACTTCAAGATCATTCTAAAACTGTTCAGGAAAGGACATTTTTTCCTCTGTACATGTTTTTTTTTGCACATCAAAACTTTGTCAAATGGTTGTCTAGTTTTAATACTAGTTTTATCAGTGATAACTATCTCATTTTCAATACTTCTGACAACCCTAAAACCTTGAGCAACTGATAGACAATAAATTGTTTATTTTGATAGTTTTCCCTAAATTAATATGTAATGTGATTCTAAATGACTATAAACCCAACTTTCCATACTCTACTTAACAAAAGGTAACAATTAATCACATTTATAGTGGGATTTATAGCATTTTAGACATTCAGAACCCTGTTTTTCTCCAAACCTATAACAGAGCCATGCAGTTATATTTTGTGCAGTTTCATCTTCGCACTTAAGAGCTTGATGTAATTCATTTAGCGGTCGGCCCAAACAAAACATTGGCCGGTGCTGGAGTTAAAAGTGCAAATATCTAAATGCCTTACTCTCTCTACATACATATAAACTCCCTTTTTGGTATCTGGGCCTCCAGGCTGATATCTCTAACCTCAACATCCTTAATCTTTGCACACGGCACACTTTTTTGACGTTATACTCTATATGTACGTGTATCTTATAACACGGAGCTGAGGCAAGCTGTAAAAGGAAGGGTTTTCACATGTCGGATCACAACATTGTCTGTCAACACAGTATTCTATGAAACAGACAACCAGACGGGTCAATAAAACATACAAGGATTGGGAGGATGTGACTGAACAGAAGAATTGAGGATGTCAGATTTTGCAACAGCGTGGTATTGTGTTTCCTCTTTTGAGATGTAAATGTCATTCCTCATACTGTATGCTGTATTTGACTCCAGAGGGCTGTTGTCTTTGTCAATGTCTCTTCACGCATCAGAAGTGTTCAATACACTTCTGCTGTCTGAACAAACAGGAAGGAAACGGGGTCAGGATTGAGAAATCTTGCAAAAGCATAGCACAAACTCACTAGACAGTACTAGACATCTAAGAATATAAGGAATATAAACAGTAGCCACAATGATGTCTGTGTATGGTACGGTATAGTATGGTATATTTTTATTTACACAGGGACAATGCATAAACATTGACCAAATAAAAGGAAAGATGCCTTGTACCAGGTTATAGCATAATTTGCAAATTTCTATCTATAGTCCCTAGAAAGGCTGATATTTACAATCTAGAAAAACTGAATCCAAATGTAGATGGAAGCGTGATCTTGTCATTGTACATACTTTATTTCAATTACATACTACATTTAATTACAAACACATAATTCCACCCTTAGATCAATCCCTACTAAAACTGCGACACAGCCTCCTGCACAAACACACACACACACTCGTCACTTCTCAGACACAAACTTACTTCCTATACATAAATTCGTTTCTCATGGGTACAAACTTGCATTCCAGAAAGGAACATGCAAATGTTTTAAAAAGTAAGCAAACACTGGTAAAAAAAAATATGTTATAATTTCTAAATGTAAAAGGTAAGAATAGAACAATGGTGATACTGCCTTGATTTTCATGACTTTTTAGGGCACATTTATGCACTGATTCAAGAGGCTTTAGAGCTGCTTTGGAGCCTGGTGACTAGTTCGATATACAGTACATAAAGTGAGGGAAGATCATAGAATTAAATACAGGTGGGAAGCCTCAGAGGTGACGGACCCCCATATCTGTAATTTGCTAGATGGAACTTAAAAATATTTCCACGTTTCTTTGCATGTGGATGTGTGTATTCATTGATTATGTTGTACTATTAACTATTTATGCCTAAGTTACAATGTTTCTTTATATTGGCTTTCAGACGTAACTGAAGCTTAGCCACCATAGCCACGTTTCCATAGGTACGGGGTGGTTTTAGGTTTACAGCAAGATGATTGGACAAGAAAGAACAGGAGAGAACGCAAACTCAGGTGAAAACAAAGTGGCAAAAAGCCAATATAAAGACAAAATAAAGACTGACCTGATCTTGTGAAAAAACGTATTTCCACTATTTCCAGTGACAATAACTTTATTTGTTGCACCGACAGACTTAGTAAAACAAAGCTAGCACATGTTACACCAGCTTTTTCCTGTTTATGGAGCACGGCACTCGCATCAAGACCGTAAATATTATATTTCCTGTGTCTAATGCATCTAAACCCAATGTATTTCATGAAAAGAGGTTCAAATCTGGTATTGATGCGCAGACAAGTGAAAAAAATTGAGAAAAAACTGACAATAACTCGGGAGTTGTCTTGTTAACTCTACTGTTTTACTTGTCTTACAGCGAAACAAATTTGGAAATCCTAAACATTGGTCTGTGAATTATCCTTATAAAGAAAAAGTACAACTACGATTTATATTTTATTTATGAAGAAAACGTTAGTTATGTTTGGGTGCCATCAGATGCTCACGTAGTGGACCCCGTGAGCCTGGACCTCTCCACAAAAACAGCCTGAGCAGCCTGAGATACTCTGAAGTGAATCGGTTTAAGGGCCCAGGTCTTGTCAAAACATAGCTCATGTGTTTAATCATGAAGCTGCATTAAACAGAATATCTATATATAACAAACTCTAAAATGGCAGAAAACATTTTGGTATCACATTACCCAGCCCTATATTTTCATAGTAACTGAACATATATAGCCCACATCTAGCAACCAAATTACACCGTGATTATTTCCACTTTATGAATCTTAATCATATACCTCTGTCCCTACAGTCCATGGCAGAGTGGATCCATATGGTTCAGTGTTCGTCTGGTGCCCGGATGCCCCGCCAGGCTCCAGCAGGGCAGCAGCCTGTCTGTCTGATCGGAGCCAGGCCTATCCTTTTGTGTGCCAGCTTCCATACAAGGGACTGCTGCTGCTGCTGCACGGTGAGAGCAGGGCCATTGATTACTTTACTCTAGTCATAACACGGTTTTATCTTTGCTGCTAATGAACGGACTTAAGCAAACAATTCAAAAACCAAACAATGGGTGAAAATTAATATTATAAGACGGACAATATGCCTGTATAAATGTTTCCATATTTGCTCTTCAGAGTGACCTTGGGTTCTGTGTTTAAATCATTATAAATATGATAATGCTTCATGGAATATTCACACAGGAGAATGAGTTAATCTAATCCCTCATTCATCCTGGAGTCGTTCATGTAGAAAAGTCATCTGGACACTTTTAGAAATCAAGACATTTTGATTTTCATCCGAAAGAAATTTTCAGGCCAATTATTTGGAAAATGACCAATTATTTGAACATTTAGTTGAGGTGTTGGTAGATGTAGGACTAGGCTTTGACTTTTATTTTAACTCAGCGGGTGTTGTACACTATTATTATTATTATTTGTAGACATTTTAATGTATTAAACAAGTCAAATTGTGCTTATGTCACATAAATGAACAAAAGCTTCCCTCTCATTATGTTGCTCATTTGCATCACCATTAACTGTCTGCCTTTTCCTTTAACGATATGAACCAGAACATCTGACAGCGTCAGCGTATTTGTGGCTATTTTAATCTTCTTTCCAGAAATGAGTATTGAAAATCAAAAACTGAATCTTTTGTTTAATGTTGCAAAATACCAAAAAACAAAAATGAAATACCAGCTGTTTCTGTTTTTAATGTTTAAACAGATAATATTCAAAAAGAGTGTCATGGCTTCACCTTTGACACATTTGTGGCTCATTAGCCCTCATTTATCACGTTGCCCAGGCAAGAAAGACTGTATATTTTCTCCACTGGATGGAGGGGGTGTAGGACCTTGTGTGTGGAGACCACTCTAGTCCTGCCGAGTTCATCAAGCCTTCTGAATGCACAGGCCTGGTTCTTCCCAGGGGAAGTGCTGCCCAAGTCATCTTCCTCACTCTCATCCTGAAGTTAATAAAACCATTAAAATACACTACTGCGGCCAACACCTATACCACTATTATTCCAGTTACTACCACTGCCAAATACTCCTCCTCATGGTACAACTATGTTCCCCTAATGCTTCGTCATTAGGCTGTTACCAGTACTAGTCCTTCAGGGCAAACTGCAGAGGCTGCCCGGCATCAGAGAGAGGCCACTGAACAAAGCACCACAGCACCTCGTACATCCGTATACAACCCTACAACAATAATAAACAATCTTTTATACCAAGTTTTGTGTACGCTACAGATATCGTCCAGCTCACAGCAGCTGGATTCTCTTCTCTGATTGGTCAAATAGTTGTCTTCTTCTGATGTTATTCTGGAATTTAACCAGGTATGGAGCGGGTTCTGAGTTGGCATTGAGATCTACCCTGGTAGAAAATGATCCAGCTTCATATCGCTAACCAAAGTTACCTCGCTAACCTCTAACCCAGCCGCGTAGTTCAGGCAAATGTAGATTAGTTATAGTTTGTTTTGAGGTGTTCGCCATTTAAAATGTATTTACATTACTACTTCTACTTTGTTTCAATAAATATAATTGTTATTTGAATCCAAAATATTCACCAATGGGGTATGACATGTTTCTTTACCTCATTGGCAAATTTCTTTTCTTAATTAAAGAAAATATTACCTTGGAACCAGGGAGAAATGACATATCACTTCAGCAATCAATTCTAACCTGATTAAATGAGGGATTTCTGAGAATTTTGGACAGAAAACCTTGGCTCTTATACAGGAACTCGAAAACAACAGGGCGATATTTATGAATGAAAACAGCCCAAGTCAACGTTTGTTTTTCTTGTTTTTTTTTTAAACTACTTTAGAACACCAGTTGAAATGCGATTCAGTCAAAAACAAGTGTTAATTTCAACCCACATTAAAACACAAACAAATAAACTTTTTTTTTGCCCATCGAGGCAATTGAGATTTTATGTGCTACAAAAAAATACTGGATTGAATTGAATTGAAGAAGACGACCCTGAATCTGGATTTTTGCAGAGATTTGGGCTTTTAAAGGCATGTGGTCCTAAACTTTTTGATCAACTGCAGAACAGCCTATTTCAGTTTAATTGTTGTTTTCAATAAAATGTTTACTCAAACTTTTTTTTGTCTCGCTCCCATTTCTTGTTGCATATTGAAGCTCTACTTGGAACTTTGTTAAGATTCAACCATGCAAAATGTGACTTTTGTCCATTTTTCAACTGGTTTTTAACTTTTCATTGGGACTGTATGTTGAAAATTTATTCTAGTGAAAATTAGACCACAACCCTTTCTCTGCATCTATTATAGAGTGAAGCAACAATGTCCTGTCATCAAACAATGCCCTGTCATCAAAAGCATACCTGAAGTAGCATTCAGTTGTATCCACGCTATTTTGAGGAATGTTCATTTAAAAATCCTCACCCTCCGAGCATCAAAAACACCTCCTGCGGAACTCCTTGATGTCATTGTGAACGCAACACCGTGGTGAAGAGCGATGTCTCATGCTGTAAAATGTCCACAAAAGGTCAAATTTTGTCCTGTAATACGTATGGTTTTAGTATTGATACTTGCTCAAATGAGTATCTGGTTTTGACTGTATTTTTAGAATTGAATTGAAAACGATTTTTGACACATTTGACAACCCTTCTCCCCCAGTCAAATATGTATAGGTGAACTGGCAAGAAAAACTGGCAATTCTCGCTCAGAACATGTCATGTACCAAAAATAGAGAAGTGATAAAGAAAAACTGGATAAATCAATAACATGTAATATAAAGCCAAGATTACATACAATGGACACATACATTTGTGTCAGACATATGATTAATTACAAACCCAGTCTGGTCCTCAGACTATCATATTTAAATCATTGTGACAAGCAAAGACAACAGTTTTGACAGAAGAAAACCGGGCAGCCATGTTTTATTCATTTTATCCAAATGAGAGGCTTCATGCCAGCTCTATATTCACGACTGAACAGATGTTACACATGAGGACAGCACAGATGAGTCCACTGCATATGTTCTCTGTATTTATCAGTTACGTGTCCTTGATAGAAGTACAAGCATAAAGAGCTGCTGGAAGGTAACAATACAGATGTAACAACACTTTGTTTAAGAGAAATTGTGTTAGTAAAGTTCCAGCTGAACCCAGTATTAACTGTTGTGGGGCCAGTGGAAGAAAAAAAGCAAAAAAAGCAGTTAATAGAAGCACACTCGAGTAAGAGAAGCTATAGTGTTTTCACAGTACTGAAATTTCAAACTCGATTCTGATATAAGGAAAACGTTTGAGACAATATAAATTTTAGTACCACAATATAATTTAACACAATAATAGTGTTTTCATATTTCTAGATCTATTAAAGATCAAAAACAATCTAAAACTATTTAAGAAAGTTTTTCTCTGTTTGTGTGTTGTTATTTTATAATTTGGTATTGATACCCAAATGAGTGTTTAGTAGTTTTTTATAGTGGCAATTGCTATCTGGACTTTTTTCTTGAGTACTGATTTTTAGTAATTGTTGGAAATAGTCATGTGTCATCGCACTCTTGCTCTTGTCTCTCAACATATAGCTATCAATATGAAAAAAGTGCTGAACAAATGTTTATTCCCCTGAATTACACAATTCTGTTAAATCCTACCCTAAGATCCAAAGCATCTGTTTTGCCTTTCCCTCTAAAACCAAGAAAACAATACAAGATCCTGCTTTGTTCACAGTCCCATAAGAGACCAGAGAGATTTTTACACTGTACCAAAAATACTTCACCCTGAACGAACCATGGACTAAACAAAGAATTCAGCAAGACATTCCAGATGGAAATGTGCTGCAGTATATAGAACGAAATGACATGTCAACATTGGACATAATGACATGACTAACAAGGATTAGCATTAGAATTAAAATGTAGTGCTGTGTTCACAGGTTGTTGGGGCATCCAAAGGGTTTCTATGTCAGGGCAGCACCCTTCCCCCCTGCATGTGTTAATCAAGCCCTACCCTGAGAAAGTCAATGACAATGGACCGAGATCAGCCTCAACAAAACAGGTCAGACTGAGGGACCACTGCAGGAATGCGCTTTGTGTCTGTTAAGATCAGACTATATCACTTAACTATAAAGTAAAGGTGCACTATGTGACTTCTCTTCCACCTGCTTGTTTGCATGGAGATATTATTGCTTTTCCTGCATTGTTCCACTGTCAGTGTGGGATCAAACTTTAAAATCTAGCAGAGATGTTTTTATCACTAAAAATACAAGCACTCTTACTGTAAGCGTGGTCTCCTTTACGGGGATCTAACTTGTAGCCTGATGATAGAATAGTTTAATACAATGCTGATGTTGGTTGACCCTCCACCAGAAAAGTTAAGTTTTGATCCAGTCAAGTGAAAAATAGCAAGCCTTATTCCATGTTCTTTATTTCATTATAGTTTTATGGATTCTATTCTATTGTTTTGACCTTGGATAACCTTGGCTTGACTAAGACTCTTGAAGTCCTTTGAAGATGTTACTTTGAAAACCAAATACCAGATTGTATGAGGCGTGAACGTTTGGAGAATCACTGCTCTGGGGCAAAACAGAGACAGCTTTGTGACAGACTGATACTTCAGACTAGAAATTGTCCGTGGTTACTTTGCATGTCGGCTAGTAAATACTGGATGAATTGTGCAAATTGAAGATGTCAACGCCATATAATTTACCTTAGTTTTGATAAATGGCTTGTACAAAACTGCGGATAGTGCATATAATATTCTTGGATGGAGCTGCATGGGAGAGAAACTAATGATCTATTTCTCTGGCTAATATGGCAGTTTGAGGCTGAGCTATTCCGAGTGCAGTGTATTGGGTTTCACACTGGACTATGCACTATGTACAACACCAGCTATTAAATCCATACAGCATAAAACAGGAGCGTATACTGTTCAGAAAGTTGTGGAAGGGTTCACACAACTAATATTCAATCAATATGGAATGGTTAGTACATTAGAATTAGCATAATATTGTGGAGTGGCTTCAGATCAATGCTTTGATAAAAGTGTTGTTAGTTGATATGTAAACTAAATATGGTAACAGTAGAAAAAGTGAAAGAGTGACTGATAACAAGCAATTAATGCTCGTAGAGAACAAAACTGCCCTTTCATCACTGAATTGGATTGAAAAAAAAATTGGGGTGTGCAAAAACGAAACTGATGATGAGGCTGTGCAAAAGTGCATCAATACTTAATTCCGACATTTGCGTACCACAATAAGCTTAAAGTGAAGAGTATAGTGTAATGTAGAAAATAATTTAAGTGAACTTAACTTGTTCCATCATCAAAAACAAGCCTGGAGTTGCATTTAGCTGCATTCACGCTAGTTTGATGAATCCTGGTTAGAAAATGCTCTTCCCTCCGACCATAAAAAACACTCCCTGCTGAACTCCCTCGATAAATGCCATTTTCACATTAACTGATGTCATTTATCCAAGGATCAACAGTATATTTTTCAGTGAAACTAATACAAAGAGATGTTACTTAATTGTCTGTGAGTTGTAAGGATGGGCAATATGGCAAATACGTGTGGTTGGTTAAATCCACCGGCCACTCACTCTGAGCCTTACAAAGACTGACCGAGTGGTGAAGTTGGTGGGAAAAAGGCTGCATTATTTGCTGCATTAAATAGAGAAACAGAGAACCACAATAAAGAAATATCACCAAAATAGCAGATCGCCACAGAGATGAGATCACATTTGTTTTTTATTGCTACATCACCCAGCCCTAGGTGTAAGTGTCACTGGACGTAGAACTTGCTGTTTACAATGACCATACAGCACTATTATTGATGTGGTTGTTTATGCAGTCCTGTGCTTCTTACAAGAAAAATCATTTTGCTTTAGCTTTTTGACCTTGAAAATGAATCACTAACCTACAACTCTTGAGAAAAAGCCACCCGAAGCATAGCCGACCTCTGATAAACAGACCTAACAGTTATTCTGCTTTAGATGCATCGCCAGCCACTACGCAAAGACTTGAACTCATCGGTATCTGTGCCTTATATTTGCTCATGCTTCACTTTGTCTGAATGCAAATGGTTCAGAAGGCAACCGAAACACAATATAAATATCAAATGTTTATCTAGTGTAGACTAAATGTCAACAGACTGAATATAAGTTACAGAATTATCTCCTCCTCAATTGTATCACATCTACCAGCACTTTCTCTGCGCACTTCCCGAGCTACACAGCCCTGACCATAATCCCGCTGACAGTAGTTATCGCTCTGACACTGTGGAAACCCAATCCTAATGTCGGCAACATGTTTGACCAAAGTGAATCACACGATGAGTTACTTGGTAAGAAAAGATGTTTAGTGGGCTTGGGGAAGATACACAAGATACACAGAAGATACACAGAGGGGTGTACACAATCCTCTTGTTCAAATATCCTTCCACAACTTAATAATTGTGTTTAATTTTCCCCAAAACTATTGCGTCTCAGTTTCTCATCATTCAACAAATGCAGTCATCAGATATTTCCCATAACTCTTATCGGTCTCCAGCGGACTTTATATGGATTACAATACAATTTACAATTTTAGAAACATCTAGGCTAAAAGGGAATTTGTATGAACTTCACTGTCAGGTCATGATAGACCACAAATGCAGCGATGTAGCTCTTAATGCACATCAACTGTTTGCCCAATCACATTAGGCCAAATCTCCAGCAGTTACATAGGCTTCTGCTTCCATATTGCCTTTGAAATCGCTAAACAGATAACATTTCACTGTAAGCTGAGCCATATTGAACAGTCAAAAATGCATTTCCTTACTCACAGAGGGTTATGTGTAGTTATTCTGCAAGTGATCATGTAAATACTAAATGTCTATTACTGTTAGAGGGCTATAAGTTTGAACAAATATCGTTCCACAAAAAGAGTTTATATATAGTTAGTTAAATTAGTCTTCTGCTGTTTGGCTTCAGCATTAAGTATCCCTGAAGACCAGATCTGAATCAATAAATCAGACATTTATTCAACTTTGAAAACATCACCCTTTGATATACTGTCATAAATAGATACCGATGCACTGAAAACTGTGTTAAATCATGATTATTGTTTTGTATTATAAAGATAAGGTTTGAATTTCCATGCCCAATAATAAAAGTCAAATCTTCTCTTCTGTCTAGAGCAGGCTATAGTCTAGACTGGAGTCTAGTTTATTTTTAAGCACCTCACAACTCAAGGTAAAACATTTCCCGTGCAAAAGCTGTATTTGTCATAATTTAGACACTTCTATAAACGACTTGGCAGGGGCATTTCCTTTCTTAGTACACAGCTGGAAACACATGTATTGATTGAGTTGGCATAAAGACCAATAGGTGTTCGATTTAGTCTACTACACAGACTAATTACGCACTGACAGTGAGAACAACAACAGTGTTTTGGGCAGCGGACCACAGGCTCGGCACCGCGGCGCTACTGCATCATACCAATATGAAGCCTAAAATATTGTGCTAGTGCCTCGCCCCTCTCGCCCCTCACAAACCCCCCTCAAACACTCACCACACCGAGCCGTACGCCCCGGATCCCACCGGTGTGAGGTTCTGGTAGCGCTCCGGTACCTCCCATACGGTCTTATTCAGCTCCTGACGGTAAAACCCGGGTCTGGCAGACATGTCCACGGGCCTGGCTGAACACGAAGGGGCGAAATGTGGAAAGACAGCGGGAAGGAGAGGGACTAAACGGGAGGTAAGGGCAGATGAACCGGAGGATGAGCTGCAGGCTGCCGCTGCTGCCGCTTCTACCGCTGCTGCACACGCGCTGCACGCATCCACTCCCCCTCGCCTCCTCTGCGCCTCCATCACGGAAAAAGTTGACACATTTCGCCAAAAACATAACTGAGACTATTTGCTTTCTCGTGCAGAGAATTCAAAGCAAATGCAATAGCAATTCAGTGGAAATATTAAAATACGTAGGCTGTGACTAGCCTACATTTAAAACGTTTCATACAATGGCCAACATAATGTGGAATATAGACCTCTACCGCCATCTAGTGTTAACCGGTTGTCATTGGGCCCCTGTACACACGACATAGGTCTTCTTGGACAAAAACGACACAACGACCACATTTAATAAAACAAAACATCACCCAATTCATTTAATAATCTTCACATAATAATAAGTTGATTTTTTTCTAGCGATACTGAGTAAAATTGTGTGAGCACTAAAACATAGTCTACACGGCAATAATGGCTCTTTTGTGGCTATGACCCAAAACAAATGCTAAAGCATCAGGTAACCTCTTGCTTTAGTGAAAAACCCATTCCACAGCTTACTTAATTAATTATTAATAAGTTTGAAGTTATGTCAAAGATATTTTACTGGAGTACAACCTTGGGCTATACCCTCTGCGCGTGTCCAATTTCAATAAGTTTGGCTTGCACAAAATAGTATCACACATGACCTTAAAGCATCTATCTTGCAAAACATATTGTATGGTACAACCTTAAAACTAAATACAGGGTGAGTTGATCTGAATAAATCTGCATGAAAGTATTGCTATCCTGTATTTTTCTTGTCGGCTACAATACTTTGAAGGTACATTTTTTCTCACATTACGCAAATGCCCCAAAATAGGAATTACCATGTATTTTCAATTGACAAGCTTGTTCACATTTGCTCAACCTTCTATATGTCCTTTTTTTTTGTTTTTAACAATATTTAATTGCATTTCTACTTTAAAGTTCATCAGCATTACATTTGTTATAAAAGTGTTTACCTCGTATCGTGGGACACAGTTTGAGTAAACATTTGACTTAAAACAACAATTAAACTGAAATAGGCTGTTCTGTATCTGATCAATAGTTTCAGACCACATGCCTTTAAAAGCCCATATCTTTGCAAAAATGCATATTCAATATCATTTTCTGTCAAGTATTCACACAGGCATGACGTTCTGATGGAAAAAACAAAAAAAGGGTTAGGGTTGTTTTTGAACGTGGTTGGGGTGTTGAGCTGCATAAGGGCCTCTGTCCATCGCTGCTGAGGTGGGGCGCAGTAAGTAATTTCATAAAAGATCCTGAGGGTTATGAAACAAAAAAGTCAAATGGAAGACCCAAAAAAATGACACCAGCACTGAGCGGGAGGATCCGATTGGCTGTCCATCAAGACACTGGACGATCCTCGACCCAAATGTTACAGGTGCCCAGGTTACTGTAACCCCATTTAACTGGTTGTTATCAAAAGGCAGTCTGTTGAAATTGTAGAATCTACACCTGGGAGTACATGTTGACAGTAAGTTGAACTGAAGGTGGAACAGTGATGCAGTTTTCAAAAAGACTCAGAGAAGTCTGTTCTTTTTTAGGAAACGCAGATCCTTTGACATGAGCAGGAGGCTCTTGAATGTCTTTTATAGCCAGGGCATTGTGACTAGAGTGTTGTTTTATGCTGTATTGTGTTGGGGCGGGAGTATGAAGGACAAAAACTGAATTAACAAGCTGATCAAAAGGCTGGTTCAGTGGTGGGTCTGAGTTTGGACTGAGGGGGAAGAATGAGGGCCAAAGTCCAAACTGTTCTCTCTCTCTCTCTTTCGGACCATCCTCTCCAAGCATTTTAAATTAACATAAAAGCTCCTTTAGTGGACGCATGGTGAAGCCCTGGTGTTCTACTGAATGTCTCAGAAACTCTTTTATAACATTTTTTTAACAATCACTTTGTCTGAAACAGTGTTGTTATATATTATCTTTGTACGCTGACATTACAGGGGCCTGTTTCAGAGTCTATAATGTTCTTATGTTTCACTACTTTCCATGTGTTGTATACATGTAGTTTGTAAGTCCATGGCATTTAATTTCCCTTTTGGGGATCAATAAAGCATCTACAGTATATCTGTCTAAAATAACTACATACATTTTAGAATGTTTCCTAACTGACTCATATTTTTAGAGAAATATGAAACTAAATGACTTAACAGCCAACTTGTACTTTTACGTTTGAAAGTGGATCCTGACAAAACAAATATAGTATATGTATTATTTTGTAATTCCCAGAGCACTAGGGGCACGAGGTTGAAATGCCTCAAGATTGTACAAGCACTCACAGAGTGATCTCACGAGAATTATTTAATACATTGATTTTGCTGCGCAACTACTGAAGAATAACCTTCCTGGAGGAATCATTATTTAAGAGAATATCCAGTTTTAAAACCGTGTTGTTCTTTATTGTCTTATAGTGCCATATTTCATTTGTAATACAAAAATCTTACCAAAGGAAAGCAGTTTATTAGGCTTGCTTTTTCATTTTTTATTTTACACTTGACATTTTAACAGGAAAAAAAAAATTAACATTGTCTCGTCTCGTCCCGTCTCATGAACCCAATCTCGTGACCTGTCTTGTCTTATTACACCCCTACAAAGCTCTGTTTGAACTTGTACCTAAAAAGTACACACATAAAAAACATCTAAAAATGTTTATTTAAATTAACTGGTCTCTACCAAACTCATTTTTTCCTATGAAAGCATTACCCTATAGTGACGTTTTTGGATAAATCTTATAATACAGTAACTGTCAATGTATGTTTTATTGCTTGCCAAATTACCTACCAACATGACAAACAGCTCACTCTTTTTTTGGGTTTAAATATGTATGTTTTCAGTTAATAATGTTATATAGTACCAGTAAAATTGTACAGCTTTTGAGATTGAATGGGTGGCTCAGTTTAAGTTTATTTACATGCACTGTCCACACCAAATAAACAAAAATTACACTTAATTATTTAATTACACTTCATAAGTATTTATTTTGCAAGACCTTTTGAAAATTGCGGAGACTGTAGAATATTGAAATGCTACTTTACCAGTTTTGGTGCAAACACTTTGTACTTTGTAACACTGAGTCTTGAGACCGCAAAGAATACTGTCCATTGCTAAAATATTTTTGTGTGTGCTATTTTTAGCTTTTTGCACTGTATTACTCTTTTGTGTTGTACTGTGGCATGAAATGAATGCAATAATTGTTGGGGGGGAAAAAAGCTTTCCAACTATAAAGCACGCCTCTGTAGCACTTTTTTCCTCCATTGGAATGAATGGGAAAAGAACCTGCAGGAATTGGAATCTTGTCAGCATTCCTCGTCTTCGCCGTTTGCCCTAAAATTACAGAGATTTTATTAATAATTACTTGCAAAAAGTATTCTATTTGATTTTGTTATTTCATGCAGTATATTTTTTTAACTTTCTGTCTGAACACATTTGGTTGCATTGTGCTAAAGCTGCTACAAAAATCAAAAAACACAACAGAGCTGCCGTTTTATTTCCAAGCATTGGTATGTTGTGTGGTGCATGCATCCACACTCACACTTTCCTGTAAGAAAATTGTAGTGGGTCCTAAAATGATGCTTGTTTCTTTGGCTGAAATAGAACCACTCTTTCAAAGCATTTCATAATGTGTGATGTCAGTGCTAAAGGTCTAAGATTAAGTGCCACGTTTGACTTCTTTTTTCAGATTTCACATTGTTTTGACAAAAACAAAACAAAACAAAAAAACACCAATGCAAAAAGTGCTCAACTTATTCCAGTTGGGTCCATGCAGTCCGAGGTAAACACCATGGACTGATGTCCGTGTGTTTCCATTTGCCTTCAAACATTCTGGAGGAGACTTGGAGGTGAAGTGGGTGAAGGACACAACAACAGCAGTATGTCGACTTTCAGGTTTTTACAAGCGCTCTATGCACTGATCTAGAGCCACTGCTGCCCCGCTGTAGCGCCTGGTCCCCCCGACCCAATACAAACCAGGCCCAACCTGCGGAGCTTTTGAGATCAGATGGGAGCACACAAGCCAAGCATTAGGATGTATTAGCCCATTGTCTTTCTTGCAACAAGCACAAAAACACTAACTGTTAACATCAGGGTAAACTTTTCCCTTGTCAATGTAAACTTAAACACATGAGAGATCTTTTTCACCTCTGAATAAATATTATAGTTTGACCTTATTTATGAAAAAAGACTTTAGTGGCCCAGAGTTGAGCGCAGTGTCATGGATTGCCCTTTTGTATATGACGTCTCGTAGGGGCGCTGTCCTGCTATTTGATGGATTCAGCGTATTTTTAGGCTTCCCCTAAAGACACACTGGCAAATGTAACTCCTTTAACATTAGTTCAGCATAACAAACGGTGACAGCCCTGCCTCTGTGCCCTCTGCTCTCAACACAAGTCATTTATTTGGTACCGTCAACCAGGACTGACCTTGTAACTCAACTTTTGACCAGAATAAAAAAAATTGTTTATATTATTATGGCTGTTGCCAGTAGGTGACGACGTGAAGTACCCTGAAAATAACAGGAACACTTGAACATATTATAAGAACCTAGAAAATTAAATACATATATCTCATTTCATGGTCTGAATATAGCCAGGAGAGGGCAGTAAATGCATACGGTATGGTATATTTTACTGCTCAGAAAAACTTGCAGATTGCAGATACTCATCATGCCTTACACTTGTATGTTTTTTACAGACTTGTTGAGGTCTCGCCAAGAGCTGCTGTTGTCATTTTTCAAGCCAGACTCGCACACACACACACACACACTGAGCTTCTGAGGTGGTATGGGATTGGGCATCGGAAAGCAGCAATGGATACTTTAATTCTGTGTGTTTTTCTAATTATTACTTAATTTGGTGTGTTGTATCTGTGGTATATGTTTATTAACGTCATACATCAATGAAGTAATAGTTTGTCAAGAAATATTGAAAAATAAAGGTTGAAAATTACAGGAAGTAGTGCTAAGTTCTAAAACAGAATCCCTCTATGATGTCATCAGTGGGTGACATACCAGGAAGAAATTACAGGCAACTGACACATTTTACAGTTTAAACGGTCCTTCAACAAAATAAAGGTCTTCTCAGGTATTATTATTTGTCAGTTCCTAACTATTATGTAATTTCAATAGATTTTGGCCCATGTTTATATGTTGAATTATCCATGTCATATTTGCTGCCCATGTTCAAGTAACATTATAAACTTGACAAACATGACAAATAGGAAAAATGTTTAGTAAAATATAAAATGTAATCATGATCTCTTTGTTTAAGTGAAAAGCCTGTCATATGCACTTTAATTGTGACCTGAAAAATAAATAAAACCTACAACTGTAATCATTGCATTGTCAATACTGATACGTCTGCAGTTGCTGGTTGGAGGTGACCCCTGTCCCTACAGTTGGTCCCTTTATCCAGAAGGCAGAGGACATCATTGGGCGGCACAGTCATTAGTCATTAGTTAAATGTTCAACTGGAGTTTCCCTGCAGGATTTCATCTCATTCTGTCCTGTAGTTCTCCCTGTCGCCGATGCTGGAGGCCTGCTAATGACCCACACACCTCTCTGTGTGATATATGCAGTTAGCCAGAGACACGGGCATAATGGCACTTGCAAATGTGATTAATGTGGAATCACAAGCAGTACGTGTGTTGGAGGTAGTGGAAGTTGCTATAAATAATGTATAATGGCAGAGGTATTGAGCAGAACAAAGAGTGTAGTCTTCACTGAGTTGTTGACTATGTAAACAGATGTGGAAAATATTTAATTCACAAGAAATGAATTGTGAATTTATAACACGTTTAATATTTGTGACCATACCTCCTTGTCAGTGCTCGATCTCGTCTGATCTCAGAAGCCGATTGGGCCTATTAAGAATACCTGGTGGGTGGAAGTGGCTCTAGTGCTGAGGTGTCCAAACCTTTTTCATTGCAGGCCATACATTAAAACACAGAGCAAGTGGAGAATCAGAATCAGAAGGGTTTTTATCGCCTTTGTCGGTCAAAAAACTTCACAATTGCCACCTGCCAGACAAAACAAATTCACAAACTACTTGCTTTGGCGGTAAAGTGCAACATACAGCAATAATAGTAAGATAAAAGGTGTAGATTATGCTAAAATAAGATAAAATAAGGGCATGCAAAATAAAATATGTGTAGAATTAAAAATTAAATATATATACAAGGACATGAGATCAGAGCAATAGTGTAAACTCACAGTAATATTATTTACATTGTTAAAGTGACGTGATATTAAGGTGGCAGGTGTTAAAAAGTATTCATGAGCCCAATGGCAGGGTCACTTTGAATCATTCAAAAAATATTTACATTTATTTTGGAATTTCTAACACTGAGAGAGAGTTGTCTGAGTCAATGTATTTAGTCTGTCCCAAAGTCGTCTGTCCTAAAGTGAAGTCAAAACAGGAAACAATCATTCTCATGCCAGATGTAAAGTAAGGGCCACGTCCACCTTAAGGAACCGTTTTAAACCGGTAAATGAGGACAAGGCCTTGCTAGATTAGCCGCATGCCAGATTAGTTGTTCTTTTGTTATTTCTTAAGAGCACATGGTCTTTTAAAACTCTTCAACCACACACTTAACTACTTTCATTGCATGTTCATTTACACAAATGGACAACTTTCAGCGGTCATTCGTCTGATCGTTCACTAATGATTGAATTCTCTCTCTTTTTCATATTTTTGCACATTCTCATCCTCATTCATCTGGCCTCTCCGTGAACCTGCCGCCTGCTCCTCAGCGCAGTCTGTAAAGCTGAGTGGAGAGTTACGCCCACACTCTCCAGAACCCACTGTCTCTAAGTCTTTGGGGCCACATTGTCTGCCGCTGATTCACAGAACTCAGCAAAGAACAACTTTTACTGCATTTTAATAAGCAATGCTTTCCTGAGATGGGAAACACTGCAGCAGCTACGGGTTGTGAAAGCAGAGAATTAGTCAGACATATTGTTTTTGACCTGTTAAATCATTACTTAATGAATCTAAACTATGTATTTCTCCCCTCATTCAATTTGAATAACCTGTCTTGCAGTTTGCCCATGAGGTGCTGGGGGACGTCCTATCTACCCCAGTGACACCAACAGTAACACTAACATTAGCCTGTAACTCATTAACCAAGACTAAGATAAAACATAAAACTACAATACATCTCTTCTCAGACAGTTAGCAGTCATCAAATATTAAAACTTGTCGCATAAATGAGTTGAAACATAATGAACGAGAGCCACTTGAGCTGCTAATGCCGCTGTATATCTGAGTGATGCATGGGACACCAGTGGTTATGTTAATGAGCTCATTCATTAAAGCTAATTTACTTTCATTACCAAATAACTCCATGTCAGCTCTGACATAATGACCTCAACTTATAAAGGAGGAATTATTTATACATCTTCTTCAAATAATCAAAAAGTGCATGTCATTTCTGCATTATACAGTCCCGATCAAAAGTTTAAGACCGGTTTAATAAATGTTAAAAGTCACATTTTGCATGGTTGAATCTTGAAAAAGGTCCAAGTAGAGCTTCAATATACCACAAGAAATGGAAGTAAGAAAAAAAAAGTTTGAGTAAACATTTTATTGAAAACAACAATTAAACTGAAAAAGGCCATTCTGCAGCTGATCAAAAGCTTTGGCCTTTAAAAGCCTGAATCTGTGCAAAAATGCGGATTCAGTGTCATTTTCTGTGTATTCACATTGGCATGACATTCTGATGGAAAAAAAAAAACAAAAGTTCTCTTTTTGAACGTGGTCGGGTTGTTGAGCTGCATAAGCAAGGCCTCTCGCAGTGCCATCGCTGCTGAGACACAATAAGACACTTTGAATTTCTTAAAAGATCCTGAGGGTTATGGAACAAAAAAGTTGATTGAAAGACCTGAAAAGATTGCGGCACCAGCACTGAGCCAGAGGATCCGATTGGCTGTCCATCAAGACACTGGACGATCCTCGCTCTAAATTAAGGCCATTACTGGCATCTGTCTCTGAAGGGCTTCAAAAACAGAAAATGTCTTCAAAGGCCTCGTCTCCTTGAACGCTGCAGAACTGCTGCTTGGACTTTACAAGAAAGCACCAAACATGGGACACTGAAAGGTGGAAGAAAGTTTTATTCTCTGATTTAACTTTGCCCATGATGGTCCTCAGTGTTACTGGCACAACAAGCAGATCCACCTGAGATGTCCTCTACAGGGGAGAGGGTTTCGGGGTTGTTTTTTGATGTGTGGTCCTAAACTTTTGATTAGCTTATTTCAGCTTAATTGTTGTTTTCAATAATGTTTTTTTTTTTTTTTTTTGTCTCATTTCTTGTTGCATATTGAAGCTTTATTTGGAACCTTGTTAAGATCCAACCATGCAAAATATGACTTTTGCCATTAATTCAACTGGTCTTAAACTTTAGATCGGAACGGGGCGGCAGTAGCGCAGTAGGTAGAGTGGGCGCCTTCTGATCCGAAGGTCGGCAGTTCGAATCCCACTCCAGACATGGAGTTGAGTGGTCAGATCCTCTGACCCGCAGGTTGGTGGTGCGATTTCAGCTCCTTCAAATTAATAATGCCGTTGTGTCCTTGGGCAGGACACTTAACCCACCTTGCCCCCAGTGTCTGCGTACACTGGTGTATGAATGTGTGAGTGAATGGGTGACTGGTTCCTTGATGTAAAGCGCTTTGAGTGCCTTAAAAAAGGTAGAAAAGCGCTATATAAATGTGACCATTTTACCATTTAACTACATTTCAAAGTGTTCTTCTTATTGTGGCTGTTTAAAATGTGCTTGGTCAACTGAATCTTGATTTCTAAAGATGAATTGGACGTCTCTGCAAACAGATTAGACCTTGCTGTAGCACTTCAAATCTCCATTTACTCATATTGATCTTTGGCGTGAAAGCGTAATTGTATGTGGTACACCTCAAGTTGCTTTCACATTTTACTAATTATACAAGGGAACTCGAGGGTCGGAAGGAGAGTATCCCACTCAAACAGAAATGGAGAGATTTAATGTAATGACCAGTTGTGACTTGAAATAACAGTGCTGAAAACATAAGCTTATTTATAGCTGATTAATAGGAGTAAATAGAGACAGCACTGGTCTCCCAGGAAATCAAGGTGCTGCCCTGTTCAGAGGGGCTGAGGGAGTATGACCAAATTCAATTGTACAAACTCCTCCTTGTGGAGTCAGTTTCCTTTTTAGAGAATAGCAGGCTCTGCCTATACACACATTTTCTCATTAGCTTTTAAATACCAAAATCCACTATTTATATAGTACATTTTATAAACAGAAAAGTTTCCAGACATAAAATATCAAAAAACAAAATGCATTATAACTGCTCAATTTGATCTTACTTCTTACTAAAAACTGAAACCCGTCAAATCAGATTTGTTGCAGTAGAAGTAATCGTTGTAGTGTAAACTGTAGCTCGTTGACCTATTTGCTGGTTGTCACTACTTTTATCATATTATGTTGTGTATGACTCTTTGGTTAACTGTGAGCGTTTTAAAGTGCTTTATAAATACTGTAACAATTATGAGGACACACTTAATAACTTGGGCCACCTCATTGCAGATAAACTCACCATTAACACACACTTCTAGAATTCACTGCTTTGTGTGCCCTTTTATATCACAATTCATTATTATTTTGTTCCAAAGTCAAAATGTTCCAAAGTCTCTTCACCCAAAAGGGGTGATCGAGACTTTTCGGTCCAGACTCCTCGGCTTTGGAACGATGCCTGAGGAGATAAGGCTCCTGTCATCAGTGACATCTTTTAAATCACGTCTTATTCACTTTTATTGAGAAGCTTCCCTTTAACTGTTCTTGCTATATCTTATTATTGTTTTATTTTCTTTATTTATTAGAGTTAGGGTTGTCTGATCTCTGTCTGTCTGTTTTCACCCTCACATTTCACATTATTTCTTAATGTATATATTTTTATTTTTTATGATTATACGTTTACATGGATAAAATGAGAAACAGCTCTGTTTATGTCCCGGAGGTCTGCAGAATGAACACTCATAACTCATATGACTGAAGTGTTCACATGTGGGAATCAAAATGTCATTCACAAACCTATATCATTAAGACATGTGCATTACCCTGAGGACTTCACACCAGTCTTTAGATAAATGCAGCGCTGCCATCAATAATGAATATGTGTCATTTCACATATGGCCATCCATCAGACATTTTATGAAGTATTTAGAACACTCTGATCCCTGGACATGGCTCAGGACGTCCCGTCGTTCACTCAGGGGCCAAATGTCCTGAAGCTACTACAATGAAGCAAAGTGTTCTTGATTTCTTTTTCTAATTGTAAATCTAAACTAGTCTTTTAAAATTCAGCATAAGACAGACAGCCTGGAAATGTAATGGAATTGAATTGAAATTGCCCTGGATATGTGTTTTAGGTCTTGAGTCTCTTGGCAGCAGTGGTGGATGAAGGACTCCATTTTGTTACTCAAGTAAAAGTACAGATACATCAGCAAGTAAAAGTATCACCTTTTAAAATCTACCATACTTATGTAACAGTATTATATTATTTGTATTATTATTATTATTATTTTGGAGAACTGTTAAAGCGTCAAATTGCAATTTTGATTGATTTATTCTGTTGAGTTTTGGTCATTTAAGGCAACTTTCCAGGTTATTGTTCTCTCTGGAGGCTTTTTGTTTGCAAAAAGTGAACTAGAAAAAAAACAACCCAAAAAAACAGACCAGATGTCGTCATAAATGTGCTAAAAATACACCACTCAGCCTTTTCAGCAGGGCTAAAAGCTTTGGAAAATGTACTGTCCAGTTCAAAAATGTAGTGGAGTGCTCTGACAGTGAAGTTAAAGTATCTACTGTAAAATGTACTTAAGTTTTGTAAATCTTTAGTTACAACAAAAAAGGCAAATAAACATACCTTTGGCTCAAACCACATCAAGACTGGAGAAAATGCAATCAGATGTTGGATTGTGTTACAGTCATTTGCTATTTAATCTTTACATTTGGTAAAGAACTTCTTCGTGTTGTTTATACTTTGGCCTTTTTATTTTTGCTGCTCCTTGTTACTTTTGATGGCAATAATCGTCCCAATTATATCTTTAATGATTTATTGTGGCAGAGTGCTATTGTTTGCACCTTGAGGACGGATTCATTTGGCTCGTCCATGTTTCATAAAGCCTGAGTCAGAGTCTGCGGTCAGCTGTTTCCACTCCATAGGGACAAACACATTATGGTGATGAATGATCTATCCAGGGAACTCCAGTGTTTACTTCAGTGTACTTATGTCTCCGGACACCTTTGAACACCTCGTCTTTTCTTCTTTTCTTTCTCTTTTCTGTTGTGAGCTAAGAAGCGCTATGTCCTTTATTCTCCACTTGGGGGCAGACATAGTACACAGCACTTCTGCTTGATCAGACAGAAGAATTGTTTGCTCAATATGGTGATTTGATAGGCTTATATTAAATGATTTCAAAGTTTAAGTGTAATCGATTAACAAAGATTATTTGACAAATTGATTTCAGCTAAATGAATTGCAATTGCTCCAGGAATTTAAATGTGCACTAAGTGATGTTATCGTTTTGGGGTGGACCGCATTTTGCCAATAAACTTTGGCATCTGGTATCTATTTAAGTACATATATTATTACTCAGAAATATCTTGAAAAACATACAATTTTAAGAAATGGATGAGACAAACAGACAACAATCAAGGACTGGACTGAATTGTTTGGAGAAAAAAAAGACATGTTTGAAAATTAACCTTTTTTATAGACTTTGGACTAAATGGGTCTTTTATGTTGATTTGGATGTGCCGTAATTTTATCTCTTTTATTTTCCTGAATGTTATTATTTAATCTTAATGTTTGAAGTGTTTTTTGCTTTTTGGTCCTGTTCTGTGTTCTGTGTCATACTGTGTGTGTGTGTTTTAAACTTGAACATTTTAAATTGACAGGCAGTTGACGCCTGGAGGCATCAATTACTAGAGATAAATAATTATTTGTAAAAAAGTTCCAGGCAAAATTGTAGTGAAAAGTTACATAGTGCACCTTTTAAAATGTCATTGTGCTACATTTTTTATTGGATGAGTGCCTTACAACCTTTTTATTAATTTAAATGAGCTTCATCCAAAAGCAGGTGTCTCTTTTCAAAGTCATTTAAATCCATCTCAAACCTTTTGGGGGAGCTGAAAGACAAAAAGCCTCCTATCTTGTACAGTCAGAATATTTCCTTGTCTCTCATTCTAAAGTAGTTCAGACAGCTGGCTAACTTTTCCGAACAGCTCCCGTCTTTGGGAATTCTGTGTCTCAGGGCTCAAAGTGTGATGGACTACAACGGCTGCCTCAATGACAGCAACATTCCACAAAGTTTGCACCGCCTTTCGTTTCAAATTAAAAGTTATTGGAAAGTGCTATTGTGCAGATCCACTGTTACATACAGTATAATTGTAAAACGTGTTCATTCAATGTTTGTGTGTCTCCGTTCTCTACCAGACGGATATTAAAGCTACATATTTGGTTAAAAGTGGTGCATGCCTGTGCACCGACAAAAAACTTGCCTGCACTCAGAAGTTAAAAGTCACCTTTTCATTTATTTTGTACTGAATTATTGCATATATTTCAACTTGATCAACCCACAAATTACTTTGGATTAACATAATTGAAAAAGGTCATAATTTTAAATGGGGAAAACATTTCATATTTTGAGAGCTGGATTTACTTAAAGCTGCCATTATAATGTGGACGTATGATGAATCTAGCAACCTAAAGCAGGAAACTCATTCAGCTTTTAAACTGAGTAAGAATTACAAACAAAAACAACGTTTACATTCATGAAAAAAAAGATTAGCCAACAGCAGTAAAATAAATATTTAATGTGAAATGGTTTGTGTCTTTTCTGTACTTAAAGTCCCTGTACCTTATTTTTATTTACAGTAGTTGAGATAAATTCTTTTTACATTACACATTGTGTGATTGAAGCAACTTCATGGAAAGACACAGTCTATGTATAATCTGTGCATAATATAAACACACTTTGTTAGGAAAGAACTAGTGCAGAAATGTTTACCAGGGTCACTTCATGTTGGCCAATTAGGCATATTGTACACTATGAATCATGGAAAAAGTTCAGTGTGATTCTGTGTAATGGTGCAATTTCAAAAGAGCTAAAGGAGAGTTAGAGGAACTATATGGAAACAACTGCATAAGGCTATTCCAGTCGTTTCTGAGTCATGGTGCAATACTGAGTGAAAGGAAGGACCTTGTGAGCGGGGCTAACAGTGCAAACAAAAACATGTTCCTGTCTCAGGGTTCAAAATCATGTACAGGCCCTTTACAGGGGCTGTACATGTTTTTTTTTTTTTTAAATGTTTTTAAACGTGAATAACAGAACTGATTTGTTTTAAACTGTTCAGAGCAGTCAGATGTATCGCTCACTTACCTAATGCAGTCCCAGCATCCTAAATAACTCATTTGTTTTAAACTCTTCACAGCAGTCAGATGTATCGCTCACTTACCTAATGCAGCCCCAGCATCCTAAATTTACCTCAATGAGTTTATAATGACTTTTCACGAGTCTTTGAGCCCAGAGCAGCACGGCCTGTCACAGTAAAGCTAACAAAGCAAAACATTGTAGAATAAAATGTTTTATAGATAGATGCAGAGAAAGTACTGTGGTCTCATTTTCTGTTTGTACATTTTCTAGCTGTACTGTGGCAAAAACAGATTTTACTTTATTACATACTAATAATCAGGTCCATGAACTAGTTCTGCTTTTCACATTTTAAAACAGCCCTTTTAATACCCCCGGCACACACACATTAGAATGATATGGTGATGTTTTGAAAGCTTGGTTTCACAAAATCCTTTTCCAACATATTGAGCAACAAATACTGCCGCTACCAAGAGTAACTTCTCAATCATTCAATCAGTTCACTTAGCACACTTGAGGTTGCAGCGCTGACAGGAGGTTAAAGATGAAGATTAAAGGGTGTAGGAGGTTAAAATCAGGTCATCCACCTCTCCTTCCTCTTCTTACCGTTGTTCCTCTGTTCAAACCCAGAGCCACATAAATCTCAATTCGCTGCAGTCGCCTGCTCTGATTGAAGCTGGTGCAGCAGAGCACTCAGCCTCCTCGGCATCTGTCGGACCTGGACTGGAGATCAACATGTTCCTCAACCCACTTTTCAGTTTCAAGATGACTATTTATACATGTAGAACTTCCAAATACATCCAGCAGTGCAAGTATACTCTCCTTCAAAAAGAAAGCAGCTGCAATTCAGCGACTCAGTGTCAAATACCAAAGCTTTAAAGGTGCACTACGTATCGCTTCTGGAGCAGAGTCTGCTTCACCCCATGGAGATGCTGGGCTATTGTTTTGCCTCAAATGTTCCACTGTGCAACATCAAACCGATGTATTGTGTGTCTGTGGAGCAGGAAACAGACCCACCACTAGAAACACGACAAAGTGCACCTTTAATTTAATTCCCCATTTTGAGTCATTTGCTGAATGTGAATAAATAATGCCAGTTGTTAGCTTGACTTTTATTTACATTATTTAAATAGACAAAATATGTTAAAAATGTCAGTTGTAGCCTTAGTTCAACAGGCATTAAAGTTAGAATTTTAAAAAGCAGAAAGATACCTGTGGCAATCTGACATATGTATAAAATTCCTTTATTAAAACGGGGACATACCTACGCATTTCAACCCCCTACGGGTCTTCATAAGGGCAAAACAAACAGAGAACGCATTACGTATTAAACTAAAAACAATTGGCTTGAGTTTACGTTATCACAGACATTGAGCTTACATTTAACTTAAAATATACATGTTTAAAGATAAAAGATATGGATAGAGCAATAGATGTAGTTTGTCCACCGACTGCCACGTTTGTTTCCAGAACCTGGGATTTAATTTTGAAACAAATGTGCTTGCTCAAATTGGTTGAATAACAGGGTAATTGTATACCTCATAGCATTCAATCAATTTTAGCAATGTCCAAGTGAAGTTGTTCGACAGGGAAATTCTGGGCTCATAATTATAAAAGTGACTTGGCTGGATGTAATTTTACGACGTCTACTATCCTGTCCAATAGTTCAATAAAACCTATGAACCAACAAAAAAATGTAAAATGTGTTTTTCTCACCATGGCACATAATCAACATAAGACAAGATAGAGCTTTTCTGGTCTTAAATTAAATTGATTGCTTTTTGCTATTTTGGAAATGATAGGTGTGATGCTACTGTTATACTTTTCACTTTACACAAGATAAAAACGGCCTGCCATAAAGCCACTGTAATATCTTCCCTTTTCTCTCACTTTCCTCTTGTGTCCTCTCTGTTTTGTCCTCTGCGCTTGTCACCACGCCGCAGGCTATAAAACTAAATTTACAAAATAAAAGTTTGATCGGTCGATGGCGACGCAGTGAAGTGGTTCATAATTAGAAAACGACTCGTAATTACAGTGCGGTCACAGGCTGTTAGCTCGCTCGCTCGGCCGCCCTGCGTGGGACTGCTGTCTCCCTCCGAGGGGTCAGGCACCAGCTCAACAGAAAAACAGATGCAGCGGCCCATACACAGTACATAAAGCAGCTGTGCACATTGTCAGACTGCTATAACTCTCCAGCAGCACCACCAGCCTGTGTCCTCCTGTGGGAAAACTAGAACTGCGTTGAGCGTGTGCACAGGCATTACATTACGACCACCTGTCCAATATGCCACGAAATGTGATGCATTCACCTTTAACAGAACGCCACTCAGTTCTTTTGTTCTGCCCATACGTCCCATACACTAAATCCTGCTACAAGGCCTGCACGTGCCATAAACAATCTGTGCAAATGTTTCGAGCCACTGCCAATAAGGGAGCCGCATGCTCTAGTGCACTGTATCCTGAACAGAAAGAGACCATAAACGCAAGTTGAAATCTATCGAATATATATCTATCGAAGAACAAATATGCTGTTGCTGTTACATAGTTGTATTTTACAAAATGGAACTCGGGCTTATTTATTGAAATGATTGTCAACGATTGTGGTAATCGAATAATTGTTGACTGGTCTATACACAGGTTTCAAAACATGCCATGAGCTGAGAAATGGGGTTTTATGACTCAAATTAAACATAAATTGCATGAAAATGGTAAGGAAAATGTGTAAATTGAGTGTATTTGTCCTCCAGGATTCTCAAACCCCTTCAGCTTCATCTGGGTCAGGCTCAGTAAAAATCTTTTCAAAATGATCGTTCTTGCCAAATCTGTGTCCTTATATCCCCCCTCATAATATCAAATTATTATTATCATTATTTATTCAATTATAATAACCATCTCTCTTCACAAAACGTCTTACTGCTCTGAGCTAAATGACTGCTGATAGTATTACCATGCTTAATTAAAAATATTGTGGGTGTTTACATTGGGAGAATAAAGTCTAAGCCTACGGGAAATAATTTAGTTCAAAATGAATAATCCTTTGAGGTAATAATAACATAATTGAATCGAAGAATTTTTTTTTTGTCATGGGGGGGTTATTTCTGCTACGTCGGCCCTTAGGAAACCACAGGGAGAACATGCAAACTCCAGGAACATATCCCAGAGAGGTGCGAGCACTAAGCACACACCCACGTGTCCACCAGATGTGAGATTAGTGTGATCGAGAGTAAATAATTGATTCCTGCCAGACAAGTGACCTGTACGCCACCCACAGCCATCTTGATTCACAAATGAAAACAAACGTAAACTCAAAAGAAATCTGCATAAATTCAAGTTCTGAAAAAGCCCTTAAAATCCCCAATATCTGGGCAAACTGCTCTGTGAGATGTTATTTTGCAAAAAAACAACACCCTTCAGGCAACATTTGTGATCCAATTTCACATTTATAAAAAGGCAAAGTACTAAGAGTAAACACTCGCCACTTCCCATGAAAACATGTCTCCAGCCAGCCACAATTGAACTCCACTCAGAACAGAGTAATGAGTGTGGCTGAAAGCACATCACATGTCAAGAATAGACTGTATATTCTTTATATGGCATGGACAGATCACACGTATTTTGTGTATATTCACTACAGATTTTTTTGGTTTTGATGTTGACTAAAGTAGCCTACTGTATATGTACTGTATAATGTTAGTCCATCACAGTTGCTGCTTCCACATAATGATCTTTACATTAGAGCCACCACTCTTCTGTCATCCTATAGCAGAGCCTCACACAGTCCTCCCTGTATGGATGGAAAGTAAAGACCCCCCTTTTCTCCTCACAACCCACCTGTGTGAGACCCACCTGCCCTGTGCGCTCTGCTGACTGCTGCTTCTCTTTAATGAAACTCTGGACCCATTTTGCAGTGAGGTGTAAATTCCTCCCAGTCATCCCCCATGAGCCTCTCCAACTTTTATTTTCCATCTACATGTAAAGGTTCAGAGGGACGTCCGGCCGAATCATGCATGAAGATATAAGATGAGATTTTAATACCCCTCGCCTATAGGGCTGAAGCATTAACAGATATTAAACTGCAGATCAGATGCTGTCACAGGCGAGTTTTGGAGCAACAGCGGGGCAGTGCTTCAGAAATCCTTTGTATTGATTTATGTTCATGTAACAAAACTGAGTGGTGTTTATTTTCCACATAATGTCCTTCCTAACAACACACAACTTGTTAAATCAAAACTAGATCAATTTGTAATTACCTTCTTCCATTTCAAGCCTGTGGCCATACCATGTCTGTCATGGCCATACATGTCTGTCAGTGACGATCTGATCTGGAAAGGTTGGGCTTGGTCAGTGTTGGGATGGGACCAAAACCATGCGCCGTAGTCAGGCAGCAGTGGCTCTAATGCCTAATAGGAATGTGTGTGAGAGAATGATCTGAGGGACTGATGAAAGAAGAAGAAGAAGAATTTTTATTTATAGAGCGCTTTTCCACCTAATAGGCACCCAAAGCCTCACTCCTGTTAGTCTGTCCCAGGGCTGCTGTGGCTATAGGAGCTCACCATCGGGTACGTTCAGTTTTTTTAAGGCCCTTTAGAGCATCTGGAAAAATGCAATTTAAGACTATTATTAAAGCCTCTCTAGATCATAATGTCACATTGTTTAAAGGCTCAGTACGTAATGTTCCTATGTTATTTCTTTGGTTATAATATTCCAGAGTATGGCATAACACTTGTCTATCTCAATGGAATATGTGCCAAAGTATTGTTTTAACTTTTGTCTTTCTGCAGAATTGACTTTGCACCTCCATAAAGCGACATTTTGTGCCTTTAAATTGTGCATTTTTGTTGCCCACAAGATACTGTTTCAGACTGAATGTCATCACATTACATTTCTCATAATTTCAACAACAAGAGGTTTTCCAGTTATTGTACAGCTTATGCACCATTTCTGCTGCAAACTCAGTCTAAGAAAAATAAACTTTACAGCGTTTTATATGTACTTTTCGTATATATCACCAGCTCCTTTTATATTACACCCAGAAAGCCTTTCTTATTCTGACCTGTTCACGACAAAAGCATCATTTAGTGCAGAGTCTTGGTCTTCACTGTTTCTACCACTTCACCCTGAGTGTATTCTGAACTCCACAGATCCAGCCCGGGCACAATGCTATTACCCGCAGCAGCCCATAGGAAATAGAGTGAAGAAGGGTTTATTGATTATCTCACTGTGAAAGCCTGCGTCCTCCACTGCCTTCATCTCAACTGCTCTTCTGTCTTTGCTGCAAAGAGATCTATGGAAAGTTCCAAGCAGACACAGGAGACAAATAAATAAAATTAAAATACTGACCCTTTTACCATTGGAAGAAATGCAGAAGAGATGCTCAGAGTCATAAATTCCAAACTAAAATATTCATACATCAGCATCAAATCCATCTTTGAAAGACATGACCAAATGTCTGCAGTCGTAAATGGAGTATATGTGTCTGTTCTCAGGCAACGTTTAACCTCAAAATAATGCAAGACATAGTTCATACAGTGGTTTAGATTTTCAGAGAGTTCAAAAACAAAATATAATCTGTGTTGTCCAAGTTTTGTTTTCAAATTTCTGTCCAAGACTTGCATGTGGTTCTGTTGAAATTGCCTGAATGCAACAGAAAATCGTTAAGGATGCTTGAGGCCAATTGTGCATGTTAGATTGAAGAGGAAACCCACTCAGCCACAGAGATTATTTTGCATAAATAAATAAACCTAACTGCATTAGAATACTCTGATATGGTGTGCTTCTCTTACAAAACCACTATTAAGGAACACAGAGACACTAATGATAGTCTGGTCTTTATAACATTTTTAGTACATTATTGTTTTGCATAAACAGAACCCCTTTGGCCTCAGCTGCGAAATGGAGACAGTTTATTTTGCGGCCTTTTGTAACTAACATCTTTAGTGTCACTACAAGAGGCTATTTAATATTCAGAACAGCCTCCAAAATATCCACCCAACTCTCTTGAGAATCACCATTTATTAACCCGGAGTTTATTTCTACTTTGTAATTAAATACTTCAACCTATTTCAAAAACTTATTTCATCTCATTGGAAACTCTTTTCTTTGTGGAAAAGTTTCTCTCTGCAGGATATTGTTCTTGATCCCACAAGTGAAGCTTGGATGAGCCACTCAAAAACAAATTGTGCGTGTGGGGAATGAACTGAAAATTGAGAGCGTCACAGGAGGGAATGAATAGTAGAAGTACAAAACTAAAATTAAATTAAATGTTGATCCAGAAGACAAAGAATTTTGACACGTTTTCAGTTAAGATATAATAAAAGTAGTGATAGGATCAATCGATACTGACAAAAGTATCGGAATGTATTAATACTGCAAAAATACTTAAATTGTCTCAAAAATTTGCTGATTTTTAAAAATACACTGTGTTTTTTAGTTTTTCTGCGCATATATTTCATTTTCTTAATAGTTCAAGCAGAGGTTGAAAGAAAATAATGATAGCCAAGGTAAAACCGTTCATAGTCGAGAAGTTTCAATGTATAAAACTCGATTTGCCTGATATCTAATCAAATCAAAATTCAGTGCTTTCACCCATTGCAAAACAAAAATCCTTAATTGTCTAAATAACTTATCTACCAGTACACTGCGTTAATATATTGCATTCATTTTCTCCATAGTCTTCTTTAAAACAGATTCTGAAAATTCCAAAGAATCAGAAGTAAACGTTCAGCTCGCGCGTCATAGAACAATTCAACCCAATTCAAGGGCACATTTTTTCCCCATCCTAACCTCACCCAAAAAGCTGCTCAGTGAACACACACATAGTTCAATCACAGACACTTTTTTTGTCAGTTTTAATGGCGTCTTCAAAAGCATCTTGCATCTCAGTGTCTATCTATAGCTTGCATTTGTTGAAAGAGGCTCAAGAGGCACGAGGAGCCCATCGTTGGTCACAGAACTCACACGGATTCAGATGAAAAGTAGCATCTGAAGAGAGCCTCTATACGTCCTGGCTTTGAACGCCCCGCACACTCCTTCAGGGACAACATCCAAGATTAAAACCAAAAAACATCCAATATTTCCCAACGCCAACAGCACTAAACAGCCCCACAAGAGACAAGGCTCAGGAATAATGCATGTGGCTTAATGTATGTGTGGTATGTCAACAAATATATCTAATTAAAATAAATATGAATGGAATTACAATGTAGAAAAACACACATCATTTACACACAAAACTGTATACTCATAATTAACAAAGCCCTGGAATGCCAATTGTATAAATTACATTTTGTGTGTTGCAGTCTTAAAAGCCCCAAACCTTTAGCAAAAAAATAAATTATATATTTTTTATGTGTTTATTGTACTGAAATATACCTATAAAACATGCATCCCGACTCTCAGGACGCTTGCATTTCCACAAACCTGATGCGTATTGTTGAATGTGTGGTGCGCAACCCTGCAGACCCATATTTACAGTCCATGGTGTTACATAGTAAAGTAGAGGTAGAAGCTACAGTTTTGTTATAGAGCCAATAGGCACGTTTCTATGAGACCAGTGTGGGGCGGAGTGGGGTGGTCCGTGTTGTTTCCTCTGCACAAACGTGAAGCGTCCCACCTTGTTTGAGGCGTCTGATGGAGGTCATGAGAGCCGGCTCACTTTAGACCACAGACTGATGATTGCATGAGAGAGAACAAGTGAGAACACAGACCCAGGTGAGAACAAAACTGCAAAAGGCCAATATACATAAAGACAAAAAGTGACGATAACTTTATTTGTTGAGATGACAGATTTAGCAAAACAATGCTAGTACGCATTAGCATCAACTGTTTCTTGTTACGAAGCATGACAAGACTGCAAATATCACATTTTCGGTGCTTAATGCTTACATTATCCAAACCCAACGTAGATCTACAGGGGTTAAAATGTAATGAGGAGGCAGTGAAGTGGAAGCGACACAAACTTGAAGTCTTTTTGTGAATTGCTGATGTGGCAGTACATTCTGCAAGCGGGCAGTGCCACCTAAATTGTTGTTTTTGATTGGCCGCTAGTGTCAGCTCTCAGTCAATTTAATCCCGTCACTCGCGTCGTTCTCCCTCTGTCCTCACCCCTCGTCACGCTTCATCTCCAGGTTCTAAAGAAAACCTACTTTGTCTGAAGGTTGTATCTTTACTGTGGCATTAATTGACGTTTCTAAATGTTTAAGGTGTCACGGTGCAGCTATGCGCCCGTATGTGTAGTAAGGTCCAGGATGTTTGTGGCTGTTCCAGGTGGTTTGGCTCTGCCATATATCCAAGCCGTGCGCTTCAAGCTGCATAATGTCCAACTACAGTTCGTGGTCAACGCATAGCCTACTCTAACTGCACCGTGACACTCTTTGCATCAAGGCCCACCAACGCATGTACTTTTTTTGCGAGCTGAGGAATTTTAATGTTGACAGGACTTTTATGAGAATGTTTTATTCATGTTTTATTGAGTCTGTTCTCACTTTCTCCTTCATTTCATGGTTTCAGTCATTAACAAATAAAAAGCAATTGTAGAGCATTGTGCGCTCATGCGGAAAAATTGCAGCTGTCACATTTACTGACCTCCAGGACATCTACAGGGCACAGATCCTTAAAAGAGCCCAACAGATCTCCTCAGACTCCAGCCACCCTCTTTGGGCTGAGTTCAACCTGCTTCCGTATGGTCACAGATATAGTGCGCCCAAATCCATAATTAATAGATACAGTAACTGTCTGATCCCTTCTGCCAACTGAATTCTGAATCATCAGTCATTGCAATGTTGCATTGTTCGTTGTATATTTGTTTTTTTTTTACTCTGTGAGTTGCATGTGTGGATGTCCTGCGGCTGCAAACAAATTGCTCCTTGGGGATGATAAAGATAGCCTTCAACCTACTATAGACCTTAATCTGTTAAATAATAATCCATTCACCACTGAGATGTTCCTGGAGGTGTCAATGCTGTCAGGTCTTGTCTTTTCTTGCCTTTACCTTTGGTTGGCTTTTCTTGCCGTTGCCTGTGATCGCTATCATGAATAGCCTTCAAGATGCAACTGTGTGAACAAGACTAACTTTTTTTTTGTGTGAAAATATGAACTGTGGCGATGGAACAACAAGGAAAATTACAGGAAAAACTAAATTTCATTATATCTAGATAACTGATAGTAATAAATGTTATCATGTACAATGTAAACCTTGCATCTGTCTACTTAACAACCAACTTGCGTGCCTCATTTTAAATGGTCCTGAGCCTATCACAAAATAAGTACGCAGGTATGATTTGTTTTTCAAAATACAACTAATGATATAAAGCAGGTTTTTTCCTATTTGAAAAATAACAGAAAAGAAAGATTTCCGTTTGTGTTTTTAAATTATTATTATTTTATTTACAGATAAATGTTGGTGTGTATTGATGTTCTGAACCCTGTGTGGATTTAAGGAGGTAACAAAGACACCATGTGTGGCTAATATGTCCCTGCTGTCCCTGAGGTGAGCTGTGTGAGATTGGCTGGTGGTTTGGGCCTGATCTTTGCCTCCTTTTATCACTGATACCAGATCTAACCTTTACAAGACATTTCCTCATCCACCCACATACTTCTGCATATCCACAAAACACATGCCATAACAATGTCGAACAACTCAGATTGGAAAGAAACACACACATGATGTATCACTCACTATGTTTACATGCTGAGAAATCGGACTGCGCTAAAAAAATCGTACGGAATTCATCTTGTCCCAAACCGGTCAGACCAGTTCTGGCCGAGTCTCCATGCAAGAGAGATTGATTCAAACAGGCGAGTGCAAATCACATCAAACTTTATTTATAAAGCGCTTTTCATACATATAATGTGACACAAAGTGCTTTACAGTGCATTAAAAACATTCCCACACGCCCATTTCCCACCCAGCCACCCCCACCCAGCCAAACAACCCACCCACAGTCATATATACGCACACACGTTCTAAGATCCATGAGGCTGAGTACAGATGCACCAGTTGAAGAAGCACCATCAGAGGAGCCGTATGCACCAAGAGCAGAGAGTCATTTATAGCCACAGGACACAGACTCAGGGCCCAGAGGAAAGATGAGGCACAAACCAAACCTCCACCAGGGGCCCATGAGCCAGCGCCCAGGAACCACAACCAACCACCACTCCTGGTGCAGAGGGCTGGAGAGCCTAAAATGGATAGAAGAATAGATGAATAAATATGGGGAAATAAATGAATAAAACTAGAGTAAAACTAGAAAATAAATACATGTAAAATGGTAATCCTAAAATAAGTAAACACAATAAATAGGATGAATAAATGTAATAGATACATTAATTAAATCTAAATCTAAAGCTAAGCTAAAAAAGTGGGTCTTGAGCCTGCTCTTAAAAACCTGAACGTTCTTTGAAACCTGAAACCTGAACAACTCCTGGCTGACATCCGTTCACCGTGGACTAGAGGGACAGACCAGTTCTGATGTGGGCGGTTCACAGATTTGGGTGCAGAATTTCCGTATGACACGTGGATCATTTGTAAAACTGAACTTGTGACTGTACGTGCATGTACCAGTCCCACTAAACATATCAGTTTCCATCATTATGTGCAAGCTCACTAGATGCGCAAAATACAGGGCTGTTCCTAAAGATCCACATTTTGACTTTTCTGAAGTTCGTGTGTGGGTTCTGCAATGGCATGTTGTCTCCGGTAACAGCGCTCTCCAGTGACCCCCCACTGCTCTATTCCGGAGGTAAATTTTCCATTCATTTTTTCCATAGGGATTTTGAAAAAATGTAAGACAAACGCTGTATAATTAAACGCTTCCTCTGGGATAATCGAGTATCAGAAGGTTTGTTGCCATTGTCAGTAATCAAAATTCACAAACAAAGGAACTTGTTTGGTGTAAGGTGCAGCATAAAACAATAAATAAAATATAATAAAATATAGTCATGCATAAGATTAAGAATAACATAGAATAGACTAAGATAGACTAAGACTATGTAAAGAAATGAACAGTTGGATAGATAGTAGCGCCAATTGGCAGATAGCTATTTTATAATGCTATTGTTAAAGTGGCAGGTGTTCTAAAGTGTTCATGAGTCCAACGGAAGAGGGAAAGAAACTGTTCTTGTGGAGGGAGGTTCTGGTCTGGATGGACCGTAGCCTCCTGCGCGAGGGGTGTGGCTCAAATAGTCCCTGTCCAGGTGAGAAGGGTCAGCTGTGATCCGACCTGCTCGTCCCCGAGTCCTGAGGACGCACAGGTCCTGGACAGATGGAAGGCTGCGGCCGATCACCTTCTCAGCAGAGGCACAATGCGGAATGTATGTGGAACGTAATGAGCACAGGACCTATCATTTTATATGAAATTTGCTTAAACTGTATAAATAGCTAAGTTATTAAAACATCTTGCAGAATTTTACATTTCACGTGTGTTTTTTGGGCTGAAAACAACCTTTTGACGATCGATGAAATTGAACTATGCAACTTATCAGATTTTCTGTTCATGTAAACGTGGTTACTTTTCAGACACGGTGATCATCTTTAATTTTGCGTGCTGACAGTTCTTCTCATAATGACAGATTTGCAACCACAAGTTCATATACGTATTGTTCATTCATCTCTCCGCTTTGGACTTTCACTAATAATGTTGAAGAAGCTACAGATGATAAACGAAGCTATAGCCAGAGACACAAAGCAATAAAAAACTGACCAGAAGATTAGCTTCTGCAGCGACTGGACGACAGGCGAGATGGATATCTGATTGGCTAATGCAATGAGGCAGGAGACATCGTGGCGCACTGTGTTTTTGGCCTTTCTTTGCGCTACACTTGGTTTGTTTTTTCTCAGGCCTGACGGTACAAGACCACCCAACGGGGACGCCGCTGATCAATGCAGTCATTTTACTCTTAACGCTGCATGGGGACAGACGAGGGATGATGAGGTCAAAGGCAGTGGCTAATGTAAATTGTGTGGGCAATGAAATACGCCGCCGACTGTCGCACCATTAGCCAGGCTGCAGAGCGCGCCGACACAGGGCCCCAGGTACAATAACAAGTGCAGATTTAGCTTTGTGTCAGGCTCTTTCTTTATGGTTATGCACTGCCCCTTCGCCTACATCTCCATCGAGCTTCCGACACAAGAATTAAAGTTTGTGGTAAAGTGCAACTCCGGAGATGTTGGAGATAATGAGGTATGTATAAGTGAAGGCAGAGGGGGGACCAAAGAAAGATGTATGCTTGGTCTAAAGGGCACTAGCTGCATTATTGCGCTTCGTTGTTTTGATATGTTTTGGTCAGTTGTTTCAAACTTTTTCAGAGGTCACATTATTCTTCATACATTCAAATCAATATATGTAACACATTTTAAACGTGCTTGCTTAATCTAGGTTTGATTCGATTCACCCTAAATTTGACAAGTGGTATCATTAATGAAGCGTAGAAAAATGTTCCATACATGACTTTCCACATTAGTTTTTATCTATTAAAAGACAACTTGACAAAGAAATGTGTTGTCCGGTGCATTAATATTAAGTCTATTTTATCTTTTTCAGCTCTTGAGCATGTTATGCATGTTTTTATTTCGTCATGTCTGGAATACTGTAAGGTATATAACATTGGAATTAATCAAAATGCACTTTATGTCTGCAGTTAACTCAAAACATTGCTGCACGGCTTTTAACAGGAAATAGAAAACATATGCACATCACCCTAATTCTTGCATCTTTGCACTGGCTTCCAATCCATTTTAGAAATGATTTTAAGATTTTATCGTTTGTTTTTAAAGCTTTGAAAGGACTGGCCCCACATTACATCTTGGACCATATCCAGATTTCCACTCTGTAAGGTCCAAGGGTCAGCTCCAGCTCATCATGCTTAAGAAGAGACATAGGCTTTCTCTGTGGTGAGCCCCAAAACTCTGGAACGCTCTGCCCCTCCACATTCGTACAGCCCACTAAAACCCATTTTTATGTAGCAATTAGTTTTATGTAGTAATTTCCCCCCCCAAAAAAGAAAAAAGTTGTACATTTTCACATACAACAAAAACGTACGTAAACGGAATCACAAAAACTTAAATAATGTATGAACATTACAGCCAAAGGATTAGGGTTAGGCTTCATAGAGACAAACAGGCATCTCTATGAAGACTAGAAAACTTACATAGTGCATAGAGTATATGGGGTGATTTCTTCTTCACAATCTCTTACTCAAATGCATTGAACGCTCAGCCAGTAATACTGCATGAGTTGTATGGTTCCTTTGTAGTCTTTCATTGATAAATTTCTATCAAACTGATTTTAAAGCAGGACCAAGTAACAGAGCGTGAAAGAGCTTCCCCTGCAGGTCACTTGTGAAAATACTCTGCCAGTAAAAAGATGCAAATGCTTTTTATTTGTATTTTTTCCCTTCCTTTTTATTGAAATAAGGAAGTGCAATCACATTAAAAACATTTCATGTCACCAAACATAAAAAAGAGCGTCGGTGTCAGGAAAGTTGCAGGGCTGGTTTTCTGTTCAAAAATAGATTTACAACCACCTTACTTACAAAAAATTTAAGTAGAAAATTGTCTTAGTTGTTTATTATACTCTATTTTTATTCTGTTGTACTGTTTTTATTCCATTTAATCATTTTTATCGTATTCATGGTTTACTTGCTGTTATGAGTATTTTTTTTTCACTATATGCAGCACGTGGGAACTGTTTTTGTTTGTGACGTGCTATTAAAAGACAATAGAATGGATTAGATTAAGTCTGAAATTTGCGTTTTGAGGCTTTCAAGACTGAGACATTCTGAGATGAGGCAGACATCTGAGTCATCTCAGAAAAGCAGTGAGCAAGTTTGTGGAAGTTTGTGTTTTCTCTGTAGATTTAATATATAAAATTTTATACAAATGAGACCCCATTTTTTAGTATTATGGTTAGGGTTAAAGGTTTTGGAATTCTGAATTAAGGTGAGACACTGCAGGTGAATAGGAAAACATCTATAATTTAAAGATATCAATTTAAAACTTCTCCTGTAGTTTTTAACATAAATGTAAAAAAATAATAATAATATATATGTATATATATATATATATATATATATATATATATATATATATATATATATATATATATATATATATATATATATATATATATATATATATATATAATATATATATAATATATATATATTATATATATATATAATATATATATATAATATATATAATATATATATATATATATATATATATATATATATATAGATATATATATTGCAAGTTTTTCATCATGTCATGTTTTCATGTAGAAATATGACATTTCATGTGTAAAAACTGCCAAAAATACACTTATTTGGAACATACAATCCTGAACAATTGAAAGAACCAGGTTTACAAATTACAGTGGGGATTTTGAATATCTTATTTAGTTTTTAAGTAAACTAGATTGGACTGAAAATGGTCCTAAAAATTCAAATTTGGCCTCTTTTTTTTATTTTTTATTTTTTTTACTTAAAACTTCAATAAATCAGTTTTAGCATTAGATATCAAAAAATACTTCTGTATGTTTTGTGAAAATCTTGTTGAGTCCAAGATTGTACAATTTGGTGTGTGGGAGCTGCTTTAAGAGGTGATCCTTATGTCTTTAGGGGAGAAAAATGCATTTTAAGAAAACAGCCTTTGCAGTTACAATGTCCCACGAGAAATCTATGGATGAAGTGGATTAAATGGTGTGTGCTGTAGTGTCTCGCCTTAAATTAGAGAACAATTGTTTGCATTATTCAAACAAAAAAACTTATAAAACATTAAAAGGGCATAGTAAGTATAAAACAACGCTGCTTAATAAGTCCTCTTTAAAGCAACAATAAGGATTCATTAATGACAAATGTGGGAATACAAAGTGACTACCTTTTGTTTGAAAATTGGTGACTGAACTCCCTCTCACACTTCAGACTTATTTTACATGTACATATTCTCCCCAATGTACTGGTGACTATTTGCACAGTCCGTCTTCTGTCCCCTCTGTCCTTTACACATGATAAAAACATACACCTTTTCTTCAGTCTATGCAAACGTAACATGCATTCTCTTCAAACCCCATACGTGATTCCCTATGCATTCCAATGTGTATATACATGCCCTTATCTATCGCTACAACCACAGCAGGTCCCAGTGGAGCGCCCCCTGCCTCTGCACGCTGTAATGACTCATGTCTGTTAGCTTTGTGCACCGCCACCATGTTTGCTCACCTCACATGTATTTGCTTTTTCTTAATAGCTCCGACCCATGACATCAAACCAGTGGGACATCAATACAGGGGGCTATGATGCGTCCAAGTTAAGTTAATGTACAATTGTGTTCATTCTTTGACTCCTTTTGATAGTTGCAGATTCAGCACACCCTCAAAAGCTACATTTTTGTGGACTGTTTCCTTCTGTCACTATTTGTCTTCTAAAACTAAACTTGCATTTGATAATTTGTCAACAAAAACTTACAAAATGTAAGTGATCCACATTGGAATCTGAAATGAAGAGATGACATGACTGCCTTCTGAGGTTGAGAAAAGAAGTGAATTTAAAAATGCCTCACAAATCCTTTAGGGGGCAGTAGAAGACTGTTTAAAGTGCTGTGTTTCCAGCTGCAGCAAACCAAAGACAAGTGCAAGACAGATCTTTTGGAGGTGAGTGTGGAAAATTATCAATAAGGTCCGCATAAATACGTAATTGCGAGGTAATTTTAGATTTGAGTGTTTGTTAACAAGGATGGAATTAACCTGCTCTGCTGTATGTATTTTTCAAAATTACTCATACAAAGCTGAATGAAACAGCTCTGTACTTAGGGAGCATTTCCATCATCTTCTTCATGCTGGAAAAGAACAAGAGGTTTATTTTGATGAAGAGAATAAAACATTTTATAAAAACATAATATTAGAGATAGCCTCAAGTCAGATGATGGAAGAATAAAAGAATAGCAAAAATGGGTTCGCTTATTATCAGGGTTGCAAGCTATGCCTCAGGACTAAGCACCAATAGTGTGTTCAAACTTTTGTCTAGTGCACTGCCATTTCAAGATGCCACAAACACTACAAAAATATGTCACATGAGAATGGATACATTTAATTCAAAAACTGATTCTTGATCTTGTAATTTGATAGTTCATATTTACTTCTCACTTATTCCAGTACTTAAATATGTTAACTGACTGAAAAATAATTTGAGGCTGTATAAAGGTTTTCTTGAAAACACAAGATATAAATCAGAGCTTTCAAGATGAATAATATCTAAATTATAGAGTACATGCATTAACTATCTGGACAGCCATTCTACTAAATGTATTTAAAGTCAGCGGAAAAGAGATGGTAATTTTGTTATGACGCGTTTGGAAAGAATTCTGCTGGGAAAATGTATTGCGTTTTTCCACAACACCACGTCAAAGTGCTCACTATTCACAAGGAAATTCTAACTGATGGAGAAACTGTGGTTGGGTTTGAGATTTTCTTCTTGCACAGAAAGATTACAGTGAGATTAACAAAATACTCCCGCACTTTCTTTGATTTCGCCATCCCATTGATTTCAGAACTGTGTATTTGGGCCACAAAACTCCTGCCACGGACACAATCATTGGATACCTTTCGAGCATTCTTTGGGCTGCAGGGAAGAGGGGTGACACTAAGGACTGAATTTATATTATAATGGACATACGCAAATTGGGGAAAATCATAGTCGGACATAACTTAAAATGGACTAATTTGAAAGGCTTTGGACAGAATGGGACACCTACTTTGGACTAAATGTGCCTTAATTGCCTTTGGATGTCTTTTGTGTCCCTTTTCATTTATTTATTGTGTGTTAAATGTTATGCTGTACATTTCCAAAAATGAAAAAAAAAAAAAAATCAAGAAAGTATATTGAAACCAGGAATTATGACTGAATTCACCTTATGCTGTTTATTGTTTGGGGCTGAATGCTTCCTACTACCAGCTGCAGGATGCCGTTAGTTTCTCCAGATATGCTAACACTTTCAGGATTACTTACTGCAATCTCTGCTTTCCCAAATGTCCTCTCTACCATCTCTATCATTGCTCTGGACAGATACGGCTCATTGACCATAAAGTGGACTGCCCTATAGTTGTGTCACAGTGGCTAAATCTGATGGTCTCTATATCTGTTTCATCTTAGCGCCGACATATTGGCTTGTTTTTCTCCCCAGACACCAGTTAGATAAGAAGTCTGCCCCTGGGGAAAGGACAGACACTTTCACACTAAGCTCTCCTCCGCCCCATGTGTGTCACCCAAACCATTCTTTATGAGGTGACACGTTCGTTGGTCCACGTCCCACTGAGCTTTTACCCTGGAGCTGCACCGACACTGGCCAAGACACCTCAATCATTCTCCACCCAAAGCTGAAAACAGGGCGCTGACACCAAGATGGACACGAGGGGAGAATGACCTCAACGGGGCTTGGAAAAGTTGTATGGCTGAGGAAAGCGGTAGCAACACAGGCTCTGGAGGTTTGTAGGTCTTGTAATCTAAAGAGTAGTTTGTTTGTTATCACATCTCTGTTATTCAGAAGTTCATTGTTGCTTAGAAGTTAATTAGTAATGCACAAAAGTATTATATTAATCCACTGAGTTTGTACCTTGTGTGATCCACAGTGCATCATTCAGTCCAGTTGGTAATAGTAGATACTTACTGGTGTACAAAGTAAAAATGCAGGATCTTCACTCTCAGCTAATTAGAGAAAAATGGCTTTAATGTTTTGATTGTGTCCCCCCTGTGTGTCGGAGGTACACTAATGATGGCTTTGAATGTGTGCTTAAAATATAGAAACTAAGTAGGTCTGAGAAAACCTATTTAAGGAGATCTTTTATCACCAAAACCATTAAGTCTTTTAGTTTGTTAAATTACCAGTTGTGAAAGTTTTGAGTCTTTTTTGCATCCCATTTCAAAATTAGACAGCAAAGTGCAGTGTCTGTGCTTGAATTCATCAGTTAGAACCAGAGGAATGGACTTGTAAGTCGTGATTTTAACGCCATTTTCTCTTTACAGTCGATACTCGGTTGTGATCAGGAGTTTTTAAAAAGAAGCACTATTAACACAAATTATATACATGTTGTTTTCTTTAATTTGGTCCAATGACTTGAAAGGACTTAAAACTCAAAACATAGGACTCCTCCGACCACTAATTACTTTATTAATACAGCAACAGACCTGATTTTACATCACACATTGTAGTTGGGTCCACATTGCCACTCCAAAGTCGCTCCGATTGAGCCAGTGCAGAGTTTTTACAGAGACAAGTCATTACCTCTGCTGGATCTCTGTTTGCAGACACTTCCACAAAAACCCTCTCATTACTTGTTAATCACTGAGGGAGGAGGATCCGTTTGTCTAGACACAAAACACCAACCGGCACAATGCCCAACAACACCATCAAGTGAACAGGACAGACTTTGTTTTGGGCCGGCCACAAACGGCATTGTGCCGCTAATGGTGCTTGAAGTAATTACAGGCTAATGTTAGTGAGACTTGTCCTCTCCAGCAGAACGCAGCGTGGAGTGTCCCAAGTAGCTCGCACACGACGCCGTTTCCACCAAATGAGTCCATTAGACAGAAGGGGCTCGCAATGGCTTCTCTTGTACCGCTGCAAGAGAATAGAGGCATGCATGAGTGAGGGCCTAACTGTCTGCAGGAGAAAGGTGTTTGGTCAAGGGGACTAAACAAACACATTGTGAGACTCTATGGGAGGTTTGTGCAAGAAAGAAAACACAAGAAACAACAAAACCCATGCATCTTCTATAATTTTCCTCAGATTATGTTAACACACTTTTCCCTTTGGCCTCTCAGGTTGCCGCACTGAACAAGTTGCAAAATGCTTCGGCTGTTTTTATTGTTCTCCCAAACTTTAGAACGCTCTTCCTCCTCACAGACTGATGCTTTTAAATCTCCTTTAAAACACAGACTTTATGGCATTTAACCCAGCATGAGAATTGTGTTCTCCTTTGACGTTCTTTTATTATTTTTACATTGCAAAACATTTATAACTAGCCTTGCTTAAAATGTCTTGAATTCCAAATTTTAACCTGGATTTGAGTAGTTTTGACAGATGGTATTAAATAATTGCTTATTTGACGTTGAATATTTTATTTGTTTCAAGGCCTTTCTGACTGGTTTATATTGCCTTTGTACAGCGCTTTGGGCTATTCTGTTTGTTTTTATAAATGTGCTTTATAAATAGACTTGACTTGGATAACTTGGATAACTTGACTTAACTTGAATGACTGAAGATAATTTACCTTGTAGAAAAAAATACATAAATAAACCAGTCCCAGTGGGATGAGGACAAACATATTTATTTTTTTCTTTTATTTCTTTTTAAAAATACAAACAAATGTACAAACAACAAACAGAACAAGACCAGATAAATGACAAAACAAAAAGGAACACAAAATGTACAGTGAAGGCAAATAATTTGAAGTAAGAAGTAATGTACTGAAACAAGCCTGAAACTATTTGAAACAAGTAAACAAATAAAATAATAGGACCATCAACAACTGGTTAAAATGTCTGTAATGAAGCTTTGCATCCTGAAATCAAGAATTTAGTATTTCTGTGGTTTCTATTGCTTATTTTCTTATTGTTTTTCATTGTCTTCCTGTTTATTATTATTGACATTGTGTTTACTCTGTGCAGCACTTTGGAAACCTTGCATTGGCAAAAATGTGCTAAACAAATAAAGCTGGATTGGATTTTCTCACTAGATGGCACTGCCTTTGTCATACAACTGGAAAGGTAAAAAAAAAAAATCATAAACTATTCTGTGTGAGTTAGTTGAGTCTATCTTTGGATGCTCATGTATATACCATCTGATTCTGTTCTAATAAAACATGCATGTAGGATTGTTGTCAATGTCAAAATAATTGTCAAGTACTGAAAACCTTTCTGGCCCCGGCTTCCACAGCATAGTTCTCCACACTCCAACACTCTTCAGCACAAAATAAGAAAAATGGGCAAATTACTCGGTTCAACACGAGTTTCCAAAGGTTGAGGTTGCAAAATAACTTTCTCTCGGGCAGAGCTTTTAAGTCATTAAGATTTATTTTTTACAGTTTGGAGACATTTTTAAAAGCTCTGCTGCCAACCATGAACTCACAGATGGCTCAATGGACTTTGTGTAACACTGAAGGAAAAAAAACACAAGTGGAATAAACATGGTCCACTTTGAAAATAGCTGCCTATTATCTCTGACCTTCATGTTGTCGGCAGAACAAACGTTATTTATGCTTGAATTTAAAGGAGACCTGTAATGCAAACTTTCATAATATACTTGTTCCTCCTTGTCATTAAACCTCTTGAAGATAATATTTAGAGTGATTTGTGCATATTTGAGTCATCTTTATTCTTCATCAGTCCTGGCCTTCACTGCTCTCCATGTCACGCCCTCTGATACTTATTTCAATTTTATTTTCAATTTTTTCAACCTGGAAGTAAGCGTAAGTTATTTTTTTGTGTCATTTTGATCATTATTGCAATTTAAGATGTCCAAAATATAACACAATTACCCACAGATGTCATAGATTACGTAGAAGACAAGCATGATAGCTCTTCTTTAAAGTTATTCAGCAAATTGTGTCATTAAGTATATTCTGACAGTGCTGATGATAACTATTTGTGTGAGCAGCTCTAAAATCAAAAGTTATAAAGGCTTTTTGAACTCTATGAATTGCTTTCTTCTCCAATTTGGATTTCAACTGCAATTTATGATAAGAATAAGTATTTTATGAACGCACTTTTCATTTCGGAGAGTCTGTAAAGTGCTAAAGCAAAATAAATCAATGAGCTAAAACATCTACAAAATTACACCACTCTAAATACTGAATAGGAATACAAAAAAAAAAAAGTAAAACTAAACTTTGCTGTGCGTAGACTAATATGTTAAAACTGCTTGACTAAACTACATTCTGCTGCAGCATTTGATGCCAAAGGAATAACATACACAATCAATAATGTGTTGCTCAGATTGTCTCTTAATACCTTTTATTTTCCTCAAGTATTTTCAAGTGACACATTTGTCCGTTTCCTTTCACTGATTGCAGAAAAGGCTGAAGGGCAAAAAACAAGCAACTCATTTAGGTCGTTGGATGCGATAAATCAATCGATACGCTATGTTCGTATGTATCTTTCACATCTTACAGTGGAAAGATTCTCTGCCCCTGTCTATTGAAAGTGCATCGATTACATGAATTTTAGCTCAGGTGTAAGACTGAGTGTATCGTCCGCCTGGTTGGTGGTGAGTTCTGAGTGTGTGGGCGATGGGCAGTGGGCGATAAGAGGCTCCTCTCTGTGAAGATAGACTGTTATAGCCTCATTGATCGCACTCTCTCACAGGGAGACCGATTCAATCAATACACGCAGGAGTGCTTCAACTGTCCACCTCTGCAGCATCCTCCAGCTCGGACCAACTCATCATCAAGCCACAAAGCACGCACAGACAGTGTTAAGGTTTGTATTTGGTTTTATGGCTGAGGTGAGTTACAATGTGGACACCTGGTGGTCTTGACGTCTCTAAATATACTAAACTAACATGATGAATTTATTTTAAAGGAGATGTAATTTACTTTGATGAGCGTTTAACCGTATTTTAACGGTTCTACCTCATCATTAGCTTTGTATTTCGATTTATTCTTGCATGTTTGAGTGATATTGTATTGTCCTGCATTCAAAGCTGCTCAGAAAATGACTGTTTTCATCCACCCCCTGTCCCCGCCCACTCCTCTGCCAATGGATGCATGGATGCAATTACAGTACAATTACAGTTACAAAAAATGAAATGAAATGAATAATGAATAAATGAAATAAAGCAGAATCTGGTTCATAAATGTTGGGTTCAACAGTGTTACGTAGCCATTTTTCAACAATAAATATATATGCATGAAAATCCACTCCTTGGTACAAATGGAGATAAGACGTTATCTGAAGTTCGGGAGCAGGACCACACCTCATCCACGCCCCTTCCGGTGACTACTCTATTTAAGCTTCCCGGTCACACACACCAGTGTTCGTTATTTCGTGCCCCTCCCTCCCACCCTCTTCTAATTATTCTGTCTTATCCTTTAGTCGGGGAGTATCGAGGCCCGGGAGCCTGCTGCCTTCATCGCTAGAAGCCCCAAAACGGCATTTATCATCTACTCTCATGCATTTTATGGTTCTTGTTCGCCAATAAACTTCTGCATCCAAGCTTGAGGTTGTGGTCCTTGCTAGTGAATGAGATGTTGCAATGAAGAGGCTTATCGGTTCTGCAATGGACCCGTTCTCTCATTAAGTGGTCTTAGATCAATATCATGGTTTATAATGATGTGTAAAAGTGTAAAATAATGATCTACATATGATGTAATTTCATGCAAAATAGATTTAAAAAGTATATGCGTGTGTGTGTGTGTGTGTGTGTGTGTGTGTGTGTGTGTGTGTGTGTGTGTGTGTGTGTGTGTGTGTGTGTGTGTGTGTGTGTGTGTGTGTGTGCGTGTGTGTGTGTAAGCTGTTTGTGAAGAGAATGTCATGCTGTGTTTTGGCAATATGATAAGAGATAAGAAAAGTAGAAAAACGGCATTTTGGCTCAGTTTCAATACCACAATAACAAAACACTCCTTTTTGGACAAATTGATATTATTTCCAACTAAATATAAAAGTTTTTTTTTAAAGCAGCATTGTGTAAGATTCCTGGTAGCAGGCACACCATCTGCATTACTGCATTGTGTTTAATAAGTACATTTTTTTTGACTGAAATCTTACACTATGGGGCTTTAATATTATGAAGTGATCTAATACTTCTGATACAGATCAAGACCATCAGTGTTTTTTTTTTTTTCTCTGCTGAGTTTCTAGTTTCGATACAGGCTTAAAGACATAGTAAAACTTTCTGAAGGTGGAATGTTACCTGCATAATTAGAGTTAAAACTATATTCAGAACTTTTTCTATGGAGATACATAAGTTTTATGCCGTACTGTGGAATATTATAACTAAAGCCTAAACTGTAAAGGACACATATTCTGCTACAGTGAGTTTTTACAATGTTTTGTCATCAAAAAAGTTGCATTTAACTTCATTCACCCAGTTTTGAGGAATGTGAGATAGAAAATTCTCTCACCTCCAAGCGGTAAAAACACTTCCTGCTGAACTCCCTCAATCCGTGATGTTTTTTTCAGATCACACTGTACATCACTTATCCAAGAATTTGTTGCTGTTTTAAATCCTTAAATCAATGCCAGACTTGTTCTGAGCAATTATGCCATCTAAAAACTAGCTACTACTGCTAGGCTGACAATAGCATCTCTTAAGTGCTAACATAACTAAATTGTGTATTAGTGCCAGGAGCCATCTGCTGGCTGAATGCACTCAGTTATTTTTTGGGCCTTTGTTGATTAAAAGGTGAGAATTTATTTTTTGACAACCCAGTTAATAGATTATTTCTTTTCTTCAATACCAGGTGCATTGTACCCATCTGTGATCCTCTCAAAACTTGATCAGTTTTGAAGGTTGGGTCAAGAAAGGCATCAGGTGTAATGTAAAAACGACGCTGAATGATTGAGTCTGCAAACATTTAATTTCCTACTATGCCTGAAGCAACAAAGATAAAATTGCACCAGTGGAACACACCTTTTTAAAATGATAATAATAATGTATATTTAATGGAGATCTAAATAATATGTTCAGCTGTCCAAAAGGATTCTTGTTCATGGCACAAAATAAGAGCAAACTCACAAACACGTGATGAGAGAAACGCTCCAGGCTTTGGGCTTCTAATGCATGTTTCAAATCAGCTTTTGTTCCTTTATGTGGGACAAACCTCTCAGTGTGTGAAGGTGACAGCAGGACGGGGTGTGAATGAGAGTATCAAGGGGCCGTCCCGCTCCGTCGTGTCCCGTTAGGAAATGTTTCTTGGGGTGAGAACAGCAGTGAATCCAGGCCAGCTCCTGCTCTGTGTGTGCGTTTTCAGCCTCACCTTGTGTCTCAGGTGGGACATGGGAATGAGATAGCAGTCCTCGGCGGGCCCCACACACAGCCAGATGGAGGATAAATCAATGAGGAAGTGGCAAAATCAGAAAATGAAGAAGAAAGAGAGGACAATAGGGAGAGGAAAACAATTTGGTGCTGTTGTGGAGATGATAGGCTGGAGAATCCCTCTGCTGTGACTGGATACCTGGCAGAGTTGTTTTCTGTAAAATAAGCCGACGAGAGAAAGTTACAAATACACAGATCCGGCCAAGGCTAATTTTAGTTTTGTGTCTTATGCAAGAAGCTTTTCTGGCTCCATTGCTTTGACAAATTGTAAAATCCCTAATTCTTTAAAAATCTCTTTAATTAACAACTACAATGATAGATTAGTCAAAGCAAACAAAACCAACAGATCAACATTTGAGCTCCCTCTAGTGGCTGACAGGGACGGAATCTGTAGATCCTGCTTAAAAAGAGACATTTTATGCTAAATTAGCTTTAATGAGCTTCTAATAATGTTGTTCCCGCATTATTTGTTTACTCAAAGTTTTTTTTTTTGGAGAGGGAATGAGTGTGGTCACCTCTTCTTCCATTGCACCTTGGGCCAGTACTGTGTTTAGTTTGATTAATTTATGTGACAAAAGTGAAATGAATGAGCACAATTTATCATTTGCAACAAAATTAAACTTTTCTCCCCTCAAATTAATAGCGTTTAATGCTTTGCTCATTGATTCTGCAGAAATATGCAGTGTTTTTCATGTTTTTTTAAATCAACATGTGACTGTGTGGTTTGATCCATAAAATAAACTTCACTATTAACATGATGAGGTGAATTATAGATGATAAATGGCTGCAATAAGCTTTATACATTAGACTCTACTTCTTACAGATGCTTCCAGAAATTATGGACTGACCTTAACATTTGTTTTAGCTTTTTGACATAATGTTAATGGTGAGGTTAATTTAATAAATAAGACGAGTGTGTAGGCTGCACTTAGAAATGGTTGGAAATCAGTCATCAACATAATAATGATACTGTATTTCTCATTAGAATAGGTCAGACTTCCCAGGATTGGTCAATATTTGTTCTTAATAAAACATAACTAATAACAATAATTAACAATAATTAACAAATGTAACAAATTTCACACATTTTTATTTGGTAAATCCATTTTTCATCAACAAACAAATAGGCACTGCATACATCAGTTGAAAAACATACCAAAACGTTTTTCTTCTCAGTCATAAAAATCAAACTTTAGTGGAAACATCTCTAATGGTTTTCCGCTGTGCTCATAGATTTAAAAGCACAGAAAGAACATCATAACTTGAGTAAAGTAGAACTGAAGGTGAAACCTTATAGGCCTGTATTAGGAGTTGGACCACGTTCCGTGAGAGTCGACTTTTACAACGTGTGCAGCACAGAAAAGGACTCACCACCTCAGGAAGACTTTGAGATAAAATAGAATAGACAAATAATATTAGAAAAGTAATAAATAAAGACAATAAAGATAGCCTTTCTTTATTTAAAGTGTCTACTACACAAAGTAAAGGATTTTTTTCTTCTTCTTCACAGTTTTGCATAGTGCTGTACAACCGATAACCAAAACACAACTCATGACATTGACAGATGTATATATTGGTAGTCTTGGATGGAACAGTAAAAAGCATACATTTACATGCCAACATTATAGTAAGGGGCAGCCATAATGTCAAAAAAATATGAGAAAAGGAGAGAATCAAGTGAAGGCCAGCTCCAAATGACATGGGTGATAGTACAACATATCCTTGCTGTTACTGTACATTAAGTAATTATAGTATTAGCATTGTTATGAGTTGTATTTCATGTCGATAATACAAAATCCATTGAAATAGCATCATGTGTAGTTATAATTGCTGATTATTTTTGACTGAATCCATTTGAATAGTACTTTTACACAGTCCCCATCGTTCTCCAGAGGTGTTAAATCATGCTTGAAAAGTGCTAAAATGGGCTAATTTCCAGCTCACGAGATTATTCCTGATGATGTTAAAAGTGCATACATGTGGATAATCTCAGGTGATGATCGAGTTGGCATTGGTTTTAACCAGTGAGGATCAGAGCCACAGGTGCAGAGCAGCAGCGCAGAGAACCCCCAAATCACTTAGTCGCCACTTCGCCTTATTACCCAAAATCCACTAGGGCTCTGTTAGAGTATTAGCACAGTATTCAGCTTTCCATTAGCGCTCCTGGCTCAAATGAACGTCACCTGGGCAACAGTTTAACAAATATATATTTCTTTCTGCACAATCAGATTTGAGTGCTTTCTTCCTTCTCTGCTTTTATGTTTATCTTTATGGCTCACGACCTTCCGAAGCATAAATGTCTCTCAAAGAGAAAATTCAATTGAAATTGTCCTTCATGACAAAAGGTAGAAAAAGAACAGATTGTTGGTTGAAACCAGCTCAGTCCAGCTCAATGTGAAACTCTCTTCTCCTTCAGATGCAATGTAAAAACATATTTTCAAAGAGCTAGAGAATGCACAAGTCACTTTCAAAATAGAAAAACTAAACATATTTCATTTCAAAATAGAAAACTCCACATGGCACCAGAAACATATTTTATCAACAAAGATTTCTTCACACTTTCAAGTTACCTTTTAAAAGGAAAAGTTTAGGCTTCATGAGATACTTGGAGAAAAGAATATTCTTGCCCTCAGTAAATTACATCCAACTTTGATGACACCATCAAAAACCAGCAACTGAACCTGGTCAGCCTTTTCAAACTACTGTGTTTGTCAGTGAAAACACTATGAAATATGATAACTTCAAACATACAGTAGTATCACTTAATTTTTTACAAAACAATGAAAAGAAAATATTAGCATCTTTTCCTTGCCAAGATCAACTCAGCCTTTTCAAAGCTAAATGCCACGTTTACAGAGTCTCAGAATCCTCAGAGCTCCTCAAACACAAACTGCTGCTGCTCTTGTGTCTCTTCAATGCCGCGGGCAAACAGATGAATCAATTGGCACTGGACACTGCAAAGAAACACACAAAGCACAAAGTTCATTACAAGCTAACAATATAAAAGCTGGATCGGATCTGAGATGTTCAAACATTTAAAGCATGTATCTCCTTGCTTTTGGCAGCAGAAGTTAAGGTCAGTGTTACCAACAAGTAGTTGATTGTGCTTTGAATCTCATTAAACATTTTTGTCAATTAAATCCAAAACCAGAGATGATATATTGGCCTAACAATAAGTCACACCTAGTGGAAGTGACCAGGCCTGCCACAATAATTACAACATTGACTTTTCAATAAATTGATGCAGGAACTGTTTACTATGCAGGAGTTATTTAGGGGCTCAGTATTTATTATTTATGGTATACCTTTTTTATATGCATAATAAGATTTGAGAACAGGATAATCCCTGTTTTAGGGTTATTGTGTAAGTGGCATAAAGTAGTTTATTTGTAACAGCGCTAATGGTGAGCTGCTCTTCTAAGGCCTCTCTGATCACCATTAAATACAATCGTATACATTCACACTCCAGTACCACAGGCACTCCTGTCTAAAAGCATTGATAAAACATCTGGAAATACTAAATCATGAGTTTATTAAATAAATAAATAAATAAATAAATAAGATAACTAAAAACTAACTTGGTGTGATCTTAGTTAATACAGTAGTTCAGTCATATTAAAACTATTAAATTACCTAATTCCTAAATCTATCTACATCAGGGGTCTCAAACTTGTCCTCAATTTTTATGATCTCTATCACATGCATGAAAGAATGTGAACTACATGCACCGCCGCCTCCCCTGCAGGTGCACAAGCAGCAAAAAACAAACACCACAGAGTGAGAGAGCGCGTGACGATTGTGAGAGCAGAAACCTCTGAAACAGGTTTGAGCGACTGTCAAAGCAGCGGAGAGCCTGAGGAGCTAAAGTGGCTTGAAAATCACCAGACTGCACTGGGCATCACACGGACCAGTAAGAGTCTTTGACAAAGTTTCATCCTGGTGCTTTTCGGGTTGAGAATCAAGCAAATTTGAAGCAGCATAAAGGAATTTCTAGGATTTATAAAAAGGCGTTTCAATAGTCTTGATTGAATAGACCCTTCTAGTGAGTGCAAACATGTTTTAAACACTGGTACTGTTTCATATGTTGGTTCTAATGCAGTTTCAATGGGGTGGTTGGCGTTAGCCTCCAAACATCACACATGTTTTGGCTGTTATATGTGCCAAAGTATTTAGCGTAGTTTATTGATGTAACAATTAGTGCCAAAATGAAATGCTAATGACCACTCAATTAATATTTCTTAAATCTAACATTGTTCCAGAAATGATTGCTCCAAAAGTAATAAACAACAGAGGGATGAGAATTAAATTTTTGCTTTAGTTCATAAAGCACAACAAATCCTGTAGACGTAAGTGAGCTTCCGAAAGTTGGGAGATAGATATTAACTCTTAATACTTGTTACCAAATGTAATGAACATGTCAACAACAATCATTTGTTCTTCCAACCTACAAACAACAAAATGTATTTTTTCATTTTGAAGCCTTGTTTAAATGTGCACTGTGTAATTTGTATACATATTATAAATTAATCTAACTTTAATTTACCCAGGTGAACAGTTTTTATTGCACAAAACATAATATTTTTCTGCTTGTCTCCATGGAGACTGGTTTAATTTCATCTCCAGGAGAATACATGTTTCATACCCTCCACCAGAAAACTACATAGTGTCCCTTTAACATGAATGAGCTAGAACATTTATGATATGATATATTATTATAATATATTATATTATAAAGGCCCCAGACGTCGCAGTTTTTATCATTTTGGACCCTGCTGTGGGCCCCTGCGTTTTAAAACTCTGCTCTATGTCTAAACTCTCAGCTCGTTTTTCTTCTTTTTTCCACTTTCTTTCTGTTTCGCCCGAACTAAAACCATTAATTATCGACACAGCACTCAGACCAGCTCACTGTGAGAGCGATTAGCACAGGGAAGAGGCAATAAAGGGACAGACTCATGCTTTAATTAAAGGGGAGTAGCCTTTTAACATGGGGAGGGCCGTTAAATTAGTAACATTACAGAGCCATGCATCATTGGCTAAGTACAATGGAGCATGAAATAAATGATGTGTCCTGCTGTGCCATAGGAATGTATAGAGACCCGGGAGTATAGGAGAATGTGACGATTAGAGTTATATTGAATAACAGAGCAAGACAAAATTTAAAAATGAACTAATATTTTATGTTGTGGCTTATAATGACTGGTACATCTCTGAGAATGGTCTAATTCTTCATTATATGTTAGATTTTTATTTGTATTGTGTACGTACATTTTCCAGTTCTCTCTCCATCTCCATCTCCATGGAGACAATATTGCTTTGCATGGAATGCTCCACAGTGTGATATTAAACCTAATTATGTCCATGGAGATAAGCAGATGACGCCACCAGGCCAAGTCACAGGTTAGATGTCTAGAGAGATGAGCCCGCTCAAAAGAAAGAATACATGTTTTTTCAAGATATTCGTTAGTCATAATAACGCATGTATTTCATAAGATAGACAGGTTTAATGCCATACTGTTGAACATTACAGACAAAGGTGTGGACATATTACACATTTAACCTTATTCTATTCATTGGTTGCAGCTTCATACTGCAGTCCCGATTAGAAGTCACATTTTGCATGGTTGGATCTTAACAAGGATCCAAATAGCACTAGCTTTACTATGTAACAAGAAAAACAAAAAGTTTGGGTTAATATTTTATTGAAAACAAAATTTCAATTCAAATAGGCCGTTCTGCAGCTGATCAAAAGTTTAGGACCACACCTCAAAAAACAACCCTGAAACCCCCCTCAAAACAGAAATCAAAGTCCCAAACATAACTCAGTAATGAGGATTGCCACCGTTATTGTTAATCACTTCAAAGATTTGTTGCAGCATGCTTGATGCAAGCGCTTCCAGGAGGTGAGAACATTTCTCCAAGTGGTGAAGCCGGCCTCACGAAGGGCATCTACTGTCTGGAACTGTTGTCCATTTTTGTAAACTTCCCTTGCTATCCATCCCCAAAGGTTCTAAACTGGATTTAGATCAGGGGAACACAGGTCCAAAAGAGTGATGTTATTCTCCTGGAGGAAGTCCTTTGTCCTGTGGGCTTTGTGACCTGTTGTCCTGTTGACCAATCCAGTCATTACCACACAGGCCTGTGAACTCAGTCATGAGGGATGCTCTCTGCAACATCTGCAGTGCCAGTGGTCATTTGACGCCCCTGCACCCCCTGGATCTCCATTGTTCCACTGAAGAAAAAAGCACCCCAGATCATTGTAGCGCCCCTCCTTGTGGTGCGTATAAAACATCTCAGGTGGATCTGCTTGTCGTGCCAGTAATGTTGTAAACCATTAGGTTTCATACATTTTTTCTCATCAGAGAGAGAAAATGAGAGAAAACTTTCTTCCACCTTTCAGTGTCCCATGTTTGGTGCTCTCTTGTAAAGCTCAAGCGGCAGTTCTGTGACGTTCAAGGAGACGAGGCCTTTGAAGTCATTTTTTATTTTTGAAGACCTTCATTCGCAGATGCCGTCTGATGGTTATTGGGCTGCACCAGTAACGGCCTTAAAAACATATTCTGCTACAGTGACTTTTTTGAACGTTTAACCATGCTCTAACAATGCTCATCGCCTGACTCATTCTGAACATTTCTGCCGCCTAAACACGATCCCTGTTGCTGCTCACCCGCACCATAATGTTTGTTGATGGCTAACTTCACTAAATTGTGTGTGTGCTAAAGCGCCATCTAGTGGTTGAATGTACTTAGTAAGTGTCATTTCACAGAGGCTGATAAATAAGTCACATAATGAACAATACACTTTTTTTGTTTCAAAACATGAGATGGCGAATTGAAGGTACTCAAGAGCATGTTTAAAGGCTAAAACAAAAAATGCATAATATTTTTCCTTAATTTGGGTCAAGATCATCCAGTATCAGATCCTCTGGCTCAGTGCTGGTGTCCATTGCTTATGGAGCTCAAAAACCTGACCATGTTCAAAAAGAGAATGTTTTTTTGCCTTTGCCATCAGAATGTCATGACAGTGTGAATACCTGACACTGAATCTGCATTTTTGCACAGTTTTGGGCTTTTAAAGACATGTGGTCTGAAACTTTTGATCAGCCACAGAACTTTCTATTTCAGTTTAACTGATGTTATCAATAAACTGTTTACTCAAACATTTTTTGTCTCACTCCCATTTGTTGTTGCATATTGAAGTTCTACTTGGAACTATGTTAAGATTCAACCATGCAAGATGTGACTTTTGCCATTTGTTCAACTGGTCTTAAACTTTTGATCAGGACTGTATATACAACACTCTCATTCAAATATATAATATTTCGTTTTCAGTTGTTAATCACCATGGCAACAGTCCAGTCATTCTGAAAGCCATGGATAAAATGACATTAGCCCACTTTTCCCTATTTATTAAAGGTGAATATTAGTTCATGGATTTGTGGTGAAACTATCAGTGTATTTTGCTACGCGTGCGAATATCTCTTTCTCCGTTGGCTTAGAGTTAAGGCCAATTCATACTTCATAAGAAGTACGAACTTTGTTCGTGCGCCTCAGACTGTAAGAACAAAATGACGTCATTTTGTTCTTACAGCCTCTGTTCGGCTGTTGTCGCAGCCTGTTCTTGGTACATCAGCTGAGCAGAACTTTGTTCGGCAGAGCTGTGCGTCAACTAGGCTCTGATTGGCCAGTTTTTCAAAAGGGGCGGGGTAAATTTCTTTGGGCGCATGTTGGAGAAATGGTGTTATCCTAAAGACAAGGTGGTCAAACCGACGGGCTGACATCCGGAAGTACGAAAGGTGCCTCTCCTCATCTATCTCCCGTATTTGTTGAACGAGCAGACTGTATTCGCCCTGTACGACCCGCGTCGTATTTAGCAGCCGAACATGCCATCGTCACTCATTTCGTTCTGTCTCCTCGGCCAGCGCATGTAAAAGCAGGTCGTCATCCTCTTCATCTTCAAACATCATCCTCTCTTCTTTCTCCTCCTCTCTCATCCACTCAAAAACTACATCTGCCATTGCTAAAACGATATCAACTGAGCTGTCAGCGACGGGGTAATCTCAGCGTGGAAACAGTTGTTGGGGATCACGGGGGGCGGGGTCTGAATGAGTTCGGCTGCGGCGCTTGAGCTGAAGTATGAATGCCAGAGCCGAAACGAACTTTGTTCTTGTTCTTACAGCCTGAGGCGCACGAACAAGGTTCGTACTTCTTATGAAGTATGAATTGGCCTTTAGAGTAGAGCCGCTGCACTGACAAGCATTGTACTGACCACCCACAGAACTCGAGTGCTCGCTCCTCCTGTGTGCAAATGTAATGTGGACTTTATTGACATGTACTGTATGTCCAGCACAGAACAGGAGAAGAGGCAGAGACAGCAGATATGACATGTGCGCTGTTTGTAAAGGGCTTTTGTACGTGTATTTACTGGACTTTAACCATTACCTGACTTGAATGTCAATATGGGGCAGGATCTCGCCGTCGCAGGTCCAGCTGCTGTGGGCGGAGTCCGGGTTACACCCAGAAGTGGCGGGGCATATTGGTCTGAAGGTGCTCTTCTTGGGAATTTCACCAAGGTCCTCCACTGAAGCCATTTCAGGGCGTCGCGGCTGGAAATGAAACTTCTTCACTCGGTGGACATCGACAAATAAATGGTCAAACTGAGGAGAAGAGCAGAAGGGATTAAGAAGATCTATTCTAAAGTGTTTGGAAGTGACAAAAATGTCTGGAAGTGACAAAATACATGTAACAGAAATACGTCTTCGGATTTACCCTTTCATTCCAACCATTTTTGCCTCATTCTACTCTCCAGACCTTGCTGAATCTGTTGGTGTCAGAAAGAGTTACTTAAACTTGTAACTTAAAGTGAAAGTAAGTAAGTATTCAGAATACAGAACTCTGATTGGATCATTTAAATAGAGGTTTTCAGTATCTGTAACTGAATAAATTTTCAAAATATTCTCATTACAGACATCAGTGCTAATAATTTTGAATTATGTGTAATATATGACTTGAAAATGTAATGTAAAGGAGAAAAATGAAAAGGCTACTGAATTATCTTATGAGTGGCTGATGATATTTTCTTTATTCATCGAAAAAATAGTCATCTGTACAATGTTTTGTAAAATCAAGGAAAGTCCCACTGAGACTTGGATTCTCATTTTCAGGGATGTGTAGAGGGGAGGAGCCTATTATACATGTTTTAGTGCTGGGAGAAACTGGAGCACAGAGAGAACATGCAAACTCCACATAAGGCCCCGTGTTGCCTTGGAGTCTGTTGAACCCAGGACCCTCTTGATGTCAGGCGGAAGCACTAACTACTGCTCCACAGTACCATCCAGGACTGTTTCACTTCACACAGTGCCATTATCTCTCCACTACACTCTTTATTCTTTTGCCTGTCCACCGTCTATCTCACCCCACTCATCCAAAAAACTCACTGACAACCATTTATTTCACATCAGAGCCACTTTATGAGTGTGGACGTTGGACCTAAAAGGCTTTCTGACAAGGCCATGAATACGCTTAGAGCCGCCTCACTCCTGTTTCTCCTCGCTCGGATGGACACTGAGGCTGATATTAAGTGAACTGAGATGCAAAGTCACTCAGCCCTTATCACTCATAGTACTCACTTCAGCTCGATATGCGCCAAGTAAAGCAGCAGATTTAGTCCAGCGGTTCCCAAAGTAAGGTGTGGGTCCATCTGGCAGTGCTAATATGTTTTCTAGTTCATGTCCTGATTTTGCTTAATTTATGGTTTAGAGCTAATACCAGCTAAACAACAAAATATACTGCTGTATCCTGCATAAAAAAGTTTATATTTGTTAAACCTCATTGTGACAAAATTGAGTCTATAAGTAACAAATGCGTCCAAAAGTGTAGCCAAAAGCCACAAAAACATGTATAAAAGTGACAAAATGTGAATAAGAGGAACAAAAACACATCTGAAAATAACAAAAATGTGACTAAAATGTGACTAAAGTGTCAAAAAGTGACAAAAAGCAATGCTAAATGTGACAAAGATGACAAAATCAATACTAATAGTGACAGAAATTACGCTAAAAGCAACAAAAACAATACTAGTGACAACAAATGCTACTTGAAGCAATACAAATGTGACAAAAAGTGACAAGAAAATGTTTTGAAACATGTGATTCTTTTAGTTTGTCAGTTCATATTTCAGTTTTGTCAATTCTCAGTTATAGTTAAAATGTGAACTTTGAACAATTAAAATTAAAATTGTAAATCGCAATACTGGTCAGAAAAATTGCATATTTATCCCAAATCGTGCAGCTCTAATATTTGATCATTTACAATCAAACAGTCAGTCATTAGACATTTTTCTAAAAAGGACATATTTGTTGATGGTAACACTTCCTGTTACTGAAGAGTGCAGACGCTTTTCCTTGCTGCTCCTGCTTGCTACAGCTGTTTTCTTATTTATTTTGCTTTTAAATACATTTTTTTCCTCTATAAATCTTGGATTATGACTTTTCGAAGGAAACCAAGGATTTTAAGATAATTTTTTCCATTTTTAACAAACTATCTGACGAGCCAGCGACATGTCCGGGGAGAGAAGTCAAACAAACTCTTGTGAACGCTGTCGGAAATATCAACATGAAATAATTGAGCTACAAGCACGGATATTCGCTCTAGAATCTGAAAAAGGACTTCACGATACAATTCCAGTGTCACCGAGGGGTAAGAAGTCTACATATCTTTCAAGAAAAGCTACTTTCAACTTAAACCGGAGCGACTCTGTGTCTTTCCCAAAACTGGGTAAAGACCAGCCGGCAGCATCTTGGGTCAAACTCGGTGCAAAACCAAAACGATACAAAGCTAATGTAAAGTCGCCTGCTATACAGCTTACAAACAGATTTTTGCCACTATCAGAGGCTGAATTTACAGAACGAGAAAACTGTAGCCACCATGATGTTGATAAAAAGCAGCAGAAAGACAGACAGTCTGTGCCAAACGTCAAGGACAGTGACACACTCTTGATAGGAGACGGTGCTATCAGTGGAGTTGTACATGGAAGAATGAAAACATGCAGCTTCCCCAGCGGCACAGTTTCTGAGATTACATCACTGCTTCCCAAAGTTCTGTCCACACACAGAGGAGTTAAACAGCTGATTGTACACGTGGGTGCAGTGGACATTCGAAAGGAGCAGACTGAAGTTTTGAAAAAAGACTTCATGAAGTTATTTGAGGAGCTTGATAAAGTAGAAATCAAAACATTAATCAGTGGACCTCTTCCAAATATTGACAGGAAGATCAACAAGTTTAGCCGGCTGCTACAATTGAACACTTGGCTGTCCAAAGAGTGTGCACCTAGAGGATTGCACTACATTGAGAACTTCTATCTGTTCTGGAAACGAGAGGACCTGTTCAAGGGAAGGGGCCCACATCTGTGCAGAGGTGGAGTGAGGGCGCTGACAGAGAACCTCCTCCACGCTCTCAGGCATCAGAATGGCCGTGGACAGGGTCGTGAACAGATAGTTCGAGAAGAGAGGAATGAGAGAAGAACACCGGATCAATCAGCCAGAGACCAAGTCAATGCTTCAACATCAGCAGTAACAAAACAGCCGACTCCACAAAGGATTTATCAACAGCAGCTCCACCAGGCCCAGCAAAGGATTCAGCTCCAGCTGCTCCAAAATCTCCTACACTGCCTCCAGTAAAGAGCTCATCAGTTGCAGCACCACAACGATCTCCACCGCCGCCCTTGAAGGACTCAAGCTCAACATCCGTCCCCCCTCCCTCGGGGTCCTCATCACAGGCAATGGACCAGTCAGTGTCAGGCCCAGCAGCTGCCCTGTCACCACCCCTACCCTCAGACCAGTCCTGGGTCCCCCCTGCAACATCTACTCCCACTCAATCATCACTCTCCTTTTCATCTCCACCTTCACCCAGGGACCTTCCCAACCATCTTGAAAGTCTGATCAAATCAGGAGTAAAGATGGTTCCACTCAACACCTAATTTAGCAAGATCAAGAGTTCTGATGTCAACAATGATGAAATCTTCCCGTACATAAATCTGTGCCCACCATACCACCCAGGAGCTTCAACTCTCCTGCTTCACCAAAAAAATGACCTGCACCTCCACCCCCTCACCTTTCTCCTGGTCCATCACCCAAACCCCCCAGCTCTCCCCACTCAGCCTTTGCCCAAACCTCCTCCAGGTCTCCCCTTCACCGCCCTCCCCACCTCCCCCAGAACTGTTATCTCCCATAGCTAGGATGTAGTGGGTCTCAGCGTTGCCGGGATTTATGGTCATGAAAATGGTCAAACAAACCCGGGGCCCTGTGTTATATCTGTAGTCACGTCACACAGACTGGAGAACAGAAGGACAGTTAGACTGTCCAATCTTAGAAATTTAATTCATATTCCCTGTGAAAAGATAACGTCCAGTCACATTGAAACCAATCTGAAACTTGCTGTGCTTAATGTCAGATCATTATGTAACAAATCACTTTTAATTAATTATTTTATATTTTTTTATAATTTTTATTTTTTTTTTTTAACTTAAACTTGGCTTTAAAAAAACAGGGGTATTTTTGTTCTAATAGACGCGACTCCACCGAGCTTCAAGTTTGAATCTGAAACACGACAACAAAAAGGGTGGAGGTGTCTGTGCAGTTTTTAGAGATAAAATAGTTACCCAGAGGTTGTCTTTTGGGGTGTTTTCATCATTTGAGTATTTATCTTTTAAAATGGAGCTAAAACAGTCTCCCTCCATACTCTACATTGTCCTGTACAAGCCTCCCCAGCACTGCCAAGGTTTTATTGATGATTTTACTGAGATGCTTTCAGTTGTATGCACAGAATTTGACGGTTTGGTCATTACAGGTGATTTCAATGTTCACGTGGATAATGTTTGCGACAGAAACGCTAAAGAGCTTGATGCTGTCCTTGAAACCTTTGGTCTTACTCAGCATGTGAGTGGCCCCACTCACAGCAGAGGACACACTCTGGACCTGCTAATTACTAAAGGGGTTAATATTTCAAACGTCAGTGTGGTCGATGTGGCACTGTCTGATCATTTCTGTGTTTTCTTTGACCTGTCGGTTATTCCCAAATCACCGACTGGTCCTGCAGTTTTTCGGAGGAGACACATAAATGACAGCACAAGTGCACTCTTCATGGAAATGATAAACTTTGAAAATCCTTCATGTTCAAATGTTGACGACTTTTTAAATTCTGTTACATCTAATATCTTGAATGTTCTGGACACCATTGCTCCTATGAAGGTTAAAATGGTTAAAAATAAGCAGAAAGCGCCATGGAGGAATAATGAGACAGTCAGGGCACAGAAAAGGGAGTGCCGCAGGGCTGAGCGAAAATGGCGCAAGTCAAAGCTCCAGATTCATAAAGAGATTTATAGAAAAGGTTGTACATGTACAACCTCATTTTATGTAAAACAAGGAAGGATTTTTTCTGAAATAATTGGAAATTGCAGTAATAACTCGCGTGCTCTGTTTGCAACAGTAAACAGACTAACAAACCCTCCAATTCTGCTGCCATTAGAACTAATTTCCACTGCTAAGTGCAATGAGTTTGCCGTATTCTTTAATGACAAGGTTCAGGGCATTAAAAATGCCATATATTCCACAGTGCAAATAATAACTTTAAAACCACCTACACATTTAGAGCTGACTCAGTTTGCACCTGTAACTGACAAAACTGTCCAAGAGATCATCACCAGTCTGAGTTCTTCTACATGCTGCCTCGATGTGTTACCCACCAGATTTCTAAAGTCTGTTCTGAGCACTTTGTTAACACCACTCACTCACATAGTTAACATGTCGCTTCAATCTGGAACATTCCCAAGGGCCTTGAAAACTGCGGTCATTAAGCCTCTCCTAAAGAAGAGCAGTCTTGATGCCTCAGAACTGAAAAATTATCGGCCCATCTCAAATCTGCCATTTTTAGGCAAAGTCCTCGAAAAGGTTGTTTACCAACAGCTCACTGACTTCCTCTTAATAAACAACTCATTTGATGTTTTTCAGTCAGGTTTTAGACCTCATCACAGCACTGAGACTGCTCTTATCATGGTGACAAATGACATCCGCCTGAACACTGACGCTTGGGCAAAGCCTCAGTCTTAATTCTGTTAGATCTGAGCGCTGCTTTTGACACTGTCGATCATAGGATCCTCCTACAGAGACTAGAGGACTGGGTGGGCATCACTGGCACTGCCCTAAATTGGTTGAAGTCCTACCTTGAGGACAGAGAGTACTTTGTTGAGATTGGTAACTGTGTCTCAGACCACGTGAGCTTGACCTGTGGAGTGCCCCAAGGGTCAATCCTGGGACCCCTTCTGTTCAACCTCTATATGCTGCCCTTAGGTCAGTTAATACTCAGCACAAATGTGTCTTATCACAACTACGCAGATGACACTCAGATCTATGTCTCACTGACGGCAGGTGAATATGGACCAGTGGATTCACTCTGTCATTGCATCCAACAAATCAGCTTGTGGATGCAAAACAATTTTCTTCAGCTAAACTCAGACAAGACTGAAATCATCGTCTTTGGGCCGCAGAAACAGAGAGAAAGTGTCAGCAGTCACCTCCAGTCTCTCGCTCTAAAACCGACAAATCAAGTTAGAAATCTGGGGGTAATAATGGACTCAGACCTGAACTTTAACAGCCACATCAAATCAATAACATCAACAGCCTTTTACCACCTCAAAACATTGCCAAAATTAAAGGTATAGTGTCTAAACCAGACTTGGAGAGACTTATCCATGCATTTGTCTCCAGTAGGTTAGACTACTGCAACGGCCTGTTCACTGGCCTCTCCAAACGAGCTGTAAAACAGCTGCAGTACATCCAGAACGCTGCTGCTCGGGTCCTGACAAGAACCAGGAAGTACGATCACATTAGTCCTGTGCTCAGGTCTCTGCACTGGCTTCCTGTGGCTCAGAGAATTGACTTTAAAGCAGCTCTGCTTGTGTTCAAGTCTCTCCACGGCCAAGCACCAAAGTACATCTCTGACATGTTAGTGCCATATGAACCATCTCGCAATCTGAGGGCCTCAGGGACCGGCCTCCTGCTGGTGCCTAGAGTCAGGACTAAACATGGGGAATCAGCGTTTCAGTTTTTTGCAGCTAGAATCTGGAACAGTCTCCCTGAAGATGTGAGACAGGCCTCCACTCTGACAATGTTTAAATCCAGGCTAAAAACAGTTCTCTTTAGACGTGCATACGACTGAAAGATCTATCTGCACTCTTCTCTTTTAAAGCACTTTATTCTAAAATGATTTTAAAATGATTCTGTGTGTCTTTTTGTGTTTTGTGATTTTAATGCAACTTTTCCTGTTTATGTAAAGCACTTTGAATTGCCCTGTGTACGAATTGTGCTCTACAAATAAACTTGCCTTGCCTTGCCTTGATGACAAGGAAAACATATTCACTTTCAGTTTTATGTAATCCAAAATTACAGATCCATACAGTTTTATATCCAAGCTCAAATTGTTAGCTGTGTTTTTGAATGTGGCATAGACGTAATTCAACAATGTATTGCCAAATATTTTGTCTTTCTCATTCCCCTATTTCCTACCATCTCTCTGCTTGAGCAGCATGGTAATATGATCCCGGCTGCACACACTGCTTGTTTTTGGTAAAGACTGATTTGGTGAATGTTAATCTCCCTAAAGACACGCTCCACACATCACAGAGCAGCCAAATCTTCCTCACTCTAACAGGATCTTCAATTTCTCCATTTCCTTCTGCTAAACGGTTAATTTTTCATTGAGCTTGTTCCAATTCAGTAGTCAAGCAAGATTGGATGGGTATTTTGATCACATGTCTTGTTGCCTTGAATTGCCTTGGTTTTGCAGAAGTCATTTTCAAACACAAATACATGCCTTCTTGATTAGATTATAACAAGAAGAAAACTGGCACCAATCTAGAACAAAATCTGGAAGAATTCAAGATTGAAACCATGACCAAAAATAATAGTATGGTGGGATAAGCTCGACTTATATACCACAAAAGTATACAATTGTGTGTTGATTTCTGTGTGGACTACGCATGTTCAACGTGTGTTCTCTCCATCATCATTACCTAAGAGTGCACTCACACTAGATCAATTAAACATGGCTTGCTCAGGCTTGATTAAGTTGAGGTGTGTGTTCCCCTCTGACCAGCACTCACACCTGTGCAACTGAGACACAGCTATGTGATCATGAAGCGCTGTTTAAGCTACAACATGTAACTGTGAGTCTGCCATTATGATAGGGGCCTCTCCTTCATGTTTTGACTTGAACTAGAGCGTACAGAGCATTGAGGGCAACAAGGTATAAGAGGCTTCAGTACTTCTGTTGCTGTCCACAGTCCTCATTCATTAGCATGGTAAGCATAGCTCTATGGGATTGCACTGAGCAGAATTATTTCACTTTTTACTATGAGAGGAATATGCATGGGGTGCTTTGGTTCACCTCTTCTAACCGTGCCAAAGCATGAAGCAGCCCGTGCTTTTGCACTCATCAATTGTCCAGTCACACTGGACAAATGTGCCATACATGTTTTAGGGACTTTCCTGGGCAAGGTTTTAATAAGTCTAGTGCCCCACCCACTTTTGCCTTTTTTTGCCAAAGATCCGTACTTCACACGTAATGAGGTTTGGCTTGTTTTATAAAGTAGATTGATTTGTGTAAAATGTTTAATGTACACATGCAACAACAAGTCAGCCATGCACCATTTTATTGGGCAGCCTAAAAACACTTTTATAGTCCGTGTAGAACGTATTTTCTGTTGAGCTCACCTGTCCCATGTAAACTAATGCAACACAAAAAAGATGATGGTGCCCATGGCAAGTTCTAGAATAAGCTGAATAAGCATGCAAACAAACACTTCCAGGCAACCAGCATGTTTCCCACTTCTGACTTGACTCTGCACCAACTGGTAAACTCTACTTGTGAACTGGCAGCTCCCACTTTACATTCAAGATTCAATGTGTTACAATAATGATACAGTGACATCCACCAATAGTCGATTTGAGTGGTTAACTCCTGCATAAACAATGTAATTGTAAGTTACAGGTAAATCAGAAAAAAATAAAAATAAAGGATATACAAATATATAAAAGTAAATAATCTGTTATTTAGTATGCATGAGATTTCCATTTAATGTTTACGTTTGTTTAGCCTACGCTTTAGCATGAGCTATTATCCCGCTCCTGGCATAAACATCTTTGGTTGAGTACTGAAATCCACTGGCCTCTCTCAGGTGAATACTGCCATTATGTCCTTGGGCAAGACACTTAACCTGCCTCACCCCCAGTGTCTGCGTACTCTGGTGTGTGAATGTGTGTGTGGTTCCTTGATGTAAAGCTTTTTGGGTGCTTTGAAGGTGGTAAAGTGTGACCATTCAACAATGTATTTTTTTATACTGTTATACTTTTTTATGTTTTTATATATTAATTCAGTTGGAAAGTTTTGAAGTCGGAACTCGAAATGTTCAAGTGGTAAATAACTTCCCAGTTGCCTGGAGTCTTAACAAAACCTGATGCACAGCATCACCAACAGAGAGCTATTGACCTAAGTCACTGTGCAATTTCTTCTAGACAGCCACTATAGATAAAATTACTGCTTTGTAAATGAGATAAACTGTCCCGACAGCGTACCCTGAGGCAATAATTACCAATCCCAGCAGACCCCCGGTGATGCTAGTCTGATCCTACAGGAGTATTAGACCACTTCAGGTTTTTCTTCCATTCATTACTACGGCCGAGGTACAGCCATTACATACCTCCTCTCTGGACCAAACTGCGGGTTATTTATGAAAGGTAGGAAAGCACCGGGACTAAGGCGTCTGCACTAAAGTGAACTGTAGCTGGTGAAATGAGCGGAGTCAGCAGATGGAGATGCTAGCACAGCAGTGGGCTAACTCCTGCCTTCTGCTCTCCGCTGCACACTACAACACACTCAATTTATCCAGACACAGGTTGAGCAGCTCCTGGTGAGCTTAGGTTCAGTGGGAAGAAGGCAGGCTAAGAATCGGATATTGCTGTTTTTATTACTGGTTAGAAAAGGGAACTGAATTGGATAATTAAACACTACGCAAGAGAAAAGTGTTGTTTCTTCTTTTGGAGACTTTTTTGCCCTGATCATTTTAATGTTTCTGTTTTTTTACATAATGAAAATATATTCACCATATGAAACAATATAAACCGCTTTTAGGTCTGTATCAGTTACGGTTTTAAAATAAATGTACACAATTGCAACTAAAGCTTCTGTAAAGAAGTCTGTTATTTTGTTTTTGTCTGCAATATAGTTATTATTTACGACACCCAAGCTTTATGGCATTTTAAATTGCTAAATATATCTATAATGATCATAAAAGAAAAAAGTTTGCTGTCAGTCGGATGAAAATTGCTGCACTAAAATCCACCTTTCACTGCTGCAGTTCACGAGAAAGTAGTCAATTAAAACAATTTGTTCTAAATGGCTAAATGATGCTGCTAAACCATACGTGTATCACAGTTTAAGAAAAACATTTAATTTGACGGCAAAATAAGTGGAAACAGGAGCGTTTTGAATGGAGGAGAATGAAAATTAGCATCCATGAAATACCACTTTGAACGGGTAAATGAGATGGTAAAACAATTACAATATGGTTAAAAGTTCTTAATCATATGTCTCCTTTAATATTTGCGTTGGGTATCTGTAAACTCTCAAGCAGAATGAGTTGTCCACACTGACAGTAATGTTTCTCATCTTAAAAAATAAAATAAATCACTAATAATTCAAGTAAGAGTTCAAAGTTGATGACACCAGACGTAAAAGGTGAAATCCCACCTGGTCGTCCTTGTTGGTGTGACGTAGCAGGTGTTTGAAGAAGTCGATCCTGGAGCACTTGCGCACCAGGATGAGGTCTATAGTGCCGTCTGCGAGGTGCGCCGCGGGGGACAGGCCTTTGGGACTGCGAGGACAGGCACAGCTCATACACGCCGCGTTTATGGCCATGAACTTCCCACTGAGCACTGTCCAGCCATCACGCCTCTCTGAAACAAGCATTAGTGACATGGTCAGAGGGGCAAGTGCTCGGTTGCATTCACTTCAGTAACTCTGTCAAGAAATTGCACCTCTTGGAGTAACTTTCTGGGACTATGCATTTACTTCTACTTGAGTAATATTTTTATTGAAGTAACAGTGCTCTTACTTGAGTAAAAGTTTTGGTTCAAAAGCTTTACGTTGACAATATAAATGATTTGAACGTTTGTGTTTCTTACAAAGCACCTTCAGATTTTATTTTGTGTTTCTCATTTGTGTTGATCCTTTGAAAATACTGCCAGATTATGTGCATTATTTAATGTTTGTTCTTCACATTCACTTCAAATTATGAATCAGACGTTATGTCCAGAATGTTAGTCTTTCATTTACTCTTACTTGAGTAATAGTTTTACCAAATACTTTTTTACACTTACTTGAGTAATTTCTTGGACCACACTACTTCCATAATACTTAACTACACTTAGCTTAATAAAACATGAACAAAGACTTAATTCACATTGGATAAATAGGTTATTAAGATTGATCCAGGCTTGCTAACTTCTTAACTAATCCTCAAATCCTATTTCCTCACCGTAACCCAAACCCTCACCTCAATTAAGTAATTACTAATCCTGAATCATGCTTAATAAACTATATGTTTGTTATGATTTTAGTCTTTGTTCATGCTTTGTTGAGGCGTAGTTATTATAAAGCCGTACCTGTACTTCTACTTGAATAATATTATTTTGAAGTACTCTTACTTGAAAACAATAATTGTACTCTACTCTTACCCAAGTTTGAACATTGTATACAGTACTACATAGACATATTTCCACTTGGTTGGTGTAAAATGATCATATTCATTGCTCAATTTGCAAATAAGGCAACTAGAGGGTGTGTTTTACTCCAGACTCTAGGCTTTCAAAATGTTTCTCTCCGACTCGTGGCTTCCTTTAGCTCTTGCCTCATTTAACAGATGGGAACAGCCGTGTTTGACCATATTTCAATATCATTTATCAGTATATAACTTATTAGCACAACTATTAAGCATTTTATGAAATCATTTCCAAGCTATTGTCCCTGTTAGAACATGACAGACTTTTAAACTGAGTACTTCTAAGTCCCTCAGCACATTTGTTCTTGGATGCACTGCAAAATCTCCCAAATGTGGCACGGGATTTGAACAATAATCCAACTATACTGAGCCACTCCATTATTATGTTAAATCTGTGTTTACTCTGTCGGCTCCACAAGATGCCAAAGGACTATCTGCTTTTGTTTATGTGCTTCTCTGCTTCCTCTGCCATCTTTAGGCTCCACATGGCACAATTATAGGAACAGACTTTGAGAGATCTACTCAGTTTACAGATTTATCACATTTAATTTGACTGTAGTGTACATTCAGCTTTAAACATGCTCATTTTAGACACAAAATTGCTTCTTGTTGTCGCACTAAAGCTGTGGTGTTTTGAAGTAAATATGTGTTTAATAACATTACAGGATCATGACATCATCTAGTAACCCAGCGAATAAGTGTCATGTTGTGAAGTGGGTCTATACATAGGCGGCAGTATGTAGTCCTGCTTCACAACACGATCCTAACTGGGTGTGTTGTGCTGTGTTCCAGTTTTCCAGACTTGTAAAAACACTTGTAAATTCACATGAACATGAACATTCTCACATCTCAAAATTCCTACTTCTACTCAGGCAACATTTCAGAACCCCAAATTTATCTGCGTCAATCCAACAGGAACTAGCAATTGGTGAAAGTTTATCATCCAATTGTAGTCTCCACAGTCCAGTGATGGAAAGGAACACAGTACTAAAGTAAAAGCACTGTACTTGTATTTTTCGGTATCTGTACTTTACTTAAAGCATAACAAAGTAAAATGTTTACCTTATTAAACATCTTAGTAAGTCCGTGTGGAGGTTGTAATTGTATTTTCGAGGCGTTAGAAGCCCCCACAGTCTCCCCAGAAAACCAGCCTTGCAACTTTCCAGACACTGACCTAAAGACAACTCTCCTGAGAAACCTTGGCTCTCTGTTTTATATTTGGCAACATGAAAGGTTTTTGCATGTGATAGTACTTCCTATTTCAATAAAAAGGAAGGGGAAAAAAGAAAAAAATGAAGGAAAAAAATATTGTAAACTGTATTTGCACAAGAGACCTGCAGGGGGAGTGCTGTTGCTGAAGTTACTTACAGTAGTTCTGATTTAAGTATTTTTTGTTTACAGTGGATACTTTTTACTTTTACTTCACTACATTTGACAGCAGGTATCTGTACTTTTTAAAGCACGACATTTTTTCAAGTAGTAGTAAAGTAAAAAAGTACTTTTCATTTGATTTGAGGAGTTTTGTTTTTTTGCACATTCATGATAAAGGTCTTGAGTTCAAGCCCGAGCTTTGAGCTAATGAGAAATCGATTCGAAAGGACTTTTGTTGACTAAAGATCAACACAATTCTTTAATGAAATCACTACACAAAATATGCGTGAAATACTTTTAATTTTTACTCTTTACAACATAACATTTTACTTAAATAGATTTTTCAAAGTGATACTTTTACTTTACTAAATGTTTGTGCACATATCTGTACTTTTACTTTACCACTGCCACTGTCCACCTGCTAGGTTTAGGGTTAGAGTTAGGGATTCTATCTAATGTTGCTAATGTCAACACAGAGCTAATGAAAACAATGGAGAAATTCTCTTTTAAACGTTGATTTATGAATTACTGATTTGATAACACTGTTTGGGTTGATAAATTAACTCAATTGGATCCACATTTTGGTTGATTTGAGCACTTTTCTGATTTCTATGATTTATTTAAAGTCATTACAATACATAAACTGTAATGTACTGCTCATAGTTTTCCGACTGGAACACAGACACATGAAGGAAACGTCTCTCCGAGGTACGAGTTCCGACCTCCAAGGATAAATGGAACGCAGCATTTGTTTCAGTCTCGTTAGCGCCTCCTTTAAGCGACATATAAACCTAATTCGAGCTTCTTTTGTTAGGAATAATCCATTAAATATTTTGGGTAGTATTCTTGTTGTAAATTGTGAATTGGGGGTGGGTTGCATCCAAGTCTACCACAAAACACTGTTGGCACTAATGAAAGTCCATTACGATCCAGATGTCTTGGCACAACTTTTCCTCTCCGGAGCAGAAGGAAATAAAAAGTTAAGATTTCAAATTAGAAGCAGAAGGAAGTAAAAAGTTAAAATGTCAATGTTTAAAGTTCTTTCTCTTCTTCTCAGCACAACTCAACATGTTGCATATTTAAAAGGCAATTACATTTCACCAAGGAACAGTACACCATATCAAAAGAAGTCACATAGATAAAAGTGTGATTGGATTAAGCTTGTTTTTTTCTGATTAGACACGCTTTGCAGATTTCCACAACACCAGACGTGATGGTCGCACTTCACAAAGCGCTAACACTGCTCCTCAGAGATCACTCGCTGTTCATGAGCCAATCAGACGTCTCGATGCACCCACGGGACCACACAACTGTCAGTGCTTCGATAACCGACCAAGTGTGCGATAAAATCACATTCAAATTAGCTTTACTGTGTCTCCAAGGGAAAATTAGTACGAAAAAAAATTATTACCTTTACCCTCCATTTGGCAAAACAAACTTACGGAGGTGATCACCAGCGATAACAAGCCCGCTGAGGCTACTGGGGAAATGCCGCTTTGCAATTGTAAAATAGTGATTAAACTAACATTTGTGGAGCAAGAACAAAACAGAGGCAGCTGTGTGAGCCCTGTATGCATTAGCGAATGTCTCCAAATAACCGTTTTCTCTGAGAGGGAGACCATTTGTGTGTCAGGACTCATTGACTCAGCAGTTGGATGAGTTTACCCCTCAAAGAGAACAGGGCAAAACATAAAAACAAACAAAAATCGCTAAGCAAATGATGCGAGGTGAACCAACAGTCACAAGGATAACAACCAAGAGCACTGATTCTCAACTAGAGGATGTTACAGAGATAATGCAAAATAAAAAAAGATATACTATATATACACATGAAAGGCATTTACTTTTGATACAGACGTGAAAAGACTATTGATAAAATAATATACTATGGGTCAAATAATTGAAAAATACATGCATTTTCTCGCAAAACCCGGAATCGGAATCTTGAATAATAAACTACAATAAATTAGTTTTTGATTAATTTCTCTCTGGTGAGTTTTGAGTTAGATTCAAAATGGCGCCAATGCATTCGTTTTGGAGTGTTTAGTAATGAAAAGATTTTAATTAAAATCATGATGAGTTTTATTCAATGTCACTAACATAATTTTGTATTTTAATCAATATCTCATTAAGAATCTAATCAAACACGGCATTGTGGAAAATTAAGACAAAGCAAAACGGGAAAAACAATTCTAATGATTCTAATTTTGACATCAGCACAGAGGTAGTTCATTATAAAATGAGGCAAATCTTGTTTTTAGAGAGTATTCCTAGTTTATTTACAAGTAGAAGCATCCTACTTGTAAATATCTATAGATAACGAGGCACACAAAATCACAGCACACTTATTTTGTATAAAGATGTTTTGTACCTTGCAGAGTTTTCTTTGTCACTCCCGACGTGTGCTGACAGACACGACACCTGCAAAAACAATAATCACAGAATATAACCAAAATATTGTGAAGATACAATCCAGTTTTACTTTAACACAAAAGTATGTGGCTTGTGGAAGTCACTGGTAACATTTTTACTAATACCTTGAGGATATTTTGCTACGAAACATTGATTGTCTATTTGTTCTATTTCTGAATGGGGAAAGCAGCAGCAAAACAGATATTTCTCATTAAGCCTTTGTAATGTGCTGCAGATATGGCTGTGACATAGAGCTGTAAGATTAATCGCAATCAAATTGAAATCGCAATTTTAATAGGCACAACTACCAAATCGCAAAGACCGCAATTATTTGAGTGACATCGTTTCTTGTGCAAACAACAAAATATCCTGTCTTATTCTGTTTAAAAGCTGCTAAAACATTTTTAGTTTAACATATTTCAGTCTTTGAAATGTTTATGCTCCTGAATGTGAGAATGTTGAATAGAATTCTACAATGAAAGCATTTATCAATTAGTCATAGCATACCATAGCAATGCATACCAATAGCATACCATAGCAATGCTGTCTAAAATACCCCAACTAAGATTGCCAGAATTGTTATGCTCTCGACAGACTATGATCTGAAAATAAAGATATTGGAATCCTTCTGCTTTGTATTAAACAAGCAGTAGAAACACCAAAGGGAGGACCACATGAAGAGTAAAGCCGAGTTCGTCTTCTGATTTACAGTTTAACACTAAAGAGTCAAATTGACATTTGTTTTCAGACGTCAGACGAGCCACTGCAACCAAAGGGTCCATCCACCAACTCAAGGTTGAATGAATGCTGATGTTGTGTCCCTGTGCAAGACACTTGACCCACTTTGCCTTTGCATGGATGTGATTGGGGATGGTCGAAAGCGCCAATTAGGGCAGCTGTTACTACATAGGCAGAGTAGAAGAAGAAGAAGAAGAAGAAGAATTTTTATTTATAGAGCGCTTTTCCACCTAATAGGCACCCAAAGCGCCTATAAACCTAAAAAGTTGAGAGTGACAGAATGATGACAACAGTATAGTGTTTCTAAAGCTTTAAAAAGGCAAAACAAACTAATATCTGCACTGAACTCAGCTAGCGTAGTATTGATTGTCCTGTTCATAAGCCTGGGTAAACTGCAAGCCATTCCAAAGCCATATTAAAGAGTTGAAAAGCTCTGTACATGGGTTTCTGGCAAATTATTCCTTCCTGATTTGAAACATTTTATGAGGACCTTTCCCCATTCAAAAGATATAATATGTTGAATTGAATAGCGCCATATTCTGCATATAATGGCTGAGATCTGGCCCCTGACTGGTGGATCCTGCTGTTGCCACCACTAGAGTGGCTCTGCGCTGGCTTGGCCCTCCATTCTGCCAATCCTGAATCTACCCCTGCCTGCGCTCCACCTTCAAAAGTGCCGCCCTCATGCTGGTCGGGGCGGCTCAGACTCAGTGTCTAGTTCGCCTTTGGAACTTTTAGATGTGTCTCAGTTGTGTTGAGTAGCTCTGTGTGAGACACTAGTTGCTATCGAACGTGTGGTCCTTCTTGGGAACATCATCATCATTATTATCATATTATCATAGGTTTTTGTCTGTGTCCCACAATTACTTTTTAAATTATTAAAACCATTTAATATTCCATTTTCTTGGTTATGTTGCATTTGTTCCTTTATCCACAGTCAAGCTCACTGATTTGTAAGAGCTCTGACAACAGAGGACTGTTGTCATGCCAAACCCTTCAGATTAGGAAGGAATCCTTGTGCCTGATACCCCTGAATATTGTCCACGGCAAGCGATTGTTTACCCTGAACGGCACTGCAGTTTGTCTCTGGGGCTGCTCATGTCGTCCTCAGCAGGTAAAAATGACACTGTTCCTTCGTAATATTTGTGGTTGAGAAACGTTTTTACGCCTGAAAAATACACACACACACACACACAAAAAAAATTGTTACGAGACAAGTAATTTATCAAATACCAATATCCAGAAAATATGTGGATTTTCAACTATGTTACATTACATTATATAATACGAACATAAGTCAAACTGAATGAGTGGAAATGTCATTAAATGAAAATACTATAAATACATTATTTAAATTAAAATCTCCAAATTAACCAGACATGTGTAAACTAAAATTACAAAATCTAAATATGGACTGAATCCGGGCTAAACTAAATCTGAGCCATTTAATCAGGGCAAAGCTGGGTCTAAACCGGCGCAATATATAGTGTATACTATTAACCTGATCAATCAAGGACATGAACTGCCGATGGGGGATGGCAAATTTGCCAATATAAAAGTCAATCATTAAAAAAAAAAATCACTTTCAAAATTTAGAAGGCCAAACATGAACATATAAAAAATCTGTGTAAGTATGTTCTGAAGCCTACAAACACAGTATACCAGACTAGAGAACATGTGCAATACATTAACATCTATTTTTAATTAGATTCCTGTTTCAATTCAATTTCAAACTCCACTTCAATTACCACAATGCACCCAACCTTAGACACTGTGCAGGCTGCTGAAAGCACTTAATAAACCAATTAAATTTCCTCTAAATATATTTTTAAGTGTGTCTTTGTGTATAGTAAAACAAATACAAATTCATTTCTTGCTTGTTCCAGCTGAGTGCTATTTAATTTTGCCCAGTTTTTCCATTTTATAAAGTGGATTACTCCGCTACAGTGCACTGAGCTGCAGTGAATATGGAGGGCCTTTGGGAGCAGAGCTGGAGGTGGTTGTAGTAAAACCTTTAGCCTGAACTCCTGAGCCAGAATCCCTGTGTTGGATACGATCTGAAATCCTCGGCAGTCACCAGCACACATAAGTCCGAAGACCTTCTACAATGGACTGCGCCGGGTCTAAGTCGGGTTAGAATAAGCTGATCCGGGGGTGAAAGGTAAGTATAAGTGCTTAGCCAGGCTTGAACTCAGATGCTGACCTTTAACATCTCGAGGTTTCAGTGTGTGGGACTGTGGTTTAGACCTGAGAGCGGTTTTATACGAAGCATTTTGAAGTGTGTGGTTTGATTTGCATTCTAGCCACGATCCACAGTATGGTTTTAAACGTATCTAGTATTTAATGTCTATTTAAATATTGTGCTAAAGAAAGAAGGAAACAAACAAAAACACTGAAAAAAATGCCTTCTTGCTGTAAGCGGTGTCACCTGTTTGTCTCCGTGGAAATCAAATAACTTAATGCCATACTGTAACATTCCAAAGCAATGACAAACAGTGCACTTTTAAACTCAACGATCAGCCAGACTGAAGAGATTGCTGAAGTTGATTTTGGGATTTTTCGCATTATGCAACTCTGAGCTTCAACACGAGACGCATGCCATCTACTTTGCCCGCCCACTCCTCCTGATGGTCAGCTTTGATAATGCTCTGAGTGAGTGACAGGTGGGTTCAACCATTCACAGTGAAGAGTGAAATCTCAGAAGAGGCAGGTTGCAAAGGTGCATTGTGAAAGCACCTGATTTTCTCATAAAACTGTTTTGATTTTAGTTTTGTTGTTTCTAGATCAGTTATAAGGTAAGGGATGACATAATTAGCTTTTGTACATTATTTTCTGTTAAAAAATAACAAAACCAAAAATATGAATATTCTTAACTTCTCATACATTTGTTTTTGTTTTGCCTGGAAGGTTCCATAGCAGGATATAAAATGTATTAATTTAAAGAAGTTTAAATTGCCCAAAATGTACTTTGTTTGCCGCTTGTCTCTACATAGTGCCCCTTTAATTAAAAGCCACAAAGTGTACAATTATATTTACTTATTTTCCCCCAGATTGCCCATTTTGTGACATTTAGTCCAGGGTTTTACCAGCGAGGTCATAGCGAGCGGGGCCCAGCCATCTTTTCCTTTCACTGTCGGACAGCACATCTCCGTAGAAACCGTATCCTAGCAGCGAGACGGAGAATCTGAGGAAGGAATTGTCGTGGTGGACTGAGCAGACGTCCATTGGCTGTGAATCACCTGGACAAGAAAAAGACACTGTTAGACATGTTTAACAGGCACAATTACCGTATGTGTGACTTTAACTGACACAAACCGAAGCTATGGTTTGTCAAAATGTGTTTTTGTTAGACACATCTTATCCCAAGATTCATACATTTGCAATCATATAGTTAAAAGTAGTAGAATCTTTCAAATGTATTTCAACAACAACATCTATCTGTCAAATATTTATTTACTCATTAAAATGCCTATGACTAGTTGAACTATTCATTTAACTAAAATGCAATTTTGCTAAAAAAAATAAATTTGTTTATCTCGGTTTAGCAATTTATTTTTAGGTTTGTAATTGTACTTCCTGGTTGTAAATGATGACATCACACAAGGAAATTACACAGTACACTGGGCCAAAACTCCTTCAGTGTCACAGATTTTTTTTAATTTAACAAATAAAAATATGTGAAAACCTTTATTTTGCTGAACTTGAAACACTGTTTAAAAGGGTAAAAAAAATCCTTTGGATTGTATGAGACTGATTCCCTAAAACTGTAATTTATATTTACCGGGTATTAATACACCAAATTAAATCAAAACTAGAAACATTTTTTTTTTTAAAGAAAACTTTAACAGACTATCCTTGTGATGACTTGCTCACAAATACAAAAAAATAAAATAGTTTTATAGGTTACTTTTAGTTTTCAAGCTAATTAATTAATCATCGAGGAAGAAGAGCTCCCCAATTTGGGCTGGGCTGTCTATATCTCTATATCATCCTAGCTTTTGTTGTGATTATATTATACATTTTAAAACAGTAAGAGCTCATGTTTTAACTATTACACTATATTATAATGTGATGTAATATATATATACATTATTATTCACACTGTTAGTCTGTGATAGAGTTCAGATTTGACACTTTGGATCACTGTTACATCGACAGACCAAATGTTAGAGCTTATAAACACCCTGTTAGTCTGATGTACCGCTTCAGACTTTAGAACTGGATGTGATGCATTTTGTTCCTTCAGTTCAAAGGTTGTGTGCATTTCCTGTGACTGACTGGCTCCGATAATATCTAACAGAAAGGAAACATGCCACAGCTGTAGCCCACAAGTAAAAGGTGCATGTGTCTTTTCAATTACTCACCCACAATGATGTGTAAAGCAGACGTGACCGGATCGTTGGTGCCCACTGTGCTGAAGCAGATACAATCAGTAGAGCCTGTTAGAGAGAGGGCAATGGTCAGACACAAGAAAAACAGTACGTGTCAATGGAAAAAGCCATGCAATACACCTGCTACGCTTGAAATAGCTTAGTCAATACTAGAAATGTAAAATAATATAGTGGTTCTCAAAATGTAGCTTGGTTGCTGGGGCCGTAAATAAAGAGACAAATACAGTTTTTCTTTTGTCGTCCAACCTTTATCACAGTTTAGTCCTATGCTTTAAAGTCAGATTAGTCAATTTAGTTAGTGTGAATACTTTGAGAAAGAGTGCTTTAATGTGCAGTGAATTTGTGTCTATTTCTATGTAATGTAACTGGTTTGTTTGTGTTTCATTTGTTGTGATTGAATGCAGGTTTAGCTTGTGGATTTTCCCAGAATTTGGGCAGGCATTTGACTAACGATCATGCATGAATCTCATTCTTCTTGATGTTCTTGTTATTCTGTCTTTCGGGGGTTGGCAAACTGAGTCATCTAATAGCTGTGTATTGCTTTCATAATGTATTAAATCATTGAATACCACGGTCAGTGAGAATTCTAAAGCTGACAGCCGTGCGTTAATTTTCTAAAACGCACCAAAACAGTTGAATCACATTTTATTTTCATCACTGCTCTGTGGATGCCTCCATAGCAACGGGTAAAAAAAGAAGGGACTAATATTTCAGACATTATAGACAATAAACAGGCTTTTCAGATTCACAGGTGAAGTATTTCAGTTTTTGACTCATTGTTTAGAGCTGCACGATTTGAAAAAAAAAATCGAATCAAAATTTATCAGACCAGTATTGCAATTGCGATTAGATTTGCAATTTTTGTTTTAGTGATGGGATCCTGTTCAAAGTTCACATTTTAAACACAACCATGAGAATTGATAAAAAGACTGAAATATGAACTTACAAACAAATAGAATAATCACTTTTTTTGCTTTTTGTCACGTTGTTCTCACTTATAGTGTTGTTTTTGTTGCTTTTAGTTGCTTTTAGTTGCGTTTTTGTAACTTTTAGCCATATTTTATCATGTTGTGTCACATTTTTGTCACATGTCCCATTTTGGCACTTTTAGTAGTGTTTTTGTTGCTTTTGGTCATGTTTGATGCTATTCAACACATTTTTGTCACTTTTAGTCACTTTATTGTCGCTTGTTTCAGAACATGGTTTAACAAATCCAAATCAAAAATCAGTTTTTATGCAGAATAAAGCAGGCTGTTTTGTTGTTTGTGAAGAAATGATGGTACTTAAAAAATTGCAGCCTTTCGATTTGCTAAACGCGTTTATTCAAATTGCAGTCCTTCTACCATTTCATTTAAATGAGTATAACTATGAATCTACTAAAACAATGAATACAAATGAACCTGATTGTGTTAATCAAAGTTAAAGTTTATAAGTCAAAAGTGCACTGTAATTTTTCTGTCACCTGCTTGTCTCACTGGAGCTTTGCCTGGAATTGTCTGTGATATGGAAATAAACTGATTGATTTTGCTTTTATTCAGTAACAGTTTTTTACTGCCCAAAAATACTTCGAAAGACTAGAGCGCTTAGTGAAACTAATGTAATGTAGGTATTGTGGTTGTCTCCATGGAGATAGATATACTTAATGCATACACTCCTTCAAAAAAGTTATAAAATGTTATGAAGTTCTGAATATAACATGACACAAACAGAGCCAGCAATTATAAAAATCAACACAAACATAACTCACCAACTTTACTTTAAAACTGCTATCTAAATTATTACTTTTACTATTACTGCATCAAAACGTTGACTGTAATTTCCCTCACACCTTTCATTTTACCAACAAAGACCAACTATAAAAGATACACTTTTCCCATCACTTAAATTTCTTGGTGCCTTTTGTGCCTCCATGTATCAACTGTGAGACTAACATTTGTGGACAAGAGCATAACCATTCTGTATCTTGTAAAAGCTGCAACCAAGTGTGAAAAGTTCAGCCGGATGATTTTATTAGTGATGCGTACCGAGAATCATAAAGCTAATCGTATATCTGGGTGCCCCTGGCTCATGAGCGCTCCTCAGCCAACAAATGAACGATAAGAGACATCCCCTGCTCCGTGAGAAATGTGAAGTTTGACGCTAAATCTTTCAACTTGAGAGGTAATAAGGTCCTATCTCTTTTTCTGCGCCACATGGCATAATTTCAGACCTATCTGCTCCACTTTGATCATGCTCGAGTGGTGAAATGGACCCGGCGCTGCTGATAAAAGAAGACCAGCGAGGGGAAAGAGGAGAGAGCGAGGGGACGGAGGAGAGACAACGAGTGAATCTAAGGCGTGATGTTATGGGCTAGTTCACTGCAGCGTGACAGAGGAGCTTGAAGATGTCATTCAGAGGATACTTGCAAGAAGACCAGGTTTAACACAGCAGTTCCAAAACTGCGGGATGGTATGACTAGTGGTACACAGTAGATTTCCTGAGCCCAAATTGGGATTGTCCTGATTTTGTTTCCGTTGGAAAAAGAAGTCTACTTTGTGTTCTGGTTGATTTTATATGTATTGCTCATGATGAATATACAGTACTTATGCTGCAAAAAATACATTTCTTGATTAGTAAAAATGTCTGGGTTTCAGGATGATAATCTTAATTTCAGATGTTTTGACTAGTTAAGATTAGTTACGACTATTTATTTGATGGAACTAGATTATTTTACAACTGTTTCTGACTTGTTTCAATATATTATTTCTTACTTCAAGGCAAATTAGCTGACAGTGGATTAAGATAATTTTACTTACCCCATTGGCAAATACATTTTCTTATTTTAAGATTAATTATCACATGATCAGTCAGAAATGCCATGAAACCAGTTAATTATTCTTATTCTCATTGAGTCAAAATGACTGAAATCCAGATAAAAAATTATACATTCAATTCATTTTAAGATAGGATAAATTTACATTTTTATCTGTGCACTTTTTTCTGACTTTCTAGTACTTCCTTTAATTGCCTTCATATTGTGTTTATATTCCTTTACAATTTAAATAAAGGATTGGTTCTGCTTCTAATCTGGTAAAATGTGCCTCTTTAACTTTACTGTGTGAAGTGTGTTCGTTCAAAGAATGGAAATGTGCTTTTATTAACACTTAACCTTAATCCTCTATAAACACAGACCACTTTTTAACAAAAATGTCCTGCCCATAAAACGTCAAAATACTTGAGTTTTCAAAAGCAATAGCAAGTGTACTTATCAGAGAAGTGGTTCACTTATACAGTGAGTGCAAAGTGACCCAGTGCATTTAAAAAAAAAAAAATCCATGATTTTGAGTTCTCAGACTTCTTCACAGAAAAAACAACAACAAAAACAAAGTATTAAGTATTACCACCAAGCCTTCAAGGATTATGAAAATAACAGTGATTGTGCAGATTGTTCACAACACACATTCGCCCTTGGTGAGCCACTTACCAAACCCCTTGTACCATTTTCATTCCCCAACCAGCTGGACTTTTTGTGTTGCTGTAAAAAGCAACAGAGCTGTTGAGTGGCCACATCTAGAGTCTGACTGTGAAAGTGATCTCAGTGGACAGCAATAAACTGAATACAGTAGGAAAGGTATTGTCTTCTTGGAATAAAGGTGTTGTTTCTTACAACAAATTTTATGGCAATCTGTCCTGGTTTTCTCTCATTTTCAGTTGCAGCTAAAGTATAGTTATGTGGCCATTAGGAGAGGAAGCTGCCTTCATAGGAGTGTGGAAGCGGAATAAAACCCTTTAATATTAAATCCTTGTGTTTTCTTTCAAAGCTCACCTGCTGGGATGATGCCAATCCTCAGAGCAGTCGGCACCAGCTCAGCCCCCGGGTCATCCAGGTCCACTTTGTTGTCGTTCTGAGTTCGAGTCACTAAACCATGGACGATCTCGCTGAACATGCCATCGCCGCCTACACACACCAGCCTGTACAAAGTCACACGATAAAACATGCATTTCATTATTAGGATTGTGACCAAAAAGTAAACTCACAGCATTGTATTATTATTGTTAGAAAAGGCATGGACCAATATTTGGATGAATATAGTGGGAGGGCTACTTTTTCCATAAAATTACCTTTCAACCAAGTTTTAAAGTCTATAAGACAACTTGGACGTCGCATTTCACTAAAACGTAGTGACTGTGATTATTTAAAAGATTTTACTGAACACTTTGCCTGTTTGTCCCCAGTTTGACAGTTTTTGTTAATAATGTTACTTTCCGGTTGGACATGGGCAGCAAATATGACATAGGTAGAGGTAATTCCTAGGGTGACAAGACGTCCCTATTTACCTCGGACAGTCCCGCTTTTGAGCCCTCTGTCCCATGTCCCAGAGGATATGTCCAAAACCATTTATTTATCCCAATTTTCCACTTTCCACAAGACATGTCCCAGTTGTCCCAGTATTTCATCAATTTGATACCCACTAACAACAAAGAGAGGAATAGATTGGCAAAATAGAGAAAACTGTCCTTGAAAATGACTATAATACAAAAAAATGCACAAATAGAAGTTTCTCATATACTGTACTTAAATCGTGAATGGACCAAGTGTATAATAATGTACTTAATTACCCAATCTTTTCACAATTCTCCTGTTACTCCCCACTCCAACCCGGGTGTGTCCCAGTTTTTAATTTCGAAAATCTGGTCACCCCCATTCCGCAACCTAGCAACCATTGTGAAAACAAGGGCCAAAATCAATATAAATTACACGATAGTTAAATAATAATACCCAATAACATCTTTATTTTGTTGAATGACCGTTTAAACTGTCAGAAAAAATGTATTAACTGTCCCTTTATTCCCAATGGCATGTCACTTTTTGATGACATCACAGAGGGATTCCATCTTAGAACTCAGCGCTTCTTTCTGTAATTTTAAACTTTTATTTTTCTAAATTTCTTCACAAACTGCAACCTCACAGATGTAAAACTATGATAAACATTTACCACAGGTGCCCTCCCACCGAGTCAGAATTAGAAAAACACGAGAACCTGTCATAAAGACTTTTTTTTTTTTTTTAAGTTTTCCGGCACCACACCAAAATACAAGAAAAGAATTACAAAACAATCAGCACAAAACAATACTGCTCATCAAATCACAAATACATGAGTCTGTTCTAATACAAAGTGGTGTATAATGACTATAATAATCACCTGTTAAGTGTTACATCAGCACATTTTTGAACATTAGAATGAATTTGTTGGATCTACAGAGTCAAGACATGAACTGCAATAAAAATGAGTAGTGGCAGGACAGAGATTGCTTGCCCAATTGCTAATACTTTTTATAGTAAAGTCCATACATAAAGACAAAAGCTACACCACAGAATCCCAGAGTATAACAGGGCTTGGCAGTAGCTTTCACTGTGAAAGCATTCAATATATAAGATCGTCATCACACTGTGCCAAGCTACATTACCGCTGCTCACTGCATCACAAAGACTACCACAAATGCACCCATCATGAATTATGTGAAGTCTGCAGCCCTGTTTAAAGAGTCCAAGTCCGCTTCACTGGACCGAACACAAGATGAAGTCGACGGGGCACTGAGCAGCAAGGCTTTTCATGTTACTAAGGTTCACCAGCAACAGCGTTTTATACAGTGCATATGTGGGAATCATTACGGTAGAAAAGGGCAAAAGAACTATAAATATTTATCCTTTCTGCACATTCAAATTAATACAATGTTTTTGCGTGTGTGTGTTTTTTTGTCCTTTAGCGTAAATGGAGAGTGCAATAGGGGCTTTTGTGTGGGCTCTGTGCAGAGTATCAATATCTATTTATTTTCAAAATAGCTAGCTCATTGTACTACTGAGTACTTCCTGTCCAATTCTATCTCTATGGGGTTTTTGCAGAGTCACACTAAAATTAATACATTCCTAAAGATCAGGCCGTGAACAGTGAGCTGCAGGTGGATGTCACTGACAACAATGTTACAGACTTTATAAATGAAATTATAACTTCCCCAGTGGGATAAATGGAGGTGTTTGCCAGTCAATGCAAAAAAAAAATGTAAAAAAAAACAAAAAAACAGCCCCCCCCCAAAAAAAAACAAAACAAAACAAAAAACGTAAATAATCTAAATCTTTACTTGACATTTTATATGGTTGGTTCTTTATATTTTAAGCTTTAATAAAAGTTTGCGTTAGCTGTGAGAAATGGCTTGCTTTGTGCGTAGAGATTATCAACTATTCACGGGTTTCAGCTTAAAGTTTAATGTAACATTTTGAGAATTTTTTTTCCCATGCATACAATATAATAAAATATTTTATTAAGTTGTTAATTGCTATTGCAACAGTCCTAATTTCTCATCATCATTTCTCTGAAACCCATGAATCCCCCTTATATTAAAGGAAAAAAATATTTAACATTTTTCATATTGTTATTAGCCTTTAAACAACTGTCTTCAGTTTAACATGTCATGTCTTAGAACTAAAAATAAAATGCTCTTACAAAGAAAAATCTAACTTTATCACTGTGTTGTGAGATGCCATTTTGACTTAGCTGTGGCTCCATCTACTGGCTGTAGAGGCATTTACCCACATGTAAATGTATACCCACTGACAATAATTTAAGAACAAAAGATTCTGGGATAAGTGACATCAGCAATCATCTACGTCACACATCGAAAGAGTTCAGAACGCAGTGTTGGAGGGAGAGGATTTTCAAAGGAGAATTCATGAAACAAACGTGAATCAAGCTAAATGCTACTTCAGGTATGTCATTAATGACTGAACAATGTTAGAACATGGTTAAAAGCATAATAATTTTTGTCCTTTAAGGTATTACAATGATTGTGTATTTTCTTCTCCACACTTATTATCTATCCTCCTTTGTACACATTAAAACCAGTACAATCTGGACAATTTGATTTAAACATTTACATGTGTTGTCCCACAGATTCTTTTAATAGAGTTGTACATTGACATAAACTGACCCGTGTCTTACTCACCCATCATATTTCTCCAGATTGGCGTCTGTCTCCAGGTGCTCCCTTGCCTGGTTGGCCCGCTCTGTGACTGTAAAAAGTTGGATAATTATTGTTGGGAAATGTTCCATTACACGTCTGTTCCAAGGACACAACCAGCTCCTAATCATTGATTAAATTTCTTTGCAGATAGCTCTATTTATGATCAGCGTCACCCTTGGTTATATAATACGTTTTACAATGGAAGCATGGCCAGAAAGGCAGAAGGCAGTATGTGGTCTATTTACAATTTAAGACTCTTGGTGAGCTTAACATATTATCTTTAAACAATCATCTGTATGGATTTGAATTTAAAAATGACCTCTTATCCACTGAAGTCCCAGTGAACATGAACACTTTTTGACACATACTTTATTGAACAGGACAATCGTACAACCTTAAACCACTACACCGCAGACAAGCACTTTGTTGCTGTTTGACTTCAGCAATAGTAACACATATTAGACCTGCCCTTGATGGATAATTTTCACTCCAGTCACTGAATAATAGATGTGTTTGGATACCTCTGTTTATCAACTATCACTGTTCCCATTACAACCTCGCTGTGATTAATGGCAGTGGGACCAAATCATATCTGTGCAATCCTCTTCGGGCCAAAACAGAGTCCACTGTGGCACTGCAGATCTATATAGCCACCATAGGAACTCATCCTTTATTTAAATATCACTGTGCGGCTATAAGAGGGGCTCACCAATCATGCCAGTGGATAAAAGAGTCCTATACACCCCAGTCCCCAGATTAGTATAAATTGTAGTAACACTTTGGAAAAACTCACATTAAACATTCACCAGGTAACTGTTCATGTAAATCAACGAAACTGTAATAAAAATGTAATGAAAATGTTGCTAATGTTACAATTTTCTGGCTGCACAATGAACTGAAATCAAACTGCAAAGGCTGCCAAACAACAAAATATTCTGCTTATATCTGCATGAAAACCTATAAACCTAACCCTGTAATTTTGATCTGAAAATGTTCTGAAATACATATTATTAGTTTTATTATTGTCAGTTCAAGGTTTTTCCTTTCTTATTTTCTTTAGTCGCACATTTTACAATAAACAAGGCTTGATATTACAATTTAGCATATCTACAAAACAATAATCATAATATCATCTAAATTTCAATATGCTGCCCTCCTCTACACACGCAAGAAACACAAAGTGAAATGCTCAACATAAACCGCAACTGTAATCTTATTTATTAACTGATAATGGTTTAAATTGACAATGCAACCAATACTCACCAATTACATCGGTCGAGATGCAAGCCTTATGAAAAAGCGGCGCCACCTTTTGGTCGTAAATCCACTTTCCCTGCTTTTTACCGCCGAAGGGATTGATGTACACAAGCAAGCGTTTTGGTCGGTTAGCTGCACAAGCAAGAGAAGATGGTGATTAAAAACCTTCAATGTTTTTCAACCTTTTTTCCTTACAAATGTGGTCCTGACAGCCACTTGATGAAGTTTTCATTAAGCAGAGACCTTTCGCAAAATGCTCCGTCAAAGTGACTTGCAGCAAAGTACGGAGCAGTGAGAAATAAATGGCGTGACTATGAGGGGAGTGTGGGCCAATGCAAAAGCGGTGCATCATATGGTGATAAAGCTTTAGATGGGGGGATGCTAAATGGATTGTTCATGGTTGTAGTTTAGGCCTGAGGTGAGAGATGGAAAGAAGGTGCAAATTGAAAAGCAAAAACTCACAGATTAAGTGTTAATTGAAGAATTGAATGGAACAAGGTGAGTTTACATAAATTATTTTTCACGGAAGGATTGAAAGGACGTTTAGGAACCAATTTTGGGAAAATAACGGTATTTTTGCTATGGTTAAAATATACTTCTGAGCTCTCCTACTTGTGGAGTAGTGATGTCGTTATACTACAATTTCAAGTTCGATTTTGTGCATTTATTTAGTTGGGACTGTGTATGTAAATGAATATACATGATATACATGCTGTAAACATGATGGATTGTAGCCATGGGTTAATTTCCATCCGTTGTCCTGCATTTAGTCTCACAATGCACTCTCATTCACACACCAGAATCATATTGTACATGTTTTTTGTGGTGGGGGAAGCTGGAGCACCCAGAGAACATGCAAGCTCCACACAGAAAGGCCCCGGGAGTCGAACCCAGGACTTTTTAGCTCTGAAGCAAGAGTTCAGTCACACTATTTCAACCTTTATTTGATTGATGATATATCTAAAAAATCTCAATGTACAACAGAAATAACACAGCATCTGTCTATTATTTAAAGTTTCAGTGCATTATTTAGTCATTGTTGACCTGCGTGCGCTTGGTTTTATACTTCTCTGCCCGGGTTATCTGATAGGCTGTCCAAACACACTTCTGCGTATCTTATCGATGTGTACATAAGAGGCATTTTACACCTGAAAGTGAACTGTAACATTGGTCCAAAGTCCAGTACAAGAGATAAAGAACATACTGAAAAGTGTGAGCTGACTGCTGATAGCCGTGATCCACTGCTCACACGCGCTCTGGTCCGGGCACAGGAACACCACATCACTGCAGCGCCACTGGTGTTTACTGGCCCTCCTCACATACGAGACTGCAGGGGGACAAAACAATATAGGCACGTTAGGAATGTGTAAAGCAGAGGGAGACAAAGTAGTCAATAAAGCATACGGACAGGTGATTGAGAATGATTTGAGGTTTCTCTTTAGGAATCGGAATTGCAGTGTTTTGGTCGTGGCCTTTTATAAACACGCTTCTTCCAGTTAAATTCTGCTTAGTGTTCTGATACTGATATACTTGGTTTGCATATTTTTAAATGGTGCAGTCGCAATCAGGGCTGCACAATGACCTGAAATTGAATCAAAATCGCAATTTGAGTGGACACAATTAGCAAATCAAAGGCTGCAATATTTGAAGTGAAATCACTGCATCCACAAACAACCAAATATTGTGTTTTGTTCTGCATAAAAACTGTTAACCCCTTACTTTAGATAAGTTAAGACACGTTCTGAAACAAGCGACAAAAACGCGATAAAATGCAACAAAATGCAACTAAAAATGAGCAAATTTATAGGCGACAAAATGTGGCTAAAAGCGACAATCACGTGACTAAAAGTGAAAAAAGGAGTTTATGGGAAACTTGCTGCCTTTGATATAGTTTCAATTATGATTCATCTTGCAGCCCTACCGTTCAGTTATAATAATTTATCTAATTATTACTCAGTCATTTTTGGGTTTAACGTCCTCTCCCTCCGTGTGTTCATTATGAGTTTGTCCTTTAGTATTTAAACAGCCTTCTTTATTTGTGAAGGTTTAAGTTTGTTCTGTTAAAATTATGGTTTAGTTGACCTGAGTTGAGCTTAAACATTGTCAATAATATTTCAAAAATTTTTTGAGCCTTTGTTAAATACATTTTTTATCTGTTGTTCCTGCCTTTTATGTTGAGTCCATTACACACATTCAAATGAACCTAACGAATCAAAAGTGTATGTGAATGCATCGACCTGAGGAACCTAAAATACGTTTGATATTCTGTTTTTGATACTGATTTGCTCCTTTTAAAGCGTCATTCTTTGTAGACAGAGAAGTAAGACGTTATTGTGGTCCATCAGCTGGAAGGGAGAGAATATATAAGATCGTTATACTTGCAAACTAAAAGTCAATTAAGTATAGCAGGTCCCTGAAGGTGCATGGATAAAAAAGCAAAGAGTCAGGAACATCACTAAAATATTTACATTAGGGTCCCAAAAACACTTGCTAAGCACTTTGACAGTGGATTCACTCCCCAAGCATCTCGCAGTCAAATTATCTACTAAGCATTTTTCATCAAATGGAAAAGTTACTTCTCAGACAACTTCCCAACTGGAGTGACTTACAGTACAATCTAGCGCAGCGACGAGGCACACACATTTTAAAAGCTTGCTAACTCAGTCTTTAATGTGTTACATAATCAGTGGGAGATGGTACTTTAAGCCAATTTTTTAAAAATGGGGGAATTGAAGCCTTGTCAGTTCACAGAGTAATGTGCCAGTACAAGATTACATTAGAGAAGCAATTTTAAACATTTTGCCTGGATAAATAATACAAAATCTGTCACTTTTGGATCTAAAAGCCAAAAATAAGGCATAAGTGAAATGGCACGGTGCCGCCTCAGCCCCATTGAGCTCCAAAGTGAGGGATGCTCCAGTTAACACAGAACTGCAGACTGTCTGTGGGATCACTGCCTGAGATCACCAAAACTAAGTGTGATGGGCTTTAACCTTTGGCAGAAAAATGAAAAAGACAGTAATAAAAACTGCAATAAAGTCTACTGCTGATGTTCACAAAGGAACCAGCTCTCGTATTCTTCTATGTCATCATAGATAAGGTGAGAAACTAAATGTGCAAACAACATTCAAACTGAACCACATGGAATAGATTGCATGTTAAATAGTAAGTATCAATAAAAGACAAATAAGTTGCCTTTTTTCCTACTGTCAGTGGATAAGGGAACTCATTTGTCAGTAAGAAAAACCATCAATAGCTTTATCACTTTCTCACATTAAGTTGATTTGCTATGGTAACTCAAATAGAAAAGCCAAGAAGAAAAGGCAAACGGCAGAAATGCTCAAAACGAATCTGGCGATGAGCTAAGGAAAACAGCGCAAAAGATTCTAGAAGCCACACATCGAGAAAACGTCATACATCAAGGAAACGTCACACACTGAGAAAAACGTCACACATCGAGAAAAACGTCACACATCGAGGAAATTCATAATGGAGTGTGTGTTTTTGGGGAGTGTGTGTTTAGGGGAGAAGACTTTCTAATCAGGATTCAAAAACTAGTGTGACTTGAGGCTAAATGGAACTCCAAGTGAGTTTATGATGAGGGAACAATGTTAGAACATGGATAAAAGATCAAAAAAGTCAATTTAGCATAATATGTGTCCTTTAAAATTGTGCACACGCGTTACGTAATGGAGGAATTCAAGAATACATCAAGAACACATCACATATTTTTGTAGTTGTGTAGTCTAAAGTGTTGATGACTGTGATGCATTGCGGTACCTGTGAAGGCGTTAGTGAACAGCTGGTTGGGTTGCTTGGCGCTGCTCTTCCTCCTGCTGGCCTGTAGGTGTCCCTCCTTCGTCTTCTGGACAGATACTATCTCACTCACCTGGACCACCTGGCTCACTGCTGGAGAAGAGAATTCATATTTCAGATCAGAGTAATAAATAATGCTGCCAGATAATTGCTCAAGTATCAGGCAATTTGCTAAATGTGCAATCCAGTGATCAAGCGAAAAGTTGGAATGTCACATTAATCAAACATTTTAAAAATATTTTGCCATCAAAACTCTCAAGCTTTGAGTTCATTGCTTCATTTGACACTGCAGCTCAGACTTATACCTCTCAGTGTCCAAACTGACCACTGGTTTACTGCAATCTGCCATTAGGGTTTCATTTACATACATAGAGGAGTTATGGTTCAATAAATTTGGACATTTTAGTTGAAAATATAATAAAAACAAATTGCAGATATTTATGTTGACGAGAAACACTGGGTTTAGAAAACGTAATTGAAATTGACAGAAGCGAGTTCGCTTATGTCATCGGCCTCCAAGCACTGACCACAAGCATCACTCACATCACATTATACAAGGCAATGTGGCAAAGTGTCTTGCCTAAGGACACAATGGCCGTATGCTCTAGAGCTACTGCTGCGGCAGAATAACTCATCGTTGAGTTGCATGTTTGCAAAACCTCACATGTGCAATGGTGTCAATTAAACTGTTAACGACAATGAAAGGGAAAAAAAGAATCATGTTCCTAAATCTATTTTCATGAAAACAAGAACAAACATTAATAAAAATCAATACAGATATCAAAACCGGGTTTACTCAGTGTAGATAAACCATAGTTTAGTTTAACGTGTAAGTACATAAATGGTTAAAAAGGGCAATCACATCCTCAAAACAGTCAATGTGGTCCCTGTAGACTGTTCTATTGATTTCTGAGACAGAGGAGTCAATGGGAGGAAAACACTGACACTTCCCTTGAGAGATGGAGTTGGTTTGGGAAGAATCCGTTTCTCCTTGTTCTGATGTTCCCATGGGAAAAGTATTTAGGCCACGAGCTGAACACGGCGCCCAGATGAAAGGGTTTGTGTGAGAGAGAGAGCTTTGTTCACAAGGGGAACTGGTCAAGTGGGGTTTAATGTGAGGGTCAGAGCTTAAAACATCCAACTAGTTATAAAAGACTGGGATTAAAATGGGTCAAGTCACTGGTCCAGGGACAGCATTGAACTAATGCTGAGTCATCGTGCAGGCTTCTTTATGAATGCAATAGTGTGAGTCAAATACGAAAAGATACTTAATATCGACATAAAGTCTATTAGCTGAAATAGTTGCGTATGCTAAATAAACACCATGGATCATACCTTATTCAGGAAATAAGAAAATAAAGATAGACTGTGGCATAATTTGTACCGGGTGAACATTTATAAAATAACAACAAGCTGACATATTCTAATGTTTAGAATGTGTTATCTGTATACATCCCATCTCAACAAGTAAAGGAAGCAAACTGCAATAATCATTTGTCATTTGAATCTGATTTTCTAAATAGTTTTTAATCACAGTTACAGATCACACTGAAGCAATGACAGAGTAGAGTCAATGTGATTTCATGCATAGAAGATTAGATTATCCTGAGTAGAGAGGTACATGCTAATAATGAGGAGCATTACAGTCAATTGCAACATAGGCCTGTGAATTATGATAATCTGATTAAATTGATAGACTAAGGGCTTAACTACGGGCTTAAAAATAAAAAGAGAATAGATATTTTGTAAGATAAGTAAATGTGCCTGCTTGTCACTGCAGGTACAACAATATGACAAACCAAATTGCTCTCTGGTTCAGTGAGGCCTCATTAGTGGACAACAGCTGTTTTTGGTGTGGACTCTGCATTTAACAAGGCAATCAGACGACGCTCAAGTAAAAACTCAAAATTACATTTAGACACTGCTCACTACACATGCACAGTCACACGCACGCACAGACGCACGCACGCACACACAGAGTAATCCACAACTCACTTCCAGCACAGTACAGTCCCAAACTACGAGCTAAACCCTCTGGCCAATACAAGCAGGATCCTCTCTGCTCTGACATACTTTTCTTTGTGCTTGAGAAGAATCTGAGCACCGACAGTCATCCAGTGAAACACCTATTCATACCACAGTCTAAGAGTATAATACAGGGGATTTTTTCCTCGCAGAAACTCTGGCTTTCTAAGAACATGCCCTTCCTTTTAATGTCTGAAACCTGCACCGCAGAGAGGAGAGAGGACTTTGAATATTTATTTTGCCACAGACAGTAAGAAGTCAAAACTGAAAACATGCCCTCTACGGACAACAGGCGTTTGAATAACTTTTTGAAAAATCGGCCAACACATTTTAAATCACACAAATCAAACTCCGCTGCATAAATCTGAAAGACAGTGGTGGTATGCTATTATGAAAAATGCAATTTGTAATCAATTTATGATTACCTAATGAATTAGTAAATTGTTCATAATAAAACATTGTGTTACAAGCCCTGTTTAGTGGACTGCGTTACATCAGATAACAAATCATTTTACCCACAGCTTTATAACAGCAGCACCAGAAAACATCAAATTGCCTTATTTATAAATATAATTAATGTTCTAAATGTTTATGTGGAGGGTAATTCACCATTTGTTTGTTCAAGTCAAATCAAATCAAACTTTATTTATAAAGCAACACAAAATGCTTTCCAATACATATTAAAAACAATCCCCTGAATCCACCCCCACCATCCCTAAAACTTCCACACAAACGCATACACATACACGTGCACACACGTGCACACATTCACGCACACATACATACATTAAGATAATGGGCACAAGGCTGAATGCAGGTGAACCAGCTGTGAGAGCACCATCAGAGGAGCTGTCTGCACCAGGAGGAGTGAGTCGCCTGCAGCCACAGGACAGACTCAGGGCCCAGAGGAGAGATGTGGCACACACCAAACCTCCACCAGGAGCCCATGAGCCAGTGACCTCAGAGGATATCACACTGTGGCTATATTTAGCATTCAGTAATTTCATGGAACATGATCCATGTGATCACTGTTTCCACAATAACATCACCAGATACTTAACCTCTGCAGGATGTAAAGCAGCTTCACACTGGTGTAACCTTGGGCCTGTGTGCCAGTTTACAGCATAAACAGAAACATAACAACATTGGCAGGGGCTCCAAGAAATCGCGTTACGTTACACAGCCTAAACATGCAGCCAAGCTGAAGAAGCTCCCAAGCAAGCTAATGCTGTATCAGAAATAAAACAATCAAAATACTGATATGTGATCCACTGATATTTAAACTGTGCTTATAAAATTAATAAAATTGACACAGCTGTAACCATGTCCACTGTTTGTATAACCAACATCAACTAGAAATACTAAGGTGAACATTTTTCTTTGCCTGAGTAACAGAAGTGAAGAGGAGGAGGGACAGAGCTGACAGGTAAATAAGCACACAAGAACCAGTGGACACTGCAGATGTGTTCTCTAAGTTTTAAACTGAAAAATGTTATAAAAATCCACCTCCTAATTACAGAGACACAAACATACTAAGTAAGTTAATTTAGACATGCACACACAAATTGGGACGGAGGTCAAACTCAGTGTTGCCAGTCCGCGGTTTTCACGCAGAATTGGGCGGCTTTTTATGAGCTGCTGCGGGTCAAAAATCTGGTTTGGCCAGCTATTTTACAAATGTGTTTTTTTAGAATACTCCCAATGAAAGTCCTGAATGCGTGGTTTCCAGACGATCTGTGTTTGCCTGCTGAAGCCTGGCCACCCTGGTCAGCCTTTCATGACCCAACTCGTGATCATTTCTTAGCCCGCCTAAACCTGCGGACCAAAAGACTTCCCACGCATCGCTAAGAACAGCAGTAGATACAAAAACAGTATGCCAGCATTGGACAGGGGGTCCTCCCCATAAAAAGCTAGACATGTTTTCCTGTTTTCTGATTGGTTTTCATTTATCCAATTAGCTAAAGTGCAATGCAACATTTTAGGTGCTGTTAGAAATAGAATAACACAGTCCTTTGACATTTTTAAATCTTTACTAAAGACTCATCTCTTTGCACTGGCCTTTAATAGAAGCTGAGCACTCTATGTAATAATGTTCTTTGTTTTTTATTATTGTTTGTATTATTTTATCCTTGTTTTTACTTACTTACCTGTGGAGCATTTTGGGCACCACTTTGTTGCTGTAAATGTGCTACATAAATAAACTTGACCTTGACCTTGCTGTTAAAGGTCTTTTGGTTGCTTGGAGGCCCTAAGCAGCTGTTTGTACGCTCACACGGACAGCATGCATAATTGTTTGAAAAAAATAAGACGTAATGCTCTGCTGAATGCGATGCAATATTACTTGAAGTAAGCTTGACTGAAAGAAGATTTTTGTTCAACCTGAAGAGTCACACAAACCACAATTCACAAAAAGGTGCAACAGTGCACTGGTACTTTGCAGTTTCAAACATATAATTTAACAAAAAGTATTTTATTTTTTTCTTTACAGCTATATTCGTTTATGTGTCATAAATCTTCTGGAAAAAAAAATAAATCTGACTCTTGACACAATATAACAAAATGCCATCATTAAACTGTGTACTTATAAATCTTATAAATCACAACAAATTTTTAGTACTAAAGTCGACTAAAGAAATTCTTGGTCGACTAAAGACTTGTCCTATAAACCAATTAGTCAACTAAAAGGGGTTGTGGCAAAAATGTATATTAAAACTATAAAGTATCTCCAAGTATTTGTCCCAAGATGCACTCAAAAGACCACAAGTTCTTGCTAAAACAAATATTTATACAGAAAAGTTTACAAAAGAGTATTTATATGTTAGACTCCAAAATATTCAGCTAACTCACTCCACATCTTCTCTTTTGCTACATATATTAGTCGACTAATAAAAATCTTGGTCAACTAAGACTCCATCGACTGATTAATCGACTAAACAACTAAAGGATTACTAATTTTCAATTACATCACACTGTACAGTGAGTCTACACATTTTCATGCCCAACTTTAAATATGTGTAACTTTACTTCTGCCTGTACTTTTCCCAGTCTAAATCACATTGACTAGGGCAGTGTGTTTGAATAAGAGAGTGTCATTCATTTAAATGGGATCTGTCCTGCATGCACAAAGTGGGGGCAACACTGGAGGAAGTAATAAATGCTCGGGTCACAGGGCTAAAGTCATTAATCTGATGCACAGGACGGAAAAGAGCTGGTTGAGTTTGGCCTCAGTGCAAGTACTTTGGAAGTCCTTGTTTTCTTATGTAACTGATAAATGTTTCTCCTCTGAGTCATTGCTTTTATTCATGTGCCAGTGCCTGTATGATCCTGGAACTTCACTACAGATCTTAGCTGAACTCTAGTCTAAAATGGTTTCGATCATGGCCAAAATAATTGTGATTAATGATAATATAACTATAGTACAGGCAGTTTAAAAATGTTTAGAATTTTAAGAGGATGAATGAGTTCCATGTTTAAACAACTACTTTAGAATATTTATAAGATGAAACAACAGCTTTTTTCATTATTTTTTTCATTACCTTTGTTGGAGATTATCACAATTACACAAACAATTATTGTCCTCTACCCTTTTCATCCCAATCAACAATATCGTTTATTGCTCCAGCCCTACCCATGTCAGTATCACACAACAATTCCACTTTTTACCTGACAATATGCAGCCTGTATCCCATTCTGTAGGAGATGGGAACCCATTGTGGCATCCCACCAAACAGGACCTAACTAAAATAGTTCAGTAAACGTTTTTAAATTCCTCAACACGCCTCTACCTTTCTACTCAGAACTAACCCAACCCAATTACGACAACATCCTGGATTGAAGATGTCTGCACTCATCTGACCTACACTATTGCGCGACTGTTATTTGTCTGCACTTGATGATCTTCAAGTTTACTGTCATCTCTGAGCCTTAAAACGCCAAGAATGGTCCTGGAAAGGTCCTTTGTGTTTATTTGAAATAGGTTGGTATCCCTAATTGCACCCATGACTCAGAACCTGGATATGAATAAAAACAGAATTGAAATCAACAATGAGCTTACATTATTATTTACATCTGTCTAAAACTTTTATCCAAACTTGTACACCGGAGATTGGATGTTTTGTTTCCATATAGGTTTCTTCTGACAGCACTGCGCCGGCCTCACCTCATTTTAGTCCTCTGACAAAAACGAGCTGTCACCATATTCATATTCTGCTGTTGTCGACACGCCCCTCCCTGTACACAGTGGATCAGAGTAATCCCTTTATTGTCACGGAGCTGTTGGCGGTGCGCGCGCTTTGGAGTTAGACGACAAGCCGGCACTAGCTAAAGGAAACGCTTACACTCCCGGCTTCTTACAACTTTTCTTTCCGTTTTAATTCCTGCCTCTTCATGTGGCGCATACAGAGTGCAGTGCGAGCGCAAGTGTGACAGCTGATAAGATGTGGCAGCAGGAGTTACAAAACTATGTCTTGAAATGCACCCAAACAAGAAAACACAAGCAGCGAACACGGAAGATACTTTTAAACAGTAAACTTTTGTATAAATAATTGCTTACTGTGAGGCAAAACATTGCAAGCGCCAAGTTATGTCACCAGCCATTTGAGCAACACAAGGATCGGACACTTTTATTACAGAAACTGACCTCTGCAGACCAAAAATACACCCATGTTTTTTGGATACTCTGTCTTGCAATCCAGTTCGCTGTCATACTTTTCCACTTCTAGCATAGAAATTGAGCAAAAAGGTTTCAACCAATGGACCGATATATGTCAATCAAATATAGTCACTCTTCCAACTATAGTATGTTTGAACAAAGTTTTGGACAATGAGAAAGTCTCCTTCAGTGTAACTACAACAGGAAAGTGAACAAACAAGAAGTCACAAACTTCATTTGAAAATGTCGATGGTTAGTACCTATACAGATATCCTCAAACTTTCCCCCTGCAGACCTGTTCCTACTACATAGAACTACTCCTGTTAGCAGTCGGAAGATACTGAGTTGATGTAATGGTAACAGCGCTATATAGCTAGTTAGAGAGTATAGTTAGATATACTAAGGCTGCACGATTTGGGAAAAAAATCTGATTGTGATTAGATTTGCAATTTAAGCTTTTGGATTCTCAAAGTTAACATTTAAAAGTGTCCAGGAGACTTGACAAAAAGACAGGAAAAGGCCTGAACTGACAAACTACTGAAAGAATCACATGCATTTCAGAACATATTTGCACATATCTACACTACAGGGTCAGCGGTTTTATGCATAATATGAAAATATATTTTGTTTGCAGAGGAAATTATGATACTTCACACATTGCGGCTGGATGCGTCCATTGCAATTGTGCGTTTGATTCTATTGTGATTAATTGTGCAGCCTTATTAGATACCTATAAAACATAAACAATTATCCATTTGGACAAAGTTAGGCATGTAAATCATAGGGTGGTGGTCAGTCAAATTTGAATTATTCACCGTCTGATTTCTAAATCTTTGAGGAGCTACTTGTAAAGAGGTGGAGAGCTAGCCTGTGAGCTATTTGCAAGAATTCCAAAATGATTAAACTCAATGTGGGCTGTTACACTTGCCTTGGAGCACTGCATATGGGTCTGTAGAAAGAATCCACTAGGAGTCTATTTTTCCCAGACACCCGCAGTCCCGCATAAAATACATGCCGAGCCTGCCCCGTATTGAGTGTAAACGATGCGTGAGAGTGCAATGATTCATATATTGGCAGAGGAGATGCTGGTCATCTGGAGAAACACATTAACCATTCTCAAGGCCAATAAGGCCAACACAAAATACCCCACATATTACCCCTTTAAGAGAGCTACTATTGACATTGCTGGGGATGGTTCTGCATCAGTCACTCACTTAAGTCATCATCCAGGGCCCTGATTGATTGTTTAATTAGCTTTAGCGGTCCCACTCTTTATTCCTATTGAGCCCAGACACAGGTAAATAAATGCAATCGATGTGATGAGAGAGCCTGCCCTGCTGCCAATAACACTTCACCAACCTGCTCAGTCCAACCAATTTCCCTCTGTCCTTTTAGGATTGTTTATTTGGGTGCGTGCATCTGCCTCTCTCTATAGCTGGCCGTGTATACAAAGTTGTGTGTGCACAGGGCTTTAGATTACAAAGATCAGCCTCTGCGGTAGCACACATGGAGCTGAACTGTCAAATGAGATCTGCAATTGGACACTGCGAGTTTGTGAGACTGATGCGCAGGAAAATACCAAGAAAAAATGGACAGTCAAGACAAGAAAACGGGATGAATGTTATAAACAAGAGGAGTCCAGAAATACTCAAGTTAAAGTATTAATGAATTTGGTTCCTTTATGGATTCTTGGACAGACTGCCAGGGATGTATACTTTGGCATTATGCTGTTCTTATAACATACAAATACTTTTAAAAAAAGTGTATCTCAGGAAGAAGTGGTAATATAGTCACAATAAATACGATATAAACTTGCCTAATAAATTGCAGAATGGACAGTCATTTGTAGAAGTCAGTATCAATCATTTATACCTTTTTGGTGTTACATTAACTTTTGAGCTGGTTGAATAATTAATATACTGTATCTATGACAATAGCATTTTCCACAAAATGTTTTTAGTATTTATTTAATGCAAGTAGTTACTGCTGTACTCTTTTCAAATCAAGATTGGGATTTGTGTGCTTGTGCTCTACTGTTGTCATGCTAAAATTTTATGCTTGATTTTGAAAAGGCTTGATACTTATTTCTAATTTTTAAACTACAATGATGATAATAAAGGCTCTTTTTGTGACACAATAAAAATGTAAGTCCATTAAGATCATTATAAAGTTATTCAGTGGTGTGGTTATTTTCAGTATTAGCGCTTGGTCAAATAAGTATCTACTTTTGATAATAGTTTTAGTGTTAATTAGTAACAGATACTTTTGACAACCACACTTTAGTGTTAAAATATCAAAAGGTATTACAACATAGAACAACAATATGGCCAATATAATTTATTATTATGATAGTCAGTGTGGCAAAATGAAAAGAGGGAGATTATTGTTCATTTTTGTTCACTTCAATTACACAATACACTATATTCAAGCTAATTACAGAATGACCCTGAAGTAGTGATTCTCGGTAATAGCTTCACGTAATCTACAGCGCCAACTCCACCAAGTCTGCTGTAAAGCGCTTTTTCCACCCTGTGTATCTCTGCAAGTAAATCTCTGAGGTGGATGCACAGAAAAGCAAATATCTAAAAAGTCCCTGGCCAACAGAGATATGAGGGCTTAGAAGACTTGAGGAAGTTGGCTGGATAAGCACATGACTGAAGCCCTCCACAAACATGATTTATTCTTTTTTGTGCATGAGTTTAGCATAATGGAGTGGCCACGGGAAGTAATGACATTTGGCCCTGCTGTGTTACATTTATGAGATTGAGCTCTCCTTCATTCATTCACTTGGTTTGCTTGCTAGTATTTTTTGTTGTCATGACCCGACTCCAGGCCACGACAACAAATACGCCAAACAACAAATACATAGTAAAAGAAACAGTTTCATGATCTCGACGAGGTGTGAACATCGGCAGAGGTCAGAGGTGTGTGTGCGTGTTTGAGCAGAATATCTGTGTGTCGTGTTGTATGTTTGAATAACAAAAAGAGATCGGGCTGGAAACAGACACACAAAACAATAATAACACCACACAGCGACAACATGGAGCCATGACACTATTATGTTATTCATGATGCCTAGTTTTACTGTTTATTATTGTGCTTTTATTGATTTATTTATCTATTTCAGTGCAAAGCCTTCTGTCACTTTTGTACACAACACTGAAATAAACAACACAATACTGATATAAACATAACACAACACTGAAATAAGCATAGCACAACACTGATATAAACATAACACTTAAATTCTGATCCGAAACTGACGATATGTTGTTTTTACGTTTAAAAATTGTGATGTAGGCTCTATACGAAAATCATAATACCAGTTCTTTGGCAAATCAACCCCACCCTCCTGAGGGTGAGCGATAGGGCATAGCCAGATTTGTATCATTTGTTTATCATTTGTTGAAGTTGTACCACTTGACCTGGCTGTCCTGATGTTGTGTTGTTTGTGACCTGCAGCGCTGAGCACAAGAGGAAAATGTTGAACCTTGATTTATTATAGAATAACGTATCTCTTATTTGAATACATTACAGAAAAGTGTCACAGCCTACATCTACCTACAGTCTAGCCTCTGTGTGTCAGAGTGTATGAGCAGGGCAAGGGTGAGCGCGTGTATGAAAAGTCTGGTTTGTTTAGCTTTCTGCTTATTTGAGTGACAGATGCGGTTATTTGACCTAATCCACTCAAATGTAAGGTGCTAACATAAAGTGATATTGTTTTAGCCGGAGCATGAAGGCCGGAGAGATGAAGCTTTGCTGGTAAACTATGCATCACTCAATCCCTTTGATGGCATTTAAAGTGCGTTTGGACAGACAGTGAGCCAAGCTGTACAGGAGATAGACATGACTGAATCCATCCAAAGCTGAAGATCATCTGACCAAAGCCTTATGTGTAATAATGCCAAACAAAGATAAAACAAACAATACCATCAGCTATTTTACTAAATCTTTTTGATAACAGTAGACATTTCTCTTGCTATTTCTCTATCTCCAGTTATAAAATACTTGGTGAAACATAATGTATTGTTTTTATATATGTGTGTGTATTGTATATTTTCAGTGGAACAGGTAGAAGAATTTTAAGAATTATACCATTGTGCCGCGTGATTAGAGCCTGTGCTACCAACAGCAAGATTTAAATATAAATCCTGCCTAATGTCTGACACGTAACTTTTCTACACTTCAACATATGCAAGTATTTAAAGTAAGTTGCATTAATAAAATTGGACATAAATATTTGATTTACTTGGAATTTTGATGACAACAACTAAGATAATCCTTCTAGAGACCTCTGCAACATTGTCCACAGTCAAAGACAAGTCATTACTGTACTGGGGCCGCAGAGTGGTCAACTTTGAGGCTTGAAATATGACAAATCAGAAGGCATGCAATTATTAATAATACAATTTGCGATTCAGTCACTTCTTATCGTCAGCTTGGGTCTTTTTAATTGACAGGTCTACGGCCAATCCTCTGTCAGTAAATATCAACAACTCCTCAAAATACAGACTTCTGAGGAATTATTGGTGATTCTGAGAGCTTCCCCGGTATCGGAAAATAAAAAAAAAATTAAAAAACTGCCCAAGTCTCTGTGTGCTAATGCCCATGTGTCTTTACCAGTTTTCCCGCAATGCATCAGCTTTGGCTTTTTAAACAGACATTGAGTGAAAATGGAACTAAAAGAGAGATATGGTTAAAATTTTATAAAGCAAAAAGTTAATTTTTTTGTAAACTTGTTTTTGCTATGAATTTTAAAAGTTGTATTTTCAGCATCTGCAAATATCTTTTATCAGCAGCAAGACAAATATCGTATATCGGTATCTCCTCAAAAAGTCCATATTGAACCATACTTTGACAATTTTGGTATTAAATGGCAATGATAGGAAGTTTGTATTGTTAATGTTTAGTCATGGTACCCAGCTCTACTTAGCAGCGATAGCAGATTATGAGCCAGCATGATTCCTGACTATTTTTTATAAAGTAACTGCAACACGCATCAACCTTACGACTTTAATATTCAACTCAATAGATATTTATCACAAACAAAGTCTCCTATACCTTACAGTAAAATACCCAGCTCGTCACTGGCACCATCACAAAGCGGGATTCTCAGAGGACTGTGTTGAACATTGACTCAATAAATGGAAGTCTTTATGGTGGGTTATTATAGAGCGCCTGATACCACTTTGAAGAAGGTCAATGGCCGAGTTTAAAGCCAAGTGTGCAGTGCTGGCTGTAATGACAGTGCTCTCGATACCGGATAGTAATTGCAGAGCGAGAACTCTATCTTCATGAACAAACAGTTAGCCCTCGGGGGTTACATGGACTTTGGGATCCAGTGACCATTGTTGCGGAGAGAGAAAGCAAGGGCAAAGTTTTCACTATTGCATCAACAAGTGGGTTCATAATTTCACAGCTGCTATTGTCACACCCTATAATAGACATAATGGCTGAAATTACACATGAACAGAAACTAATAAAGTCTCCACACGGGAATCAAAATCATATATTAGCCAAATTAAACCAACACCAGTGGCCTCAATACCAAAATCTAATATATTCTGAATAATACGTAATTTCTGTCAACTTTAATCAAACCTGTTTTATGATATATTAGATTAGTTAAAGATGTACCGGTTATAAATGACTAAAGTAGACCATGGGTTACCAGGCATATAACCACATTTTCCCATCATTAAACAGTCATAATACTATTAAAATGCATTGGAATTATACTACCAGTGACAGAAACAATGGCATGATGAGTGAAGTAAGTGTCTTGCCAAACGATATCATGGCAGCTTGCACTGTTCCTATTGACGATCAAATTGCTTACCCTTTGACCAATATAAAGGCTATAAAGATATTTCTGAGATTCTGAACTACAGTACAACCTTAACATGCTCTTCACAACCCCAGCCCCACAGCACATGCACACCCCTGAGCAGAATCTGAGGTGAAGATTCCACACACCACTCAGACACAGACTACAACAGATAATGTGTAACGTAGACCAGGGGTTCCCAAACTTTTCGGGCCGGGATCCCCGTAATAGCCATGCAACAGACCCAGGACCCCCAAAACAAAATGAAAAAAATATATAGAAATATAGAAAAAGTGTCAAAGCATGTTAAATCAGGTATGATATTGGTTATTTGAATAGTTTATTGTCTTATTGAACTCTATTTCACAAAAATATACTGTTTTTAATAAAAAATAACTAAAGTTAAATGTTGAAATAATCTCGCGACCCCCTGCTCATTCCTCGCGACCCCCCAGTGGGTCCCGACCCCCCCTTTGCTGATACAAATAATACTGCCAACCTGCTGTACAAATATTGGACAAGATTTTTGATATGGGCTTTTGTGGCATGATATGTTTGAAAAAGTAGATCAAATTGGGGCTAATCGAGGCAGCTAAAATCATCAAACAAATACAGAAGTTCAGTATGAACCATGAATTGCTTAAACTCAAATAGCCTTTCACCTGCGAAACACGCAGATTGAGAAACTGTCTGTCTTATCTCAGTCACACAGACAGGCTGCAGGACAGTAACATAACATTAGATTATAAAGATACAAACATTTCCACACTCACTTGTGTCTATCGAACTGCTGATGTCTTGTTTGCTCCCATGGATTTCCCTCCATGACAGCACGATGCGGCTCAGTACAACTTCTACCTCGGTTTGATTGTGGAAAAGAGGCATTGACAGTAACACGTGCTGTTTGTCCATGGTGTCTGTTGCTCCAAAGACTCAGTCTGAGGGGTTCCCGATGCTTATCAGCCACTTGATCGTCCTCATCTCAACTTCGGAATCGGCCGCATGTGAGGCGCACGTCTTGCTCAGCGGAGGGGGAAACGCACTTGTCAGAAGCGACTGAAGGCTGAGCGCAAAGAGCGTTTATGCAACAGATGGCTCACTTATTGTGTGGCACTACTGCAACTTTTGTTTTGGTAACCAAAGTGGCAATACAACTACACCACGATGAACTTGTTTGGATATTGGATAGTCGGAATATTCAACTTCACCACGTACTTTCTTCATAGAATAGCACCAAGCAGCACGCACCATAGTGACAAAAAATAAACAAATACATCAAATTACATATAAGAGGACACAAATTCATGTAAGCCTAGACCTACGTAGCTTTTATCTGTAAATTATCATTACATTAAAATATTCTAGTATTATAGAATTAGGCTCATTCTTGAAAGATACGTTTACTAAGAATCAGAATCAGAATTACTTTTTATTCATTCTTAAGGGGAAATTATTTTCGTTACAAACATCCAACCGACCAGCAGAAGAAAAAAAGGATAAAAAATAAGCTAAAAAGACTAAACTTGTTCAAAATAACAAACTCATTTAATAATCAGTGTGTCAGTAGAGTAAAGGATAGAATAAAAATAAATAATAAAAATGAATGCCCAATCTGTAAAAATATTCCACATTTAATATTATTTTAATTAGAGTGGATATATTATGTACTGCATAAGCCTATATAAATAATCCCCAAACAGTTTGACAAAGTTACAGTCATAAAATAAATGCTCATGAATTTAAATTTTAATGTGGCAAACTGTGCATAACTCATCTGCTAAACTGTACCTTTCGTTTAATGATTTTGCAACTTAATGTAAGAGTGAGATATCTGTCATTATTTTCTCCCACGAGACTGTCTTTGCGGGCTTTATTCTTGGCCAACAAACGCGTGTGCAGACTGTTGCGACATAATTGCGTCTTATTTCACTCCTTGACAGGTGTAAGTGAACTGTATGTACACGTAGACCTGTTGGTACATCGCCACAAAAATGCATGAGCAATTAAAAATGTTTGTTCGTACTCCTCAAAAGTTAGTTTCATATAAAATCAAAACAATGCACGATCAAATCAAGCTCTTTAATTCTAATTATGAAAAACACTTGAGTCAGGGATGTTGTTTGTTATTTGCATCTGTTCCCCTATGTCTTGGTGCTGAGGCTGGTGGTGGTCTCTGGTTTGATTGACAGTGCTTTTCTGTCAACACAGCAGCAGACGCCCCCCAGCAGCAGCGCCCCCCAGCCACCCCACGTCAAATCTCACTTCTGATTGGCCCACCGGGAGGAGCTCTCACTGCAGCCAATCACAGCCGCGTTTGCTCACCGATCTGGCAGCACCAACATGGCAGCTTTCTGAGTTTTGGAGGAGGCAATCTGTGTAAATAAACTGAAATTCGGGCTTTATTGAACACGACAGCGCTCTGGTGCTTCATTTTATGACGTGTGGGATAGCAGAGGAAAAATGTCGAATGACGGGAGTAAGTTTTGGAAGCGAAACACGGCGAAGGTTCCTGGCAGGTGAGTGACGTGTTCTCTGATCAGGGCTAACTTAGCACGGCTAGCTGCACTCAGAAAACGCCTCGCTGTTTATGTATTAAAACAAATTCTCTCAATCCGTCCCACCGTAATAACTGTGCCGATTTTGTCCTTTATTCTAACCCGCTAGTCAATTGAATAGCCGTCGTATGACGCTTGCTGCACATAGGTGGCTCAGAGCTAATTTGCTAGCAGTGGCTAATTGTTGATAATTTCCCCTGTCGACTGTCGCAATCAGTATTTTGATCAAGAAGGTTTGTAGATTGACAAAATGAAGCTTTTCGCAGACTTTGCAACCACTTGTAGTCTCCATTATAAACTATTCATGTAAACAGAGTTGGAGTTTGGGGAAATGAGGAAGCTGGTTGAGCTAGCTTGACAGTACTCATTCATTAACATTTTCAGATGTTTCTTTTTCCAGCATACAACATGTGTATGGCGCACAGCATCCACCTTTTGACCCCCTGCTTCATGCAAAGTAAGTGTCTGTGTGTGTTACTGTGAGTGCATGCAGGTTTGTAATATTATGGACCTTTATTGTAGTATCATCCCTCATAGAACTGGATTGGTAAGTTGTGCTGTGCAGTTGTTTTTGCACTCCTCTGCTTCCTTCTTCCATAGTAGAAGCACCATATTTAAATTATGTCTACACTAGAGCTAAATCTTAACCACAGCGGCTAAATAAGACAATGGTAGACAAAACATAAAATAATTAATTCAAATTTTATTTTATTTGAGCTGCTCGGGGGATCCTTTATCAATGAGTGAGTTATATTTTCTTTATCACAAAGTCTATTTTGTTCTTGTATGATTTAAATCATTAAATGATTTACTTAACCAATTGCACTATTAAAAGTAGAGGTGGGCAATTTGTGAAATAACGGGCAATGTAGTTTTTTGTGCCAAGAGATGTGCAAATCAACTTTATTGCTTAAAACTATCTCAATGCTGCAATAAGAGTCAATTAAAAAATAAACACTGAACAAATGTAATACCTCAAACTTATACCTCAAAGGTATAAATTGTTGTTTATTTAGAGTAATTTGTACAGTCCTTTCACATTCGTCTGATACATAAACCTCAATTATCTCAATCTATTTAAAGACAGTTATATCATATGTTTGATGTATTGCCTTCTGATTAATTGGATCCTCACAAAGGTATTGAAAATGTATTTATATCAATAATATCACCTATCCCAAATTAAAAGTGACAATTATTCTATCAATTTAAGGAGGGTGTTGATTCTCAACTAACCATAACTTCAGTCTTGAGGTCAAGATGGTGAAAATGAAACCAAATCTAAATCTGAATTGATGTTTGTGCCATCCGTCAGTTTCCAGGTAGGTTTGACAGCAAAAGAAAATAAAATTCTGTCAACAGGACAACTGAATGTGATTATAACAATAACACTAGCCTAAGCATAGCCACTCTTTGTTCTCCACTCCCTGCAGTGAACTTTCCAGAAATGTAGTCATCCATCTTAAGTTGTACAAATTCCTGTCTGACTTTTCAATTGCTTTGCATTTTAATGAAGGGTTTTCCTTATACTTTTCTTGACTTTGCACCTTTACTTTTGATTCCTTTTGAGTTACAGTGTAAAAGGGTGCTCTTGCTCTTTCCGTGTATTAGCCACATCCTTTCAACTTGTTCTAAGTTTTAATTGAGTGCATTTCTACTGGGGATCCACTTTTAATTTGTGTTTTTGTCAAGACACAATTTGAACTCTTAGGATCAAGTTATGACAAAAATCTTTTTATTATTATGGTAATCCTTGTCTTTGTGGAAAATCACAGCACCCTTCACCCCTCTTGTCCCTGTTGCCTCAGTCTACCTCTTTTCTCTGTATTACGTAAAATGGGACTTGAGTTTAATTGAATCCAGTTTCTCCTTTGCGTTCCTTATTTCATCTGAATAAAAAGGTGTCCTTGTAACAGACTGAATGCAACACTGATGCTACTTTCATTTAATCTGGTCACATTCATGGATAATAAAATATCCAATAAGCACAAGTTGTATTTAAGCTTTAGCGTGGCAGCTATCGACTCTAATTGGCACTTTTGTAACTTTTGTAATCTTGAGATATATATTTTTCTACTGTTTTTGTTCTTGGTACAATCAGACAGATCCAAAATAAAGACAAAGTAACCTTGATTTTAGTGTCACTATACATGTCTGCTAACGTGTGACAGCTCAAAATTATTCAACTTTTTAAGAGTCTATTTGTTGATGAAATGTATGTAAGTCTACATGTGTCAGACTGATCAAGATCTTCCATCAATATGTTCTAAAAGCATTAAACATACTGTAAACGTAAATCATCTTGATTTGATTTATTGGAAATTGATGATGTTATTAAAATGGCCCGAGTGCTTGTTGGTGGTGTAGTGGGTTAAGGTGATGTAGTGGTTGTTATCACATTGAGGTTGTGGGTGATGGTTTGCCGAATGTCTCTACATTCTCTTTAACCGTTTCACTCTACTGCTGTCCTGTCACCAAAAAAAAGTCTCTGAATGTCATTTATTTTATCAGTCTGTGCCTTATTTCTGTGGCTGTTATCACACATTGTTTTTCAACTTTGATCCATTTCCCTCATTTATCCAAAAATGAATGTCTTTCCTTTATCTTCTCAATGTTCATGATGTGCTCTGTGTGTTGCAGTTTAATTAAAGCTGGTAACAAACCTCCTCCGACTACGCCTGGAAAACCTAAAAAAGCCACCACTTTCCAGGAGTTTGAAAGCACCACAAGCGATGCCTGGGACGTGGACGATGACGAACTGTTGGCGATGGGGGCCCAAAATCTCAACATTGAGGTGGTCATGGAAACGGCAAATAAGGTAAACATACAAGTCTAACCAGGCCAGTAAATTCTAGACTTCTCACATCCTGAACCACCTGTGATGATACTTGGCTGTGCCAGTGCCATCCTTAAAGGGCCCATATTATATTTTTAAGCTAAACTGACTGACTTTAAACTATGTTCTAATAGAGTTGTGTCTTGTTTGAGTAATTCTCAATAGTCAGTCTACTTCCTTCTTCTTTCATGTTGTTACCCTATATTTAAATTTGAGTTTATTTTTATCCAACTATGAGAAAAGGCAGCAGTGGACCTAATAATTGGTCATTCTACCATATTGTTCTTGGCATCATCCTCACTGTTGTTTACCTGCTAGCCTAGTTGGTACATTTCTGATTTTAAAAGCTGTTGCTCTCTCTGTCGATACAGATGGTATTTTCTATTCTTGAACATTTACTTCTTTTCAATATATTTTAATTTATATTCAGGTATAAAACATGGAATACCAATACTCGCTGGGAATTCATACAATTATTATCTTCTTCTGAAGGATTCGCTAGTCCAAACATCACAAATTATGAATAGGCAAGATAGTTTTGGAAACTGACTGAGTTTAATTTAATGGTCATTGTCTGGTCCATTGGTCACTTAACATTGTGCCTTTTTAACCAATTTAAACACCATCACCACTTGCACACAGCTTCTTTTCTTACCATTTAATCTTAATGATATAGAACTAATAATTCTTTTATTATTGCTAAATCCTTTGCACTTATAAAAGGTCTTATAAAACCCAAATGCCAGAAGGTGGAGGAGAAAAAAAAGGTGAGTCCAAGAAGAAAGTTATAGCAGTACATTCAAAACCCACATGTCCACTTAATTACATCGACTTTAGGCTTAGTATTATACTCATACTTTTTAACTTACATTGGTCAATTGGCTGTAAGATTTTAGTTTGAAAGCAACAATATGAAAGGAAGTGGAGAATGCATTTGAAACAGTTAAACTGTCTGAAACAGTCCATCTTAAATATGCTTTTTTTGAAAATGTGCAGATATAAAAAGATATAGAAACAATGCTTCCTTTAAAACTTTAATTGTGTGTTCAATATCAACGGATTAATATGAATTCAGTATTAAGTTAAACATATTTGATTATATATGATATTTGATTTCAGTCACAAGTTTGTTGAAAGTAAATTTCGTTTGTAGTTTGCTGCCCTGGGGCAGGCAAAAGGAATTGCTCCTGTAATTCCGCGCAAAGGGCGTCTCGTCCGCCACCAGTCACACCAACATTCATAAGGCCACTAAGTGTCTTGCTCAAGGGCAAATCAACTATATGTCGTGCTAGCAGAGATTGAACCACCAGTCCATGGGTTGGTTAATATCTTTATTGTATTATTTAATGTTGTTATTTTTAAGTGAATATGTTGTGGTGCCTTACTATTATTTATTTGTTGTGGTGGGTCCAGGTGATCGAGAACCACAGCAGGCAGCAGGAGCGGCAGAGACAGGACGACTCTTTGGAGGTGGAGCCGAGGGAAGAAGAGCCCACGGAAGAGGACCCCGAGGACCAGGACCTGGATGTGGAGGAGGAGTTGGAGCGACCCCACGAGGGAGATCTGCCCAGCCCAGAGGTGTCGTTTACCTCCAGCCCCTACAGCGATGTGCGCCTGGTGAAGTCCCACAGCGAGGCTCCAATTGGGTCACCGAAAGGTTAGTGGACTTCATCGCTCAGTGTTCCAAAGTTTGCCTGCAGGGCTAAATACTAAAAGTTTTAACTTTTGGTGGTGTGACTGACTTTATAGTTGTTTGTCACATTGAATTACGTCCTCCCATCATCCCACCAGTCCTATTGGTCAGCGCTACCATAAGTGAGACTGGAAGATTACGCAAACGAGTTTTGACTATGACTCAAGTCACTCTTTTGAGGACTTGAGTTGTTCAAATGGACTACGGCTTGGACTTGAATTTTTTTTTTCTTCTTTCAGTACATTCGATCGTTAGATGTACGTACTTTAAGCATTTCACAGGAAAAAGGTTGATTGGCCAATGCTTCTGTCTTTTCAATTGTCCTGAACATTTAAGCAACATTTAATAGTTACAAATATACCACTGAGTAAATAAAGCAACCTAAAGAATAAATCTTTCAAACGGAAGTCAATTGTTTGGAACATCGGATATTGCTAGTATTTTGGGACGCAAACAACCAAACTGTTCGCTAGGCATCAGTAGCTGTTCTTGGCCGCCTCAACTTTTATCAGGTTGGGCACAGTGTGCACTTCTCTTCTGTCTGTGCTTCTTCTTTTCCTAAAGGAAGTCCACAGTTTATCACAATGTCACGGTCCTGCTTTTGTGGCACTTGCCCTTAAATGTCAGAGTAATGTTTTAACTGACAAACAGCGGAGATGACATACTGTAAGTCTGGGCATTTTAACTCATGACAACAAATTATCAAGCCCCTGGACTATTAGTAAGACTTAACAAACCAACCTAACAGCCTTTCCTCCCTTTTCCATTACATGATCCGTGTAGGACCTGCTGTTTTGCCCATAATCTTCTGCCGTTCAAATTTTGACTTCTTTAAAATGCAAATTGTAATGGACATATTTTCTTCTAACGTGCCAATTTTCATGACAAATGTTCACAAGTTGCCCACATCACTCAACCAAGTTCTATGATGAGACCATATCATTTATTTTAACCTTCCTTGTTAGTGTAATTCCTGATTGGCATATTTAACATTTCAAACCCTGTTGTTGTCTTGATGACGGGTCACATGACTGTTTTCTTGCCTCTCTGCTGTGAAGGCTGTTGCTGCGTGTTGTAGATAGTGATAGCATAAGCAGCGGTACTTTGCCTCTGGGCAGCACCTCCTATCTCTGGAGACGCCTGGCTGCTTTGCTGTGTCTCACACAAATACCAGGATATACACAGGTGATGAGGCATGCATCCTGAGCCAGTGTTTTACTAATACATGAAAGCATAAAGATAAAATATAACATGCATAGTTAAGGTGTGTGGAGGACATAATATCATGTATGGCCTTTAGAGTAAGGGGTACAGGTTTTTTAAAATGTTGATCATATTTTTTCATGTTTTCTTTTTTTTCTGGTAGTTTATATGCTGTTTGGTGTTCTTCAATTTTCAAATTTTCTAATTTTGTGCTAAAACAAATCTTGAATTATGTTAATATATTTAAAACTGTTCTCAAGACTGATTTTTGAAACTGGTCTCAAATCAACCGTTCTCAACATCTCAAAATACAATTTTTTATTTGAAAGCCCTGATGCCTGTTTCATGTCTGAAGGCATTGTACTAAATCACTAATTAATCAGTGGTTGTTGTTACTGATTCTAACACGCACACACACACGCACACACACGCACACACGCACACACGCACACACGCACACACACACACACACACACACACACACACACAAACACAAACACACACACACACACAAACAATCTCAGCAACAGTATGATCATCACATACAAGTCTTGACTTCGGCAGCTTGTCTGTGCTCTGGTTTTTTGTTTGATTCCTCTGCCTTTATTATTATTTTTAGCACATCTGGGAAACATGTGGCCCTGAGTGGATTCTTTCAAATGCACAGACTGCAGAGAGTTGTCTCAATGTTCAAAACCTCTACAAGTTGCTTCGGCACAAGTGTCCAACTTGTGCCAAAGCAACTTGTAGTTGACCTACAGTAGTTAACCATTTCAAAAGGAGAGCGTGGAGCAAGGCTACACGTACATAAGGGACATAAGGAAAGTGGTTATTGATCAGCGGACATTTTCCTGTGTGCCTGTACTGTAGACATTATACAGCAAGTTTTTATATATTTAATTCCCTTCTCACCCTCCGCGGGTGGTCTCATCCATCTCTGAGCTCGGGTCCTCTACCAGAGGCCAGGGAGCCTGAGGGTTCGGGGCAGTATCTTAGCTGTTCCTAGCACTGCACTCTTCTGGACTGAGATGTCTGATGTTCCTCCAGGGATCTGCTGTAGTCACTCCTCCATTTTTGGGGGTCACTGCCCCAAGTGCTCCGATCACCACGGGCACCACTCGTTGTCTTCTGGAGCCTTATCCTTGATGTCCTTGTGGATCTTGGATGTTTCATCCTGGATAGTGGCTCTCACGTTCACTAGTCCAGGCTCATCGTCATGGGTCATCGTCGCAGCGAAGAATGGGTTATAGACGAGCACACAAAAGTATTCAGACAGACAAGAGGGACTTTAAACCCAGACTAGGCCTCCTTCCTTACGGCTAGTATAGAGCCATATATATATATATATATATATATATATATTTATATATATAATACTACATTACAATACAGGATTACTCAATAATTTGAGGAATGAAATGCGTTGGTATGTCCCGGTTATTATAATAATACAGGATTTTTATTTCAGAGTTCCTCGGATCTCCTCTCTCTGCCAGTTGTTTTTTTGTAAAATGATCATGTGATATTGATGAACCCTAGAACCCTTGACCTGGTGTCTGAATTTTTTAATAAATATGCTGAAGTGAGCGATGACTGGGTAAGGTGATAAGGTGTTTACACTAGGAAATCTCATAATCAGAATCAGATCAGAATCAGAATCAGAATCAGAAGCGGTTTATTGTCATTGTCAGTGAAATTCACAACATAGGAATTTGCTTCGGCGTAGGTGCAACATAAAGCAATGAGTAAAATATAAAAAATATATAAAAAGGCATGCATAAAAATTAAGAATAAAATAGACTAAGATAGACTATATACTGAATGTACAGTTGGCAGACAGTGCCATGTGCAAATGTGGTAGTGCAAATAGATTGTTCTTATATAATACAGTATATGGTTAAGGTGGCAGGTGTTACAAAGTGTTCATGAGTCCAACGGCAGAGGGAAAGAAACTGTTCTTGTGGCGGGAGGTTCTGGTCCGGATGGACCGTAGCCTCTACCTAATCCACCAGTCCTTGCTCCAAACGCACATCCACAGTGAACGGGGTGTGCGCACCACGCCCCCTATTGGCCAGGAGTTGTTGCGGAGTGCTGTCCGAGCTCTCTTTACATGGAAACATGGTGAATTACACTTTCAGAGCACTCGAGCTTCACATATATTACAATACAGGATTACTCAAACATGCATGAATAGATCACAGTCAATTTGAGAGCGCTAATGATAAGGGAACACCGTTATAGCTTGAAGGTCAATTTTACATAATTTGTCCACATTTAAAATATTTAAGTAACATTATGAACAAAAGTCTTTTGTCTATGTCTCTCCACAGACGCAGAAAGTGAACGAGCCGCCCTCCACAGACAGCGGTCGCTGCCCCACCGGCCCCCTGTCATCCCATTAGTGGCGCGAATGGCTGACCAGAATACGTCCGGGACCCCCGCCATGACCGAGAGAGAGGCCTCTAGACTGGACAAGTTTCGACAAATACTGGCTGGACCCAACACTGATCTGGGTAGGACACAGCTTCTCATGTCAAGTTCTTGAACTTCTAACTCATCGACATTTTGGACAAAAATATTGTGCTCTTGCTATAGAAAGCCGTCCCAGATTTCACTCTAATGCTAAGGTGTCTAACCTAACGCTGTCCTCAGATCAGTTTTTGCTGGCCCTCAGCTTTCTTAAAGGTCCCATAACATGCAAAATCGATATGTGTGCCCAAAGTGGTTTTTTGATTGATTCCCGCATGCTTTCGCTAGAGAACTGTCTTTTTTGTCCCCCTCGGCTGAGCAGGCAGACGGGGGCTCATCCCATGGATGACGCGGCTTCCCATGGATGACGCGGTGTTTAAGCCATGCCTCCGGGAAGCGCGCAGCCGCAAGAATGAAAACAGCTAATGCTAATGCTACACAGTAATTACACGATGGATACGATAGATCGAAGAGTTAGCTTGTTATTTACCAAACGGCAACGTCCGTCGTCGAGGTACTGGAGCACGTCAAACTCCAGGTCAGATCCAGGACGTAGGACTCAGCACTACGCACCGTCAGGACGGATAAAAGGTTTATTCCCGTGTTTGTGTATCGCTGTTTACCGGAGCACACGGCGCATGCGCACTATCTCCGCTCTAGGCTTCGGCACGAGTTGGGCGGGGGAGGCGCGCGAGTTGGGCGGGGGAGCAGCCTGCTCTCTGTTCGGGGGGGTCAGATCTCAGAGTGAGCCGTTTGCTTTTGCAAGGAGGGGGGCCAGTCCAAGAAATGGGTGTTTTTTGGAAACTGTTATGTTATGGATATTGCACAACGCAAAATTTGATCAACAAAGCCCTTAGAATAGACTGTGTAAAGGGGAAAATAGCAGAATATGGGACCTTTAAGGAATTGGCCCAAATCACCTAAAATATTACTTTTTACTGCAAAAGTTGGCAAATTCTGATATGAGTCTTTGTTGTGCAAAAGACAATACATATTCGTTATCCAACCCCAGAAAAGGCTTCTGGTGCTGCTGTTTTATCAGTGTGTCTAACTTACTCAATATGACTTTGGCACAGATTTTGAGGGGGTTACATTCTGACTGTTATACCCAGTATGTACTGTGGTGCATATTTCATCAACCCAGTATAGGTTCATGTGGGTTGGTAGCACCTGTCTAATGACCTGAAAACTGCTCCAGACTGCAGCAGTGTCTGGAAAAAGTAAGCTCACCAGTACGAAGCTTACATATTGTAAGTTTACACTTTTTGTGTTGACTTAAAATCTGTCTCTCTGGAAAATAATATATACCAAATGCGATATTGCAAAGTACTTGCAATTATAAAGATGGTGATTTTCACTTGTTGTTTGTCATTGGTCTTGAATGGTCATGGATTCTTAACCTGTCTTCATGTCAAATCATGCACCCATCATGCACCATGGATAAGACAAGAGCTCGTGTCACAAGATCTCAGATAAATATGGCACACGTGTGGAATAAAAGGGTGAAGCGCTTGTGAGTTACATCTCTTGTAGTGAAAAAAAACAGTCCTACAATGAAATATATATGATAATATCAACATTGTGTGGACAAATTATGTAAAAATCTCGTCTTGTCCTTGTTAACCCATGTCCTTGTAGCTATTGTGTCTTGTTCCACCCCTAACATTATCACATCCATGATGATCAGATTAGTATCTTCCAAGATATAATCCTCTATTGTCGTTACTACATCTTACTACTAATTACAGTGATCCCTCGTTTATCGCGGGAGTTGCGTTCCAAAAATAACACGCGAAAAGTGAAATCCGTGAAGTAGTAGTTTTATTATTTTATAATGCAATACTGAACTATGGAATGAAACCAAAAATCAAAACCTGTTTTAAAGCCCAAAATTTGTTTAAAACAATAATTTTAATATAGTAATACAAGGTTGTAAACATTGTCACTGGCGTATTTCACAGTCTGTGCCTCTTCGTCCTGACTCCGCTCCGCTGTAGCGTCTGTTTCTACGTTGTCGGCGCAGAGCGTTTCTTCGACATTGTGGGTTTTGTCACAAAGAAAAAAATGCAAACGTAAAGTTGGCAGAATGTACAGAAACGAAAACTGTTGACAAGTGAAAAACCAATACAGTACAGCGTCAATATTTTATTTCTAGACAACAGTAAAGCCCCTGAGCCAATCAGGATTCAGAGCACAATGCACTGTAAAAATATCCGCACTGTAAAAAAAATCCGTGAAGCAGCGAAGCCGTGAAAGATGAAGCGCGATATAGCGAGGGATCACTGTACTATAAAAAAGTTTGTATTCTTCAAAACTTTTTTGTTGAACTGTTAAAATATCTTCTATATATCAGCTTTAATGGTCATATGGATTTCTTAAACTTTGGGTGCAAAGTGGAGTAGTTTTATGCTGATTTCAGCATCACTCATGCTGACCCATCTGTGAAATGACTGTATTATTCCTGAACAAATGTCTATTTCCTTTAAAATCTTGCATGGGTCAGCATACGTGATACTTGCTTCCTAATACAGTTGAAGTGTTTACAGATATGTTTACTGTCTGTGGAGTTAAAATAGCTGTCTAACAGTAACAACAAGTAACAAATTCACTAAATCTTTTCACCCCAATACTGTCACTACTAATTTAAGCAAAAGAAGTTATGAGGCAGTTAAGGGTAACATCACAGGTCCATTTGTTGGTAATGTTTTCAGAGCTGGTCTGAAATGCTACACTTTTACTGCTCTGAGGTAGAGTAGCCATGTCCTCAGGTCAGTGTTATAACCTCAAACTGCCCTGCCTTTGTTCACCTGTTAGACCTGTTAGACTCTAGCCTCACAAGAAGTTCCGCATTTGACTCTGGGGCTGGGTTTTTCTGTGTGGAGCTTGCATTCTGTCATGTTTAATCATCATTTTGGTTCTTTTTAATCAATGGATATGCAGCCAGTCCTCTGTAAAAAATGTGATTTTGAGTAGGCTTCAGTCTTTGGAGGAAAAAAATTGGGCTGTTTTTGTGTTAAATGGTAATGATTAAAAGTTTGTCTTGTTTATGTTTGTCAAATCAATCCTGAAAATCATTTTCATTTGTTTTTAATAAGACAAAATCAAATTTTATCAAAGATTGAGCAATATGGGGAATTCATGCAATTTTTTTTGCCATATCAGCCAGCCCTAGAGCATACATTTGCCTGGGAAATATAGTTATATTTCAGAATTTTTTATACAAATCGATATTGGTCTAGTCACAGTCTCACTGACAGGTGGATTAGCCAATCAGGCACACACATGGTCTGTCTGCATCGAAACAAGTGTGGCTGCTTATGATGAAAAAAGAAAGGGATTGTTGCATTTATTGTTCTAAATAACAGAAGACCAATGAACTTTTTGTTTCAAATGCGTCACGGAAATAAACAAATCTGATTGCACGGTAAGGGTTAAGTTTGACTTGAGACGTGTTGACCAGACTCATTCTTTGTGTCTGGTTAGAAGAGATAGTAGAGTTTTGGGAGAGTTATGACATCATCACCACAGACTCCCCCACAGAAGTTTACCTTTGTTTCTTTCTTGGACATTTTGTTGAGTCATACTGATCAAATGGAACAACGCACAGACTTAAATATGAATATGCTCTTCACAATTTGGCTCTTGGAAATTTGGCACCCACCTAAACTTTTAGATGAACATTGCTACTGTGTTATTTACTGAAGCTGTCAAGGGTCATAATAATTTCCCTGATCTATTAGCTTTGAAACATTTTATTGGAAATAAATGTGTGAATTTTAAAACGATAAGACACATCCTTATTGCTCACACTGGTCTTAATTGGCCTCAAATAACCATGTTTTGGTAGAAAGGATATTATTAGACATGCTTTATTGGCAATTTCCTTTTTTATTATATTCTTTTTCACTTCATTATGACAATTTCTTAGCTTTTCCCAGTCAGGGATTACTTCCTATTACTCTGTCATATTAATTTCAAGTTGCTTTTTGTTGGAGATAAAAAAGTACTTGCATCCAATGATTAAGTGTTTCTCTTTTTGTAATTTTTATAATCATGCTCAAAAAGGGGGTTTTGTGAGTCAGAGTTGTAATTGTATAAAAAAAAGACACAGGAAAGGGAGTTTTTTTCTCTGTAATTTTACTCTATCAAGATGTCCTCAGTCCAAGATGTGTCACTTTAGCTTAATCTTCAGTAAAAATCTAGTGCTTATAATCTAATCACTAAAAAATTAATAATAATAAGGAAATAATAGCGATGATGAATGCCAGATTAATGAATTAACCGAGGAATCATTAGTTGCAGCCTTAATTAAATTGTATTATGACATATCACACTATTGTCTCGTCTTATCAGCATTGAAATTATGCTGTATTTTCTTGTGAATGGCTTAATCTGACTCTGAACAGTTTGACAGTTTAGATGAATTGTCTTGAATGTGACCTCTGCCAGTGAACTGTGCAGATATAATAAAAAGCCTTAAACAAAATAGAAACTTGTCTTGAGAAACTCTGGTGACGCCTTTCATATCACATCAGCAGACATGGCTGATTGGGTTGGACTTTGAGAAGCCCTTGTCACCGCTTCACTGCCACATGTAGATTGCTTTGAAGAAATACAGGCAGACGTAGCACTGGCTGAGATCCTAAAATGTAAATGTAGGATTTCATTAAGTTTGAATTGCCTTAGTCAGCAGCGTGCCCCACCTCTGTGTGTGATCTCCTTGAAAAGTTTGCAACACAAACTGGTTATGGGCAGATGAGTGTATCCTTTACATCAGCTCTCTGTCTAAGACGTCGGGCCCCATTAAAGCCCTGCCAGGCATCAACAGCCTCCTGTCTAAATTTAGTTTGGTCTCCGTGCCTCCATTAGGACGAGCCATGCTGCCGGCTGCTGGCAGAATGAACGATGAACTTCATTCACGGGACATAATTAAGTGAAGGATAAGGCGAGGGGGGCAGAGGGTGATCAGGACCAGAGAAGGATCGGGGCGGATCAGATCAGATGAAACTTTAATGATCCCCACCGGGCAAAAATGGGTCATCGTCGCAGCGAAGAATGGGTTATAGACGAGCACACAAAAGTATTCAGACAGACAAGAGGGACTTTAAACCTAATGTAACAAAAATACTTGTGGGAATTGGTAAATAATACCAGTCTTTGCCTCCAGTAGTAAGACACACTAAGACATTTAGTTGTTGTCGTTTGGGGCGTGAAAACATCATTTTAGATCGCATTTAGACCCATTAGTGCTCACTGTGCTCTCATAAGGGCTTTGAGTATGTTGCCTCAAAGTCATTTGGACAATTCCATGAGATGAAAGAGGGCAAATAACTCCGATATATATACCAGACCAGAGTTGTGGATTGTGTACCATGACACAACTTGGAAACTTTGATGGTCCTTTGTATAAGTTCAATAACTTATGATTAAAATCTTTCTTCAACAATGTTTGAATAACACCATGTGACACTTGATTGTCAGGTATGTTGTAAACTCAAGCTCGCAGTCAAGATTTTCAAGTGTTTTGCAGCAATATTATCATTGCTATATCATGCTATATCAGATATATTGACTTTGTGTTTTGAAGTTTATAAAAAAAAAGCTTAAGAACTGTAAATTGTCAGAGCAAAATTAAAATACATTTCGATTTGAATGAACATTTGACTTGATAATTTATGGAGTCCTTCTAATAGTTGTCAGTGCAGTGAGTTGCCTCTTGGGTAAAAGCTTTGTGACGGTCTGTCCTTGAGCTCACTGGAGGGGGTCTGCACTCATCCATCCACTTGCCGTTTCTCACATGAATAACATCATTAATAGCCGTCATAGCCTCAAATCTTTCTTCTATTTGGGGGCTGGCCGGGCTGATGACAAGTGAGAGCTGCCAGTCTGTGCTGTTGTAGCAGGTGGGCTCGTCTGTCTATCGCAGTGTGTGTCCAGTGTTCGTAGAATCGATAGACCCGCTTCACTGCTGACCACAGCCTCACTTACCCCATCCTGAGGTGCTGTACTGACCACAGACCAGTGTAAAGTTCAACTCGAATTGTATTTTTTAAACTCACAGAAGCCGAGTAGACTTCTAAAAAATAAATAAATAAATATATATATATATATATATATAAAGGCATCTTTGTCCTGCCCACAAATTACAGTGTATAAAGCACTGCATGTTACAGGACATGCATGCAAAATTTACTTTTTAATCGTGTTATAACTTTGCTACCTACTCACAAAACAAATCAGTTATGTTTTGCTTCATTCACACTTGTGTCATTAATTCTCTTTAGGAGATGGTCTACCGCTGAACCTAGCAATCACTCCATTTCAATCTTCCCCAGATTGTTACCTCACAGGTAGAAATCTGCAGGTCTTCGTTTTAAGTACAAAAATAGCAAGACTCAGTTTGAGCATTTCTGCTGTCAAAATCCATGCAATACAAGCGCATGCTTGTATTAGCATGCCGGTAACATTTCTTGCGAGACTATGGTTTTTATTTTTATTCAGTGGTTTATTCCCACTGCTGCCAGTAGATGGCGTGCTTATGCCAAATCCATGAAGAAGGAGCCCAGCTGAGCAAAATTATCTATATAAATATCTGTCTATACAAAGGCACTATAAAATGCCAAAGTAAAGGTACTCAAGAAGAAGGTTTAATAACAATAGAAATAATAATCTTTTTTCCACTTTAAAAGTGATGATTTGATGAGACCAATTCATAAATGATGTTGAAAACTAAACTAAATCAATTTATCTAACATTTCTTCTTACTTGTACTTGATTCAAGTTGAATTTTTTTGTTCAAACAGTGGGAGTGCACAATAGCGTGCTGGCTACTTCTATCAGGAAAATGGTCAGCATGTCCATTTCCTCCTTTATTATTTTGATGTGGGATTTTCACCATGTTGCGCTAAAATTAGTAAATCCAGACATATCAAGTTCTTCATAAAGACCATAAGTTTGGAGATATAATTGCCTTGTTGACCTATCGGCTGCTAACTGTGAGCCATCTTCAGAACTGTGCAGTTATTTGTATCTTGATGCTAACGCTAATTGCGTTCTCTTGATGCTAATGCTACTTTCGGAGCCTTTACCATAGACATTCTTAGACGCAAAATTCTCTGTCTCTGCCCGTTGCTCAGACACAACCACTTTGCTAGTCGATGCTATCCGGACTTTCGTCAAATGAACGCTCCTTCACAAACAAATTAATGGAGAAGCTAATCCCCATTTTAGTATGATATTTATGTAATTTATCTGCTCTCATCATCAGTCACATGTAAAAGAGGATGTTCGGTGGTCAACCTTTATCTCAGATGACAGTTTTACACGCAAGTTATTATCTAAAATAAAATGCCAAAAGGTTTACACCCTGAACAGTGACGTCTTGTGATGGTGGTCGATGGGTTGGTACCAGCTGACGCTCTCTGAATTATTCAGAACTTGCATGTTTTGTGGGCTAATGCTAACTACTATAGGGAAAATACATGAGACTGCCGTCGGTGTCCTTCAAATCATACCGGACTAGCCGTATTGCTAAGTGATTGATAGCATGAGCATTGAATGCTTCATCTACTTATTTATGTCTATGGCCAATACATTTTAAAAAATAACATTACAAACAGAAATCATTTTATGTGAGAGTGTTTAACATGTTGTCATTGACATCCACTTGCAGCTTGCACTGCCTAATCTGTCAGGATTTATTGATTTTAGAATGACTTAGCAGACCACAGAGATATAGAAATGAGAAATAAATGGTTTATTAACCTTTATTTAACCAGAACCCACTGAGATCGAAACCTCTTTTTCAAGGGGATACAATAGCTGTTCGACTGACCGTAAGTAACCAGCACTTCTTAGTGCAAAAAGCCCATTACACCAATTAATGCCTTGGACAAGGCCTGCAGATATGAGGTTTGAACCTCACTCCAACACTCTGCAGACCTTAAATGGCTCATAGTACTTGTCATCTCCATTAAACTGTGGTCCGTTGTCTTTAGCCGTGGTTGTCCTGCGACGCGTATGATAGGTGGTGACAGTAGCCTGTTTAACATGTAAGGTCATGGGGGAGGTTATAACCTGGGCCAGGTGATGGATGTCAGCCTCAACTCTGCTAATTATTGCTCATGTCCTGAGGCGATACAGTGCGAACATGCACGCACAGACCATTGTTCAGTTCTTTCATTTAAGCATCTTCACTTTTAACAAGCTAGTATTTACACAAAAATCATTTTTGAGTATTGATTTAAACATTCCAACCTATACATATTGTTGATTATTTTATTGTCAATTAGTGTAATGTCTATACATTGACAATTTTTATTGGACAGTACATTTAATATTGTTATACGCTTTAAAATCTATACATTACACAGGCCTACTAATTTGTTTGTAGTTGTAAGTTGTTAAAATAAGTCATTTTACAATGCCTTTATTGGCGAATAATTCCACCATATTGCCTATACATTTTTTTCTTCTATGCGCTTCAAAATCTGACATTTGACGTTGCATATATAGTCTTTTTTTTTTTTTTTCTAATACTGCTGTTGCTATGGCAATGATCCATTCTCTTTTTATGCCAATTTCTGCTCTCTTTCACTTCCCCTTTTCATCAGCTCATACGTTTGTTGCACAAGGCTGTTTTCCCTTTGCTCTTTTTTATGGTCATTATATGGTCTCCTACGCACAGACCGAGCTCCACCTGCATCTGCCAGAACTGCCAGTAGCATATGGGAATATAAACCACTAATAAGGAAGAGAACGTGTTACACATATTTGTAAACATGGATGGAGCCCCTTTTCTTTTAGTTGCCAGTCCATGTGTTTCTCTGTTGGTGGTGCTCTAACACTGCAGCTCCTTAGCTCTCATCACTTTCAATGCAGCATTTGTTATGAGGCAGAACAAAAACGTATGCACTCTGCAAGCAATTCACAGTTCTTTAAACACAAGTGACAACATGTGATAGGCATTAACTATCCACCAAAGCGTTGTTAATGGCAAAGTTAATAGCTGCTATAAAAAGTGGGAAGTGGCACAAGAGTATTTCAATTTAACTAGGTCCTATTTCTCTTAGAAAGTCATGTCAGCACTTGACAGTTACATTGTTGTGTGCCTAAGATTAGTTGGAGCAAGCTGCTTCTGAGAATTGTCACTACATATTTTTACTTTCTAAAACGTATTATATGGCTTGGATCTGACTGCTTAGTTTCAGCTCATATACTGTGTATTAAGTGGAACAAATTCAAGCTACCTTCAGTCGGTTATGGAAAACTTCACTTCCTTCCTATGGCTCTTGTTACAGTTGATTTTTACCTTGTCCATTGACCTACTCCCAATTTTGTCCAAATTCACCATAGACTACAAAAATAATTCCAGGGTTTACTGCTGACCCCTGCTTTTGACCAACTAATAATAACTTTTGTTTGTTACCTACAATTGGTGACGGATTTTGAATGAGCTAACGACGTTTTTATTTTTTGTGAAAGAAAATTTGTATTTAGTTAAAAAAAGTTCCACTTTCAATTAGCATGGAGACAACATTTACTCGCTCACTCACTCACACGCACCTTCACTCACACATACACACTGATGGACATTATGCTGAGTACATATGGACCATTTTAAATAGCATCATCAGAGGAGCCTGTATCAGGGGCAGAGAGCCACCCACAGCTACAGAACACCACCACACGATCTGAGCACACATTCTGTGCATCTCTCCAGGTAAAACACCTGATTTAATATATTTTTAAAGGAAACTACAGAACCTGCCCTTCGACTTCTCTGGTCATTGGGATACTGGGTTTATTTTTATGTGAGGAAAGAGACTGTGCCAATGGTTATGCTTCTATTTTAATCCATCCATTATTGACTTTTAACTTTCTTTTAACTGTTTATAAAGATTAGTGGTAGAATGCCTGTAGTAGTTTGGCTTAATAAGGTTGCTTTATCCATGACAGTTGAAATGAAACGGAAATTTTGGTGATTCCAGCCATGACTGAACTCTATGCTCAGATCAATGAAGATTGATTGTTTTAACCACTTAAATTTGTAGGTGTATTTGGTGTATAACAGAATTGCACTATATTGTTACCAATTGTCTGTGGGAAAAGGATCTCTCCTTCACTGTGGTTCTCCCAGAGGTTTCTACTTTTTCCCACAGGGTTTTTTGTATTTTTTTTCCTTGCTGAAAAGGAGGGTCAAGGACAGAGGGTGCTCTGGGACAGTTATCCATTTGCTAAATTCTCTTGAACATAGTTTATTTAAACTGCTTTCTACCTTTGGCCAATCGAGGCAGTTGTTGTGATTTTGGGTGCTTCAAAAATAAATTTAATTTAATAGAATTGAATACTGAAAGAAATGGTATTTGCCATTTTCTTTTATCTGTTCATACAGGGAAGGCCCAATGATCGTGCAGGACTCTTTTTTTAAAATTTATTTTATTTTTTTTTAATTGCACATTTAAAAATGGTTATGGTAATGTTCCCATCCCCCATGGCCATTTAATTTTTTTTTTTAACCTTATTTTGCTATTTACCCTCATCAGGGATACATGAATCCTCTTCAGATTATCCAGATACAAGGTGAGCCTCGAGGATTGAAACACAGTGTCCCTGTTGTATACGGGATGAGGTGCACAAAGCACTGCACACCTGTACACCCATCTCTGTGTCCTGTCCTCACCATCTGGGCCATCCATCAGGCCTCCGGAGCAGGTATCATCCAGGGGGGAGGATCTCTTTACAAGAGTCCCATTAGTTTACGAGCCGTCTGCTCCCTGGCGCCATCATTGTGTCCTTTAGATGTGTTCAGAAACTCTCCAGCACCATTCAAGGTTTATAGGACAAGAGCTTAACTTTTTAATATGCTACATGATAAAGATGTCTGTCTCCCTGCTATTGTTTATTTGACCTCCTAAACTAAATGGCCCTCATTACACTGATATAAAACTCAGTGAAAGTTACATCTTTGGGTTTTGACCTTATGCTCGGCTCAAAGCAATTCTAGGAGCACTTGAATTAGCAAACAATTTTAACTCTTGTGTGGCTCGTTTTGTCGCAGGTCAAGCACAAATTTATTTTTTGCAATAATTAGGGAATATACTATGCATCCCATGCCCTTAATAACCTATCTTGCTTTTAGAAAGTTTATCTTCAATGTGCAATCAAAGCATTGAACATAAAACTTACTAATGCGCTTGTAGTTAAAATATCAAAATATCATATTGTGATGAATTTGGTGATACAGTATCTGAACTGAACCTCCTGACTATTATGTATGTTATGTTATGTATAAACATATCTATACCTTGTGCTGTATAATTTGGTCCAAAAACATATCTATGTCCAAAACATATCTGGTATTCACCTTCTGAAAGTTTCCTTGGGCGCTGCCATCTTTTTCCGTTGTATTGGTTGCCATTGGGCAGGCATTGCTGACTTGTTGCACGCGTGCATTAAACATTTTACACAAATCAGTCTACTTCACACAACATTTCAGTGGCAAGATTTTTCTCTCGTTTGCCGTTTGCGTGAACGGGGCTCTCATCAAGCCAGAAATGCTTTTACTACATGAGTGCAGATCTGTGGCAAAAAGAGGCAAAAGTGGGCGGACGGAATAAGGTGAATAGAAACCCTGTGTCGATTAGAACTAGCCCTCTCTGCTTCGAACTGTGCTGCTCGAGTGAAATCCTGGTGTACCACAGTTCTGCAGAATAACTGGCTTTGGCGGCTCTTGTATTTCACCCGAGGCAGTACCTGGTGCACAGTTAAGCCCCTGTAGCCCCTGTATTTTGGCAGGTGTGTGGTTGCTAGTGGTGTTTTGCCCCACTGGTCGCGCTCCGAGTGAGTGATACCTGAATAGTGCATGGCCTCGGCTCGCCAACTGTCTCCCTGCTGCCTCCCATCAGCTCTCAGCTCAGGCAGCACTGACTGACAGCTCTTCCTCTGCTCTTCTCTCCGGCCTTCACAGCAAGCCGCACACACATGCTTCTGACTGATGGACAGGTAGGCAGGAGTAGACCCACAGTACACAGTACAAACACGGGCATACATATGCCACCGCCTTTATTCCTAAATTCTTACTGTCCACAACTGCCCCGGGCTGCTTCTTTTACAGAGCTCTGCAGCCAAACATAATACAAGTCCTCATAGAGATATAGATCATGTTACTTTCAAGTTACTTTACAGTTCTTAAACATTAAAACGACCTTCTTTGGTTTGCTTTATGGAAGTATGTTCATTTTATTTTTTCCTGATTGTAAAGAGAGTGTATGTTTTACACTCTGACATTTTGGAGTAACAATGTAAATACCCTGTGCCCTGTGTTTGTGTGTTGTTGTTTTTTAGCTAAATGGACAAAAAAAAAAAAAAAAAAGACACTTAAACAGAAAACCAAAAGTTACTTTCTTTACTGTGCAATGTTTCGGACCTCTGCCCTTCTTCAGCTAAATAGTGAAATGCGTGTTGAAATCCATCTTAAATAAGGTGTGGCACTGGCACCCAACCCAACAGATGAAATACATCTTGCAACTAATCATTACAGAAACACTATCATAAACCTAGGCAAGGCAAGGCAAGTTTATTTGTAGAGCACAATTCATACACAGGGCAATTCAAAGTGCTTTACATAAACAGGAAAAGTTGCATTAAAATCACAAAACACAAAAAAAGACACACAGAATCATTTTAAAATCATTGTTTAAAAGTGCTTTTAAAAGAGAAGAGTGCAGATAGATCTTTCAGTCATATGCACGTCTAAAGAGAACTGTTTTTAGCCTGGATTTAAACATTGTCAGAGTGGAGGCCTGTCTCACATCTTCAGGGAGACTGTTCCAGATTTTAGCTGCAAAAAACTGAAATGCTGATTCCCCATGTTTAGTCCTGACTCTAGGCACCTGCAGGAGGCCGGTCCCTGAGGTCCTCAGATTGCGAGATGGTTCATATGGCACTAACATGTCAGAGATGTACTTTGGTGCTTGGCCGTGGAGAGACTTGAACACAAGCAGAGCTGCTTTAAAATCTATTCTCTGACCCACAGGAAGCCAGTGCAGAGACCTGGAGCACAGGACTAATGTGATCGTCATTTCCTGGTTCTAGTCAGGACTCGAGCAGCAGCGTTCTGGATGTACTGCAGCTGTTTTACAGCTCACGTTTGGAGAGGCCAGTGAACAGGTTGTTGCAGTAGTCTAACCTACTGGAGACAAATGCATGGATAAGTCTTCCAAGTCTGGTTTAGACACTATACCTTTCATTTTGGCAATGTTTTTTAGGTGGTAAAAGGCTGTTGATGTTATTGATTTGATGTGGCTGTTAAAATTCAGGTCTGAGTCCATTATTACCCCCAGATTTCTAACTTGATTTGTCGGTTTTAGAGCGAGAGACTGGAGGTGACTGCTGACACTTTCTATCCAGTGCAGAAATATGCAATGAATAAAGAATGCATCAAGCTGTATATCCTGGTCAACTATATACAAATATTGTATTATTATTATTTTATTTTACAAATGACCCAAATTGAAATCCCATTGAGTTTTGTGAGAATCTGGGCCACTGAGGTGAATAAGCCTTTTTCTTTACACAAATAAGGGGTGTGTTTTTAAACAAAATCCCATCTGTTTCACTCATGTCAGTGAGTGAGTGCTCTAAGCCCCACACTGTCCACCTTTATTTCCCTCAAGCAGAATACGTCAACTATATATTGACTATTTAAAACCTGTCTCTGTTTTGCGGTCTTGCAAGCTTCTTTGAGCATTCATTACCTCAGAGGGTCAGAGCAGTTGTTGTGAGTGGGTGTATCGGGGTACATGGTGTCCTAATCACCCCCTGTGGTCCCCTAGCTTAACTTCAGCCAAGACAAAATGCAGTTTAATATGTTCATGCATAATACAGTGCTCCTAAACGTCAGGAGTCTACAGAGGCAGTTGCCCTTGAGTTGCTGGTGTTACAGGTGTGTTTTTTTTAATGCCAGTGAGGAACACAGCTTCCTCCAGGGTTGAGCCGGTCTCTGCAGGACAGTCCCCAAAGTGGTGTGCCTGCCTGCATGATAAACAATCCTTATTCGGGTCTTTATCCCAAAGAAACTATTAAATCATTACATTTTTATAGTTCCCAGTTGGTATCATGTACTGTGTATTTCTTTGGTGATCCTTATCATTTTCCCCCATAACACTTAAAGGTGCTTTATTTTCATTTTGTGATTTTGATTTAGTGAATAGATCAGGCCGATACATTGAATAGAGGCAGCAACTGCAGCGGTTACTGTGTCTGGAGGTCGCTGTAGAGCGGCTTAATCTGCAGGGGACTGCAGATGTAAATTAGCCTAAGGCTAACTCTAGTACAATGCATCAAGTGGTAACATTTATGTTCTAATTGTACATGGTCCCCTTTTAAAATAAATAAAGGAAAAAAAATGTGCTGACTGAGGAGGCTCTAAAACAGCTAAAACATCATTAATGACAGAAATGGTATTTGTTTTACATCTGCAAAGTCTTTGTGGAGTCTTTAATGGACACAGTATTATTCAAATTTGAGTTGAGTTGTGCTTTTAACCATGCTATATTGTCATTAAAAACCTTCATTCTTCTTCATTCACACGTTATTACCTCTGTTTACAAGATCATCTTCACTGAACCTCAGAAAATACTACATTTGAATTCTCCCCAGATTGTTGCATCAGCCCTAAACTTGGGACACTGCGTTTTCCAATCACACTAAACATGAAAGTTGCTATCATCTTGTACAAACTCGCTAGCTGCAGACTACAGAGTTGTTGCTAACTGCTCCGGGGTTCACAAGCGGATTTGGAACAGCACCTCAATCAACGTGCCCAAATTTTCATGTAATTTGGACAGTCGATTTAAGTTGGACTAGGCAATTTACCAGATTTTCCCGGCGTTCATGTAGACGTAGTGATCGTAAAACAAAGCCCTTAAGGTTCAATCAACCTTCCTTTTGAGGTACTTTTTGGTAATTCTCCATGCCTACAGTATTTTGGGCATAAAATCTTTCCTTCTAATGACTTTTTTGAGCACTAAACAACTAGTTGGGAAGTTTAAAGTGTTTCCAGTAAAATTTACTATTGTGCCCCTTCCGCCTAATCCAGCCTGGTACAGTGCATTAGTGCTCTGACAGTTGTGCTGAGTGTCCATAAGTCATCTGGACTCACTTAGGGTGCGCTGTGATTTGGATTCCGCTATGGTCCTACTTTGTGGCTGTGTTAGCTCTTTCTGGACATAATGAATGGGTCTTTTGGGCATGTTCTTGTCTGACTAGCCTTACGCCTAGTGTACACTGAGTCCAGTCCGGTCGCGGTCCGGGACCCGCGCGGGTCTCTTGCAGACGCCTGTCACACCAGCTCCGGTTAACTGTGGTCCGTTTTTGACGAAAGCCACGTAGATTCACGTGGTTTCGCGCGAGAGCACTCGTCAAATGACATGAAAGCCGCACCAGACCGCTGCGGCGTCCGGCAAAAATAGACTTCTTGCGGATTCTTTCCGGAGACCCGCGCGGCTGCCGGACCCGCGGCCGCAGAGCTCCGAGGTCGGTGTGACAGGGCGCATTGATTTTAAGCACTTTCTAAGTCTTGCGGGACCCGCACGGGACCCGCGCGGGTCCCGAACCGGAGCCAGACCGGAGTCGGTGTGCATCAGGCGTTATGGTGCCATGTAAATATTTGCCCCAAACTGAACCCAAAAACTGATCAGTTTTTAGGGCGACAAAATTTAATATCTAGTTTTTTTTGTCTGGGTACACTGGTGTATGAATGTGTGCGTGAATGGGTGAGTGGTTCCATGATGTAAAGCGTTTTGAATGCCTTGAAGGTAGAAAAGTACTATATATATGTGACCATTTAGCAATGTAACTTTCATTAAATTTGTATTTCTTTTCAATCAGCTCTTTTTTTGGCATTTTTACTATATACAATATACTCAATATTCAAATGTTGCAATTCTTCAAAGCAACCTTCGCAATTATATCTAAATCTGTATTATGCATTTCTAGAATGTAATCATTTAATTATTGATTTATTGTTGATATTCAGAACTATGGACCTATGATAAATTAAGAATGCATCCTAGGACATTTTGACTCAGTTTTATTAAAGATGTAAAGATGTAACCTCTTTGTTGGATGGTCTGAACCTTCTTGCCTTAATCGTCGATGTAAACCCTCATTCGTCCAGGTGTGGTCCATCGTAGAAAGGGGTTCAGAGGTTGTCATCCGGACGCCGTTTAAAGATCGAGACGTTTCGACTTTTATCCAAAAGTCATTGTCAATCAGAGAGCTGGTATGGGAACCTGGGCCTTATATGCTACTCTAAGTAGTGGGAGTCCACTAAGTAGTGTTGCTCCTCCTCACGAGGTGAGGAGGGAGCAACAGCCAGCTATCAAGATAACAATAGACCTTTAGACACAGGTGAAACTAGGTGAGGCCAACCATTAATCAACAAGATAGACCAATTAATTAAATCCCAGGTGACAAACAAACAATCTTATAACAAAGACAGGAGTGCAGTGACTCCTCCCTGGGGGCTGGACTCCCACTACTTAGAGTAGCATATAAGGCCCAGGTTCCCATACCAGCTCTCTGATTGACAATGACTTTTGGATAAAAGTCGAAACGTCTCGATCTTTAAACGGCGTCCGGATGACAACCTCTGAACCCCTTTCTACGATGGTTCTTGCCTTAATGTAGATGCTTTTTTTTTTTTTTTATGTAGAATGTTCCAGTAGGGCATTAGACTTGGGCAACTCAGCAATAATATCTTGATGAAGACGAGCAAGAACCTGAACCAGAAAAGTTTTTGGTGTTGAAAAGTTTGAGACTAAGCCAGTCAGTACATGAGCATAAGCGGATGCAGCCGTTTTGGATGTCACTGTGGCATTGGGATGTAAAGACTATTATCTAACTTGTCCCCTCCATTACCCCTCCTCTCTTTACCCCCTATGGTGAGATTAATGCCAGGTGGGACAAGTATAACATAGTTTAATTAAGCCAGAGCCCACAAGATTCATGGACTCATTTCTTTGCCTGACAGTGCAAATGAAGGTTCAAAGGGTGCAAGGCAAGAGCCACCCTTGACTAGCTGTAATGAATGAAGCCCAAGATAACGATTTCACCCTTAAAGATGGGGATTTACTTGAAAAAGATTTGCACATAGCAGAGCTCTGACTGCCCTTCTCCACATGCGTAATGAGAAGACGACTTCAGTACAAATTTAATGGGGCTTTAAAACCTGATATGAACAAGAACATTTATGTGCTGCGGCAGTTGAGATGTAAAAAATGATTCTTTAGACAGGTTTTTTTCGGTTTGAGTATATTCGTGTGTTATGGAAGTAGAAGATGAATTATATTAAAAATAATACATTTACAGATTTAATTTGAAAAGAAAAAACATTTCTTAATGACGTGTGAGAGCATTTAAAGTTCAGGTTCTCATTTTGACTAAATCACATGTTTTGTCGCACGTTTTGTCTCCACAATTCCATTACAATTTCCATTTACAGACAGAATAAAAACGTGTTAAATATTGAACTGCACCCTACAGTTCTTGTCAATACCAGGCAACTAAATGTTTGTCATTGTATTATAATGGTTATGTAAACATGCTTTAATCTTTAAACTTTGATCACATCCCTTATCACCACTATACCTTATTTTATTAAAGCCCAAATCCTACCCACTGATGTTCTGGATATAGGCATGAATACTGAGGAGTGATATGTACATAGTCGAGACCAAGCAGCCTGTACACCCGTGTTACTCATTGCGCGGCTCGCGAGCCGCATGTGGCTCTCAAGCCTTAATTGGCGGCTCGTGTTATCGGGTAATATTTTCTAACAATATACAAAAATAGATGAATCAATCGTCTCCCTAAATATGGCGCAAATAACACTTACGAATACACGTTCCCGTCCTATTTTCTGTTTCATTCCGTGTCGGCTAATGTTGCGCACTGAGTGCAAATGTTTACGACAGAGTTTCAGCGGCACTGTTGACTGCTGCGCATCCAGGGTTTCAACTTAAGTTAGCGCACTGGCCAAATAACAGCATCTAGCACAGAGCGTGGAAAGGACAACTGAAGAAACAAATGCAGGAGCTCGACGAAAGTCTGCAGCAGTGGTGTGGTCTACGTGATACGCAGGTATAGCATATACTCTCTAGAAGTGTGGTCGAATTTGCGTGTACTCACTTCAAATTGATCAGTGATACGTGACAGTCGTTACCCTTGCGGTACTTTAGTGCTTTCTCTCCGTTTAGAGACCAGTACAAACTTTACATCCTCCTCTTTCCCCGCAGTCACTTCTGAGCGCTGCTCTGAGCGTCACTCCTTTTTTCTCTCTACGCGGCGCAGACAGCGAGCGACGGAGTCTGGGTTTAGGAGCAGACTCGGACAGATGCGCTGGCGGATCAGGTTTTTTCGGGGGCCACTATATGACCACTAAACAATTTTATTCTGGTCTCAAGCTCCAAAATGTTCTTTATTTGACGTTAATCGGCCTCATATTCGCGGAGAAAGGAGGCAAAATGTTGAATGAATGAAAGAGCAAAGACGCAAATGCAGCCGACGCACGGAAGCGCCGTGAGCGCGCGCTTCAAAATCAAACTCGCTCTTGCAAAAGACAAATGTTATAAATGTACATACAAAAATATAGGTTTAGCTGACATTTGCAGACTGACAGTTTTGGAGGAGAAAGAAGAAGGGAATCTGCGTGTGAGAGCAGGGCCTGTGCTACAAAACTCAGGGGTTTGGGGTTAGGGGGGCTGAGGGTGCACTAAAAATAAAATAAAACCACACCATGCTACCTAGAATGGGCCAACCAGCTATTTATTACAGCTAATATCCACCAGAATACAGGCAAACATGCATCAGATCAGTGTGTGGAGATATATATATATATATATATATATATATATATATATATATATATATATATATATATATATATATATATACCTTTGAAATAATTTTACATATGCAAATGAAAGGTACTCAGAGCAAAAAACCAAAAGTACGAGGACTACAAAAGTGAATGATGATGTCTTGCGGCTCGCTCCTTATTTTTGGTTTGCCAATGTGGCTCTCCTTTAAAAAATAGTGAGTACCACTGCTGTACACAAACACCTGTACCACAGAGACGGACCAGTTCCTCGGGACAGGACTATGCAGGAACTTCGACACAGCTGTCGGGACCAGAATATCCACATTATATTGGACAAGGATGGCAGGTGATTTGAGGAGCCGATAAGGAGGCCATCTGTGTTAGATGGTGTCATCCGTGCTTCCTATGCCCTGTGTACACTGACTGTGAGGCAGGTGCGGTTCAGGACCCACGACTTTAAAAGTGAATAAAATCAGTGTGTCTTGTTCCACTGACCTTGGAGCACTGTGGGCACGGGTGCGGGTGAGGTGTGGGTCTGCAGAATAAACCTGCCGGCATGTCATTAGAAGTGTTCTCGCTTGAATCTATGTGAATCTGCGCTGCAGTGTCCAGATAGATGTGTGCAAAACGGCACAAGAGGTTCAGATCTGAGCTTAGAATTCTGTCTTGTGATGTTTTGGTCTCATTGGTGTAACATTTGACATTCCTCCAGAGGAAAAGTAATCCATTCCCTTGCTACCCCCAAATACACCAGCTTGTGCTAGAAGCTCTCTTGTGAACACTGCTTTCTTCTTCAGTTGTAGTCTTTATAGTGCTACGAGACATTGGGAGAAACCCCATCATAAGATTTATTTTTTTGTGTCTTGTCTTGGAGAGATGTTTTAAAACTCTGTGTTTTAAATGCCTTTGCACAGGTAGCCTTGAGGTAATCGAAGCTTCCTCTACAGTGCTTTGGCCCTCGGCAAACCAACAGAGCCATGTCATGCACTAGATCACTGTATTGAATTTCTATATAATTAGAGTCACAGGGGGCAAGGAGAGGGGGAAATTTTAAGTGGAAGATGCACAAGAGCTGGTACAAATAAATAGCCACTCCCTTCAGTTGAACAGGCCTTAATGCGTTTCACTCAATTTAGCCAAAGGACGTAGCTCATTGCAGTTAAGCCGATTGGTGTTTTCTTTTTCGTTCTCTCTCCATCGCTTCAGCCTTGAAGAACAGGCAAGCCACTGTTATTTTCCCTGCAATAGTCATCACTGTTCTGTGAAAGGGGATTTCATTTTCTCCAGGGAGGTCACGATATAACATTTGTGTATAACAAGTGAGAAGAAACATCACAATTTAAATAAAAATAAACAAAATATTATCTTTTGTGCACAATAAATTATCTTTAAAAAATGGGGACATTAGAGGCTCCCTGTCTTACACTCAAAATAATTACTTTTAAAAAAGCTGTAGATGTAAATTCTGACTTTAAACTTCCTTCTTACTAATTGTTTTGTTTGTCAATATAATTCGTCGATGTAAACCCTCATTCGTCCAGGTGTGGTCCATCGTAGAAAGGGGTTCAGAGGTTGTCATCCGGACGCCGTTTAAAGATCGAGACGTCGTAGAAAGGGGTTCAGAGGTTGTCATCCGGACGCCGTTTAAAGAGTCGAAACGTCTCGATCTTTAACGGCGTCCGGATGACAACCTCTGAACCCCTTTCTACGTTTGTTAATATAAGTTGTCAAGATAACTGCCCTCGTTTTCCTAAGACCTACAACTGTCATCATCAGTTCATAATATTTTCATATTTGTTTTTATCAACACAATCTTGTCTTGTTGCAAGGATATGAGAACCTACGCACCTAGCCAAATCATTATTTGCGATTCACTGAAAATGGCCTGAAATTAATATGCAGAGGAAAGCAACAAGACAAAGCATTTTTGAACTATTGCAGATTCTCAGCCCACTCTCGTTGTCCCCCCTCTGTCAATGTGGCTTGCATTAACTCACTTTTTTCTGTCTACAAAGGCCTAAAGGGAGCTGCTTTCAACCAATTTAAAAGTTCAATTTGGACTTCTCCATCCAACTTTATTTTACATTATGTCCAGCACTTCCACTTGGCCATGAGAGAATGTATTTAATAATCTGTGGCTCTTTCCCGTCAGATAATTCGCCAAAGATGAGATTGAAGCTGTGGCAGTCAGTAAATTGTAGATGGATATACTGATAGATGAACATCTTTAAATGAATTATGATGCAGTAATGGTTTCATTAATGGAGTTGGCATGTGGCTTCTTCACAATTTAAACACTTCTTATTTTGACATAAATGGTTGTTTATTTAAATTTAGACTGATCTTCCTTTTCTTGTTTTTCAGATGAGCTACGGAAACTGAGCTGGTCTGGAATCCCTAGACAAGTTCGACCAATAACATGGAAACTGTTATCTGTAAGTTTTACACTAAAGGCCAATTTATACTTCTTATGAAGCGAGACGTTTGTTGTAGCACCTAGAGCTACAAAAGCAAGACCGATTTCTGGGCTTTGACATTTCATACAACTGTTATATGTTCATTAAAATGGGTGAAAGTTTTTTTTTTTTATATTATTGTTACACAAATGAATACAAGCTGCAGAACAGGATGTGTAAAAACAAAATTATGTCATTTTGTTATTGCATGAAATATTTTCATTTCAAGTCAGAGAAGCAAAGCTATCAGTTAGGGCTGAATAATTTTGGCAAAATATCTAATTGCGATTTCAATTAGATTCACAATTTGTTTTTTAATATATTCTGTTTAAAGTTCACGCTACAAACCCATCCAGGAAGATTAACATTTGAGAGAAGACTGAATTGAATCCCATGCATGTCGGACCATATTTGCAGAAGTCTTAAACTACAGTCATTACAGTGAATAATACAGTGTAATTTTGAAAGTGGTAGAACTGGCATTGTATGCTAGTAAATAATTTACACATGCATATTTCTATCTTTTTTCAGTCCATCTTAGCGGGTAAATAATTAGGAATTTTCAATGACAAATTAAGAGTCTCTTAAAAAAAACTGTCTTTTATTTTCCACTTGCTGTAATCTCTACGTTTAATTTACACACACACAAAAAAGGCCAATGCATTCGAACAAGATTATGTACTTTATATTTCTAAAGAAAAGCTGCCTGAGCCCCATCTATTCTTTAAAGGAAACCATAGCTTACAATAGCATTAATGCGGCCTACACTTCATAAACAATAAACACATTATACATAATCTTTTCTACACACACAATCACAGTCACTTTATTCCCATATTTGATTTATGAAGACTCGTAACATCCTTTTTTTTTCAGTCTTCAATAGAGAAAATTAATTACGAGCCACCAATAATTTATTCATGAAACGCACAATGTGTTTACTCATTAAGCTTTTGTTGTTGTGTACAGCCAAGGAGAAGAGCGGCGTTTTGAGCTGCATGACTATCCCATTAATTACAGCACAATAGTTAATGTGCTGCAGAAAAGATGTCATTAAAGGTGTGTTGATGTTGTGCAAGTAAGAGGTTGGCCATTTTATCAAGTCATTTCTGTTTTTATATGATGCTGAAGTGATGGCATGCCATATCAACAGAAATTGTTCACTTCATTTCAGAAAACATTTGACTTTCAAAGTAATGGCTGCAATGATGTCTTAGATGGAAAAAGGTCAAAACCATGGAACTATGCAATAAAATAGCTGCCAGCAATAATCCAATTGGTCTAACTTGTAGTCTTGTAAAGTTGATTAATCTAAATGTTATACCTTAACTAGAATAAAACTCCAAATGCATATTGTATTGACTCAACAGAGAAGACTTCAGAGTACCGCTTTTAGAATATGAAGAGGTTGAGAAACATTTTGTTGTACTTCAATAATTAATATACATTTGTGCACATATTTGTCCAACCTATTATTGTTTGCTTGGCGTCTGTGTTCTGATTGTTACCAATTGCTTTCTTCTGATGATTTATCTGTCTACTGCTTCTATAAAAAGATGGTACTGCGGCAAAGTATTAACTTAACCAAATAAATGCAAAAAAGAGGAGGGTATTGTGATATCCAGAAACACTCATGCATACAAATGTGAACCAATGAATGCAACACTTTCCACATCTCTACTTGACATACAGCCAGTATCAGTGCGGATTGCAAATCAAGCCAAAACACTAAAATATAACTACATTTTGGACTGGAGAATCCTTGGGACAGTTCTATAGACAATTTATCACCCTGCATAAGAATGAGAAATTGATGAATTCAATCAAGTCAATTCAGTTTATTTTTGTAGCGCCCAAAATCACAAACAGTTGCCTCGATGGGAAAGAGGGAGAAAGCGGTTTAAATAAACGCAGAGAATTTTGCAAATGGATAATTGTCCTAGAACACCCCCTGAAAAACTGCAAAAAAAAACATGAGGGAAAAAGTAGAAATCAGGAGGAGAACCACAGTGAAGGGGTGATCCTACTGCCACGCACGGACAGACTGCACATGGTCCAGGGCCGAAGCGCATCCATTTGGACTGAACCAGAACCACTCAGGACGAAGGAAGGTGGCTCATCTGGTGTAGAGAGAGGTCCTCCAGGCAGATGAGGAACAGTTCTTCGAGTGTAGAGAGAGTTCCTGTTTACTTTTACAGACTCTAGACTGATTCTAAACTCAACAGGAAGCCAGTGAAGAGACTCTAACACTGTCGAAATATTATATTTTTTTTCTAGTACCTGTTAATAATCTTGCTGCTGCATTTTGAACCAGTTGAAAGCTTTTTATACAGCTTTTAGGACACGCTGCAAGCAGGGCTTAACAGTAGTTTAATCTGGACCTGACAAATGCATGGATGAGTTACCCAACCAGTCAATTTAAAGGTAAATACTGTGTTTTCTTTTTTATTTACTTGCCAATGTGAATGAGTGCCCGACAAGTTTGTCTCAACTCAACTCAATAGATTTTTTTGTTGCTCTCAAGGCCTCTTAGTTCAGAGGGATAAACAAATTACATTGTGTAAACAGCTTCAGACACAAAGTTGAAAGATGTATTTGGTCTGTGGATCTTGATGTGCAGACTTGAGCTGCTGTTCTTCCAGATTTTGGCCATGGTTTTGTTCAAGGTAACCTCCTTTTGTTGGATTAAAGACACAAGTGTCAGAATCTGTGTCATATCTTTAGAGGAGTCCTAATACTTGAGTGCCTTTTTGTCTCTGTCTTTGGAGCTTGATCCATTGGAGAAACAGGAGACCTCTACCACATACACACCCTAATTCTCTCTCACTGTATTCCATAAACTTGGCAGAGGCACCTAATCAAACTTCACTCCAGTGATGTCCCTGGTGCCCTTCTGCTGCTCGCCCGCCTGCACCAACTTATTTGATTTTGTTCCCCCTCCAGCAGACATGCTTCAGCCGTCTCTCTTCTTTTTACCTGACAAAGACCACAAGAAAACTTTTCCCTTTGCGGTCAGAGCTCAGTAATGCCTTCCCCACAGGCCTAGAATGATCTACAAGCCAAAATCAACTGTCTCTACTATTATTAGTTACTGTTAACTTTATAATCCACTGAAACTAAGGTTTTCCAAAAAAAAGAAAGGAAAAAAAAGAGTTCTGAACAAGTAACAATATTTAATATATTTATTTAATTTCCCGATTAGTTTTTAAAATAATTAATAATGAGTATATGAAAGTGTGTTTTATGGTATCAACATTGGAATTGAGTCTTTTCTTTGATACTGAAATTGTGTTTTAGTATCTTGGCAACACTAAATTATACGTTGTAAATGTTTTTGTGGATTAGCAAAAATGTCACATTTAATATTATGTAATATCAAGGTTTTTGCGTCTCTAAAAATACCATTTACAGTTATTCACATGAAGTTGCAAGTACTTCTCTCTAGATGCTTTGTCTTTTGATATGTGACCAACCATTGCTTCTAGCATCTGGAAAGCATCCATTTTGGACTTTCTGTTTATTCAGAATAATAATGCCATTTGTTTAAAGAGCACTTGCTGTACAGGCCTTGAGGAAAGAGGAAGAAATTAAATGACTTTTCTGCTTTGTAGGAGTGTGTTGGCCTGTGGCAATATGTGCATTCCCTAATGAAGTGTGGCTGTTAAATGTGAAGAGGAGGAAACTAACTGGGTATAGAAATATTGATAGGCTAAAGGGTAGAATGAGACACACAGTGACTGATTTGGAGATTATGTTCAACCGTTAGCCTACACCAGCGCACATGATTATATCGCCAAAGGAACAAGCGCATGCCTTTTGTCATTTGATGTGGCTCAAACTACATGAATTACAAACACAAGATTATTTTTTCTGTTGTCCTGCATCACAGCATGCTTTTGGCTATCTGCGATTAAAGATTTCTAATCGTGGGGGAAATCTCAGTGAGACAAGGACAAAGATTAAATTCAGGACAGTTGAGCAAAACCTCAGCAACTGCATGGCAACCTAGCATCTCCAAGAGAACTTTCCAGTTGTTTATTTTTAACTTGTGTAATGCCCCCTGCAGCCAGGAGATGGAACCAAAACTCAGTTAGTGCCTTGAGAAACAGCAGAGATACAGATTTTTTTTTTTTTTTTTTCTAAAACGTTTAAAGGCTAATAACAATGCAAATAATACAAAATGTTTGTCCTTTAAAGTTTCAAACTCCTTGCTCCTTCCTGGTTTAAATAGAGCTAAATTCATAAAATATTCTTCTTGGAGAGCTAAATGTGTTACTTTATGTACAATGTTTGCGTATTCACCCAGGTCCATTACAATCCTGACAAATATTGATCATGTTTGCTCCACAGTACATTGTTGTTTTAACCATAGTCCGCCTCCTACTCCAGAGGCTCGAGCAAATTACATTGTGTAAACAGCTTCAGACTCAGAGTTGAAAGACTTATTTGGTTTGTGAATCTTTGGGGATGTGCAGACTTGAGCCACTTTTCCTCCAGATGGATCACACATTTCCACCACTCACAACACACCAGGGTAATTTTCAGTAAGTTATAACTTTAAATTCACAAATAGCCTATCATCTTCTTAAAATATGTACACACTGCTGTTTTTTCCACTCAAATGAAATATTTTCAAACACATATATGTCCATAACAATTTTCAATTTGGAGTTCCATGCTCTTTTTTTTTTTTTTTTTTTTTTTTGTCCAACTAAAAATACTATGGCTAGATATCTGGATACAGGTCCCTTGAGGCCAATACTTACGAAGTTGACTACCACCAAAGTCACATGTTTCTTTATAATAAAAAGGGTCCTGAAAACCCTGTGTTTAAGTAACACGAACAACATTTTTCTTGTTATTCTTAGTCTCTGGACACTTAGTTTTCTGTCTGGTTTTAAGATAATGTGCTGCTGCTAGTGCTAAGTACAAATCTATTTAGGATTGTAAGGCGGCTCGCTAAAAAAACTGTTTCATTTAAAGTCCCCAAATGGATTCCCTGAGCATATTTCGCCTGTTTTTTGGAGAAAGTTTAGTGGAGTGGGAGATGCATTAGAGTGGTGAAAGATTGGGAGGATGAAGAGGAAATTTTATGTTGACTGATTAGTGGAGGCAGCCTGGGTGTTATGTTACATTTTTCTGCATTAGGTCACATAGAGCTGTAGTGCATATGCTCTTCTTCTCTCTGTTGCAAGGGCACAACAACTCTTGACATTTTAGACACGGAATAAAACTTATGTAAAAATGCATCTCCAAAGTTCAAACTACATTTGACATTGTTAGTGTATAAGTTCAACTCTTTATGTCTACTGGGGACTGCATCAGAGAATTTTCATCATAACTGGGAGGAAAGGTGAAACGGGTTTAGACCGTTCAACAGTTACCATTCAAATTGAGTCGCAGCAAAGGTCCATGGAAAACATGGGTGCACAGTACAGGCCTTGTAATGTACAAGAAACTGCATTCAATTTATGTAATTTGAATGCATTGTGAGGCCAGTATGGATTTTTATCATCGTGATTGAGTGTCTCCAGCCATCTTTCTGCGCCCATACATTCATCAGTTGTCAAATGAATGTATTCAATTGTCCCTATTCGCGCACAATGTCTAGTCATTAAAGTAGATATGTTGAAGCATTACCTAAACATTATGCAAGCTAATTTATAGTGGTTAATGAATTAATCTCAGTCTAATTTAGGAGGCAGTTAATAGTCCTTTCAGAGTACCCTTGTGTGGATCCCGTGGAGCGAGTGCAGCTGCAGCAGTTACTGACCTCCACTAAAACGTCCATTAACCTTCACCACTCGCAAATCTTCATCTCCTTCATCTGCTCTGCCCACGTCAAACCCAGAACTGTTGTAAGGCCTGTCCTTGTCTTGAATGAGTCTGGCTATGAGGGAATATATACATATCTTTTTCAGATTACTGCTACACATATCCCCATATAAATTTAAATGTGTTGAATTAAAGGCCTGTGTTATGCAGAATTGAGTAGCTAACAGTGTCATAATGTTGTATTCTCATCAAAAATGTACGGAAAGTAGTGTTGCAAACCACATTGCCCCTCAGGGATAGTAAAGACAACCTGTTTAGTAAGGAGATAAACGCCTGACACATGCTTTTTTATGATTGACTAGGACTGGAAATATTATCTCCACACATGAACGCTAAATTGTTTTAAAGGTATAACGTCAAAGTTGAGTTGACCGTAATGACAATACATGGTCAAAATGGTGTCTGTGGTTCATGTCTAGACTCTCAACACTATTTTACAAGTGTCCATTTGTGTTTGCCAGATACATTTTGTCCTTAGAATTTGCACAGCGCCTGTCCTTGTCTGTGCATGACGGTGACTTTGTTGATCATTTTAAAATATGGTTGAAGACAGTTTTATTCGTTATTCATTATTAGTTGAGAGTCCGTTTTATGTTGTTGTTTTGTTAATTTTTTTTTTTTTTTTTTTTATTAACTTTTCAGTTTTTTATGCCCAGCAAGAAAACTTTTAATGTCTTTTACAATTCCCTGGTGCAAAGTGTGCTACTTTGTGAGTTTTTACATGTGTGTGTTTTTCTGTGCTACCCAACAACAGTAGACAACAGTAGACACAATTCAATGCTTTTGTCTGCTTCACTTTATGTCACAAAGAGTTTGTTTGATGGCCATTTCACTAAAGCTTGTCCAAGAGTGAGTTGCTTTCACATGTGACTGAACAGAAGCCAGATCCATCCCCAGACAAATGCTCACTTTAACTTCAGAGTATTGACAAATAAAAGTGGAGGAGGAGGATTAATGAAGAGTGCTGTAACATCTCCGTTTACTGAAAGCAGTCACACTCTCTTCTCTGCTCTTATTTGACCTCTGGGAATATTGCACAAGGTTAAAACCAAACTGCTTTTACCAAATAAGCTTTCCAAAAAATAGGAGGTAGCTATAGTAAAATATATGGCAATGCACTACAAGCTTTTAAACAACAGCAATGTTGTTACTATAAGCAAAACTGGCAGTACATATAGGGCCGGTACAAAGTACGGCTTAGCTTTTCTAATTCTTCTCATTGCAAGTTGGCCAGAACCTTGGCAGAGGACTCTTTTGTTATCATGTACATTGATGAACCTTTTGTAAAGACTTTAATAAAATGAAGATAATAAAAATCTTGATGATTCAATGGAATGTGAAATTAGTGCAAAAGTGATTTTCTTCTGAACTGCTGTCCGCTGTCTTTATTCAAATCATAAAATCGCAGTAAGTTTTACATTGCTCAGAATGTACTGGTAAAACAAGTCTTTATTCCAGTCTTAGCTGCAATGTCTGAGTCATTCTCAAAAGCCTCAGTGTGAATATTTCAGAGCCTGTGGTCGCAGTGCTTGCTTTTAATAGGCTTTACATTTGTTCACTGTCGTCACCAAGTTTACCTCATTGCATAAGCCTGACCGAACATCGGATACACACTTTCACCAACTTGTACTCACTTAAAAACAGGTCTGACAAACAGTCCCCCAAGTGCAACAACACAAATTACCATTATTCTAAGACAAACATGAAAAAATGGTAGCTTCTCCTTGGAGGCACAGCATTTGGTCAAGAAGCAAAAGTTTTCTCTGCAAAGTGAAGTGTGTCAGCTTTGGGACTTTGGTTGGCCCAGGAAATTTCAAGCAAGTTTTTAAAACAACAAGATTGCCCCCTTTAATAGCTGTGCTATGCAGTTATACAACATTTTCTTTTTAATCTTCATTAAAAAAGTAGATAAGAACTATATAGGAGGGCTGCAAAAGTATTGCAATTAGATTTGCAATAAATGTTTACAATGTAGGATTCTGCTCAGAGTGCACATTGTAAACAACAGATGGAACCAAAAACATAACTTTTTTTTTTCAAATACACTCTCTGCTTTGTGGAGAAAAGTCCTTTATTTTAAATGAACAGCCACCGTAATTTGGCAGAGTTTATACATTCATTTCAACGTTCTATTTTTATGTAAGATATATTTGGTTTTGAGTTCAGTGAAGTGGGGCTTACTATTGACTTGGAAACTCAAAGTATGGGTTTGAGTAGAAGTTGGTGTTATAAAATGCTCATTAGGTGGTGGACATTGACATAAAGAGTAAAAGAGTAGAGTGTACATGCTGTTAAATGCCCCGAGCTTGGAGCATCTGAAAGGCTGTCTTTGTTAACACCAACAGCGATGTATTAATGAGTCTCGTGTGAATAGCAATAGCATGCATATGTCAGTGTGTTAGCGTGTTTGCGTGAGTGCCCAAAATAACACTTTTTTAAGTCTGATTAATTATTGTTTATCATTATGTATCTTTTTTAGTCAATTTATCAGTTGATGGTTTCATAGTTGACCATTTTTTTTGTCAGTGAATTATTTTATTTATCTTAAGAATTTATATTAACGGGTTCAGAAAAGAGATGGCATGTGTGGAGTGAGTTAGTGGAAGATTTGGAATTAATTGTGAATTTATTGTGCTGTTTTGCACACAAATACACACTACCAGACTAGTACTTGTCTGAGCACTTTGGGTCATATATATTGTCAGAGAGATAATTAGACCCTTGCTAATTCGACAACTCCTTTTTCGATGCACAGGGCAATACTTTAGTCAAAGTATTTATTTAGTCAGTTATAGCTATTGGATTGGGAACAGATTGGAAAGGATTAGATATGATAAGGACTTTCAGAGAATATGCCAGGGTTACGTCGATGTAAACCCTCATTCGTCCAGGTGTGGTCCATCGTAGAAAGGGTTTCAGAGGTTGTCATCCGGACGCTGTTTGAAGATTGAGACGTTTCGACTTTTATCCAAAAGTCATTGTCAATCAAAGAGCTGGTACAGGAACTCGGGCTTATATGCTACTCTAAGTAGTGAGAGTCCTGCCCCCAGGAAGGAGTCACTGAACATCTGTCTTTGTTTGGAAATTGTTTGTTTGTCACCTGGGACTTGATTAATCAAACAGTGTCCGGATGACAACCCCTGAAACCCTTTCTACGATGCCAGGGTTACGCAATAAAAATCGATCAAGCGTCAAAGAATTTAGTTTGCTGAATAAGTTAAGGCTGGTTCTAGTGTGCACATACATGTTTACCAAATACAAGTATCTAGCTGTCAAGTTTCCTGAAAACAAGTAAAGCTGATTGTCTAAATCTAGATGACAAGTACAATCTCCAATTTTCCTCACTGACTTTCAGTGTCATTGTTTTGTGTGTTCTTAGGGATACCTGCCAGCTAATGCAGAGAGAAGAGAGAGTGTACTACAACGGAAAAGACAAGAGTATTTTGGCTTTATCCAGCAATACTACGACTCCCGCAACGATGAGCACCACCAGGACACATACAGACAGGTACAGACTCTCATCTCCATATGCAACAACTTCTTCATGTCACTAATGTATTCCTGCAGCTCAAATCCTGGACACAGCGATTTTGTGTGAATGTGAAAAAAATCCTATTTTGACAGGAATGGACTCCCCAGAGAAGATTACTCAAAGCTCTTGTGTGTTCAAATAACTCTGCCCCTCACTATACATTTTCAAACTACTTTCCATCCAAATTGATAAGGAACATCGAAGTGGAACATCAATACAAAATACTAGTGTTTATTCACATCAAGTCCAATTTCACATTGATCGTCTTTGCAGTTCTGTAAAAAAATAGAGTATGTATGTTTGTTTGTTTTTTTTCATTTGTTTTGTCTTTTGTGTGATTTTCTTTCTCTTGTGTGATAATGTGTGTTCAGACAGGCTGCCTGCAAATGATTGTCTCTGAGTTTAGAACTCAGGGCTGACTATATTAAATCTGTTTGTTCTACAGGGGTTAACTGGGACCAAACCAATAAAGCGAACAGTTACAAACCAGAGGCCTGTAGGACAAATCTGGATTAGAGGATTTGTGAGATAACCGGTTGTAAACCCTGCCATTACTATGGAACTGGATCACCTTTTTTCAGATTATATGTCTATGGTAACATAGTGACACTCATAACCTGATCCAGAGGAACATAATAAGACGACTCTTTGACAATAGAGACCAACTACTGTGAGACAAATGAGCGGCGAGAGATGGAGCGGACAGCGCTGAGACATAAAGAAGAACTCTTGCTCTTGCACATATTCTTAAATATCAGTGTGCTCAGATTTTATAAAGGAGAATGCATAGGTTGAATATGCTTATTGCTTAATAATACTGTATTACAGTAAATACCAGTTTAAAAATCTGTAAAGATTTAGTCACAAAATGTAATTATGCTCATTTTATAAGGTTGTGTGTCTTTACGCACTACACGGCCCAAGTGCTGTTCATGGCGCTGTAATGTTATTACTACTTTAGCACAACTGGAGTTAAGTCTGGTTTATCAATTATATTAAATTAACATAACTGACATTACTTGCATGGTCGTTATTAGTAAGTCTTCACGTGAACGCACCTCACAAAAAACAAAAAAACCCAAAACTCATATATTAATATTTATATTTAGTGATTTGCGTTTGCTTCGTAATACCACACATCCAGAGTTTAGTCTTTCAGAGTTTAAGTAACTTATCCAGGATAAATTCAGCTACCACCAGCTTCGTAGTACAGGCCCCAGGATAGATGGATGATTAAACCACTTAACATACCATGTCAAGATCATTAAACCGGGATTAATCAAACAGGATTTGAACAGTAAAAATGTTTTGCCACATGCAGTCCCACACTTTGAGAACCACAGTGCCGTCTCTACAATTGTTTGATAGTGTTCATATGGGACACTGTCAGCTGCTCTATCTTAGTGGCTTGTGCTTGTCCATCTGTTTCCATCTTTACATATTTGTTTATGTGTTTTGGAAACTTGCCCCAACAGCTTGATTGTTTAAATACATATGGAGCAGGCGTTTTAAAAACGCTGGTGGGCATAAGGGACTGATTGAAGTAAGATTTGGGCTTTGTCCCAAGAGAAGATTGTGAAGGAGCATATGTGTTCAAAGCAGAGATGCACAGTTAAGTTGTTGGAACACATCTACTGCATATTTGGTGAGAGTTAATTTATGGCACAAACTGGTGCTTTAGAGATTCCGTGTGATTTTTGATTTTGTTGAGGCTTTCATTTAAATACATTGCTGTTTATATACTACAAAAATGTATATTTGCATATTTATTATTTGTCTTTTTAAAGAAGAAAAACGAGGAAATTTGGCCAAGCTTTATGTTTTTTTTTTTTTTTTTTTTCTTGTAACGTTTTTTTCTCCCATGTCAGATCCGCATAGACATTCCTAGGATGAGCCCAGAGTATTTGGTGCTGCAACCAAAAGTGATGGAGGTAAGGCGGCCATAGTGGTGCCATCCAAACTATGGCCTCTCAGTAACAGCAGTAACAAGAGGCACACTTACAACATATCTACAGCCCAGGACTTTTTATTTGGCCTGACTCCCAGCCGCTGTCCTGCATCCGTCTGAATCTTTTTGACAAATCTCTCTCCTGTCGTATCGTTTATATATGGGGCTGAAAGTCTGAAATGGTGTCAAGGTGGTCTAACTTGCACACTCTCCATCACGTCCTGTCACAGGGAAGCACAAGGAGGACCACTGCAGATATCCACTTCAGACAAAGCTATGCCCGCCTTTATCTGCTTGCCGTCAAATCAGGAACCAATGTACTAACTGTAGCTGCCTTTTGTCTGTCCATGTGATGGCTGTGAGAATCTGTGCTAACCTAAAACTGCCCATTGCTTCAGTGTTGTCCTTTCTCTTTCTCTCTCTGCAGATTCACATTGACATACCGAGAACTAATCCTCTTATTCCTCTCTTTCAACAAGCTTCTGTTCAAGAGGTGAGACCAGATCCAAACCACTACAGTCCCCTGCCCAAGCACCCACACGTACACCTCAGCAGGGGTCACCCCCTACCTCTTTTGAGCACATCAAAAACTAGCTTCATAACACACTGCCTAGATGCATGTCCAGAAAAAAAGTATAAAATAACTGAAAAAACACATAGGCATTTCAAGGAAAGTAGTAGTATTTTAGATATACTGTGCTGTATCATTATGCATGACTATGAATACTAACAATGCAATGCCCCCATGTTAGTACTGTGTATTTCACTGTGCTGAAAGATAGTACTATTATACATTTTCAATGATATCACAAATAAGGGTTCCTTTAGAAATACAATAAAGAAAAATACAGATTAACTTCAAGTTTTTCAGCTATTTTAAGTTTTGTTTTGTTTTTCAATGGGGAGCACTTATATTTACAGAGCATTGCATGGTTTGCATGAGTAATATATATATACCTGACAAAGCAGAATAAACAGACTTTTACAAAAATGTGTGATCACACACAACTCAATACATTTAATTAACCTGCTGAAGAACATTGTGATATTTAAATGTACAAGTTATTGTTAAGTAAACTTTAATTCTTTAAGCACATAAGTAGGGCCTATGCAGAGTTGGTAAAGAATAAGTAATTTCAGTTTCTGTGGTTATTTCTGACAGCTTTGACTTGCATTGCCTATTGGTATTAGCACATTCTCCAAGACCTCAATGCATTTAATACTAGGTGCTTAGGCCAGTAAGTCCTTGATCTGGACTTCCGTGTTCTTTAAATCCTTTACATTCAAATATAGTTGCTTAGGATTCTGTGGCAGCGCATGCAAGCTGTATCTTATGTACAAATAAGGACTTAAGGGACTGCCTGGACAGATCCTCATTATGATTTTACATGGAAATTAGCTTGATTCCAGGTCTGGAGGGGTTATGCTGGACTTTTTATTTGGACCCGGGGAAGGCTGTGCCAGATGCAATAGTTGGTGGCCTAAGAAGCTGTGAACTAAAGATACAGATCTCATAATGAGGTGCAAGCTAACGAGGTGGACACTGTGCTGCTGTGGATATACACCTACACCGCACAGCTATAGAGCCAGACATTTTACCCTCTGGAAGTAGCAGAAAAGTTCTGCAACATTTATTAAGGCTCACAACACATACATTGCTGTGTGGACTCACTCAGCCACGCAGCTCAGTGTGGCTCTACAACCTCATGTTGGCCCTGGCATGTACAGAAAACTGCTCATGGCCATAGGCTGAAACTTAAGGGAATTATATATTCAAGTAAAGACTGACGTAGGTGCAGACTATGTTAACTTATCACACACAGCGTTTATTTATGTACTTTTGTCAGGCATATTTGTGTTTGTTTGTTCTCCCTGAAACAACTTTCATCGTCAAAACTAATTTATCTTCTCAGATTGACACATTACAAAACTAGTCTGTAGGATTTAAAAAAGCTTATACCACCACCATTTCTTGATTTCCTTTTGGTTGATTTCATGCTCAGACATATTACAATTTTATGAGTTTTCTGTTTCTGCATACAGTAAATCTAAAGTGGACAACCTGAGCACAGCAGCGGCAGAAGCATTTTACTTACTTGTTTTTGTCTACTTCAAACCTTTTTTGAATGGTTTGGATTTTACTTTATGAGTATCATTATCTTATGTTTTTAAATAGTTTATTTTAGTTTTTATTACCTGGTGCTTGGAGGGCTTACCATATAGTGCCCTATTATCGCCCTGACTTGCAACAGTTTGCTTTATTGTTGTACTTTTGTTTCTTACAACACCACTTACACTGTGTACATCCATTGAAGACACCCTGTTACCTCTTGTCCCCTCTTTCATACTCCCAAAAGTCATGTCTCCTTCCCTCTCACCGACTCTGCCTCCTTCACGTGGTGTGACAATCTCCAGCCTCCATTGAAATATTCAGGCTGTGTGCTCTGCATAGATTTTGGTATGCACCAGACTCCAAAAGCACACTCTCTCCGTCTCTTTTATACGGTTATGCTTGCTGCGCCACCACCTGAAAATCACCTCTGCTTCATTACATTCAATTGTTTGTCTCTGCGCAGCACTCTGGGGGCTCGAAAAGATTTAGTGGAGATGGAAGACAGTCAACAGTCTGCTCCATTCGCAAAATAGAGGAACGCCAAAGCAATTTTGCAGTTATTTCCTAGTGGTATCTTATAGTTTTTGAACAATACTGTTGTGAGATTTTTGATAATCATCCAATTATAAGTTTTGGAGCCAAATGGGAAACCACTTGTAGTTGTAATTGCAGAAAACTCAAAAGCAATTAGCTAGTCCAGAAATTTGAATTATTATTTTTTTTAACCTTTCAACAGAATGCATAATTACCAGGGATACGGGTAACTTGGACAGAATGTAAGCATGAGAGCATTAAAAAAATTTGATCAATTATCAGTGCACGGCACTGATTGATGGGAGTTGCTTTGACTTGTGAGCATTTAGCACATAAAAAGACATACTTCTGGCAAAACGCATATGCAATTCAGTCAAATAAATGTTATAATTGCTCCTCACCAATTGTGCAAAACTGTATCATAGGGTTATCAAAATGGAATCATCAAAATGGACAGACATGGCCTGAAGTCAGTCAGTTTCAATATTGTGACACATATTAATTAAAGAGAAAAAAACTTCTGATGACAGAGTGCCTCTCCTGAGAGAATAAACTAATGGAGTAAGTCTTAGTTTGTCTTAAGATGACGCGAAAACCATTTTGTTGTATTGAATTTCCTTCAGAGCTATGATACAGACTTGATTGCGATCCTGGGGGCCCGGGTTTAATGGAACTGAACCAGAGCTCTCTGACTCTAGAGATGTGGCAAAATGGATTTCCTCTCAGGCAGATGAAGCACATTATGAGAAGAACATGAAATTAGAGCAAGATTAACACAATTTACACAACTACCAATGACTGCACAAGCTTTGGTTCAAGCAGGCCCTTTATTACAGAACACATTGAAGCCATCTTTAATATATGCAGACATTATACGATGAACAACAAAACACAACAATTCAGTTTGTTTACAACTTTTCAATCATCTGAGTTAACCAGTGTGTGACAAAGCTTAAACAAATTGACATCAAGTTCTAGTATTTTTCTAACTTTATTATCAATGCAAGCTAAACAATTAATGGTACAACAGTAGTAACCATAATTAAGTAGGTGTGGTGGTAGTAGTGTCCAAGTAGATTTTGGGTGCGAGTTCTGTGCGCGTGGCTCTGTGCAGGTGCCCATGTGAAATATTCATGTCAGCTTTTGAGATTGGAATGGAAAGAAAGTCCCATTAGCCGCTCTCACTGCAGCACCAGCCGCTCTGTGTGTTTGATGGATAGGGCTTTGATAAGGAAAGAAGAGGTGCGAGATGTGAAGGCAGGTAGAGGTGTAGGGAGAGCCAGAATGAAATGCCTTATAGCCATAATGTGCCTCCTGCTAACATTGATCAAATTAGGTTAAATAAAAATGATTAGGATTGTGTGCCCAGCTTACCAAAATATACCTGTCCAAAGGAGATTTTTCAATAAGATAAATAGAATGAGATGTGACAGAAATAGGGTGCTACTGTTACAAAAAAGATGTGATACAGAATAATCGTATATCCACAACATTATGATCACTGTCAGGCAGAGCTGAGGTGTGAGATACAGTATGTTGGGTAGTGGGTAATGTTAATGCATAGGAACAGAAATAAATACAATGTTAACAAAATGACCAGACAATTATATAATAATATAAATTGACTTTTAAATAAATAAATAAGTTGACTTGATTTATTTAATGAGGGCATTTCTTTTTCAATGTAAACAGTACAAAAAGTAGTAGTATTAAAAAAAATATCTTGCATTTCAAAACCTGCATTTAAACTAGACATTTTACGTGCCGCTCAGTGGCTGAGTGGGTAGCACATGTGCGAGGTTGAAGCCGACCACTGTTCGATTCCAACTCCGACGGTTTGCTCCTTGTCCTTTTCTCTCTCATCCCCATTTCATGCTACACTGTCCTGTCCAATAAAGCCCACAGGCCAAAAACTCCTTTAAAAAAAAACCCAAAAAAACAAACACGTTTTACTTAATGGTGAAAATATACTTTAAATAAATAAAATTACAATACTAAACAAAGTAGGGAACGTCAGAGAAGCCCAGGATGAATGCACTCAATACTGTCTTGAGTAGAGTAAAAGGACTGCAAGGCTACAAAACTAGAATGTGCAATGAAGTGGCATATGACTTATGTACAGCATATAGATAGAAAGAGATAATATCAACATAATATTGCAATTATTGGAGATCTGTAAAATTATGAGTGGATCGTCTACAAAAAATAAAACATTTAATTGCACGTTTAGCACGTTGATCGAGATTTTCATTGTTATCAGTATATCCCACCCAATATGGTAAATAATATTGGTTCTTGGTTTGTAACAAATGTATAATTGTTCAGCCACAAAATATATGAATATAGAGATGAAGAGGGAGGGGGAGAGAGAAGTTGTGACTTGGAGGGAAGAGCAATGGAGACAAACTCAGATGGAAGAAAATAGACGAAGAGATGCAGGAGGCCAGCACCAAAGCCAAAACAAAGTTCAAAGAGACCTTTTTTGTGTAGATAAAACACACCGAACTGAGCCGAGGCACTCGATTTTGAGGTAGCAACATTAACCAGTTAAAAAAAAAAGCTTTATTCCTTAATGTTGAGTGTATATTCTGCCAATGTGAATTGTCAAAACATAACTGGAAAAACAATAGTTTCTTTAAATGCATTTATGTTAACAGTGTGTTGATGAGAAAATGGATAAAGATTTAAAACATGAAGCGTGCAAACTCCAGAAGGGCAGTGTTTAATGAACAGAGGCATGCAGATTGCGGTTGTCTGATTCTGAAACAAGAACAGTGTAAATCAAAAGTGGATGCATATTCAACTTTGCAAATGTCCAGCAATTGCAATCTGGGGATGGGAATTAAATTTATACATTTGTGGTATTACTTTTATGTTCTACTCGACAAGAACGAGTTGGAGTTATCCTGGAGGCATGGGCTTTGAAACTAACTGCCAAGACTAGATTCTATTCTGACCATAGCATCAAATGTGTTAGACCATAGGTTAACCTAAATCTTTATATATTGTGTGCTCAAAAGGTCAAGTCAATGTGCTTCTCCACAGCAAAGTGCTCAGTTTGCCCATTACGTTTTTTTTCTTTTTAAATGAAAGTTCGTTTGATTATTTTCATTTAAAAAAAACAAAAAAACATAAATTGAAGGTGCCATTTATTTTATATGATTTTTGAACTTGTAGAATAGGGCATTGTCTTTGAGCTTTTCAATAGTTACGCTGTGTTTCAAAGCAAATCCATATTGTTTGTTACGAGCCTGTACCACTGCAAACATGACTGCATGCTTTTCTTCTTCTCTTGCACCAGCCTGGCATGCCTCAATTTACTGTAATTTGTACTGATTTACACAGCTCACATATTTACACATCTCCACCAAAAGCTGTAAATCTAGCCAGCAATAAGAGGGCATAAATTTGCAGCTGAAAATTGTTGTTAATGTATAAGTATAGAGTTCTAGTTTTAATTCAGTGTGAAGCTCTAAAAATAAGAGACCATTGCTAAATAATTGTTTTCTTTAGGGGCAACAAAGAGAAGTAATCACTCTTTTCTGACAATATTTCTTGTAATGTCTAAAAAAGTGATTCAAGGAAGACATATGTCGTGCTGTCTTCTTGATTTATACATGGGATGAGTAACTTTGCATCACTCTCAGCTTTGCTTGTCTGCAAATTAATTTAACAGTCATGATTGTCAGACAGACAACTGAGGTTTTACCAGTAGATCTCTTGTTTTTAGAGCTGCATATCATGTATGTATCCTCTTAACTTAACCACTCTGACCTTGTTTTTTTCCCTCTGTTTTTCATTAAAGATTTTTGAAAGGATATTATTTATCTGGGCAATTCGTCATCCAGCCAGTGGATACGTTCAGGGGATCAACGACTTGGTCACACCGTTCTTCGTAGTCTTTGTGTTTGAATACATTGGTAAGTGCTGTTTTAACTGGGTGTCTCTTCACACAATTGTAGTTCATCTCACAAAGGCTTTAAACTGTCTATAACACTGTTAATGAGGATAAATCCACATCCACACTGAGGAGTAACAATTGTGGTCAGAAAGATGCAATTATAAATTCCCATGTTCACTGTGGGCTAGGAACTTGACGATTGCATCATGTAATTTTGCTTATTCAGTACTATTAGATTTTGCTTTGCTGTGGAAGGTGTCAAGTGACTTAAATATTTTGATGACAATTGCATCTAAAATCAGTGTATCAACATGTGTTTGTTTATATGATCATTATTAATGTTATGTTTACCAAGACTTTTGTAGTGCTATTTTCAATTCAGTTTATTTTTGTAGCCCCCAAAATCACAACAATTGCCTCGATGGGCCACAGGTAGAAAGCAGATTAAATAAACAATATTCAAGAGAATTTAGCAAATGAATAACTGTCCCAGAGTATCCCTTGTCCTTGACCCTCCCTCTCAGTTAGTAAAAACTATAAAAAACCATGTGAGAAAGTGAAGGAGAGATCCTACTGCCATGGACGGACAGGCTGTATATGGTCCAGGACTGACTGGCATCCATTTGGACTATGGAGCCAGAAGCTCTCAGGAGGAAGGACGATTGTTCATCTAGTGTAGAGAGAATACCTCTAGGCAGATGAGGAACAGTTTGTCCACTGTAGATAGAGGCAGATGAGGAACATCCGGGTCTATAGGTCAGGGTCATGAGATGTGGGGTCATCAATGGAGCAGCCGCCACAGTGTCTGAAACAGTCCCCACTTCCCTCGGGGGTGTAGAGAAAATAATACGTGAATAGCATTGGAGAGACTTTGGTGAACTAGAATCTTAAATATTGTTGATAGGGAAAGTAGGAAGAACCAGAAGACAGTGTTCAAGCTGCCATACTTCCCCCAGCAGAGTTTCTCCTAGGGCAGCGTAGCTAAAACTGTAAGTTTTTATTTCTGTTCCTAATTGGCCTGACCATAAGCTATTTCAAAGAGGAACATTTTGAGCCTGGTCTTAAATGTAGAGATTGTGTCGGCCTCTTTGCGTGCTACAAGTATAGTTTTTATTAGCTTGTTATTCTGTGAGAAAAATAATCTTGCTGCAAGGTCCAATAGTAGAAATCTGCAGAACCGGGGACCACAGATTTATGCCCTACAGAAATATGACCCTTCTTCTTTTGCTTTGCGGTGTCTTTTGGGTTGGCGCCCCCTCTCTTGTTTTATGCTTACTTAGTCGAATAATGATTGCTAAGAAAAATAATTTCTTCAGAAATATCACTTCATGTTTTTCATTTATGCCACATACCACCATTTTGCATTGGTTGCTATGCTGGCAAAAGTTTATTTTATAAAATATATTTTTCACAATTAGGGTAAGGTTAGGATTAGGATAAGGGTAGGATTAGGGTTAGGTTTAGGAACAAATAATTCGGTTAAATTTAGGCCTTTGGGGCAGGTAAGATAACCAGGTGTTGGCAGAACTGCCGAAATATCAATAAAGCGGCTACAAGGTACATCATTACCTTCACAAATTTAATTTGCGCTGAATTATGATAGTGTGTATCCATTGCAACCCTTCTCGTTCTATATCTTGCCTTGGAGCCGCCATGTGCAAGCGTCAATTCCAAAAACATCCTCCAATGACAAAGGACAACCACGGAGACTCAGAACCAATGTTTACAATCAGAAAAAAAGCATGAGAAGAAGAAGGGGTGTCAATGTGTCGGGCGTATTTCTGTGCTTAAATCTTTAGCCTCCGGGTCTGCAGATTCACCCTACTCAGAAGGTCTGGAGAGTAATGACTAAAAAAAAAATTATTTTAGTGGATATTTCTTAATTCACTTTCTCAGTGAGGGGCCTGTAAGGTAAACTTCACTTGGTGTTGTTGATAATCACGAGAAAATAACTTAAATGGAAATTCCTTTGTATGTCATGTTTTTCAGATATAAATTCAAAAATAAAATAGAGATAGACGAAAAATATTCCGCATTTTTTATATTGTTATTAGCCTTTAAGCGTGCTCTTGAGTGCCTTAAATTTGGCGTCTCATGTTTAAAAAAAAAAAAAAGGTTCTTATGCATCCATTTACATTTTTTATAACCAGTATGGGGATAAGTGATGTAGATGAGTTCCGCAGGGAGTGTGTTTGACCCTTGGAGGGAAGGATCTTTTTTTTTAACAAAGAGATGCAAGCGTGGAAATAATGCAATGCCGCGTGGTCAAAACTGCCTGCTGCCAGGACAGGACTGATCTTATGAAAAGAGGACAGTTTCATGCTTGTACTCCTCAGCATCGTTAAGAGTACTGATTTGGCCGGTGCTTATTGATCCAGTGGACCGTTAAGTCGATGCATCGGCGCTGTTATGGTACTGGGGCTTGGTGCACTTCCCTAGGTACATTCCAGCTGAACCTTTGCGTTGTTGCTCAATCTAGTCTAGTTTTGAGCAGCCCTGTTATTGAATCCATGCAGCCTGTACGATTCCAGTGAACATGAGTCTTTTCATGGTGGGGGCCTAATTCTTCTTAGTGTATAGGTCTGCCATTTGAACGATATAAACCCATACACTCACTGCTCCCTGCTGCTGCCCATCTTGCCCCCATGTTGTTTTTCTTTCTTCTATTACCTTACACTTTTACCACCTCTCCCCGATAGCCGCGCTCTGCTTTTGTAAGTGAGCTGAATGCAATCTGAAAGCAACCTACTTCATGAATCAGGATTCATATTCTTAAGAACCATCACATGTAAACCCTGCTGCATCTCTCAGGGACATGTGACCTCAGTCAAACATGCTTTTTTATAGACTCTTTTGATCAGGTTTCAGGTGGGTCAGATCTCTCGAGTATAAAAGTTTCCCTAGACTTTTAAGAGGGGAAAGAGTAGAGAGACATGAGCCTATTTTTAAGAAGTGCACTTGTTTAAATTTAATAACGCATAACACAAGCTGGATGAGTGAAGTGGAGGTAGAGCGTTCTGATGGAACAGAATATTTTTGGTTTGGTTTGGATAGATTTGAGTACAATGAATTGCTATCATTCTATCCTTTCAATATTTCGTCTATTCTTTCTTTCAGTCTATCTGGATGTGAACATTACTAGTTGAATTGATTAGTCGTAAGAACTAAAACATAATGCAGCTGCAACTTTAGGATTATATCTGTTCTATCTATCTTCCAAGAAATTGTTTTAACTTTTTGGCTTTTTCGCAAATTATCGTTACATTATGATCAAGAAAGTTTGATTTCGTAAAGCTGGTCACATATCATCATCGAAGGTAGTGAATAAACGTGAATTAAGGATTTCAGTGTTGTTCGGTCATAATGTCAGTATACGCGTATAATTGTTATATGATGTTTCTTCACTCAATAATCATAACATTAAAATGTGATATTGCGATATCCTTACTAGTGATGCATGAGGCTGTAGTTGTCAACAATGTTCCTTTTTGTTTACATATTTCTGATTAATATATTGTGTACAAGCTATTCCTAGTCTTGTGCTGCTTGTCTTCATTTGATTTAGATCTCCTTGTGATAAGTCTTAGTTTCCTTGCTTTTGCCTGCTCCTGTCGCCGTTTGCCACAGAACATCTTTGGCCTGACACTGCAGTTACTGTTCAGCTGCCATCCCCTATGCTCTTTTCCCATGATGCAATGCCAAGAGATGGACCTTTTAAACCAGAGCACATTCTGCTCTACATCTGTTCACTCGTTCTTTTCATTAAAGCGCCTACACAGCTACGTCATGTCAATTGCTATATTGATTTAAAAGTGTTTTATTTTTACTTATACTTTATTTTTAAGATTTAAGAAGATTGTGTACGCATCAAAACAACTCAAAACATTTGAATCAGCAATCAAATGACCAAACAGCAGAAACAAACTAATAAAATAAGAAAAAAAGGTCTGAATAAAAAAATAAAAGTTTGTTATTATTTTGGTAACGATTAGTCTGGCAATTATTTTTTCGAATAATCGATTGTGAGGATATTTACAACAAGAGCTTTTTGTTCAGAAACACTTAATTTTAATTTGTTATGTCATTTTATCGGAATCCTTGTTTCGTCTGGGTGATAACATTTTAAGTTTTTCTCTTAGCACATGACACGTTTTTTTAGGTTCTGCATAAATCAAAAAACAATTATTCAATTAACAAACGGGCCAAATATTTTAATAATCCATTATCTGTGATTAATCGTAAACTTGTTTCAGCCCTAGATGCATCAATTCATCGCTCCTGCATCGGCTCGTGAGCTTCTGAATCATGAGACACCCATAGATTCTCACCCATAAAGAACATGCAGACTCACACCTGTAACCTTACAGCTTCTTTTGTGTGAGGGGAGGCCCGGCTTACCCGTGTGCTGCTCTGATGCGTACATTCTAGAGCCATAACATTAAATCGCAATCGAATTGAAATCGCAATGACCAAATCGCAAAGCCTGCAGTTATATAAGTGACGCAATTTCATGCGTTATCTTGTCAACATATTATCTTGTCTTATTTTGTCTAAAAGCTGCTCACACTTTAGTTTAGACCTCTACAAACATATTCTGAAATGCATGTGATTCTTTGGTCCGTTTATCAGTTCATATTTTAGTCTTGGAGGTGTTTAAAATTGGAACGTTGGACAGAATTACTATTAAAACATTAATTGCAAATCTAATCACAATCGCAATGCTCGTCTTATTTTGCCAAAATCATTCAACTCTAGTACATTCATTTATGCTGGGACTGAATTAAAGTTGCATTGCATCATAATTTCCCAGGTGTAAAAAGAAATAATCCAGTTAAAAAGTCTTGAGAAGCCAGACTGTCTCAAAAACCTAAATGAAAACAAAGAACAAAGAAAATAGCAGGAGGCCGAAGGCGTGTTTTGGCAAGCTTAAGGGTGAGAAAGAGCGAGGGCATGAGGTCTGACGGAGGGGGACAAACAACTCAACGCAGCAAAACAAGATTTTCAGAAAAGAGAAAATGAAACCAATGAAAGTGGCCCCATGCTAGCAGGAAACATCCCAGCCAGACCAGCCTCCCTCCTATCAGAGAGCTCCACCCTCTGCTTTGAAGCCACTGGTACTTGTCATGGCACTGAGAACACTGCTATCATCACCTATGTGCTGATGTTGTCTTGTGACGCTCAAGAGCTTCCTGTTGGACAAGAGAAGAGTAAAGCTTGGTTACAGATCATTAAAATCAAGGATCAGATGCGCCTGGTTTTATGGTCTTGCATGTGAAAAGGGTCTAAATGGTAATATATACTATAATAATATATTTTGTCATTTGCATGCTGCAGTTGCGTGAATGAGGTTCATATAATGTGGGAGTAAGTGCAGTTTTTGGAGTTGTATTAGAAAAAAAATCCATGCTATATATTAAGTTTGATGAATTGATAAAACAAATTGATTTTTTTTTTCTTCATATTTGATTATTATGATATTTTTGCATATCTTTGTATTTGGGAACCCATGCAAAGTGTTTAAAATGTCATATTATTACATTTTAGCGTAAAGATTATTGTGCGAAGAAACATCGCTATTTGAACAATAACATCCTTCATTTAAATTTTCTTTCATGCGCTTTATACATTACCATTCCAAAACTGTAACCAGCTTTACAAAATCAAATGTTAATGTGACATAAACCGAGAGAGGGAAAAATAACTCTTCTTTTTTTTTTTTTTTTAATTCTCACAATTATTATTATTTTTTTAGTTCTCATGATTATCGATTAACCGAATACTCTCCCCTGCAAACTGTTGTTGCAAACACATAATTATACCGTTGCCATTTTGGCCCAGTGTCTTTCTTGCAGTTCATACAGTGTCCCTAAGGCTAGTGAGACCTGCGGGCCTTTGGATGTAAGGATTCTTTTGTAAGCTCCTGAATAAGTGGTCGTTAGACACATATGGTCTATCATTTGTTCTTATTACTTTTGGATCGCATCATAATGTTTCTTTTTGAGATTTAGTAGCTAATAACTTGACTTTGTCTGGGAAACTCTACACCTGGTGGTAATCTGACCAGAGTGAAATTCGGGGTTTTGGATTTTTTCTTGTGTTGTCTTTGTGAGATATAAAAAAATATATTTTGAAGATCTGAATTGTGATAAATATGCAGAAGAAAAAATCAGGGAGGGTTCACATACTTTTTCTTTCAATTGTACATTGTTTCTCACTGTTCTATTATAAAATGTCAGTTGTGTTAGATTTATAAATTTGACATTTGTATTTTTTGTACTTTTTCTGCTGCAGTTGCTCCTATCTAAGTTCAGTATTTCAAAGGCAGTAGCTTTTGAACAAGACAGCCCACTTCACCTAGTGGGGGGCCAAAAAGGCAAAGTGTTGCCTTGTCAGAGTGAGGCTATCTGCAAAGTCGTGGCTTTCAGGCGTATGTCCTTGTAGGTATTAGGGAAGAAGATGGAGGGGATAAGGAGAGAGTGGTGCCATATCCCTCATGACAGAGAACAGAAGTAATGGGTTGTGTAGTGTGTATTTAGCTTTTAAACATCTCCAGACTTCTCATCCCTAGACACATGCATTTCCTCAACAAGCACTCAGAATACAGAAAATATGCTCTTTAACATCTGCTTATGTTAAGAAACCAGTGAGCGCCTTGGGTACATTTACGATTTATGCGTGGCATTTTGGTGAGAGAAATAAAGTGGGTTAGAAGCAGCAAGAGGAAGGGAGCACTGAAAATATCAGTATATTGCAACGTTTCTTTTTGAGGTTTAAGATTTAAGTGAGGTCAGATCCAGCCATCCAGGTTATATTTTCCATCAAAATAATGACTGAGGTAAAATAACTTTCTCTAACTTTGAGGTGGTACGCAGTCTCGACTTCAAATCTTATCTCAAATGTGGACTTAAATTAGAGTCAATTTTATCCACATTTTTCTTTGGGTTAGTCCTTTTTTATTTCTGTAGAAATAGTGTAGTCTTTACAGCTGGTGTAAACTGTACACTAGCATGTTTTGACACCTACATCATTAAAGACCACAAGACTGTCTCCAGCATTTAAAAACATTATTAATGAAGTAAATTAAACGGTAGGTGCCCTTTCCCCCAAAAAATCAAGAATAAAATGTATATGGCATGCTGCGTGGTACATATTAAAAATAGGAGCTCAATTGGAGGAGAGGGTGCTTCTTTACAAATGAAAAGCTCTGTCTGTTTGGGTAAAGTGTAGCAACGAATATGTTGAATATTCCCAAAGACAAAAATCCAAGGCATTCTGTCAGTTTAGAAAATTAAAAGCCTTTATTTACAGCTTGGCCATAGATATAAAATAAGAACCAGCGCGTTTCAAGTTTTCATAATGTATTTTCTTTGTGGCCCTAACGCTAGTGTAGTTTTATTCACTGCATACATGTCTAGTGTGATTTTTCTTTTTTTTTTTTTCTTCTTTTTTTTCCTTTTCCTTTTTCCCTGTTATTAGAGGAACCTGTTTGAATGCTGGAGCCCAGCAGGCTTGTATTGAAGTCTAAGCTAAAATCATCTTATGTAGCCCGTAAGATGCTAAAGAACCTGCCACTAAGCTGCACTTATAAAACAGAATTACTTCTACTTATGTCACTTCTGCTGCTCATGTCCAACCAGGCAGTAACATTACAAACTTCACAAAAAAGGGAAAACTAGGGAAAACTACATAAGCTCTTAAATAAAATCTTCAATATAATTATGGTAACTACATCTTAATAAAATTAGCCTCATAGCGGGATGCTCTGATATCTGGCGCAGATACTGGAAAATGTCAGTAATCAGGCCCTGTTTTCCCGATACACAGCGAGTCCCTCAATCAGTCGTACAATGAGAACAGCCGACGGAGACATGGGAGAAAGTGGGAGTGTCAGATGCACTGCCCCGTGTGTGATTCACCTCTGATATTTCTCAACACACTGTGGTAAATCTTTTTAAACGCTGTTAGTGCTGGTGGCTTTAATTTTATCGGACAGAATGTGTATTTGCGACGCGTGTGAGGCCTAACTTTAGTTGGATAGCAGATTAGCTCACCAAAGAAACAAAGTTAGGCTTTTTCCACTTTGACATTCTCTCTGACCTGATCCTGCAGCTCCTGCTGTCACACCCCGCGTGTTCTGTCCATTTATTTGAGGAAAGTTGAAAAGTCTGTGTAGAAGTGCAGAGTATCCATGCTGTGTTTATCTGTCGGCACTGCTCCAGGAGCAGGGTGGGAGGGGCTGTGAAGGTGCTAATGCTGCGGTTTGGTTAAGTTTCACTTTCGTTTTCGCCATATTCGGCATTTTTTATCAAAAGCAGCGCTGCACAGCGAGTGCTTTTGACGCTTGACCCATTTATTACGTGTTTACCGGAGTGAAAAGGAAAATTTTGGCCAAAATTTTAGAATCTTTTGGTTGACGATCCACGCTGTTTTAACCACACCACATTTACTGTGAGTTTACGCTCTTACCTGGACCAAGCAGGTGATGATGGCGAGGTTTGGATCATATCTGTTTGGTTTTAATTTCACGAGGAGACTGCAGACTGCGATGTGGAGTTATTATGAATCACAAACGCAGACTTTATAGGCACAAAGCACTGGAGACACTATTTTCTCATGGAAATAGGAGCAACTCTGGACCGGCTGTTTCTTCATCTTTCTGTTACGGTAGGATGAGACACTGTGCTTTGTTTGAAGAAGGACAACTAACGTAGCCCACTGTTTGTGCCTTTCGTTTGTGCAGGGAGCAGTCGTGTACAGGGTCTCCGTTCACTCTTTCATGCTGAGATCTAAAGTTAAGGAACCCAAAGTTATTCTTTCGGTTCCTGTACTTCCTGGACCTTTTCGATCGGTTCCTACTTGGAACCGAATAACGGTGCCCAGCCCTTTGGGGGCCAACTGTTATCATCTTGGGCTCCGGATTTAGGCCGTGGGCCGCCAATCTAACACATGTGGATTAAAACATTCCACTTTCTGTCAGACATGTTGAGGTTTGTTTTTCTTTCTCTGCCTGCGTCTCTCTGCAGCCCTGAGCTGTCCTGGGCTGCACTGCTATATTCAGTTTAGAATGCAATCACAGTGTTTCTGGGGTTAAGTAATAGCCTTTGGAGTAGAGAAATTGAATTGGCCTTGTGGTTTTGACCCTGAGTCTCTGTCTATGTCCACCTTTTTCTCTATAAGTGTCTCTTTTATTCCCCTGAAAGATGTTCTCAGCCTTAATACTTCTGAAGGTTGTCATTTACATCAGTTTTGTCCATCTCTCACTAGAAAAGTCTTTCACCAGGTATTCTTATACTCCAATATACCTTTTTACTTCTTTGTGAACATAGCGAGAGTTACTTAAAGGTGAACCATTTTGGTGGAGAGTCCTTCACCTACTGATATTACTGATTTGCTTTGCTTGGAATAGTCCACAGTTTGGCAATAAACAATCTATCTCCATGGATTACATTACAGGTCAGATCTGTGGATATACAATTCCAGTCACACTGAGAATGCCAGACCCTCCTTCTGAAAACTTACACAATGCACCTATGTACGGCACAGCTGGAAAATCTTAGGAAAACCTGTCTAATGATGTAAATCTTAACTGTATTAAAGTAATATGCATTTAATTGTCTCTAATTACAATTTTTGGGACATACTGCAATGAACATTTTAACCATAATTTTCTCCAAAATTTGAACCAAATTAGCTCTTCACACAGATGAAGTTCTTGTGATTCCAGTGACATATTTTTTACATAATTATGTCAGTTAGTATAGAGTACACTGAGTACACGGACTTGTAATTGTTTGGCTTCTCATCCTCAGCTGCTGAAAGTATATTCTGTGTATCTCAAATTCAATAGTCATTTTAATCTGCATTGGGCCTGATCTTATTTCCAGAGATTCGGCTTGTCACCCTGATAAAATGCAATAGGGCCCTGAAATGATCCAGAGAAATAGTTCTGTCAGAAAATGATTTATCGTCTGTGAATAATCGCTGGCGTTATTGAATATTTTTAGATTAAGTTAATTACTTGACTATAAAAAGCCATAAATTGAAGTTCTCCCCAGCCCGAAGCGCCTCAGATCCCTCCAAAAGCCATACTCTCTTTCTCTATGTCAGCCGTGTGATTGGAGTGAAAAAAGTGTTTTATCATTCTGTGACAGTGAGATGCGTTCTGCTTGACCTGATGCAATTGAAGGCAATTGAAACAGTCGTCGCGCCGTGTGCTGCACTGGTACTACGTGCTGTTTGTGAGTTGCATCACAGGCATGTGCTCAAACATGTTCACTGAATCACAATGTGAAATATGAGAAATGGAATTTGAATTAGAAGTGCTAATACTTCTATTTAGATGAAAAGTAATTTGGACCATGAAAGATAGTCAGTACATTGTTGGAATGTAATAGTATATTCTGTAATATGTATTCTGTAAAAGTACGTTTTTAGCCAGTCACATAGATATATACAGTCGGCAACATGCCATATTAGGTGACATGGTCTTTTGTGTGAGAAACCACAGGGGAAACTCTCCGTTGTTTCAATAGGAAACTGAATTTTTTTCCTCCTTCTAATACGTTTCCTGGTGAATTATTTGTATTTTAAGCACAAGCTGAGCCACAACAACGTCTTATTTGAGGTTGTTGACATGTCATTACCCTAGAAAAGTAAATAGATTGTTCTAGATGTTGAAATACAGCAGGTGGCGCTAGAGTTGTGGTAGCATTTAGCCCGCAGCTAATGTATTCTTAGATAAATATACACTTTTGGCCTTTTTACCGCTTTGTTCTTCTCCTTGTCTTTATGTTTGTATTTGGCACTATATCATTTGGCACTAAATTTGGCATTTACTCTTGTAGTCTTTGAACAGTTGGTGAAAGAGCAGCTCTGACACATTAAAATGAATGGATTGCTTCCCCCACGGTGGTCCGTTTGTGGGTGTTCCCTCGGATGCCGAATATACTTATTGTTGGAACAAAACAATGATGATATTATATGTATTCTGCATGTTCTTAGTTGCAAACGTTTCCCCTTTCGCACAAGCTGACATGTTTGTTTTGGGGCAAGTTGGCAGAAATTCCTTGTCAGCTCAATCTTGTGGAGTGATAAGAAGACACCTGAGTAACTCTTCTGTGGATACTATGAATTGAGTCATTCTGGACTGGCCTGGTTTGCCTATTACTGATCTGCTCATACTGTATTTTCTCTCTCTCTTTCTAAAACTGCAGATTACACACACTAATGACTTAATGGACTGATCTGTCACTTACATCTCGAGAAACATTCTTCGAATCCCAAATGTGTTGACTACATTAGGCAGCAGCGCTCAGTGTCAGGCGAGTCAAATGGAAATTTTTAATGATTTAAAAAGCTTCATATACCTCATCATCCACAGTTCTCATTAAGCTCAGCATGCCGAGTTCTCAATTGTTTTATACTACAGCTTTTCAATAGCAGTCTGAAATTACATGTTGAAGTGAGTTGTAGTAGTTGCTTTGTTTACAATGAGCAGGTGATGTGTGAAGACATTCCAAATTAGTAAATCGAGTAAAACATGACGGTTGGACTAAATATGTTTAAAATTCTTCTTCTGATATTGTAGTTTCATGTTTGATTATTTCTTAAGGTGGGATTCCGTGTTCAGTGAAAAAAAGCAATCAATAAACACAATAAAAAGTGTGTACAGTACAGCAGCTGCATGACTCGCCACACAAGCTCTGATATATTATTGACAAATAGTGTTAATTCAGACATTGTGTGTGGCAGCGTGAACCCCAGGGCATACAAGCACATGGAATACAGATATTGACACTGTGGCATCAGTTAATGTGTTACTGTAGCCTTAATCAACGCTGTACACTTCCTCATACAAGCCACAACTGTCCCCCCCAAGCGTGCAAATCATCGTCAACAGCTGTGGCCCCCCTGTTTGATATGGATACAGAGCTTGTAATTGCAGATACTGGGGAGATGAGAACATTGTGTAGATTTTATGGCCTTAAGCAATCTTTATCATTGCGATGTTGAAGTTCAGCTCTTTTGTGTGAGTAAGCTTACTTTTGCTCTTTGAGGGAAAATCTGACGCCTTAAGATGACTTTTCATTGACTCTGTGCGTTTGCATTCAGCTAAACTCTAAGATTTTGGTACAAGGCAGACTTTTGTGAGCCAAATCAAAGTCTGGTTTCCTCTCACTCGTGTTCTTCTATTACTTGTTTGGCATCAAAGCCCCACCTTTTTCACTGTATCCTTGCACCTTGCCTGTCTGTTTCCACACTTTCGCCTTTTTTTTTTTCTCCACACCATCATAATTCTATTCTCATCCGTGCTCATGTTTTGCGACTTATACGTGCTAATCGTGATGTGTGCCTGCGTTGCTGACATCACAAATGCCAGGTTGATTTTGCTGTTAATGATCCAACAGTTTGGATGCCACCTCTCTGGAAATGTTAGGCTCTCATCAGTAACAGTGGTAGTTGTGCTGTGGTATAATTTTTCCGATGTTTGAGTTGTCACACTTTTGTAAGAGGTTCTAAAATGAGAGTGTTGCCTTGAGGAATTTTTGTGTTTGTGTTTTAGCGATAAAAATAATAGTTTGCCAGCTTGTACAGGGCACCATGTGTAATTATAATAAATAATAATAAAATAAAAAAATAGGTTAACCAGAATTATTTTGTGGGGTTTATTTATCAAGCATCAGCATTAACAAGCAAATAACATGACAGTTTCAAAAAATCCACATAAGTTATAAGATCATGTGTTCTTTGTTAGGCTACCATTTAAGTGGGGCTAAAGTTCCGACTCCTTTTCTTGCCACCCTGCAAATTAAGGTCACACGAGAAGATTGTCAGGCGTGGTGTTCCTATTCCTTGATGTAGGTCCTTGGGTCGAATCCGCCACCTGGCTAGTTATACGTCCACTTTGGGAGAAAGGGGCTCTCTTGAGGTCACCTGGAGCATAGATTAGAAGCACCAGCAGTAGAAGACCCAGCTGGAAGGCGCCGGTGGAGTGTGAAGATGCAGATTCTTCTCCTGGGAGCGATGTGCTGACCTCTGGATGGGTGTTCCGATTAACCAATAACATTAGGATGGGTCTTAGTCTTTTTTGTCGAAGACTATAAACAAGATAAGTAAAAGCATTTAAAATTTTAAACATAAGTTATTTACAATTAGTCTCTCGTACTTTGAGCAAAGAGAAAGATTGTTGATTGCTCATCTTCAGAGTGGTTATAAATAACTTGTTACTATGGACAGGTTGAAGGATTAATTGCTTATCCATTTCTGCCTGGTCTCTGCTTTGGGTTGACCAGAGTGTCCACAGAGTTTTCTTACACGCTCTGTGTAAAGATCGTGTAAAACTGTAATGAATATGATTATTATTGTTATCTTATCTATTGTCAGCATTAGGGCTTCTCTGTAAGGTGTTAGATTGTTGTTCTGATCTTCTTGTTTTACAGTGGCCTCTTTTCTAATATTCATTAAAACTGAAATTACATATCATTGTGGTAATGTAAACATATACTCAGCTTAAATGGACTGCCTCTAAGATCCCAATTTTTCACAATTAAATGTCTTTAAATACTGACTCCAAATGATTGTGGTTAATGAAAACGATCCATGTTGACAAAAAGCAGTAGCGCGTGTGCTCTGTGCTGACAATCCTCTCTCTTCTCCACATTGACACGTTGAGAATAAGGCCTATTTTGTTTCTGGTGTGATCTGTGCTGATTGCTGAAGTTAACTTTTATTCTTGAGTTAGTTGCTGAGTTCAGAACATTTAAATGCAGCGCTGCCTCAGTCAGAGCCTTGAATGGTGAGAGCGCTCTGGTGCAAACAGGAACCAGGACAGTCACTCTGTAGCTGCATTCAGGCACGCTGCAGACACACTATCTACTGCACAGATAAATATTAGGTCATTCATCTGAATGTAAAGTGGTTAAAATAGGTGGTGGTGTAACATTCGCAGGTGAAATATCGCTCACTTGGGCCGATAAGCTTTTCTTTACTCAAAAAGTCAAAAAGACTTGACAAGACAAACTGATGATGTTTGGCTGGGACAGACTATACCAGTCTTAAACCAAGCGCTTTGAGTGCCTTGAAGGTTGAAAAGCGTCACGTAAATGTGACCATTTAACATTTATGTCCTAATGCCAATTCAATTTATTTCCCTTTTGATTTAACCCATTGAGCTCAAAACCTCTTTTTCAAGGCTTTGGCCAAAATGCAAAATTTGCTCCACACAATCATAAAACATTGCGACTATACACCAAACAAGAGGCATGGTATAAAAAGGTTAAAAATTGTCTAAAGTATTTTAAATAAATAGAGCCCTGTGTCGAGTTGGCCACTGTCCAGGGTGTACCCCGCCTGAGGCCCAAAGTCACTGGGATAGGCTCCATTCACCTGCGACCCCTAATGGGAACAAGCGGTAGAAAATGAATGAATAAAGAGTCCAATGTTATGGACAATGATTTGCACATGTTATATAGGCTCTTTCCCATGGTAATGATACAGTGACAAATGGCCACTTTTTTTTTTTTTTCTTGGATGGGACAGTGTAGCATGAAATACTGATAAGAGAGGGAAGGACATGCATTAAATTATTGAAGCAGAATTCAAATTCATGACCCTGTGGCCTGCCCTCATGGAAGGCACATGTGTCATCTACTCGACCATCAAGCAGTGCGACAATGGGACATTTAAAAAAAAAATATTTGGATTTATTGTAAAAGCCATTGCATGCCCATGTATTGGCTCTAAGATCACCTAAGGAGTTGAGGGGAATGTGGATTTAAAATGACTTTGCTATATATATCTGGAAAATTTTACAGTGTTATAGAAAACATAGTTGAGAGTTTGAAAAGTTTTCCAACAGCCTAGAGTAGTTTTGCATTGTGAATTGGCAGTGCATCAGAATACACATTACAAATAGTTTGGAGGAAAATAGATATGACTTTATTTTCCTTCGTATGGACAGGCGAGCCTTATTTTGTGTGTGTGTTTCTCTTTTTTTTCTTCATGTATTTGGACAAGTATAATGGTTCTCTAATTTAGTAGTTTTCCTCCGAGGCTCCTTGTCATTTTTCTTGACAGTGAAGTAATTTATTTATTCATTGTTTTCCTTTCATATTGAAGTGGTTAAGGGCCAATATAGAAGAACTGCACATGTGATATTCCTCCAAACTGCAAGAAATGTCAATGTAAATGTCAGAATTTATTGTTATGCATTTTTGCTACAAGTTTCAAACTTTTCGCTGAACCCATTAGTGCACTGCAATATATTTGCAATCTGTCATCATTGTCATTGGGATTATTAGATTGTACTTGTACTGTCAGCTCTAAATTATAAACAATGGATGCTATATTCAATGTGATTTTTGCTGAAAGGTGTTGATAAACCAAAGGTCTGTTTATACTGTAACGTCTGATTAAGTAGAGGGTAGTAAAACAATGAATGTATTGTCTGTATAATCTCGCTGTCATCCAGGAAGGGTCCATCGAACTTCTTTTGCCAGCAACCTATGAATTAAAGTAAAAATACTATACATTTTTCATATTGTTATTAGCCTTGAAACATGCTCTTGAATACCTTAAATTTGCCATCTCATGTTTTGAAACAGACAAACAAAAGTTTATTATACACTAAATGAACAAGTTTCTCTGCTGTGTGGCCTCACACGCACTGAGTGTATGCTGTCAGTAGATGGCGCCTAGCTCTATACACAATTTAGTTTCACTTTAAGAGACGTTACAGTCAGCTCTGGTGATGATTTCTGGATTTAAATCAGTAGAAGATTCTCGGGTAAGTGACGTATACGATCTAAAAAAAAACTTTCAGAATAAAAATTTTCAAACCAACATTCCTGCGTGAATGCAGAGAAATGCAACTCCAGCTATGTTTTTTGATGATGTAACATTGTTAGAACATGGTTAAACGCTGAAAAAAGTCACTCTAGCTGAATATGTGTCCTTTAAATATTATTAGTTGCAGGCTAACAGTCTCTAAGTGTTTTTCTCTGCTTAAGACAATCATTTGGGGCAATCAGTTTAATTTACATTGAACTCAATCAGATTTTACAGTGAACACACACCCTTGATCATTACATCAGCCTAAAGTGGCTCGTTTATCATCTTGCATCACATTACCTCGTGGCCCATCGTTGTCGAGGGCAGATGGCAGCGCCGGCACCACATTGTGTAGAACTTGTGTAGTTTGTGTCGCGGTGCAACTCCAGGTCTCTGGAGGTCTAACCCTAACGCTGTGTGCCAAGTGCTCACAGCTGGCAGCTACCAAGCAAGTCAGTCTCCCCGGACAAGTCAGCCCCATGTGCCAGGACAAACAGGAAGTAAGCCCTGGAGCCAACAGGAAATGGGCTGGCTCCAGTGGGAAGAACGGAGAAGAGGAGATTGTGGGGAGGGGCACAGCTTGGAGAGGAGTGATGGAAGCGAACAAGAGATGTCAGAAGAGTAGAGCTGTGAGTGTACTTCAAAGCACCCAAAGGGAAGATAAGGAAGGAAACGATAAAGGAGATGCATTATGCCTTTCCCCAGTACTATATGTAAGTTAATCTATAACTCACATAGATCATTGTTATTTTGTTGATTGCAAAGTGCCAAATATAATTGTAAAATGCAAGCTGTTTAAAAGTAATAGAAATGGGAGCATTTACTTCCCACAGAAATTATAATCACCACCTTTTCATAGTTGCATTTCATCGTAACAAGTAGTGAAAATCATAGTTTATTGTTGATAAATGGCTACATTCCTCAACCCTTCATGTTACATTATTGTAGCAAAGTATTTAGGAAAAAGTGGAGGTACTCAAATAAGTAAGTTACGAAGTATAAGTAAGTAAATAATTAAATTTAGACACTTGACAATGTCAGAACCTTTATTTCACAGTTTACCTTATGTCTTTCTTTGTTATTATATAATACCCAAATCTGATGCAAGATCACATAAGACATGCACAGTCAAGGTCTCCATTTTACACATTACTCAATGCTACCTCAGGACACATCTGCAACGCCACGTCCAGGGACTATTTGTCCAGGGCCATAATTTTAGCAGGGAGCTTATGTAGCAACTGCAGCTACAACTTTCGAAGAAAATGCAGGACATTCTAGAAAATAAGCATAGTAACCATCAGCTAGTAACATACCAATTATTATGGCTTTCAATCATTTTAAAATATTCTACCTTAGATTTCACCGGCTTATTTTTGATGTATGGTGACCAGAGAGGGCACTGTTGCTTTGTTAATCATACAGTTGCCTTCCTGACTCACTGTAGCCTCCCTGCTCTTAGCCCTTACCCCTGTGTGTCCTTGTTGTTCTGATGAGCTATGCGCATTTCCAGTAACAACTATGGACTCCTGCAAATGCTCCCTGTTCTCCACGGCTCAAGGTCTCCCTCTCCAGCCACAGCCAAAGACTGGTCTGAGACTTTGGGACAGTCCTCGAGGGTGTCCCAAAATGCCGGGCAGTGGCACTTCAGCACCTTGTTAATCAGCTCCGACATACTGCCAATTGCCAGTTGGTCTGTTGGCAATTAATCTTTTCAATTATAATTTTTAATGCCGTGGCTGTTGCCCAGAGCCGCTGCGTCCCAAAGAGGAAGTCTGTATTCATCCAGTCTCATTGTTTTGTGCCCTACTACAGATGAGCTATTAAATCTAAATAAAGATTCAAAATGAGTCCCTCCGTGCCTCGACAGGGCCAGTTATAGTCAATTGTTTGAATGTTATGGCTTTGATAAACAGAGAAGAAAATGTAAGTCTTTAGGGATGGAGCTTGGATGTTGAATGTTTGAATAGCCAGTAAATAATTCAGTAAATAATTGAACATTCATGTACTGTAAATACTTTTTTTTTTTCTTTTTTTGGCTTGGAAGTCATTATATGCATGACTAGGCACTATTACAAGAAGAATGCATGATATGCTTTCACTGTATAAATGTTGTTCTGGTCACATGGGATGTGACGCATAAAATCATTCTCAAAACGTGCAATTTCTAAAACGTTTATCAAATTTGCTTAAAAACAAGATTCAAAGACTAATATTTTTGTTAAATTTTTTATTTATTATTATTATTAATAATTTATGTTGTCTTATTAACTATATTTCCACCTAATTCATTTGTAAAAGTAAATGTTTAGACCATAATTTAGACAAGTGGTTGTCCAGTAACAAATGCATGCTTTATGGAAAAAAAAATTCAACAGTGTGTTTGTGCTTGAAACACCCTGCCAGTTTTTGTACTTTATGTCTGTAGTAATATCTTCGTGATGATTGGTGCGGGCTGTTTTAGCTTCCATCCCATTGATTTTTATCTCTTCATTTTGGCGGGGTGATGTCCATTATTTTCTATCCCCTGGCTGTGTTGCATTGTGCTCCCACCGCGGTGTTAGTGCAGTGGTTAAAATGAACTACTTTGACATCTAATCACATCACAGGCTGCGGTACATCCGTATCTCCTGCCATTATCAGATGCGGTGTCCGTGTTACAAGAATACGACGTGGAAGAATGTGGGCACCTTCGTCTCTCCAGCTGTGAGCGGATGAAAGGTCTCGGGCTCCGTGCTCTTTTCTTCGCCTCCCTCAGCTGACTTCAAACAAACGAGACAAAAATGAGAGTATGACAATGTATATGAGAAAATCACACATATGCAACTCAGTGGAAATGTTATATAAGGCTCCAAACTGAGAAAGGCACCAAATTAAAATGGGTAAGGAACTGCTAAAGAGTCCTTAACCGTTTGTAAGTCAAGTTTTTTATTATTATTTTATTTTTTTATTACATGATCATTAAAAATAAAAGGAAGAAAGGCATCACATAGACTTCCTGACTTTCAGACTTCCTGTTCTACAAACTGTACTGAATATTAAAGATGTACTGCAACTTTTATGGTGGGCTAGCTGCCACCGGCTTGTTTTCATTACATTGTTATTGTTTTAAGGGTAATCTTCCAAAATATTACATTAAAGACCTATTGTTCAAAATCGACTTTTAGAGCTTTTAACCATATTATAATTGTTTTCCTTTGTCATTTGGCCACCCGTGAAGTTGCATCTTGAGCGATTCTCGCAGCTTTGAGTAGTCTTTAAGTAATCTTTCTACTGCGGCCACATCACGCCCACACACTTTATTTACTTTGTTAGGGCATAGCCATTTTCCGCATTGTGAACTGCATCTCTCCAAAGGGTGACATAACATATAGTTGCCAGCATTTTATTACAATACAACAACAATATTGCAATTGTAAAATGTTCAAAATATAACATAATGAGCCACGGGTGTCATAGATTATAACTATAGAGCAGAAAAAGCACAATAGGTGTTCTTTAAACGTACCTATCCTTCCATTCATTCCATCACAGGTTATTGCTTTAAAGATACCTTGGAAAAACTCTAATGCCATAGTGTGGAACATTTAGACAAAGCGATGGCATCTGGAGACTAGCAGGTTGCAGGCCATTAGTGCACCTTAAGTCATCAATTAATAAATTATGTTTCTTCAAATCTTTACGAGAAGTTAACTTACAATCCCCCTCTGAGTTGATCGTCACCATGTGATAATAAGCAGTGTCACCGAGATTGGAACAGACTCCTTTGTTGCTGAGTAGATATTGTTTCCAGGCAGGCATCAGGCACACAGAGTCCCCAGTCATCTCCAGCGGGTGACTTCCACAATGGGTGTCATCAGATGTCATTAACGGCAGCAGGGTGTGACAGCTGCATGCGTCTGACGGGCCCCTGACAGCTCCTGACAGCCAGCGGGGAGGAGATGGGATAAGACTGATTAAGAACGATCCAAAGAGGGGGATCCAAGAGCGCACAGGGGAGCACGGAGGAGGCGGCAAACAGGAACGTGTCTGTGTGCGCAAATTAGAGCTGCAACTTGTGAAGAAAACATGCTTAAACTATTTTGAATGCTTTGATTATCGCCCCGTGATATTTGAAAATCCCAACTAATAACGTATTGAGAAAGTTGATGAACAAGTATTTTTTAATTTTTGGAGATTTATTGAGCAGCATTTTTAGGTTATGGGTAGAGATGTTACAATATCAATTTTTTTTTGTAATGATTATTGTGAGAAAAAACATCATGATTTAACAATTATTCACAATTACTGAAAACATGACCAAACGACTGAAAAATCATTAACATTCCCATTCATATTGTCTAACATGTTGCCGTTCCCCAGTTTTGTTTGTTTCATGAAATTGAACTTTCTGAATGTGAAAAAGAAAGTTAAGGTGACAAAAACAGCCAGATAAAAAGAGTACTTTACAATTAGATTTTCGTTTTAAATATTATGAATTGAAAAGACTTAACTTTGCTTCTAAAATAGTCAGAATAGCACGTATGTATTTTTATTGCCTTTCGTGAGAACTGTGTCAAGTCGTTATAAAATTATGCTTATTTAGACTTTTTTTTTTTTCTTTTAATGTTCTACTATTTATACTTATAAATTATACTTTGCTAATATGCTTGAAATAAAACATTACTTAACTCGAGTATAGAGATTTGTGTTAAATGATAAGGCCTCAAATCTGAACCTACAGAAAAGATCATAATTTAATAGACCAAAATGAAAGTCTAAAGTTTTTTTTAGACAAACAACAACAACAAAAACACCTGCTTACTATGCTGAATGCTTCTGAAATGACATTTTCTAGATGAAGTGTTTTTGTTAAAGGTTAGTCAGTCAATTTTGATTCTGTCCCTGCTCTTGTCTTTGCTTCCTACTTTCTTTCCATGTGCAGCGCTCATGTGCTGCTCTGGTTAACCTTAAACGTTGCCTTTAGTTCTTATTTTCAATACACTGTTTTTGACTTTTTCCTTCTCCATCTGACCTTGTATAATTCTTTTTTCTCATGTTTGTTTGTTTTTTTCTCTCGTACAGAGGAAGAGGTTGAAAACTTTGACGTGTCCAGTCTAGAGGAAGAGGCTCTGAAGAACATCGAGGCAGACAGCTTCTGGTGCATGAGCAAACTGCTGGACGGCATCCAGGTAAACGGCAAAACATGCTCAGCTCGTCTGAAAATATGCAAGAGAAATGTGGTTATTCCCTCAAATGGGCTTATTCTGCATGCATAGACCATTAAAGGTATTTGAACTGGCAAGGACATGCACTTAGGAGATTTGTGCAGACAGGTGCTGAGATACCCACCAAAGCTTTCACACAACATCTGGGCGAGGAACACATTGCATTACCATCAGAAATGGTAGGTCAGGTAAAGTTCCACCATTTAAGCAGCCAAAACAAGAACAGTAATACAAATAACACAAAATGGCAGCTCAAAACTCATCTTTCATCAATTACTTTTCACCTTTTAGAGTATATGCACAGACATTCTTTTATTTCAGAAATGCTACTTAAAGGCCCTGTACCTTTTTGTTTTGAAATGTGAAAAACAGAACTAGTTTATGTTCAAGTCAAGACAGCAGTCAAATGTATTGTTCACTTGCCTAATGTAGTCATAAATATTCACAGTGAGAAGTTTATAAGCACGTTTTATAATTTTCTGAGCCCAGAGCATCATGAACTGTCATGGTAAAGCTAACAAACACTAGGATGCAAATGGTGCATTTCCTGCTTCTCTCGTAGGATAAAAGGCTCTATAAGTAGATGCAGAGTTGTGTGTAGTTGTGGTCTCATTTTCACCTGAATAGATACCTTTACTGTGCTGGGGCAGATTGTACTTTTATTACATGCAAAAAATCGGGAACATGGTGCAGTTCTGTTTTCCTGTTTCCCAACAGTAAAAATCAGGTACAGGCCCTTTAATATTCCGACTGAGTATTATTATTTATTATTTATTATTATTATTATAGGTAGTACAACTGATAAAACATATTTGCCTAATTTTTGTTCATGGAGCTATTGTTTTGCTCAAAGTAATGGCAAAATGGAAACTGACAGTATTTTCTCCCTTATTGCTGCGACTTTGCAGAGCTTACCTAGATTGTTTGCTAATGGCACCTGGAAATTTATGACCACAACAATTAATTTTCGCAACATCTTATTTAAGCACAGAAAGGTGATGAATTCAACTGCGTGTGATCCCAAAGTCTCCGTCAGTGATAAATATGTTCCTGTTGTTTTTTCTGGTTCTGCTTTTTTCATTATTTTCTTTATTTAGATGTCAGATACAAACTAAATATTTAGCTAAGTTGTTGACACTATTTGTTGTTAGACTGTAGCAGCTCTTTCACATTTTAGTTGTGTTTTTAGTTGAGCTTTTACAGGAGAAAATGTCATTATTCACCGTTGACCCTGCATTTTTGCCACTCACTGTCAAAATTAAGAATGATGTGATGGCATCTACATAACCTCTATCCCGGAAGTTGCTGTTGGTGCCTCTATTAATTGACTCCCTCCTTTGCAATGGGCCGCCGATCTTAACAGAAAATAAATTCTACACAGACTGCAAATCTGTTTTCAAGCTGTCACAGAAATGGTACAGTATTGACTCGCTAATTCACTTGGACATTGAACAATTGACACAAATCGACCTACCTTTTTCGACTTTTCTCTACTTATCCATATACCTCTACCGGAAAATCCAAACCAACAGAGGTGCTGATGATTAGTCGTCAGAAGTAAAAGTGAATGGGAAAGAATAAGGTCAATATTTGTTTCTTGTATCCAACTGAATTCAGATAACGGCTTTTGAACATGATAAAAAAACGATCATGTTTTTGCATAACCCTGAGAATGTACAGCCTTGGTAGCCTGTTATCATTACACCCACACTCTTACCACATGAATGGGATTGCATGTGTTCCAGTTTTCTCAATTGAATTCATAATCTTTATTACATTGTGTCGGGTGGCGCATTGCTCTGTGAGGCGGTGTTTCTGTGTGGGTTTGAGGAATGTGAGTCTCTCGCATATTCTGAAGCCGTGGAGTGTCTGGAGACCTGATAATTGCACATGGGCCGCAGCACCAAACTTCATTTAGTTTCATCATTTCCTACTAAAGCTCAAGTCCACCCGTTCTCCTAATCGACCTTGCTCTCAGCGGTCACGGTTCAGCCATCTGTCAATTGTAAAATCCCTGCCTGTGAGATTCAACAATGCTCTGCTATACTTAACCATGACTTTGTCCTACGATAAGTTGCTTTAGCCTTATTTTGCTGTTCTCGACACAATACGCTTTATCTGACACATTTAAGAAATCCAACAGGCCTTCATTCAACTTTCTCTTATCCCATGAAATTGACATAATTATTTACAAATTTAAATTGTTTCCTACAATTTATATGTAGTTTGTCATTTTTAGTACCTTGAGGCTTTTAATGTGTGGCCTTTTTGTCTTAGAGAATTGATGTCTCTACAGTGACTGTTTTGCAGCTTGTGCCAAGTCCCTCCACCTGCAGGGTCAATAACCCTAATTTAAAGCACCACTTAAGTAGACTACGGCTGTTTAAATCTGTATTGATCCAGCAATATGCTTATTGTTTTATGGAAATGAGCACTGGAGTGGGTAAAAAAAATGATAGTGCTTTTAAAGAGTATGTTTTACTGCGATTGGTAGCCATCTTGGTTACATATGTCTACATTTAAGAAGCTTTAAGGTCTTTAATCCATTAATTTTCTAGCAATACCTTCCCAGTGCCAAGAGATGAAAATATACCCAAAGAATTGCTAATGTGTAGGTAATTCGTTTGAGTAGATTATTCTGAAGTAGTAAAATATAAAAAGCAATGGCGGCGGTTAACACTTTGACATTAATACTTGGCCTGCCACAATAATGAATACAGTCTATTGACTTATTCTTCAATAAATGATTGGTACTTGTTAATTCAGTTGTCTGTACCTCAAATCTAATTGTGGAGCAGAAAAAACTGACTACTCAAGTGTTTCATCTTGCTACAATGAAGCATGTTTTGTTTGGTTGTTTGTTTATTTATAATTTTTCTAGATATTGTACATTTTGAATTGTTTTTTAGGAGATAATGTCTTTAGGGTCATTGTGTCTGTTGCCTAAAATTCATTCAAATTCAATATTATCATTTATAGTTTTTCTTCAGCAATATATCACATTTCAAAATCTATTATAGTGACAGACTTTATTAATAAAATAATAAATGATCTTATATGGATGCTACAATTATATATTGTTTTTTCAGGAAATATCTTAAAGCACCTTCATCTTTGCTCATTAAATCTCCTAAGAAACTTGATAATAAAAGATACACAATATGAATCAGTGATTACAACTTGGACTCGACTAATCTTTTGTAAAATACGGTGGTTTCAGCGCATGCCTTAATACTGTTGAATGCCTGTTTTAATACATTGCGGCGTATCACAAAGGCTTTCAATTTACTGGTGCATACATAATGGTCTGTCTGAAGCAAAGGTAATTAATAGCTATAAGTGTGCATTGTAAATGAAGTGTGAATAACCATAAATAACACTCAATCAGAAGGCTATTAATTTAAGAAATGAATAGAGCCTTTTGCGTAGTGGCCCTGCGAGACTGAAGGAGGGACTGTGGAGAAGAATGCATTGTGTGTCTTGTGTTTGCTTTCTTGTGTCTGAGTAGCATTTTGTCCGTGAGATTGTGTGTCTATACGCGACCTTGGCTACAAACTAATTATGTGCAATCCACCAGGGAAGCCTATGTTTCGCCCCTAATGCTTTCTAAACAATCGGATGCAGCCAGAGTGCCAGTGCTGTGTAATTAGTTGGTGATCCTGGGTCTGACCTGCTCACATCCACTGGCCACTGTTACTTTTAACTGAGAAAGGGTTGCTGGCCTGGGAGAAGACTCACAGAAAATTGCATGGTATATTGACTTTCATGGTCAGTAGTCAGATCAGAATAGTTTTGACGAGTTTGTTAGTTTTGACAGTGTCAGTAATTAGAGCTAGTCTGTTAGATCCCTATAGGAATGAATGTGTGTTTATTTATATTTGCACAAAACCTGACAATGTGCTTTGGTCTACATTTCCCCGGGGACAGGAGCAATCACACAAGTCTGCTTCCAGTGATTTCAGCTCAGCATGAAGGTCTAATATAATAATTATTAGGGCCTACTTCAGCTCCTGTTCGTCTGTTCTTGTAACCTGTTCTTGAGGCATCGGTCGAGCAGAACTTGGTTCTTGTAGTGCTGTCAGACAACTGTGCTGTGATTGTTCAAAGTAGGCATGGCTAAAAATATTTATCTTTTGTGAAATGAAGACATAAAATGACCATTTTGAACATTTTGATTTAAATTTTGAGCTACAATTCCCTCTGTGCATAACATTCACGCAAACCGGCAAAGTAAATTCTGGTTCAGTTTGTAGCCCAGCTGCTGTGTTGCATTTGGCTATAAAATCGTTCATGTTGGGCTTTTCAAGATGCCTCCAGGACCTGCTGAAAATTAGAATAAATGATGTCCATAGACTTGTGGATTCCCTGTCTCCTGCTCCCATGAGTAAGCAAGAAAAGGGATTTAAATTGTACATATCCAGCTACATCTACAACTACAAGGGTAAGTAAGCTATGCTAATGAGCAGTACTAGCATTGCTGATGCGGTAACATTTTTAGCAACCTAGCTATCTAGCCTTCATTAATATCCCTTTTTCACTAACCAAACTATCACTTACTTTTTTCTTGTAACTTCTTGAGAGCTAGCACACTGGTAACGTAAAGTTGCCAGGTGAGAAGGGCATCGGAGTGCTTGACTGGAAATGACTTTGCCGGTACGAGGAGCAGCTGTTAGGTCGCATCAAACATTATGCACAGAGTGAATTATCAAATCTTAGTGCCACGGTACTGTTTATAATCTCAATAGCAACGACATAGCAACAGCTGTTTGACTTTATGGGGATGGAGCATAGAGTGGCTTCTGATGAAGTATGAAATGTCTGAGCCCATAATACGTTTGTTCTTGTTCTTGCAGCTCACTTTTTGCTTCTAATAAAGTATGATTTATCCATATTACATTTTATTATGAACTAAATGTGTTCAATGAAAATAATAGGAGCTTGTTTGACCACGGTCCATAAAAATGCCTTTGAGTTGATTTTTAGTTTTCAGGAGATATTTCTTTCTTTTTTTCCTTCTTTTTTTTTCAGTCTACTTGAGATTCAAAATTACAAACATGTATGACATGATGAAGAAAATTACATTACATTGCGCAATAATGACCCAGCATTAGTACAGTTCAGAACATTACTTAAAATGTGACTGGTATTGTCAATTTTGACTGTTGTATTCATTCAAAAACAGTTCTGGTAAAGTCGCTGAAAAGTGGCACCGTAAGACATTCCACAAATGGGTCTACATTGTAATTCACACTAGTGCATTTAGATACCCATTACTCTAGTTTTACTTAAAATAAATGATCCAGTCGTAGATTTAATGAACAAAGAACCACCCAGTGTGAACTAAAATTAATAAGAAAAAAGTTCCCTTTTATTGTCTCTCTTTTTAATTACCTGCAGTTCAGTGGACAATATTTTGCTGTTGTTTTCTATCCCTAATACTGTAAATTGGCCATTAGCTTTGTTTTTAGTCTCTTGCTGAAATGTTCAAAGTGCTATTTTGGCTGTCAATTCTCTTTAGCAGCTCCTTTTAATGAGCTTCGGCTTTAATTGGAAAAACAGCACCACGGACAGCTCCCCCCCTCCCCTTGGATCAAATGGAGGTTTGCGAGATCAGTCGATTTGAATCAGGACCAAGGCCAGCCCCAACTTCACATAATCCACATACAGACACTTGCAAATAAAGATTTTCCTCTTTTCCTTCTCTTTGTTTCTTCACACTTCTGATACAGCTGGTGTCATATGTGGACCTATTTGAAGATTTTGAAATACATTTGCCCAATCCTTTGACAAATCACAAAAACACTGAAAAGGACTCACCAATGGCTAATCACATTTCTGCACAAAAGTCTATTTTTACTCTAACAATACATGCTGAAGCCAGAAACACAAATTAGTAGGCACTTCCCTAATTTGTACATTCAGGCATTTTAGACACCATTCTTGTTGAATTGACCTTATGCTACCCCTTTTCTTCAGAAGCCAATTAGTCATACATTGCTCTAAATTGGACAGTGCCCCTGGCAAACAGGACTAATTTAACGTTTTAAAATGTTTCCTTGTCTGCTGTTTTAATGAATTCAAATTGAACTGTCATCTCTGCCTAATACTGTAATGTTGATTTAGGTTTTTTGTGTTAATCCCAAGCTAAACGATAATGCATTATTAACACTAGCAATAAAGGCATCAGTCATTTCTTTCTTTTTTCAGTAATTGAGCAGATACAGACAGGCCCAATGCCCCCAGCTCATATTATTCAATCAAAAGCATATTTGGCGTCCATTCGCAGCAAGTGTCAGTGAGGAAAATGAAGTCCAAAAGTTTAAAAAGTCCATTATTCTGCTAAAACACCCCTGAGGCTCTTTAGTTTTAGAGGCAGCAGGTGAAAACCTCCCTTTCATGCTAATATTGCAGATATTGCCCAGACAGCGGGGGCTCTCTTAAGAATATTTTAAAGCAAAAGAATGAACTTTGAGGAATTTGATATAACCTTCGAATCCGAACATGTCAAGTGAATGTTTTGATGTCTTTGCCATTTGTGTTACGGCCTCTGGAAACACAATGGAGATAGGTCAATCATTTAAATGATACTAAAACATAAATGTTACAGTTAGCTAGTCTTGATCTTGAAAACTTTTGTTTAAAAGTAATACTTGTGATAGAAATCATTGAAAGCATATTATCAAAATAATGAATAGTCAACGGTAACAACTCTAGCCAAAACACCAACATTAAAATTGCCCTTAATCCTCAGGGTTCTTTTGCATAGTTTTGATGCGTTCTGATAAAATGATGACACAATGTGGTTTGAAGCCAATGGACAATGGAGACAGGTCAGGTAAATGTTTACATTCACACGTTTGTTGTAGCTCTTCTAATTTTCAAAGATGCTAAACCTGAACCAAATGGTTGTCATCGGTCAGCTTATCCAGGACTGGTACACTGATTGATAACATCTTGATTTACTTTGCAAGTAATTTTTTCTTCTTGTCAATATTGCTTTGTCTCATCCATAAAAGCACCTGTATGTCATCATTGCAGATCCCTAAAGGTCCTCACCATTTATCTTTCATTGCCTTATCGAGGACTAGGTCTTTGCATGCCTGTACTCTGCTCCAACCCCTGATTAACTTTATCTAACTGCAAGAGCAAAATTACTGACAAAAGTCACACCAAAAACTCCTATAGTTTAATATATAAAAGTGGATAGTGAACAGAAAATACGAAGAAACCTCATTTTGAGACGCACTACATCCTCTCGGTACACTCTTACTACATGAACTGCTGTAGTTCACTTGCCAACAAAATAACTAAACATCTCGGCTCCCTTGTGCCTTCTTGTCTGAGACACACTCTATGAGCCAATCCAAGTGTGTCTGCTCATTGTCAAGGCAGCCATCTGTTTGCTGGGTGCCGAATAGTGATGGGGTCTCCCTGGAGTGGGTGCAGGGGTCTGGGAAGAGATGTCTAGCAGAAGGTAGCCAGACCAAAGCAGACGTTTAGGCCTGTTCCTGGTTCCCAAGGGTGTTTTAGCGTCACCTTCTACTGTCAGTCACTCTAGTACCACCAGCTCGGTCCCCACACAGTTCTTGAGGAAGTCCAGCTGGTCCATTTGTAAGAGATGTCTAACAGCAGTTTCAACATATGATCATTTTGAGTTCTTAATTTCACCCTTGAATCTTAAAATGGTTGAAAAATAAAATGTGATTGATTGATCGTGCTGTTACTGCAGGGGGATTAAGGTTTGAATGTATAAGTGTTGTTATACTCAGTGAAGGATTGTAGACTTGTAGATCTTAACAAGCCGCACAGGTCCGGTCAATGCAAATAAACACAGCAAAATAATGAAATGTATTAAATGGATATTTATGTTCGAGCAGAAATGTTATTCTTGAGCTCAACAAAAATGCTTTTTTTCCCTGAAATAAAATGGTGTTGATCACAACAGGGGTCAGACAAATGGTGGCAGAAGAATAAATCATATGTCCAGTTTGAGTCAAATTAGCTTTTTAAAGTAGGACTGATGTGCCTTGTAAAACTTGACTTGGTATTTTTTTCAAAATTGAAAAGTTTTTGAAAGGCTTTGTTTCAAAAGAGCTTATATATAGGTTTACTTACATATTCCATCTTCTGGAAATGTTTCCACTTTTTCACCACAAAGTAACAAAAAATTACCTTTTAAGTTTAGATGAATCATAGCAAGCTTTAATATTTCTTTCTCTCTCAGCTTAGAGTACAGCCATGCTGTCTTGCTGTCCTGCCATGCACTAGACCTATTACAGGGGTTTGTTTATTTTTTTGTTTGAACTTGTTATGAACACTTATACTTGTACTTTTATATCCATCAAACTATATTAGTATTTGATAAATATAGATGACATAATTAAAACAACAAATATCTTGTGTTGTAATGTGTTTCTTAACAAAAGTCGTTTCACTGACATTTTACTTTTCATTAAGTGAGTTCCCCAGCTCTGTCTGGAGGGGGAAAAAAAATTGCAGAATTGCAGAAAAAATTGTTTCAAACCATTTCTTTGAATGTTGAACTAGTTCTATTGTAACCTACAAGGCTCCCTTCCACAAACACATGTTGGTTAATACACTTGGCCATGTTAGTCTTTTTTAGTGTGTTAACGTCTCAGGAGAAGATATAATGTCTATATCATTAAATATTTAATGCTGTTACAAATGTCTCATTACCTAGAGTTTTAATTACAGTCATGGCCACAACGATCTGCAGACATTTAGACCTAATGTGTCATGCCCTTTTAGCTTTGAACACCTGTATTTGTCCTTTCTCCACCTTATTATGCGTCTGTCTGCTCCATTATATTAACCCCCACACATAGCCACACACAGCTAAAGTGGACAGATCGTTGGCTCGCCCTTCGAAGTCCTATACAACAGTGGGCTTCCATTATTGTTCGCACTTTATCTTGCCCTGTCATCTCCTCCTCTACTCTTCACTGTCTCTGTCCCTCCACCCCACACCCACCTTTATACTGCTCCCTTTTGCCTCACAACATCGGCGGCCGTGTCCAAGTCGTTGATAGACATCCGGTGCCACAAAAGCAGGCAATCTTAGTCCAGCGTCGACCCATTGTTGTCACTAATAGAATGGAAAGAGAGGTGAAGAGGAGCTATTGATTCGGACGATGGCCAAAGGGGAAGCTACAAGGCGATTGTTGGAACAAAAGCTGTTGACACTTTTTGGGCCGAAAGACGCCATGGATTTTTCAGCAAAACTAACTTTTTGGGACAATTGTGGGAACCATACAGATAGTTCAAAAATATTGCTTTTTTGTTACAAAGGTTGTTTAAAATATACAACAGCACAAACCAAAGGAGAGACTCAGGTTTTAGCCAACATCGCGTGGTTTGATTTGAACTAAATAACTGTGGAACTGTAATGATGTAATGGTTAGTTTAAATCATATAAACCAACTGGGAATTGTATGCCAATATTTTCATTTAGAGAAGTCATTTTGGTAGACAAATTAATGGAGCATAAAACACTGACCCCTACCTAAGTTATTGTATAATGCTTTAAAGGGCAAAATGAAAGATGTTTCTAATGCATCCACTTGGTCAGATGTGGTGGAATGGACAGATGGCCATGTAGCAGACATGGTGGGATGAATAATGAAGCAAAGGTTGATTTCCTCCTGTTGCCTCAGCTGATCAAAGATCTGACATATTGGATTCGACAAAGAAAGGCTGTCAATGAAGGAGGGCAAGAAAAGAGAAAATTGGAAAATGTGGCAAAAAAATAAAAGGAACAGAAGCAGGTGAAATGCGGAGGTGAGAAGAAGCGGGGAGATGGTATTGAACATGGGTAGCAAGGGAAAAGGTGTTAACAGAGTGAATGTTCTTTGGTTAGTAACAAGCTAGAGTGAGGAAATCTGTAAAGCTTTGGGTTTACGCTGTGCAAATGAAAAGGGCTAAAGCAGAAATATTATTATTTATTTATATTGTTATGGGCCTTTAAACATGCTCTTGAGTATCTTTACTTTGACATCTCATGTTATAGAACTAACAATAAAATGTTTTTACAAAGAAAAATATAACTACACCACTGCGTTAAGAGATGCCATATTAGCTTGGCTGTGGCTCCATCTACTGGCTGCAGAGGCAATTACACATATGTATATACACAATGATTTGATATGCTGTTGGTGTGCTAAGCTATCACGCAGTCATCGTGGTTAGAGGCAGAAATGCTCAGCGCGAGTATGGCGATCATTTAAGGACTTTAAATAGCCGAAAATTCTCAGATATCGGGAAAAACATCAGTTCAGCAGGGAGTCGGAGGAAGAGGATTTTCTTATCGGCATTCTTCAAAATAGCGCGAGGGCAGCTAAATGCAACTCCAGGTATGTTTTTGATGATGGAACATTGTTAGAGCATGGTTAAAAGCTCAAAAAAGTCACAAAAGCATAATGTGTCTTTTAATTTACACATGTTTTAAAACTCACCAAAATCTTAGCACTGTTCTGATCAAAAAATAAGTTATGTATTATTTAAAACCAATAGAGCCTGGAGCAAACGTTTTTTATGAGAAGATTTATTGACATTCTCCAACTCTTAGTCAGCTCCAGCTCCATTAGCACCACCACAATGACAGTAGGTAAAGATGAGACTGTAAATATTTAAAAGTAAATAGTGTAAAGGGAAAAACCAACTACAATGTGACATTTTTCATGTCATTTCCATGTCATGTTTTCACATGAATGTAAAATTTGACAAATTAGTCTCACTCATTGGCAAGTCTAATATTAAAATGTCATTCATTCTACATACATGGTCAAACAGCCGGGTACAAAGACGTTTAGATAATCTTTTTTGTTATTGGGACTTCAGTGTGTCCTACTCTGCTGTCAAAACTAATACCATGTTTTGTAGCCTCTCATAAACGACACTTCTTTGACGTCATTTTGTGGAGGTAAAAATGATGACTTCTGACATTCATATAGTCCACTTTTTTATTCCGAACAGGGAAATGGTGAGAGATGTGAAACGACAGGAGCGAATGGAAAAGCGGGGAATGTTTGTGGGTTGACTGGTTTAGAAGGGACAGCAAATCAGAGTGGCAAATAAGTGTGAGGATAGCAATAGAAGCAAGTAGTGAGAATTCCAACGAAAAAATAATGAATGTAAATCAAACCAATACCAGTTATTTGAAATTTCCATTTATCCGTATTTCTTCAGTAGATCATAAAACTCATCTGGTGTTGATGCTTATTTACATTCTCAATAAAAGTATAAACTGATACTGAATTTATGGCTGCGGAGTGTATCTTGAAAACAGTAGTTTCTTAAGATCAGACCTCTGTTTTTAACATATACCAGAGCCACTCATTGACAAGCACACAGATTATTCTGTACTTACCACAGCACGAGGGAGAACCATCTCATATACCCAAATGATTGTAACATTGGGACAAAACGGCATACCAACAAGGATTGCAGATGGCGCTGTCGTCGTACTGCTTGCGACAAAATTTTAATGAGCTGACCAGACACATCACAGCAACATCACGTGACATTTCTGAAGAAGCCAGCACATTGCAGCTAAAACTGCCTGGGTATGATAAAAACGTCCAAATCATGATAAATTAATGTGGACTTGGTCAAAGAAATTGGACGGTTGGAAGGTTAAATTGTCAATTTTTATAATCGCTTTATTAATTGCTAAACAAAACCTCAGTGTTAAAGTTTTACACAGGACTACCAAGATCTAAACTGCAACAATCGACAAGGTCTAAGTCAGGCCAAAAAATTTATCTGAGCCAAAAAAATCTGTCAAAACCAGGACCAGGCTTAGGGCGATGTGAGATTTCGATGGAAAACACTGCAAAGGGGAAAGTTTTTGAGAGTGAGTGGGAAAAATTGCAGCGAAGGGCAGTTGATTAAAGCCAGCAGCTTCAATAATGCAAATGTAATTACTGGCAGTGAGCCGCACACTTGCATAGCACCTAACCACATTAACACTGGCTGATGGAGGCAGAGACAGCCAAAGGGTTTGCAAGTCCTAGTAGGAAAAAAGGGTGATAAACCACATTTTTTTATTTCTGGCAAGCGAGTCAAAATTGACGTGATAAAAGGAAGCAGCTGATTGGACAAGCTCACATTTCTGTAATTTATGGTTTCCAATTATTGTCAAGTAATTGAATGATCATTTGAAGGAAAGTGTAGGTTGTAATGTTTTTGATTTGGCGTGACGCTATCTTGCTCGTTGTTGACAAATCGAGAATGCTTAATAGAGCTGTACCTGGTTTTACTGTTTGGGAACGTGAAGCACAAGTCTTTACATCAGCCACGTGTATTGCTCACTTATACCTAATGCAGTCCCAGCATCCTAAATATTCACTGCAATGAGTTTATAAGCACTTTTCACAAGTTTCTGAGCCCTGAGTGTCATGGACCGTCCCAGGTAAAGCCAACAAACTAGCACGCTAACGGTTCCTGCTTCTTGCAGAATATAAAGCTCTATAAACAGATTCGGAGAAAGTGCTGTGGTCTCATTTTCCTTCAAATAAATCCTTTTACAAAATATCTGTACTTTATTTTAAATGAACTATTTATAATTATCATATTACCAAACCGTGAAAATCAGGTACAGCCCCTTTAATTGAAACCATTTTGTAATATTCTATTTGACTTCATACTACGCCAAAAGAACTGCCTTGCATTGAGGATATAAAACTTTTTTTTTGCAAACTCTTTCAAAGCTGTACAAAGTTTACATGAATATGTTATGAAACAAAACAGTATAGTTATATTGCAAAATTGGTAAACATTTTAGCTATTTTCTTCTTGCTTTTTTTTTTTTTTTTTTTTAACAAAGGTGTGTTATGTATAGGGACCTTGCAGGGTCGTGACAACCACAACAGCAGCTGAATATGATGATAGGAGTGGACAGGGGTTGACTTGGGCAGAATACAATCCGAGAGCGAACAACACATAAGCATTTTAGGGACTTTGTGTGTGTAATCACCTAAACGCACACACAACAAGGATTAAGTTTCCTTGAGGGGTCATTTCAGAGTGCCTCCAGAACAGCTGAGGTGGCAAACTGTACCCAACAGATGGAGAGAGTGGCAGAGAAAATGAGAAGGAGAAAAGGGGAAAGAAAGAGAGCGGGGGAGAGAACTCATTTAGCAGTAAACAGACCAGGTTTGTCCTTCAGGATCAGCACAACTAGAAGGGCACCGAGTCTGTGTCTCCTGGGTCATGTCGCCGCAATGTGGGACATAGATTCATGGGACAGGAAAGTCAATACATAACTTAAAAAAGAAATATTTACATGATTGCCAAATGTATCTATGGAGCCCAATAGCTCAACCCACTAAGGTTCTAGAAGTGCATTTTAAAAATTTAGAGGTGCGACGGAGGCTAATGTGGCAACTAACATTCATGACACACCATAGACCGCAAAACGATGGACTGTGGGAAAGTGATGTCACCCATAGTATGAATGAAGCCAATCGCGCCTAGCAGTTATAGCGGCTAAAGTGCAGCCAGACTCCATATTTGGAAATATAATATAAACCACCATAGTATAACCACATGGGCTAATCAGGAGCGAGGTTAACTGTTTCCGCCCCTCGGTGGGAGGAGGCGGCAGCAACGTGCTAGCGACACGCTAGCTGTCAATCAAACCTGTTGCCAACGCGAGTGAAACCAGCCCCTGGAAAAGGAAGCCCCTGATTGGTCAGTTATTATTGCTAATAACTTGATTTATGAACAACATAACGAGAAAAAAACATGTGATTCTTTTGTTTGTCAGTTCATGTTTCACTTTTTTTCTCCTCAATGCCTTTAAAATGTGAACTTTGAACAGAATCCCATTATTAAAAATCTAATTCCAAAACTGGTCAAAAAACTCACAATTAGAATTAAAACTCACAATTTTTCTCAAATGCAGCTCTTAAATGTATGGGAAATGTACCTCCGGATCTTAGTGGTAGATGGTCAATTGTATGTTTCAATGTATGCAGTAAACAATGTTGTGTACTTAATATGAAAGTGCAAAAAAAAAAAAAACAAATCAAGTATTTTTGCCTCATCAAAGTTTATTACACAAAATGACAGTTCTGTTACATGTTCCCCCAGTTTTTATGCAGTTTCTCTCCTTATTCAAAAATCCCATTGTGATCAGAGGTGCTCATATCATATGTCATATTGTGTTCAAGCGCAAGTCCTTGACCTCAAACTTGGACTGAATTTGTGTTGTGCGAGTTGCATTCACTCCAGCTCTATTCATGTTGAAGGCCAAATCTGCACAGACCAGCTTTTCACAGTAGCATTAGTTACTACATTTTTCTCTGTTTTCTTGTATCAAGACTAGCTTTGTACAAGGTGTGAAGTGGGTCTGCCAAACACTTGAGATACATAAAGGCTACATCTGAATTAAATTATCAGGGTGTAAGTGTGAAATGCAAAGGCTTTTTGAATAATGCAAGCGTGACACAGATCCCAAATGGAGCTAAAACATTGGTGTGAAACAAATTTAATTGGTTTTCCTCAAGAAGACATCAATTTTGCAGCTTGTCCGAGAAATTGTACAGGAACAGAGCAAATTTGTTTAATAATTTACGAGGTCCACTCATTTGAGATGTTTTTTTTGCTGTTGTCTGGTTTGCTTAAAATCTTTATAATATCACATTTATTGGCATTTTTTTTTTACAATATCTTATCAATATGATGTCCATCCTTAGCCAGGTCTGTAGGGAAATCGTAATCTTCTATTTTATGTACATTAAACATGAATGAATGAATGAACATTACAGTAATTTGATTTCTTCTTTCCAGGACAACTACACATTTGCACAACCCGGAATCCAGAGGAAAGTGAAGGCGCTGGAGGAGCTGGTCAGCAGGATCGATGGTAAGCTATGCCTCTGGCTTCCAGGAAATACAGTGACGTTGCTCATATCCCCACAGGGTCTGTCCCTATAGTTTATGCAACAACCCAGGAAATTGTGTTCAAAGAGTTGAGTTTTTAAGAGTCAAGTTGTAGCTGATTGATTGTTCAGAGCCATTCAAAAAGTACTACTTAAGTTTGGTTGAAATTAATAGTGGTTTGAAAAAAAGAAATGTATGATGTATGCCTATAGGTTGTAGACAAGTGATTGTAGCATATAAAGAGTATGATTACACGCAGGCTGTTTTGCTGGTACTTGATGTGTTAAATATGAACAATGTTGCACAGTATCTGTAATATAAGAATTTGAGCTTTGAGAACTTGGAATTCATATCCCGCCAACAAGTTATACTTTATGCAGCCAGAAAATACTTTCTCTGTGCTCACATCTCCATTCCTGCAACATTTACATTCACTTGAACTCTCTACTTCTGCAGAGTAATGTGTTACTGGGTTTTTCGACTTTTTCATAAAAAAAGAGCTCATAAAATTATTTCCTCTCTGCTGTGTAAGTAGCAGAAAAAAACAGTCTATATTTTGAATGAAGGCATCTGAAAATATGATTTTGTACACTTTTGCATGTATGAATATTTCATGGATGCGATTCATTGCATTCTTTCTTTGTGCGCCACAGTGAGTCTTCTATTTCCACTTTCAAAATATTGAACTATATACAATTTTTTTTTCCTCTTGCTTCGCTGACTGGGTCATGATACTATGTCAAGCTAAGTAATCCTGTTTTGCCACTACTGTTCTGATTAGTTTCCTGCCTCTGAAAACAAAAGAACTTGCCAAACAAAAGTAATTTTAATGAGGAATCTTCTCTTACCTTTGACTCTGTGCTGTTAGCTTAGTGCTGGGGCTTTGATTGCTTAAATTGTGATATCAGTATTTGGCAGGAGTAGCATTTGTTTTTCCACCTCCGTTCTTTTCAGGCTTTGAGTTGAGTTTGTAATGACATGACACCACCATCGCGTCTGGCTAATTCTCATTCGGCTCGACTGTCGACACAGAAATGTTTACGTGGTGTTGATTATTAGTATGACACGAGGGCCCGTCGAGGGCTCGGAGTTAATGTATGCAAACACAGAGCAGTCACATGCCCTCGCTTTCAGAAACTCTGTTAATTATCGGCGCTGCACTTCCCGCTCTGACTTAACGCTCTGAGCTAATATATTCCTCAGAAATGTAGGATGTGATTAATAGTTTGACTTAGCATACAACCCTATTTAAGGCTGATCAATTTAATGAGTGGTCACTTCATTTCACATTCATTTCTAAATGTTTTTCATAAGTGTGTATGTGTAAGTAAGGCGTGACTATGGGTGTAAGCTCTTTTCAAGGTCCTGAGAATTGGTAAATTATTTTCCACAGCAGCTATAGGTAACCTTGATTTCTAAAAGTCCTAGTATTATACATTGATCAGGCTTCTTAAAACCACTTTTAACAGCCTAGTTGTGGTATTTTTGTAGTACCGATCTTCCCCAAAGGCTTAACTTTGGTCTTCGCAAAACACCAGCTTGTGATGTGCACTTAAATAATAAAAGATTAATTAAATGAAGAAGCCATCATCCCTGATTTCAAAGAGAGACTAACAAACAGTAATATTCACACAAGGAGCAATTTATCAAATTTGAATTATGATTACAACTGCTGTATAATCAGTTATGAAATGCAATTTGATTTGATTATCTTTTATCTTGCTCTACAGGTTAACTTCTTCGTAAATAATTGTTTCAAATCGGCAGGATTTTATGACTCAAATAATTGTCTTTTTTTTTTCATAATCAAACAACTCAACCCCCATATATTGGAATTTACAAAAGTATATTTGTCCAGTCCAAAGCCATTTCTCCCTTTGATTTTTTTTCCTCAGGAATCGTACTACATTTTTAAAACATTTGTCCAGTGGCTCTCTGTGATAAACAAGGACTTATCAAAGCAGGATTTCATACAATGGTCGTGTTTGGGTCTAACCTTGGTGCTGCTGGGCCGTCCTGTCACCCGCTCCGTCAGCCAGAGGGAGGGAGCTGCCCCCTGCATTCAAATGGACACAAGCAGCAGCTCATACAGGAGTGAATGTCAGCCAAAGTCATGTGTATGTGATGAAGTCAAACTCATAGTAAAAATGGTACATGCACAGTGTGTCAGAGAGCGTGCTCAGAATAACAACGCCGCTGGTCCTGCTCGAGGCTGTGTACTTAGTATGTTGATGTGCTTAAACAGGCATGTGTGCATATACTTTTAATAAGCCCAAGGGTGAAGTAGTAGTAATTGTAGTTGTAGTGTTAAAACAGACATGTGAAGGCTACTATTTTCAATTCTGGTTTGGAAACATTACATTTTCTTTCTCAGGCTGTCCTCAATGTAGATCTACAGTGTGAATATATACAAGCCGTCCAGTTCTTTTGAAATGCATTTAAATTATGTGTGCGTGTGCATTGTAAAACATTTAATGTACAAACATTTATTGAGGCATTTGATTTTTGGGTCTTGTTATTTTAACTTTTCAGTCTAAGCTATTCATTTTAGATTTAGCTAACAGAGCAGTTAAAACTCTGGAATGATTTGAAATTCTGTTAGGCTTCCAAAATATTTTAAACACAAATGAAGCCTTTAAAAAACGTGTGATTTATTACTAATTATGCAGACAAACTATGGCTCTCTTTCTGTTCTGCTGTTCCCTGCTCCTGTCAGCTCCTGTTCTCTCGGGCTGCGGCCTGTTTCCCAATCTCAAAGTGTTGTTTTGTCTTTAAAACAAAAATTTGAAATAAAAAATGTGTCATTATTTAATTTCTCACTGTAAATCATTTTTTTTTTTTTTTTTGGCCTATTTAACATGTTTTTTGTTTTTCTCAGGGAGCAATCCTGAAAGTATGAGTTGGTTGTCATAGATTTTCCCCAAATACATTTATATTTAATCCCATATCAATAACAGCAACAATTAGGAACAATTAGCAATGATGATATATTCTGGCCACATACTGTGTACTGCCCACACATTTTTCCATTGTTACTTGCACTTGGTTTTGTGGCATTATATTTATATTTTAAATTAATATTAATTAAACTTTATTTAGTTAAAATAGTTAAAGGTAAAATGCGTACTTTTACCTCATTTTAGATAAGTCAAATTTCTTCCCCAAAATAAGTCAAAAACCTATGTGTATTGAAATATAGTTGTGGGTAAGTGCCCTGTCATAGCAGTTTGGGGCAGAGCCATTTCAGAGCATTACCACCTCCATAATGAGATCACACATCGCTTTTATCTTGTGTTACTGGATTGTTTTTCGCTCTGCTGTCGACATACCATCTGTTTTTGGGACAATGGCCTATCTGCTTCCTTGAATTACCCATCATATCTTATCATATGCTGGATTATTACATATCTTTCTCTAAAGAATGTAGTTTTGTCTTTGTTTTGGAAGCTTACCGAGCCAATATTACTTTTCGCACGGTAGATTTCAAATAGAGCTCTCACTTTCATGACAGTTTATGAGTTAAGAAACTGTCCCTTTCAAAACGCTGATGTTTTATTCACGAACATCAACCCAGCCTGCAATTGTGCGTAATCTAAAAGCTCATTAATTTCAATTGTTGCGGGGGGCGTTTTTTTGCAATGAAACACATTTATTTCACACAGTTAAAAGTGTAAACATTGCTCAGAGAAGCAGAAGGCAGTGCTTTGTCTTGAGCTTGTATCAGTTGTGTATCTGACGTTAGGACTTTACTGGTAAAGACTGAGGCAGACAGGGTTATTTGTTAGGACAACAGGGTGCTGAGGCTGCGAGGGCGGGACGGGACGCACACAGGGTTCAGATTTTTCTCGACCTAGAGTTTCATTGTATTATGTCTTTTGGGCTGCCGCGAGAACAGGACACTGCAGTGGGTCTGTCCCCGTCTGTCACCTTCATGCTGCTGCTCTGACACAATGGAAGTTTTAGATACACACATGCAGCCCCAAACATGTGAGTGGAATAATGAAGAGAGGTGTGCTGGCCATGTACTACAATTACAGCAGTATGTAAAAGTCCAGAGCCGACATAGTGTGGCCTGCTGGAGATTAATAGTCATATTAGGCCTTTACATTTCTCACACACGAAATGGTCGAATTGGCTGAACCCCTAGTGTAATTGTTATTGGATACGCCTTTTGGAATTTGATTTTTTTACATCTTATGACTAAATAAAAAAATAAAGAAACTAGAGCTGGAACTAATTATTTTCGTATTGATTCATCTATTGATCGTGTTTTTGATGAATTATTTAAACTATCAACTAAAGGTTTTCTATAAACATTAATTTGTGGTTTTATTTATTTATTAGTTACATGTAATAAAAAGTAACATTGGAACATTGCTGTTGAAAATATGATGAAAACATGGAAGACAGTTATAGATTTCTGCAAGGCAACACATGCGCCAAAATATACCAATGTCAATGAGTCAAATACTAAACTGCAGTGCACAGCCGTGTCGTGCGCATGTACAGTCCGCAGTACGCATCGCAGCTCTAAAAGAAACGTAACGTAAAACTTGCTTTGGTGTTTACTGCTGTAATGGCTCTTTCTGTAATTAATCTCTGTTAGGGCATTGTTGAGACTTGCTCTTGTATTGTACCATGCTGTTCTGGCCCCGTCTGGTCCCTCCTTCAGACCCACCTCTTTGTAATTATTCCACACATAATAGTATACACTAACTCCTTTTAGCTTTGCTTTATGCTACTGCTGTATCTGCTCAAAAGACAGAACAATATCATGTAGACTTTTTTTTTTTTTATCTCTGTTTCTGTGTGTTTGTCACGTGTGAGTGCATTAGCTCAAGTTAATCAACATGCAAATTACCCAAAGGTGAATGTGTGCAAATTAGGAAACAGCTGGTAAGGAGCACTATTGTTACTTGTGTAGATAGTCTGTTTCTATTGTACATAAATTAGTTAATTACACATTTAAACTTGCAGTCAAGTGGCTGAAGACAATTGAGACATCATTTGACATTTGTTTTTGTTTTATCAGAATTTGTTTTAATCAGAATCAGAATCAGAAATTGTTTATTGCCATTGTCAGTGAAATTCACAAACATAGGAACTTGCTTCGGCGTAGGTGCAACATAAAGCAAAGGATAAAATATAAAAAATATATAAAAAGGCATGCATAAAATTAAGAATAAAATAGACTAAGATAGACTATATACAGAATGTACAGTTGGCAGATAGTGCAATGTGCAAATGAGTAGTGCAAATTTAATGACATTCATTTTGCACACATAATTTGAAGATAAAAACCATAGGAGTGCTGCCATATGCATGTGATTAAATACACGTAAACAGACTATGCAACAAAACTGCAGTATCTCTCCTCTTTTGTATTAGGTCAACATAATGAAACATAGACCTAGGCTTTGTTCTGTGTGAAGCTCAGAGGATGTAAAAATCACATGTATTTACAAATGAAAGAGAAAGTAGTAATTACCTTGTTTATGAATGACTGTAACTTAAGTCAGGCCTTCATTATTAGCTCATTAGTTAGAGTTCACAGTTCACAGTTTATGGTAAACTAAGGTGTACTTGTGGAACTGGCCCCAAGAGAAAAATTGTAAGCCTATCTCACTTTAGTTTCTCTTATGACCTGTGACCTTTTGCTGTCCACCCACATTTGTACCACCACAAGCAAGTGTCCGCTATAGCAAGACTGTCCACAACTGTAGTCATCAGTATGGAGACTCACCATCCAGTCAGTGTATGAGTGAACCAGCGTTTTGTCTCTGTCAGCCATCTCGATTCTCTTCCCAGCTGGATACATGCCAGGCAAAGGTTAAAAGGGCGTTCATTTTAACGCTTGTACTTATTGCAGTTCTTTGGGGTTCCCACGCATCATGGAAAACCTGGAAAATAGTTGAGCAATTGCCCAATCATAAAAATGCCTGTGTCAGCCCCCAAGGCTGGACTGAAGCCAAGGGTGAAGAAGTCATAAGTTTAGTGCTTGTAGTTGCACTTGTTCATACAGACCAGGGCTGCACAATAGAGCACAAAAATTATCTATATCGCAATAGCCGCTAACTTTGCTAAAGCAATAATCAAGATCACAACAAACTAAATATATTACAGTAACACAATGGTCCTCTATCTGTTTAAATTAGCCTTGACTAAGGTTTTGCCTTTAAGTAAAAGTATATTCACAATGTATTCATATTTTGGCATTTATATTGATATGGTTATAATTAACAGCCATTTTGCAATAATTTCCAATACGTGCAGCCCCTCTACTAACAACACATCATGGAAAATGGATTGTAGTACATACTTTGGCTGCTTTAAATGTGCCCTATGAATAAATGTTGATTGAATTTTAATTGTGATAGAGTTGAAGTTTACCAAATTACTGAAAACCTGGGTTGTTTTAACAGTGTTCTCTCTTCATTAGCTTTCTCAAAGTTGTATTTTGTTTGATTCATGTTTGTTTCTGCTCCTGTGCTTTCAAAGTTTAAGTGTTCAGAAAATGTCATGTTTCACTTACTCCCCTGGCACGCGACTACATTTCTTTGTGTATTGTATAGACTTGAACTAGTTGTGTTTTCTTCAAACGGGAATGTATGTGCATAGAAATTGAAAAATTATAACATAAAGGAAAGAAAATAGAAACCAAAAGCCAATTTTGTTTTCATTATTTTCAATCCATTTACAATTACAATTCAACAGATGTCTAATAATTCTTCATGACAAACAACCATCTTTTCACTTCTCCACACTTCCAATCACCAACTGTGCGTCTTTCGCTGCAGATTTGGCCAAGATGCTAATATTAGGCCGTGCAAGATCATTAGTGTAATTTAATATCATCTTAAGTTCCTCTCGCTTTCCTCGTCTCTGCTCCGATATGTCACTGTGATGTATTCTCTGTTAACGAGCTTCTTTTGTTTATGCATTTACAGCAGCAAGTGATAATTAAACTGCAGAGAGAGATTGTGTTCACTTCTCATGACTCTTACCCTTAACAGAATGTGATGAAAATATACACCTTTCTCGTACAACATCAGTCTAGCCAATTTCTTTGTAAGTCGGGCCTCAACTCTGATGCATCTGTCACAGGCCAGCTGATGTGCAAGTAAACCAAAACACAATTTGATTGAGCAGTTATCAAAATGTAAACCCCACTCTTATTAAATAGGACATGATGGAAACAACTTTTTAACAAGACCAAAGGTGTATTTCAATTGATTAGTTTGAGTAATCCTGTATTGTCCTGCATTTGAGACTTGCCTGCTTAGAAATGTCTGTTTTCATACCTCCTATCTAGGCCTACTGCTCTGCACTTACAATTAGGCACGGGAATGTCTACGATCTTATGAATAATAATAGCATTGCTGATTCCTCTTATCGATCTGGTTCCTTAACAATGATTTTATTGAAAAACATCAACGTGTCCTTATGTCGCCTATACTTTGTAAATGGGACAATTAGGACAGAAGTGAATAATTATTAAAACTACAACGTAACATATCTTAAATCCCAATTTCAAGCTCAATTTCAAAAGGGCAGATATGAACTCCGATTGTTTATGCATAGCCATCAAACTGCAGATACAGTAAGAGCGTTCACTGTGTTTCCCCTCCGTGCGCCTCACACGTGTCCTCTATTCACATAAATGGGGTACACTCCTGTTGGTCTCTTACCTCCACTGTGCACTGGTCACGGTCCCTGGGTGTGTGTTCGTGTGCATAAGCCTCACTCCTGCTGTGTTGGCTCATCCTTGCCACGTGCATAAAAGTGCCTATTTTATCCCCTGTTTCGTACACTGAAATGCAACTGTATGACAGAGCAGGACCTATTAAATAAAACATACTAAGGATGGGAATTTTAATGGCATTTAGGGCTGGGCGATATGGCAAAAAAACTATCACGATTTTCTTGGGGCCAAATCATGATTACGCTTTTATCACAATTTGTGTTCACTTTGTATTTTTCTATTGCCCTTTATAGAGCTGCATGGTTTAGGAAAAATATCGAATTATGATTTTTCTGACTGGTGCGATTGCAATTAGATCTGCGATTAATATTTTAATAATAGGATTCAGTTCAAATTCTCATTTTAAACACAATTTTAATCGTGTTTTTGTCACATTCACTTGTGTTTGTCATATTTAAACACGTCTTTGTCACTTTTGCTCACGTCTTTGTTGTTTTTAGTCACATTTTTGGAACTTTCAGTCATATTTTGTTGAATTGAGTCGCGTTTGTTATTCGTTCGCACATTTTTGTTGCTTTTGAACACATATTTATCAATTTTGGTCGCGCTTTGTCACTTGTTTGTACAAATCCAAACTACAGTGTTTGAAGTTTTTATTCAAATGGAAGCAAGACATTTTGTTGTTTGTGGAAGAAATTATTGCACTTAAAAAACTGCAGCCTTTGCCATTTGATAATTGAATTGCAATTTTGTGTGGATTTGGTTGAATTGTGCAGCCCTGACCTTTAAGAGGTAAATTAAGTCATCTGCTCAGAGGCTTCAGAGGCTAAACAACAGGAGAAAAGTGTGTTTGAACAGACAGCTGCAATAAAGAGACAAACAGGGAATCACGATACGACAATTTCACAAAAATAGCAGATTGTCACGATTTGATTTTTATTACCATATCGCCCAGCCCTAATGGCATTGACAATTCCTGTTATTACTTTGATTCCTTAATGATCTTATCAATTCCTATACAGCAAAATACAACACTTCAACAATCAAAACCCATGACTTGCAAAATGATCCTGCTTATAATCCAAAAAAATTCTAAACATTGAATTTCCCCAGTTAATTTATCCAGATTAATCTACCCCAACCGCATTGATTAGACTGACAAGTGTTTCTCAAACGTTTATGTAAGAACTGCACCTCAACCTATGTTTTTAGGAACTGTCACTGTATTTAATGCATATAGTTTAAGCTTGCCAGCCTGAGAGCAGTGACAGGGAGAGAAGGATGCCACAGTTTCCTCCTAACAGGCCTCTCTGGCAGGTCTATAATTATGGATATGTTATTACGTGTGTGACTGTGGGCATGAGTGTCAGAGGCTGATGACTGTGAAATAGGAAGCCGCTGAATACTGTGTAATAATGTGGATGTTTTGTAGAATTAAACAAGCATTTATCAAGAGATAGAATGGAGAACAATGCTGTCACAGTTTGGTTGGGTATTAATGTCATCCATTTTTGCAGTGATGGCAGTTATTCACAAAAATGTAAAGAAAAGGATAGAAGGAAATCAGCGATTGAAATGTAACAGAATGATAAGCCATTGTGTTTGAGATCTTAACTTGTTATTTACATTGTCAGTGGGGGCGGCTAATTCTGAGTCCTCAATGTATTAAACATTAGAACTTGGTGAAATGGCAAAAAATCACTTTTTTCATCATATTGATTTGATGATATTTTTTTTCTTATTTCTCAAACAAATAAAACTCTTAAACAAAACAGACTTTTTGTAATTACCATTAAACATAGCCATATTTCTTCCTCCAGAATCTGAACTTTCACATTGATTTAAAATGTGTTTACTAAGTTGCGCTCATGTTTTAGAATTTGAAGATGTCATAATCTCTATGTGACTCTATGGTAGACTGTTTTTGCAAGAAACGGAATACCCCCAAATGTTGAATCTTAACATTATTTGTTTGGGTTTGGCTCCTCAAAATAGCCATATGAATCTTATGGCTTAAAGTCCTTTCATACCATTTGAAAAGACAACAATCACATATTTGGTGTTGAATAATGGATAATCACTTTATGAAGCCATTGTGGGGAAAAGCTTTTTGTTTTTGTTTCATTTGGATAGGCCCAGTATTCAGAGATTATAACCATATAACCACCATTAAATAGCACATTCAACTATAGAATTCTGACTAGTTTCCAGCTCAGTTTTAAGCTGTAGGCATGCTAGGTTATTTTATGTGAACACTATCTAATTAGAACAGTAAGGGGGAGATCCTTTAGGGACAATGCAAATGCATAGAATGACAATATGCCATCTTTCAGACTGTCAACGTGCAGTTCAGTAAAATGTATTCATAAAACATCAAAAGTGTTGTATAATGAGTAAGGCACAGTTTATTTAGAATTCTATTATTCCTTCAACACATTATCGTCCACATAGAAAGTAAAATCGTTAAATGTTCTTTTTTTCGTTGTTGACAATAATAGTGATAACGTGTTTCTTTTTTTAAAGTCAGACCTAAGCAATGTTGTTAAATGAATAACAGATGACTAATTGCAGGAGGACATTACTTTTAAATATATGCAGTCAGATATGTAACAGTCTGTAACAGTGATTACTCACTCCAGCTCATTCCAGGTTTGATGTGATGTTCCCTCTGACAATTCTCCCAAGGATAATAATTACCTCGCTGTTACTTTAAGCTACACTTGAGTGATAAGGAGGAATGCTTTTCAGTCCCTTTTCAAACCATTTCTGAATTTCACAGTAATGAATCAGTATAGTCTTACAATAACATAACGGCTCTAAATATTAACAGAAATGGTGGTTCGTTCAAGTTCCTCAAAAATTATTTCAACACCTAAAGAACAGATATTATGTATTATTTGTATTGTTATTGGCCTCTGCTTTGATTTTGTGTTGGTATGCCCTCTACTGGCAGCAGTGGAACAATTCAGTCACAGACACATCAACATTGTCAAGTATTTTTATGATTTTCCCTGTTGTACTAAAATAGTTTTGTAATTGTTTTGTCAGAATCCGTACACCGCCACATGCACCAATACGAGGTGGAGTACCTACAGTTTGCTTTCCGCTGGATGAACAACCTCCTGATGAGAGAGCTGCCTCTGCGCTGCACTATCCGACTATGGGACACCTACCAGGTACGAGCCCATTCACCACATTCACAGAGGAGTTTTACCACCGCTGAGCGTTTCTGTAATGTGCCTGTCTCTCTGCATGGGATTCCTCAAAATGGGTATGTTCTGTGATAATGACATCCACGATTGCCTCCAAAGTGTTGCTTTTGTAGTTCCCACTGTTAAACTCAAGCCAAGCCAAATATCAGAACTCATGATGCAGATATATTTAAATGCGGGATGCAAATGGAACTTGTATTAAAGCTAAAATGTAAGGTTTAGGTTAGGGCTGCCCAATTGTGGACAAAGAAAATGTAATGTTTTTTGTTTGTTTGTTTTTTTTATGTTAAGAAATGGTGAAGAGATTTGCAGTTTACTATTACTGGGAATCTGATCCAAGTTCACATTTTAAACACAGCAAAGAGAATTGACTCTTGAGAAAATATGGAATTGTTTTTTTTGTTTGCACAGAACATTCCATTACCTACTCTATATTATATCTCAAAACCTGTTGCGCATGAGCTGCAGAAAGTTCTCTGCCTTTTCTATTGACTGTATGAGTGAAATTTAAGTGTCATTTACCTTTTTGCACAAATGCACATTCCTGAACATGTTAGCTCTTGATTTTCAAGCTTTAGGTAAATAACAAGTACATCATCTTGGCTAACCATCCAGAGTGCACTTCATTTAAGTTACTTTTTACATCACAATAGAACTATGTCAGATCCCTGTCCTAAATAATTTGATAAATGTGATTGATTGTGCAGACCTAAACAAGGCTGTGGTTTAATATCATCAGTGTTTGAAGTTGTATTAAAAAAGAGGCTTTAAATTCAAATACATAAAACTGTATGTTTTGTTGTTTTTGCCTGAATGGACAGCGTCTTCTGCTGCGTTCATTTGTGCTTGGTGGCTAACCGAAATTCTGGCCACTCCAATAAATTGCTCCCCGTTAAAGTCACCCGTCCCAGGCTCAGCGGAGTTTAGACACGTCTCTCAATATAAACTGAGAATAAGCTCGTTTGTAGTATCAAACAGATTTTGTGACACATGGCTTCATTAAAACAGTTGCGGTGGTGGTTTTTAGTGTTGTGAGTCGCTTCCTCGACCTCCTCGCACACAGAGGAGGAGGGGCCTATGTGAGGTTATGCAGGAGGCATGAATGGGATATTGGTGCTCCTTTTAGATCTGTGGTTTGCTTTGCTGTGTTGTTTTTAGTTGAGATAGAAGCTAATACTAGTTAACTGTTGTTGTTTTTTTTTTTTGTTTTCTTTCAATAATTATTTTGTACATATTAGGATACAATGAGAACATAGCACATAACAGCAGTAAATACAATGATGAATATAACAGCATTCATAGTTTAAGAATAGAAAACAGAAATAAATAGTGAAAGACTGGGTTTACAGTTGAGGTGGCATTTCTTTATGTATTTGTTAAGTTTTTAGCGCTTTTTATTTAGATTTTCGTATTGTTAGCTAAATAAAGCCACAACTTGTTTAAAGTCTAATGTTTAATCACCAGAATTAAACATTAATTAGCTCTAAATGATATTAAATGGGCCTAATATGTTAACCCAATTATAAACAAAACTAAATTCATAAAGTATATTGCATGTAATAAAGCATCATTCACGTGATAATAATCTACAGCCACACCAAGCCTCTGGGGCCGGAGGAAACACTGACGGAAAAAAGGTTGAGTTCAATTGTTTATCTATAACATTATATTATATGACCCCAGACACAGAAGGTCAGCCAGAGAACGACCCATTTCTTTTCATGGCTTAATAGCTTGAACATGTACCCTTGATCTATACTCTTGAAACTTGATCTGTATCACTGAGACAAAAACCTTAACAGATTCATTTTCTCTCCATTGAACTACAGTCATTGCTCTTTATCAAGTGTTTTGCTCATTTCAAGGTCCCCTTTTGTGTTTTTCTTGTTCAAAAGCATTGTAATTGTGTCTGTAACTCATCTAAAACTGCTCTTTCAGAAGCGCACAAGGTTTAATAGGCAGTCGGACGCTTACACCACATAGTTAACCTCCGTCGGCTTTGTCAATAACATCTAATGCCCGCTATTGATCGAGCAGTGTGTGTCCAAACGCACTGTGTCTGTGAGAAGCGGGCCAGGGGAAAGTATATTGGATTTTCCTGTTGCTGCAGAGGTCAGGGAGGGCTGTTTTAGCATTTGAAAAGGTGTGCAGGGAAAGGGAGTGGAGGAATTGAATGTTAAATGGTATTTCCTGTTTCATATAGAGAAAAAACAGTCCCCATTTACATCAGAAAAAGGGAGAACTAGAGCCTTTTAATCCCATATCCTTGACAGCACATTGCGTTATTTATTCAAAATGCTCTTATTTCTGAAAATTCTGACCTATGTGGTTGAAGCTTGGTCCATTAAGTATGAGCCTCGGTAACATTGAGCATGCCAGCGGGACACTTTCAATTTGCATAATTGGGTGGTATAGAAGTGCCCAGAGAGGACCTATGGTTTCATCAAAGACCGTTTCACAACCTTCACTGATTCACACTGATTGGGGGCTGGTGATATTGACAAATATGAATTTATCTGAATATATCTTTTTTTTGGGGGGTATAGTAGTATCGCATTAATGATAGTCAGATGATTATATGTCAGTCCAACTGAAATGGCTAAAAACATGTCTTTAAAGATCATAGTTAAAACTTAATTATCGGAAAAATGAATCACAAAAGAGCAAAAATATCCATTTACCCTTATTTGAAAGTTTACACCATAACATTTTTCATTTTTATTTTTAATCAGCTCTTATTCTCTCATTTTTACTATAAACAATGTGCTCTATATAAAAAAAAAAGTGCATATCTTCAAAACAACATTCACAATGTTATCTAATTTAAGGATATTTTGGCCTGTAGGCTTTGTTGGACAGGGCAGCATAACATAAAATCGAAAACTCTGAATAAGACTGGGGAGGTACATGCAGCAAATTGTCAAAGCTGCATTCAAACTCATGACCCTGCTGCCTGCCCACGTGGCACACATGAATGCTGTCCACGTGACCATCGAGCCATTGACCATTGCTGACCTCAATGTGGTATTGAGGGGAAATGCACACACACATTAAGCATGTTTATGTGTTAATTGGATAAATGCATCTTTCATTTCAACGTAGCACATGAACACCTTGATAGAGTTGCTTTTTTTATTTTTTCAACCTGCTTGTTTTAATGAGCCTGAACTGACTCCGAACTTGGAGCAGTGAGACAGATTGTTAAAAAAAATGTCCACAATAAAAATAGACCATGGCAAAGTTACTCAGATTGAAACATCTGTTATATTTTAGCAGCATTTGGCGCTGTTTAAACTTTTTTACCTGCGATACTTGATAATTTGTAATAATAGGAGTTTTCTTCACTTCATACCAACGTGCCAAGTGTGTGCATGTTGTAATTTCTCTTTTGGATGCGTTCTTAATTTCATCCTTACTGAAAGATTTATCCAGCAATAAAAGTTATTTTGGCTCCCATTGAAATGCCCTCCACAGTAACTGCAGTTTCTTTCACCAACTCTTGACCCTGCAACAGTTTCTGTGCCCAAATCCCTTCATAATTACACAATTGAATTAAAACCTTGCAAAAGATTGTGACTTAATCATTGCAATTAACCACTGGGCTGCTCCTCCAGGTCTGTGTGTCTGTTCCAATTGTGAGCTGGCAGGAGAAGCACATGACACTCTGCCTGGAAGACTTCGATCTGTTGGCTTTCATTGAATCAAATTGCTGACAAAACGACTGGGGTCTCAGCTAGCTACTCAAACGTGCATGTTTTACTATAATTGCAACCGTTCTAGTTTTTACAGAATAAATGTTACTTACAAAGAATTGGTAACAATTGTTTTGACTAGATGTGTTTTGGTGTGTGCTCGAGGCATACAGTACATCATAAAGCATCAGTGTTGGGTGTAGCTTGGTTACTCATTTTTACCTACTGTAACTGTATTGAAATGCATTGTGGTGGAAATACTTAAATTCAATTATAGTTGCTTACAAAATACTCAGTTGCTTGTGACACCAACAGCAATGCTTAGGGAGAGAATGCGACCTTCTTCTGCATGTCGAGAAAAGAGCGGGCTTTAGACATCACTTATGCTGTCAGGTACCTCAAAGGCAGAGATAAGCAGCTTGTAGGAGCATTGTTATCCATTTCTATTGTTGGTGTAATGCCATTTGAGACAATTTAAATAAGTTGTTGTTTACTTCTTTTTAAATGTCATTAATAAAACATAAAAGCACATTTTATTAATTTAGTAAGTAAGTAATCTCGAGATAATATAACTATCTTGAGGCAGTAACTACGTAAATATAACTAATTACTTTTTCAAAGTAACTTCCTCAAAACTTTTCATCTTTTTCAAAAGCCTATTTCATTGCTTTATTCATTACTTCATCCACATTGTTTACAACTTGTCCAGTTTGACCTCTGTGGGCACTAAAAGATAGGAATAATGTTTTTAAAGCAGGGTTTCAGATTCAGCATGTCCCGGGGAGACAAACATTCACAATGTTATCTAATTTAAGGATATTTTGGCCTGTAGGCTTTGTTGGACAGGGCAGCATAACATAAAATCGAAAACTCTGAATAAGACTGGGGAGGTACATGCAGCAAATTGTCAAAGCTGCATTCAAACTCATGACCCTGCTGCCTGCCCACGTGGCACACATGAATGCTGTCCACGTGACCATCGAGCCATTGACCATTGCTGACCTCAATGTGGTATTGAGGGGAAATGCACACACACATTAAGCATGTTTATGTGTTAATTGGATAAATGCATCTTTCATTTCAACGTAGCACATGAACACCTTGATAGAGTTGCTTTTTTTATTTTTTCAACCTGCTTGTTTTAATGAGCCTGAACTGACTCCGAACTTGGAGCAGTGAGACAGATTGTTAAAAAAAATGTCCACAGTAAAAATAGACCATGGCAAAGTTACTCAGATTGAAACATCTGTTATATTTTAGCAGCATTTGGCGCTGTTTAAACTTTTTTACCTGCGATACTTGATAATTTGTAATAATAGGAGTTTTCTTCACTTCATACCAACGTGCCAAGTGTGTGCATGTTGTAATTTCTCTTTTGGATGCGTTCTTAATTTCATCCTTACTGAAAGATTTATCCAGCAATAAAAGTTATTTTGGCTCCCATTGAAATGCCCTCCACAGTAACTGCAGTTTGCAAAATGATTTCATATGCTATGAAGAATGTATTCCACTCATCCTTTAAGTATGTGCACCTTCCTCAACAAGATGGACAATGCAAGGGATATTATTACCATTTAAAAGACTGCACCAATGTACACTTTAAATACACATTATGCAATATATTTTGAAAAGTAGTATATCTGCAGCAAATCTGGAGCAAATATTGCTTAAATTGAAATAATCAGTGTAATTAATTGAATTATTAGCTTATATTTTAGAAGATCCTCTGAGAGTTATTTTAAGGAGATGGCATATCTGACTATGTACACCATATGCCCAGAGATCAGTCTTAAATTGTAATCAAATTGTTAGCTCTACTTTGGTGCTGTTGAAGTGCCCATTCTACTGTATTCTTCCAAATTCAAATTTACTGTGTGCTGTCATTTTAAAAAGCTATTTCTTTGCTTAAGACTTAATACAGTTATCTGACCTTGTTTTGTGTGCTGCAGATGAACAGATTGTCCTGTTGAGGCCTCCGTACTCTTGGCGGTTATAAACAGGAAGTCTTTGCCCTCTTGCTCTGTGCCTGTGTGGATGTGTGTGTCTGGTTCTTCTGGGCGTTTTAACCTGAGTGTTGTAAGTCTCCGCTGTGGGCTTCTCTCTGCGGCGCTGCCATCTGTTCAGTCCCTCCAACACAAGACAGCTCTCCCTCTCTCGCTGCCTCTATGTACTATATTTCACACCATTTGTGCTACATAACATCAGGCAACAAGCTACTACAGTATATCAAAAGCAAAAGGTATATTTTTTGACATTTTAGGGAAGGTTAGTAATGGGCCAATAATAAAATGTGAAAAATGTGGTTAATCATCTCGATAATTGACTGATAAAGTCACCGTTGACTATTTAAAAATGGTTAATAATTTTCTAGACTTTACAGACTCAACAGTGCTTGCCAGAATTGTAAGAAGAAGAAGCAATTTGTAATTGTATTCATACATTTTGCCTTTGTCGGTTTACAAATGTATTTAAAATTGTTTAATGTGCAATAGAAATTATGGTTGAATTGTGGATAAATAAAAAAAATTAAAAAAATCACGATTAGTATAATAATGAATAATGATTAGTTTATAGTCCTAGTTTGCAGAGAGAAATGTTCAACAAAGATACACTATATTTTATTCTAAATATATAAATAAATTGCACAATGTGACTTTGCACTTTGTTATTGCTTGTTCCACAGCATGGACATTAAACAGCATTACGTGTGTTTTTTTTATTTCTCTAAATACCTTTAGTGTCTTAGTGTGTCTGATTTTTTTTTTTTTTAATACTGGTACATCAATCGGAGTTCATATATTTATTGCATTAGAATAGTCACAGATTTTTGCTTATTTCTCTGTATATTTCAAATTTTTTTTCAATGCAGTGAGTAACCATACAGAAATCCTAAGAAACAGTGGCAAGCAACAGTGGAGTAACCATTCTTTCACACACACCTCTGCGCTGTCTGACAGGGACCAAATTATCCCCGAAGCGTGGAGCATGAAATTAGCCTTAGCTCGGTGTGGCAGCATTAGCACGCCTGTTAACGGGATTCTGTGACATTTCCAGACTCCGAAACATGGTAGATTTTCAGGCAGACTCTTAAGATTGACCAAGCAAAAAGCTGTTCTCCATTGTTAATAACCATGTAGGGCTGAACATGTTGTTTGGAGAAAAAAATCTAATTGAAACCAGTCAAATTGCAATTTTTATTTTGATTAACAGCTCAAACATAACAGTCAGAGCAGTTGTGTTAAAATGTGTGTGTATTTCTGGAGGTTGTACGTCATCTGCATGATTCCATGGGAATAGACAATTAAAACCATACTTTGGGACATTCTAAATGGAGATAAATAAGCTTTATGTCTTCCAAAGGAAGGGCATTTTCATGGAAACAAGCAAGGAAAGGCTCTTCCAGGTCAAGTACGAGTTTTTCAGTGCAATGAAAACAACCACAATAAAAATGACTTTATTTGAGTGATTATGATTATATGCATAGATATCATGGTTGGTTAACACTTTTTACTGTACCGGCTTTTCGCCTTAAAGTCCCTGTGCACAATTTTTTGCTGCTTTTACAATGTACCTCTTGCGGACAAAACAACAACAAATCTATTACATGGACAGAGAACAAAGGGTACAGATCCTTTAAAGCTCCATAGGCCAATATTTTATTTTGGTTGAAACACCTGAAGCTTGGTTTGAACACTGGGGCAGGACAGTGCACAAACTGTTTCTCCTGTTCTTTTATACAGTAGGTTTTTACAATCGATAGAATAATATTCGTTATTAATTGTGTAGAGCAGTGCACTTTATAGATATTTATAGACTGTAACAGCTTGTGTACTCCACTTCAGGACTTGCACTTGCAGATCGCCTGTTACACCAACTCCGGTTTACTGCATTTCATATTTGACGAAGGCCCCACAGATTCTCGTGGTGTCACCACTCCAGCCAGAGCGCTGTGACATCCGGCAAAAATGGACTTCTTGATGTTTCTTCCCGCAGCCGCACTGCTATGGGGTCCGTGTAACAGGGAGCACTGATTTTAAGCACTTTCTAAGTCTTGCAGGACCCACATGGGTCCGAAACTGGACCTGGACCGGAGTCAATGTACAACTTGGAGAAAAAGATCAAAATTTGCCCTTTGCATCAGCATCATGATATAAACCAAGATCATCAGCCATCAGTTGCTCCGATTATTATAGATTAGATTATTTATTTTAGATTATAAAACAAGGATATCTCTTAAAATAAGTAAGATAATCAAAGCTCAAGGAAATTGGTTTATTTGGTTTGAACTTATGTAGATCCATTTGTTTTTTGCAGTGCAAATGAAAGCCAACTGTTATATCTGAGTTGATATTAAGAGTTAATGCTTCATCTGTGATTGTAAAATAAAGGATGAATCATAACTAAAAAAAAATAAAATAAAAATAAATCACCAACTCCCATGAAAAACCTGCATCGGCCGATCTCTAATTGTGTGCGTAAATCTTGCTCTTGCTTGCCCTTACACTTGTCTTGGTTACTGCGCTCTATATATTACAACACTGTTACGCAGCCAGTGCATTGAGATGTACTGCCTTGTAAACGTATTGTGCCAGACAGTTGTATTCTTTGAGCTTCGATTCTTTGACAGCTTTGTAAAATCAAACAGATGAGTGTTGCTGTGAAGTCAAACCCAAAGTGACTTGACTTGAGTGCGCGTGCTGCTGAATAAGAAAAGCAGTTGTCTTTGGGGAAGTGGCCCCTCTCGCTCTGTCTGGCTTTGCTGCCTCCTGTCTGTGGTAATGACTGGCCCCTGGTCATGGCAAACAATACCCAAAATCCCCACAGACCGGACCAGGCTACCCCGTTCCTGAATGGATTTAACAAATTCATACTTAGGGGAAGCTTGTCATTTTAAAAGGATTTTTCTTCAGGTGCATTTACCCAGCAGTTTCCAAATTCTTGTACAGGTATTACAAAGCTTTTATTCAACTACATGTGGTTCAGTGCAAAAAAGTACCTTGAAAAACACGTAGTCTTACTACAATTTGACCTGGCGGCATAACCTGCTGGTCACCATGGAAATAGAGAAGTTTAATGATATTGTGGAATATTCTAGGCAAATCGATAACATCTCCATGGACAGACCTGTCATGATGACACATTTTGAAGCGTGATATATTTCTTCAGAAAATATCATGATAAACAATAGTATATGCCACTGACATAAAGCAGGATAATAAAACTATTGTGTAATGTCTAATATCATTACAACATGAGCTAAAATAAATAAATAGCACAGTAAAACTTTTTTTGTAGATAGTTGGTGTTTATTAGTTATTAAGTCATAAAAGTTACGTATTTCAATCTCTACAGCTCGAATCCCCATCGCACTACAGAAAAAAGAGCAAAGAAAACATACAATCATATACTTTCTATCATTTATTGAACAATAAGTCTATACAGCAATTATTGTGATTATTGTTATCCATGGAGACAGGTAAGTGGGTTAAAAGTAGAAAAGGTGAATAGAGAGTGCACCTGTCAATTCACCTTAATCAGGAAGCTGCCTTGTGCGCCACCATTAATTGTGTCCCTCCCTTTGTTTGTGTCATTTTACATAGAGCTGCCACCAGTAGTCGCTGCGGACGCCGCCATATTTTTTCTGTTGTATTAGTTTACACGGGGCAGACAAGCTCAACAGAAAATAAGTTCTGCACAGACTCTAAAGCTGTTTTCAGGCCACCCAGGAAATCGATGCATTGCTGACGTGTTGTTGCATTTTACACAAATCAATCCACTTTATATAGTATTTTAGCGACAAGACTTTTCCCCCATTCACCATTTGCGTGAATGGAATTCTCAAGTGCATTTACTACAGGAGTGCGGATCTGTAGCTAAAAGAAACAAAAGTGGGCTGTGCAGAATAAGGTGAATAAAAGTTCCTCACGGACTACAAAGCAGTTTCAAATCTGTCCAAAGAAATGGACTATAAAAAGTAATCAACTATAAAAATTGATAATTGACTAATCAGTAACTGAACTATACAGACTCTTAAACACATAAAAGACCTTTTATAACAAAGACTGACATTAATGCATCAAAGTATCAAAACATAATAGATTATTTCTTATTTTTTATCAGTAAAACACTTAGTGAAATAAATATTCTTTATCTAAAAGCCTTCAGTCGTCATATTCCAACTTTTGTTTGGCTGATAATGTACACACAGTCCCACTGCCTTCCTTATTTCTCCCGCATTTCTACCACATTTTCATTTGATCTCAGTGTGAGCCTACATTAAAACTTCCACAGAGTAAACATCTATCACAGAGTTAATGTACTGAAATGAATGGATATTGCTTCTCATTTTCCTTGCGTATTGTTTCTGTAGTCGGCATACAATTAATTGTTGTCACATGAGCATATATACCCCTGTATGTATCGCCCACTCATCGTATCTCTTTACAGGCGCTTCAAATAAACAGGCTTTGTTAGTTCAACCTACAGACAATTGTTTTAGATTGATAATTTGCTCCACCTATGGATCTCATGAAGTGACAAACTAGCTGTATATTGTGTAAGTACTTGTAAATTATTTAGTTTTTAGTGAGCTAATCCTTTTTGGGATTGACATCAAACTGACTAAATATTAATTGGTAAAAAGTGGGTGGTGGTGGTGGTGGTGGGTTACTGCTGTGTCATTGCCACTCAAACTGCTGTGCTGGCTGTCTGACTAGTCAAAACCTTTCATCCTGATAAAACACAGATCTTGATATTGGACTGGCAAAGACGACAAAGTAAAAATGTGATTTGCAGAGAACATAACAGCTACACACTAATAGAAACTAATGCAGTGGCACCTCTTGACAATTTGAGATGTAAGTTTAAAAGGATAATACTACTTTTTATTTAATTGTTTCTAGAAGTCTTACAGTAATCACTACATTGTGTGTGTGTGTGTGTGTGTGTGTGTGTGTGTGTGTGTGTACATTTTACCCATTGGTATTCATTTACTTGTTACAGTAAGTGTTGATAGAGCGTTAAAATTGAGCGTTTTGTCATTATAGCCATCTTTAAATTAGATTCTCATGCTTCGATGCAGTGGTTGAGGGATTGCACATGTGTGGTTGTTGCCACCATGGCGTTATGAGTTCAAGCCCAGCCCTCAACATCTGATGACTGTCTCTCCCCTCCACAATATGTTCTTCTTAAAGACAATTAAATAGGAGATTTATTTACCTTGATGATGCTGTCAGTGCCTCGCTTTCTGATTTCAATGGCCTCCTTGATCCAGCATTTGAACCTGTTGTTCTCTGATCCAATGACTCGAGCCCCGTCCCAGTCCATAACGTGGTTTTCTCTTTTGCAGTGGTCGGATATGGCTGATTTTAGGTTCTCCTTTTTTTGCTCTTGCAAGCCTCCCCGATGTCTCCTTTTCACATTCTTTCTGATATTCGTTCTTTCTTATGTGTAATGCCCTTCCTGTTTCTCCTATGTATGATTTGCACTGAATTTCATAGATTGCATTGCATTTTTGTTCTTGTGGTATTTTGTCTTTGGGATGTACTAATAATTGTCGATGTTACCATCAGGTATAACAAAAGAAGACATAATGAAAGTTGTTGGTGTCTCTCCCCTCTCTCTCCCCCTTTCACACTACAACAGTTTTATCTAATAAAGCCTGTGGGTTAGAGTTATTGAAAAAAAAAGAGCGATTCCTGGTGTAAGTCTGAGCGCTATCACATTTAAACTATTTTTAGCCTATTGCTTTAGTTCTTATTCCCATCTTCCTTTCCTTCTCAAAGTTGACACACTTTTTACCCCCTGCCTCTTGCCCCTCCCACACTCAGCTTTGATCCGTGCTGCTTGTCAGTCAGAGCGCTGCTTATCTGAACCAATACGGTCGCACAAGAGGCTGGAGGACACAGAAAACAGGAGAAGAGGCAGAGACAGGTTTGACTGAGTCACCTTCACTTCCACGACAAACTTTATTTTGTAAATCATAATGACATGAGCCCTGGAGGTAGGGGGCAGCAGCGGGAGGGATGGGACAGGGGAGGGGCGAGATGGTGCACACAGGGACAAAAGGTTAGATATACCACAGTCGCACTGCAGCAGGTGTTTTTGTTTAGACTGAAATATGGAAATTGTTTTTAAAGTAGTTTTAAAGGACACCAAGTTGGAAAAGGCACATGTTCTGTTTTAGTTTCAGTTGTACTACATTAAACACATATATTTTTTTTTGCGTTTGTCCACATGTACATGGCTTTTTTGCATCATAAAACAGATATTTATGTTCATGACAATGCATCCATGGCGGGGAAGGAAAGTTAACTTCTACTTTCACCGCTGCCATAAATCTATCACACACATGTTCTGTGCATGTTAACAAAACAGGTGATTGTTTTGTTGTGGCTGGATGATTGTGTCATGACTCCTATCGATGGATCAGCATTATAGTCCCCAACAGTTCGGATCAGACACAACAGCAATTGAACGTCAGGACACTCGATGGACAGTGTTCGGTCAGCTTTCGTCAGTTTTGTTGCCATTTTCTTCTGGTTAGTGAGGTGATTAATGTTAAATGTGGATTTGTTGTGTTGTTATGACACATTAAGGCTTCTGTGGTTTTATAAGTGAAGTTGCTGTAGTTGTTTTGGTCTCCGATGTCTTCGCGACCAATGAAGCGCTCATGAGCAGACACTAGCTGTGTGTTGCAGTGTGCTTGTGGCGATTGACAATTAAATCCACACCGGTGATATAAAAATAAGCAAGTCATAGAAACATACATTTCTTCTTCAAAGTACCGAGTCCATTAAAGACTGGTGTGGATAATCAGCATTTTTATTATTTTACCGGTTTAATGTGTATGAAACAGCCAGAATTATACAGAACTGTAACTTTGCTTGATACATTTCCAGTGTTGTCTAAATAAAACACTAACTGGACCATCAAAGGTGTTAACTTCAGTGTCCTTAACCTTAAACAACCTCCACACTTGTACAGGCCCATATACAGACATACTTAAACTCCTAAAAACCTTGTCTTTGAGGATCACGAACTCCCATATGCCAGTCATACCCTCTTGTGTTCTGTTTGTCGGCTGAAGTGTGTGTATTTGCTTGCTTTTGCTGTTTGCTTTGGAGTTGCAAGGTTAGACCAACAAGCCAATCACCTGCCAGTTTACAACTCTCATCCTGCTACGCTCCGCTGTTCACAAACAAGCGTCCCGAATCTCCCCATCACCTCTGCATACTTCTATCATTCACCTCACACTCTATTAAAGTATTTTCTAAATTGATGGCCTCATGTAAGCGGTAGGTGAAGTAAGCTACCTCAATCTGTCTTTCAAGCAAAAAAATGAACAGTTAATACTCTCTTTTTGATTAATGCCTTAAGAGTGGTTTTAGTTTAATCTCTCCTTTTTACTGTTAATGTGTTTGCATCTTTTTCCTGGAGGCATATTCAATTATCGCAGTGGAGAGCCAGTTTCTGTTAAGGCCTGTGGAGTTATGTGTCCATCTCTGTTAGACTCAAATGAGAATGAGACATAACTATTACTTTTTTGTGAATAACAATGGTTTGTGTGTGTGGATATTACAGGTGTTGTGGGGACAGTCACTTCAGTGTTCAGTATTAGATTAACAGGATGCAAAGTTTAGAAATGGTGTGAGTTGGTGTGGAATGGTTTGAGAAATAGGTTATGATCAGTCTCTATGAAATGAATATAGGTCAACGTAAAATCAAGCCTTTTTCTTACTATCTTGTGTGAAATTGTAGTGTCGTGATAAGATTAAAATGTAACTAATCTAGATAAAATATTACAACTTTGTCTCATGTCATGGCAATTTTATGTAAGTTTATTTAAGTCATTGCATAAAAATACTAAAAAGGACTCTTTTGTTTATAAATAAAAAGTGCAACCAATGATTTACTTGTTGGAATGATGTCCTGAGATTCTTCCCATGATTCCCATTTAGTCTTGTATGGATTTGTCTTTGAATTAATCATACAAATTCTCTCCATACCACCCTCCATTTAAAATGAAGTCTTTCCAAATGAGCCTGTATCTTTACCTTCTCATTTGCTTTATACATCAGAGGAACATGCTCAGAATTACTCATACACTACTAAGTGTATCATTAATATGACCCACACCCACAATCCTCTCACACTTTAATTTTAATTGCATTTATTTTAAATTCTATCTGAAAGCTCCAACTCCCACACCACTGTCAATGGAAGGTGCTGACAGGTGTTCATGGGGGTCTTTATATAGGGGTCACATAAGTCTGCAGGTGGTAATTATACTACATACAGTAGAAAAGAACAATGAACATATTCTATCTCACCTTCTCGTTACCTCACAACGTAGAGAATAACAGGCCTTTTTTTTTTTTTCCCCCAGTGGCTCTGTCCTCACTAAATTGTACAATACTACGTAGTGATTAGTTTAGGTGTTGTACAGGGTTAGTCTAACAGTAATGTAGCCAGTTGATCCAAATTATTGCTGTAAATGTTTAGGGGTTGTCTAAAAATCAATACTGAAACTAGTATAAAAACTGGAAAATATCACTACTGTACACCAAACAAATTGCATAAAAATGACACATTTGACTTTGTTGGTATTGCTCTAAATCAATATATATCAGACCCTTGATTTTAAACCAGTGTGCCGTGGAACATTAGTGTGCCTTGAGGTTTTGTCAGGTGTGCCTTGAAAAAAAGGTCAGATTCATGGATTTAAATGAATAATTTACCAGTTTAGAGTGTTTTGAGCAGCTTCTTCATAAAAAAATTAAAGAATGAATGAAGAACAGCCAATATTGCCAAATTTAAAGAACCAGACACAATAACATGGACAATATTTGCAATGTAATTTACACTTTTTTTTTTCTTAAATGGTGTGATTTGATAATGTTTTAGATGGTGGTGTGTCGCGAGCATTTTCAACCAAAAAAGTTTGCCGTAACTCAAAAAAAATTGGAAAACACTGCATTAAATAACATGGTAACAGTAACAGTATTTTGTGTTGAAAACTACATTCTATAAACTCATATAATTGTGTTTTTGTTTGTGTGTTCACATTGGCACTGTGTCTAGACATTTCTGCATTAATAATAGCACTAAAAATGACTATAATGTAATTAGTCCAGCCAAAATATTGCAACCCTGTCACTGTAACTTTTGCAACAATATCTGTTCCTTTCCTGACCAATTATTAACTTTAAAAAAATAATTTTGCCCTGAGATTTCTTCCCATGATTCACGTCTGCTATTGATTTGTTTACAGTTTTTCCAGTCTCTCCTCACCATTGCCTACAGCGCTGTTCTCTTACTCACCATGTTTATTTCTCTGTTTTTGTCATTAGGCTGAACCAGAGGGCTTCTCCCACTTCCACCTGTACGTCTGCGCGGCCTTCCTGGTGCGATGGCGGAAAGAAATTCTAGAAGAGAGAGATTTTCAGGTAACATACACACGCCTCCGCCAATGATCCTACCTGCTCTCCTCACACTAAATATCAATTGAAAAAGAGACAACTCATCCATGAACAACGCTCTACAGTAAACAATGCAGCCTTACAGAGTCCTATATTTTCTCCAATCCTTTTTCTGCTGTAAATTGACTGAATGTTTTTACCAACGCTGTAATGGATGAAAGGACTACCGGCGTGGGTGTGCTAAATCATGCCATTTGTACTTTGAAGTCTTCAAAGTACCGTTTCACTCTTTCTTTTTTCTGTTTTGGCCTGTTTTTTTTGTACTTAGTTTAGACCACGGCTGGTTGAAAGTCATATATCATTATTTCTATTTAAAATGCATTCTTTATGTGTTCTTTTTAGCTAGAACAATCATACAAATTCATACAAATTCTCTCTATACCACCCTCCATCTCCTCCTGATTTAAAATGAAGTCTTCTCAAATGAGCCTGTATCTTTACCCCGTTTATCACTTCTGTTCTTTCTCTTTTTCAGATTGTTATACCATAATCACTTTCAGCGTTCAGTTCATTGAAAAAAGTATAGGAACCTAAATATAGTGACAACGCTATGACTTGCTGTGTCTTCTAAGTATACAGTTACTGATCTTGAGCTTGTCACATTGCACGCTCCAAGAAAAGGAAAATGAACTTGTGTTTACTTAAGACTATAGACTGTGCTAATGTTTCGGTAATGGCTCCGGGAAAGTAGTGCTGAAATAGCAGTGGGAAGTTAAAGACAAGATAATCACCAGGGAGAGGTTTCATTTGGTATCAAACTAAATTAATCTTGTTTTCACTCACTATTTAGATGTCACCAAAAACAGACATGGTTGCCAGTGTTGATCACCACTAGGGCTGCAACGATTAATCGACTAATCATGACTAGTCGACTAAAAATAAAAAAATCGACTATAAAAATTGATAATCAACTAATCGTAAACTGCACTATACAGACTGTAAAACATATGTCAAGAGACCTTTACAGAGACCGTGCCATTAATGCATCAGAATAATCGCTGACTATTCGACTACTAAACTAATCGTTAGAGACAGCTCTAATCTGCGGAAAAAGCAGTAAAATATTAAAGGTGCTGTACAGGATTTTTACTTGTCTTGAAAGCGTATAAGCAGAACTAGTTCATTTTAAATTTGCTTCAGTCCAAAGTTATTCTCAATTCTTCTAATGCATTCACCTTAATTATTCACTGTTATAAGTTATAGCTGCATTTACATCTTTCAGAGGCAAGCAGAGTTTTTTTCTAATGCTAACAACGACTAGCATGTTAGCAGCACACTTCCTAATTTACAGAGGATAAAATGGTCTATTATTAGAGACAGGCAAAACACAGCAGTTTTGACCCTAAGAGCTGCTTTTCCAGTATATATCTATATAACAAGTCTTACTTTATTATATGGTGCAGCCCCTTTAATTAACACAGAACTTCTGGAAAAACTAGCTCTATGCAATTGCAATATACAAATCCACTAGTGTTGTTTGTTTGCTTGCTAGTTGATATATCAGGGCTGCGCAATATATTGTAAACGTATTGATATTGCAATATTGGCTGATGCAATAACGATATTGCAACAAACAAAATAGCACAGTTACACCAGAGTCTTCCATCTGATCGACATGTTCTTTTTTTCAAATGAAAATCATGAATAAAATGTTGCTTTTTCCAACTAAATTAGCCTCGGTTTTATATTTGTTGGTTATTTTAATATAACAGACATTAATGCATCAAAAACAGGGCTGCAAGAATTATTAGAATAATTGTGACTAGTCAACTATATACAATAATTGCAGTTGTATTTTGATGATGGTCATCGTTCTCTTGACTAAACAGACTCTCAAACACAAACCTAAAGACTTTAATGACAAAGACAGTGACAGTATTAAAGAAAAATGGCGAAAAACAACAGACCATTTCTGATTTTCCTCAATTATACACTTGATTCATAAATATTCTGTCTCTAGAAGTCTTCATTCACAATATTTCAACATTTATTTGGTTAAAATGTTAGTTTAGTCAAGTCTCAATCTAAAATAGAAATAATTGCTGACTAGTTGACTGCTAAAATCATCGTTTTAATTATCGATACCGCAATAATTTCCAATATCATGCAGCCCTATGATATACGGTTAATGGTTATTGTATATTATCTGTTGCATTGTGGAATTTAAACCACTTATTTAGTGAAGAACAGCTTTCGCTCAGCCGAACTACAGCATTGGTGTAAATAATAGCAAATCGGCTAAAATTATAACCATGATTATTTGGAGAATAATTGAAATCAAGATTATTTCAAACAATCACTTCTATATTGTCAAAATGATTCCATTGAGATTCTATAGACCTAGATATATTTTATTAATCTTTTAGAAAAGTGCCTTTGCTCCAATTGCACAGCCCTAATGTCGAAGCCTGTAACGATAATGATCTTAAGGAAATAAAACACTGAAATGAATACGCTCCCTCATGTAGTTAAAGTGGAACAGTGGCTCTTTTGCATACATGTTGGAGGGGACAAGCATGTTCCCTCTGCTGGCTCTGACGCTGATATACATAGCTATGTGTCCATGCAGATAAATCTATGGCGTCCCGGATGTGCTCGGACCTAGCAGAGGAGTGTCCCGTGCTGGCCTACATCCCTCTCCATTACCTCCCTGGTCATTAACTGTGGGTTTAAAAGTCATTGTGAGTGCATTAGGAGATGACAGTACACAGCTGCCAGAAGGTGACTTTGGCTGCCAACTCACTGGGGGACTTGGCCTCTTAACAGCAGCAATACCAGCTTCATCTGCACATAGACAAACACCATTTCAGCATTTGGCCGGATACATTTCTTAATATTTCATCATCATCACTTTTTATTCATCCGCATTTTGTTTACCTTTAATGGGGCTGACGCTATTGGTTTTTTAGTGTGCAACTTAACTTGACTTGAAAACAATTTACATACTAAATTGAATTATATTTTTAACAGACATAAACAATGCATTTTGATGGAATTATAAAAGCTAACGTAGAGAATCAATGGATAAATGTATTCATATTATATTGTATATTTTGGTTTTGATCTTGGAGCTTTCATTTATGCAATTAGCTGGATGTGTAGTTAAGCTGCCTGACTGTAGACAGGAAGTTTATATTTGCACCATCAATATTTAACCTTAATTTTAAGGGCCTGTTACTGTTTTGAAACATGAAAAACTAGTTCATGTACCCATTTTTTCCCATGTAATAACATAAAATCTGTTGTGCCCCAGGTCGTTTATATTATAAAAGATCTATTTATGAGCGTTTTATCCTCTGAGTGTGCCATTAGCATGTTAATGTTCATTAGCTTTACTGTGATGGTCCATGTCGCTCTGGGCTCAGAGACTCGTGAAAAGGAATTTAATATTAATGCTGGGACTGCATTACCAAAGTGAGCAATACATGTGACTTTAAAATTAACTAGTTCTGTTTTTCATGTTTCAAAACAATACAAATCAGGTTATGAAAACTAAGGTTATGAAAAACACTTATGTAAAAACTAAGGTTATAAAAAACACTTATGTAACACTTGCGTTCCAGCGTAACATATCAGCACTTTATTCCATAGAAATATTCAACTAAATTAATAATGAGGATGCGTTGTGTGACAGTCCAGCGTAATTGAGGTTGAAATCTGTGTTGGCTTGTTCAGTATGTCAGGAAACATTAAAAATAAATTGTACAATCTGTACAGTTTCATCCATGTTTTATAAGATGTTGCCCACTTTCATCTTACATACATAGAGTAAGAATATTGTGTCTAAAGCACTTTCGGATTCTCTTCATTAACTTCCATTACACACATTAAAGTTGACCTTTTCCACAGTCGTCCTATACAGTTTTACTGACTGAACGAGCTCCTCACAGACTACCTCGAGCCTCACGTTGATCAAAATGAGAGCAGCCATCAGTACATCAGCAATGGCAGTTTTTTGACAACATATAAAACATTCAAAGCTCCATTGAGAGACATTGAATCCAATGGTTCATTGTGCTGTCATGGCTGTCCGTGTATTTTTCTTGAGAAATCAGTCTGTGAGGATGTGAGTGAACAAGGCAGACCATCATTTAATGCAAAATGAATAACTGATCAACTTTATTTTGTTTCTGTGCGCAATTTCCAACTATTAATGGGACTTCTGTTTTTGTAGGGTGCCATTTCTGCAACGTTTTAATGTCTGTCTCCTGAAACTAACCTTCAGGTCCCTCTCTGCTCAGCCTTAAAATCAATGTATTTATGAAAAGTGTATAAAGTTAAGTTGTTCAGGCAGTGTACAGAAGAGCACTGGAGTCAAACTATGAAAACTGCAAGTCCATGAACTTTGCAAGATAACTTTATGACAAGTTAGAGCCGCTTTGGTTTCAGGATCTAAAGCAGGAAAAAATGTCAAGAACACATATTATTTTGTGTATATGGGCAAAGCATTATGTGTCAAATGTCTTCGTCAGAGATCAGAATCTAAATCTACATCTATTAATCTATCAATTAATAAGTCATTTCCCTAATGTTCCCTCAGTTAGAGCTTATGCTTCACATCAAGAAGATCATGGGTTTGATTCCCAGACCAGTGGTTTCATTTATAAAACTTGTCGTACGTGGGATTTATAAAAATAAATAAATAAATATAAGACTTGTACTAGGTGCAGGACCTTGCTTATCTCTGCGCCAGCTGGGACTTTGGCTAAAACACAATTTAGTATGTCATTTTAAAACTAATATTTAGAGGAATGACTCTTTGCAATCACTTTTTTAAATGTTTTATTTGTTAGAAAACCTTTCATGTGACTGTGATGCTACGCGGAGCATGTCCCCTCCTCTGTCTCCTGTGTCTTGGCCAAACCCATTGATTATCGGCTCATGTTTAGGCAGATCTCATTCACAAGTCACTTGGCGTGGGTCTTCTATGGTTATCTGGAGGTGTTGAGGACGTGACGTGTGTTTCAGATTCCAGCTGCAGGTGGGATCCATACAGCAGAAATTGCATGATATTTGCGTGGTGTATGCCTCTAGTGGCCACTAGAAGAACACACTTGATCAGAAAAATTCCTTTGCGATCCATAATAAATGAGCCCCCAGCGTTGTTTTTTTTTTTTTCTTTTCTTTTTTTTGTGGAGTTGGCATGTGCTCACTGTTTCAACATAAATATGCTTCAAGTATATAATTTTTTTTTTTAAAGATAATTTCAGTGAAACTATCCTGGTTCAATAAAGGTAAAATAAAATGACAAATATATTCTCTTCTTCTCTTTGGGCTTTGTCTTTAGCCCAGCAGTGCAAATCTCAATCTCGCTTTTTGTGCCTATCTATACCCTCCTTTTGTACATGTCCAACCAGTCTTTGGTTTTCTGGTCTAGTCCCACTGGCCTTGTCTCAAAAAACATATCACATGAATTGTTTCTCTGATGTCTGATTTATTCATAATCCTTCCACACCCTTAAGGAAATATTAACATCATCACCTTTGCACCTCTGTTTCTCCTTCTTTTTTTTTCCACTTCTTTTTTTCTTAGTCTGTTGAAAATGTCGTTTAGGAATTTTTTTACAGATAAAAGTAGATCTTGAGTCAAATTGAGTAGTGGTTTTGCATATTGTGGCATATGATATAGTAATTGCAATTTTGACACAGATTAAACAGGGAGGTGTGAAGTTAATTTCCTTTCTTTTTAAAGTCTAATTCTTGGAGATTTCTGCCAGTGATCTACTGATCCCGGAGTTCAAACCAGGACAGACAGATTTTTTTTAAGGAGCTGCAACATCCTTCCGCTATGCTATGTCCTATACCTGTTCTCTTTGTACTTTTGTTTTTACTTCTTCTAGACATAAAACACTCCTACAGTTCACTTTATCGGGTGAATATTAAATCAACAAATCCTTGTACAGTTGCATGTACAATCCCATGATGCATTTGTTTTACAACCCATAAATGCATCATCAGCACACATCTGATATTAATAAGGGTGATGTAAGACAACAATTATCCCTGCAGTAAAGCAGAGTGGGATGTTAGCAGCTAGTGCTTCACACGTACGATCAAACCATGAACACTCGGTAACTTTGGCTCTGTCAAAGTGAATACTAATGGTACAAGTAAAAAACATACTTTATCTCTTTACATTGTTAAATGTAGCAACCTTTGCTTTACACCTGCTCTACAGTTTAGTAGCATGCAAAAGTTTAAGGTAAGACACTGTCCAGAGATCCAAAGTCCAGAGATCCGGCTGCTGTGTTGAAGCGGTGTTGAAGCCTGCAGTGATGGCTCACATCCAGAGGATTGTGGTGCTCAGAAACGGAAAGAATCCAGAGCACTGTGGCACCTCTACCGGCACCACCGCTCCTCTCGTACTTTTAATTCCTGCGGCGACTGCACTGGAACTGCACCGCGTGCAGTGTGAGCCCAGCGTTAGTCATACCCTTTATTTAAATGTATTTACTCATTCTTTGATTACTTTCTACTCTTTATTTTTCTCTGGCACTCACCAATTATTCACTGACATTATGTGCTGGGTTTGGGGATTTAAAAATGACCTTTACATGCAGAAGTCCGTCTCATTTTAGCACATCTTAAAGAGATATTGCACAAACGTCTTGCAAAAACATCTCAAATTGGGGCGAATGTATGCATTATTGCTGTAATAACCCCATCTGTTTAGCCGTAATTCCTTCCTCCCCAGTCACGCACTCTCACATTCAGGCTTGGAGCAATTTAATAAAGGTTTGCAACCTGTTCTCATCAATCTGCTCATTATTACACTGAGCAGTGCCTCTCAAGCCTGAAGGAGAAGGAGACTTGTTACCTGCCACTTTCCTCAGCATTGATGGCATTTACATTGTGAGTTGTAGCTGTGCATTGACTGGTTTGATTCATTCATACTCCATGTACTTTATAATCAATCATGAAATTATTATTTACTTTTAAAAGGGACCCATTTTTTTACTATTCTATGCACTTTCCTTCATCAAAAGCTGTTTACTAGCTCCCCTTCTTTTGAGCAAGAAGGAAATATAATATTTACATTTTTGCCATTTTCTATGCAACAGATCCGAAACCCAGAAGTTCACATTTTTAAGTTTATGATTTCTGCACTCAAATTGCATTAATTACGAAAACATTTGGTCCCCACTATACAGGGATTTTATTTTATTTATACATTTTTAGTGGTTCATGAAAAGAGCAACTTATTCATTTGCTCTCATTCTAATTTATTTTGCAGTGAAATATGTTTTCCACATGGATAAAGGTTAAAAGTGCAATGTCAAAAAATCCACAATAATGCACAATATTTTCACCTAGAAATTACAATACTGCAAACTTTTAAAACATTTCCCGATGTATTGTTTTCTTCTGTATAAGTCTAACGGTATCTGACTTTGGTCCCTGGTCTCTCAAACGTGTAGCTAATTGTGCTAAATATAAAAAGCATAACATGATGGGCAGCGGCGTATGGCAAACTACGGCAGAATTACATGCCTGGTGTCCTCAGAGGCCAACAGCAATGATTGATTCACTTTAATAGTTTTAATTAAAAAATGCAGCGAAAGTCATTTCAAAAGGATAATTCATGCATTGTTATCAACACAGAACGGAGAGTAAGTAAGGTGTGTGTGTGTGTGTGTGTGTGTGTGTGTGTGTGTGTGTGTTCGTGCATAGGGCTGCCTTGTTTTGCAGGGATTGGATTGGTTAAGCTGCTAAATGAAAAGGACCGTTCTCCCCAAGCAATCTGGCTTCCTCCGTTCCACCTCGGCGCCCCCACCAGTCGCTACGTTTACATGCACAGAGAACTTCAAGGGTGCTAAAAAAACAAATTCAATCCATCTTTGCCCCAAAGCAGGTCAGGCCAGACTACATAGAGGTCAAAAAGCTGAATAGGTGCAGACAAGGAGCTGTGAGGAGTTCAGGGGTTTGTGATCTAAAACAACTGAGGACACGTCCAAAGACATGTCTAATATTTTCCTGTTATTTACATGCAGCGAGGATGGAACTACACACAGAGTTCTCCTGATGTGTAAATGGGATTTAGGCAATTTGAACCACAACACCCCAATCGTAGTTCCAAAGATTACATTTTGAACATCCTGTTTAAATCGGAATAGGCCAGTTGTCCATGCACTCCATGGAACAATGGAAATGACTGATGGATACTTGTGGAATGTTCTTTTGGCTGCAGAAATAAAATGGACTGAAATAACTTATACCATAATTTACCAGACTCCTGGACAGATGGGACCGGCGAAGATATACCTGGTGTAGCTTTTTTTGCGCACATGCACTACCAGCACATGCAAAGCGCCAATCAACTATTTACATGGAAGAAACTCTTCGATTGATTGAAGTTCAAAGTGAGAATCAGAACGAGGAAAGGAATGACAATGATGTTGAACTTGCCCTGCATAACATAACTCGTCAAATATACATTGTTTTCTTATTGTGTAATTTTCAGTGGTGAAGTACACTTACAATAAATTATCTTTTTTTGCAGCTCTGATCAAACAGAAAATCAAATCAGATCAAATAGTGATCTTGAAAATATTAGTCATCAGTCATTTAACAGTCAATATCGAAAAAATAAATGTCACACAACAGAATACTCAAAATGTGTGGGTAAACTATTTTATACTGTGTGCTGTATAATGCGTGTATTTATAGGAATATAATGCATCCTCTCCCACATTTCATCTCTCAAAGCCGTATTTTTGCATATACTGTGGCACCCGCGCTCCCTCTTTCCACGCGACGACACAGTGCCTTTCTCTCACACTCTGAACATCTGTCACATGCAAATCCAGCTGCGTGTTTTGGTCAGGTCTGTTTTTCGCTCTCTGGCTCCAGTCCAGACACATGAAGTGGCATCACACAAACAGTATTTTCCAAATCACCATCTACACTGAACAGCACCTGAGCTCTTGCACATGGAGCCGCCGCTATTTCAAAATTCTTTCAGATTAGATATTTTTTGTGCAGGGAAAAGCAACCTTGGGTTTAACAACGATACAATTTTTGGAATTGGAATAAAGCAACTGTTAAAGTCAGTAATCCAAAATGTGGTCGTCTTTAACTCGAAATACTTTTATTTCCTCTATCAGACTGAAAGTGTCTAGGGTTAAGGTTAGATATTTAGTGTTAAAGTCAACTGTAAATCTAATCCTACCTGTTGGGTTTTGAGCAGAAATTAGAATGTATATTGCTTTTAAAGTCCATGTACTGTGGATGCAGTGGGTTAGGACCGCTTCATCTCACTCCAGGCTTGACTCTTCATAGACCTGACTTGTATCTTAGACTTAACCTGGTTAGCTCCATGGAGATGTTGTTGCTTTGCATGGAATACTCAGCACCTAGAACGTTACACTGTTAGGCTTTGATGTGGTATAAGAATATGAAAGTTGGCGGCAGTAGTTCAGCGGTTGTCCACCAATCCAGAGGTTCAATTCCTGCTCGGACCAAGTTCTGTTGTTCTGTCCTTTAGCAAGACACTTTACCCACGTTGCCTAGTATGAAAGTGGTGTGTGCATGAATGTTTTATTATTATTAAAGTACATCTAATGTAATATTTAGTAAATAATCGGTGTTAGCCCCACACAATGTCCAAACATCTGGAGCTAAAGCATATTTCTTGATTTGATTTCCCTTAAATATGAGGTGCTGCTTAGAGTGTATGTTTGTAAAATAAATCAATACACCAGTGTGATGAGGGAAAGGGATATAGACAGGGACTTGTATTCACTTTAATTACAGCTCTGTGGAAAGTGCAGACCTTTGTAAATGCCAGCGTGTGTCCTCTGATCATAACTGGGAGTGAGGTGCTTTAGGTTAGTCTGCTGTTGGCAGTGAAGCAAAGGGGAGCCCCCCAGAGAAGCACAGTGGAGCTGGAAATGTCAGCACTATTTCAGTCACCGCAATGAGCAGCAGCACAACTTTGTTCAAAATTATTACCGCTATTAATTTTATGTTGAGCGCGCTGAAATGTTAATCAAGATGCAATTAATTAAAGTTCTTGTTTGTTTTTGGTCCTCTTTTTACACAAGAAAGCCTAAACGGAACAGATATAATCATCTCAGACTGCTCATGTATACCAAGATAAACCATTTTGCAACTATTACTAAATAATCAATATATATGTCAGTGTATTTTTAGGTTTTTTAATGAGATAATGTTTATCTAACATAGTGTGGTGTGCTCTTTTAATAGTAGTTTTTCTCCAGTTCCTACTTTATTCATTCCTCTTTGTTCCCATGCCAACATTTCTATACGGTTTCCAATTAGTGTTAAAGGTTGAATGGAGGATTTCTCGCCGATTTGAAAATCTGCGACTGTTAGTCCTTTTTTTGAAAAAGCGCATGCGCAGGTTCCCCCCCCTCCCGCCCCGTTTCTCCTGACTGAACGCCTAGCAAACCTCGTGAACGAGCACGCCCAGCAGCACTGCCCATGCGCATTTGTTTACAAGACGATTGGTGTCGCTTTCTCACGACAACCTCCGCGAAGAAGATTTAATAATACACTCCACATACAATAAGCTAAAAAAAGAGTCAGATAAACAGTTACCTGTCCAGCAGAAAGTTTGCAGCGGAGGCATCAGCCTGTTTTGCGCTTTCAATGCTCGCCAGCCGTAAACGATTCCCCCAGAATAACACGCGTTTTGTTTCTTTCCTCTGCAGACTTTCGTCTCTTCTGTGAAAGCTCGAAAACAGTCTTTCTCTTTCGTCCCTCAGCCATTTCGATACTTCGCGGATGAAAGTTTAGACTTACAATGACGGAACTCGCCGCTAACCTGCTACATAAACACACTAGCATATCAACCACGCATGCGCGGCCAGGGGAGCGGCGTTTCTGACGAGCCTGCCGGCGTGCACTAGCACGCACAGAATGATTGACACCTGAGCGGACCAGTTATTTGTGCTACCCACGAGGAAATGAGATTCTGATTTGTTGCCCGAAATCCTCCATTCCACCTTTAATATTTAGTTGTTTTGAAAAAGGTCTCCCCCCTCTGTTTGACTAAACTTGTACGTTCCCATTAATTAGCGCAAGTTGATGCTCCATATTTTTCTTTGGTGACACATTTATCTTTCTGTATTTGTTTATGTAGAGCTGAACTGACTTCCTGTCTGGTCTAATTACGAGAAACAAAGTGTGTCCCTGTCATGGCGCCAGGACCAAAATGCTTGAAAATTGGCCCTCCCTTACTTTAATTGGGACATCTGGTCACTCTCGACGTTGCACTTTGCCAATGCAGCGCCGCATTCCAAACTATCCAATCCTCAGTGATCTCCATTAAAAAACTCTAATGTACTTTACACTTGCGGTTAATCATTTTGTACCTCTTGTGTGCTTGAGCGATGGGTCATTTCTTCACATCACCACCTTGCAATTCTCTGTAAAGAGTTTAGTACCTCCTTTGATTAATTTTGTCCTTTGAGCCATTTATCAAGACTAGACCACCTCATTTTGTACCGGCGAACTTTCTTCCCAAACTTGGCCTGTACATACCTTCGTTCTGATGGATTATGTTGTAGTCAATAGTGTTCAAAGTGAGACAAGGCCACCCCCGGTAAACAACTTTTAATAATCACCCCTTTGATTGAGCGTCGCGCTGGATGTGGCATATGAATCTTTGGTGCCAAAACAATGCAGAAATCAGAAGAAAAAGAGGATGAGAGCAAAATAGAAGGGCTTAATGCTGTGAAAGTAATTGCGTACTTTATTGTTGCATCCGAGCTTTTGTTGCATGACTCGGCTCCGCTCGTACCTAAATGTCCTCCATCACTGACAACTAGGGTTCACTCTTAGGCTAACTTGTGAAGGGGCTTGAATTATTGCACTGTACTATTCTGATGACCAAAGCGGCTCTGAAAGTGAGTAGCCATCGGTCATAGTTTGGCATGGCTCTGACAAAGTGTGAATGAACGAGGAAAGATACTGGCAGTGCACAATACAATGATAGACATTAATATATTGGATTTGTCTACCTGTCCATTGGGTCTTATAATTTACTATTTACCCTGTTGTTTATTTTAAGAATCTACTGAGAAGCATGTATTTATCCCATTTCAAACCTAATAGTCAAAGTTATTTGGTTAATCGATAATTGGGATTAAAATAATGGTAAGAACTAAAATATAATAAGCTTGGCCAATAATAAGGAGTAATTTCAGTTCAATCTCTACTTCAAAAGTCAGTCATCAATCGATCAAAATATATTTGTGGAGCACAGTTCGTACAAAATTAACTTAAATTGCTTTACAATCAGAAAAACGCATTAAAGCCACTATAGAGTCACATGACACAAATAAAAGCACAAATAATCACTTTTAAATGTGTTTATAAACGTAAAATGCAGCCAAAATTCCTTCAATCATATGTACTACTAAACAGAACCGTTTTCAGCCTAGATTTAAATACTGTCATTCAGACTAAATGTAAAGTTCTTTTTTATCTGGCTTTTTATGTGACATTATCATTACTTTTTCATTCAGAACGTTTGATTTGATAAACCCAGATTTGTGAAAGAAAACAAATTAAGATCTTCAGTGTTGTTTTGTCACAATGCCAACAATTGTGACTAAACCCAATAAAATTGGCAAAATTGGCAGAAATTAATGTTGGCCTTTGAATGCAAGACATGGTGATATTGTGAAAATATGTAAATAGCCCAATCTTCATATTAATGAATTTTAACTATATTGTGTTCAGCATTTTGCTCAGCAGTGTTTCTAAAGTTATAAATAAAATGTATTAAAATTGGATTGTAACAAATCAGTATTTTTTTTTGTTTTGCTTTTGTTCCATCGCTTCATCCGTTTATTGAACAAGTATAAGATTTTATCCCCAACCAACCTGTGATTTACACCCCTAAATGATGACACGCAATTTTCGTTTCACTTTTGATGAATTTGCCGTTCTTCTGCAGCGAGTTGCCCCAAAGCATTTATCTGCAGCTTCCTGTCATTGGCAACATTATCATTTGACAGAGGTTTATCCACAACGGGGAGGGAGTAGAGATACAGCGAGGCTGACTTTTATAGCTTTCTTTTGAGCAGCGATAACAGAATAACAGAGCAGTTGTAGGCGCTGCACGTGGCCCACTGTTCAACTCAGTTAAGACACAAAAGCGGCAAATAAACAGCTCTATCGATCGGCTCATAAGGAATAAATGAACTGGGCGGCCGTGGCAGAGGGAAAGAAAAATAGAAAATTCGAGGAATGAGATGGGTCATGAACTCAGACATTCATATTGGAGCGTAATTTAAATACCGTGCGCTCTCACACTGAACACAGACTGAAGCACTACGGTTTAAGGTATTGTTTTAGGATCGTAGGATTGTGTTGTCTACCATTGGCTAGAATTATTCATGCTGACAGAAGTTAAAGTATTGTGTTTTTCCCCTATAATTGTATTGAATTGACTCAAGATGGTGTAGCCATTTTATGAACCTCTTTTAAGTATTGGAACATGTAATAGAATAAAAGTGTTGGACCTTTGTATCTAATTTAGGCTTTTTTTTTTATGGTTTAGTCTTTATTTTCCAGTTTGTGTTCTGTTGTTACAGAGTTGGCTCAAGTCATGCCAAAACAATGAAGTGATGAAATCACTAATTTAGTCCATTTTCCATTCCGCGCTTGTCGTGCAGAGAGGGCAGATGGCTGGAAGACAACAGAGCTTGAACTTGGATATTGTTGTAAAATGAAACTACTCATGCAGAGAACCGTATAATGCTTCGCTTAACAGATAAAGAAGACAGTTTTACTTTTTGTAATTTAGAACTTGACATTATAAGCTTTATTCACTACCATCAAGGGCCAAGACACTGTGGTACCGTACGCTTTATGAATATGAGCTGTGCCATCATTAGAAATATAAGCCCATCTTACCCAATGCAAGTTAAATGTCAACCTGTTATCACCGTTGACAAGTGCAGAAATTAAATTATTTCAATGTTGCCTTTTTGTTTGAATGTTAAACTAGCTTTGGAAGAATCTTTTATCAACTTGTCAGGCACTTGTAGACCTGAACATGCTTTAAAGACGACATATTAAGCTAAATTGACTGTGTTTTCTCATTATTTTACTCAAGGTTGCATTTTGCTTGCTTCTAGCATTTTTGAATTATCCTGTATTGTCCTGCATTTGAGACATGAGTGCTTTTCCTGTTCCTGATTTCACCTACCCCCTAGCCCCGCCCACATCCCTGTACTTAGTTTTGATTATCTGCACATTCTAGGGTTTTAAAATGTCATGTAGCCATTTTTCAAAAATGTAAATTATGTCAATCCGCTCCTTGTTTTGCTGAAATGTCACTATGAAGAGGCAGAGCTTATCAATTCTGCAGTTTTGAACATGAAGTCAATGGACCTGTGTCTATTCTTAAACCATTTTACATCAAAATTGCAATTTACAATGAACAAAATGATCCATACATGTTATTGTTCTTAGTACCTGAAAAACATAATGTCACCTTTAAAAATGTTCTAGCAGTTACCATTTCATTGTATTCTAGTATTTCATTAATGCCTCCTTGTTGTAGGAATTAACAATGAAATAACTGAGAAAACACCTTAACTGATATCCCCACTTTCAAACCACACTAAATTAGCACATCCCCTCTGCTTCTTTACCAGCAGCAGGCCCTCTTTAGCAGCAGACAGTTTGGCTGTGCTCTCCGCCTCTTACCTCCACTAGTTCCTGCATTAGCACCCACTGTTTGCCAGAGTGCCTATTTTGTGTAATTATACGAACTACAGCATCTAATGGCCCTGACTGAGCTGCGCCCAGGCCCATTACACCTCAGGGTGCTGCAAAACACCATTACCACCAGCAGGAGCAGCCGCGGCGGATGTGCATGTAGGTGACAGTCTGCGCACGGCCATGTAGATGTGTTGGGGAGAGGGAGGTCGGTACCTGCCAAAGAAACACACCAGTTACTGCCTGTGATTGCCGTTTGTCGAGCGAGAGTGGAGTGTTTTGTTGGTTGAGCAAAAACACCTGTCATCTCTTCCCCATTAATTCCTCCAGGGCTTTAGCAGCAGACTGCCATGGGGAGATGTGACAGGAAGGCACCTTCCAAGCACCGCATTGGAAAATATTTAGCTTTATTCAAGCTAAAATAGTCGTTAAACTACGATTTGGTGTAATCGCGACACATTTTAAACTTAACTTTAACACCCATGAAAAAGCATGATGCCAGTTTGGATTTAAGAAAACTGTTTACCATACTTTTTTATACCCTTTCTTTTTTCTTTTTTTTTTTTGTTTGATTAAAAAATCAAACTCAAAAAAGATTAAGAAATCAAACTAAAAAAAACAGCAAGTTCCAAAACGGCATAATCAGCCCAGGACTTATTGCGCCCAGCACTAACCATAACAAGGGATGACATTTTTGTTGGGAACTAAACTGAGCACAGCTCCATGTTTAAATGCAAGATTCTTAGGAAATTGTATGGATATCGCAATACATTTTTGTGTTATGATTATTGTGAGAAGAAACCTCATAGTTTACAGAATATTCACAATACAATTTTGACGGCTAACAACATTGATTTTCATTCACATTGTCCTATAGATTTCCATTCTTTTAGTTTCTGAGCAGCTTCATGAAATCAGAAAAAGTCAATAATGAAAAAGTTAATGTGGCATAAACAGACGGATCAAATGGCACTTTACTTAAGGTTTACATTTACTATATACATTATATCAGAAAGTGCCACATACTACAGTGTGTGAAAATTGCTACCGAACATGCTTCTGCTCCATTTCAAAGTATAGTCCACTTGAGATCTGTCGCACCTTATAGTTTTATACCTATTGTACTTAAAACTGCGTCATTATTGCCGGCACATTTGCTTCACGGGCAGACTGGCTGTGATTGCACGGTTTATCTCTGTCAGAGTGTGAGCGTTTATGTATGCTCCTGTAGGTTTAAGAGCTATTCCACAGATAATACTTAACTGTATTAATAGCTGAAGGAAGATTTCTCTTTAAGTCGGCACCGCTCATAACTAATATTCATCTCCTGTGTATAGGCAGTTTAATAAAGCACAGGATGGCTCAAATGTGAACAGAGGAAAATCTTGCTGTAGTCAATATTATGCGTCCGTATCAGGGTGTGTTTTTACAGATCTTATTTTATGTCCGTGTTTTTCCCTCATGCTTTTTTAACATGAAGTTGCTAGAGTGCATTAAAGAAACTTGAGTACAAAAAATTGCAAATAAAAAGTTTGCAATTCTGTTTATTTGTTTATTTAAGGATCCCCATACGGCAACAGAGACTATTCTCCCTGGGGTCCAACCAAAGACTGTAATACAAGTTCTCATAGAAAGTATCTTTGTTTAATGGTGCTTCATAAAAGGTGAATAATTTGGCAAGAAGAATGGTACCTGGAGTGTCGTTTATGAACCATCCAATTCCATTTAAAAGAGAACACAGTAGCCATCTTTGAAATGTGTATTGATTTGGGTGTGCTGGCGGGTTAGCAGTATACAGAGTAAATTCCAGTTGACAGTGGGTCTCCATGCCTAGTGCTTTTCTTTTCAGTTTCTTAAAAAGGACCCATTGTACGGGGTCTATTGACAATCTGCCTTCCTCTCAGAATCAAAGCCATTAACTGGTTTAAACCTTTCCAAGTGTAGGAGATGGGAGCTAATTGCCTCGTGGTATAATGTAGCGTGTACAGTAATGGTGAATCAATGCGTTTGTTAGCATTGCAGGGCAAATGGATATTCATGGCTGAGTAAGTTCAAGTGTGCACACCTCACTAGCCCCACTTTCAATCTGCAGCAGTGTCTTTTTCACTTCGACCTCAGGAGATAAACTGCAGTAAAAGACTACAGCTCCTCTAACTCAGTGCAAATCAAGCAGTCTTGTAGGTATTAAAAGTGCTAACTCCATGCGGATGTTTTGCTTTCATACTTGCTCCATGCACACTGTTAAGTTTTTCATGTATTGTAAAGCAACCATCTCCACCCAAATAATCAAATCAGTTCATGTTTGTGCATGCGTTTTGATGGGACTGGTTTTCATTGTTTTTTAATGCTTTAAAAAGATCTGACACATGACATCTATACTCTTCTCACCAACTCAACATCCGCCTTTAGTTCTGATTGAGTTAAAGGCTGATATAAGTAACCATAGCAGAGACATGCGAAGCAGAAAGGATGACGTCATCAAAGTTCATTTTAAAATACAGGACAGTTCAAACATTCATTGTCATATATATTTTATTTGCCAAATAATAACTTTTTGTGTAAATTAACCTTAACCAACATAATGGTTGCTAGGTTATTGAAATAATCTTTGTGTGTGTCTACCCATGTCCAGCCAGGAAGTAAAATTATAAACTTCATTAAAATTGTCAAACTAGCGATGATTATTTTGAAATTAAATTAAAATTGTTGCCTACAGTGTAAAGGCTCATTTTGGCTTCATTTTTGTAAACTGTGCGTTCAAAGTGCGGTTACTGTAGCTTCAAGTATACTTCTCACTGTTTCTAATGTTAAGGCTGTGTTTTGGTAAATGACCACCAGCGGGCACTCAATATGCGTTAGAGAGTTGACCAAAACAGACAAAAAAGTGCAAATTAAAAAACAACCATGGAACCACTCACTGCAGTTTATTTTTAACACATTCAAGAAAACGAGCTGAGATAAGAATGTATTTGTTTTGCAGTTTGTTTCCGCCTCTTTTTTTAAGTTCCACAGTTGCATTGTGCTCACTACTGTCCCCAGTGGTCAGCGCAGGTACAGTTCCATTGTGACACCTCCATAAGCTCTGAGCATACAAACCGCAAAGTACGAACAAAACAACGCAGAGGACGGACTGCACCCTCTGCGTATCCATATGCTCCTATCTTACTCTCATACCATTCTTTGCGATTTTTACAAAATCAGAAAAACAGATTACTTTAAGGCCCGCCCATTCCCAACACGAGTTATTGTTGACTTCCTTTAATTCGGGCTGGTGAATATCGCCTTCTCATCGTTATTGTTTGAGCCTCTCATTTTGGAGGGGTGCCACCTGTGTGGAGTGGAGCGAGCAGCGTTCCCCCCTGACAGCGAGATGTATGCAATTAAACCATATTAAAGTCATTAGCCCGACACAAGTGATAGCCAACAGATGGTTACTGTGCAGAAATATGCCCTTAATGAAAGCCCTCACTCAATGTAGCGGTGTGCTTTTTGGCTCGCGTGGTGGTTAACAGCTGTAACCCTCGACTGCGGCGCTTGATTAGACCGTGGTTGCTCCATCTCCTGTTGCATAGTAATTTTTTTTTTCTTGTTGTCGATTTATAAAGAACCACATGTTTTGTTTTCCTCACTTAGTCCTTTAGAGGCTGTTGGGGCTGCGTGTCATCTGAAAGCCTAGGCAATCTTCTGTGTAATTTTCTAAGAGACTAGATGCAGCAGGTTATATTGGCATGCTGCTGTTGCACTGGATGATTTCAATATAATTTTCCCTTTCATCTTTGAGGAAATCGCTGCACAGCCCCGTGGGAGGGCGAAGTAAACGTGCTTTGTTTGGTGTGGGTCTTATACAAATTATCAAGTGTGTTTGGATTCAGAAGCAGGCAACATTTCCTGATGAAATGAAGCACCAGCTCATCATGTATAACAAAGTATATTAAGTATGACATTGTGGTGTAATTGAAATGAAGAGTCTTTGTTTCATGCACATGCAAATTGTATATTAGATACAATACAGTTTCCCATTATTCTTGTTTCCAAAGTATTGGTTTGCATTCATTTTAAATTTGCTTTGTTAAATCCCAATTTAGATTACATGCATAATTTAATGCCTAATAATATGTGTCTTTACGTCTGACTGTGAACATTAATGAGTACTATACAGGGTGTTGTAGACTGAAAAATCGGAACACTATACAATATAAAGTGTCACAACAAAGCAATGTACAATTATCATTTGAGTTAGTTTTGTTTTGCTTTTTGCTCGAGGTGATAATTAAAAATCTCTGTAGTTGGTCTTTTGTTCTTTTTCGTTGTTCATCTGTGAAATTTATTGGAACCATTAACGAATATAAATTAAGTTTTCAGTTGTCATAAAATAGAATGACGTGTGACTGAAAAAAACACTCATCTGGTATGTTTTTGCCGACCAAAAAAGCATCAAAGCAACTTTCATAATGAATTTTGGTCTAGACTGAAGCCGACTTATTAAGCAAAGAAAAACAAAGGACTCCAACATATAAGAAACACCAAGAGTGGGTCCCATCCACCGGCTGAGACCACCTCTTCTCACCTCTCTTCAATTTGCTTTTGTCTGTGTCAAAGTGCCATTGTGATAACACCTTCCCAGACAACTAAATTTGTTGTCTGTCGAGTTGACTGTCAATGGATGGAAAGTGTTGCAGTTGTTATATAAGAGATGCAACAAAGGAATCGTCACATCAAAATCATTTTTTATCAGGGTCTAAATGACACCTTTTAGAAACAGTCAAAAACACATTGTACTGTTTGTTATTTTTCTTTTTTTATATGTGGTACTCACATTTTATAAAAAACAACAATTACAGACACTGCACACATTTTTTTAACTTTTCTCTTTGTCTCTAGTTGCTTATGTATCACTTACTGTAGTTGGTTTCAGTTAGTTTACTTGGAAACATTCGCTGAGCAACATTTTTTTAACACAATTTGAATTTGAAAACTTTTTGTAAAATTTAAAAGTTTCTCAATTTGCCTTTTTTTTGTCTTTTTTATGAAGCATTGGGGAATGGAGTATGGTAAAGTAATTATTTAGGCAGCCAAACTACTCTCTGCAAACACAAATTTACATAAATATATACTGATAGCGTTAAGCTGTTCCCTAAACGGCTTACACACCTCTGCCCCGTACAAATCGAATCATTTGTTTTGACCATTATATCCCTCCCCTCTTCTCTTTGTTCTTTTTCAAACACACTGTTAGCTACGGCTGATTTGTATTCGGCCTAATGCCTCCGACAGATGCTCTGCAGGACACCTACAGTTCAAACCCTTTTATAAGTAATTCTATATTCAGGTTTCTGGTTGTTTTCACGTGATGAGACAAACATAACCCCACCGTTCATAGTAAGCTGCTGAATTTGAAAATTTTGTGAACACCAGCGGCTGAGCAATGAAAGGGGAGAGTTGAGCGGAGAACTCTGCTGAATACCAACGAGGAAAAGGCTTGTGGAATACAGATGATACACACACAGTTCTCAGGGACTAATGCTTAAAAGCAACTGAGGTCAGCCTTTCAAAGTCAAGGTCGTGATATGTTCAATTGTGCATCTCCAATAGTAAATCTGCAATAAAATCGAAGCACTCAAGCACAGACCTGTGCTAAGGCATTGGGCCCTCTCTCGCCTTTATAAAGACACATATCTCATGTTGATGGAGTCAGGATGCTTGAGAACTTGACTTCCAGGTCAGGGGAAAATTCATGCTTCAGTTACATACAGAAGTTTTCCCTCACAATGCTGTCATAGCGTCTCTTCAGTCAAATCATTTTAATAAATTTACTTTTTGCAGTCACAAAAGCCTTATTTACATGGGTTTAGTTTCAACTACGTCTATAAAATTGAAATTACCCCATGTTGTTGGTGTGTTATTGTGAGCATTCACACGGGATCAGAAATGTCAGTAATTCACTTGTTTTTACAGACTTCACTCTGGACATGACGGACTGGCAAATTTAATATGACAAGACCCTATTAATTCATCAATTTAGGGTTGTTTTTAGTGTTAGCATTAGCAACTGTAGCGTCAGACGTCAATCTTTACCAGGTTGTTGAGATCCAAATGGCATTCAATCAGATTTCTTTTGAAACACCGATAGCTTCTCTTTTATCTGCTGTAAGCATCTAAACAATCCTAATCCGGTTAATCTAATGAATAATCACTAGATTAATCAATTAGCAAAAGGATTGTTATTGGAGCGCTAAATGGAACACATGTTTGAAGTATAAAAAGATACGCAAACAAAATAACCGTCTCTAATGTTGACACTGAAAGCCTTTTTTATCACCGTAATAAGGCTGAACACTAAAATCTGGTATTGCCTGTGGCCAGCAATACTTAGTTGTAAACATGGACAGATTAACAAAGCTTAGGTCCAAAATAACTATTAAATGCCTTATAAATGATCATAATTTAGCTTCGGGCTATTGTTAGACAATCGTTTCGAAATGTGCTGAATGTCAAAGCTATGTTTACTTTCTAAGAAGCACGCTTAGTCTTTTTTATTGTATAGCTTGCCCGCTTGGCAGCTTTGAGCCTAATTAGTTCGAGAAAAACTTGTACTTTTTCACCCTCTCATTGAATACAAATGTGTGTTGTTGAAAAGTCACTGAGGTCGTTTCACTGACTCATTAAAATGGACCAGGAAGGAAAAATTAATGGCGCCAAACACCTTCTAAATAATGTGTGGGAGGGGAACAACACACACAGTTCCTTGGCTGTAGTAAATACTTCCACTTAAAGTTTTGTGTACTTTGACTTTTGCTGTAGTTATAAAAGAAAACGCACTGAAAAGTAGTGATGCATGGCTTTGTGGTGAACTGTGGTCGACCTGTCGGGACCCGTTCATACCGTTTCATGCCGGCTGTCCAACCACATTTGAAAACATTCTGGTTTGACTAACAGACCGTGCGCTACCTAATGGTTTTTCTTTTCTTTTATTAAACAATAGTTGTACCGTCAAGACCAAAGTTTCAAAGAATAATCAAATTGAACAGTTGTTAGATAAATGAATAGATGGATAAAATAAAGTAAACAGAAGAAATACATAAACAAGACGCAACAAGCTGATGTTTTGTTTTCTTCTATAAATTGTTTAGCGAAAAACAGACATTTACAGAAACATGTTGAATTAAATATATGTTAAAAAAAAAAGGGACAACGCACCACTTGCTAAAAGGCCACTTAATTCTGCAGTTTGTGCTCTGACATTCTTTTATTAAAAAAATGCTCCCCAACATTCAACAGTGATTTTGCCACTCAGATAAAATTTGTTTCTTTGCTCTTTTTTTTTTTTGACTAATTTTTGTGCTTGCAGCTTTTGTTTTCCTGAAATTGACTTGACAAAAATACAAAACCCAAAATGGAAACTCAAAGTATTTTCTCCGTGCAGAACTTTGGCTTGTTTGTTAACAGCAGTTGGAGATAAAGGACGCTTCAACTGCTGCAGAATGTTTTGCTGAAATTCAGAATGCTGTGAAGTCATCTCAATATCAAACCATTTTAGATCAATATTACAATTTACACTGCTCTGCACTGTTTCTTTGTCCTTGTCTTGACACTAAGGGGCCATGCCTTTCTCTGATTGGCTAATTTGCCTGTCTGTCATCAGACCTCCTGGAGGGAAGATCAAGACTGGTTTGCAATGTGTTAAAAATGTTTAGTGCAGGAAACGCATGGCTCTTGTTCCTTCCTGTGAAGTGCTGTCTCAAGTAGACCCTTCATCTGATGCAGAGAAAAGGCATTTAACCATGAACCATGAAGTCTTTTATTATATTGTTTGGTCCATCAAGATATGCATTTCTTGTTGTAATTATGTTGTTTTCTACAACGGTGAAATATAAATTCAAAACGTTTTCTCAGATGACTGATGCCGTGTCATCCTCTCAAGTGATTAATGTCTTTTTTATTACACAAATACAGCGGAGGAATCGTGGTAATTAACTGTAATGAAAACATTTGCATAAAAGCTTGATTTTATCCTTAAGCTATATTTAAAAATGAGCCGTTTTCTTGGACATTATTCTTTAGAGTATAATAAACCACCGTCTGTCTTCACCGACTCCTATCGCTTCCTCTGAACATCTGCTGATTTATTGTGGCTTTTGCGATCGACATTTTCTTGTCTCTGAAATGTTTGTTTATTTCAGTTTTTTTCTTTTTTTTTTCTTTTTTACCTTTCCTCAGCAAGTAGCACTTTCTGAAAAAGTAAATTTGAGGCTAGTCTTTGAAATGTCACATAAATAAGATGTAAATTAGATGTTTCCATCCCTCCAGCAACATCAATAAACAAAACAAAAAAAACATCCAATACCTTGCATATGATTTACTCTTAGATGTTAGTGTTTTTAAATTAAATATTTTCTAGCTAGCTGTGAGAAAAATCAGCAAAAAAAAATATTATGTTTTGTTGTGTGTATGTTTGTTTGTGTAGAGCAGAATTTTCATAGTTTTGGTAAAATTCTAGTTGACTGGTTTTCTTATTTCTGGCGACACCGGTCAGGTTTCAAAGACCAGGCTTAATTGTATCGTCTCATGTGATTTACTCTTTTTTTTTTTACATTTCTTTGTTCTCCAGGGGTTCTGTGGGAGCAATTAAGTCATAAAATGAATTTAGGAAATAATAAGGCCTTAAAATAGATTAAAAAGCATTACATTTAGTCCCCACAGGCATTAAATCTAAAAACCTTTTCACAAACGATTACTATAACTATAAAAAGAGCAAATAATGATCACAGTCCATGTCTCCCCAGAATCTGGACGTTAATCGCTTTGATCAAATCAGCTAAAAAGTAAAAGAGAGGTTTCAAAACATACATGTGCATGGTTTAACTTTCAAGTAGTTTTATATTCTCGTCATGCTGCCGCCTTATGGATTGGTTACAAGCCAGTAGTTTTGACAAGATGAAAGTGTAAATGTGCTGCTTTGACGTTGATTATGGTGTTAAAAGTCTTAAAATGCGGCATTAAAAAACATTCAGTTTTCCGTTCTCAGATTTACGAACAAAACAGTGTCCCTGGCAGTGCTCTCATGCTCTCATCTCTTTTCACAGGGACTGATGATCCTTCTGCAGAACCTTCCCACGATGCACTGGGGCAATGAGGAGGTCAGCGTCCTACTGGCTGAAGCCTACAGGTTGAAGTTTGCCTTTGCGGACGCCCCAAACCACTACAAGAGATGATAGGGCTTCTGCGCCCGTTTTCTCAGACTCGCTCCTGTCTTACTCCTCCTGCGTCGAACCAGATGTTTACCGGAAGGGACCGCCTCATCTTCGACATCCTTTCTGCGATGGGCCTTTGAGATTCGAATCAACCAATGACTGCGAAGGACACGTTTAGCATCTTTTTAAATTATAGCTCCGATCAGCTTTGGCGTATACACTTGAACTTAATGTCAGAGGCGCTGAAGCTGGCACCTCTTTGGTACAACCCCAGGCCTAATGCAGGACCGCGGCGCGACATCGCCCGGGGATTCTGTCACGCTCTGAGAAAATGCTCCTTCCGCGGCAGTGCATTGTTTTCCCCTTTCCCTCCGGAGGCAAAAATGTGACCTTTTTTGAGTTCAGAAGGACAAAGCACGAAGGCAAAAGGGCAACGCTCCGGATAGCTTACATATCTGAGCCTCTCCTGGTGACCACCGGAAGGAATAACGCCAACGTTCAGCTACATTTTGTTTGAGTTTATTTTAATTGAACATGTTTTCTTCTTGCTTCATGAACAAACAGTCAGTGTGAGTGGCTTTTTTTACTGAACGTAGTCCTTAAAATGCCATATCCAGAGTCAGATTTGCACCATATTCTGTTATTTGTAGTCCGACACTCAAACACTACTTTCATTTACAGTTCATTTTTGTTTTTTACTCAGGTCAATTGGTTTTCTGTCTCCAGTTACATTCGCAGTCTACTCAATAGAAAATAAATAACCAAATTAGTTATTTTGATGCTGCTTTGCCATTACCAATTTTTTGCATCTATCAAATATTAGAATCACACAATCCACATATTGGTTTAAACAATTTTTAAAACTATTAGAATTTGTTAAAATGATGTATTGAGTGAAGTTCAAGTGACGAATGTAATTACTTGCCACATGCTTTAATTAAGACACTGCAACACGCCAAACCGTTGATTTAGTATGCTTCATTCAAGAGGCCCAAATCATCTTCAAGTGCTTAATTATACAGAATGACTTTCCCCGCTAATACTTGTATCTCAAAATAAAAGAAATGGTGCGGAAAGCATTTGAAAAGCAGTTATAAAACATAATGCAACTTCCAGCGTACATGAGTAATAATTCTACTAAAAATAATCTGTTTTCCAATGTTGTCAATAAGCCCATGCAATTATCACTGTATGACATTTTCAAATTCACTTTTTTGTTTGGCTCATTTCAGACAAATACAACACTTCCACAGCAAAATAAACTCATAAGCTTTCTTTATTAAATAACCGAGAGAGAAAATGTCAACGCTAGGGCTGCACAGTTAATTGAACTTGAATTGAAATCGTCATTGGAATGGACGCAATTAGTGAATCGCAAATTTCCTCCACAAACAGCAAAATTGAAAGTTTATTCTACATAAAAAGAGATTTATTGCTCTGAAACGAGCATCAAAAATATGACTTACAAGCAACAAAAACACTATTATAAGCAACAAAAACGTGACTTAAAGTGTTTAAAAGTGCCCAAAAGATACAAAATCACCACTTAAAGCAACAAAAAGACAACAAAAAACGACTAAAAGCAATTTTACATTTACAACATTTGAAAGAGACAAAAATAATGATGATGATGAATGATTCATTAGTTTGTCAGTTCATATTTCAATTTTTTTGTCAAATCTCATGGTTGTGTCTGAAATGTGAACTTTGAACAGAATCCTATTTTTAAGACAAATCCCAAATCTAATCGCAAAACTGGTCAGATAAATCGCAATTAGTTATTTTTCCTTGTGCAGCCCTAGTCCACACAGTAAGACTTGTGGAAAGAAAGCCTTTGATACATCCACTGGACTTTCACCCAGTCGCCCTAAAACATTTAAAAGTTTCATATTATGCCAAAAAATATTTTAAAATTAAAGCTTTGCCTCAGCCTATCTTTTGCTGCGTTCCAGTTGTCCACTGAGCTCGGACCTCGGAGAGATGTTTTCTCCAGTTCCATGTATCAACTTTGAAAAACTGAGCAGTAGATTACAGTTTGTGTACAGTTACGACTCAAAACAAGCGATACAAACCAGAAAAGTGCTCAAGTCAGGGTCCAACTAAGTTAATTTATCAACCCACACATTGTAATTGAAGTGCATTTCTGCCTTTGTTATCATTTGCTCCGTGGAGACATTAGCAACATTAGACTGCAGCAGCTTCAGACAGAGAGAAACTAAAATCAATATTTTAGCTGTCGCATGTCAGATTTCCACCAAACGCAGGGAGCCGCCATGTTGAATTGACTAACCCGGATAAACTCGAGGTTCTGAAATGTTGCCCAACTTTCAGAGTTAGAATTCTGAGATGTGAGGCTGTTCCAGTGTGAATTTACATGTTTGAACTCAGACAATGTGAGCTCCGGGGACAACTGGAACGCAGAATAAGTGACACACGTCCAAGTACTCCTCAGTTTTAAAACCCACACCCCACTTAGTACTTTCTGATCAACAAACTGCCTCAAACCATCAAACCATGAACTAAATTCCATGTTAACAGCTACTATTTTGACCTCATTTGAGCGGCTTTCAGTGATGTTGAATTAGCAGATTGTACATGAAGTCTTGGATTACACTTTTTTTAACGAACAAAGCATAAGATCGGCACTCTTTTTGTTGTTTATAGGAACGTTTATCCACAACATCCACTCCTCAGCAGTTGTGTACTTGTGAAAATGTGTCATAACAGTAATCAAACATTCATGATAAATTGCTAACATGTGGAGACTCCTGTTGCGACTTTGCCAGTTCGCTTTAAAATCAGTGGCGTCAGACGCAGTTGAGACACCGGAGCCGAACCACTTCTGCCTCTCCGAACGTCAGATTTTCTCCCACAGCCATCACTTTGATCACCTTCTGTTTTTTAAGTTCCACGAGCTCTGTGTATTTCCCGTGCACTCCAACAAGGCAAAAACTGTGCTCACTGAATGCCTTTTTTTCTTCATTTTGTTTTTGTACTTTCTTTATATCAGCATTTTTAAAGATATGTCGACTGTGTTCACCTTTTATTTTAAGTTCTTTATGTGACAAGCCTATTAAGTTGTGCCTGACTTCGGAGACATAAGACACTCTGATTTAGTGTGACCTTAAATCAACTTGACAACAGTGACTCGAGCTTTTGTGGAAGAGGAAGAGGAGTAGTTTTTTTGCACTTCTACTTTGTAAAACGCAGCGTAAATATTCGGCTCAGCCCTTTTAGCAATTGTTATCGAGAACATAATTGATTTGTATTTATTGGCAGCGAGATTCTAGGAAATGTTTCAAATTACATATAAACCGAAAGAATCTGATGAGCTGGAATAACAAATGAAAGTTTGTCCTTTGAGTGGGTAGAAAAGTGTGTGTTTCTCTGCCAAAAACTATTACGAAATTGTGCTCTGTATATTAATTATCATGAAGCGCAACAGACCCGCCAACACTGAAGCCCACTCGGGTTTCAATGAAAGCACATTTTTTCTTAGACTTTTCAAAATGTTCAAATATTACGAGGCATTGATTTCATTTTAAGTTTTATTTAATGCCTACAATTCTGGAAAATGTCTTTCTAATGTTACAGTATGTAAAGTTTCTGAAATGTATGATCAATATTTCTTATTAGGAGTGGGCAATATTGACAAAATGATAACAATATTCAGACAATATTATGTCAATCCAAAAGAAATGTGTGAAAACATGTCTTTAAAATTATTAGTTGAGATGTAGTTATCAGACAAACATGAAATATCTAAGTTTTTTTTTGTTTATTTTTTTTTTTACACATAGAACATGAGCAGAAAGTAAATACAAAATAAAAACCAAAACCAAATAAAGACAAAGAAATAAAAAAGGTACATCCAGTACTACAGAAACTTCTAAATATGTCCAACATACATTTTTTTCTTCAGTTCTTTTTGAATACTATTTCACAATGAACTATACACTAGTCACATTTTTGTTGATATTATCTAAATGCTGATATATTGCCCACCTCTATTTCATAAGCGCACTAGTTTCCATATCACTGATTAGCCCCCAGCAGGCATTCAAACTATTATTATGACATTATATTATAGTATATACATTATTTAAATGTCTGTTGGAAAAATGAATGTGCTCTGGCCTGTTGCGCTCCATTACAATTATAGATACAGTCAGGAACACGTTATATTAGGGGGCCTGATCTGCAGTGGGGGAAACTTTCTCTTGATTCAATAGGAAATTCAACTTTTTTCCCTTTTCAATTACGTTTCCTGGTGAATTATGTCTATTTTCTCAACTGATTCAAGTCCAGTCACAAGTGAGTCTTAAGAGACGTTGATCTGGCGTTTCCTCAGAAAAGAAAACGGATTGTTCTGTTGTTCTGTAAAGCACAGCAGGCGGCACCAGCATCGGGGTAGTGTTTAGGCTGCAGCTAACGTTAGCATTCTTGGATATTTAGATCAATTTGGACTGTTTGATCACTTTATTCACGTTTTCGTGTCTGTATTTGGCACAATATATACCGTATACTCAACTCTGCATTTGCTCTGGAACAGTGTATGAAAGAGCTGCTGTTCTCCATTAAAATGTATGGATCGTTTCCCCCACAGAGCTCCGTTAGTGGGCGTTCCCTCCGATGCCAACTCTATCGTAGACAACAGACAAGATATTGCGTAGGTGTAGCATTCAGAGGTCTATAAGTGAAACTGCAGAACGTTTGAAGGAAACCGAATCAGAGACTCATTGCCTCCTTATGTTGAGTTGCCTTATTGAACACATTATTATGACGGTGTCTCCGAGTGTAAGCTGACAATGCCTAGATAGAGAAACACTTACCGCTGGAGGCTGACAACTTCTGTATTAGCTGTCAATGCGTGTACGCCGAGCAAAGACATCTATCCAGACAGCCAAATGGGATTTCAAACCGGCCTAACAACGAAATAATTTTTTTGCAATATCCAAAATGGGGTGTTAGTGGTGAAAATGTTATTGAGCTTGGCAGCCGCTCTCAACTCTTGATTTCTAAATGTTTCTCTGGTGTTGCTACAGAGTGACATCAGTTCCAAACAAAAATTGGCGTCCCATTTTTCTATTTTTTGCTTTAATAAACAAACAGAGCGAACCCTATCTCTGCCCTGTCATCCGTCTCCATAGTGATGAACGCCTGAAAGCGTTTTGGCTGCAGCTCACTTTTCTGTGCTTTGAAACCACAGCAAAAACACAAGCCAACATCTCCGGGAGCATAACCTGCAGTCATATTTTCATCCACCTTATCCCATCTTGTTTTGCTTTTTTTTTCTTTCTAAAAACTTGACAAATGTGGCTACGGTTAAAATAAGTCTGGAATTGTGCTTGACTGGGGTTGACAGATCCTTAAATTTAAAACCTGTACAGAGAAGATTTTGAAATTGTAAATACAAAGTGTAAATAAATCCTATATATGACAAACTATTGCTCTTTTTGTGGTGTTTACAGCTATCATTGATGGTGGTTGAGTAGCTTCAAGAAAGGAAAAGATGTGCCGGTGATGGGGACGAAATGAGAATTGGCTTTTTAATAATGTTTATTTGCCCAACCAAGTCTAATATAAGAGTTTTTATAGAGAAAACAACACAAACACAACTTGCATCCTATTCTGATCACTCCATGGCCAATTCTGCTCAATTTAACACAACCAGCATATATCTCTTACTCTCTGGAAAGTAATTTATTACAAATCCTCAATTTACTGCAGATGAGTAGATTTTTTGTGGATATTGTATTTTTAAACCTGTACATGCATGTGTAACTGTAGTGTAATTGTTCTTAGTAATATTTAAAATAATCTGTGTCTTACAGTACATGTTCCAATTGTCCAAATGCACAGTTGTCTCACGTCTGTATCGATAAACAACACACAACACAGCAACACTGGCTCTGAATGAAAAGATTTAGTTTTACAAAATGTAATTGTTCAAGTTTTGTTAAAAAAAAAAAAAATTGAGAACAATTTTGGCAGCATGACATGTAATTGAGTACTTTGAGCCATGTAACTACTTTTACTTAAAGGCACTATACTTGATTGTTACTGTTTTGAAACGTGAAAAACAGAACTAGTTTATTTAACATCAGTCACGTGTATCTCTCACTTTCCTAATGCAGTCCCAGCATCCTAAATATTCACCACAATGAGCACTTTCCGGGTAAAGCTAACAAACATTAGCATGCTAACGGCACCATTCCTGTTTCTCGTTGAATAAAATGCTCAATAAAAAGATGCAGAGAAAGTGCTGTGGTCCCATTTTCACCCGAGTAGATGCTTTTAAAACATATCCCTGCTGGGGCAAAACAGATTTTGCTTTATTACATGCAAAATATCAGGTGCACAAATGAGTTCTGTTTTTCAGGTTTCAAAACAGTAAAAATCAGGTACAGCGCCTTTAAGTACACATTTTCTTTCTACCACAAATTTCTACATGTATCTTGTGTCTGCCACCAACTTTATCATTCTTCTTCAAGATTAGATTGTGTACATATAGTATTCTTTTTAATCAGAGCAATTAACTTTACCCATATGGCCACATATGCATCGATCGCTGATAGCTGAGTCTATATGTACCACAGTAATCCATATCAGTCACATTCACGTCACACATGGACTTTTCATGGTCATTTCTGCAAGAGGACGTGAACACTTTGATATGAGCACTGAAGTTGCCATAGTAATCTTTTTTTTTTTTGTTCCTTTATCAACCTGATAACATAACTTTTTTGAGAGTGTAATAAAGACATTTTTCAGTCCACAAGCCTAAATAATAATATAAAAACAGTGTTGAACAACTGATTAAAGTGAGTGAATGTTTTAAAAAGCTGAAACATTAAGTAATTATTTATTGATAACTGATAACTCATTATTGACCCTTCACTAAGCAATCCAAAATAGTGTAGCTCTTCAATAGTGTTATGTCAAAGTTGTAGTAAAATACATAATGAGATTTCCACTGAGGGAGAGGCCTTGGATGTGTGAGCCGAGGAGGATCTTTGTTGGTTGTGGATTTGTCCCTGCAGCTCCTCTCCTCTCTCATTAGTCTGAGTGATGTTCGCACACAAAGCCAATTATGCTGCACTGGTCACCAAAGACTCCAGTCACTTCGTGGGAAATTAAAAATACATTAAATCCAACAATGTGGTCAGTTAGGAGCCCAGGGCTGCGCACGTGAAAACACAAACAACACACCATTAGACTGGAGCTGGTGGAGGTGGAAGACAGAAGTAAGTGCTACCAAAGGACTGCGATGGAAATGAATCTTTTTCCTCTCCGATTGTCGCCAACTGTGGGTTTCTGTGTGAGGAGGTTTTTATAGACATTTGAAAGTCTGGTTTTCACATGAGCTTAATTCCAACATAATAAAGCATTTTGTTCGGGAAAAGCAGTGCCATCTGGAACATAAACTAGATTGGATCCAACTCAAGTACAGTGCAACGAAATGCAGTTTGTGCAATGAAGCAAGTGGCTATACAATTTAGTATATATCAGGAATGTATGCTATGTAACAGTATGACATGATGAGCTGATGCTATTCCTCTAACATACTTACTCTGCTTTCACAAGCATAATGCATGTCATGTATGGATGATCATTCGTTAGCCTTGTGTCAAAAAGGTGGAAATTCAAGATGCAATGTGAAGCCTTAAGTGCTCTGCCATAATCACTTAGTATTAGAATCCTTCGAAATGCACTGACAGTGAATGAAATCTACACGCCATCGCTCACCTTTGGAAATTAAGACTTTAACATTTTCCATTTCTATTACAGATAAGTTAAATCATTTATTTTCATAGATATATAATAATAATTTAGTCCGTCCAGTCAATATCTTTCCTTTTCTTGGAAGAGACAGGATGGTGAGCACTCAGCTGTCTGCAGGTGTGTGAAGCTAAAATGCTAACAAGCTGTTATAGAGCTCAACAGTGACCACCACTTGGTTTAGGAAGTACTTTTTTTTTTTTTTCCCCTTCACGGATTCTGAAAAAAATAAAATCAAATGCTTGAAAGCTTGCTCAGGGATAATGGTAAATGGTGACATTTATATAGTACTTTTCTACCTTCAAAGCATGAAGCACTCACTCATTCACACATCAGAGTACAGAGGCGCTGGGGGATGAGCTCATGAGGGATTACATCGACTAACTTTTTGTTGTTATTTTTTTTGTCTCAGTTGTATTTCTTTTTTTACCCTTAAATCTATTTTTGTTGTAATGAAATGAACTGAGGTTGATAGAAGTCCTTGAGAGAATGATTACATCAGTGCATGGGATCTGAGGGCCCTGAGAGTTATTGTTAGGTGCATGTAGAAACCAACCAACCACTCGCAAAAGAGAATGAAAAAAACAAACAATACAAAAACAGAATTTGCAGTGATAAATTAATCATATGTGAAGGTTTGTACCTGGGGCCCAGGCAATTTGGTGCTACGACCCTGACCATAGGTTTACACTCTGTGCTCCTCAGACAGATGTAAGAATGTGACGCTCAGTTTACTAATGCTGCTGTTCCCTTGTGTGAGCGAATATAACAGGCATCAAACTATCAAAAGCACATTATTTCAGAAGTATTTAAACATAAAAAACTCTAAATTGATTTGGAAGATTTTCTCTATGCTGTTTGAATTTAAATAGTTTGCTTGGCCACCAGGGACAGCTTTAGATTTTTTTTCTTACCTGTGAACATATTACAGTCACTAAACATTTTTCGTGGTAAAATATTCATGTTCTTTTTCTGAACTGTAAAATGCTGAAAGTGTCCTGTTCCCACTGGGGTTTAGTTTTCTCTGTCTCCAAAGTGAACATGAGTCTTTTGAGACTTTAACTCAAAGGTTTTTAAGAAGTGCACTTTATTTGAACTCTTACAAAGACTCAGCTTTTAATCGTTCCACTAGAGTATTCAGACATAAGTGCAGGTGTAGTGGAGACTTGAATCAGCAACTTTTCTCTGCACCCTTTGACAAGAAAAGAGTCATGTCTCTCAGTATTAATATTTTATACAAGTACAAATACAACTCATGCGACAATATGAACCATTTGTTAGTTGTCATGGTTTAATTGTCAGACGGTTTATTGGGGCGATAACAAAAGTTAAAATACATACTTAACATATTATGTATGTAAATTGTGTTCTAGGCTTAGGTTACATGTTGTTACTTATAGAGAACAAAAATTAAGTGGACTGTTTGCACATATTCCAAGGCATGTGAGTTATCATGATACTGGGACGCTTTTGTTGTAGGAATTGATAGAGATTATCGCTCATCTTCATCAATATAATTTAACAGAAGGTCAATGAATGCTTACTACCTGCATTGGCTCCCTGTGTGTTTCAGGATTGATTCTAAGGTTCTTTTACTGTTTTTGAAATGTCCTAATGTCTTCAATTGATCAATCAATCAATCAATCAATCAAATTTTATTTATAAAGCGCGTTTCATACATAAAAACGTTACACAGAGTGCTTTACAGTGCATTAAAAACATTGCCACATGTCCACCTTGAGCATTTTTATCTTTCAGAACTCCTTTTACCATAAAAGCCCTCCTGCTCTCCTCCGGCAGCCGGCTCCCTGTCATTTCCAAAGTCAGGACACACTCACAGCGAGGCGTCCTTCCAGTCTGTGGAACAGAGCCCTCTGTGCCAGGAGCAGTGGTCTGCTGGTGGTTAGGGCTGGTTGGGTGAGATGTGGGCATGTGTGTGCACTTTGTGTTGCATTTCTGCATGAAAAGCGATTTGTAAAAAAGTTAAGATCTGATTTGATCTAAGTATTGTTTAGGAAAATATTGATGGTCCTGGGGCTAGCTATTTGATTTAAAAATAAATACAATTCAGTAATTAATGTCCCAGTATGTAACTTTTGATAAAAAAAAAAATAGACTAGAATACATCTCTCTCCACAAACCTGACTCGTACTGGGCCTGGAGTCCTTTTGCTTGTTCCCATTGAAATGTTGTTTAAGTTATAATATTCCACACAATGGCATAAAACTTTTCTATCTGCATGGAGAGTGTTCTGAACTATACTGTAAACTTTCTATTTACATGGAATCAGGCAAGTGACGTACCATCTCCAGAAAGTTATACTTTTACTTTAACAAAATGCAACATCTTCTTCATGTACTTGCTTGAGAAGCCGCCTCCCCATCTTTTATTCACTCGAAGTTTACAAAATACACTTAGATGAAAAACAAAATGAGGCAACACAGATTTCTGTTGTGCAGTGCAAGCGTGTGTGTAAGAGTCTCACACTGCCATCACTCTGCTGTAAACATAATGAGCCGTGATCCGACTTCTGTCAACACCTGCAAATGCTGCTCAGTTTAACTCTGTATGGAGACACCATCCTTACATGTTTTCTAAAGGGCTAGGGCTCCACACTTGGTAAGTACATTTGATACTGATGGTAATTTGAAACTTTGATAGTTTAACTTTTCTTTTCCTTCACTGTATTGCATTGTGAAATTGTTTCCTCTAATGGAAGGTCAAGGCAAGTGTATTTATAGAGCACAATTTGTACACAAAGTCAATTAAAGCACTTAATAGAACGAGAAAATGTGCTTTAGAATCACAATACAAAACATAAAAAATAATTTTAGAATTCATTTTAAAGAGAAAAGACTTTGTCTAGCAATGTTTTCGAAAGCCAAAACTATTTTAATGCAATGAAAAATATGATCCCATCCATTCTTGAGCAAATCCCCTCAATTATACTGTATATCGTATCTGCAGAGAATAAGATTAGGACACAGTTGTATGCACAGCTAAATAGAATTGTTCTGAGCCCAGATTTGAACATTGTCAGAGTTTATATCTGTCCCACATCTATAGGAAGACTGTTTCAGATTTTAGCTAGATAAAACTGTAATGCTGATTTTCCTGTGTTTAGTCCTAACTCTGGCACCAGCAGGAGGTCCGTCCCTGAGGTTTTCAACAGTCTCTTTTCCTCCAAATTGGCACCAAAGGCATAAACTACATACACACTCTGAAACATGTTCCTTTAGTGTTGCATTGACTTTTTCAAGGGCCACATCCAATTTAAACTGTACTACAAATGTCTTACAGTTTATTCACATGTGCAGTTGTGTGTGTTGGTGTCCAAGTTGCAGTGTAAGCTGGAAAAGTATGTGACCAAACCGGCCTAAGCCTGAGTGAAGGAGTGGTGATAAAGACAGAATACGTGGAGATGGTGTAATTAACTGTGTGCTAGTGTTCCTCTACTGTACATGTGTGTTACTGCCACCTATGCCTTTTTTAATATGGACTTAACAAATTCAATCCCACTGCTAAAGTCCACCACATACTTTAATTGCAAATGGAGTTTTGAATTAGTCCATGCAAGATTGGGGCCTGGCCAACAGCTTTAAATCACTGCAGCTATTAGTTCAACACACGGAAATGAGTATCTTTTTAGAAACAACATTTAAAGGAGAAACAATGATTCCCCAACAAAGATTTACAAATTAACATTCTGCATACATTTTTGGATTAACAAACAGTTCTTTGAATGGTGCTTTGAATTTCAACAATGAAATATATTAATTCAATTCCTCCCAGTAGGAAATATCTCGCACTACTAGAATGATAGCCCATGAGACTAGAATGATAGCCCAGTTCTTCCTGTTACTGAAGAGTGCGGTTATTCCCAAATCACCGGCTGCTCTGCAGTTGCTCGGAGGAAACACATAAATTGATAAACTTTGAAAATCCATCATGTTCAAATGTTGACGATTTTTTAAACTCTGTAACATGTAATGTTTTGAATGTTTTGGACATCATTGCTCCTATGACGGTTAAAATGGTTAAAATTAAGCAGAAGGCACCATGGAGGTATAATGAGTGGGTCAGGGCACAGAAAAGAGAGTGCTGCAAGGCCCAGTGAAAATGGTGCAAGTCAAAGCACCAGATTCATAAAGAGATTTCTAGAGAAAGGTTTTACATGTACAACCTCATGTAAAACAAGGGAATATAATAACAAGGGAATTTTCTGAAATAATTAGAAATTGCAATAACAACTCACGTGACGTGTCCTGTTTGCAACAGTAAACTGAACCCTCCAGTTCAGCTGCCGTTAGAAGTCATTTCCACAGCTAAATGCAATGAGTTTGCAGTATTCTTTAATGATAAGGTTCAGGGCATTAAAAATGCCATAAATTCCACAGCGCAAATAATAACCCTAAAACCACCTACACATTTAGAGCTGACTCATTTTGCACATGTAACTGACAAAGCTGTCCAAGAGATCATCACCAGTCTGAGTTCTTCTACCTGCTGCCTCGATGTGAGACAGGCCTCCACTCTGACAATGTTTAAATCCAGGCTAAAAACAGTTCTGTTTAGATGTGCATATGACAGAGATCTATCTACACTTTTAAAGCATTTTTAAAACATTTATGTGTTTTGTGATTTTAATGCAATTTTTCTTGTTATGTAAAGCACTTTGAATTGCCTTGCGTACAAAATGTGCTCTACAAATAAACTTGCCTTGCCTAAGAGTCAGACTTTACACTGCATTAGTTCCTCTGTTTTTTAATGTCTCTCTCCATGCAGTGACACTTCCCTGTTGTTCTTGTGTTGTTCCTGCTGAGAATGACGCTTTACACAGAGTCCTGCTGCATCACCTTTAGCACCACACCGAGACTGCATGGCTCCGGGCCAGCTGTCACACAACACAATATATACTGTCTGTCGTGTGCTGTGCATTATCCACGGGCTATTTAGCCAAGCTCCTGAGGTGAAATGCACATGCAGCAAATCCTACTGTGTCTAATTGAACATGTTTGTTTTATTTGTAATGATATTGTATATATATGTTATGTTTTATGCAACATTTGAAAGACTTTTTTCCATTTGAGTTATAATAAGGGCTTGAGAGAACATAGATTCTTGCTGTGGCAGTTGTAGCAGCCATCTTGCGAGTGGAGAAAAAAAAACATTCTAACAGAAAAGTGTTAACATATAATGGTATATTTGTTGTCTTAATAATGCAGGGAACTGTGTCTGTCAGGAATTATTTTGTGAATGAATTATGAAAAAGAATATTCAGCCTAATAACACTTCACTGGTCAATATTTTAAGTAGAATTTGTCAGTATATGGACACGATCATTATTGTGTTTACTTCAAAACCATTTCCATAAAAGAATAATTCAAAAACGTAGAATTGAAATATGTTTTTTCAAGATTTTTTCGTTAGTACAAATACAAAAATGTCAAATCATCAAAGTATTTATTACAAAATTATGATTAAAAAGTCCGGCTCCCACTTAGTTTAGTTCTTTAGAAGAATTTTCCAACATAAAATGGCTGCCGGAACTGTTGCTATACAGATTACCAGAGCAACATTCTCCTCAGCCCATATTATAACTCAGTGCTTTTTCACATTCAAATTATGTAATATTTGGTTTTAAATTGTTCATCGCTATGGTAACGGTCCTAATGTTTCATCATTCTGAACCCCATGCATACTAGCTGTCCTGCGCCTGTCTGTGAGTGAAAACATGATCATTCATCTCCACCCATCATCCCAGGAAAACAGCACACTTTGTTCCCTCCAGGTATTTACAGCTTCAACTCAAGAATGACGAGCGCAAACTTAATTATGTCACTAAAAGTTGAGCAGTTGCCTTTGAAATAAAATGAAAGTCAAGCAATTAATAAACGCAGCGCTATCTATTCTTTTCAAATGATTTGGTTTGATATTAAGAGCAAGCACTGAAGCACTGAACTGGTTACAATGCTGAAAAAAATAAATGTCTAAGTTAATTATAATGAATTGAGAGTTGTGTAAACCAATGATCTTCATATTATAATACATTGAAGAAAAAGTGGTCGGAAAGTGGATAAATATACTGGGCGTGTGTAAAATAAAAGTAAAGTAAAAGAGACTGTATGGACTTGGAATATTCTTCATGAATATAAAATCAATTCAGGTTTTAAAGAAACCCTTTGCCATTTTGATGTAAAATTTAAAATACCAACCCCAAGAGAAACTGTATTTTTTGAGACTATATTCAACTTAGAATATATATATATATTTATGGAACATTGCGTGAGCTCATACAAATCCAATATAGAGCAAGATTATTTTATACTAAGCTTCTATTCAAGTCCAACATTGTCCTGTAGTGGAGAGTTTGTACTTGGATGTGAGAGTGCTGAAAATAGTAGGTGCCACCGTGGAGCAGCAGTGGCTCTAATGCAAACGCTTGTGTTCTTGGGCAAGACACTTCTCTCACCTTGCTCCGTATGAATGAGAGTGTGATTGGTTATTGGTGACTTTGAGCATTTGGAAAGGCACTAAGACTAGCACATTACCCTTGATTATCTCCTGGTTTAGTCCTGGTTTTTTAGATCTGGTTTAGTCCTGGTTTAGATCTTTTTTAGATCTGGTTTAGTCCTGGTTTAGATCTTTTTTAGATCTGGTTTAGTCCTGGTTTAATCCAGGTTTTAGTGTTTTGCTTTTCTCATCGATACTCAGTTTTGATTCTAGTTTTAGTACAACCTTATACCTTCTGTCTTGTCACCGACTGAAACAAGAGGGCTTTCCCGTTGTGTCTCCAGACGTCCCCTGCGCTGACTGTGACGCTTGAGCTGCTGGACACAGATGAGTTTTATGTCCTGAGGGCTGTTACTCTCCTCAAACTGCCCTGACACATGATCTGCTGACTCTGCCTGACGAATCCTCCTTCTCAAGCTGCACTGAGACCTTTGACTGACACAAAGGCGACTGAAAAGTGCAGTAAAAAATCTATCTATCTATCTATCTATCTATCTATCTATCTATCTATCTATCTATCTATCTATCTATCTATCTATCTATCTATCTATCTATCTATCTATCTATCTATCTATCTATCTATCTATCTATCTGTCTATCTATCTGTCTATATCTCTCTATCTATCTAACAGGTTTCTTTCTACTCATCACAACTGTGGAGAAAACCCCCCCTTTAGACTTCAAACACCCTTCCTGACTTTCTCATCAATCTCTATTATTACATTGCACTCACTCCTGCACAAACCACCGTCACTTTTCCTCTCGCCCTCATTCTCGTACAATGAGCCTGAGGAGAGCTTTTTATGCAAAGTGACTTGTAGGCAGAAATCATTCATCTTCATTTACGAGGACTAAACGGCTGCATTCCTTTGCAAGTCTTTGTTAAAATACCACAGTCAATTCTTGGTCAGTGGTGGTGGTGTTATACCAGTGTCCAGGTCAGTTTGAAGTGTTTGTCCTTGGAGAGGCGGGAGTTATTTAAAGTTCCATTCAGAGCAGTGGGCAAACGTCTGAACACAGTGTACAGCACAGGGTCAGTGGCCATTTACTCCAAGTCCACTCTTTGCTGTACACAGAAAAATCTAATAAAGAGGCCAATACATTTTGCTCAGTAGACTTGAGTTCTATTTCTTAGAAAAAAAGACTAACATTTAAACATTTTTGCTCTGCTGGCATCATGGCAACAGTGAGAAATGAAGCATGTTGAATTGAATGATGAGAGCACGGCTTACACGATGCTGACTGATAGATGTTGTGTTACTTAAAGGACAAATATTATGCCAAAATTACTTATTTAAGCTTTTAGTTCTAACATTGTAGAATTTCACTTTATTCACACTTGTTTGATGAAACCTGGTTTGAAAATATTCTCCCCCTCCGACCATCCAAAACACTCCGCTCTGAATTCCTTCGATGTGTGACGTTTTTTTCGATAACTTATCCAAAAATCTTGGCTCTTGCTGTTTTACGTTTTTGCCGTCTAATCACGATCATTACAACTGCGTCACTTCCCTGCACATCTGCATTACAAAACATTGTGGCTACACAAATATGTGTTATTGCCTCTGCCGCCAGTAGATGGAGCCACAGCTAAATTACTCTGGCATCTCCCAAGGCTGTGATAATGTTATTTTGTTAAAAAAAGAAACATTTTATTTTCAGTTATAAAACAAGAGACGCCAAAGTAAAGATACTCAAGAGAATGTTTAAGGGCCAATGACAATAAAATTAATGCATAATATTTGTCCTTTAAATAAAATGACTCAAGTAGAATCTTCTTCCATAAAAGTACTAGTTGAAAATGTACTTTCAGAATATGTCACACAGATCAGAAAAGTATTAAAACATCAAATGTAATCTTGATTAAAACCTGCTCTTTAACTCAAAACCGTTATCATGGTCTTAAACCTTAAAGAAAAGTACTTTAAAGTTTTCAGTTCAGATTTAAAATGTATAATGCGGTAAAAAGTACAAATACTTGGTTTAATATAATGAAGTAAAACAAAAAAGTATCCTCCGTAACATATGGCTGATGCAGCATTTGGGAAAAAATGTTGAATTGTGTTTTAGTAATGGTATTCTGTTCAAAGTTCACTCGAAGCATCCAGGAGAATTGACAAAAAGACTGAGGTAGGTCTATAAACTGATAAACTAATAAAATAATTCAGAATGTTTGTAGTTGCAGTTTTTTTTGCAGAGTAAAGCAAGCTTTTTTTAATTTATTTTTTGTTAAGTAACTATGGCGCTTCAAAATTTGCAGCCTTTGAGATTTCTTTATTGCGTCCATTCAAATTGTGATTTTGATTTGATTGAAATTACAGTACAGTACTTTTACTTTTGCGTTTCTTTACTTTCCACTAAGGGTTTCCTACCTTTTTGTATCCATGGAGACGTAATTGTTTTGCTGGAATGTTCAACTATATGGCATTAAACATAACTCTACTGGAGACAAACAGTTGATGCCATCAGACCAAGTTACAGGTCAGATTTCCACTCACCGTAAGAATATGTTTTTTTCAAGGTATTTTTGAAAACAATACGCAAATAAGTGAAGAAATGAAAAGTAAGTTTAACACTATCCTGTGTTACACTCCTAGCAAAGCAAAACATTCCCTATGAAACAAAACTATGACCAAAACAACAGCAGATCAGATAAATGTATGGTTTATTCAGCTGTAAATTAAACAAATGAAATGACACATGGAATGAGCAATGATATTTATCACTTAAATTAATGAAATTGACTCATTTCAACAGCTGTATGATAGTACATGGATAGATTGTGATTTTCTAAACAATATACGTTTTTGTCAACATTTCAGAAACCGACACCACTGAAGTCAATCATAACCATGTACAGAATACAACATAATTATGATTTCTACAACTTGTTGAACTATTTTTCCAAATTAGGCAGAAAATTGGATCTCAAAACATGTAGTGAGGGAGCTCCTTGTGTCTCAAAGCAGTCGTTTTGCAGCTAATTGGAGCGATGCATCTACCTTGACACTTCTCCTCCGTCGCTTCTGTAGAGTAGATTTCCAATGCTAATTTCCTGCCTGGCAGCCACTGCTCTACTTGATTTAGTTACATTTGAAAGTATTATTGTGTTGGAGTCAATGAGTTTTGATCTCTCCCAGTCCAAGTGTGGTTTGTTTGTGCATCATCTTCTACAATGTGGCTGTGAACTGAGCTTGTCCAGTGTAAACTAGGCATCCATCATCTACCACATTACACCATATATGCCATACTACAAGAAAACTGAGACTAAACCCAGAACTAAACCAACATCATCACCAGAAAACTGGAACTGAATTGGGAACTTATTTTGGACTAGATCAAACAGTGGATCAAATCTACATCAGGACTCAAACTGGGCTCGAACCCTGACCAAACCAGGACATAAGATTATATTCTTATGAAATATCTTTTGTTACCAGTAATTTTGGTAGAAGATAGCATGTTTAGCTAAAAAAAATTGGCCAAAATAATTTATAAAATCAACAAAACAGCAGTGGAAAAGCCAAATACACTACTGGGTCACTACAGGTAAATACATTTGTCACAATATATTGGCAGCATACTTTTGAACTAACACAAGTAGTATTTAGCATCGAAAAATCGCCATTGGTTTAACAGAAGGTCTACTGAAAATTCTTTGAGATAACACAATCCCAAGCTCAGAAGAGACAGGTCCACTGACTTCCAGTAGAATTGAGAAGCTCTGCCTTTTCAAAGCGCCATTTCAGGCAGTAACCAGCAGAATTTACCTGCTGTTTTTACTCTTCAAAAATGTATTAACCCTACATGTATGACGCAAAATAATCACAAGTACAGGGCTGTGGATACGGGAGAGTTTCTGAGCACTCAAGCCTTGAATAGGACAATGCAGGATTAATCATGCTTGAATCATTTGAAATACAACTCTGAGTAAACTGATAAGGGGACATTGTTATATTTAAGTCGATTTTACACAAGATTTTCCATTTTCCATTTACCTGTGTCTTGCACAACTCCACTTACATCCACTACATCCATTTGATATCCGGAATAATAATTAAAAAAAACTATAATGATGATAGTAATTTGTATGGTGTGTATCAAAGTGCATGTGTTTTCATCATGACCAACACAGAACATCTTATGTAACTCAAATAGAGGTACATTTGTTTCATAATATTAATATTAATATTAATCCTAGTTGAACAAATATTATTGTTAGTTGTTGAGAAGGGGAAGTCATCACAAACTGTAAATGCACGTGCACAATGGACCATGCTACTTCATCATTTTCTTCACCCAGTTATATTATAAAGGTAAGAGAACATAATAATATACTTTTTTTCACTGTGTGTCTCTGATACCACTTGTATTTCCTTGTTTTCGTTTATTGTGACACACAGCTATTTTAAAGCAGACTTCTGTATGTGCTGCACGCTTTGGAAGTGAAGGACTGGTTGTTGGCAGCGTGAGAGTGAAGGAGAATAAAACAGCATATGCTCCATGGCAACAGGTAAGAGTGAGTAGATGAAGGCGCTGGAGATGTGCATTTGAACACTGTTCACTCCAACCTTTGAAATACACAGCCCTAGTGCTGGCCTGATTTTTGGGATACTTGGTTTTTGATTCTTCAACAATACTTCGGTATCTTTTATATTTTGTCATTCTAGGTATTAAAGAAAAGATACCCCCCCCCCCCCAGAAAATAAAGTATAATTCATTTGTGGTGACAATGCAAACTAACGGTTCCAGTCTCTCTCTGTTTTTGTTGTTGTTTTTGTTTTTTGTTTTTTCAAGAGCAGTGAGAATCAAATGGAACCCTGTGTCTGCAACATAATAAATAAATAAATAAATAAATAAATAAATAAATAAATAAATAAATAAATAAATAAATAAATAAATAAATAAATAAATAAATAAATAAATAAATAATAAATAAATAAATAAATAAATAAATAAATAAATAAATAAATAATAAATACATTTTAAAAGTCTGGCTCCTGCCCTGACAGCTGATATTTACTGATGGCTGATGTGGACATATGGAATAGAGGAGGCTGGTCGAGGAGGGCCCTGTCTCAGGTGGTCAGTTCAGTCGTTTCCCTTGGTTCGATTCTGATGTCTTTAAGTCATATTATGCAAAATAACATTTTAAACACATTATATCATTGTCCCCTCATCAAAATACCTGGAGTTGTATTTAACTTAATTCACACTTGTTTGATGAGTCCTGTTTAGTAAGTCCTCTCCCCTATGAACCTCAGAAAACACAGTGTTCCAAACTTTCCACTTGAAGAGACCCGTTTGGAGCATTTCTGCTGTCTAATCACTTTCCCTACAACTGTACGCAAGCTGGGTTTGTTTATCTCACCTAAAAAATTCTCTTTGCAGCCAATACGTAGACAGAGCTCCGACTCACTTCCTAACATGAGGAATGCTTGAATACTAAAAGCTCGCATTACTTCACAATTTTTTCAGTTCTAGTAAACATGAGATGCCAAAGCAGAGGAAAGAGTATGTTTATTGAGTTGATGTCAATAACAATATAAAGCACAATATTTGTTCTTTAAGGCTGTGCTCCTAAACCACACGTTTTAACTTTATTCTTATTTTGTTTGAATAATAAATGGACCATGTATTTGTTCTTTTGTCTATCGGTAAAAACTACTGCATTAAAAGTGATGGATAGAGAAACACAAATAATGATGTGCAATGCATTTTCATTTATATTCACTACTTTTGGACTAGTTACACATATTTTGTAGTGAAAAGCTCCAGTTTTGCTCTCAATTAGTGAAAGTTTAGTTGAACTCCACCAGATGCTTTTATCACACAGGTAGAAGAGAAGTACCTAGCCTTCCCAAACTACAATCTATTCTGATTTAGACGAGGTGGGACGTGTGTGGGTGCTTCAACAGAACAAAAACACATTAGTGGACCGTAATTAGCTGGACGTGATGCGCTAACAAAACACTGTTTACGCTCCACAAAACAATCTACCCAGCCAATAAAATAGACAACTCAATCTCAGTTTGGTTTTGAGTGTGCTTACGTTGCTTTAGACCATTGAAATACACTATACGACTATGAACGCTATGCTCAGTTGTGCCCTGTTGAGACAAATATAGAACTAATATTGCACCAGAATCGATGGTAACTGCCTCAGCTTAACACTTCCAGGCACCATTATTATATCTGGCTTTAATTTCAGCGCTTTAAACACCGTAATAGCTCACCATTTGCCGAAGACAAGAGGATAATTGTATCTGTGTGAAACGACACAGAGTTCAGATCAAACAGTTTTTATAACACCACTTTGCTTCTGTTAATTACCCCGAGTCTTGGCCATGGCTTAAAGAATGACAAAACTTCACTGCTTTCCAAGTATTAGCAGATAATTTTTAAATCCAAACCGGTTATTGCATTCTAGGCATCTGATAGCTAATGCTGCAGATTTGTGGGGTTTAAGGGACTTGAATACAAAATGGGAAGAATCTTGGCTCCGAAACAGACGCAGCTTATTGATGCAGTGACATAAAACAACTATAATGTCAGGAAGGAAACTACAAATTTGGAGAGAACCTGTATAAATACAATAATGAGAGCTGGTGTCTTCTCTGTTCTTTTAGTTATGTCTTTGGCTGTCAGCCTTTGGACTAACTTCACTGATGAGGCATGCTGGGTAATCCACTTACGGTTCTTTACTTCAGGACACTGAACAAGGTCAAATCAGGATAGACTTTTAGTGTTGAAAAGTTAGTAAGATAGAAAAGTGGAAGAGATACAATGAATGGATGAATCAAGTCTGTTTGGAAACAAGAAACAATCAATGAAGGTGTAAGATTTTTATGTGTTTAATAAATACATGTAAAATGGGTTTATGTTTTGTGACTTTGCAGACACATTCAGATTGAGCTGAGTGAACTAGTCAACTGCAGACATTGTAATAAGTAGTTGATAAAAGGTAGTACAAGGTCATGATGCGGGAAAGGATTTAGATGAAAATAATCAACATCTTTTGCCCAGAATTCTGTGCAATATGGAAAACTTTTTGGGCCGGGATCCTTAACATAACCATGCAACCAATCAGGACCCCACTGATAAATTAAATTGTTGTCTGAGATCATTTCAAGTTGCAAAACATTTGAAATCAAGTTGAAAGCCTTTACTTTTGACATAATTTCACTAAAATATCTTGTTTCCAATTAATAATGCATTAAATACTGTGTCATAACCATATAATCAACATCTTCCAAGTCATCTCAGAATTGGTTTCAGAATCAGAATCTGTTTATGTCAGTGATCAAAATTCACAAAGATAGGAACCCTGCGTTGACTTACGGTGCAACATAAAACAATGAATAAAATATTAGCAAAATCGCTACCCATTCTCATTCCTCGAGACCCCCGCTTTCGGAACCACTGCAATAGCGATTACTCAAACATGCATAAATCATCAGAAATACAACTCAGAGTAAGCCTGCAATGAAAACCAATAATACAGGGAAAAAAACGCTTTAAAGGTGACTGTAATATGTATACTTTTAAGTCTATATGACAGATTAGACTACACATTTCACTAAAACGCAGTGAACATGATTATATTTAAGATATCACTAAGCATTTTACCCATATGTCCCCAGTTTGACGTTTGAAGTTTATAATGTTCTTTCCTGGTTTGGACATGGGCAGCAAATATGACACAGGTAGAGGTAATTCCACAACGGTTACCTAGCAACCATTTTGAAAACAAGGGCTAAAATCCATAAAAATTACACAACAGTTAGGAATTGACAATAAAAAAACACTTAATAACACCTTTATTTTATTGAATGATGGTTTCAACTGTCTGTCATTTTAAACATTTATTCTTCTAAATTTCCTCACAAACTGCATCTTGACTGATGTAAAATTATAATAACTATTTACCATATGTGCCCTCCATTCAAACTAAGTTATAATTAGACAAAAATGAGAACCTGTCATATAGACTTTACGCTGGTGAATTGTGAGCGAATACCACAACAACTTGAAGGACGACATGTTTTGGGAATACATAAAAGTCTGGGCATTACTTCTAACCTTGAGCCTTAGAAACACTGCTCAAAGGGATATCCTAATAGTGTCTAATATGCTGCTTTACTTTCCATTACTCCTGAGCTCACGACAGCCTTTAGCCCGGGGTCTTATCCCTCACAGTGGGGCGCACTCTGCTCTGGTAGCTCTAATCCAACAGTCTGACATGCCCTTATCATTCCTCCTCAGGTGGAGACAAAATACTATCACTCCAAAACTAAAGCGCACTGTTGTGTCATGTAACAGCAGACCTGATCAAATATGAATAAAAACAAACGCTCCATATGTGTGAACTAACACACTGCACACTGTGAAGTCGAGTGGAGCCAGTCTGTTCTCAGCGGGAAGTCCCACAGATGCTGCTATTAATTACTATTGGAGAGTTCAATGTACACAGAGGCAGAGGAGAGGAGGAGAAGAGGGGAAGCGAACGAGGAAGTAGTGTGCACGACCGTTTGAGACGAGAGGAGCCCTGCTGAGGGTGCCCTGTCGCTCTGAGGCCATGTAAAAAGTCCAAATGAGTGGAACAGAGGGACACGGCGAGCGAGGAGTCTTTAAATATGAATGCTGATTTGAGTTCTACATGTGATGAGTCAAATGATATAAAAAATTGCTGGGGTTATTTTACAATGATTAAATACTCCACAAATTCAACTTATGTCATTGTCTCACCCAATTATTCAGACGAGCAATTGCATCCAGACCAGTGACTTTCAATGTGAGAGACTGCTTTACTTTTTTTCTACACTGACTCACTTGGGTCCATTGTGTGTGAGGTTTCTGACCATGTAAGAGTCATTTGCTCACATGCATGCACCTGTCAGTGTGCACCGCCGAACCACATTCTGTTTGCAATGCTGGGATGAATCAGAAATGAACACCTTTTGAAGTTTTGCTGGTCCCGTGTCCAATGCTGCAAACGCAAATGTTAAAATCAGCCACTTTCAGCAAAAAGATACTGACACATTTTATCCGATACAGTGGCTTCAAGTTTTCACAACCTTTTTAATTACGGTGTAGCTAAATCTTATTAAATACATTTTCAGTGCTGCCGTGTATAGTAAATAATTGTGTCAAATGTTAGGTTTTATTTATCTATATATTTTGTTGAACTAAATTCAGCTTCAGATTTTCTAACATAACTTGATTACAGTAAAATATTTTGCATATAAACATGGATTCAATGAGACTTATTATCTGGCTACACTATGATAAAATTGGAACGAATCAAGGAAAGTGTGATCCTGCAGTGACTGTACAATATGTATTTTGTGCTCGATCGATTTCGAGGTAAAAGGATTCAGAGTGAAGATCAGAACATTGTTGCGGGGGTAGTGGAGGCATGCACAGTAACAAATAGGATTTCACAGCGTTCTCTCTAAATCTGGCTAAACTCCAGATTAGACCTATTCATTTGCACTGGAGATTTCCACAGAGCGCAGGCCCATTGGTCAGGGTTCTAGTGATCGGTCTGCTCTCATTCAAAAGCCACTCATGACTGATCAAATGCTACGAGCCACGTTTCGACTGGCCCCAGTCCCCAGAACAGCTCGCTTCACTTCTGTTAATGGTGTTTCCGTGCACAGGTCCTGACTCACAGGGTCTGCTACTGTACCTGGATTATACATTTTCTACATAAGGCCTGTTTCAGCAATTCACAAAAAGACTTTTAGTAATTACCAAGTTGTGGCGCTGTGAGGTGTTGCTAAACTTGTAGTAAACAAGAAACAACTTCCTGTTTTTCAGAATTGATTCAACTTCTCGTAGATTATCTATAGTTACTCCACGGTTTGTACTGAACCCACCCAAAATATTTGCCTTGCGTGACTTAAAACGTCTGAGTCAGACAAAGAACTAAGGATAAATTAAACAGGCTAACAAGCAAACTTCTATAAAACCCGTGATTAAACCTTGTTCTTCAATGTCTGTTCTTTCAGCATTTAGTGCTTTGCCTTATAACTGTGTGGCCTGTAGTTTCCTGGTCGTTATCCTTATAGAATAACACTGCATTTAAATAATTTGGAGACTCTTGCGTTCCTGACCTTTCTCAAAGATCAACCATTAACGGCGCGTCTTTGCTTTGAACTCTGACACTGCCCTCCATCTCTCACACACACACATTCACTGTAAATGAGGAACATAACCCCCAACTGACCCTTTAGTTTGTCTGTGCGGCTGTGTCTCTCCCACTATATGGCCCCCAGCTCCCTGCCACGGTTCAACTCGTGGATGAAATTGAAATGAGCTATAAAAGCCCCCCCTACTTTCTTCTTCTCTAACTCTTGGTCTTTTAAAATAGGTCCACCTTTAATGGCTCTGCCTCTGTGTGTTCGGTGCTTTGGGCAGTCAGGACTCCAGCTGTGTCAATGTGTGTCAATGTGAGAACAACATGTAGCATAAAAGAAACATTTAAAGGGGCTGGTTTGGTATGGGCAATTAAAAGAATGCCTGCAAAGTTTGAAGTATTTACTGTTGCACTTTATTGCAAACTAAATGAGAACAGCTATTGTACACCACCTTGAATCGTACTCAAACTCCATCACGTACAGAATTTCAAACTTCACGGACATGGACTAAAAGAGGAAGATGGCAATAACCTATAGCCAATTTGCACTGATTTTATCTGATTGTATTTCAGTTCCAGGGCGATGATATTTTTTCTATATGAAACAAAAAATAAATTGAATTGAACAGTTAAAGTTCTATCTATAAAATATTTTCCCTGTAGCCTGGACCTGGAATTAAGCTAAATGTTGGATTCGAAGAAGACATAATGAACGTTGTTGGAATAAAGTGCCAGGTTGGACTACTCACGTGACTAAAATCCAGTTAACCTTTAAGATAAATGTCTACTCATTTTATACTGGTTTAGTGATTTTTTTTTTTTTTTTTCCGTTTTTTTGTTTGTTTTACTTCTTGGTTATAAATGATGACATCACGCTAGAAAATTACCTGTACGCTGTGTAAAACTCATCTAATGTCACAGATTTTTAAATTTTTACAAATCAAAATACATGTGAACATAATTTGTTTCTTGAATTCATGTATAAACGGTCAAAAAAGTCGTTTATATTGTGTAAATTTTGCATAACTTTTGTATCCCTAGTTTGATGTCATCAGTTTGTTTAATTCTTGTAACTTTCTACAAATGTTTCAACTTTTCTCCACAAACATGTACTTGATTGGTGCAAAACTAAAATGTATATTTACAACAGGTATTAATACACCAAATCAATTCAAAATTAGAAATTCATCATTGATGAATAATAGTCTGTTCTGTCGGTTAAATCTGTTTCTTTAAAAAAATCACATTCAATATTGTACAGAGAGATTTGGATAGTGTTACATCCCTGGTGTTTCATTCTATTATCACTCTTACTGTGATACTGATGTTTAATTCTAGTCTTAACTTTATTTTTCATGTCTGTAATAAAAATATGTTCCTCTTGGGGATGAATAACAGTAATTGTGATTGTGATATTGTGACATATCACTCTCTTAGGTCCTGCTTTAGTTCTGGTTTCTTCTTGAATATTGTTAGTCTTGCCTGACCAGACAAGCCTTTTGTTGCCTCAGTCCAGATGTGGCCAACGTTGGGAAATGTGTTACTGACTCTTTTTGAAGTTATTTCTTTTTCTGTATTGTAAACATGAATTCAAAAAGTCCCAAATAAGTTCCTGGTTTATTATGATGGGATTTCACATGAGATTTTCCATTTTGTCAGTGGATTGTGTTGATTTGCAGTTCTGTCTTGTGTACTTGTACTTGTGTTGTTTGCTGAAGCTGTGTTGACGTTTGTGGACCACTGTGATGCTGCAGAGCCTGTTGTATTTATTTACACAAATCAAGATTGATCCAAGTATAAACAGAATGTAAAAGAGAATGGTTTGAGTAAACTTGAGACAATCAGCAGATCATAATTCACACAAAATATCTGGTGCATTATTCATGTCATGTTATAAATAATCTGCTTTCTTTACACTCTACGCTTCAATGTCATCCTAAGGACACGTGAATGTGAAGAAACTATTTGACCACCTGCTGCATAAATGTAATAATTTTATGATTGATCAACTTTTCTGTCTCTTTGTAATACAGAGAACTGAACTTATTTTACCTCCCTTCTCTCTGTGCCCTCTTCAGTGTAATATCCTCCCTGGAAAGACTTCATCTGAACTCCAAAGGGCATCTTGAAAAAGCTCAGGCCAAAGTCAAGGTTGAAAACAACTCCCAGACTCCCCTTCTCCTCTGCCAAAGGTCGGCATCAATTCTTGGTGCGGTAATAAAACACAATCATGCAGATTTGTTTCACTCTAGAGATTTTTGGTGCTTAGTCTTGACTTGAATCGAGACAGAGGATTAACATGTTGTTGTTTTGTAACATTTTTGAGCCTTTTAACATTGTAATAAATGTCTAATTTAGAGAGATATACACTCTGAGGAAAGTTGTGAGTTTATCGACTTATTATTATTGTTTAATTACGGAGGACATTTGGCAATTTGTCAGGAAGTGATCTCATAGTGCTGAGGCCGGCATGTGTACTGCTGATTAAATCAATAATAATAATACATTTTTGGCATACAGGCCTAAAATCCACATCTAGATTTGATGCTTTGATCTTTAACTAAATGGAACCATCAGACAAACGCTGAAGCTCTTTGGACAAAAAGAAACAAAATGGATCGTAAAGTTTTGCCATTTTACCACAAAAACATCTTGTCTGTGTACAGTAGTCCAGCACATCTGACAGAAAAGTTTGCTCCTTGTTCTCATGTTTTGATTATGGAGCTGCTCCGGACTTTCCTCTGTACTGTATGAAGCCTCCATCCTTTCACTGCTGCAGAAATCTGTCGCAGAAATGTCAGCAATTACCGCCGTCAGCTGTGCACGCCCCTTGTTTACCTCCGAGACTACAGCCTGGCGTCATTGATCTGAGCTGTACAAAAGGTCACTGGATTGAAGATGACAGCACTGGAAGAAACCACGGAGACTTCACCTCTTTATCACCAAAGCGGACTCTCCATCAGTCAGCGGTAGACTTGATATGCAGTGGATCGTGGACAAGTTTCTTACAAGTATGACTTAAGCTTAGCGGGTGTCTGCACCGTCAGCGCGATAATGGAGAATCACATGACAATCTTGTAACATCAGAGACTTGTCTTTGTTCGGTCTGTAATTAAAAAGTGTGCAAGGGTTTGTTTTTTATGGATGTTGCGACGTTATTAATGAAGTTGAACAAGACAATAGATAAACACGGGAAAACAGTAAGCTTTTTGAAACTTTTCCGAAACTGCTGCATTCATATGATCTTGGGAACTTGAAAGAGTCGATCTCCGACTCGGAAAAACGGAATAAAACCACCAACTTGTCAGAATTTCGTGCGGAAGCGTTGGATTCTGACCTCTGAAATGAAATACATTTAAGACAAAATTCAACATTATAAGTAAGGATGTTGACACTAATACCATTGTGGACAAAATGTCTCCGTACATTTTGTGTTTTCTCCAATGAGGATATTGTAAAAGCAGCATTATGTAACAAAATGAGACCACAGTGCTGTTTGATGTGCTGTTGTATATTTCCCAAGCCTGCTGATTGGCTTGGGAGGTCACCCCAGTTTCATTTCATTCATTAAGTAGTTTTGAATCAGTGCACGCACCTGAAAACGAATGCATGTGAGCGCCATATTAGACAGACGACCTCAGTACCTTCTTCATCCTTTTGTGGTTTGAAAATCAGGTACCCCATCTTTAATTATTGCTTAATTGTTTGCAAGGGACAACTGCTATCATAACAATGAGGGTTTCTACAGATCTGTCCAACAAAACAACAAGGATTATCTAATTGTTGTCCGTAAATGAATGCTGATCTCATGAACGGTCTAATGTTTGGAAGTCGCATAACCACATAGTTTTCTTCGAGTTTCCGAGTGAGTATGACTGTTAGCATGTCGGAATGAAAGCACGCGAAAATAAAATAAAACAAGAGGAAAGATGAGGGATAGACATAAGGCATTTGGTGAGACAGCAAGGAAACATGATTTATCCCTGTGTTTAGGTTTGTGAATAGAAAGCCTTGCTCTGACGCACACAGATTGACTGACAAATGCAATGTGAACAGTTCAAACAGCAAAACATAAACTGTGTTCAAGTTAGATTTTCAGCTAATTATTAAGATGATCACATCCCACATAAATTGCAACTGTTTTGAATATAGGGAATGTTTTAAGTTCACAACAAATATTTTCTTAATTTGCTTGACAGTGTTGACAGACAAACAGCCTCCGCTACATATTCCAAACAAACAGATGGAGAATATTTGCAGCCAAAGTGTTTAAGATGTTTCGAATGCACAGATGGACACATTAAAATGATTAATTTCGTTCTAATGAATTTCACCTTTTTTTTGCTTACTCTGCGTAAAAGCGTCGACACCATTCAAAGTCCCTGCTCAGAAGAGGCCTGTGCCCTTTGACCCCTGAGCTGCCGGTGGTCCTCCGCTGGGACGTCCACTCGGCACAGACCACTGTACCAGGATCTACCCTCGCACTCGCTCAGCACGCGGCCCTGGCCTACTTCTGTGTTCTACGCTCAATGACTGAATAATTCAAATACACCCATAAACCTTTCACCAGCCAATACAATCCAGCCCCACTCACTATAAACTCGCCAGTGTTTATTCAATAACTGGATCTGAGAAGATGAATTATGACAGGGTTTTGAGCAATACTGGAATGGCTTCGTTCTGATCATGTTTTTGTATGTTACAGAAGTGAAATATTTCCTTTTGCTGTGTTTACAACATTTGCAGTGAAATTCCTGCCTTGTGAAAAGTGAAGCATTCCAAGATTCATTTGCCAGTGGGATTTATTGTGTCTAGGCTAACAGTGAAATGCTACTCGCGGAATTGTTGTTTTTGGTTTGCAAGTCTAAAACCAATATGAAAACCTTATTTTTACTGTTTTGAAATATGAAAAAGAACAAATTCATGTGCTCGATTTTTTGCATGTAATAAAGTAAAATCTGTTTTGGCGCAGAACAGATCAGTGGTGGAAAGTTAAGAAGTACAAAAGTAAAAGTACTGTACTTAAGTAAATCTTTCAGGTATCTGTAAGTCGTTTTTACTGTGGATACTTTTTACTTTTACTTCTACATTTCTTTTACTACTACATTTGAGAGCAAGTATCTGTATTTTTCTCCACTACATTTTTTAACTGGACTGAAAAGTAGAAAGTACAGATTGAGGGATTATGTTTTTTCACATTGATGGTGACATTCTGCCTAAAGGTTTGGAGTTCAAGCTCAACAACAAACTAACAAAAATATGCAAAAAAAAAAGAATTCTACAAAAATTAAGAAATCACTTTGAGTAGACCCTTGCTGACCAAAATTAAGCAAAATGTCTTACCAAAATGATGACATTTAGCGTGTAAAATTGGTCTCATAAACTGCATGAAATACTTTTACTTTTTACTTGAAGTACTTAAACACATTTACTTAAATATATTTTTTAATGTGATACTTTACTTTACTTGAGTAATGTTTTGCACATATATCTACATTACTTAAATAACAAAATTAAGTACTTCTTCCACCAATGGTACAGATATATTGTAAAAGTATCTATTTGAATGAACATTTGAGTTTAGCACTATTCATTGAGTGTTTTATTCTACGAGAAGCAGAAGTGTGCTGTTTACATGCTGATGTCTGTTAGCTTTACGTGGGACAGAAAAACTCTCATGACTCAATGAAAAGTGCTTATAAACTCATTGCAGTGAATATTTAGGATGCTGAGACTGTAGTAGGTAAGCGAGCGATACATGTGACTGATGTAAAAACAAACTAATTCTGTTTTTCACATTTCAAAACAATAAAAATAAGGTGCAGCGCCTAATTAACAGGCATGTAATGGTAATTTAAGAGTAGTGATGGGCAAAATCAGCGAAAGTTTGCATGCCTTTTCTGCATGAGGATATGAGGTGCATATATTGGAATCGTGTCGTTTCCAGTGAGTGACGTCATTAGATGTTATCAAAGCGCCGTTTGACTGAAGTGGTACAGAAAGCGGTTCAACTCGGCCGATCTGTGTTGAAGCAAAGAGATCGCCATGTGATCCGTCCCAGTGCTCAGTCTGGGATAGTTCTGAGTCATGTTTTTGTTTGTGTTGGAGCTTGTTTTACAAATGGAAAACTCTCACTGAAATACAAAGTTTAATTTACCAAGTTATGACATTGCCTAAGTGGTAATTGGAATTCGAGGCCCACTCTTATCTTGTCATTCAAGTTGTAGTTTGAGTGATGTTATTCCAGAACGTACAGACATTTTATACTTTTATTTAATTAAACCACTTATTGGAGAGTTTTTTGCAAAAAAACAAACAAACAAAAAAACACTTTTGACACTGTATCAATTTGTATGCATTACATTTGTTTTTTTTTTTTGTTTTTTACCACAATATGGCGTAGAGGAGCAAATGAAACACGGCTGAACGTTTTTAAATTGTCAATGAAGCTTTCTTTTGCCATCACTACTTAACAGAAATACACACACACAAAAAGAAAATGATATACACAAAAGAGGAAAAACCAAATGCCAAATGTCAACAAAAGAGCTAGATTTAGTTTAGTTTATATTTACGTGTTTTGTGTCATGCACCATTTTAAAGGTGCCCAGCCTGAATGAACTTATAAGACACGCGAAATCAGGTCACATAGCTCTATTAAAAAGACACATACATGACAAATAAACGTCTCAAAATCCCAGTGTCAAATGTCGTAACAGACTACATGAGACACTTAGCCGCTCCAAACAGGTGTGGTGACAGTCCTTAAATATGGGCGGGGCTGCAGGGGTGGCACAGGATTGTCAAGGCGTAGAGAAGCTCCACCAATCAGAAGGCCAGGGACCACAGGAGACGACATTCACAGTCTAGCACACACATACATGGTTGAAAACAACAGCCGTGTCGATGCTGTGTGCAAGTAACTTCAATGGACTTTGCAAGGAACCAGAATAGACAATCCCCAGTGCATTCCATTAGAAATATAGTTTTGTTCCATTTTATTTTCCTGTTTCTGCCCGTAAACAGCTATAGCTACCAGCATATGTCAGGTGTGTTGTAAACTAACAACAATGATTTTCTAAATAGCCCTCATTTTCAACTGTTTTACACACTTTACACGCTGTTAAATCAAGATGGCTGTGATAGTGCCATTTCATCTCCACACATTGTTTCTCCCACTTCCATTTTTACATATTATCCATTCAATGAGTGGCTGCAGATTGCGCAGGGGCCATTAGGTGTCATAAATCCCACCATTAGCAAGCAACATGTCTGTTTTGGAGCAATTTGCAGCTTCTCAATGCACCCTTTCATGCATAATGTAATGGCTTTAGTCTGTGAGATCAGAGCAGGAGGAGTGGACTCGTTATGTGCCTGTTCCAGTGGCTCATCAGCCATTCAGCCATTACGTCTAATATGTGGTTAAATATTTATCTGGAACAGGCCGTCGCTGTGCTACATTACATCTGTATGTTCATCATTAAGGGACATCAGCTGCATTATGGATGCAGTGTGAGGATTGGTGGCCAAGTTGTGTCGGAGTTAGATTGAGCACATTTCAACTAAAAACACTTGCAGGTTTAACACATCGGGGTCATCATCAGCACTACGGCTTACTTTGGTAACATTCATCTTGCCTTCAGTTTATGAACTATATTACTGATTTCTTCTAGTCAGACAACTTTGCGAGTCATGTGTTTACTTTTACATGTTTACATGTTTCCTGTCTATATTGTCTAGCGCTTTGACTGTTGTTCTAACCCTTTCCTGAAAAAGTGCTTTTTTCACTTTCTGGATTATGTTTTTGGCATTGTGGGTCAGGATTGAGTTTGTGATGTTTAAACTTGCCGGGATTATGTTCTCGTCCTTGCATCGGATATTGAATCTGAGGTGGTTCCAAAAGCATGTGCTGGAGGAGGTAAAGACAGCTGATAAGTGACACTTCACCACCAAGACCAGTGACAGTTCTGAAGATGGCTCGCAGATAGCAGCCCAAACATGTCAAGGTAAATACATCTCACTCACAAAGTTGTTTGATTAGAATAAATCAGTAATGTACATCTTATTATGAAGACCACTAAATACAGTTAGCCATTTCTAACATTGTGTGTCTTATACTATCACTCCGTATTGGGCAGACTGAAGCACAGACTGAAGGACATCTATTTAAGTTGTTTACAAATGTTTATAATGCATTCAATGATCTTGAAATAGCTCCTCCTTCAGAAGCGTCACATGGTGCTGTTGTGACGTGTCTTGCAGGCTGCTTACATGGTTTCACTAGAAGCTAATGCCGCCTACTGTCTAACACCTTCTCGAGGACGACATCCCATGTGTGGGACAAGGTGTTGGCGTTCTTGTCACAATTAATGCTCCTTGGACCTCACCTGCCACATCTCAATGGCTTCTCTGATCCACTGGTGGTATTTGTTACTTACATCTCTGAAGACGGCTACTTGAAATAGCTGAAACATTCAAAGCAGGTAAACAAACACTCCTGTCTGATCAAAGGTAATTGTTACTTAACAGTCTTTAGCTTTTGGATTTGGCATGACTAAGAAAACAAGTTGTTGTCCCTCTTGTTGGTGTATACAGCATACAGCAAATTGGATCCTTTTCCCCCAGTATTTATTCTGCAGCCAGGTAACAAGGGTTCTTCAGGGCTGTCTTCATATGTGACGAAAGCTAAACATGTTAACTTTCATGTAGTTAAGGTTAAGGTGAAAGATATATAAAATATATAAAATAATAAGATAAAATAAAGAAATGCAGTTGTGTATTACATATGCTGCTTGTACAAGCTCAAACCGTATTCCCTGATGCAGCTGTACCCGGCCCACTGAATGTTTTATGGTTCCAATATGTTAATCATCTATTAATAAAAACATGCTAATTATTTCAGCTTCTGTACACACACATATATATGTTCAGAGCATTCAAGGTTAGTGACCCGAGTTCACTTCTCACCTCTGTAGCCTTCTGCCTCAGTTCACTGAGTCGACCTAACGCACATCATCTTCAATAATAATAAAGTAAAAAACTACTGGCATAATCTAAGCAAACCTAAATTATTGAAATTGTTAACAAGGATGACAAGCATGAAACTTTGATCCAGTTTTGGAGTCATGGGCTAATGCTAGTGGATCAGTCCTGAGTCCTGCTCATGTCCCGAATGACAGGGCAACGAGGTGCAGAGCGGTTTGATTGAGCTGGAGAGCTGAGTCTTTGGTGATATGCAGAGCAGCATGCATAAGTGTGTGTCCATGGGGAGAAGAGCAGGTGAGAGGTAATGATGATGAGTAAAATTTAAGCTATTGTAGTGTTTATTATAATTTTTTTGGTCAAGGTTTTATTGGATGGAACAGTAAAGCATGAAATGAGGACCTCAAATTGATGATGTCACATTATCATTTAAATTTTGATTTGATAATGTGACATGTATGCCACTTGCATTTTTTTTATTGATTACGTGTCTCAGTTTTTTTTTCCTTTTGATTTGTTTCCAATTTTAAAGTATGAGAAACGGGTAAAGATCAACTGCATAAAAACTTGTCATGTACAGTATATGTATATGTGTATGTATTAGTGGGGATGTATTGCTCAGACATGGAGGCCGTTGAGACGAGGCGGGAGCAGTCAGCAGGTCCTCGGGATCGGACGGGAGTGAGATTGATTGAAAAGTCAGCCCCATGCAGGCCTTGTGACCCAAAGATCTTGAGATAAAAGCTTGTGTGGCCCTCTCCTCGCTCTGCAGTGAGGTGCCACTACTGTACACTGTTACTCCATGTGGCCATAACAAAAAGACCTCAGCATGCTGCTTACAGACTCACGAGTCACAAACGCACAGCAGGCCCTGGACACAGCTCATTACTGCCAGATGGAGCGGAGCAGAGCAAACACACTGGAACTCAATGGTAAATAGCTCAAGAGCATTGGCACCCAGGGGCCACCTCTGGTGCTTTTCAGACCTGACTGATGTGTGCATGTGGAGGAATTGTTTGTTCCATGGGTGCTCTTAGTTCCTCTTCTAAATTGCACCTTGTGAGTATGAGTGTGGAGTCAGAGAATGCTCCTGCTAATCTTTACCAAGATCCTGGCACAAGATTTAATTTGATGGATGGTAAGAAAATGTACCTTCCCTACAGAAAAGAATGACGGAGTACATGTCATTTCCTTTTAACAACAGCACAACTGCATTTGCATGCATTTGCATGCTGTGTGGAAACTTCTATTATTAACAATAATAATTAAAAAATCAATGCATTCGATAAAAGGAATTCATAAACATGTATTATATCTTTAGTACCTTATATCTGCAATGTCGCACACTCTTGACTGTGGGATAGAGTAGACCCTAAACAGTGGAACAGACATTAATTCCACTTTTAGCCTCCCGTGTTTGTCTGCAGAGCTCCTCTCTCAAAGCCAGTGGTTGATATCTGTTTTCGCAGCAGCCTTCTCGACACAACACACTGAGCGATATCCGTATTATGCACTGTACAGAATCCCTTTTCCACCTTTATCAATCGCCAAGAAAACCTGCCGCAGCCCAAAGGAAGAAATTTATGGCTGTGAGGAAGGTGAATATTCATGACAGCAGAGAGGAAAGGTTGGCTCTGGGAAAACTGAGGGTTGTTAGTTCAAGCCAGACAATGTTGTGTTTGTTTATTGTTGGGGTCCCACGCCAGCTGGCTCGACCGCTCACATCCACAGGGCATGAATAATGGACAGCCTGGCGGTTTCAACAGAAATAGCTTCTTCTCTGTTTCCTCATCTTAAAGCAAAACTAACATCTTTGTAAATATATGTATTTTAGTGGAGGTCATGACTACCATTCTCCCATTTGACACATTTGCAGAGTTTGAGGACTGCTGTACTGATATCACATGACACAACATAATGAACAGTGTTTAATTAATCATTGCATCATGTCAACAGTTAATGATACAAATCACTTTACACTTTATTATCTGCTTCACCGAACACCACCAATCAATCACACATTCATACAAGGCAAGATGTGTGAAGTGTCTTGCCTCAGGACAAAACCGCACTGTGTACTATTCCCAGATCAGACAAGCTCGAGTTGGTATGGCCACATAATACTGTAGTGTAATGTAGTAACCTTTTATTGGTAACACTAATTTTACATATTGTAACTTTTTTTTTTTTTTTTGTCAAATTGTGTCAAAGAATAAGAGGTTTGGCATATTTTTGTAAATATAAATTAGCTCACAAAATATTAAATGTTATAAGATTACGAATGGTGCATTATGTAAGTAGGCCAAAAGTGGATAAACCCGCTAAGATGTGAATTTTTATGGCTCTTCTGCAGCCTTTCAGATTACAAACGCTAAAAGGTTCTTTTAGTGAGGGTTTGGGAATAATTCAGTGGACCTGCGGTCAAAGAGCTGCTACCCATAGTGGTGCCCTGGGAGTTGGTTGCCTTTTTCACCTTGATGCAAGTTACAGAGACTGGAGGCGCTGGGCTATTCCAGACTCTCCCTGTCAACATCGCACGGCATTGGAGTTGACTGGTGTTTTGGTGGGAAGGGTAAGCTCGTGGTCAAAGACACAACTCACTAACTGGGACATCTAGCACTGCCACTGCTCCAAAACCTCTTTATTTAGACGGGCGGCACGTATCCTGAAGGCTGTAATGTGCCATGCATCTCGACTGTTGTTTTTCTTGTCTACAGTCAGATGATGTCAGCTGTAGCTAACTGTGTGAAATATGCACTGAGGCACTACAGTACATGCGCTATAGTAATAGATGTGGTAAATAAGTTGAAGCTATAGCTGAAATAATGTAACTGGGAATATTCCTATACTTTATGGATTTCATGCTCAAAGATGTATTCCTTCAAAAGCTCTGTCTCTGCAAGTCATTGTTAGTCATCCTCTCTTTGCATACTAATCTCAAACCTGCCATTTCTCGCTAAAGTTTTTGAAAAAATAGTTAACTAGATTCACAACCGTCTTTCCACAACCTGTATGGGAGATTTCAAATAGGATTTCAACACGGATCTACACAAGGATCTCCTTTCCACAGCTGGTTGCGGACATCTCACTATTCTTATTCTCCTCGACCTGACAGCAGTTTTTGATATAATTTCTCACTCCATCCTCATCCATCACAGCTTCAATTGACATCTCTGACACAGCCCTCAGCTGGTTCAATTTGTACATCTCCAACTGCATCCAATTTGTCCAGTTAAAAAAAAATAAAAATCTTATTCTCACTTGTATCCTGTGGTGACCTCAAAAATTTGTCCTGGGTCCACTCCTCTTCATCATTTATCTACTCCCACTTTGTCAAAATTTTCACAAACGCAACATTCAATTTCATCCCTCTCCGTTTGCCTCCTTGATATCAAATCATGGTTCACCCTTATCTTTCTCAAATTAAACCCGATAAAACAGAATTTCTTCTTATTTGTGCTGAAAACATCCTTTTGACAAAAAAACAACTTCTTACTCACCACTGACAACTTCACCGGATGAAAGAGAATATTTGTAGAGTATGCTTTACAGAACAAGAACAGAATCACAATACAAACAAATAAAACACATTTAAAAATCACGGTTTTAGCTTAGATTTGAACCTTGTCAGAGTGGAGGCCTGTCTCGCATCTTCACAAAGACTGTTCCTGATTTTAGCTGCATGAAACAGAAACAGAAACATGTTTAGTTCAGTCTCAGTCTTCAGAGTCAGAGATGGTTCGTACGACAGAGACACACTTTGGTGCTTGGCCAGACTTGTAAAAAAGCCAAGCTAGATGTTCCAAGTCAAGTGTTAATTTATTCTGCACATGCCAATCCATATACTTGATTGTACTGTAATTTTGTTGCATGTGCTTAATGTAAAATGCTGTAATGAATCAATCTAAATTCCTGTTCAGGTTCACATTACTAATATATTATGGTGAACAGACTGAATTATGTGTGACTAGACTTATATTGAGACATGAGGCTCAAAGTTCATACCGTCTGCTGCTAATATGGATTGACAAGTCCAAAAAGTCAAGAGTGAACTGAGAAACTTTCGATTCAGACATGCCAGGAGTTAGAAGTCCAATCCTGGTGGATCTAAACGCCTGGGTTGGCATGTGGATGGAGATTCAGAGCTTGACGTCACGGCTGCTGCTGGCGGGCTGACAGTTTGCTCTGCCCTGCCGGTGAACCCCTTACTCTGCCACATGTCTGCACTTACCGTAATGTCTTGTCACTGTGCACTCTTTAATTGTATATTACAGACAGGAGCCCCCCTCTGCACGCAGTCTCATTATTTTCTCCTCCTTCCTTCGGCTGTTCATATTGCAGCAGAAACACAGTGTCATTTGCAGTGCAAACACTAATTGCACACTGCCGTTCTCTGTTTTTATCTTGTTACAGTTAGAAAATTATACATGATTTCTTGTCACTCTGCAAATTGTTATGTCATGTATAACTTGCTGAACATAAAGGTTTTACCACTTTCTTTTAAAAATCTTTTCTTTGACTGCAGTTAACCTTTGAGTGCAACTAGGAGCTAGATTATGCAATAAATATTTGTCTTCTCTGCACTAATACTGGTTTCCCTCAGAAGCTACCACTGTGGCTTCATACTTTCATCACCTCAAGAAAACAGCAAACTAAAACATTATTTACAAACCAGGAACATCCTTTTGATTTCAACATGTAAATAGCAAAATGCAAAGTGGTCAAAGATGTAAAATGCAAGTTCTGTAGTACTTTCATTTATTTAGGGCTCATTGACTGTTAAAAAGTAAACTAACATCAGAAACAGTAGTATTTATGGTCTTTAAAAAGACACATTGACGGTTTTAGATAAGATGAAGCTAAAGACTAATCTAAGATCTATTTATAATTGTATATGAATAATCTTACAGGTCATTTTATAGATATAATATATTTAATGTATATCATTTAAGATATAATTCAGCAAAAGCAGAATGTGTTGTTTCTTGGGCATTTCTGGGGCAGAGTCTGTCTGGGCCCATGGGTGCTGTCCTCTGGTGCAGACGGTCAGTGAAGCTTAGACAACAGGGCAGACAGAGGACAATGAAAAGACCTTCACATCCTCAGTCTACAACCTGAAAAATGTCATGTTATTAATACAGCTTATAACTTGACTTTAGTTAAGTAAAAAACAAACAAAAAAAAACAACAACATTGTTTTGTTGTCAGTATGTCCCAGTATATTTTGACCCATATTTGAACTTTGCTGTATTCTTTTTCAACAAACACAATCAGAAACACCATATCTGGATTCTTATTTTATAGTTTAGCACTTCTTTTAAATTATGTCCTTATATGAGACTGACACAACACAAACAGTTTATTTATTAGCACTAACAATACTAAATGTGCATCTTGCTGTGATGAGAGGACATACATGTTTGAAATGTATGTACTGTCATTATCAGTAGTAATGCACGATTCCCCTCACTCCTACAGAGGGGCACTGGGAAAACAGGCTTTACTGTACATGGAGGTGTGTTATATCTGTGTTAAAGGGACATTATCAGCAGATTAGAGCAGAGCGGCTTCATTACTGCTGGCATTTAGCAGCTGGACCCTGTTCCTTCCTCCAGACAAATGCCACTGTGTGGTGCAGAGAGCCACCTATTATACCCTGACACATGTGGAAAGGTTAATGCAGCCTTTAAGTGAGGAAGAGCCCAGCTGCTCAGGACATGTGCTGAACTGCATCTATGAGAGTCCACCCTCATCGTAATTTATTACCTCCGAAGAAAAAACAAAACAAAATTTATCAGTGTAAATGACTTGAATACACATTATTTATCTCAATCAATTAGACCAGTGGTTCTCAACCTGGGAGTCGGAAATTATTTCAGAGTGTCCTCAGACGGTATGAGGGAAACACAATTGATACAAGGCTTGACCCTTCAGATGTAGTTATTGTTTGTTGGCCTACCAAATTATTTCTCTAAGTCTCAATCCTTAGATAAGGCGCTGTCTTTAGCTCACCTGTTTGATTCAGACTGCCTTCATTTCAATATTATCTCCTGTGAGTGCTCTTTCTTATATTAACTGTAGTTTTCCTTAAAGGGGAATAGGGAATAGTATTATTATAGTGATAGTCAAATATGCAATTTTAAAACTCAATACTCCCACTTGAAATCGTATTAGAATCCTTCTATATTTGTCCTAAAAAATCCATCTCAGTGTGGTCACTCTTACTTTATCAGAAAAATATAATCCATGCTCTCTGTCACTCCCAAAGAGAAGCTAAACACTTCCAGCTCTGATCCCAGCACTGTCCTCTGCTCTGATCGTCTTCTGTCAATATTTGTATAGTACAATATTCATTTAAAGGGCACCAAGTGAAAGAACATAGTGTTTTTTGTTTAAATATTATTATCATTTATTTATACAGGGGAAACTCAAGCAGAGAAACTTGTTCTTTTTCATGAGTGCCCTGTGGTTTACCAGAAGAAATAATACACAGTATAAATAAGACAAAGGCAAAGCAAGAGCATAATCTTTGGACTCTGAATGAATTAAAAGACTTAAGTTGCCAAATGTTGAGGAAAATGTTTTCAGTTATGTCAGTTATACGAAATTTAAAACTTCGAAGAGGAAATGTTTTTTTGTTTATAGTTCAGGAACAGTAGAATAATTCAACCACAATTTTATTATTTACAAAACTTCAGTACTTCTTTTTATAATGATGATGGCATTAAAAAAAATATGAAGGATATTTATAGTAAAAAAAAATCAAAAAATCAATTCAATTCAATAAATGCTCAAAATTACATTTCAAATCAGTTGGAAAGTAAATATGAATTATATAATTTGCCCTATGTAAAAGCCAATAAGAACTATAATAGTGTATTAATGAGATTATATAGGAAATTTACTTTAAATTAACTCCCCAAATACACAACCCACAAGGGCAGAGTAGACAAAGAACTTCCAGACGAAACAACCGATGAATGGACGGAGAAGAGGTGGGCTTGTTACGATTTTGAACCCATTTGATGTGCAATATAATATCATAATGTACGATAATACTGAAACTATTTAATGTCAAATATGTAAAATATTTTTGAAAAACATGAGCTGCAACATAAAAACAAACTTCATGAAAAACTTGAGGCAATAGTTAGTGTCCATAATCTGTCATAAAAGCTACTTTGACTTTCTAAAGCTCAGATCTACATAAAAAATACTCCCAAAAATTCCCACTAATATGAAATAATAATAATAATACACATGGTCAATATTGACGGAGGGACTTAGGTACAACATTGAACCTCTTTGTTGAAATCTTCCACTCACAAGTAATGCATTTGGAAAAGAGTTTTTTCCATCCAAACATACATCAAATACATACATTTTTATAGCTGTTAAATACATTTACATGCAGTGTATGTAGACTAATTGTAGCTCAAGGTCTCCTAGAGCATCCAGGTTGAAACGTTTGATATTTCCTCGACACTTATTATGCATACAAAACTTCAAAACCTCTTTTAAATTCAAACTGCTGATAAAGTGCAGTGTATTCCCTGTAGTTGAAACTCCAGCCGTGTCTCAGGCTAATGAAGCTATCAGGGACCAGTTTTCACAGTGGAAAATGTCAAATGCTAATTTTTATAACCAGCTTGTAATAATTCAACAGTGGAGACGTTATATACTGATGAATTCCATACTTTGCTTTGCCTTATAATTATAAAGATTAGGGTGCAAAAGAGGATGAATGTACAATACAAAGTTTCCCCTTCTGCCTTTGGTTTTGCCGGTTCCCCTTGTGTTGTTAAGGATCCACAACGTGTCTCCCGCTCCTCTCCTTGGAGACTTGCGATATCCAAACCTGCTTGTTCTTTCTTTCTTCCTCTTTTTCAAAAGCAATGTCTTTGGTGTTTTGACAGGACTGGAAATCAAAGAAAACATGTCGGCTGGCAACACATTAAATTAGGGTGTTTAGCTGGCGCCAGAGGGTACATCGCTCCGAGAGAGTTTGAAAAAAAATGTCAAAAGGCTTCAGGGAAACTCATCCATGGGCACAAAATGGCTTTGAACTTCTCCGAGTTGAGGGGAAGCAATTAAAACATGAGGTATAAAAAGAGCAAGCCAAGCGTCATCCTGGAAAAGCAAGAGAGATTGTTAAAATGATTAATACTGATGCTATAAATCATCCACGATTGCTCTCAAGTTAGAATGAAAATGTTACTCTTGGGCCAGCACAAATTTGTTAAATAAATGATGTTCCTTTAATGTCCAACTGTCATAATTTCCAGTCAAACATTTTGAAATAAAACATAATTACAAAAGAAATGTGTACAATATTATGGAGAGTGAAAAACGGCTACTTCTTCTGCACTTCTGATAGAGCTCGGGATCGAACGACAAAATCTTTACGTTAGTGTCTATAGTAATACATAAGCAAATACATAAGCAAAACAAACAACAAAACTAAATATATATATATTAAAAAGGCTGTGGAACAACCCAATAAACTGCTGGGCCACTACTGGTAAAGTTACTATTAATCCTAATCCCGAAACTGCTCTTTCTGGCTTTTCTAGCACGATGGAAAAGATGGGTCATAATGTTACCGCAGCAGTGGCTTATGGCATGGTGATAGCTAGAAGATGTATTCTGAAATTGTGGAAATCAGATTCTCCCCCTCAATTTGAATCCTGGCTCAGGGAATTAATAGGAGTGCTTCACGTTGAGAGGTTGAGGTGTGAAGTGGCTGGTAACCCTCAAACATTTCAGGCTGTAACCCATTCTAGAACATTTAAACCTTTAGTGGACCCCTGAACCATTTATATTTCATTGTCACAGGATGCAAATGTGGACAATTTTCTTTCAGTATAAGTAATTTGTACCCAAGTGTGTTTATTTACGTATTTATTTATTTAGTTTTTGTATTATTTTATGGAAGTTGTGTTGAATTTTAATTTAAACATATTTATTTGTGTATGATCTAATACGATCTATGGTCATGTGATATGATTACAGTGAATTTTGACAGTTATTAGATACTTTAAGTAAGCTTGTCATCCTTACCGTTGTGTGTTGTTCTTATATTTGAAAAGTAAAAAAAAAAAAAAGCCTGATCGTGTCCTTTGTAGACAGCGCAGACACATGGTTGTTGCTGATATGTTCATTACATTTGCGATAACTATCAATATCTAACCTCATCCTCAAGTTCTAACGTTTACTTAAAACTTCAGGATTTGTGGCGTTTGTTAAAATGCCTACTATGAGGTCGCTAGCATCTGTGCTCATATTGGCACGTGGTAACATTTCCTATCTCTGTTCCGGTGTTCCTCACATCGTCAAGTGGTTGTCAGTCGCCAAAACAGCCCTAGTTTTTCATAGTTTGCGATGTTTGGAGGCTAAATCTCCCATTCAAAAGGCATCAGTGCTAACGCTTGGAATAGTACCAGGTTATGGAACACAACTTAAGTTAGTACTTGGCATCTTAAAATCTTCCCTGGTTTAACGTTATCTGAAAATGCACAACGATATGACAACAATCTCTGAAAGGTGTGAAATGAGCTGCATTCATTTGATTTATTACAAATGAAATACTCGTCCCCACATAATGTTTTCACATTTCCAACTGCCAGTCAATCCATCGAGAGCTGTGACTCCCTGTGACCCTCTCCAGCATCGCACCTCAAATAACTCGCTCACTAACATTCAAATAATAACATCAAGGCAATCTTCTGAGACTTAGACACAATACAGAGAGATGGAGAGGGCAAGAGGCACTGAATATCAACTTAAGTCCTATGAAAATGAAATCGGTGTACGTTCTTCATCCACCAGAGTGAGTCAGTTCTAGCGGAGCAGACGTTTCATTGGCGTTCAAATCGAAACTTGAGAGACAGGCGCTTGATGATCACTGACTTTCACGCAGCCCTGCGCGGTGACCCCTTTGACCCACGCGCCTTAAATCTTTTAGAAAAAAAAGAAAAACACTTGAGGAGAAGTTTATGACATTGCACTTCAGTGAGCAGCGAGAAGAGAAAAATAAGTAGCAATTTTACGAGGGAAGCTAGATCAGGATGGCTTCGCTGGGACAACTTTATCGCTCAATCTGTCGAGGCGCCCAGGAGGTGTGAGGGGCTTCACCGTCCCCCGCCTCCCGTAACAATAATCACAGAGCTAAACTGAAGCTCACGACCTGTAAATTGATTAAGGAGCAGCGGCGACAGAAATATTTGGTGTGATGGTCTTGGTGGCGATGTGCGGTGAATTCGAAGAGCGTTATTAGATGGACAGTCTGTCTGAGCGTGCCCGGTGCAGAGTGGAGATGATGAAAGGGTGCAAAGGGCTAATGGGAAAACTCCAAACTCATCCACGGTGTTTATATGAGCTGTCTCCCACCAAGAACAGGCCGTGGCCCGCTTTGTCCTGCGATGAATAAAAAAATCATCTTCTGTCTTTTTCATTACACACAATCATTTCTCCCAAATCACAGCAGATAAATCACTTAGAGGAAAACGAGGCTCGGGCTGCACCCTTCACTGAAATGAGACGTTTGTGAATGTTCTGTGTGTGAAAGACTGTGCAGACTATGGGCTCAAAGTCAGCAGGGTTGGACCTTGTATGAATGTGTGCAAGGTTGCTGTAACCGTACTTATTGAACTTATTTAGCTCATTCAGATAAATCCTGGAGTCAGTGAGACATCATGGGCCAAATGAACTTTCCACAAAAATAAAATCTTCCTTTTTTTTAAAGTTTTTCCTTGCTGAGAATGACAGAGGAGGCTCTGGGACAGTTAGTCATTTGTTGGTTAATCAGATAATCTTTATATGTTTCCTTGTTTACCACTTTATAATACATATACTTTTTCATAACTTAATAAAGACTTAATTCTTACTGAGCAAATAGTTGACTAAGAATGATTTAGGATTGGTAACTACTTAATTATGAGAACGTATTAAGCTATAGTGATTTTTTTTTTAGCTTTTAACCATGTTAACCAACAGCGCTCCATTATCAAACACATACCTGGAGTTGCATTTAGCTTCAGTCAGTCACGCTATTTTGATGCTGGTTAGAAAATCCCTCGATCAATGACGTTTTTCCAATTTTAGATGACACTTATCTGAGAATCTTCTGCTGCTGTAAGTCTTTAAATCATTGCCAGACTCGTTCTGCCGTCTAAACATGATCACTGCAAACTAATTAGCTTCCTCTCATTTCCTGGCGAAAGCATGTTTGCTTTGTGTAAGCGCTCAGCAGCCAGTAGATGGCGCCTAAACTCAGTAAGTGCCAAAGACTAACAATATAAAAAAATGCATAATACTTTTCCCAAAAAAGTATTACATTATAGCATATTATATAGGTATTATATTGTTTTATTTTCAATCTTTCTGTTCTGTTAACGTCAATAATTTTGTGAAGCCTTGTTTTGATTTTGGGCTCTACAAAAAATACATTGAGACGGTACACAAAGCAAAACATTTAGCTTGACAGAACCATGGTCCAATCAGGTTAATTTGGTCTTCTGATAATTTATTCAAAAGGCTCTCTTTTCTGACTAGAGATTGTTTGATTACCTGACAATTTCAGGACAGTATCCCGGGTGTGGGAGAGTAAAAAAAATTAATAAATAAATAGAAAATGTGTAAAACATACCAAGACAACTCTAAAGAAAATTGTGATTGAGCAGTCAAGACTGTCAAGTATGAAGAATTAAACATTATGTTCCACAGTATAACAACCACATGGTCTATGGAATGTGCATATCAATCAATAAAAATATTATTATAACTCACCACTGCATCCACAGACCAGTGCCAGCCTCCCTCTGAGACTAAATGCCTTGTAAATAGACTCCCAGCATGTAGACTATTAAAACCACAGCCTGGACTGAAGCGAGTGCCAGATCGCACAGTGTTTCTCTGATGTTGTGTTGTCAGTGAGTCGATGAGGCCTGCCAGAAACTCACTCAATATTTAAACCAACTCTGTGTGCTGATTTATGGATTACATTTTCAGTAGTCTCTCTCCAACTCTCACTGTGGTAGACATTTTTACACATCCAATCAAAGCGCGTTAATATCACTGTTGGGGAATCAGCCGAACATCGACTGTGTACAACAAAAGAAGACTCTTTCAACTTTCATTTTTCATTTTTCACTTATTAAAGTTTGATAGAAATCTTGATGTAGTGTTCTGTCGGATGGAGTGATATTTTGTCTATTAGGAAGTGGAGTCCTGAATTGTAGGAAGGAGATTCTGGGTGTTTAACGCATGAAAGGTTTATTCATGGTACTCCGAGACATGACAACTCATCAAATATAATATTGATCATTCATGAACAATGGAAAATGACCCAAACAGCACCACTGGACCAACGATACACAATTATACCATGAAAAGACAAACATAATAAGTTGATTTTTCACCTCCAGTTACAATATTGCCCTTATTATTACAGTTATTATTTGTGTCGCTGGTTCCTGCAGCCCTGTTCCTGGAGTCATTTTACAAGTTCACTTTTGTATATCGCTCTAAGCCTTGGTTTCAAAGAGCTATATATTAATAAATTCTTACAGGATGTTAAAGGCCTTAAGAAAAACAAAACATAAATTGCATATGAAAGGACTGCCGTTGTTGTGGATCAAATTGCATAACATAACAGGTTGCATAATCAAATGTATTCAGATCACAACATCCTTTGGAGCCATCGCTATGTGTTACATCGCTCTCTTGGGCCTGTGTCATACCAGACGCCGACAGTCAGAGAGAATAAAAACATGTTTGGCTCGGCACTCGCTGAGATCCCACGGCAGCAAGCGCAAGACAAGGCTCTGGAAAAATGATTTGCTCTTGACATGTTAAGAGCGCCGAGCAATTACAGACAACATGAATGAAAAATGTAATGAGTCATATTTGCTTGGAAAACAGGCCTGACCTATTTGGAGATAGTTTAACTGTGATGGTAAGAGGGCTTGAATGAGAGTTAGAAACCGCAAAGGCAAGGTACTCACGCAAGGTTTATTTACAAATGAATGTGTCAGAACAAGATTTATTGCTTTTGTCAGTGAACATAACTTGCCACCTGTTTGTCTCCGGGAAGATGTTGTTACTTTGCCTGGAATGTTTCATTGTATTGGCTTGAATGTATCCATCTTGCATTTTTTCATTTACAGGTGTTTTTTATTGCTTAAAAATACACACAAAAACATGCATCCCTAATATAACATAGCATGCCTTTTTCCAAATCTGACCTATGACTTTGCTATCACCTGCTTGTCCAAGGAAATAGATAAATTGAATGTCATATTGTGCAACATTACTGACAAACAGTTGGGAGACCCTCACCAGAAAAAAAAAATAGTGTACCTTTAAAATGATTTATAGTCATAACATAACAAAATGCATTATAAAATTCACCTTATTCTAGTCTTTGCCACCGCCATCTTTTTCCGTTGTATTATTTACACGGGGCAGACGAGCTCAACAAAAAAATAAGTTCTGCACGGACTAAAAAGGCGCTTTCAGGCCACCCAGTGCATTGCTGACTTATTGTTGCTCGTGTACATTGAACATTTTACGCAAATCAGTCTACTTAATATAATATTTTAGCGGCTAGACTTTCCCCGTGTTCGTCATTTGCGTGAATGGGGTTATCGTCAAACCGAAAGTGCGTTTCCTACAGCAGTGCGGATCTGTGGCAAAAAAGAGGCAAAAGTGGGCGGAATAAGGTCAATATGGACAGAATAAACAACAAAATCAGCAATGCAAATAAGTACTATTACAGTGACAATTTAAACTTGAGAGGTGTTAAAATGTTCTTGTGGAAAAAGAGTCCATGTCCAGAGTGAGAAGGGTCAGCTGTGGTCCTGCTCGTCCCCAAGTTCTGGAGATGTAAAAGTCCTGGAGAGATGGTGCCCTTCACGGTTCGACTCTGGCAGTGGCTCCAGTGTACTCCAGTGATCTCAATGATGGCTGTGTGGAACTGCACCTGGGTTGGCAATTTGGCTTTCCTCAGCTGTCATTTACGCGTATTTAAATGAGAGAATGGACCAACTTTACCTGGCAATGGAAAACTTGACAGAACTTTGCCAGTTTGAGTTTAAATGACCCACAATTTACCCTTTTATATCACTTCTTAGATAATCCATCAAAAGACAGCATGTTACTGACCCCTGGAGGCTCTGGTTGGTATATGTTGGCCTTATCTCCCAGTTGCATAGAAATCCAGAGACTGCCTGAGTTTAGAGTGCAGGGACCAGCACTAATAAAACCCCGCAGACACCATAGGAAATTGACTTTTTATGGCAGCTCATCAAATATAATTAAAAGTTGGCCTACACAGATTGGTGATGGTGTGAGTGGAGATGAGGCAGAAGGGGCAGCGGAGAATCCCTGGTCCATCGTAAAGTCACAGAAGCACCTAAAGCAAAAGTCTGTGTGGAGCAGATGATGTTTTTATATTTCTTTATGATGAGTGATGAAGACAGTTTAAAACAAATGACTTTCTGTACACTTGCCCTGGATGTAATTTGCTTCAACGTGACAAGAATAATGACTTTTTTGGAAGGCCCATCAACCAACGCATTTCAAAGTATTTTACTGAATACTTATAGCTTCATCTTATGGAAGCCTATTTCCACCAGTGAATAAAAAATGTCAAAATGTTATAGTTTTAATGTTATAATTATGAGTTTTAAAGTTCAAGGTTTGAGTTTCAAAGTAAACATTTTAAGTTTAAATGTCATAATTATAAGTTTAAAATTGTGACTTTTAAACTTGAAATTTTAACTTTGAAACTGGTAAATGTGACTTTTAAACACATGACTTCCTGTGAAACAGATGGGCTTCCATATCATCTCGCACATAGAATGGTTTAAGTGATTTTTTCGGTAGAGGACTCTGAGAGAGAAGTGGTGGGCTCTGCCTCCTCCCACATGACTGACTGACAGCGAGATCAGACGCAGTCATTTGTCACACACACAGCTGCTGTTGGGCTAATGGAGCAGGAGAACATGAGAGACACAGGGAATCCCAATGTTTTTATATCTCAAAGACATTATCAGAGCCACACACTGTGGACATGCTGACAACACACCTCCATAATGCTGTAAAAGATGTAACTAATGGAGAAGACGAACAGTGATCTATGACGTCTGTCCGGATAAAAGATTACAGCAATCTGTGTGTGATCTGATAAGGGCAAATTGTGTGCCCTTAAAAGTGTCGGCAAACCGACTGTGGCTAATACTTTAAAAAACCCTTTCCACCACCAAAAAGCTGGTTTGGCATGTTTTCTTTAAAGGCCTAGCCTTATAATCTGCCCAAACATTTTAGCCTTAAAACTGAAAAAAGTACACATTATGATAGAATTAGGCATAGTGTGACATATTTAAAGCTCTACTTAAAAGTACCCTACTTGATTCTTGTACATGTGTACTTTTTTATTTTCTCTCAGAGTATAAGGTAAAAAAGAACTAAACAAAACAGTACCTTGTCACAAAATTAGATTGCTGGGCTCTGTCTGCATCTAATAATTTAGTATTTTATCTCCTGCACCCTGGAAGTAAGAGTTGTAAAGGAGGTCAAATAAGCTTTGGCGTTCGTCCAAGTTTCACCTCCTAGTATGAAAAGTACTGTTCGAAAGCCGTGAAAGCACCTGGAAATTCCAGCATTTAAAAACAGTATAACATGTGCCAAAGGGTTTTGTGAGAGCTAGATTTAAATACTTCCTTCTTTTGTGGTTTCAGATTGTTCAGCTGAAATGTGGTTCTTACACTCTCATAGAAAATATATTTTTACGGCTCATATATGCTCAAGAAAAGATAATATCATCAAACAATTCAATCAATAGATTAAGAATATTTATCTTGTTTTTTACTTTCTTCTGTATCAGATATAGAATAGAGGACATGATGAAATTGGTTTCGACAAACACTTTCCGTCAAAACATGTCAAGGTAATTACATCATATCTTACCTATTGTCTGATAAAGAAGAAACAACAAAACAATTCTATCATTGTTTGACAATATTCAGTCCAATTTTAGATATCGGTAGAATCTTCAGTTTGACATTATTGTGAGTCTCAAAATATGGAAACAGCCTATCTTTGAATGTGTGTGTAAACCTGTGGATGAGTTTCTTTGTGTCTGCGTAATAAAACGACAGTCTTCCTTTGTCAAAGTTCAGCTTGACCCTTACTCTCTCCACTTTCCTCTTCACTTTCACCTCCTTGCAGCTTGTAAACCCAGTGCGGGCTTGGTATTGACCATTCATCACAACAAGTTCCCAGTACCCAGTCAGAATCATCCCTCTCCCCAGGACCGACTCACTGGCCATCCCTATCGCCCAGTAGGAGTCATCTGGCACCTGCACTATCCAGCTGTGTGGACCCTGGTTCCACCCCTCCCATCCCAGCACACGGTGGTAATAGTAGAACCTCTCTGGATTTTGTGGAAGGTTGAGTTTCTTCATTTGCCCCACGCTGCAGAGATCCTCGGAGATCATCATCTCGGGGTGCGCTGTGTTCGGATCTAGGATTACAGGACTAAAGTGGACTACTTTCTTCATGTTGTTCCAGATGTGAAATGCCATGTTCCCGACGTGTTTGGCCTGGTCCAGTAAAGATTTAGGTCCTAGATTTGGAACCTCCATCGGGACACCACGATAAACTCTATCCAACACTTCCTTGTACCCAAAAGGAAACGAGGAATCATTGCTTTTGAGTTGCTCCTCTGCTGCTCTAATGGTCTCGGTCAGGGTTGCAATGTCATTTGTTATGGTGGCCATTTTGTCTGCCAAGTTTTGAGTCTTCTTCAACTCTTCCTCTCTCACAGCCTGGATTCGAGCAGCCTCTTCATCTTGTAAAAACTGATAGAGCCTCTTGAACTGAGCCTGGATCTGCATCTCTGTGAGCTGGGCCTGGGCTCTGATGTGGGCTGCTGCTCTGGTGAAGTGATCTTTGCTTTTATTCAAACTCTGATGGTAAAGAAAATATAAACATTTCTTCATGATTTTATTCTTCATTCCATGTAAGACAAGTAAATGTAGTTTATTGGCCTATATAGCAGTAAAATTATATAAAAAAAAAAGTCTCAAAAGGTTAAGTTGCAAGATGACCTTTCAATAGAGGGTAAAAGAAATCTTCTGGGTTTAAATTATACAAGGCTTTTTTGTATGTAGATTTATTTATTTTAACCCATAATGAAACAGTTGAATATTGATTGATTGACTGACTCAACTTAACTTAATTACACAGCAGATGAAAGAATGTTGAACATACCTTACGTCGGTCCTTGAGGAGGTCTAGAGCCCTCTGCAGATTACCCCTCAGGTCTGGCAGCACCGCACTCATGGAACTGAATCTGTGATTCCTGTGAGCGCTGGTGTCTTTACAGATGGGACACACTGGCTGTTCATGATTCAGGCAAAACAACTTCATCTTTTCCGAATGCAGTGAACAGAGATGATCATCATTGTCCTCTAAAATGTAGCAAAGGGCTTCCTGGTCCTGGTTCAGCAGTGAGTCATTCGAAGAGGACTTGGTCCTGTGGTTACAGGAGAGGAGTGGATCTTTAGGAATATTCAGGCAGGTAGCATACGAGAAAAAGTATGAGCCAGAAGCCATTGTCTAATCTAAAAATCAGTTAAGTTATACTTTGTCTGCTCCAACTTCATGTACAGTCCTGATTTGACGCAGAGCGCCGGTGTGTGAGTAGTTTTTGTTGCAACAGATCAGATTAAGCATTTCTTGTAAAACCGGTTGGTTTGCTTAAGCACATTTTAAATTTTTCCTGTCATGTAGAACCTTGCCAGGGCCATTTCCTAGCATTGGCAAATTGGACAAGGGCCCACCAGCCACTAGGGGCCCCTCAACATTGAAATGTCCTTTGCTTAGGCTCACTTTAGTGCTGTATATTAGTATATATTACAAGGGATAAAGAATGACACACAGATAATGCTTTAAATCACATGCACGCACAAACAAGTTGGGTTTTAGAGCTTCTTGACAAAAGGCTCTTTCACACCAAAGAGATCCCCAGTCCAAACTGGTCAGGTTAGTTTTAGCGACAGGCAGTCTCCGCGTGTTTAGTGTGAATGACGCTGTCGGAGCTCAGAGGAGCATGGAGGAGGTCGTGGGGGACAGTTTTGGTGGATTCGTCCAGAGGTTGGCTCCAGGCTCTATTTACAAAGTTAAAGTTAAGTTTAAATCCAACAACTCTCAGCAATTTGATGGTAATGCACTGCAGTTAACTTTTATTTTGGCCATATGTAAATCTGAACATAAATGCCTCCTTCTTTTGCCATCATTTACTGATAACTATGTTGTTGAGGCACATGTTTTTAACTAGTTTGTTTACAAAGTCCGCTCTGCACTGTTTTAACCACTTGCACTGCCTGCTGTTGTAGAAAGATGTTATGCTGTTGGTATGTATTTGCCACTGCAGTGGGTAAGAGCATTTACATCGGAGAGGCACAAGGACACGTGAGGATTGTTGCCCAGACTCAGTGATGGGGTGGGGAGGTAGAATTGGTGTGAAAAAGCCTTTACATTCACTTCACGGAGACTGATCCTAACCTAAACAATTGTCACTACTGCACATCATAGAGACCTGATTTGAAGCAGGTCCCCATGCTGCAAGTGTGTACTGACTTCAGACCCACAGTCTGATACATTATACAAAAAGAAACACCTTTCACAGCTGCAAATGCTGGAAATGGCCGTGAGCTTTGTGTTCCAAACTTTCAGGAAATTGTACGTACAACTTCTGAGCCAATTACTGTTCAACAGATGCTTGACATGCCAACTCATGGCAGGTCCAATGGGTGACTTTCTGGAAGCAGAAATATGTTGTTCCTGTTGTTGTTTCAATGTTATCGGTATTGTTCCAGTAAGACTATTTCTTAGCCAGGAATTAGTCTTTACCGGATATCCAAACCTCCCTAACTTGAAGTGAATGAGTTGATTTCTTCAGCTGATATTAAAATGTATTGCTAATTAAATTATATTTGTGTCAAATCTTTGTGCCCATAGCATATCTTTTTTGTTTTCGTTTTTTTCTTTCAAAGCCAAACTATATTAAATGTGATACAACACAGGATTCAAAATCTAAGACAACATGCATTCACTCTTCACAAGATTAATCATACATATACAGTATGTCTGAAGTTCGTCTGAGAGAATAGGCTTTAAAGATGCCATGTGGTAATGGCATTGTATTTGTGCCAGTTAGCTGATGCTAGCAGTGTTTTTTGCTTGGAAAAGTTAATTTGTAGCTGAACTATGTCATGTATACAACATCCAGTAAGTGTTCTGCACTTGTGTTTCTTGTTGGTCAAATATTTGACATAGATTAATTGTAGATGCTGCGACCAAGATTCTAAAATACCGTACTCTTTTAAACATATCGCAAAGTTTGTATTTGGTGTTTTTTGAAAGTAACATTAAATTATATCATCCCCACAATGAGTGGTCTTTCTACACAAAGACCACAACTGTGCAGTGCACCTGGCGTTAGCTAACAGATATTGTTTATTGTGAAATGCAACGCACAAAGAAGCCACAAACATGAGGTTGAAATTAATAATTTCAACAATTATTACTTGGTGAGGACCATCATAAAATATCTATAAATGATGGAGGATTAAAGTGACACCAGAACTGACAATGCGAGTAACTGCGTTTCAGATGATGATGTGCCCATTCCATACCTGCACTGAATTTGAAAGAAGTAAAGTGTAGCTATAACCCAGCCTTATTTCATTGAGTTATTTGTGGTGTAACAATCATACCATGAAGGGAAATAGTGTGTTATAAGCAGAATGATGTTGTGTTTGTGTCAAAGACAAGGAAACAGTGTTTCTGTCAGTGCAGTGGATACTTAAAATAAACAACCTGAAAAACAAGTCTTTCTGTTTCCTGTGGTTATGATTTATGGGAAGTGAGCTGATCAATTTTCTACAAATTCATGGTCTGATGCCAACCCTTTGATAAAGTCTATTTCTGGTCCAGTGGGAATATGACAGGTGCCACATAGTGATCATCTATCAGGACTATTGTTTTGTCTGTGCATGTGTGGTTAAGCAACAGGTATGTTTCACAATGTGTAAGTATTAATACTATTTTTTCTTTTCTAGAAACATGTCATTGTTAATTTGTGGCATACATTGAATATAAGAAAAAAAACTGTAAAATATGGAAGAATATGTAAACAATTATTACATAAAACATGTAAAAAAAAAAATAGAAGATTCATGTGTGGCGATATGAGCAGTAGAAATACTTTTGGGTGCCGCTCAGTGGTCGAGTGGATGGCTCATATGTCAGAACACAGCATTGTGAGTTTGAATCCGGCTCTGAAAATTTGTTGCATGTCCTTCCCTAGTCTCTTCTCCATTTCATGCTGTACTGTCCTGTACAATAAAACCTAGGGGCCAAAACATCCTTAGAAAAAGAAAAGAAGAGTTTCAATTCCAGCCCTCAACCATTTGCCAAATGTCTCTATCTCTCTCCCCATTTTATGTTACACTTGTCCTGTCAAACAAAGCCTTCAGATAAAACACAAAAATAATGGCTTATGTCATCTTAAATGTAAAAAAGGCTTGTTTCCACTTTGCTTTGTACCGGAACTATTCCAGTCATCATTACTCCTGAACAAAAAAATTGTATCGGTTCAGATACAGATGACTGACAGGTACTGAGAGGTACTGAAAACAATTAAAAATCATTCTTACACAAATTTTTGTCACAGCAGTTTTCAGAATATCGTTTAATCTTATGTGGCAGTATGGGTTTCTGCCATTGAAAATTATCGAGATTATTAGCGAGTCACCTCTTCGTATAGCCTTGTTGTTCTGTGCTTTGGCGTCTGGCAACCTGGGAGCTGGGGTCCGAATGTCCGAATGTGGGTCCAGCCTGTAATCCGTCACCCATCAAAGGTGCGCGTCAACTGGTGTCTAAAATGAAGTTGGTTCGATCATAACAAGCTTGCCTCGGTCCAGTTTGGGATTCTGTCCATGTTCGTCATGTCCGTCATATCCTTACTGCTTTTATTTTTCTACTGGACTATTATACGGATAACTGTGCAATGAGCGCATCATGTGAATTGGAAAAAGAATGGGAAAATGTGCAATTGTGAACAGATGTTTTTAAGAATCTCAACAATCAGCCATGGTTATTTACTTAATAAATTGACTAAATTATACTACGACTCCTAATGATTGCAACGAACTTGTGTCCTTATTTTATTTTCCGGGTTATACCCAGTGGTGTTGTTGGCTTTTGTTATTTAATTTACTGCTACAGTTAAGTTAAAAAACAGTTGTTACCACCCCCTCATACCACACCAGTGTCATAGTCCAACTATTTTATGTGATTATCCTTTTCCCTGTCCCCTACTCAGCTCTTTTGATCTGAGAGTCTAACTTCCCCTCTACCTGTATCCTTAATTCACCCCTAATATCAGAGCTAATAAATCCCATTAAAGACACGCTTGTGACCCCTCAATCATGTCTAGGCCTAAAATAACACTGTGGGAACAGAGAGAACCCCCAACGCCCGAGTTATTAATTGTTGAAAAGATGAATCTCCCATTACAGCCGTCCTGAGCAGTGGAGATGGAGCAGAGGCCACGCTGAGATTTATGCCAAGTTCACCCAATGCATGATTAATTGTGAAGCGCGAGTGGGTGTTTAATCAAAGCCACATGTGATTTGATCAATTATAGGTGAAGAAAAAGTGCTGGTAATTACTATACCTTTCATAATAGAACATATATTAACTAGGTTTTAATAGTTAAGACTATTATACTTAACAGATAACTAAACTTGTTGTTTATTTACACTAAATAATAAAGAAATTAAAGTAAATAGTCTTGCCAGATAAGTCACTGCAATACTAGTATTTTATAAAAGATGCAATTTGCTGCAAATGGTCAAGCAGTTTGGTCACTGCAGTACATGTTAAGGTGCGCTCAGACCGCGGCGACCAAAGTGACCAGTTTACATGTAAAGTCTATTGTGGTCATGCATCCGAAGACACGGCACGACCAGAGTGGCCAAGGAGGCGCAAATCCTGCATTTTTGTCATGAGGCGCATTTGCCCCACGGGATTATCCACCACAGGAGATAAACAAAGCTGAACAGTGGCAGTGTGTGGCAGTGCCCGAAGCTATATAGTGTCACTCTAGTGCAGTGATTCTTAAACTTTTTCAGTTGCAACCCCTAAAATAACAATAGTTCACATTTCGGACTCCAGAACACAAAAAATAGATGACAGGCAAAGTGATAAATTAACCTTCTATCTAATGTTTGATTTTATTTTGAGAATATAGACCTAGAAAAATGACTTTGATTGGCCAACAAATAGGAATCTACATTCACCACTGCATTTGAAGGGTGTCAAGCCTTGTTTAAGACTATTGTATACATTTTTCCCCATCATCTGGGGACCCCCAGAAATCACCCCTAGTTTGAGAACCACTGATCTAGTGGACCGCAGAGACAGGAACAAGAAGGACCTTGCCTTCTTGTTCCTGCAAATGCTCAATGGCACATTGGTCACGCTGCACGTCTGCTATACACACAAAAACTCAGAATATCTCAGAACACTTTGATTAAAAAGCTGTTATGTAATTTTTCAGCTCTATATAACCTTTGTCACCTTTGTCATTTATTCCGAAAAGAAAGGTGGTTTTACTGCTCAAAAATATCTTGAAAAACATTAATTTTTACAGTGATCAAAGTCACCCCTCCACTGATCTGACTGGTAAAATTACATGCCATACTGAGAAATGTTCCAGGCAAAGCAATCAAGGATGCAATTCCCCCACAAAAAAAGTTGTACAGTGCACTTTTAAAATTCACTAATATTTAGACGTTTCAAATAAAAACAAATCGAAAAACACTGAGCGCATTGAGGGTAAAAGTTTCTAAAGTTGTCTAAAACATGACTCGGAGTAGTATTTTCAGGTCTAATGTAGGCTTAAAGCCAGTAGTACATGGTTGCTCTGAAGAGATGGGACTGTATTATTATGCCAAGTTCATCCAATGCATGATTAATTGTGAAGCGCAAGTGGGCGTTTAATCAAGGCCACATGTGATTTGATCAATTATAGGTGAAGAAAAAGTGCTGGTAATTACTGTACTTTTTTAAAATAGAACATGTGTCAGCAGGGTTTGAATAGTTCATAATACTAATGAACTCAACAGATAACTAAACATGTTGTTTATTTACATTAAATGAGAAAGAAATTGAAGTGAACAATTAGTCTTTCCAGATAAGTCACTGCAATACTCCAGTAAACATTTTATGATAGACACAGTTTACTGCAGATAGTCAGGCAGGTTGGTCACTGCAGTACAGTTCGAGCAGACCCCAGCCATACAACATTCTCTGACAGTTTGCTGAATGTCTCTGACCATGGTTCAGCGCTATTGCTTTCTGTCCAGTAAAATTACATTTATTGGAATGAGAAATTGTATTACAAAAAAGAACAACATGTATCACTGTAGACCAAATAGCAATCAACTGAATAATGGGCCTTATTAAACATATTTGTAAGTTGTGGTTGCGCATGTATTTTTGGGGCGCCATCTGCTGTTTCTGTGTGGAAAAGCAGCCTTGCAACATTTGCCGACATTGACGCAAAGACAACTGTCCTGAGTAACCCTGGCCCTTTTTGCATTTGATTGTATTTGAAAAGCAATCAAGATGCAAAAGGATGCAATTCCTTCACAAAAAAGTTGTACAGTGCACTTTTAAAATCCACCAATATTTAAACGCTTCAAATAAAAACGAATTGAAAAACATTGAGCACATTCAGGGTAAAAGTTTCTAAAGTTGTCTAATACTCGGTGTAGTATTTTCAGGTCTAATGTAGGATTAAAGCCAGTAGATTACGCGCTTGCTCTGAAGAGAGTGTATTAGGCTATTCTGTGCTTATCCGAGTGTGAGCTCAAAGTGAGAAGGGTTTTATGTTTGGGCAGTTAAGCCAGAGAATGAAGTTACAGTGAAATGCTTGGTTAGATTCGCTGTCACTAAATAGTGGTTCAGGCTAAAAATCAGGAGGACTTCTGCTCTTGTGGTCCAGTGGCTCAGGGACAAAGAAGGAAATTGAGTCCAAACTGCCTTTCGACCAAAATATACAGAATTTAGAAGTGGCCATCTCTTTTTGCAATAGGATATTGTTGCTTTCCAAATAGTTCATGAAGATCTGATTTTACATGGAGATATTGTAACAGTGTGATTATTGTGAGAAGAAAAAAAATGCTCTAATCATCTTGGTCACAAGGCTAATTTTCATCTGATGTCCCAGGACAGGTGTTCCTTTGTCTCCCTGTAAAAGACAGAGCATAAACTGGAGACAGGACACAGCCACAACAACAGATAATGTGTTGTGACAGCAGTGCTGGTTTTCTATTAGCCATTTGTTAAATGAGTCTTAAAAATATTGTGGGATGTTGCTTTTCTAATGTTATGGGGACTACAGTTCCACTTACTTTATTGAAGACTTTCTTGACTTGTGATTTAAATGTTGATTTAGTTTCCAATTCGGGTCCAACACAAAGCCTGTGCCCTTACACAGTCTGAATTATATAGTCTGAATAAGCACAATCAAGTAGCTGAATAATCTTTACATTCTTAAATGCAGTAACAAAAGAGATGTTGTGGGTGTTGTGAAAAAGGATGTAGTACGATATGAGGTTGGTTGATAGCAGTCTGATAGTGCATTGGTTCTTAAACTAGGGGTCGGGACCCCAGTGGGGGTTACAAAATGATTTCTGGGATTTCAGATGGTGGGGAAAAATGTATACAATAGTCTTAAACACGGCTTGACACCCTTCAAATGCAGTGGTAAATGTAGATTACTATTTGTCGGTCTGTCAAAGTCATTTTTCTAGGTCTATATTCTCAAAATAAAAATCAAACATACAAACATACAAGTCTAATTTATCACTTTGCGTGTTGCCTATTTTTTGTGTTTGGGGGTCGCGAATGTGAACTATTGTTATTTTGGGGGTCGCAAGTGAAAAAGTTTGAGAACCGCTGTGATAGAGGATTGTGATAGACAACGTCTCAGAGAAGGAATGTTCTCTCAGTATAATTACCTGCCCCTATATAAATTCCTCAAGTATTTAAGGGTGCACTATGTTGTGTACGCTCCAATTGGGAACTGGTATTTAACCCTACTCCCACTTCACATCCATATACAGTATTTAGCGCGTGTGTCTGTGTTTGTGTGTGTGTGTGCTTGTGTGTGTATGTGCCCGTGTACGCATGTCTGTGACTGTCACCGTGTATTAGACTGTCACTGTGTATGAGACTGTCATTGTGTCTGTGACTGTCACTGTGTCTGTGACTGTCGCTGTGTCTGTCACCGTGTATGAGACTGTCACTGTGTCTGTGACTGTCACTGTGTCTGTCACCGTGTATGAGACTGTCACTGTGTCTGTGACTGTCGCTGTGTCTGTGACTGTCGCTGTGTCTGTGACTGTCGCTGTGTCTGTCACCGTGTATGAGACTTTCACTGTGTCTGTGACTGTCACTGTGTCTGTCACCGTGTATGAGACTGTCACTGTGTCTGTGACTGTCACTGTGTCTGTCACCGTGTATGAGACTGTCACTGTGTCTGTCACTGTGTATGAGACTGTCACTGTGTCTGTGACTGTCACTGTGTCTGTCACTGTGTATGAGACTGTCACTGTGTCTGTGACTGTCACTGTTTCTGTCACTGCGTATGAGACTGTCACTGTGTCTGTGACTGTCGCTGTGTCTGTGACTGTCACTGTGTCTGTGACTGTCGCTGTGTCTGTCACCATGTATGAGACTCTCACTGTGTCTGTCGCTGTGTCTGTCACCGTGTATGAGAGACTGTCACTGTGTATGTGACTGTCACTGTGTCTGTCACCGTGTATGAGACTGTCACTGTGTCTGTGACTGTCGCTGTGTCTGTCACCGTGTATGAGACTTTCACTGTGTCTGTGACTGTCACTGTGTCTGTCACCGTGTATGAGACTGTCACTGTGTCTGTCACTGTGTATGAGACTGTCACTGTGTCTGTCACTGTGTATGAGACTGTCACTGTGTCTGTGACTGTCACTGTGTCTGTCACTGTGTATGAATCAAAATCAAATCAAATCAACTTATTTTTATAATGCCCAAAATCACAACAACAGTTGCCTCGATGGGTATGAGACTGTCACTGTGTCTGTGACTGTCACTGTGTCTGTCACCGTGTATGAGACTGTCACTGTGTATGAGACTGTCACTGTGTCTGTGACTGTCACTGTTTCTGTCACCGTGTATGAGACTGTCACTGTGTATGAGACTGTCACTGTGTCTGTGACTGTCGCTGTGTCTGTCGCTGTGTCTGTGACTGTCGCTGTGTCTGTCACCGTGTATGAGACTGTCACTGTGTATGTGACTGTCACTGTGTCTGTCACCGTGTATGAGACTGTCACTGTGTCTGTGACTGTCGCTGTGTCTGTGACTGTCACTGTGTCTGTGACTGTCACTGTGTCTGTGACTGTCGCTGTGTCTGTGACTGTCGCTGTGTCTGTCACCGTGTATGAGACTCTCACTGTGTCTGTCGCTGTGTCTGTCACCGTGTATGAGACTGTCACTGTGTATGAGACTGTCACTGTGTATGAGACTGTCACTGTGTCTGTCACTGTGTATGAGACTGTCACTGTGTCTGTGACTGTCACTGTGTCTGTCACTGTGTATGAGACTGTCACTGTGTCTGTGACTGTCACTGTGTCTGTCACCGTAGATGAGACTGTCACTGTGTCTATCACTGTGTATGAGACTGTCACTGTGTATGAGACTGTCACTGTGTCTGTGACTGTCACTGTGTCTGTCACCGTGTATGAGACTGTCACTGTGTATGAGACTGTCACTGTGTCTGTCACCGTGTATGAGACTGTCACTGTGTCTGTGACTGTCGCTGTGTCTGTGACTGTCACTGTGTCTGTGACTGTCACTGTGTCTGTGACTGTCACTGTGTCTGTGACTGTCACTGTGTCTGTCACCGTGTATGAGACTGTCACTGTGTCTGTGACTGTCACTGTGTCTGTCACCGTGTATGAGACTGTCACTGTGTCTGTGACTGTCGCTGTGTCAGTTACTGTATCTGTCACCGTGTCTGTCACTGTGTATGAGACTGTCACTGTGTCTGTGACTGTCACTGTGTCTGTCACCGTGTATGAGACTGTCACTGTGTCTGTGACTGTCACTGTGTATGAGACTGTCACTGTATCTGTCACCGTGTATGAGACTGTCACTGTGTCTGTGACTGTCACTGTGTATGAGACTGTCACTGTATCTGTCACCGTGTATGAGACTGTCACTGTGTCTGTGACTGTCACTGTGTCTGTCACCGTGTATGAGACTGTCACTGTGTCTGTGACTGTCGCTGTGTCTGTTACTGTATCTGTCACCGTGTATGAGACTGTCGCTGTGTCTGTCACCGTGCATGAGACTGTCACCATGTCTGTCACTATGTATGAGAGTGTCACTGTGTATGAGACTGTCACTGTGTCTGTCACCGTGTATGAGACTGTCACCATGTCTGTCACCGTGTATGAGACTGTCACTGTGTCTGTGACTGTCACTGTGTCTGTCACCGTGTATGAGACTGTCACTGTGTCTGTGACTGTCGCTGTGTCTGTTACTGTATCTGTCACCGTGTATGAGACTGTCACTGTGTATGAGACTGTCACTGTGTCTGTGACTGTCACTGTGTCTGTCACCGTGTATGAGACTGTCACTGTGTCTGTCACCGTGTATGAGACTGTCACTGTGTCTGTGACTGTCGCTGTGTCTGTCACCGTGCATGAGACTGTCACCATGTCTGTCACTATGTATGAGAGTGTCACTGTGTATGAGACTGTCACTGTGTCTGTCACCGTGTATGAGACTGTCACCATGTCTGTCACTGTGTATGAGACTGTCACTGTGTCTGTGACTGTCACTGTGTCTGTCACTGTGTATGAGACTGTCACTGTGTCTGTGACTGTCACTGTGTCTGTCACCGTGTATGAGACTGTCACTGTGTCTGTGACTGTCACTGTGTGTGTGACTGTCGCTGTGTCTGTGACTGTCACTGTGTCTGTCACCATGTATGAGACTGTCACTGTGTCTGTCACCGTGTATGAGACTGTCACTGTGTCTGTGACTGTCACTGTGTCTGTCACCGTGTATGAGACTGTCACTGTGTCTGTGACTGTCGCTGTGTCTGTCACCGTGTATGAGACTGTCACTGTGTATGAGACTGTCACTGTGTATGAGACTGTCACTGTGTCTGTGACTGTCGCTGTGTCTGTCACCGTGCATGAGACTGTCACCATGTCTGTCACTATGTATGAGAGTGTCACTGTGTATGAGACTGTCACTGTGTCTGTCACCGTGTATGAGACTGTCACCATGTCTGTCACTGTGTATGAGACTGTCACTGTGTCTGTGACTGTCACTGTGTCTGTCACTGTGTATGAGACTGTCACTGTGTCTGTGACTGTCACTGTGTCTGTCACCGTGTATGAGACTGTCACTGTGTCTGTGACTGTCACTGTGTCTGTGACTGTCGCTGTGTCTGTGACTGTCACTGTGTCTGTCACCATGTATGAGACTGTCACTGTGTCTGTCACCGTGTATGAGACTGTCACTGTGTCTGTGACTGTCACTGTGTCTGTCACCGTGTATGAGACTGTCACTGTGTCTGTGACTGTCGCTGTGTCTGTCACCGTGTATGAGACTGTCACTGTGTATGAGACTGTCACTGTGTATGAGACTGTCACTGTGTCTGTGACTGTCGCTGTGTCTGTCACCGTGCATGAGACTGTCACCATGTCTGTCAATATGTATGAGAGTGTCACTGTGTATGAGACTGTCACTGTGTCTGTCACCGTGTATGAGACTGTCACCATGTCTGTCACTGTGTATGAGACTGTCATTGCGTCTGTGACTGTCACCGTGTCTGTGACTGGCACTGTGTCTGTGACTGTCACTGTGTATGAGTGTCTGTGGGTGGGTCGTTTGGTTGTGTGGGTCAAGCAATTGTTGGGTAAGATGTGGGCGTGTGAGGATGTTTTTAAATGCACTGTAAATCACTTTTTGTTACATTTACTGTATGTATGAAAAGCTTCATAAATAAAGTTAACAAAAAGTGGATCTGGGTGGGGAATGACTACAATTTGTTACACGTTAAATCCAACAATATTCTGCTATTTTTTTCTGAGGTCGGAACACATAATGTTCAATTTAACTGACATCCAAGTTGCCTGGGAAGGAGTTGTAGCATAATATTGCCTGTTTATGTCCATGAAGATCTTATTGTTTTGTATGTAATCTTTCAAAGCATTACTATAATCTTACTAATCGTGCATTTATTTCTTTTTTCTTGTTCTAAAAAAAACATTGAAAACAAGTATTTTTAAAAGGAGTGGGGTCACATCAGATTTGACTTATAATTTGACTTGATGGAGGTAGATAAGTTTTAATGCCATACCAGAAAAGTTACACATTGTCCCTTTAACATTGTATAAAGAATATTCCAGTATTTTTTCCCTTCACTGTAAAATCACACGTTGGCCCTTTCATATAATTGCGTGTTCATGCATATCCACACCTCCATTTACCAGATGAGGTGGTTTTACCAATAACCTGGTTTGTAGAGAATTATGAAGGGGCTGCAGTGGTATGCATGAGCAGGTCAGAGTCTCCACGTGACCACCTCTGCTCCTCCACCTGGAGCTCTGGGAACACCTCGCACGTCAGTCTGCCCTTAATTTGGCCTTTGGTAATGGTTGTGTTGCACCTTGCCAACGTTCATAAGCACGCCACAGAGACAGCCCCAAGCAGGACATCATAATTCAGGAGAATAATTGGGGCGTTTAGAGTGAACCAGGGACTTGGCCGTGCCAGACAGATACAGGTCAGAGCGGAGGGGCCATGGGGGAGGGGTCTGGGATGGACGGATGGATGGAGAGGGGAGCACGGGGGGCCGACATGGAAGAGATGGATGAACGCAGGTGGGCAGTGAAGAGAAAGGAGGAGAATGGTGATAAATGAAAGGTTATGTTATGTTATGTTTCAAAATGTATTTATATTATATATATTATTGGTTTGGTCATCACCTTTACTTTTTTGTCGTCCAAAGTATATACTCAATATTGGAACTGTATGAATTATGTAATATATATTTGCCAAATTAAGAACATTTTTAGAGAAGTCGTAGATCACAATTTATTTCACTGAACCAGTTTGTTTGGTGACATAAAACATACCATCGCCGACTGACATGAAAGGCTGATTAGAGTCAGAAACAGGAACATTTAGAGTAGGAACATGACGGCAGAGATGGGCCAGCCACAGACCTAAGGATAGAATTATTCTCAGACATTAGATTTACCGCGTGACCAGGATTGGCTGCATACCACTTCACTCTCGATAGATTACACGCCCACGTCACGCCGTCAACTTCTGCCTAGAATAGCCAATACAAACCAGCTTTGAAGGACCCTAGCCTGGGATTCGACACTCGAATGGCGGTGACACATTATTCAGAGTGGTGTGCCGTGAGGCTCCCGAACACTACTTGTAAAGTCCATACTGCCACAGTAAGTTACTTACTGCTTAAAGTTTTAACTCTGAATTCAAAAGAGGTATAGGGGCAGAACAAAGGGTGTAAAGTAAGAAAGAGCAAAGCCTAACCAGGAAGTCAATAACAATTACCTCCCTGTGTGATACACTTTGATGTAATCTACTGTTTCTAAGCTCTGAACTTTGGGCTGCATGTTCCTAATGTCTCTGACTGCCTCTGACTGATGCTCTAATTTCACCTCAGGCCAGTGTCCAGAGGTGAAGCTGAATACACGCCGAGTGATTATGTGTGATTCAGCCCATTTCTCACTGACAATTAGCCCTGACAAAGTAGGGTTTTAAGTTAAATATTTGCTTTCCAAAAGAGCTTAATCGACGGTTTCTCTGCAGCAGCATTAACAGCGAACCTGGACTCTAACTTATTTCATTTAGCTGATGCTGAACTTTAAAATTGATAAGATTCTTCTAGTTTTCATGCATAGTTTTCAAGGGACATCCTGCCTATCAATGGGGCTGTGTGATTTTACATAAAATCTGACCACAAAGAACTCATTGATTTGTGCAGTTAAATGAGTACATAAGCTAAGCTAGCATTAGCCAAATATTTTTCAGTTAGTTACATTCACCTTTGTTCATGAAACTAACTAAATGGCTCCATGAACGCTCATATTGATCCCATGTTCCTAAAAAATGTGTTGTATAAGTCCATTTTGATCCATCTTTCTTTTGCATGTTTCTCCCTGTGTCTGGGTGGGTTTCCTCTGGGTGCTCCGGTTTAGGTAAAGGTTTAGGTAAAATCCTCTAGCTACGGTAGTCCTGACCAAGCCTAGCACAAAGATGTGGAGATGGGGTCCCCAGATGTTGCTCATGAGAAGATGCCATGCATTGAGGGATGGGTCAAAAGTACCCTACGAGGACAGGCATACCTTAACCTTACCTTAATCTTAACCTTGTGTTAAAAAGCAGAACTAAGAAACTCCCCCCCCCCCCCCCTGAGAAAGTTTCTCAGTAGAGTTGTCTTCGGTCAGTGTCAGGAAAGTTACAAGGCTGGTTTTCCACACAGAGACAGCAGGGGGAGACGGCCGGGGGTTCAAACGCCCCCAAAATACATTTACAACCATAACACGGACTTACAAAGACGTAAAAATGTTACTTAGTTCTACTTTAAACCCAATATTCTCTCACAGACCAGAGGAAGGCAGCCATTCAAGGACTGATTCTGAACATTTTCATCCTGTTTCCTGAAGGACAGTAATGACGGCTTCTTTGCAAAACACTCCACCATATTATGCAAGGACTGACTACAGTTACACAGGCGACTTTCCTATACTTGAGTGGCCCATTACTGTGCCTCTGACTGAGTGCACATACGGAACCGTCTGACCTTTTATTTGTCATTTGTCACTTCCTTTTGAATTGAACCATGCTTTATAATTAATTTCCCCCCTCTTATTACATAAGGCATATGACATAACAAAAATACAAAATGCGCTCTCCCAACACACTGCCTGCCTGTTCTCTATTATTCAAACTGTGGGACAGCCAAGGGTGTTACAGACAATATGAATTTGCTGTAGAAAAATACAAGTTCACACGCGGGGATTGCTACATGAGTTTGAGAGACGGCTGCCTTATGGACTGTGCCATGCCAGTCCCTCACCACAAAACAGGGCCATCTGGAAACTGAGCTTGAGCTAATGTGGCTAAAGCTATTTGTTTACAGAGCCACCTCTCCACACACGAGAAGTCACGAAAGCGTCACACCTAAACTAAGTGCATTCTATTTACATTTAGTCAAATGCTCCTTTATCCACTTTGATGCAAACAAGACTTTTTTCAACCCGAAAGCCTAACCCTCGGTAGCCAGGAAGACTAAAAACTTCCACCTTAAAAGACTACAATATAAAACCTCACCAAAATAAATTAAAAGCTTTAACAAACATTTCTATTCCATCAATAAACACACACTGGGCAGCTAATGGGGATCCTAATAAAACAATAAACAAAGCAACAAATATAGTCCAAACATTCATTTTTTATTTTTTATTTTTGTGTAAAGCACTTTGAATTGCTTTGTATACAAATTGTGCTCTACAAATAAACTTGCCTCGCCCTGCCTTGATAAGATGTACCACATGTGGAACAAACTAAACACTGTTTCAGAGTAATATTACAACGACACTTACACAGAATCTAAAAGGTATATATGAATATAAACCTGTTCCCCCATTGTCCGTAGGGTTTCCAGCTTGACTTTTTATGGTTTAGAATCTAGAGTTGTTTGGGCAAAGGACCTTTGCTACTGGAGAGAGACCTTTTGAAAAACATGGATTAATGAGGCTCGATAAAAAAATATACATGTTATAGTTCATATTTCTTGAAAATGAGATGTGTCTTACCAGCTTGTGATCAAGCATTGGATGTGAGAGAGGAGGACAACTTGAACAGACAGTTTAGTTTTATTTAGACTGAAATCTAGCTGGCTTCATCAAACTTGCCTTTTTGTGAGTGTGAGCCTGACGTATTTTACACATGCCGACATAGTGTCCAAAAAATAAAGTATATTTTTTCTCCCTAACCTTTGCATGACTATACTGTTCAGTTTGTGAGAATCTTTTAACTTTGTGTTGGTGACAATTCTGGAATCAGCCTGGAATGAAATGCACTTAAAATGGGAGGAAGCAACAGATAATGGTTTAATTTATATTAACATCAGTTAAAAATGTCCACAACATGATCAGAAGAAAGTTATTCAAAGCCTGAATCTGATATTTTAGTTTTTTTCTTTTCTTTGTTATGATATTGTACACACACTTTATTATTATTATTATTATTATTATTATTATTATTATTATTATTATTATTATTATTATTATTGTTATTATTATTATTATTATTATTATTATTATTATTATATATTTGTTATCTGTATGTTTTCTGATGTTCTTCTATCTCAGACCCAATTTCCGGAAGAGGCTTGAAGTCCAATAGAAGTGGAAAACAGCCCTATAAACTCTGACTATCAAGTACTAGTGACTAAACTGAATGGTTTGTCCTTCGACAATTTCTATCAAAGCATCTCCTATCATGTAAAAAGTCAATTAAATAAATGAGACACTTTTCGAAAGGGAGAAGGACGAAGTAAAACCTATTTGATCGTATACCCATTCTCTCGTTTAATGACATAGTTTAATCTAAAACACTTTTTAAGAGTATAATTTATCTTAAATCTATAGTATAATGAGGACTCTGAGGCGTTGAACTCTATAAAAATGATACATGATGGAGCGGTGGGGGTCGTGACCTTGTGCTTTGTCACATGTGAGCGTGCCTCTTGGTGTCAGACCTACATCATCTCTAATGACCTGTGTGTATGTTATTGCAGTCATTATTGTGCTTACGGGGGAATTTACAGCATTTATTGGAGCAGTATGCGGCAATTTTATATAAGCACAGCACAGATGTTTTTTCAGTCCATGCAAGCCAGCCTATCCTTTACTGTCAGAAGCTGGACGGGCTGGTGCCCCATTCACTGGACGACAGTGATAAATGACTATTTAGCAGTGTCATTCAAACATCTGTATCCAAAGTTACTCAAGTAATCATCCATGCTGTTTTTTTTATTTATTAATTGATCTTTTTTCAAACTATATCTGTATTACAGGAAAGGATTTCTTTTAGTGTCTCCAGTTTGTCTCACAAAGCGCCCACACCTTAATTTATCATTAAAATCTAGTCCTTCAGCTTTCTGTCAGGCACCAATGTTCTCATATAAAGGTTATGCAGGTGACATCAAAGCATTCTGACTTTTAGCAGTGAGTGGCAAAAACACAAGAGTCAACGGTGAGTAATGACTTTTTCTCCTGTAAAAGCTCAAAACACACACACAAAAAAGTGAAAGATCTGCTAAAGTCTGATAACTTATGAAAGTCTAACATTTGATATCTAAAATAAGAAATTAAAGTAAATAGTAAACATAAAAACAGATAATATTGGTAACACTGTCTAAGCTCACATTTACCACTGACAAAGACTTTGGGATCAGAAACATGTAAATGATTACCTTTCTCTCCAGATGTTTCTGAGAAACTGCTGTCATTTTATATTTTTCAATATAAATTAAATTTGAGGGAAACAACAGCTCCATGCACAAAGAATAAGCCAAAAAGGCATATAAACACATTTTTATCAGTTATGCTGAGGAATGCTGAGGAGCATTTTTCAAATAAAAGAATGTCAGTTTATAACTTCTATTGCTGGGTTTCATCTACAGGCAATTAAGATGAGACACTGCAGGTGAATAGGAAAAAATATAACATTTAAATATATCAACTGTACACTTCTCCTGTAGTTTACTCACATAAATGTAAGAAACAAATATATTATTCGTTTTTATCACGTCATGTTTTCATGTAGAAATATGACATTTTATAGAACATATAAATATGAAAAATTGAAAAATGAAAAAAACCAGGTAAATACATTTCTTGGTTCATTTTATACACATATTAGTTATAAAATTGATTTCTTATTTAGTTTTTTAGTAGACTGGATTGGACTTAAAATTGTCCTAAAACTTCAAATTTCGCCCAAGGTTTGAGTCCAAGATTGGACTCCAGATTGAGTCCAGTTTGGTGTTGGAGCTACTTTAAGTGCTGATCCTTGCATTTTAAGAAAACGGCCTTTGAAGTTACAAGAAGAATAAAACATTTTTAATAGCAGACTGGACAAGTTTTCACATAAAAGTCGATATGTTGAAAGAGCAAACTGACCAAAAAAAATTTGAAAAAAGTGAGTTTTGCCTGAAGTGTCTCGCCTTAATATAAATACAGATGGGTAACTAAAATTAATATTATCAAGATGTATATTTTTGTTGTAATATAATGAGTTTCTTGGTCTAAAAGCATTTAACATTTGTAAACATACCGTTTGGCTATAGTAAATGACATCACATCTAGAGTGAAAACTAGGGGTTGTAAATGAGTGACGAGCTAATGGTGGCACTCACCTCAGGTGAAGCCTCCAGCCAGTCTATCAGTCACCATTATCAGCAATTACATCACACAGCGTCAAGTCGTGCCAATACTACAGACCCAGGCGTGGTTTTATCCTCCCCAAAAGGAACAGAAAACGCTAATAGGATTTCCTACAGCATTAATGGCAGCCTTGGGCCAAATACAGAGCCCCTGCTGCGGAATACAAAAACAAGGGGAAGAGGAGAGTGTGCCTGGTGAATTGTGGGAGATACTGTAAGTGTAAAGGCCTGAGTAGAGGTTCTAATTCCGATTATTTGTTGTGGCACTTCTAATAATTGTGGGGTTGTGCAATTGTATTATGATTATTTTTCAGGTTGTTACAACCAGGCTCAGCTAGGGTAGGGGACGTAACAAAAAACAAAAAGAAAAAAAAAACAGTGTGGAAAAAGGTTTAAATAAAGATGTAATTTAATAAACAGGGGTGTCAGGGTTAATTAACAGAAACAGCACAAAATTAAACCAATAAAACAAAACACAGAAGAACAGAACAACAGGTGAAGGTCTCAACACACGTACAGGTGCTGCCACGGCAGCCTTGACAAACTTGAGACACGTACAGGCATACTGGTACTGCCACTGCTGCCCAGATACACATGACATATATAGGTACAGGCGCTGGCCACACACAGACCAGCAGCCCCGAACACATGTGGAGTGAGTCCTTAAGTAGTGGGAGGGACACAGGTGGACTGATCGGTCCTCCAATCAGGGACCAGTCAACTGTAGCCAGTCACGTTCAACTTAAGCAGGCCTCCACTCTCCAGAAGACAAAAACACAATATTCAAATATACAAAAGAAGGCAGGATCTGTAGGCCTGGCGTCCGTAACACAGGTCGCATTTCCAAAACCTCAAATCGTAAGATTCCAACATGATGGATGTTTCTGATTGTTGCTTGAGATCGACCCTACCACAGCCCACCCAGGTTAAACAGTAGTGGAGAATCCAGACAAATCATTTGTACAAACCTTTCCTCAGAGCTACACTGATTGTAACGTTCCCTCTATTGAATACACTGCTCCTGTGGCCTTTACAAGTAAGGATTAATCCCCTTGATTTTCTATATTTTCTATAATGGAGGATCAAAAACCATTTGGCATACAGGCGTTATTAAATTCACCCAAGGCCATTTTGTCCCGCTCAGCTAAAAGTGGACAAATCCACCAAGAAAGTGTCTCTCTGCAGTGCTTCCAAGGAGCAGATGAGCGAAGCACTTTACACTTACCTTAAGGCATTTTATGTCAGTCGGCGATGGTAAATCCAAGGGAAATGTCTGAGCAGTGACAAGATGGCTCCTGTATCTACAGTTAAACATTGATCTGCTCATAAAAGAGAAGGGATGTTGTCATAAGGACTCATTGAAATGCAATAAAGAACAGTTATAATATATAAGCCTCATAAAAGGGAATCCATGCAGCACTGGTCAGATAACAACACAGGTAAATCTTCTTTCTCATTTAGATTGTAAATGTCTGCCAATACTTCCACAAGGAGCACTGTGGACATTTTGCTGGCCTTTTAATATAGTAGACGAGAGTCTTGGCCACTAACAAGGAGATTGTGACTTTTATCCTTGAACCTGCATTCTGAGCATCAAGAAAACATAAAAAACAAAACACAAAACTATATTTGGAGAAAACAGACCACAAGTTCAAGCTGGGGTACCTACTTTTCTCACAGCAAAATTGAAAGTACATATTGAAATGTGTCTAGTTCCCAGCTCTTTTAAACCCTTTGGCACATTGTTAATATCCACAAGCATTCGTTTTTAGGCTTTAGAACAGCTTTTTTCTGACGGCAAAGTGAAGCTCTTGCTACTGCCCCAAGCACAGTCAATCAGAGCGCTGCTTTAGACTCTTATTTCTAGGTTGTCAAGACATAATATATTTTATTATAAGATTAAAAAAGTATCAGTATTATTATCATAGTCAGAGAAGTACAATTCCTTCTTTTTGATTTTAATGTATTTAATTTTCACGTTTTAAAAATCTTGATTATTGCAGCATAAGTACAAGAAAAATAATAAAACAGTATTCAAGTTCTGGTAAGGTATAACTTTTATTTTTTTGTGTATGTCTATGTAACTCTTCTGGTTGTCTGCCACCAGCTTGTCTTATTAGAGATCAGTGATGCTTTGGCAGGAATATTCAACAGTGTATCATAGGCTCGCATTTATTTGATTACAGGTATTTTTATGACTAAATATAATTTAAGAAACATGCATTCTCACCTATAACTTAGCCTGATGGATAAGTTGAATACTATATTGTGGAACTTTCAGGCAAAACAACAACATCTCCATGGAGACAATCGTAAAAGTTACAGTTAGTGCACCTTTTCATGCATGAAGAGTATGAACTGAGCCGAGACCAGCCATAAACATTTTTCATTAGTCATAATCAAGTTCTGTACAATCAGCGCTCCACTTTTTTTCAAACACAGTGTATATGACATAACCCAATGACAAAACAACTGCTAATAGTTGCTTGTGTAGTGCCCCGAGACTTCCTCTTTAGCTTTGCAATAATAATGAGAGTGACTTGGCGAACAACAGCGCGGGACACGTGTTTGCGGTGCAGCTCACAGACACAGCGCTTGAGTATGGAGCACAGCTGTTGCCTGGAGTACAGTATGCTAATTGAGTGTTGAATGAACAGATCTGCATAAGAGAGTACAGTGTGTGAGCCTTTGTGTGTGTAGCTACAGCGGGTTCATCTGAATACTATTATGATGGCAATTTATAATGAATATGCTACATCTGCTGTTCTTGATTAGGGGCTCCGTATACAAACGATGCTTATATGCTAAATAATGCAAACGTTGTTGCAGAATGTAGCCCAGTAAAAATCAACAGATGCATTGGATTGTTAAAAATAAAACTGTAGATGTATACATTTACTGTATAAAATAATGTGTTTGTTTAGAGCCAAGATTCAGATGTAGTGCATTGCTATTGATTGAGTAACCATTTTTAAAATGTTAGTCCACTAAATATTGGTTCATGCAAAATTAAATCAGTGCATAATTGTGTACACACCAAACTTCTTTGCCACTCTTTCTTTCGGGCCATGGTCTGTATACCTCTCATGCATAATGTTCTACACTTCACCTAGCCCTGTGGTTGAAGTAGCATCTTGTGGGTAGATGCTCACACTTACACAGTGCCCACTGACAAAGAAAAATGCAGAAATATTGATTTGTTGAGCACTGCGTTGGAGCTGCTGACTGGCCTTGCCCCTGTGGGTGACACACACAGTGGTTGGCGGCGGATGTGCTGCTGCTAAACTGTCCCCGGGCTCCAGTTCAGATCTCTGTAGATTCACTTTATTGATTGTAGCCGTCTCTCCCTGGGCCAGCGCTGTCTCCACCTCCATCATGTCCTCCTTTCTGCCTCTTCTTTATTCGACCTTTGTTGTTTGGATTCTGGCTCCCAGAGGAAATCTGCTGAGAAATAAAGCTTTACTTTAAAAAGTGTCCATAGAAAAGGGCCATACAGAAGAGCCATTGCCATGGTAACTGGGATGGACACGAGTGTCTAATGGGAGAATTCAAGATGAATTATTTTAATCAAATCATTTTCTCCTTTTTGTCTAATCTCTGAATCTTCAAATCAAGTTTGAAATGATCTTGAGTAAGAAGTAGTTTGTTATTGAGTTCTTTTTAAGCAAAGACCTTCATACTGAATGCCTGTATTACGCCTAACCAGTCAGACCCACTTGTACTCTCTGTCCTTCCTTCTCTTCCACCGCCCTTTAGTCAATATCTGCCACGTCCTGAACTTCTCTCGCTCAGTCTCCATTTCTCTCCACTAGTTCTCATTGTCACTGTGTGTAATTGAGCTAATGCTGTTAATAATGTCTGAGCGCTCTCTCACTTCCGCACGCACACATTCACACGCTGGGACAGGCTCGTATCATTAGGGTTGGCACAGGCAAGGCTCCGGCTCCTCTGTCTTAGGGGCACAGACGACCTCGCTGTGGGGGAGAGGGCATTTAAACACTAATTAGGATGACTTTGGGAGACGGGACAGGTAGGGAGGGCACGCGTCCCGCACGGAGTGAGATCGGAGCTGTGGAAAAATGTGGGAAGCAGTCAAGTGAAAAATGACATTAGGGACAGAGGAAAGTTAAAATGGCAGCAGGACAAATAGTCAAAACAAATGGAGAGTGAGAGAGATTTGAGAGTGATTTAGACACGAGGAAGTGAGCAAAGCAGGGGGTTAACGTGTCTTTGGAGCGATCTGTGGTGCAGACGAAAAGCTGGTGTCTAAAAATACACACGGTCTATGTAAATGCAGCAATTATTAAGATGCAGGCCACATCCGGAGAATCAATCATCGTTCATTTTCATCATAATCAGTCATGCTGGAAACAGGAGCAGGCATCACAATAACCAAACAGGAACGGAGGAAAAGGATGTACTTAAAGTAGAAAAAATAAAAATAAAAATGTATAGGTGTTGAAAATCATGACTTCTCTTAAAGCGTTTTTACAGTGGAAACTTTTTTTTCATTGTAGTTATGAAAGTTGTTTACCGAGATTGAAGTGAATGAATAAAATAATGTAAAGCGCTTGAAAGATGTGACATAAAGCTTAAGCATTATAATAATTGTCATTAAGTGAGTCAGTTTGTCTCACTTTTGCAGAAATAAATCGTGGGCTTCAGCTTTGTTTTGGTGATATTTTGAGGACTTTTGCCCTTTGAAAAACTATTATTTTGTTCTTAACAGTGTTGGATTTTCGTCGTCAATGGACAGGATACCATAGAACTCCTGCACTCACATGACTAAACTGGCAGTGAGCGCCATTACGGCAGAGAAGAAATAGCAGTAATGAATGGCAACAAGCCTGAAATGCAACTTTGGGAGTTTATTATCATTAGCCATAAATAACAGTACACCTTAAAAACTAATCAGATTAAACATTACCAACACTTACATATTACGAGTGCTTTGAAAGAGAATGAATTGCATAGATTGTGCCCTTGTTCTGTAAAATCTGGACATCTGATTCACTTGCACTCTGTATGTATAACGTTTACACATATTGACAATTTGATGTCAATGTAATTAAAAAAAAAAAAAAATCTGGGGTTTAATTTTGGTTTTGGGATTTTTACAAGAAAAGCAATTATGCAAACACAGTTTTTAAAAGGCATTTGTTATTGTTTTTCTCTTCAAACGACTTTCTTTGCTTAATAAATAGATAATAAAGTCGCCAACACTCAATCTTGATACAAATTTTGAATAAAAACCACAATTGCTTAATTAATGTGAGACTTTACTCACTATTATCCGTTTATTGAAGTTGCAGAAGGATTTCTGCAACTTCTTCCTACTTCTCTTGTCAATTGGAGCATTGTCAATCCGGTAAAATGCTCTGGTTTTCTTCTGCCTTCAATTGTGATGTGCAAAAATAATCCAAAAGCTCTGAAACTCAGATAAAGTTTAATAATTGCTGCCGACTATGTTAGTTTCAATGCAAATTCCTCGCCACCATTACTGCCACTGATGAGTTTGGTGGTGCATGCTGGGATGACGTGACGACAACTGCAGAAGCTCTGGACACTTCCAGGAGTGACACATGTACCAGGATGTGCATGCAGCCCAATATCATAATATTATATAGTATCATTTGGCCCAGTGGTTACTGACAGTGATCTGCACAACCTGGAGCTTTATCTGAAACAGTGAATAATCAAACCTTCAGCTGCAGGAACACAAGCAAGTCCAAGCATCTGCAGCTTTAGGATTAGTGACGTTTGTTTGTTGTCTGTGAGAAAAGTATTGCTGCATGCAGTGCTTTGTCGCAAAGAGACGCCTGAAAGAGACATGGGAGAAAGTGGGAGTGTCAGATGCACTGCCCTGTGTGTGATTCATCTCCAGCTCACAGATACTTCTCATAACACTGCTGTAACTTTTTGTAAATGCTGTTTAAATGCTGGTGGCTTTAGTTTAGACACAGCGTTTATTTGTAATGTTCTTTACTTTGCTTGGATAGCAGATTAGCTCACCAAAGAAACAAAGTTAGGCTTTTTCCACTTTGACATTCTCTCTGACCTGATCCTGCAGCTCCTGCTGTCACACCCCGCGTGTTCTCTGTCCATTTATTTGAGGAAAGTTGAAAAGTTCGTGGAGAAGAGCAGGGTATCCATGCTGTGTGTGTCTGTCGGCACCGCTCCAGGAGCAGCGGGGGAGGGGCTTGTTTGACATATGTGGTCTATAGGTATCGCTCCTGCCTCAAGCTAAACTTGCACTTAACTTACTGTATGAAAGATATTTTGTCTCTGATTTTGGATTTAAATGCAGGAAACTTTCTCAATTAGAACTTTAGCTTTTTCTTTCTTCTTCCATATAAATCAGTTTGTTCTTATATTTAGAGTTGCATTTTAGTATGAAGGTTGTGCAAGGCATGTATTATTGTTTGTACATTTAGGACAATGCAGCTCATGTAACATCCACCGCCCACACACTGTACTGAAGGTGACTGCTGTCAGTTCGTCGCAGTGGCAGCTCAGAGCTCCCCCTCAGGGCTGGAGGCAACACTGAGGATTGTGCTGCTGGGGCCCAAGGGGGTTCTGTATGTGGAGAATGTGCAAATAGGACAGTTCAGCTCAGAGCCATAGACACATGGTCATCCTTCACTTCTGTGGACTCTCTTTTGTAAATAACAACATTTATTTTCTTTATTAAACCTGTCATGGATAATAGACTGATATGATGTATAGTACAACACTTTTGTCTCTAGTACCATTTTATACATAATTACATTAAGACTAATATGATGGCGAGATAATAGACTGTATTTTGAGAATCCTAACAACTTCATAAATGACAGTATCCAAAAACATGTAGAAAATGAGGTGAGTATATATTTTGAAATAATCTTTTTTGCTGCAGTTCAAATTATCTATTTTAGTCAAATATGCTTTTTATTTATAGTTACCATTTCAATTATATTATACTAATTAACAGTTTGAGTTTGATTTAACATATCTGAGTCCATTCAGGCATCTGCATAAATCTTTTATTTAAGTATACAGCTTCATCCTGTTTTGTTTTTTATGTATTCCAAATAGAAAATAACTTGTACAAATGGTTTAAACATTGTCTTTAGAGGATTGTTTTGTTCCCATTACAAAAGAATACATTTTTCAGCCAAGTATTGTTTTATACCCAATTGTTTCTGTTGTAGTAAATCAATTTCTATGTCACACTCTACTGCAAGTTAATCAATGAATCGAAACTAATCAATTTAAAATGATAGTCATCTAATTTATAAATTGAACAATTGTTAACTGGTCTATACAAGAAGTGTTGCAACTCAATTTGAGTGAAAATGACACAAAAAATGTGTAAATTGTGTATTCGATGAAACAACTCTTTTATCCGTAAATGTGCTCCACCAGGTTCTCAAACGGCTTCACTTCAGCTTCATCCGGCTCAAACTAAGTCACAAAAATCTTTTCAACACATGACTTTTGCATTCTAAACAACTAGTCGATTAATTGAAAGCATATTCACTAAAATAATCAATTATCAAAATGATTGTTAATTGCAGCACTACTCTAATGCATCTTATAGGAGATTTTTAAAGGACCTTTTGGCAATTTTAGCTGTAAAGTCCAAACCTCTCTTAATTGTTTACAATCCCAAAACATATGAGATTTGCAACTATTACATTTAAGAGACTTCGGGATTTAGGTAAAGAGGGTGATTTTTTGACAAAAACATCTCAAAATAAGTTTATTGTTGTGTGACCAGTAAAACAAAATAATGAATTCAACTCTATGTGTGTTCTAAAAGAAATCATTAGGTTTCTCTTCATTGATTTCGTTTTATAATTTGGGCCCATTTTTCCTTGTCCTTTCTCACGCTGAAATCTAGACAAACGTATACTGCTCTTTCTCTAAACCCGAGGACCAAAACACAAAGAAAAACATGCCTTCATTTCATGGACTGCCTTTCCTTTAGTTTATCTTGGCGTTTTCTTTCCCTGCCACATTATGTTCCAAGTGTCTGGGTTTGGGTTCTAAATCAAATTGCAGCAAAGTCTTTGTGAAAACGTCTTGTTACATTATTTCTTTTCCATGCAACCTTTGCTCTGGAAACTTTTCTTCACACATCTCTTTCTAGTTATTTCCATTTCAGTTTGACACTCGATATTTTTCCATTCGGGAGAGCTTGTTAAAACCCACAGGTGCATGTAATGAGGTCACCAGAATGGGGATGTTAAAATTAACCTGTTTTTTAATGCACAATGCGTTTCATCACACAGTTTTTGTTAGCACTGGTTGATTTATGTAAATAGTCTGTTGTTGCTACAGGGGGTACATAATGTCATGTTTTGAGAAATGCAACGCATGACTAAGCTCGAGCAAATGCCAAGCTGTAATTACCAATACAGGTTCATACGGTGGAAGCATTGTGTTAAGTCAATACATCGACATCTGTATACGCTGTACATGCTGATGTTCAAACTTAAATTAGATGGTAAAAGCAATAGTTCAATTCAAATACTGCAGAAGCAAACTGTAAATAATAGCAGGCCTAATGATAGCAGAGATAGTGGTAACAGGGTGGCACAGCTCCAGGCAGCATTAATGGAGCCGAGCAGGGCGCTTCTAACATTTGTTACTAATTTGGATAATCACCACCACCTTTTGACAGGTTAGGCTACACATTTCACTATATTTAAGATTTTGCTAAACATTTTGCCTATTTGTCTCCAGTTTTTGTAAAGTTTATAATTTTCCCTCCTGTTGGTCATGAGCAGCAAATATGACATATTGGTAGAGGTAATTCCACTTCCAGCTGTTACCTAGAAACTATAACGTAAACATGCGCCGAAATCTATATCCATTTAACAATAGATATGAATTAACAATAAAGCATACTGGGTAACCTTTATTTTGTTGAATGATTGTTTAAACTGCCAGAAAAATGTTTTGCATGTTACTAGTCCCTATAGTTTCAATGGCATGTCAGTATTGATGACATCACAGAGGGAGTCCATTTTAGAATTCAGCACTACTTCCTCTAATTTTAAGCTTTTATTTTTCAAAATTTCTTTACAAACTGCATCTTCACAGATGTAAAACTTTAAAGTTGTATCCCACCAAACTAAGTCATAATTAGAAAAACCTGAGTACCTGTTGAGACAACACAAATTCGTAAATATAATTGACATGAAGCATTGATCTGGTTGTTCATTTATTAGGCTAAATAAATAGTTCTATATTTTTATATATATAAATATATATATATGTTGTTGTTTTTTGCAAAGCCAAGCCTCTTTATTTATATAACACATTTAAAACAACAGACACCGCACCAAAGTGCTTTACAAATCACAAGGAAAAAAAAAATTAAATCAATAAATGAATTTAAAATACCTTGCTCGGAATTTAAAAGCCATATGAAAAATGTAGGTAGATGTACTGTGAAGAGGGATCACGTTCCAAAATGTGTGGGCAGGGATTGAGAAAGTCCGGTCTTCTCTATACCGACTTACTAAAATCGAATCTACTTATTATAAAAACATGAATCACTTGTAAGTTTAGACATTGTACACAATGTATTCCCAATAGTCCCCTCATTACAACCCTTCACAGGCTTTAATAAAAGTAAGGTAGTCCAGCAGGCCAAACCCTACCCCCAACAGAGCAACGTATGGCCATAGCTTCCAGTAACTTTAATACTTACAAACATATACAGGTACAGCTGTAGTCTCTAAAATATTCAGAAGATACAAGTGTCTTTCCACCTGGCCAACTCTAAGCATGAGATACTGTTTTGTTTATTCACTTGTGGCCACTCACCGAGAAAAAGCAGTTTATTTGGGATTTGACCTTTTCTCCAGTGCTGGCCCCTCTCCTCCTCGAGTGCAACACAATAGTTAACAGCAGGATAAATATGTATGGGATTGAGGTGCATTGGGATTTGTGCCAGGGCTCCCCATGAATTTTTCATCTTTGCCAAAGCAGTAGGAGTGTGCAAGAGTTTGTGAGTGAATGTAATGTCAGGTGTAGCACTTGGTTATGTCGATACTGATGTTGAGACCTGATGTACATTTACAAACATGGAACTGTTCTGTGGAGTGTTAAAACTGTTCAAATATCTTACATTTATACAGAGGAATATGGATTGAATACCGCTACGTGGGATGGGGATGTGCAATACAGGCCTTTCCACTCTCAATTCACTTTTCATGGGCCTTTTCACTTTCAATTCGATTTCATTTAGTAGTACACATGTGATAATGTATAATGGCAACATTGATGATTCACAGCTTTATTCAGTAAAGTTGCACAAAACATTTGCACCCTTACTCTTGAATTGTCAACATTGTGTTAATGGGTAAGGCTGGTTGTTAAAGGGCTGTAATAAAAGTAGTTCTACTGTTTGTCGTGTCAAATGTTGGCCATGTGTTTGCAAATTTTGTACTGTAAATATTCAAAGGTTCTTGAAGTGTTGATTATTTTATAGCAGTATCAATACCATAAAGTAGAGCGGATCAAAAATATCAATTTGCACACACTGGGCTGTCAAAGTTTATGCGTTAACCCATGCGATTAATCATAGAAAAATCGTTGTATTACTCATGAGGTGATGCAGGTCTGTGTAGGCCAAATGCACTCTTACATTACACAGTAAGGCTTTACCTGAGCAAAGGAGGAAAGGAGCAGCGTTGTGTCAAAAGTTTAAATTACACGTAAAATCCAGTCCTGCTTGCGTGTGATTTAGCGTTCTGGCATTTTGTTGCTAGATCTCTTGTTCAACACAGCGCGCACTGTGACAAAAAAAAAAAAAAAGCTTGCGTGTGAGCACTAAAACTAGTAATATGGGCCAAATATTCCACCAAACTGTCACACAATACCTGAAGGCACAATAGTGAAGGGTATTGAACAAACTAAACTTGTTGTTTGTCCTGTACATACAGTATATGACCACACGTATTCATATAAAATACAATAATTACAGTCTAATTTGTTTAAATTTTGGAAATGAATATATGTGTACATAAAACACAAGTTAATAAACAAGTTCAAGCACTTTAAGATGTCTCGAAAAAAAGAAAGAAAGAAAAAAAGTAACAAAGGAGAAAAAAAGCACACATACACAGTCGAAATAAACCTATTAAGACATGAGCATTTTATACAGTACAGTATACAGTTTATACTTTACTGCAGATGAATTCTCTTCTGTAGATGCCATGTCTGAATAACACCATTCTGACTGCGGTGATGGCTGTACATTTCATCTATTTTCACAGTGAGCTTTATAGACTTGACTCTTCGTGTTCCAGCGCTTTGAGGTCAGAGTTTACGGTGCGGGATGCATGTTTAGTTTCCTGGGTCGATGTCTGGGGTCGCCAGGAGTCAGGGTTCATTACCACAGAAACATTTGTGCTAGTCCTGTTTATAGAGGTCAGTCTCATTTGTACACACGTCAAGAAAGATGGCTCTGAGGGGCTCTCAACAGCAAATAGATTCTGCTCAGCGTTTGAACAAGTTGAGTGAATCTTGTACTCTTTTTACTTTGATGCATTTATATTGTTGATGTTTTGTACGGATTAGTGAACACATCTTTTGGCTACAGACAAACTGAGATGACTCACGTTAAAATAGAATTACTAGCAAAGACAATGAGTTCTCGAAATGAAACGCAGGAGTGTGCAACAACAGTGGTCCTACTCTGATAAAACTCATCTATGTTCTAATGAGCTGTGTTGTATGCAGTTCAGCCAAAGTCATCTTAACTTTCCAATTAAACTGAGTGAGGGGGAAATTTGAATAAGTTTTATTTTCTGTTCAGACCAGACATTTCTGGCACTGGTAGAGCATCAGTTACTTCTTTATGTGTAAAAGTAAAAGTGGCCACAGGATACACTCCGCTAATTAGGCCAATTTGTGGTGAAATTAGTCCAAAATATCCAAAGTTGGGCTCATTATAAACACGCCTTTGAGTAATGCCATAGTAAAAGGGTAAATGGTAATTCATAATAGAAGAGGCTCTGACCCATGTTTCTGTCTGCCATTCAAATCTTCTCAAATGAATATACTTAACAAGTTCTAAATGTTCTACACATAATGCCATGATTTATACAAAAAATGTTTGGTGGAGGCTGTTTGAATCCTAATATCTTTCATTATTACTGACGTGTGCTTTAATGTCAGAAAGTCTGGAGCTAAAGTAAGAGGATGACTGATTATTCTGAAGTTTCCATCAAATTTGGGTTGCATGGCACGCATATTTTGTGTGGTTTTAGCACACATACACCATACTGTCATTGTGAGGTGAATATATAATGCAATGTAGAGCATCTTTGATTGTCCAAACCAGAAGCGGCCCGTGGCATCAAAAGTTCAGACGTCCCAACATTAAAGTTAGCAGTGGTTCTCTGGAGGTTCAGTCCTCAGCGCAGAGGACAGGGGAGAGTGACCAGTGCGTGTAGATACTTCTGCACAGACAGAGCTTATAAACTCGATCTTGTGATGGGAGTCCTCTTTAAATTCATGCCAAAGATAAACCTCAAAATCTATCCAAGTATGTTCCACAAGACCTGATAGAATACATAATTACATGAATAATCACTTTGTGTAACCTATTCAAACAATGTGTTAAAATTACACCAATACCGAAAATGACAGAATTTATTCAAATGTTCTTGAGGGCAAACCCCAAACCCCCTTCTCATGAGTGTTGTGTATACATTTATTTAAAAACATACATGTACATGCTGTTGACCAAAAGGCCCGCTTCTCTACCGATCCAGATTCACTCTTTCTTCCCTGTCCGCCTCTAACTTTTAAACAGAGTTTGTCAAATTGTGGGCCACTAAAATCTTGTTTAGAGCCACCAAACACTGCAAGCTGACCCTGATCTCAAACAGTGCTTTTATAAATAAATCAAATGCATTCATCTGACTTTTTAGAAATATTAAGCATATTGAATCCGGACGGACAATTAACTCTAGTTCTGCAAAAACTTGATATGATTTGCCAAATTGATATCTTTGTCCATTTGAATAAATATATTAGAAATTTTGAAGATTTGGTGCTGATAAGCAGCTGTGATATAAACAGATCCTGCTGACCTGCCTGCTTTTTTATGCCTTTCATTTTGTTCCCTGAAATAATGTATTCTTGTAGTAGCGTTATGACTGAAATTTCTGGAACACTACCATCATACATGGATTCTCTGACAGGGGCACAGCATCTTCAACCTTGATCAAGCCTGAACTGAAGTTGATTGACAGGTCAGAACAAGAAATATTAACAGAGGAAGGAGGCTCACAACTGGAAATACTTGAAAGTTGCTGATATTAAACACCATTTTATTTATTCATTTAGTTGCAGCTGCTGCCTTTGTGGACTGAATATTAAAGCCTCTCACTGAACCAGCAATGGCTCCACATGGTTTTGAGAACACTCTACTACTGTTTACTTTGGACTACATCGACACAGTGATCTCATTATATAAATAGCATCACATGTATCTAATCCTTGAGTGACATGGCATTACATCATACTGCTTTTGAACACAAGCACCGAGGGACGCTGTAAATATACACACGCCATATGGAAGACACCCTCGTGTTTTGAATGATAAGCCGACTAAACCACTGTCCGTGATCTGTTATGATGTAGAAAGGATGTAGATGGTGGAAAATATAGTATAGTATAGTATAGTGTAGTAGAATGACTAGGTTAAAAAAATTGTCGGAAGTAGTAGGAGAAGGTAACATGTAATAGTAAGTATGTATACAAAATAGAGGATAGGAAAGGTGTATAAATAGAAAGTAGTAGATAGTAGAAACTTGTAGGTATAAATAATATATAGAAAATACCAAGTAGTAGAAAGAAGTAGCTTTATAGGTACAGAAAGAGGTTTAGAAAGAACTAGGTAATAGATTGTAGGTAGTCATAGAAAGTAGTTGGTATAGATTGAAAGGAGTAAAAAGTAGTCGGAAGTAGAACATAGTAGGTAGTCTAAAGCAGTAAGTAGTAGAAGGTAGGACAAAGAAAGGTATAGGTTGTGTATGTACTATAGGTAATAGGTAATAAATTATAGGTAGCTATAGAAATTAGTTGGCAAAGATAGCAGGTAGTAAAAAGTAGGAAGGAGAAAGTAGTAAATAATTGTAGAATGTAGTGTATAAAGTAGTAGGTGCAGAAAGTAGTTAGTGGTAGAAAGTAGTAAGTAATAGAAAATAGCAGGAAGTCGTGAGTAATAGAACAAAGAAGTTGGGAAGTAGAACGTAATAGTATAAAGCTGTCAGCAGAAAGTGGTAAAGTAAAGGGAGTAGTAGGTGATAGAATGTAGTGTTAGAAGAAAGTAGTAGGTATAGAGTAGCTCTGCATGAGATTGATTAGGATTTTAGACACCGCCGTGGCTCACGCTGCCCTTGGTCTTGGTTCTTCTCTGATAACTCAGGAGGAGAAACCCTGGTCATCATCATTTTGTAATTACACTCTGACACTTCGAACAGTGTGCTATGGATGCCTGGTGAAAAAGAGCAAGAATGGGGAGAGGCATGTGCAGTCCACTATTTTTCTCTCCGCTCATAACAAGCCCGTGTGTCTGTCTGTTCATCATCATTTTCTGGTGTCAGCACCTCTGCCTTGTCCCTGCTGTACTCCTCTCTGTATTTAGGGTAGAAAGGATAGAAACTGGTGGGTCTAAAATAATGAAAGGTATTTTCAACAAATAGATTCTAAATAAAAGAAGTCTATTGAATCTAGTGCCCATTCAAGCCAAACTGTTTTTTCTTTCTTTCTGGTAATAAACAAGGTATTGTGGTTGCAATTTGAGTTCTGTATTTTCCATTTTAAAAATACTCGAGAGATTGTCAACAGGCTTTGAATTTTTCCATTAGGCATTCACTTCCCCTGGTCCCCATCTCATTGTTGTACGTTCACACATAGGTTGGTTATAACTCTTGCCTTGAACAATATAATCCAATAGGATAATTTCAGAGATTGAGCCACCAATCCGCATGGGATGGTTGATAGGTTGGGTTCACGTGATATCACAATCTTTTAAACTGCCCATACACTAAAATTTAGTTGTATGACTTTTTTTTTTAGAATTTGCCTCTAAACTGTCAGATTGTATATGTTTTTCTCTGATTTGTGGTCAATATCTTCCAATATAATTATTGGAATAAGCCACATGAAGTGATTGGAAAAACTTTATAATAACTTCACTTATTCCTGACCTGTCTTGATAAAGCATTAAACAGATACTTAATTCATTCTGGAAAATGTGTTTATTAAAAATTAAAAAAAAAAAATTAAAAAATTCAGATTTAGTAATTCCTAATCCTAAACCTGATTGAGTAGTTACCTAGGCTGAATTAAGAACAAAGTCTTTGTTCATGCTTTGTTAAGGCAAATTAAGGTGTGATTATTATAAAATGGCACCAATTTATCTTGCCAGGATAGTTTCAAAAGGTGGTGGGATTACTCAAACACAAACACATAGTTCTTGCCAGTTGAAAGGTTAAGGTTGAGTTAAAAGGCTTTTATCCATAAAGCTTGTATCAAATACCAATCTGCATTGTTTGTGGATTTTACTTTTGGATATGTCTTTCAGAAAAGGAAATCTCCCATAGAGTTACAAAGACCCCTCCGTCTGAAATGAGTCTCTCATCAATTAACACATTTTGTTTTACTGACAGATCCATAATTTGCTGAACACAATTGAGCTTTACGCATGATGTGTATAAAATGATAATAATAATTGCATTAGCAATGTTTGTTGTAGGTTTTGTTTCACAATTTCATAAACTGTCTCTATTTATCAGACGTAGGTATCTGTAGAATGATCACAAAACCTTATATTTTTCTCCATTTCAGCAACATCTCATCATAGTCCACATTACAAGTCTCAAGCCAAAGCTATGACTGAAAGGCAGGGACCCTTTATGGACCAAGCCACATCAAGGACAATAAAGGTGCCCCTTGTGAGAACATTTACTGACATTTTCCCCAAATACTCTCTAGTGCTCTGCTTTAACAGCCTCCTCGCCCATCTAAATCCCATTTTCACTTCTCCAACTCATCTACTTCCCACTCCACCTCCCCCTACTCCTTCTCCAGCCCATTTTGCAGCCGTTGGCATGACTGATGGCTACAACTGACTTCGACAAAGTATCTCTTTACAGGCACCAACTGTGTCACGGACGATCCTACGTGCAGTGATTACACCCTACATAGCTGGTCGAGATAATCAGTGGGCGTGACCGGATTTTCGAAAACGTGATGGCTCCGTTCCTGCGTTGAAATGAAGCTGATCTCGCTGCTTTTTCTAATCAGAGGCGGGCGAGAGGAACGCTTAATCACGTTGTATTTTGATGGATTCATGCAAAGGGATAGCCATTCATCAAGTCAATTACACATTAATCACAAGCTCACACACAGATTCGGGGAGAAGGAGATGAGGAGGGGCCTTACTTTGTTCTTGAAGTGAATTGTGAGAGGCTTTATGTATAAGGCCTTCAATACATGGCACTGAGACTCTGAATTGTCGCCGTGTCTCTTGGAGGATGTTCATCAGCTTACTCATATCGTACAATGGAAGGCTTTCGAAAAGGTTCTTTTGATCAAAGCTAATTTTAGCCTTAGTCAAAGGCCTTATGTTTGGTGACGTTATGAGCCGTGTAACATACTTGAAGGAGTAGACAGGAGTTTACAGCACCAATCAAATGCGGCAAATGTCACCTTTAGCATGGCTGGATCTTAACAAGGTCCTTAGTTGAGCTTCAATATACAACAAGAAATGGGAGTGAGACAAAAAAATAAGTTTGAGTAAGCATTCTATTGAAAAAAACAATTAAACCAGTACGGAGCGGGAGGATGCGATTGGCTGTCCGTCAAGACAGCCAAGAAGAAATTCTCCCCCCAGTTATAAGTCCTATTCTTTATATTATAAATACTTCTCTCAAGAACAGTTATGTGCAACAGTCCTTAAAATATGCAGTCATTTAACCACTTCTGAAAGAGTCCAATCTAGACCCTGACCTATTGGCAAACTATAGACCTATTTCTAATCTTCCCTTTGTCTCTAAAATCCTTGAAAGAGTTGTAGTATTATAATATAATATTTAAAATTAGTTCATCTGTAATCTGTTCATTGCTGTTCACATGTTTTTCTTTCTCTCAACTTCCCTCGGGGAGTAGAGACTGTTCCACCGTGGCGGCTGCTCCAGTGATGACCCCCCATTGTCCACCTGGAGGAGCTTTCCTTGATCTAGATTAACTGATCCTCTTCTGCCTGTGAGGAACTACTTCTACTCTAGATGATGAACTGTTTGTTCTCTGTCTGGGGGATCTCTCTGTGCTCAATGGACTGTCTAAAGGAGCCACCTTCCTTTTGAGTGGTTCTAGTCCAAGTGGATACGCCAGTCCTGGACCATCTGCAGCCTGTCCGTCCATGGGATCTCTCCATCACTGTGGTTCTCCCTGAGGTTTCTACTTTTTCTCACAGGGTTTTTTCTTTGCCAAGGAGGGTCAAGGATAGGGGATGCTCCGGGACATTTATCCACTTGCTAAATTCTATTGAACATTGTTTAATTGAACTGCTTTCTACCTGTGGCCCATCAAGGCAACTGTTGTTGTGATTTTGGGCACTACAAAAATACAATGAATTGAATTGAAGGGGCCCTTTGTGAGTCCGACTTCATAACTTGGAGAAATGTTCCCACTCACCTCCTGAAAATGCTTGCATCAAGCATGCTGCAACAAATCTTCTAAGTGATCAACAATAATAGTGGCTCACTCACTTGATTTCTGTTTTGAGGGAGTTAAGGGTTGTTTTTTGAGGTGTGGTCCTAAACTTTTGATCAGCTGCAGAACGGTCTATTTCAGTTTAATTGTTCATTCATTAATTTTCTACCGCTTGCTCCCGTTAGGGGTTGCGGGTGACTGGAGCCTATCCCAGTGGCTTTGGGCCTTAGGCAGGGTACACCCTGGACAGGGGCCAATTTATCGCACTTTAATTGTTGTTTTCTATAAAATGTTTTTATAGAAATCCACCTCTTGGGGCACGTTGGATGAACTATGTCTCTCGGCTGGCCTGGGAACGCCTCGGGATCCCCCCAGAGGAGCTGGAGGAAGTGTCTGGGGTGAAGGAAGTCTCGGAGTCCCTGCTTAGACTGTGTTGCAATTTCTGCATGAAATGAGCTGTACAAATACTTCCAGCTGGAGTTATGACAGGTTTGATCAAATACAGAGACTCAAATGAAGACAATATAACATTGGACATTAATGAATGACATACAATTAAGAATAATGTCACAATATAATTAGATTAATATATTAGGTGTGGTGTGTAGGAGGTGTAGAGCAGGACATGATAGGAATCTTCATAACCGTAACCAGCCTAGACATTGGTTACGGTGAAAATAAAAACCTGAAACAAAATTTGACTAAATGTGCGGCTGAGGGTGCTGGGATGTAGGAGGGCTGCATGAACTGAACTGCTGAATATCACAGCTGAACCGGGCTGTGAATGTGTGGAAGCGGGAGTAGTCTTCCAGGCTGAAACTTCGATATAGCTTCTCAACATAATAGACGCATCTTGTTGCAGACTGTACTTTACAAATGTTTATTACAAAACATGCACAAACAAAATGTTCCGCCAGATAAGTATTTGTCCACACACCAAACTGTCTCCCAGGACAACAATAACACATTTTTTAGTTAATCTTTAATTTTGAACAAAACTGTAATCTATTTCCGTCTACCACTCAATATGTTATCTCCAGGTACACAACAAATCCTCCCTGATATGGGCCATGTTACTGTCCTAATGCCAGCTATAATAACTTCAGCTGTGGCAGATCTCATCAGCTGGACAGCTAAGCTCAAATCAAGAACATGTCACATCAGATAACTGTGTGCTATGAATTGGGTGAGCACAAATCTTTCTATCTATTAATTTTCTATCGCTTATCCAGGTCCAGGTCATTGGGGAAGAAAACCAGACTAGACTCCCCTTTCCATGCAGACCTGCTGCAGCTCTGAGAGTCAGGAGATACAGGTTATTAAGAAAAAAATATTACTGTTTATTTTATTGTAGTCTTGGCAAAAGTAGAAAGCTGAGTCAATTCTACCTTTTGCTTTACTGTTTGTCCTTTTGATCAATGTTGTGGAATTGTCTTTGTGCTATTATTGGTCTCAGATAAAAGCTTTATGTACTGTGTTGTAATGAGCTCGAAATGTATTGATCTCACTGTCTAAAGAATGCAAATGCAACGCTAAATAATTCACATCAGATGCAAATGAATGCCGATTGCGTGCCAAGCATTTGCAGAGAATGATGGATCTGTAAGTATTGATTATCCTATTGGGTTTGTCTGGCTCGGTATAGACTGTTTCCATTTGCATACTTTCATCTTTCTGTTCAGGCCACAACAGGTGAAGCATTTCAACAAACCTCTCGCAGCTTTTATCAATAAATCATTCTACCTGACAAGCTCTCAACTTGCCAACAATTCAAAATATGAATTATGAAAAGTGTAGCAGAAAAACAATGTTATGTATATATTCAAATCAGCCTTCAAGCTTCTTGACAGCATCTGAGGTGAACAGCTAAGAGACGAGGAAAATAGGAAATTGTTTGTGTTAATTGTACACACATTTTATTTTCTCTCAGCAGCACATCTGTGAGTTCCAGATTGATGTACATCTGCATAACAGATTATACAAGATATATGAGCAGGGCAGGCCCAGCAGTGGCATAGTTTCTTTCTGTAAAAGAAGCCATTTGAAATGTATCCAACAAAATGATACATTATTTACAACTTTGTACAATGTGTTTATAGTGCATAATTTCAAGATGGCATGTTTAATCCTTAAAGGTGCATTGTGACTCTTTCTGTTGGAAAATCTGCTACCTGCTTGTCTCCTTGATGATGTTTTTGCCTTTCCTGGAAGTTTCCACAGTAAAGCATTAAGCGTATTTACTATGTATTAAACTTATTTATTATGCATTTATTTGATTCTGCTCAAAATATCTTGAGATACATACATTCTTAACATGAGCGGACTTGTGTCTCCACAGATCTTACTTGTCATCTGCTTTTGTCCAGTGAGATAGATATGTTTAATGCCATATCATGGAACATTTTGGGCAAAACAGTGACATCTCCATGAAGACAAGCAGGGAGTGGAACGTCTACCAGAAAAGGTAGAGCACCTTTAATTGTGTGCTGTTTGATTTAAAGCAAAAAGTTCATTAGCTCGCTGTCTTTTTTTTCTCCCCAGAAAACAGTCAGCAAACTTACAAGAATAAAACTGAATCCTGCACCTTCTGTCAAGAGTATTTAAAGGTTTCTATAAATGGTCTATCTCAGGGTTTGCATGTGGAAAACCACATTAGTCAGAGCCACTTTGGCATCAAAATGATTGGTGTAGCTTTGAAGCATTATCTATTAATTAGACAAACCAATTCATCATCTTCGCTGCTCTTAATTTTGCATGAGCGCAGTCAGTCATGGCAACCGCATTTAGAGAAAGTGGACACTGCTCCACTGCTCTTCACCTGCAGTGTGACAGGACCTAATATGTCTCCCGCTAAATGAAATCCTTTAAAAACTAACAACTGCCAGGAATTTAGAACATGTGGGTTTAAATGGACAGAAAATCACCTGTAGTGTGAGGTGTGGGTTTAGCAGAGTGCTCAGACGATTGAAGTAGTTTCATTTTTCATCAGTACAATGAAAATAAACTTTCACTGAACCAGGCTATAGCAGAAAACCAACCACACGCTTTTTCCTTCTATCAAATCAGTACTGTTTGCAGATCAGGCAGGAGTATGAATAAGCAGAAGTGTTAAGGTAGAAATATATATGTACAGGCACAATTTTGGTAAATGCAAAGATATCAAGGCTACAGTGGGTGGGATATGCAGTGCCCAGATGGAAATGACACAAGGTTATCTATGTGAGTTGCACAGTTGTATTTATAGTATGGGAGGAACATAGTCCAGTATTGTTCAAGTGGAGCTGTAGGAGCCTTATAGGAGATCTATAACTTGCCTGTCTCCATGGAGATAGATATGGCACACTGTTGAACATGTCCGTGTGGAAGAGGACCCTGCACCAGGAATTTTACATCGTGCCCCTTGACATTTAATGTTAATTGCACCTTTAATATGAAGGGATAAGTACATTGACAGTATCATATACAATTAGACATTGTCAAACTGAGGTACTGATTTGTCTTTACTTTCATGCTAACCCTCCAGGTGTAAAACCATTGACTGTTCTGTGAGAGGTCCATAGATCCTGCTCCCCAAAGCTGCTTCTCCTTTTGCAGTCCCCAGCACCATATTTCTCCTGTCAGCCCTGCTCCAGCTCTGCACTCATCCAGTTGGCCTTTCTCAATCACAGTCTGAGGCCAAAAAACAGGTCTCTACCAACGCAACACAATCAGCCAGCAAAGGGGAATGCATGTGTTTCCATGTAAATATGAAGAAGTTAAATTGATATTCTTGAGCAAGAGGAATGAGGGGCGCAGTGTGTACTGTCCATGTGTCCTTTGGCACAGAATAACAGCTTGTTTTACTATTGAACACAATTTGGGAACATGTTTTCCTTTCCATTTCCTCTCTCTTGGTTATCACGGTGTTCTCTTGTAAATCCTTTCTGATGTGGGGCCATCTCTGCCCTAATACCAGCTGAAATAACTTCAGCTGTGGTCGATCTCATCAGCCAGATAGCTAAGCTCAAATCAAGGAACATGCTTCCGCTATATGAGATAGCTCTGTGCTGGGTTCTAGGCTGTACATACCATATGGGAAAAGGGCACAGTGATGGTCAAAATAACGGTCAGAGGTTGGAGTATGTTGAGATAAGTACATCCTGAAACAAGTCAACAAATTATCAACATTTTCAATAAAGCAGTTTTTCACCGTTTAGCTTTAGGGTTACTTTGATAAAAAATACATAGCTAACCGCAAACTCCAAACTTCAGCACCAAATATCCACTTCCAAGTGACTTTTCCCTCTACCATATGAGGCACTTTCTAACTTAAAGTTTGGAGTTCCTAACATTTGTGTTTTCCCCAGAGAGTATACTATGAACGCCACACAGTGACTTTGGGCCTTAGACGGGGTACATCCTGGACAGAGGCCAGCTTGCAAGTAAAGTATTTTATCATCAATGATGAATCCCAATAAATCCCCAATCCCCAGAGCCGTGAGCAGCTTTCTGATTGACTGACTGTGCTTTGATGATCAGCACTAGTTTCACGCTTCACATCTTTACCAAAAAAAGCAACGTTCATTTTCTTTTCTTTTTCTTAATCGACAAACTGTAGGATTCTTTTTAAGGAAAACAGATTTTGAGATGTACTGGCTCGCAGATAGAAACCGAAACATTTTGACAAGGTGAAAAACATATCTCAAAACCTATTATTTTTTAAAAAGAAACCTCATTTGTAGATTGTGTCCAATGTGAATATTAGTGATGTGCCAAAGGGTGTATGAGAGACAGAAACTAGAGTTAAATACTTCCTCCTGTGGTTTCAAAATCAGGTAACCCGGCTTTAAGTTAACATAAGCGCTTACACGAGAGTAAAGTAAATGGCTTTATCAGAGGAGCAGTCAGCACAGATCTAAGAACATGCTCAGTATCAGGGCCACTGCCTGTGTCCTGACTGTGAATAATGGACCTCACTGCTTCATGTAGATAAGCATGGACTCCGATATACTGTTGGTATCTGTGTGGGTAGCCACATGAAACCCTCTAGTTTGCTCATTCACTGAGCCACAGCCACAAGGAAAATATGTGTTTGCCTGCAGCTGCTGCTCTGCGAAAACTCTCTGTAAGCCGTCTTTATAAGAAACTGGTGGTGTAAAATTTGAGAAATACAACATTGAATTCATCTGTCCAGAACATCATTCTCAGCTATTTTATCCACTTTGAGAGAGTGGAAAAACTGCATTTTGAACAGACACTCATATTAAAAGTGAATATTGTGAAGTGATGATTTATATCTTACTCGCAAAGGTGAGATTTATTTGCAAGTAAAATGAGGCAACATTTTGGCAACAGGTCTTCATCAGGCAAATGGTCGTTGACTGCAAAGGAGTCATTTTAAAAAGTGAGTGCCTTCTATGAGATACCAGTGCCATTAGTTTGGAGCAGGCTTGTTCAGGGTCAAACTGGATTAAGACGACTATCTCCAGTAGCAAATATTTATCATCGTTAACAACAAGTATCTACGTGATTTCATCCAACATGACAAATATCTGCAATCGTGGGTCTCATCTTAAAATTCTACCTGATTGACACATTTCATCACTTCTCATTCCAGCTGAGTGTACAGACAGTAAAACTATTTCATGAAGTCTGAACACTGAGATGACAGAATAGAAAGACCTAACCAGACTGTGTCCTCGGACCATAGGATTGAGTCCAAGATGGAGCGGACTGTGTTATGATCGACAGCTTCTTGGTTCTGATCATCCAGGGGAGAAATGGGATGGGACCAGTGCGCGCCTGTGTGTGTGTGTGTGTGTGTGAGTGTGTGTGAGATGACATTGCGAGGATTCACTGGGGAGAGAGGGAGCGTGAACAGACGGTGACAGTGATGTGATGAGACTGCAGTACCAGTGATCGCTGGGCGCTGGACAGTGGAGCGTGCCTCTGTGGCTAATGGAAGGACTGAGCTGTAACTATATTGGGATTACACAGTCAAACAGACAGTGAAAAAACAGCAGGTGGTCACAGCAGCTTGTATACAATGTACATGCACTGGCAGTTTTAGCTTTCAGACTCAAGAACTCATGTAACATTCTGTCTAGACATGTCAGATGCTAAACATGTTCCTGCCTACAAATGACAGAAGATGGTAGTATTTGACAATGTGATTCTGATTATTATCAACATCCTGTAGTCACAGAACAACCCCCTCCCATTTATAAGATGCTGGTTAGAAACAAGGCAGAGCAGCGCCTGGGATCTTTAGCTTTTAGTTTGTGATCAGATATACTTGGAGCAGTGGTCTATGTGAATCTTTTAGGTTGATGAAGAAAACCTGACCACTCTAGCCACCGAGACAATAGGGGATCTTCTAGTTGTTATTATACCATTTTGTAAAACTCTATTCAAAGTACTGTACCATTTCTAGTGAAATTGAAGTGTTGAAGGTTTTTTTGTTTTTTGATTGCATAGCCTCTTTTTCTTGCTGTATAAACCAAAGACCTCTGGAGCTATCGGCCAAATTAACAGTACACATCACTCTGCATTTACAACCTTTTATTTTTTTCTTCACCTATGTCACTTTGCCATTCCAAGAAACATGGAAAGACCATAAAACTCTGTTTCTATGAATGTTTAATGTTTTGCTTGTTTTTATTAAACCACACACAATCCTTCTGTTTTTATTTGATTTCTGGAGTTAGATAATCCCTGAATCAAGAACTTCCACCTTCAGATCAGAAGTGGTTTATTGAAAGGACACATTCTGCGGCAGTGACTTTTTTGAGCTTTTAACCACGTTCTAACAATGTTCCGTCATCAAAAACATACTTGTTGAAGTTGCATTCAGTTGCATTCACGCTGCTTTAAGGAATGTTCATCAGAAAACCCTCACCCATCCATGCATCAAAAGCACTTCCTGCTGAACTCCCTCGATCTGTGTTAATTTGTCATTTCATACATCACTTTTTGGAGAATCTTTCGCTGTTTTGAGCATATGTACCGTCACAACATGATAACTGCTACTACTTGGCTGCCAATTTTTACCTCCCCTACACTTTGAAACACTGGAATTTCCCTACTGTGGGGCAAATAAAGATTCTCTGATCTTATCTTAACCACTGGGCTGCCAATCTACACAGAGTTTAATAAAACCACTAAGTATTTTCATTTAACAACATTCAATCTGAGGCAAAAGTATACCCAGTGAAATGCTACAGTGGCCACGAGTCCACAGGGAGAGAAGCAACACAGCAGACGCTTCACATAGACACAACTAATGAGAGTCTGCCTGTGGCTATGGACACATACAACTGTTTTTGCTTTGCTAAAACTGATATTTACAGTGAAGTATATATTTTAGTAAATGAACAGCTTGTGTTGCTAAACAGACAGTTATTTAGCCACTATTTCACACTAACAACAACAAATGTATAATTAGTTTATCAAGAGTCGAGGACAGTCATGTTTGATCAGAATGGGATTTTGTGTACTTATTGAAACAGATGGAGAGTTAAACTGGTGTTTGATGAGGAATTATTTTTCTGCTTTGGCATGCACTACATATTTATTCACATTTTACTTTCCGAAAGCCATACTGTGGTAGGGTGATATTTCTATCACATGTTTCAAGAATGTCTCTATCATTTTGAAAAACAATCATGGACAATAATTGATGCATTTAGCTTGTTTAGCATGGGCAGGTTGATGAAGCTAAAAAGGCACAAGCCCCTTACACCAACCAAGATTTGTTTGTTGATTTTAATAGCATGAGTTCTGTATTGTCTGCATTGCACTTTTTATTCCAAGATCTGACAAGATATGGCCACACATAAAATCAAAATAAGTAAAAGAAAATCCACTAAATCAAAGAACCCTATTCAAAATGATTAATAATGGTGGTCCACATCCCTTGAAAAAATTGTTAAACTTTATTACAAAATACAAAATACCCGAGCCACGCGCTCCACTGCTAACTGCACAATCCCATAAAAGATTATTTGCACATTTGGCCTTTTCTAAGTGTAACCCTTTTACCAACCAGCTCGTTATTATTTAGGAATAATTATTAAATAGACCCCTTTATCTCAACATTAAAACACTGGTAAAAGAGACATTCCAATGTATAAAACCTTTTGTCTAGGGTAGAAGTGTGATTCTAGCTTTTAAAACAGGTAAGGAAAAGGATTCCCAGATAATAACTAATTACTCAAATAAACATGTACCTTTGAATATGAATTACCATGTGAACATTTTTTACAGTGCTAGTTTTACAGTGCACAAATGAGACTCACACAGTAAATGCGTTTTAGGTTATTGTATTGAATAAATTCACAAGTGAACTCAACATATGATTCTTATAACAAACCCCCTTATTTATTCTTTCTACTCAGTCAATACCACGAGTGCACTCGATTTAGTTAAGTCAAAAGCAAGCTTGCGTTTACGTTGGCGCGCGTTGGAGCTCAGATCCTCGTTACAAGTACCTGGAATACTCATACCAGTCTGTAGTTTACTCTCACTGTCAAAGAGGCTGAATGAGGGTGATGGTGGGCACATGGAATCCGATCCTCTCTGTCGTCCCGAACGCAGGTGAGTGTAGATTCATCCAGCGGCCACGCCGTCTCTCTCCCCCGACTGGTTCTGAGGTGAGTTAGAAAAAAACGGCGCTAGCATGTTTAGCTTCAGCTTAGCATTTCAGCTCGGTCCTCGGAAACCCTTATAAACTCACCCCCAGGCTGCGCGATTCTTCCGCGTGCTCTGAACGAGTCCTCCGCAGTCCTCCGGAGCGAGGGGAAGTTTTCAGCCGTGCTGAAGTGCTGCTTTTAAACGCTTTTTACCAAATTTTCACGAGCTCTGCGGCCATGCCATTGCTGCTCAGTCTTTTTCCGCGCTCCGAGAGTGTTCGTCTCTCTGTGGCTGCGCAACCCGCGTTGCGTCATTACGTAACCTCACGCTTCATCAAGTAATAACACATGAAATATAACTGGGGTTTTTAACTTTGAATAACAATGAATTCTCTCTTATTTATGAAATTTTAACATTCTGCAAAATGCATCTTTTAACTGTAAAATTAACTATGAAATTATTTATTACAAATTAAATAACAATGCCTCAATGCATTATAATGTACATTCTTGTAAATTAAATTAACAAAAAAATATACCCTGATAATTATCAGGTTATTACACTCTCTCCCCACCAAAAAAAAAAGGCATGCCCTCATGTCTTGGCATAAAATGGTGAGATAAACTAAACTTAAATAGTGAAAGGGGATCTAATCCACTTGTAAAGGCAAGAAACATATTTTACAGTAAGGCTGGGACTACCAGGCATGTCATAGGTGAGTCTGGAAGGAGCTTTCCTGAGTCTATGAGATTTTCTTGTCACAGTGTCAGTCTGTAGGTCATCTGGTTCAGAATCTACAGTCTGGGTATCTGGAGTCTCTGTCTCAGTATCAACTGTCTCTTGTAAGTCTGAATTATCAGTTATGTCAGGTCTAGTCTCTTCTGTGTCAACTTCTTGTTCTTCAGGAACGTTTTCCAAAACGTCAACTTGGACTTCAGGTTGGATATCGAGATCTAAACTGAATGGTTCATGTGTGTCATTGTCTGAATGGACATTTTGGACATTGAATGGTAAATCATACCAAACTCCAAGTTCTTCATCTTCTGAATCAGTACATTCATCTTTGTTGACCTGTTCCAACATTCCAAGATTCTCAACTGTACTTCCGTTGTTTGTCTTTATGTTACGTCTTCTTCTTAGTTTTCTCTTCGGAACAGGATCTTGATTTTGCATTGGATTTAAACATACTTTCTGTCCCAGAGGCAAAATATGGTTACGATGGAGGATTTTAATTGGACCATTTCCATCTTCTGGTTTCAGCCGAAACACAGGTAAGTTTGACATCTGGTTTTCCACAACATAAGGTGTTGAAACCCAGCGGTCAGCCAGCTTATGTTTTCCTTGCAAACCAAGGTTGCGTATGAGAACTCGGTCTCCTGGTAGAAGTTGTGTGAATTTTATCTTTTTGTCGTATCTTTCTTTGTTTGCTTTGTTCTGCTTGACAGCGACGGACTCTGCGAGTTCATAGGCTGCTTTTAGTTCCTTTCTCATTTCTGTAACATACTTGAGGTAGGTTTCTTTAGTTGTATTGTCACTGGATGTTCCGAAACACAAATCAACAGGCATTCTGGCCTCGCGTCCGAACATTAAGTAGTAGGGCGAGAAACCAGTGGCTTCATTTGGTGTGCAATTATAAGCGTGAACCAAATGTGCAATGTGTTGACTCCATTTTCTTTTCTTGTCTGGCTCAAGGGTTCCAAGCATGTCTAACAAGGTTCTGTTAAATCTTTCGGGTTGGGGATCCCCCTGAGGATGATATGGGGTCGTTCTTGATTTATCGACACCAAGGGAACTCAGCAACTCGTGAATGAGACGACTCTCAAAATCTCGTCCCTGATCACTATGCATGCGTTTTGGCAAACCATAATGGACAAAGTATTTCTCAAGCAAAACTTTGGCTACTGTAGCAGCTTTCTGATCTTTAGTAGGAAAAGCTTGAGCATAGCGTGTGTAGTGATCAGTTATGACCAGGACATTCTCTGTGTTGCTTGAGTCTGGTTCGATGGACAAGAAATCCATGCATACTAAATCCAGTGGGCCATCACTTTGCATGTGAAACAGAGGTGCGACTCTCTTAGGAAGTGTTTTTCTTTTTATGCACCTTGCACAGTTTTTACAGTGTTCCTCAACATCTGATTTCATCTTCGGCCAATAGAATCTCTCTTTGATGAGTCCATAAGTCTTGTCAATGCCGAGATGACCAGCATCATCATGAAGTGATTTCATTACAGTTTTTCTGAACTTTTCGGGCAAGACAAGTTGTGAGCGACGGTTTCGGCCAGGTGGTGCAGTGACTCTGTACATGACATTGTGTTTCGTTAACGTTAGTCGGTCCCACTCTCGTAGTAGTAGTGAGGTAGTTGGAGTCTTTGACTGGACTTGGTTTGTATTTCCTTCTTTTAAAGCTTTCCATATCTCAGAGAGAGTAGGGTCTTGTTCTTGAGACTCTGAGATTTCAGAAGGACTTAAGATGGGCATTCCCTTGAGACTGAGAGTAGACAGATTACAGTAGGCTTTGGGTAGGGCGTTTGTGTACAAGCCTAAGTGATCGACTGCTCTTTCTGGACAGGTAGTTTTCTTGTTTGTGATTGATGCTTGACACATGGCTCTGACACCATCTGCTGAGATGTCTGTCCATTGTTTGGATCTTTGATCTTGGCTGGGGTGTGGACGCCTTGACAAAGCGTCTGCATCGACATTCTGAACTCCTGATCGATACTTGAGACTGAAGTCATATGTTGACAGAGCTGCGAGCCAACGATGCCCGGTTGCGTCTAACTTGGCGGACGTCAACACATATGTCAAGGGGTTATTGTCAGTTCTGACTTCAAACTTTACGCCGTAGAGATAATCATGCAGTTTGTCAACAACAGCCCACTTTAACGCAAGGTACTCCAATTTATGAGCAGGATAATGACGTTCAGATGGAGTTAGACTGCGACTGATGAATGCAACTGGTCTCAGCCCTTCACCTTGGTCTTGATACAAAACTCCCCCCAGTCCTTCTCGACTGGCGTCAACATGTAGCACATAGGGTAACTGTGGGTTAGCAAAGGCTAAAACTGGAGCATTTGTGAGTCTTTGCTTCAATTCCTTGAAAGCAGCCTCGCATTTGTCATCCCAGCGACTACCAAATGGCTCTGACGGGTTGAGGTAGGTTTGGTCCTGCTTTTTCTTGGATCTTTTGGCGTTAGGTGGGTATCCAGACAAAAGTTGATTCAGCGGGAAAGCAACTTTGGAGTAGTCTCTCACAAAGCGTCTGTAATATCCACAGAACCCAAGGAAGGAGCGTAAAGCAGTTACAGTGGTGGGTCTTGGCCATGTGGTGACCGCTTCAGTTTTCTTCGGGTCTGTGGACACTCCTTCTTGTGACACAATGTGGCCGACGTAGGACACAGACGGTTGACAAAACTGACATTTGTCTAACGACAGTTTAAGACCCTCTTCTTTGAGGCGGTCGAGCACTTTTAATAGTCTTTGTTCGTGCTCTTCAAGTGTTGCACCAAACACGATAAGGTCATCCAGATAGACCAAAACTTCCAGCAAATTCATGTCACCAACAGTTCTTTCCATGATGCGCTGAAAAGTTGCAGGAGCACCTGACACTCCCTGTGGCATCCGTTCGAATTGATAAAAACCAAGTGGACAAATGAAAGCTGTCTTTTCCTTATCAGTTTCACTCATTGGCACTTGGTAGTATCCACTTCTGAGATCTAGGACACTGAACCACTTGCTTCCATTGAGACATGCCAGTGCATCTTCAATCTTGGGTACTGTGTACTGGTCTGGAATAGTGCGCCTGTTTAATGTACGATAATCCACGCACATACGGATCTTTCCGTTTTTCTTTCGTACAACCACTATAGGTGATGCATATGGACTGCGTGACTCTGTGATTATGCCAGCTTCTTTTAGGTCTGACAGGTGCTGTCTGAGCGCTTCAAGATCGGCAGGAGGCAGACGACGGGATCTTTCCCTGAATGGCTTGTCTTCAGTAGTTTTGATTGCATGTTGGGTACTTTTACTGTATCCGACGTCAAACTCGTGTGTAGAGAATACATCACTGCGCTCCAACATTTTCTTCACCAGTCTTTCTTTCCATTTCTTGGGGACAGGCGAAGTGCCAAAGTCAAAAGACGACTGGGTCACTTTCTTTGCGGACTTGAGATCGGTCTCTTTCTTGACAGTAGGGGTTGGTAGCACATCGACAGGAAAAAGGTGGGCTATTGGCATACCTCTGGTCAGTTTGATTTCTTTTGTTGAATTATTATTGACCAGGACGGTGATTCTTCTGGAACTGACAACAGTAGCTGCCTGCAATTCAGGTCTCACCAAGAGTTGATCTGGAAACCTTGGTTCTTCAGCAAGATCATCTGGTGAATCCACCAAAATGGCCTGAGTATTTGGTATCCCATGAAACTTTGGCACGCCTTTGATCCTTACAACACCACCAGGGCGTATTGTGATTGGCTTTGGTTGAGCAAACCAGACGGATCCTCTTTGGTGACTGTCGGTTTCAGATGGGGCCTTAGATATTTCCTCCAGAGCCTTTTTGAATGCAGGATGGATGTGTTTGACAGTTGTGAAGTTTTCTCCTTTCTCTTTGTAACTTTTGAGAAGTCTTCTCACAGTAGGTGTGTTTGTGCCAACAAGTATAGCTGCATTGTCTTTCACGACTGGATCAGGACAGACTAACACAAGTGCATCAATGGTCTCTGTCACGCCAACATCTGCTTCTCTGAACTCAAGCTTGAGGGACAAATAGCCATCGTACGGGTAATCAGCAGGACTGAGACCCCATATCTGCAAAGCACTGATAGGTAACAATGGCAGATGTGTCAAGTACTTGTCATAGAAGGATCTGTAGAGCAGAGTGACTTGAGAACCGGTGTCGAGTATGGCTTTAGCGTAAATGCCTTCAATCTGTACAGGTACAGTAGAACTTGGGCCGACTAAACCTTCAGGAATAGTGTCTTCCACTTCTCTTTCTGTTTTGATGCTCTTGGAACGTGTCTTTACCTCCGGGACGCCAGGCCGTTCCACTACTGGGCCCCGTGGTAGTTTCCCGATTTCTTGGTGAGTTTTATCAGTCGCTTGTTGACTCTTTGCAAATTTTCTACTCCATCACACTCTCTCATGTAGTGTCCGTCCTCTCCACACCGATAACAGAAGATGCCAGGTAGATCTGAATTTGTCTTTTGTCTTGGTGGGTGTGAGTTTCTTTTGAACTTGTTTTTGGTTGCATGATCTGGTCTTTGGCTATGTGTGTCGGTCTGAGCTGCTGCTGCGGCAATGGTTGCGACTTTGAGATTGTTCATTTCAACTTTTATTGCACTCAGCTCATTCTGGAGTCTTTCTACTTCAGGATCAGTTGTGATTTCAGGTGCAGGTTTAGTGACTGAGGCAACAGGTTTTGACATCACTGTGCTTTTAACATCACTTCTGCCTTGTAACATGTCCTCTTCTTCTCTGACTTCTTTTAAAAGTTCATTGAAGCTCGGTGGAGGTCTTAACTTGTGTGTCATGCGTATTCGCATTGCAATCATGTCATGTTGCAGGGCACCTCGAACAACCTGTTCAATGCGGAGTCTGTTCATGTCAGCCAACTGCAAACCTCCTTTTCTGAAGATTGAGTGGAGCAGTTTGTCTAATCTGAGCAGGAACGATGACAACTTTTCTCCTTCACTTTGAAACGTGTGTCTGAACTTGACAAGGAGATCAGATGAACTTTCAGTGGTCCCAAAAGCTGTTTCGAGGGCTTGCATGTAGTCGTTGGATGTTGCATTAGAGTTTTGTGCTTTCAGGAATCTTATTATGTCGGCAGCTGGACCTTTGAGGCTCTCCACAACCCTTTGTTTCTTTATGCTGTCACTGCATTGCCACTCCTCCAACATATGTGTGGTCTGCTCTGCCCAGGCGTCATACTCCTCCTCTCCACTAGGGGTAGGGCGCATTCCAGAGAACATCCGAAGCTTCCTGTAGCTTTGAGTCTCAGCAGGTGCAGAATTACATTTGTCCACAAGAGCGCTAATAGCATTGATTAGAGCAGAACTAACATCAAGAGATGGTGGGTTTAATAGTCCTTTAACATCAGCAATGCTCTTGCCTTCATGCTGTAGGAATGTCAGCAACTTTGCTTGAAAGTCTTCAGACTCTTCAGGGGCTGCAGGCACAATGTGGATCGGCCAGGGACCAACTTCACCAGGAACGCCGACTTGATCCGGTAAAGTCTGGGTAGTCATGTCAGCTAAGGTCTGAACTAACACAAAGTCAGTCTTGGAGGTTAAATCTGGACGTTTTTCAACTATTTTAGTCTTTCCAAAAGCTTTAACTGAGCTAAGAACTTCAAGTAGGACATCATCAGTAACATCATAAACGCCACTTAACACTATTGCATGAGCAGGATCTAGTTGATGTGTTTCACACCATGCCCTAATCTGAACTGCATCCATTTTAGCAATGTTAATAGCAACTCAATAATGGGTACACTGAAAAGTCACAAACTAGGTACATTCACAAAAAGATACATCTGGGTAAAAATAAAAGACAATCCCGGACGAGCCCCCAAAAATGTAACCCTTTTACCAACCAGCTCGTTATTATTTAGGAATAATTATTAAATAGACCCCTTTATCTCAACATTAAAACACTGGTAAAAGAGACATTCCAATGTATAAAACCTTTTGTCTAGGGTAGAGTGTGATTCTAGCTTTTAAAACAGGTAAGAAAAAGGATTCCCAGATAATAGCTAATTAGTCAAATAAACATGTACCTTTGAATATGAATTACCATGCGAACATTTTTTTACAGTGCTAGTTTTACAGTGCACAAATGAGACTCACACAGTAAATGCGTTTTAGGTTATTGTATTGAATACATTCACAAGTGAACTCAACATATGATACTTAAAACAAACCCCCTTATTTATTCCTTCTATTCAGTCAATACCACGAGTGCACTCGATTTAGTTAAGTCAAAAGCAAGCTTGCGTTTACGTTGGCGCGCGTTGGAGCTCAGATCCTCGTTACAAGTACCTGGAATACTCATACCAGTCTGTAGTTTACTCTCACTGTCAAAGAGGCTGAATGAGGGTGACGATGGGCACATGGAATCCGATCCTCTCTGTCGTCCCGAACGCAGGTGAGTACAGATTCATCCAGCGGCCACGCCGTCTCTCTCCCCCGACTGGTTCTGAGGTGAGTTAGAAAAAAACGGCGCTAGCATGTTTAGCTTCAGCTTAGCATTTCAGCTCGGTCTTCGGAAGCCCTTATAAACTCACCCCCAGGCTGCGCGATTCTTCCGCGTGCTCTCAACGAGTCCTCCGCAGTCCTCCGGAGCGAGGGGAAGTTTTCAGCCGTGCTGAAGTGCTGCTTTTAAACGCTTTTTACCAAATTTTCACGAGCTCTGCGGCCATGCCATTGCTGCTCAGTCTTTTTCCGCGCTCCGAGAGTGTTCGTCTCTCTGTGGCTGCGCAACCCGCGTTGCGTCATTACGTAACCTCACGCTTCATCAAGTAATAACACATGAAATATAACTGGGGTTTTTAACTTTGAATAACAATGAATTCTCTCTTATTTATGAAATTTTAACATTCTGCAAAATGCATCTTTTAACTGTAAAATTAACTATGAAATTATTTATTACAAATTAAATAACAATGCTTCAATGCATTATAATGTACATTCTTGTAAATTAAATTAACAAAAAAATATACCCTGATATAAACAATTATCAGGTTATTACACTCTCTCCCCACCAAAAAAAGGCATGCCCTCATGTCTTGGCATAAAATGGTGAGATAAACTAAATTTAAATAGTGAAAGGGGAGCTAATCCACTTGTAAAGGCAAGAAACATATTTTACAGTAAGGCTGGGACTACCAGGCATGTCATAGGTGAGTCTGGAAGGAGCTTTCCTGAGTCTATGAGATTTTCTTGTCACAGTGTCAGTCTGTAGGTCATCTGGTTCAGAATCTACAGTCTGGGTATCTGGAGTCTCTGTCTCAGTATCAACTGTCTCTTGTAAGTCTGAATTATCAGTTATGTCAGGTCTAGTCTCTTCTGTGTCAACTTCTTGTTCTTCAGGAACGTTTTCCAAAACGTCAACTTGGACTTCAGGTTGGATATCGAGATCTAAACTGAATGGTTCATGTGTGTCATTGTCTGAATGGACATTTTGGACATTGAATGGTAAATCATACCAAACTCCAAGTTCTACATCTTCTGAATCAGTACATTCATCTCTGTTGATCTGTTCCAACATTTCAAGATTCTCAACTGTACTTCCGTTGTCTGTCTTTATGTTACGTCTTCTTCTTAGTTTTCTCTTCGGAACAGGATCTTGGTTTTGCATTGGATTTAAACATACTTTCTGTCCCAGAGGCAAAATATGGTTACGATGGAGGATTTTAATTGGACCATTTCCATCTTCTGGTTTCAGCCGAAACACAGGTAAGTTTGACATCTGGTTTTCCACAACATAAGGTGTTGAAACCCAGCGGTCTGCCAGCTTATGTTTTCCTTGCAAACCAAGGTTGCGTATGAGAACTCGGTCTCCTGGTAGAAGTTGTGTGAATTTGATCTTTTTGTCGTATCTTTCTTTGTTTGCTTTGTTCTGCTTGACAGCGACGGACTCTGCGAGTTCATAGGCTGCTTTTAGTTCCTTTCTCATTTCTGTAACATACTTGAGGTAGGTTTCTTTAGTTGTATTGTCACTGGATGTTCCGAAACACAAATCAACAGGCATTCTGGCCTCGCGTCCGAACATTAAGTAGTAGGGCGAGAAACCAGTGGCTTCATTTGGTGTGCAATTATAAGCGTGAACCAAATGTGCAATGTGTTGACTCCATTTTCTTTTCTTGTCTGGCTCAAGGGTTCCAAGCATGTCTAACAAGGTTCTGTTAAATCTTTCGGGTTGGGGATCCCCCTGAGGATGATATGGGGTCGTTCTTGATTTATCAACACCAAGGGAACTCAGCAACTCGTGAATGAGACGACTCTCAAAATCTCGTCCCTGATCACTATGCATGCGTTTTGGCAAACCATAATGGACAAAGTATTTCTCAAGCAAAACTTTGGCTACTGTAGCAGCTTTCTGATCTTTAGTAGGAAAAGCTTGAGCATAGCGTGTGTAGTGATCAGTTATGACCAGGACATTCTCTGTGTTGCTTGAGTCTGGTTCGATGGACAAGAAATCCATGCATACTAAATCCAGTGGGCCATCACTTTGCATGTGAAACAGAGGTGCGACTCTCTTAGGAAGTGTTTTTCTTTTTATGCACCTTGCACAGTTTTTACAGTGTTCCTCAACATCTGATTTCATCTTCGGCCAATAGAATCTCTCTTTGATGAGTCCATAAGTCTTGTCAATGCCGAGATGACCAGCATCATCATGAAGTGATTTCATTACAGTTTTTCTGAACTTTTCGGGCAAGACAAGTTGTGAGCGACGGTTTCGGCCAGGTGGTGCAGTGACTCTGTACATGACATTGTGTTTCGTTAACGTTAGTCGGTCCCACTCTCGTAGTAGTAGTGAGGTAGTTGGAGTCTTTGACTGGACTTGGTTTGTATTTCCTTCTTTTAAAGCTTTCCATATCTCAGAGAGAGTAGGGTCTTGTTCTTGAGACTCTGAGATTTCAGAAGGACTTAAGATGGGCATTCCCTTGAGACTGAGAGTAGACAGATTACAGTAGGCTTTGGGTAGGGCGTTTGTGTACAAGCCTAAGTGATCGACTGCTCTTTCTGGACAGGTAGTTTTCTTGTTTGTGATTGATGCTTGACACATGGCTCTGACACCATCTGCTGAGATGTCTGTCCATTGTTTGGATCTTTGATCTTGGCTGGGGTGTGGACGCCTTGACAAAGCGTCTGCATCGACATTCTGAACTCCTGATCGATACTTGAGACTGAAGTCATATGTTGACAGAGCTGCGAGCCAACGATGCCCGGTTGCGTCTAACTTGGCGGACGTCAACACATATGTCAAGGGGTTATTGTCAGTTCTGACTTCAAACTTTACGCCATAGAGATAATCATGCAATTTGTCAACAACAGCCCACTTTAACGCAAGGTACTCCAATTTATGAGCAGGATAATGACGTTCAGATGGAGTTAGACTGCGACTGATGAATGCAACTGGTCTCAGCCCTTCACCTTGGTCTTGATACAAAACTCCCCCCAGTCCTTCTCGACTGGCGTCAACATGTAGCACATAGGGTAACTGTGGGTTAGCAAATGCTAAAACTGGAGCATTTGTGAGTCTTTGCTTCAATTCCTTGAAAGCAGCCTCGCATTTGTCATCCCAGCGACTACCAAATGGCTCTGACGGGTTGAGGTAGGTTTGGTCCTGCTTTTTCTTGGATCTTTTGGCGTTAGGTGGGTATCCAGACAAAAGTTGATTCAGCGGGAAAGCAACTTTGGAGTAGTCTCTCACAAAGCGTCTGTAATATCCACAGAACCCAAGGAAGGAGCGTAAAGCAGTTACAGTGGTGGGTCTTGGCCATGTGGTGACCGCTTCAGTTTTCTTCGGGTCTGTGGACACTCCTTCTTGTGACACAATGTGGCCGACGTAGGACACGGACGGTTGACAAAACTGACATTTGTCTAACGACAGTTTAAGACCCTCTTCTTTGAGGCGGTCGAGTACTTTTAATAGTCTTTGTTCGTGCTCTTCAAGTGTTGCACCAAACACGATAAGGTCATCCAAATAGACCAAAACTTCCAGCAAATTCATGTCACCAACAGTTCTTTCCATGATTCGCTGAAAAGTTGCAGGAGCACCTGACACTCCCTGTGGCATTCGTTCGAATTGGTAAAAACCGAGTGGACAAATGAAAGCTGTCTTTTCCTTATCAGTTTCACTCATTGGCACTTGGTAGTATCCACTTCTGAGATCTAGGACACTGAACCACTTGCTTCCATTGAGACATGCCAGTGCATCTTCAATCTTGGGTACTGTGTACTGGTCTGGAATAGTGCGCCTGTTTAATGTACGATAATCCACGCACATACGGATCTTTCCGTTTTTCTTTCGTACAACCACTATAGGTGATGCATATGGACTGCGTGACTCTGTGATTATGCCAGCTTCTTTTAGGTCTGACAGGTGCTGTCTGAGCGCTTCAAGATCGGCAGGAGGCAGACGACGGGATCTTTCCCTGAATGGCTTGTCTTCAGTAGTTTTGATTGCATGTTGGGTACTTTTACAGTATCCGACGTCAAACTCGTGTGTAGAGAATACATCACTGCGCTCCAACATTTTCTTCACCAGTCTTTCTTTCCATTTCTTGGGGACAGGCGAAGTGCCAAAGTCAAAAGATGACTGGGTCACTTTCTTTGCGGACTTGAGATCGGTCTCTTTCTTGACAGTAGGGGTTGGTAGCACATCGACAGGAAAAAGGTGGGCTATTGGCATACCTCTGGTCAGTGTGATTTCTTTTGTTGAATTATTATTGACCAGGACGGTGATTCTTCTGGAACTGACAACAGTAGCTGCCTGCAATTCAGGTCTCACCAAGAGTTGATCTGGAAACCTTGGTTCTTCAGCAAGATCATCTGGTGAATCCACCAAAATGGCCTGAGTATTTGGTATCCCATGAAACTTTGGCACGCCTTTGATCCTTACAACACCACCAGGGCGTATTGTGATTGGCTTTGGTTGAGCAAACCAGACGGATCCTCTTTGGTGACTGTCGGTTTCAGATGGGGACTTAGATATTTCCTCCAGAGCCTTTTTGAATGCAGGATGGATGTGTTTGACAGTTGTGAAGTTTTCTCCTTTCTCTTTGTAACTTTTGAGAAGTCTTCTCACAGTAGGTGTGTTTGTGCCAACAAGTATAGCTGCATTGTCTTTCACGACTGGATCAGGACAGACTAACACAAGTGCATCAATGGTCTCTGTCACGCCAACATCTGCTTCTCTGAACTCGAGCTTGAGGGACAAATAGCCATCAGTACGGGTAATCAGCAGGACTGAGACCCCATATCTGCAAAGCACTGATAGGTAACAATGGCAGATGTGTCAAGTACTTGTCATAGAAGGATCTGTAGAGCAGAGTGACTTGAGAACCGGTGTCGAGTATGGCTTTAGCGTAAATGCCTTCAATCTGTACAGGTACAGTAGAACTTGGGCCGACTAAACCTTCAGGAATAGTGTCTTCCACTTCTCTTTCTGTTTTGATGCTCTTGGAACGCAGTCTTTACCTCCGGGACGCCAGGCCGTTCCACTACTGGGCCCCGTGGTAGTTTCCCGATTTCTTGGTGAGTTTTATCAGTCGCTTGTTGACTCTTTGCAAATTTTCTACTCCATCACACTCTCTCATGTAGTGTCCGTCCTCTCCACACCGATAACAGAAGATGCCAGGTAGATCTGAATTTGTCTTTTGTCTTGGTGGGTGTGAGTTTCTTTTGAACTTGTTTTTGGTTGCATGATCTGGTCTTTGGCTATGTGTGTCGGTCTGAGCTGCTGCTGCGGCAATGGTTGCGACTTTGAGATTGTTCATTTCAACTTTTATTGCACTCAGCTCACTCTGGAGTCTTTCTACTTCAGGATCAGTTGTGATTTCAGGTGCAGGTTTAGTGACTGAGGCAACAGGTTTTGACATCACTGTGCTTTTAACATCACTTCTGCCTTGTAACATGTCCTCTTCTTCTCTGACTTCTTTTAAAAGTTCATTGAAGCTCGGTGGAGGTCTTAACTTGTGTGTCATGCGTATTCGCATTGCAATCATGTCATGTTGCAGAGCACCTCGAACAACCTGTTCAATGCGGAGTCTGTTCATGTCAGCCAACTGCAAACCTCCTTTTCTGAAGATCGAGTGGAGCAGTTTGTCTAATCTGAGCAGGAACGATGACAACTTTTCTCCTTCACTTTGAAACGTGTGTCTGAACTTGACAAGGAGATCAGATGAACTTTCAGTGGTCCCAAAAGCTGTTTCAAGGGCTTGCATGTAGTCGTTGGATGTTGCATTAGAGTTTTGTGCTTTCAGGAATCTTATTATGTCGGCAGCTGGACCTTTGAGGCTCTCCACAACCCTTTGTTTCTTTATGCTGTCACTGCATTGCCACTCCTCCAACATATGTGTGGTCTGCTCTGCCCAGGCGTCATACTCCTCCTCTCCACTAGGGGTAGGGCGCATTCCAGAGAACATCCGAAGCTTCCTGTAGCTTTGAGTCTCAGCAGGTGCAGAATTACATTTGTCCACAAGAGCGCTAATAGCATTGATTAGAGCAGAACTAACATCAAGAGATGGCGGGTTTAATAGTCCTTTAACATCAGCAATGCTCTTGCCTTCATGCTGTAGGAATGTCAGTAGTTTTGCTTGAAAGTCTTCAGACTCTTCAGGGGCTGCAGGCACAATGTGGATTGGCCAGGGACCAACTTCACCAGGAACGCCGACTTGATCAGGTAAAGTCTGGGTAGTCACGTCAGCTAAGGTCTGAACTAACACAAAGTCAGTCTTGGAGGTTAAATCTGGACGTTTTTCAACTATTTTAGTCTTTCCAAAAGCTTTTACTGAGCTAAGAACTTCAAGTAAGACATCGTCAGTAACATCATAAACGCCACTTAACACTATTGCATGAGCAGGATCTAGTTGATGTGTTTCACACCATGCCTTAATCTGAACTGCATCCATTTCAGCAATGTTAATAGCAACTCAATAACGGGTACACTGTAAAGTCACAAACTAGGTACATTCACAAAAAGATACATCTGGGTAAAAATAAAAGACAATCCCGGACGAGCCCCCAAAAATGTAACCCTTTTACCAACCAGCTCGTTATTATTTAGGAATAATTATTAAATAGACCCCTTTATCTCAACATTAAAACACTGGTAAAAGAGACATTCCAATGTATAAAACCTTTGTCTAGGGTAGAAGTGTGATTCTAGCTTTTAAAACAGGTAAGGAAAAGGATTCCCAGATAATAACTAATTACTCAAATAAACATGTACCTTTGAATATGAATTACCATGTGAACATTTTTTACAGTGCTAGTTTTACAGTGCATAAATGAGACTCACACAGTAAATGCGTTTTAGGTTATTGTATTGAATAAATTCACAAGTGAACTCAACATATGATTCTTATAACAAACCCCCTTATTTATTCTTTCTACTCAGTCAATACCACGAGTGCACTCGATTTAGTTAAGTCAAAAGCAAGCTTGCGTTTACGTTGGCGCGTTGGAGCTCAGATCCTCGTTACAAGTACCTGGAATACTCATACCAGTCTGTAGTTTACTCTCACTGTCAAAGAGGCTGAATGAGGGTGACGATGGGCACATGGAATCCGATCCTCTCTGTCGTCCCGAACGCAGGTGAGTGCAGATTCATCCAGCGGCCACGCCGTCTCTCTCCCCCGACTGGTTCTGAGGTGAGTTAGAAAACACGGCGCTAGCATGTTTAGCTTCAGCTTAGCATTTCAGCTCGGTCCTCGGAAACCCTTATAAACTCACCCCCAGGCTGCGCGATTCTTCCGCGTGCTCTGAACGAGTCCTCCGCAGTCCTCCGGAGCGAGGGGAAGTTTTCAGCCGTGCTGAAGTGCTGCTTTTAAACGCCTTTTACCAAATTTTCACGAGCTCTGCGGCCATGCCATTGCTGCTCAGTCTTTTTTTCCGCGCTCCGAGAGTGTTCGTCTCTCTGTGGCTGCAAGAAATTCGCTGGCGTCATTACGTAACCTCACGCTTCATCAAGTAATAACACATGAAATATAACTGGGGTTTTTAACTTTGAATAACAATGAATTCTCTCTTATTTATGAAATTTTAACATTCTGCAAAATGCATCTTTTAACTGTAAAATTAACTATGAAATTATTTATTACAAATTAAATAACAATGCCTCAATGCATTATAATGTACATTCTTGTAAATTAAATTAACAAAAAAATATACCCTGATAATTATCAGGTTATTACATAAGTATTAGACAGTGGAGCCAACTTCCAGAAAGTCTGAAATTGTTTTTAGATCTTAATCATTTCACACAAAACTAGAAAAGCACATCTCAGAAAATGTATTGTGTCAATATCAGTGAAGCTAAACTGTATTTATAACTTGTACATTTTTCAATATATATATATTACCTGTTTTGGTAATTTTATGATGTCAAATATATTTAAAATTGTGACATTTTATTTTCTATTCTATCAAGCTAATATTATTACTGAGCTAACTTTGTTGTAATTGTATTGTACTTTTTTTTTTATTTATTATTGTTGCACCTGCTGCAAATGGAAAGTTGCACTAGCTGAGTCTGCTTTTATAAGATGAATGAATTTGTATATGGTCCCTGACAAATAAAAACCTAAACAATACTGAGGTTCACACAATGACCAATAATGATCTACATATGTTGCAAGGACTCCAGGAAGACACAGAGGTATACTAATGTGTTCATCTTTAGCATGTCCATCTTTCTTGAGTAAAAATACTGCAGTTCATTAGTATGTATTACTGCAGACAGAGATGATTGCTACAGTGAAAAGTGAGATGAGGGTAAGGAGTGGAAGAGAGTCAAGGTATGTTTCATTAAATCAGTATGGCCCACTTGCCAATAGTAATGGATTTCTCACATGCATCCTTCACTGACATTAGAGATCAATGTGTAATCATCAGCCCTCATATACCACATGCTGGACTCTGGATTTTTACAGCTGCTAAAATGAAGGAGCAGATGCCAGACAATGTCTCAATCAAATTTAAAGACACACATATCACAGCGCTAGACATTTGGACTGGTGTTGAATGGATTTCAACAGAACAGAATAGGAATGTCACATGATACCATTTTATTGTTACAAATGTCGTTGTTTTGTTTAAAGAAATTTTATTCACAGTTCACAATTATTGGACCTTATTTCGCTTTCATTCTCATTATCTAATAGATTACCGTTACACACACACAAAAAAGGGGAAAAAAAGTTATGACCAGTGTTATGTTGACCCAGATTTTTAGTCACAAGGTCAAAATGGTGAAAAGGATTTCTTATTCTCAACTGGGTACATCTTGTAACTTCATATTCTGTCATGCTCTGGGTGTCGATCCACATTATTTACTTGTAAAATTTCTATTGTAGGTTACGCAGGCTCTCACTCCTATCATCATCATCAAAAAATAAATAAAAAATAAATAAAATGAGGTGAACTTGTGACTCCTATGTGCCTCAGGTGAATAAATGGTCTGTCTCTTTACTGACTTCACTTCAGTCATAGTCAAATGCCAGTTATTTCTGATAAATTGCCTGAATTTGAACTAGCACCATGGCCTTCAAAGCTTTCAACAAAATCCATGCAAAAAATATGAAATCACTTGGCACTGGGGCAAGTGAAGATGTATAAATCCTCTGGGCACTTATAAAAGATACAATAGCCTGAGAAAACCCCAATTAAAGAGTAATCTGGGCTAAAAGAATGGAGTAATACATTATTTATCCAACAATGGTTTATTAATTCTGGCTAATGAATAGAGTGGTCACAGCACTTAAGGGGTTCAAATGTATTGCTTCTCCTGACAGGTAATTCTACACAATATATCAATAATATATCACTTACTACGACAGTAATGACTTTTAATGTATTATTAAAAAATACAATGGACAAAAATGAGCCTCGTATGTCATGTCCTGTGCATTTGGTCCGAATGAGAATCCGAATAGACTTAAATGAATAATGCGCTGTCGTATAATTCATGATATTGTGAGATACAATGGATGAAAGCATCAGCTCGCCTTGTACTTGTCAGAAAGACTCGCATCAGGCTGCCCATATCTCATTAAATATGTGCTACAAGTCTGCTCTTGCATCAGCCATGTGCAGAGGCCACAGGTAGCCAATTAGAGGCATCGATAGCTTCAGGAAGAAACCACACCTGTCATCAACCTTAACCCTTTATGTCCAATTAAATGTAGTAATTAATAGAGGAAGTTAATTTGGCGCAGTGCTCGGATGGTTATCAAGTGTGGCCACTAAGCTATAACGAAGCTCAGTGTTTGCGCTGCTGACTAAACTGACTAAACTCAACTCTGCATCTGATGGAGGGAACAGGCAATTAACAAAATGTAGAGTCAGTGAAAAAAGTATTTCAACATGTCAACATTTTGGCTTTCTAAGCACAGAGCTGATTTTACTGTAGATCGAAGTCAGTTAAGTTCTATCCCTAATTTAGACTCTACAGCCTTTCTATTCAGACTGTCCATGAACTATAATGTGTCAAACCGAGTCGAACAAAACTTGCCATGTTCAGAAATAACAAAGTTGTGACTTCTTAACTTTGGAAACTATTTCAATCAAACCAGTTGTAGTCTATGCATTCACTTCTGGAGACCAATTTAATAAATGTTCTTTCTGCATAAAAATAAAATCTTGCACAACAATGGCTTGAGTCGCTGCATTGTTTATAGCATTGTACCAAATATTGTACCTTTTATAACTATTTATATACAGCCAATTTATCCAGATTTCAAACTGTGAAAGGAGGGGGAAGTGAGCGCAAGTCATGGCTCCAACTTGTTTCCTCACACAATCTTCTACATTCCTGTCCACATGCATTAGTTATATCTTGATTTTGGATGCATGCACAGCTTTGACATACAGTGATGCAAAGCAGGGGGACCACACCAATCGCAGTCAATAAAAATGCTGATGCTGATGCAGAACGCGTGTGTGTTCTAGTGAGGACAGCACAGATTTCCAATACTTTAGAAAGATGTATCTTATCTCCTGTAGGTCTGAAGGGCATGACTGACAGGCGGATAAGCCAATAAGAGGATGGTTTGTTTGTGTCAAAACAAACAGAGACAAACATTGTTAAATTAAGCTACAAATTTTTGTTTGAGGCATAAATTGCTTTTGAAATGAATACTGTTACCAAACATTAACTTTTCAATTCAGAGAATAAGGAGGCTTGTATGGACACGACTCCACCCTCATCGGGTTCATCTCAGATGGTGATCCTGGTGCAATAACAACTACTTTGAGCAGTAGCTCAAAGCCCAGAAAACAGTGAAGATGACTTCAGGAATTCAGGAAAGTCAAAGCCCCCTGCCCCTGACATCACTGAAGGACTCCTTCTGCTTCCTCGGCTGCACCAGCACTCAGGACCTCAAGTGGGAGCTGACCATCAGCTCTCTCATCAGTCAGACCCAGCAGAGGATGAGCTTCCTGAGACAGCTGTGGAAAGCCAGCGCAGATGATGGTGCAGTTTTACACAGCAATCACTGAGTCCATTCACGCTCACGCACGTCCACCTCCACAGCCACAGTCAGGGACAAACAGAGACTACAGCGCAGTGTGCGCTCTGCTGAGAAGGTGACCATCTCTCAAGGACCTACGTCTACAAGACTCAGGGATGAGCTGGTTGGATTACATCTGACTTTTGTCACTCTAAACGCGGACTATGAGCCACCCCCTCAGGCAGGAGGCTTTGGTCCATTCAGACCAGAACTTCTGGCCACAAGAACAGTTTCGCTTCCGATCGTGTCACTTCATAACATATGTATATTTCAAGCTGGGTTACCCAATTTTTTTCTTCTTCTCATAATTAGTAAATTTTGTTTTGTATAAGCAGACCTCTATTCCTCATGTGATTATTAAACATTTTATCTTGTCAAAGTTGTAAGAAAGAGCATGCAAGCTAATTTATGAGGCTTTTCGGATAAGAGCTGTTAAGAGAGTTGCAGGGATAACATGACTGCTTCACTTTCGTGTCTGAAAAAGTTGTTCTAAAGTTGTGCTATTGTTGCTTATTTTTGTGTATGTGCTGTGGTCAAAGCACATGAGTTTGTGAATTTTAGTCGCTGACAATGGCAATAAAGCCATTTCTGATTCTGATGTACTATTTGTTGTAGAGAAATAATTATAAGCTGATAGTTTATACGTTTAGGTGTAGGCAACTATAACTCTTATATTACAAAATGATTTTATTAGATTTAGTCAGGAACAGGCATAATCAGAAACTAGTGTTTTCGTATCGGCGGCCCATAATTTTGATTTTTTCCCCCCATTATGCTGAAAATATAGCCTATACTGATACAGTATCTTGATACTGTACGTATCAAGATACTGTATATATTATTATAATTATGTGAAACATGCATTTTCATCTGTACTGCCCCCAGCCTAACTTAAACAGTGTAAATTTGTTTAACTCTGACTTTCTGACTCAACAGAGGACACATTTAAAACAAGTGCAGTAAAGAGCATGACACCTGTCAGCAACTTGCTACTTTATAAAATATACAAGTAGTATACAAATGTGGCTTCAATTTTAGCAATGTTTTTATCATGCTATTTGAGCCTATGGAACAGATGCTACATTTAATGCAACCTTATGGCACTTAATTTACAATATACTGTTTGTAACTGTCTGTCTTCTCTATGCATTTCATTTAGTGTTTTTTAGTGTTTGTCATTTATCTTTATGTTTACGCCATCTAGTGGTAGATTATTCACGGAACAAGTAATTTAAATTAAGGTTCCTTGCCCCAATTAAGTGCGTACTCAGCTAGGACACGTTTGCAGACCTGTAGGCGAATTAAGGTGAATGTAATAAACAAAGAAATAAGATAATAAGATAATAATAAGAAGCATAAGACAAACGGAAGCCCAAGTAAGAAAATAGCCCCTCGTTGGATGTCAGCTCACGAGGTTTGTTTACTTTATTTTGTGTGTTTGATATAGAGAATGAATGTATTTTAATATTGTTTTATTTGCATTTTTTGTGTGTGTACCAGTTCTCACGGGTTGTGAAGAATAAACCCTGTTTTTCCCAAATCGTTCTCATGCTTAATCCTTGAGGGTGCTACAGTGAGAACTCTTCTGCTCCGCATGAGTAGACGAGACGGTGCCAGCGCCAGGATCGAGAGGGACGACAGCGCCTCCATTAACCACGGCCAATGCACAACAAGACGCAGCAACCGGGAAATCCAGATTCCTCAAAAGAATGCTGCATGAAGGACTTTTATTAAGATGATTTCATAAGAAAACAAGACTAGCTAAAAGGAGACTGCAATAGGAAATAAGATGATTTTTCGTTTCTGTTTCTGATCAAGAGACTGAGATTATTTCTCTATTTACTGTGTTATATAGTAGGCATAATTTAGTTATCCCTTCACTACAAATACTTAGTTATCACTTTAAGTCAAACAAGAAAATCTAAACAATGTCAGAATTTGAGGACTTTGCTGAAGTCAGTGAAGACGGTGATGAGACACTCAAGACAAATGAGCAATCACAAGAAGCTGAATGCACAGGAGATGATATGCCCACTACCTCACAAGATGCACGTAAGAGTCCAAGAGTCCGTAAGTTAACGGAAAAGGGGCAAGAGCTGCACGATGAGCAGGTAAAAAAGGCCACACATCGTTTTAGCACGTGCTATGAGAAGTGGAAGGTTGTCACTAAAGATGCTAAGAAAGCTATTGATGGACAATGCTCAAATGATCTTCTGCATGAACATGTCACCAAGGTAAAAAGTGCTGCAAACAATGCTTTCACTGCATACACTGAGTTGAGACGCATTGACTCACCTGACAATGACACAAGACGCAGGATAGACACATGCGATGCAGTAACAAGAACCATCATTGAAGCAGCAGAAAGGTCCCAAAAAACAGGAAAGGTAGAAGGTCAAGGGGACGAAGACCTTTTTAAAGACACAGAGTCAGTGTTTAAGTCTGCCGCCTCAGCAAGGATGAGTGTCAAGTCTCATTGCAGTAAGCTCTCTTCTCATTCAAAGATCTCATCCAGACATTCAAGCAGTCATTCTATTAAAAGACAAGACGCAGCTGCTGAAGTTGCAGCAAATCAAGCTGCTTTAGAAGTTCTGCTTGAACAAGAGAGTCAAATAAAGGAAATTGAAAAACAAGAAGCAGAAATTGCACAGAAACAACGAGAGCTGGAAGCAAGGCGCAGAGAAGTAGAGCGGCTGGAAACAGTAAAGAAGCTAAAGGCTGCTAAAGCACGACAACAAGTATATGAGCAAAGTGAGTGTTCAGATGAAGAAATATATAATCTGCTTCACCAGCGTTCTTATAACAATGAGAATGAAGTAAAGTCTGAAAACAATGACTCCCCTCTAAGACTGCCATTCGCAGCTCAAAATGTGGCACCTACACAAGAAGTAAACACAACAGAGCTGGTAAGGGCCTTTGCAGAGTCTCTCAGTGCAAGTCGTCTTCCTGTCCCAGAGCCTCCAATATTCAGTGGCGACCCACTCAGATACAATGATTGGAAGATTTCCTTTCACACTCTCATTGACAGGAAAGGAATACCAGCTGAAGAGAAGACGTACTACTTGCGAAAGTATGTTAGTGGAGCTGCAAGGAAAGCTATTGAGAGCTACTTCCTGCTTGGCACAGAGTCATCCTACAATGCAGCATGGGCAGTACTTGAAGAGAGATATGGCAATCCATTCCTCATCGCCAAGGCATTCAGAGACAAACTCGACGCATGGCCAAAGATAAGTTCCAAAGGCTGTGTGGAACTTCAAGAGTATGCTGACTTTCTTCGCAGTTGCAATGCAGCCATGTCACAGATTAAAGGTCTTGAAGTACTCAATGACTGCAATGAAAACCAAAAAATGCTTGCAAAACTTCCTGACTGGCTCACATCAAGGTGGAACAGAAAAGTCACAGAAGTGCAAGAACAGAGCCACACATTTCCAAGTTTCAGCCATTTTGTAGAGTTCATCTCTCGTGAAGCCAAAATCGCATGTAACCCCATAACATCTCTCCATGCTCTGAAACCAAGTGAAAATGAAAAGACAAAGATACAAGGAAACAGGAGCCATGGAGCAAAGGTAATGGCAATTAATTCCAATGAAAAGACTTTCAATGAAAGCTGTGTCTACTGTGAGAAAGTCGGTCACAGTCTCCTCAAGTGTTGGAAGTTTATAGATCAGAACATTAGAGAAAGACTCAAGTTTGTACAAGAGAAGAAGTTATGCTTTGGCTGCCTGAAATCTGGCCATCGCTCCAAAGATTGTGAAAACAGAGAAACCTGTGACACATGTAAGAAAAAACACCCAACATGTCTTCATGACACTCGCTCTAAGGAAGAAAGATCTCAGACAAAGAACAATCAAGCAAAGAGCAGTGACAAGACAAGGGAAAGAAAACCAGATTCAGTTATACAAGACACCAATGTCACACCAACAACAAGTGAAGCAACTTCTAACAGAGTAATGCAAAATGTCAAAGACACTCACACGTCCTCAATCATTCCGGTGTGGATCTCAGCTGAGAGTGAACCAGAGCGTGAAGTTCTAGTGTATGCACTGCTTGATACACAAAGCGACACAACCTTCATCTTAGAAGAAACGGCAAGAGCTCTGCACACTACAAGTGAACCAGTTCAGCTTAAGCTTACTACAATGTCTTCAAGAAATACAGTTGTGTCCTGTCACAAGCTCTCCGGTTTGCAAGTAAGAGGATTTTACTCAAACAAGATCATTTCGCTACCAGTAACATACGCAAGAGACTTCATTCCAGCAAACCGAGATCATATTCCAACGCCAGGAACGGCCAAGTCATGGACCCATCTTGAACACATCGCAGATGAAATTGCTCCACTCCAAAGTTGTGATGTTGGCCTTTTGATTGGCTACAACTGTCCCCAAGCCCTTGTTCCCCGTCAGGTGGTGTCTGGCAAAGAAAATCAGCCATTTGCACAAAGAACTGATCTGGGCTGGAGCATTGTGGGCTTTGGAAATCCGTGTCTTGATTATGGAGATGCTTTCGGAGTGAGTCACCAAGTCATGGTGAAGCAAGTGGTGCCAGATATTCGACCAACTTCGAACCTCACAAGTGAAGTGCACTATGTGTACAGAACTCAAATAAAAGAAATAATCTCACCTGCTGATGTGATCAAAATGTTGGAGTCTGACTTTGTGGAAAAGGCCTCAGAAGACATCAAGATCTCACAAGAAGATCTCAGATTTTTGAAAAGGATGAAAGAAGGCATTAGGCTCAAAGAAGATGGACACTTTGAGATGCCACTTCCATTCAAGTGTGAAAGGCCTAACTTGCCTGATAACAAAGCTTGTGCCATTCATCGACTCAAATGCTTGGAAAGAAAGCTGAGAAGAAACAAGCAGTACCACATGGACTACAAGAAGTTCATGGAAGAAATCATAGCTCATGGTGACGCTGAGAAAGTTCCCGAGCAAGACACTGACAAGACCCCAGCATGGTACATCCCACACCATGGGGTGTATCACCCACAAAAACCGGGAAAGATTCGCGTTGTCTTTGATGGCTCCGCCAAGTTTCAAGGAACATCCATAAATGATCACCTTCTGACCGGCCCAGAGCTTACAAACACCTTGCTTGGAGTCCTGTGTCGTTTCCGCAGAGGCCCGGTGGCTATAATGTGTGATATTGAACGCATGTTCCATCAGTTTCACGTGTGTGCCCCTGACCAAGACTATCTAAGGTTTCTGTGGTGGGAGAACGGCGACCTCGACACCCCATTCGTCATCTACAGAATGAAAGTTCACCTGTTTGGTGCAGCTTCCTCCCCAGGTTGCGCCAACTATGGCCTTAAGCACCTGGCAACTGAAGGAGAAGGACACTTCAGCGAGGAAACCATCAAGTTTATCAAGACAAACTTCTATGTCGACGATGGATTAGCAAGTGTCAACACAGAAAGTCAAGCAATACAACTTGTCAAAGAGGCACGTGAACTCTGCAGGACTGGCAATCTTAGGTTGCACAAGTTCATCTCAAACCGTACCAAGGTCTTAGAGTCACTTCCAAAAGAAGAATGTGCTGTAGCTGCCAAAGATTTGGACATGGCATTGAGTGAAGTACACATGGAGAGAGCACTCGGTGTGCAATGGTGTGTGGAATCAGATCAGTTCCAGTTCAGAATAACTGTCAAAGAAAATCCACTCACTCGAAGAGGAGTTTTGTCCACAGTTGCCTCAGTGTTCGATCCACTTGGATATGTGTCACCCTTCATCTTGCTAGGAAAGCAGATCTTGCAACAAATGTGTCGAGATAAACTCAACTGGGACGACACTTTACCTGACAGCCTTCGACCTCTGTGGGAATCTTGGCTACTTGATCTGAAGAACCTAACAAAGGTAAAGATTCAAAGATGCTACACTCCACCTAACTTCAAAGCACAGCACTATGAACTGCATCATTTCTCCGATGCAAGCGTGTCTGGATATGGTATGTGCACGTACCTCAGAGCAGTAAGCACAACAGGTGAAGTCCACTGTTCACTGGTGATGGGAAGATCGAGAGTTCCACCATCTAAGGTCACAACCATTCCACGACTTGAGCTGTCAGCTGCTGTAGTTGCTGTTCGCACCGGTGATATGCTAAAAAGAGAACTGGAAGTTGAACTCTCACAAGAAACCTACTGGACGGACTCAAAGGTTGTCCTCGGATACATTGGAAATGAAGCCAGAAGGTTCCATGTGTTTGTCGCAAACAGAGTTGAACGTATCAAACAAAGCACAGAGACTACGCAGTGGAGGTACATAACATCTGAAGAGAACCCGGCAGATCACGCCTCTAGAGGTCTTACAGCTGAACAACTCGTAGCCTCGAACTGGTTTAAAGGCCCAGATCTTCTCTGGCAAAAGGTCGTGTCCAGCAGTAAAGTCAAGGTGGGAGAGTTATCAGACACAGATCCAGAAGTCAAGAAAGCTCAAGTACTCAAAACACAAGTCAAAGAACAAAGGTCACTTTTGGATCGCTTGTACAAGTTCTCTGACTGGTCTAGAATGATCAAGGCCATTGCCAGACTCAAACGCCTTGCAAAAGAAGTAAAAGAACGCAAAGCAAGATCCTGTGAAGTCATTAACTTAGAGGAAAGAAAAGAAGCAGAGTTGACAGTTCTCAAGATTATTCAAGAAGCTGCCTTCCCAAAGGAAATAAAGTCCCTTCAAAACAATGTAATCCTAACCAAAGACAAAGTCAACAAGCTATATAAGTTATGTCCATTTCTGGATGACCAGGGCATACTTCGAGTTGGAGGACGCCTCAAGCATGCTGCCTTGCACTCTAATGTCAAGTATCCAGTAATCCTGCCAAGAGACAGCCCTGTGTCAACATTACTTGTCAAGCATTACCATGAGAAAGCATACCATCAAGGACGAGGGATCACCATGAATGAGCTTCGTGCTAACGGATATTGGATTCTTGGGTGCAGCAAAGTGGTATCATCGCACATCTACAGATGTTTAAAGTGCAGAAAGTTCAGAAGATGCACTGAGCAGCAGAAGATGGCAGACCTCCCAGAGGATCGGATGGAGACCACCCCTCCATTCACGTACTGCGGGATGGACTGCTTTGGTCCTTTTTATGTCAAGGAAGGCAGGAAGGAACTAAAGCGCTACGGCTTGTTAATCACCTGCATGTGCTCCAGAGCAGTACACATTGAGATGCTTGATGATTTAACCACCAACGCCTTCATCAATGCACTGCGCGCATTCATTGCCCTGAGAGGTCCAGTTCGCCAGATACGATGTGATCAAGGCACAAACTTTGTCGGCGCCAGAAATGAGTTTGTTGAAGCACTCAAGGAAATGGACCAAGTGAAACTAGAACTGGAATGCGAGTTTCTCATGAACACCCCAGCGTCTAGTCATATGGGCGGTGTCTGGGAACGACAAATACGCACCATCAGAAGTGTCCTGACATCGATCCTAGAACAGTCAGCCAAACAACTTGACAGTTCTTCTCTAAGAACATTTTTGTATGAAGTCATGGCAGTGATTAACAGTAGACCACTGACTACAGACCAACTATGTGACCCATCAAGCCCAGAACCTTTAACACCGAACCACATACTTACCATGAAGTCCACGATCATTTCTCCACCTCCAGGCAAGTTTGTGAAGGAAGATCTTTATCTCCGTAAGAGGTGGCGTCGTGTTCAACTCCTTGCCAATACATTTTGGACAAGATGGAAGAAGGAGTACTTGCTAAATCTTCAAAGCAGACAAAAATGGACTAAACAACACAGAAATGCCAAGGTCGATGACATTGTCCTTCTTCAAGATGAAATATCCCCACGAAACCAGTGGAAGTTGGCAAAAATTGTTCAAGTGTATCCTAGTAAGGATGAAAGAGTGAGGAAGGTGAAACTGTTGATCAGTGACCGAACTCTGGATGGAAATGGAAAACGCGCGTGATTCAAACCTGTTTACCTGGAGAGGCCCATTCAGAAGATTGTTATCCTGTTGGAAGCAGACTGAAGATACTCAGTGCTCAAAAATAACAATTCATACATACACATAACTAGTTCATAAAAGTTCTTAAATTCATAAAAGCTGTTAAATAGTTTAAAGGCAATACCTTGTTCTGTGAATCACAAGTGATTGGTGGGAGTGTAACTGTCTGTCTTCTCTATGCATTTCATTTAGTGTTTTTTAGTGTTTGTCATTTATCTTTATGTTTACGCCATCTAGTGGTAGATTATTCACGGAACAAGTAATTTAAATTAAGGTTCCGCCCGGCCCCAATTAAGTGCGTACTCAGCTAGGACACGTTTGCAGACCTGTAGGCGAATTAAGGTGAATGTAATAAACAAAGAAATAAGATAATAAGATAATAATAAGAAGCATAAGACAAACGGAAGCCCAAGTAAGAAAATAGCCCCTCGTTGGATGTCAGCTCACGAGGTTTGTTTACTTTATTTTGTGTGTTTGATATAGAGAATGAATGTATTTTAATATTGTTTTATTTGCATTTTTTGTGTGTGTACCAGTTCTCACGGGTTGTGAAGAATAAACCCTGTTTTTCCCAAATCGTTCTCATGCTTAATCCTTGAGGGTGCTACACTGTTTCTAATGTCAGTGAGAGGAAATGGAGGAAATGCTAACACAGCCAGGTGGGGATACTGTAATAGGTTTGGTTTGTTGTTATTGGATCTCAAAAAGCAAGCCCTCTCACAAATTAGCCTTACCTGCAGTGGGAATTGTTGCATGGATGAATTCGCCAGGCTCCACTCATCCAAAAGAAAATACATTTGTGCAATTTCTTTTTGTCATTTGGCTCACAGTCATTCAAATCCTCAACTGACTTTTTATTTTTATATAATTCAGACAGACATTGAATACAATACACACCCTGGTATAGTTCTGTTTATTTAGAGTAACTTTACATAGCATCAGGACACCTTTACTTGACATATTTACAGTGCTATCTCAGGTTTCCTTTGTCTGTAAATTGAAAGCCAAACAATGAGGATCACAGGAGCTACTGGTGCTCTATGAAGCGCATTATACTTCACCCACATTTGTCTTTTCAGTCCCTTTATAAAGCTGACATTCTGTGACTGTTCTAGCACAATCACTGTACGCCTGGTTTGCAGTTCAAACGGTATGAACCAATCAACTGAAAGATCAAAGAAGACATACTCTAGTATGCTTCATTTCTGGTATCACAGATATCATGGTTTACATTTTGTTAATTTTGTTAAACTAAAATGTGATCTAAAATAGATTTATAATAGAAACAACTCCATTGTTCAGTTGTTCAAAGCTGCAGAAATGATTCTCAGCCTCTGATCCGGCCTCCAAACATGCCCAAAATGTTGCTTTTGTCATTGAATGAAGCCGTGAATAACAATACAACTTAAAAGCAAATAACATTACACATCGGTGACACTTGCATTGTACGAGTGCTTTTAAAGAGAATAGATTGCATTAGATCTGCAAAATCTGATTCACTTTTCATCTTCTAATAAAATGCTCTGTCTTTCTTCTGCCCTCGATCATTTGTTCATTCCGGTGTGCAACAATAATCCACCATCTCTGAGACTCCAATAAAGTTTGGTAACTCCGGCTGACGCTGTTGGTTTCAATGCAAATTCCCCTCCAGCTTTACTGCCAGTGCAGAGTTTGGTGCTGCATGCTTGGATAATGTGACGACACCTGAAGGAGCTCCATATCATTGTCAAAAGCTTGTTGAAGTTGTTTGAGCATCATAAATGAAGATATGTTCAGTCATCTGCAACAGGACCACACCTCACACATTTCCTCTTCCTGTCTCTGTACTACTGCTCTGTTTAAATCAACCCTCTTCGTCTTCTTGTTTACATCTCCCTCCTGCCTTCGCTTTTTTTCTACTTCTCATTTCTTGTATCTTTTACATATGAAGGGGATACAAAGCCTGAGAGCCGCTCTTCTCCTCAGAAACCATCCTTTGAATATCACTTTCTCTACTTTGATCGTCTTATTTACACTGTATTCTAAGGTTGTGAACGACAGCAAACAACTAACATGTAAGTGTATAATTACAGTAGTAGGACATTAAAGGAAAAATACATATGCATTTTTGTATTGTTATTAGCCTTTAAACATGCTCTTGAATACATTTCATTTGCCATCTCATGTTTTGAAACTAACAAATAAAAAGTTTATCATGAAAGAATTCAATTTTTTCCCAGCAGTCTGGAATGACACTTACTTAGTGCTTCCAAGCAGTAGATGCCGCCAAACACTTTAGCTATATTGTCTCGCTGTTATCAAGCAGCTGTTTAGATGGAAGAAATGCTCGGAACGAGTCTGACGATGATTTAAAGAAGATTCTCGGATAAGTGATGTAGATAATCTGAAAATACGTCCCATATCAAGGAGTTCAGCAGGAAGGGTTTTTGATGGTCGGTGGGGGGAGGATTTTCAAGAGAGGATTCCTCAAAACAGTGTGAATGCAGCAGGTATGTGTTTGATGACGGAGGGGGTTAGACAGGCCGTCAGTGACTCCACCCTTTAAGCAGGGCTCTCACTTCTCAGAGTAGCATATAAGACAGAGTTCACCGACCACCTCACTGATTGACAATGACTTCTGAAACGTCTCGATCTTCAAACAGCGTCCAGATGACAAGCCCTGCAACCTTTTCTACGATGGAACACGCCTGGACGAACGAGGGATTACATTGACGAATGACGGAAAATTGTTAGAACATGGTTAAAAGCTCAAAAAAGTGTCCTTTAAAAAAACAAAGACGAAAAAAGAACACCTGTGGCTGAAAACAGAGGCCACACTAAAGTGTCATTATGTTAGCTCCAATGACACTCATAATTATCATTCCGCTGTGGTATCATCTCCCTGTGTCTCCACGACCCGATACATCACAGTTTGACATCACCTCATATGCCCCTGGTTGTACTCTGCTCACTTTACTTCGCACTACATGGATTCTTTATGGTCATAACCATCGGTGTATGTCTCTGTGTGAAAGCCCATCACTTTAACGAGAGCCATCCTTTGTCTCCACTGACAGATGTGTCCAGTGTCCTGTTCCCCCTCTGTGCAGTTTCACGCCTGGCTGAAGCTAATTATTATGCATGTGACAGGTTCATAGGAAAAGAAGGAGATGTTGCTCAGGCATAAAATTCTTTGTGATTTATGTGGGGGTAAAATTAATGCTGCATAAACAAACAGTGAGGATAAACAGGAGTGCTAAGACGTGATAATGACCTTGAGTTTTTTATTGGCCTTTTAACATGAAACCAACACTGTAGCTTCATGGATGAAATGCAGCTGGTAAGATCTTTATTTAACATGCATTCATTACTCTCTAATATGATGGTTGCACTTCACATCTATTTTTATTCAACAATACACTATGCATATATTCATCTCCACTTGACTGTCTAAAATAATAATATATTTAATCAGTACACGTTTGTCAGGGCCAGCTAATCTCAAAAGTTGATTTAACTATGTTAACAGGCCAAATAAATGTTTGTTTGACACATATTTTGGAGAACTTGACAGGTATTGTTGTAATGAATTCATGATAAAGACATTGCAGAGGATTACAGTTAATTTCCAACACATATTCTGGATTTCAGTCCTTCCCATTCTCCACCATTTTTAATCAGTAATGTTAAACACCTTAATTTCGATGCAACCAGTGATTCACTATTTTGAGCCAGAACCAAATTTGTGAGAACTAAGAACAATCTGTGGACGCTTCTGTGCATGTGGACAAACATTGTCAATGGTCAATTTACGATGGCAACACATGGCGTCATTTTCAATCCAAATGACTTTCGGAAGTCAAAATGTCTTGATTTAAAAAAAGCACAAAACGGTGTCCAGATGCCTTTTTTTAAACTGTTCCGACCATGGACCACTATTGAACAAATTAGGAGTTACATTAACAGCAACACATGTAGATTTTAAGTTAAGTATAAGCGCTCATGAAAAAAACATGATTTAATTGCTAATAAACTTGAGCAGAGAAACATCGAGGTCAACTGACTTTAGTGTAATATTTAATTTGCTTGGCAATTACAGCAGGCACAACCTTTAATGTGTCTCTATCTAAAAAATAAATGTTATGAAACTTTCTTTGCAAACTCTAATTAACTTAAATGTCCAGCAAATTAACTCAACAACAGACAGATCTTATTTTAACCATTTCTGGCAAGTACAATAATGAAAATATAGTTAGGCAAACGGACTAGAATCATTGACGCTAATTCGGTGAATGACTTAAATTGGGGAATGACACCCCTCTCCTCCTCCTTCATTTTACAAAGTGCATGTATTGTCCACCATTAGCCTCACGCTCCACTGATGTATCCTGATGTTGATATGACATTTTGGCTCAGCTATTGTTTGCTGTGTTTTCTTTCACCTCACATTTTTGGCAGCGTCAATTCGATTTAGTGTCCCATTTGAGTTTTAGCTCAGCCATTCAACACCCCTGCCCCAGTGGGACATGGGAACAAGCTGGCACCTGGCTAATGTCCAGCAAACAGCAGCTCATCATTACTGTACGTGGACACAGAGACAGGTGCTGGCAGGGAGCAGGTCAAAGAGATGGTAGTTATTTTTGTATGTTAGGTCCAGCTGGCCACTCGCGCTGACGCACAATCGATGAATCTCAGGCATTTGAATTTACAGGTACAACTATGATGATTCAGGGCAAAAGAAAATCTGCACTGAATGTTTTTTTTTTCTTTTCTTTTTTCTAATTATCTTACCGTATAGACCCGTCTTGGAGGTGGACGTGTTTAGAACAGCTGCCCACACAGCCGGATACGTTATTTCCATTCATTTTAACGAGGTGGAAAATAACAACTACATTTTTTTTTAAAAATCTTTATAGACTGCACAGACGAATGGTTGTTGCTTACATGTTCATTTTGTTTTATCCTCAATTCGTTTAGTTGGTTTTGTCTTGGGTAATCTGAATTGTCTGAACAGGTAATGCTTTAAATTTCTAATGATATATTAATGCAGTGGTCTCTGAAACGACATTTAACAGCTATTCGATATGAATAAGCAGAACCAATAGTCTTTTTTTAAATGAAATAATTTCCTGAAGTTGATTGAACTTGCAATATCCCGGGCTACATTCCTATAACAGCCTAGTTTTGAACCAATACAGATGTGATCAGAGTACAGTATATCCTTTATTGAAGCATCCACTACATTGTTAATGAAAAGATTAAGATTAAAATAGCTTTGTTTTGCCCTCTCCAGGTATATCTAATACATTTGTTTGTTTTTGTTTTTTACTCACCAAATATCTAATTCAAAAGCATCCATGATATTAATAATCTGATTCAGCTCGTAGCCTAAGGTCTGCTGTTGTTGGACATCCTTCAAAACACGAGGAGACAGATCCTTCCATCTGTCCAGGACCTGTACGTCTCCAGGACGGACTCGGGGACGAGCAGGTCGGATCACAGCTGACCCTTCTCACCCTGGACATGGACTATTTGAGCCACTCCCCTCGGGCAGGAGGCTACGGTCCATCCGGACACAAGAACAGCTTTTTTCTCTCTGCTGTTGGACACATGAACACTGTATAACACCTGCCACTTTGACAATCAAATAATAAAAGAGCTATCTATTTGCACTACCACCTTTGCACTACTGTCTATCCAACTGTACATTTTGTGTATATAGCCTAAACCTATTTTATTTTATTTTATTAGCTACTTAACTTTATGCAAGCCTTATTTTCTATATTTTGCTACTTATTTTTTAATATGTTGCACCTTACCGCCAAAGCAAGTTCCTAGTGTGTGAATTTTGTTCACTGACAATGAGAATAAACCCTTGATTTTTATGATTTCTAAGCAGTTCTCTGGAATGAACAACCCCTACTTGCGTCCTCTAAAGAGTGTATGGTAAAAAAAAAAAAACACTAGAAAACCACTGTGAAGCACTTTGTGATGTGTGTGGTGTATCTGTGAAAGGTGCAATACAAATAAACTTTACTTACTTAGTTATTTAGAGCATGAGAATGATATCTATTTTTCCTTTCTTATCCAGTGTATAACCCATTTAAGGATGTACTGAAGTCTCCAACAAATTGTCTGGTAGAAAATTAAAGAATCAAAGAAAGCAGGGTTATCAGAATTTGGCCCATATACATTTACAAGACATACATTTTCTCCGAGACTGTCCTCACATCAAGAACCACCTATTTGGTCCAAAAAACAAACAAACAAGGCGTATGGCTGTATGCTAAAACAGTGCCCCTGCAGGTCATGTCTTAATGACACTCATTAAGACAATTTCCAATTATTTCCAATTATTTTCTGAAATAATTGGAAATAATTGCAGTAATTGCAGTAATTGCAGTAATAACTCGCGTGCTCTGTTTGCAACAGTAAACAGACTAACAAACCCTCCAATTCTGCTGCCATTAGAACTAATTTCCACAGCTAAGTGCAATGAGTTTGCAGTATTCTTTAATGACAAGGTTCAGGGCATTAAAAATGCCATAAATTCCACAGTGCAAATAATAACTTTAAAACCACCTACACATTTAGAGCTGACTCAGTTTGCGCCTGTAACTGACAAAACTGTCCAAGAGATCATCACCAGTCTGAGTTCTTGTACATGCTGCCTCGATGTGTTACCCACCAGATTTCTAAAGTCTGTTCTGAGCACTTTGTTAACACCACTCACTCACATAGTTAACATGTCGCTTCAATCTGGAACATTCCCAAGGGCCTTGAAAACTGCGGTCATTAAGCCTCTCTTAAAGAAGAGCAGTCTTGATGCCTCAGACCTGAAAAATTATCGGCCCATCTCAAATCTGCCATTTTTAGGCAAAGTCCTCAAAAGGTTGTTTACCAACAGCTCACTGACTTCCTCTTAATAAACAACTCATTTGATGTTTTTCAGTCAGGTTTTAGACCTCATCACAGCACTGAGACTGCTCTTATCAAGGTGACAAATGACATCCGCCTGAACACTGACGCGGGCAAAGCCTCAGTCTTAATTCTGTTAGATCTGAGCGCTGCTTTTGACACTGTCGATCATAGGATCCTCCTACAGAGACTAGAGGACTGGGTGGGCATCACTGGCACTGCCCTAAATTGGTTGGAAGTCCTACCTTGAGGACAGAGAGTACTTTGTTGAGATTGGTAACTGTGTCTCAGACCACGTGAGCTTGACCTGTGGGGTGCCCCAAGGGTCAATCCTGGGACCCCTTCTGTTCAACCTCTATATGCTGCCCTTAGGTCAGTTAATACTCAGCACAAATGTGTCTTATCACAACTACGCAGATGACACTCAGATCTATGTCTCACTGACGGCAGGTGAATATGGACCAGTGGATTCACTCTGTCACTGCATCCAACAGATCAGCTTGTGGATGCAAAACAATTTTCTTCAGCTAAACTCAGACAAGACTGAAATCATCGTCTTTGGGCCGCAGAAACAGAGAGAAAGTGTCAGCAGTCACCTCCAGTCTCTCGCTCTAAAACCGACAAATCAAGTTAGAAATCTGGGGGTAATAATGGACTCAGACCTGAACTTTAACAGCCACATCAAATCAATAACATCAACAGCCTTTACCACCTAAAAACATTGCCAAAATTAAAGGTATAGTGTCTAAACCAGACTTGGAGAGACTTATCCATGCATTTGTCTCCAGTAGGTTAGACTACTGCAACGGCCTGTTCACTGGCCTCTCCAAACGAGCTGTAAAACAGCTGCAGTACATCCAGAATGCTGCTGCTCGGGTCCTGACTAGAACCAGGAAGTACGATCACATTAGTCCTGTGCTCAGGTCTCTGCACTGGCTTCCTGTGGCTCAGAGAATTGATTTTAAAGCAGCTCTGCTTGTGTTCAAGTCTCTCCACGGCCAAGCACCAAAGTACATCTCTGACATGTTAGTGCCATATGAACCATCTCGCAATCTGAGGACCTCGGGGATCGGCCTCCTGCAGGTGCCTAGAGTCAGGACTAAACATGGGGAATCAGCATTTCAGTTTTTTGCAGCTAAAATCTGGAACAGTCTCCCTGAAGATGTGAGACAGGCCTCCACTCTGACAATGTTTAAATCCAGGCTAAAAACAGTTCTCTTTAGACGTGCATACGACTGAAAGATCTATCTGCACTCTTCTCTTTTAAAGCACTTTATTTTAAAATGATTTTAAAATGATTCTGTGTGTCTTTTTGTATTTTGTGATTTTAATGCAATTTTTCCTGTTTATGTAAAGCACTTTGAATTGCCCTGTGTACGAATTGTGCTCTACAAATAAACTTGCCTTGCCTTGCCTTGCCTTGCCATTATAAGCCAATAAGACGTGAAAACAGGACTTACCACGAGTTTTGTAGATTTCAGGCTTGCTCCATATTCAATTTTTGCACAGATCCAGAGAAAATCGTCTTTTCTGATGATCCACTCATTCTGGTCACAAACAGCAAAATCCACAACCAAAGAGCTAACGCTAAACTTCTGCGTGTATCCGTGACAGGAAGTGACATCAGAGCGTTTGAAGGAATCCTGAACTGAGACAGTTTAGACAATACATAAAACATAATCGCTTTAATTGCAACTTAAATCAAAACGCAAATGAAAAACAATAAATATATATTACTTAAAATAAACTTCAGTTTTGTGTTGTTGTTTTTTTCCAATTTTTTGTTTTCTTATGACGTGATCTTAAATATTAAACAGAAGGTTTGGTATGTATGACCAAACAGAACAAAATGTCTGTTATTAAAGATATGATAGCAGAAAGTACCGAAATCTGCAGTAAACAGTCATTTTGGTCATTTGGGCTAATTTAGCAGGAAGCCTGGGGGCCAACAAAAATTGCTCTGAGGGCCACATTTGGCCCCTGGACCAGAGTTTTGACATTCCTTTGATATCTAATGTATTAGTCTGCAAACTCCTTAACTACATTCCCATGCTCTCCTCCTCGGCTTCAGCCTCATGGTACAGCCGGGTTTGAACAGTCCTCAGCTTCAGCCTCCTCTACATGCGGCTCATAAACCTCTGAGGGGCTGCCCACCTCTTGTCCAGCTCCTCACACTTAATACACTTTTATCTGATACACAGATCCTCCGGTTTCAGTCTCATATTGTTATACATTTTTTTTTCTGGTTAAATAATTGTTCAAAAATAAATACATCATTCAAGAAATAATTAAATCTAGCCAATCTTACGTCATACTACAATCTGCAGAATACACAATGGAAAAATGATGCAGCAATACTTGAACAACTATTGTAGGAGTCAGGACCAGGACCTCCCGACATGAGTGTTTATGAATCAACAGTAGACGTTTGTGACAGTGATGAACCTGAGCACACAAACTGCTCCCACTCCACTGATCAGCCTTTATTCCTGGAGTCCATCATGCCCCAGTGTGGGACGTGATGTCCAGAACAACTTTGTCTCAATTTGTGAAGAAATAAAAAAAAAAAAAAAAGTTTAAAATAACAGGAAGTGATTGAGTTCTAAAACGGAATCCCTCCATCTATGTCATCAAAAGGCGACGTGTCATTGAAAATACAAATTTACCATTTACAGACAACTGACACAACATTTTGATACTTTAAAGTGTCATTCAACAAAATAAGGTTGTTATTGGGTATTGTTATCTGTAAAATCATAACCATCGTGTCATTTATATGGGTTTCGGCTCTTATTTTGAAAATGGTTGCTAGGTAACAGCTGTAGAATTACCTCCACCATATTTGCTGCCTATGTTCAAACAGGAAGTGCAATTATAAACATTACAAAAACAGTCAAACGGGGGATAAAAGGGCAAAATGTTTAGTCAAATCTTAACTATAATCATGTTCACTACGTTTTAGTGAAATGTGTCGTCTAACCTGTCATATAGACTTTAAGTGTACAGATAAATCATGAATGCAGTTTAGAACAACATGCAGGCTCGACCTTTCAGATAGGTATTGTATAAAGATTACTTTAACTTTGCTTCAATTTCCTTCAATTATCTTAAACGCATTTATTATGGTGTTGGTTCAAAATAACACTCATTAATATGCTCATTGCTTTGCACCCATCCATGTGATAGTAATTATCTGATTATGTTGAACACAGTCTTCCCGACAGACCAAGCCACATCAATCTTGGCCCGCTGTCACCAACTGCTCACAATTGGACCCATGACATTTCTCTTGTCAGACTGAAGGACAAGCTGCACATATGAAAAATAGCCTCTGCTACAATCAATGCTTTGCAAACCACAAATAATCTCTGTCAATAACCACCGCTAAGCTGTTTGGGCTTTGTTAGACAGGACAGCATGAAGAAATGTGGGTCAAGAGTGGGGAGAAACATTTTGCAAATTGCTAGAACAACAAATTATCGACACTCATATTTTTCCACAATTTTTTGATGATTGCTACTCTCTGACACTTTTTGGAGACACAAGCAGCAAGCAACTGTCGTCATGTGTTTTCAGCCAATATCATGCCGGGAAATATTTACAGCCACAAAACCCCGCCCACCTGTGCGCCAACTGTTGTTGTGTTCCCGACCATGACTGAAGATAGTCACAGCGTATAATATGATCATTTTTATGACATTATTAGTACGTGTTTATTTGTACGCGGTTCCTTCTAAATAACAGCTCAGGGCCCTGTGGAAATATTTATTTTCTGAACTTGTGTACCGGCTCTAGCGGCTATTGGCTGTCTGTCACAGAAACTTCTCAAAAACCAAAAGATGGATGGCAGGTTTATTTAATGAAGAAATAAACTGAATAATGATGTGAATAATAATGATGTATGTTTTTTTTTTTTTTCCACAACAGCATCATTTCAGTAAGTCTTTCTGAAAATAAACATTACAGCAGCAGCGATAATTTGACACTGAACATTACATACAGCTTTAGTGTCTGCAAAATGTTTGAAAGAAATGCAGTGCCACTTCCACAAAAGTTTACCACTGTGATCAGGCTTTGTTTGTGTTGTGTGCAAACAGCGGTGCTGCTCGATGATTGATTCTCGGTCAATAATAAAATAAAAAGGCGTGCTATTGGTTCATGGCTGTGACTTTTGCTTGAAAATGTGACAAGATAAAACTGTGAATTTTCTGAAGCGGTGCAAGAATCTCAAGTGATGAAAAAGCAGTTGTCATTCACAAAAATATCTTCTTATATGTTGAATTCTGTGTCCTTCCTCAATGGAGACACTTTTTACTGTGTGTGACCAGATGAGGCCACTGAGGCAATTACCTTTAATCAATATTGGTTGTTGCAACACCATCAGGCACATGGCTTCGTTCAATGTTGGATTACCTCTCTGACCACCGTCACACGATGAGGAAAGTCCAGCGCAGAGTCGCAGGTTAAAAACAACAGCCCATTAGCGATGTGCACGATGCACGCGAAACGCCTGCTACGGCTATAGTGTGCCTAATCAACTGAGTTTAAGATGACATTCTTTCCCTCCTGCTGCTACTTTGCATCCGTGGCCTGGCTCCATCGCAGGGGTGAGGTCAGGTGAGGGATCGACAGAGAGGTGCCGCCGTCTTTTTACAGGTTGGCATGCAAAACACCACCTCACAACATACACTCTCGGCCCACTGTATATTTGACCAGGGAGCAGCTTCTAAAAATGATGTGGATCCAGAGCATTTTAAACAATGCCCTTTGACTCCTCCAAACCAGTTAATGACCGCACACACCTAATTCTAACCCAGTACATGTCTGTAACTTTGATATATGGAAAACAATTTATTCAGGCAGACCGAAAAACCTATCCAAACCTTTTTTCCCCACACTAAACAGTTTCACTCCACTGCAGGAAGACAATATATTCAGATTGGAACAAGATGCCTAAACTGTAAGTGTAGCCCCAGAACAACTGTGTTACATTGGTATGGTCATCAAGTCTCCTCTGGTTCTCTCATCAATACTGAAATGCCCCAGCCTTCACAGCCTGTGTGTGGTGAGCATTTCTGAGTGAGCTGAGTAGAAAGGACTTGCATTAAGATGAAGTCAACACACTTTACCTTATGACAAATACCTTGCTTCTTGTTCCTCACGACTTAATTGCACGCTTGTGTCACAAAATCCTAATCAACATTGTGTCAGATCTGTCCATGTTGTCAAGTATTATAGGTGTTTTTTATTGAGTAATGTAATTAAGTAATGAAGCATGCAGTCTGATATGGTACACTTGAGTTCTTTTCCTGCCAATGGAGAATTAACTGTACATTGGTCAATACAACCCGAAAACCAAACAAGCTGTTAGGTAGGATTGACTCCAAGTGAATTAGAAATTCTAGACATTATTTAAATTATACAAGACACAGATGGTTGCTCTCTGGCTCCTACTGTAGGGAACATCCCAAACAACAAACAGACGTAGATTAAATATTTAACAGCAGTCTAGTTTATTCAATTTCAGTTTATCCATTTCAACATGAATCCTTGCAAACACTTACATCTATATGATTCCAGCCCAGGTCTTCATTCAGTAACAAAACAATGCTCTGAAGGTCAAAAGGAGGGATTTGGCAGCTGGAGGTGTAATGTTCCCAGACATGCCCAGACAAAAACTGGGTCACTGCTGGATTTGAACCAAATATTGTTTTATTGTGCACACAGTAGAAGAGATTTGACGGCAACAGTGGATCTGGAGCTGACATCTCCAGGTCCAAGTATGTGCATGGTGTAATGGAAAATGTCTTGTAGGAAAATGTCTTGTGATTCTGCTGTATGACTGTATTGTACAACCACTGACCACTTGTTCACAGTAGGAGCTCCTCAGCATCCTGTTCTTGGTTGGTCACGTGGAATGTGACAGCTGATATCTTTGTTCTTCTACGTTTATTCTTTCTCTTTGTGCCTAGACTAGTTAACATAACGTTCCATTTGGTCACTTCACTCAGCAGACACCACTTGTATTATAATTTCACTTCCTGGTAGCTAACTACCCTGAGGTGTTACTTTGAATTATAATATACTTTCCGTTCATGTGGTTACCTGATAGCATGATTTTCATTGACCATTGGCCCTTTGTGTGCCGGCCCACATGACTCTGTATAATGATGTGTTTTTCATTGTCCGGTTCGGGTTTCGCTCTGTCGGTCACCTGTGTAGTTGGGACAGAACGTCTGTCTGGGAAAGTATTCTTTGATGCATCTTAGAATAAAGAGACATCTTTTTGAGAGAGACAGCACTCTTGTGTGAACTATTATTTTTCCTAGGACTTACCACATAAAATCCAAATAATGGATGATGGACTGTATGGGCCAAATTTAAATGTGGATGTCGTTACACAAAAGAAATCCAATCTGATTTTTGCTTTCTTTTTTGTTGTTGTTTGTTTTCATCTTTTTAATTAAATAAAGTAGACATCAAACAACTGTGTATTTAGAGGACAAATATTATGCAAAATTAATGTTCTAACATTGTTCCATCATCAAAAACATACCTGGAGTAGCATTTAGTTTGATTCACGTTTGTTTGATGAATTCTCCTTTGAAAATCCTCTCCTTCTCCAACACTGCATTCTGACCTCCTTCGATGTGTGACGCAGATTATCACTAATGTCACAATCTTTTGAGAATCTTTTGCTGTCCTTAAATCATCATCAGACTTGCTCTGAACAATTCTTCCTTTTAAGTACAATAACTAGGGATGCACTGATACTGATTCCAGTATTGGGTATCGACTCAATACCAGGTGCTAGTACTCGTACTCGTACTCACTGAAGAGGACCCGATACTGGCACTCGATACCTGGTAATTTTACGGCAGCTCATGTAAGTGGACACTGACTTATGGAGCATCTCATGCTGTCGTGAGAGCAGCAGGTGTGAGAAGCTTGGAGGAGCTGAGATGTCAGCCATGTGGCAGTTTTTCAATGTGAACGATGCTGACTAAAGTCCCGTTTCCATAAGTGCGGTACGGCATGGTGCGGAACTGTCCAAGGTGTTTCCACTGAACTAAAGTGAATATTGCCATCCCATTTGAGGGTCCGAAAGGGGCCATGAGAGGTACTAGCTCCCGGGGGATGCCAGCTTGCTTTAGTGCGAACAGGTTTATGATTGGACAAGAAAGAAGAAAAGATTACTCAGACGCAGGTGGGAACGAAACTGCAGAAAAAAAAAATTAAGACAAAATAATCATTCCTCACCAAACACTCACTTGATCTTATGAAAACCGGCGTATTTCCTGTAACGATAACTTTGTTTGCTGAGCTGACAGAGTTGGCAAAACAAAGCGAGCACCTGTTAGCAGCAGCTGTTTCCTGTTTGCGATGCACGGCGCTCGCATTTAGACCGGAAGTAATATAATTTCAGTGCCTACAGCTGCCAACAAGTACTCGTACTCATTTGGTAAAAAGTGGGATCGGTGCATCCCTGACCATAACTATAACTTCGTCAGATCCACTGCTGATCCACTGCTTCCTGTAATGCATTGTGAGTATATATTTACATGTGTTTAATTGCCTCTACAGCCAGAAGATGGAGCCACAGCTAAATCTAAATGGCATCTCCCAACACAGAGATTAATTTACATTTTTCTTTGTAAAAGCATTTTATTTTTAGTTATAAAACATGAGATGTTAAACTGAAGACACTCAAGAGCAGGTTTAAAGGCTAATAACAAAGTGAAAAATGCACACAAATTTTAGTTTAAAGTGAGAGACTTATTTTTGGTTTTGGTCAGTTTGCTCTCTCAACATATAGGCTTTATTTATGTGGAAACAACAAACATGTCCAATCTGCTCCTAAATATGTTTTATTATTTAATTTAATCCACTTCAGCCATAGATTTCTCTGGGACACTGGAACTTCAAAGGCTGTTTTCTTAAAATGCATTTTTCTCCCACAGACATGCAGATTACCATTTACTGTATGACTAGCACACGAAAAACTGTACAATCTTGTACTTAAAAAGATGTTGATATCTAATTTAAGGTCTGATTTATTAAAGTATTAAGTCAAAAAAACAAGGGAACATTTGAATTCTTTGGCCAATTTTGAGTCAGATCAAAAACAAAATAAGTTATCCAAATTCCTCTTTGTACATTTTTTGTTACTAATATGTGTACAAAATGAAAGAAATTTGAACCTGGTTCTGTAAATTGTTCAGATTTAAATGTCCCAAATATATGTAATTTTGGCCATTTTTACAGATAAAATACCAGATTTTAAAACATTACATGTGGTAAAACTTATAATACAGGTTTTTTCTTAAATTTAGTTTCCAATTAATATCTTTAAATTTCAGATCTTTACCTTTTCACCTGCAGTTGTTAAGTGTGTCTGAGTCAAGTCTGGATTATTCTTGTGGCTCACAAGATTATGTCGTAACATGCAGCAAATACAACCCATCACTTTCACAAATATCAGATTTGAAATGCCTTTAGCAATATATTCAGTGCAGTACAACAGTTAACTGGGAGGTGAGCTTGTGAAAAGTCTTAAGGACTACAGTATTATGCACTGTTGGGAGCAGAGATCCGCCTCCAACCTTTGGGCAATGGAAGAATGTTGTCCTCCTTTGAAACGAGTGGACAGATTTTAAAAGAACAAAAGAAGACTGAGCTGCCTCTCCCTTAAGCCCCTCCACAATAGCCACATCTTGTCTTGCTGATGTAAAGAGAAAAGCTGCAGCAGACCGGTTGCTTAACATCCATGAGCGGTCACTGTAGTCACAGATGTTGTAAATTGCCTGTCAGAACAAGGAATCTTTCCACAGAATCACGAAGAATACAAGCTATTGCCTGAACATTGTTATTACGCAGCCAACCCTGAATAAACATGTGGAAAATGAAGGAAAAGTGAGCACAGAAATGTCATCAAATTGCACCTCAAAGCCATTTTACATATGAAAAAAAAACCAAAACAATCACCTGCAGTACCATGAAGCTTCTCATGTAATTACTTGTATCTTGGGCTTTTATGGCTCTACATTTAAACAGATAATCTTTCCGAGTAGAAGCTTTTAACAAAATGTTACAGGAAATGAAGGCTTCTCTAAAATGTCAAACTTCTGTTTACATAATTGAAACGCTGCACTTATATTAAAGTGGTCATTATGCCCTCTACCGTACAGACTGGACTAAATTTAAACTAGACATAGGTGATGGCAAAGGCAGAAGATAATATCAGATCTGCTGAATCTGTTCCTCAGGACAGCTGGATACAGTTCACTTTCTGGTTCTTAAGCACAAAGTGAAGTGTCTTGCATAATGACACAACAACACTTTGCTTTACTTTAGTAATAATCAAACCTTATGTTGCAATTGTAGTAGTGACTGTAGTATTTGGACATCTTTGCTTTTGAATGTGTCCTGGAGCGATCAAAGAGAAAGACAAGAAAGACTCGTGCACTTACCCCTCAGTATTGTTCCATTGTGTGTGTGTTGTGTCACACACTCCACGGTTTATAAAATGACTCAGTCTGACCTTAGTCTGGTCTGACGTGGTGTAGAAGCTCCATGCCCTATAAACTACACAATGGGCCCAGTGCCTGCAGGTAAACACAAAAACCAAGAAAGGTCATCCTATACAGCTCCTAACAAGATTCACAATGATTCAAGAGACCTTAGCCATGGCCTCACAATAACATAGAGGATCCTTTTTCTTATACCAGCAATGGGGCAAAGAAAGATGGACAACCATCAGTCATAACATTGACAAATAATATAATAATTCCAAGTACAGTTTGAGGGGTTTGTGGGTTTTGTAATGCGTTGATGTGTGATGTATAATTATATTTGCTTAAATTATTTTGTACTTCACAAGACTAACAACTCAGTATAGTCCTTGATTAATTTACTCCCCATACTTAGGTTGTGGTATACTGTATATCTGTTGCCACAGCTGCCCTGGGGCTGAAAGCATGGCTGCCACTCCACATAAAACAATGAATAATAGCAGTAAAATATAAACTGTGATAAAATAAAGCATGCGTAAAAATAAGGTGTTGAATAAAATATCTGAATATAATACAAAATGTACAATATTGGCAGGACAGCAGTACGAAACTGGCAGTGCAAATTGATCAAGTATTGACAGGTGACAGGTCCCCGAGACTTGCCTGGCCTCTATTCTAATCTCCATGTATTATTCAATACAGTCGATTAGTCTGGTGATGCCGCCACATAATTTGACTTCAGCGGGGCGGGACGAATATGCATCAATCAGACAACAACACCACGAAAGTACGGTTTATGCGCGAAAGGCAGCAGAGAGCTGTGGCTGTCAGTCCAAAATGGCGATTAGCTGTAAAGCGTCCTCTCGCTGGTTTTAACGACACGTCCTGGTCTTTTAAAAGAGAGAAATCCCGAACATTTTCTCTTCTTTCATCTTGCTTATTATTGCTTGTAATTGCGGCACATGTGATGTGACGTTCTCCTCTCACAGCTCCGATTGGCTCGGTTGTCGCAAAATAGAGGAAATAGGGGGTTTAGCAATCATGCCCATACCCACTTTCTTTCAAAATTGAAAGATATTGAAAGATAGTGGCAATGGCTGGTCAGGCTACCCTACGCTACGCTATCCTAGAGAGATGGTCACCTTCTTAGCACAGCTCACAATGCGCTGCAGTCTGTGTTGGCCCTCACTGTGGCTCCTGTACCACACGGTGATGGAGGAGGTGAGGATGGACTCAGTGATGGCTGTGTTGAATTGCACCATCATCTGTACTGGCAGCTTGTCTTTCCTCAACTGCTGCAGGAAGTACATCCTCTGCTGGGCCTTCTTGATGAGGGAGCTGATGGTCTGCTCCCACTTGCGGTCCTGAGAGATGTTGGTGCTGAGAAAGCGGAAGGAGTCAAGATGAGGGAGTCTGTCAGGGTACCGGGGAGGCAAGGGGGCTGTGACTTTCCTGAAGTCCACAATCATCTCCCCTGTCTTCTGGATCATTGGGCTCCAGGTTGTTGCCACGGCACCGGGACACTAGCAGTTCCATCTCCCTCCTATAGGCAGATACAAAGTTTGTTGGTTTTACGGAGTTGTGGCTTGAGGTGCAGAGGTTTGTGTAAAGGAAGAAGAGCAAGGGCCAAAGTACACAGCCCTGTGGAGTTCCTGGTAATGGGCTTGAGGTGAAACAGGACCAGACGGGCTGTACCTGATTTTTGCTGTTTTGAAACGTGAAGAACAGAACTACAGCCCCTTTAATGACTTCAGCACACAGGCCTGTAGTGATTTAATCCAGAGATTCAGGGCTTCATGGGGACAGGGAAATGGTGGACGACTTCTAACAGCCTGGAAGACGGCAGGTTTCCTGGGAGGAAAAGGTAAATCAAGTGACTTGCCCTCAACAGCAATGTGCACTTTTCAATGATGGAATTTAGATACATTTAGTTATATAAATATTCAAAGTTTCAAAATAGCTAATTATAAGCCATCATCCTCCTCTGTTTTCAATGCTATTGATTCATTCCTCCTGATAAACAGGTTTGGCTGCGGCTTTCCTCATAGTGTATACAAGCCTGTAAAAATATTGTCTCTTGATCTGCATGTGTCTGAGTGTGTGCGTAGTAGCAGTTCCAAGAATACAAGCCGTTTTATTATCGGAATGTGTGCAGGCTGCACTGGGCTGGAACCCATCACGCCAACCTGCTCTGATAGGAATCCTTTGGGACAACATAGACTGAAATTCCTTCACATTTCTATCTCGAATGTGCAGCTTCTTGATTTTATATGCACATCACTCATCCAAATATGAGCATTTGGGATAACAGCAGCCATTATTGCCACACACTACAAAAAATGTTAAATTGACAGTTGTCATCCAAGGAGGGATACTATTACCACAAAAGACCAATCCAATGCATGTTTTTCTTATTTGTTTAAATTCAGCTAAATTGATTTGTAATTTTTAAATGTTTATTACAATTTCTAGTTTACATTGGCATGCTCATTTGTTTTCATCAATAGGTACAACTTTAGGAACACAATCGAGACCAAGAGGTCCCTTAGAACCACCTAGTTCTTGTCTATCCTTAATTAAGGGCGAATAGGAAATTCTGGATTATTTTTGCCCTCCATCAATGTCATGTGACTTTCTAAAAAGGACAAACCCAGAAACTTGTTGGATCATATCTCCAGTTATTATTACATGCATAATTAAAGCAAGTGTAAATATGAGACACTGCAGCCTTATTACTCCTTCCAATTTAAAAACAGTTTGAAGGCATTCAGAGTATGAATGTTGATTTGTAATCTCCATAAACACCTGCAGTAGCTTGGAGGAACTTCAACATTATTCCATATTAGTGGCTGTTGCCGTGACGGAGGCTAAGTCTGTGTTAGGGATATGATAGAGTAAATCATTGGAGGAAGTCAGTCGTGAAGCTTTTGTTTGCATTCCTACCTTGCATTGATTAAGAAAGGAGCAGTGCAGAGGAGTTTGGCTGCTAAATGTTTCATGCGGCATGAATTAACAATGTGACACTCCCCGAGGAAAGACAAAAGCAGCGGTTTAGTGGAGGAAAAATCTCTTGCAAACAGAGGTGTCCTCGGCATGTACTTGGTAAGGTTGGTTTTCCCATGAAGCCACAGGGCACAGATTTCCATGTACCAGAAAGGACACAAGAGTCTAGAACAAAAAGAAAAACATGCAAATCCTTCCAAATGAAATCACACGTTTAGTGTAAGTCCACTCATGCATGAAATAGGAGATGAAGATCTTAAAAATGTAATCCGGGTGGAACAACAGATTTACTGCATCTTTATAAACCCACTTCAATTAATTCAGTTAAATATATGCTCAGATCCATTTATCCATTTAGGCCTGTTTTGATGCTTTTTAATTCAAATCAATATGCTGCATACACAACGGGATATTTCAGACACTGAGGAGAGTGGGTGGAACAGTTCATATTCAGAAAATAATTCATTCCACATGTTCTTGTCTTCATGTATGTTTATTATTGCATAATGATGGATTGGATGAGATCATTCAGAGCAGAAAGCTGCAGTATGAATGGGGCATCTCTTGAGCCAATCCATGGGTTTCAGAATGATGAAATATCCACTATCTGATGGTAAAGGCTAGCCGTTTTCAGGTTTGTGCAGTTTCTGTAAGCAGTGGACCAGGAAGTTTTTTTTTTCTTTCTTTCTTTCTTTCTTTCTTTCTTTTTTTTTTTTTTCTCGTAACAAAGCTTATTTGTATTTATTTTTTACTGTGGAGACGGAGGAGCATTATGAATATGAACAATTCAAAACTAAATGGTCAAAAGTCCTCAAAATAGCATCTATAACAGGTAACCAAACACATAAGTATTCTGTACGTTTAACCTGTTGTTGTTTAAATAAATAAGTTTAAATTAAAAATATTAAGTTATATGGCCTAATTTCACTACTTTTATTCTAATAGGGATTCTCCGGAATCATTCTTTTCCATTAGATGATCCCCGTCTTATGCTCACTCTCAGTACCTTTCTCCACAGAAGTGTCCAGATCGCTGTTGCCCCTGACTGGTCAAAGAACTGAATACAATGTGCAAGTGAGGGGCTAAGAGACATTCCTGGAGTGTAGTAATTTTGCATTAGCAATAAAACACTGTAGCCCTAATTGCTAATTTTAAAAAAAGACTTTACTTCTGGGGAACATTTGTAGCCTCTCATTTTAAATGAGATGGTGTTATGTGGCCAATCCCGTTAGACCGTGGAATCTAAGCAGGTCAGGGCCTGGTCAGTACTTGCATGGGAGACCGCTGGAACACAAGGCGTCACAGGGAGGCGACAGGTGGAAGAAATGTCATTCTGTCCTTAGGCAAGACACTTCACTCACATTTCCTATGAGAGTGGTGTGTGTGTGAATTATTATTATTATTATTATTATTATCCATCATTTGTCTTGGCGTGATCAATGGTAGAACAAGTTTCAAAGGTAGTTATCTGAATGATGTTTTGAAACATTGTCCAGTTGACTACCATTGAAACTTTTTTCACTACTCATTATGTTGAGTATATGATTTTGAGACATGCTAGGACCTACGCTGCTCAAAAGTTATTTGCCCTCCACAGCAAAAAATTAACCAGTAGTTTTAACTTTCACTTTTACGTAACATACCAAAACAATAACACATGCAAATCCACAGTGGGATTATAGCTGGACATCACTGCAGATCTAAAAGTAAAGTTCCAAACCCATAATAGGCTGTAACTGAATGCCTCTCCTCGTCTGTTCCTATAGTGAGCGGACTGCACTGTTACACACAGCGTTCAAGTAATCCAGAGTGAGTGTACACATACTAAGTGTTGCAGTGGGAGACAGATAAGATAAATAAAAGTTGCAGTCTTAACTGGCTCGCCTTCTGGGGTCCCTTTAAAGTAAGTTCTATCAGGTTGTTTATAGGAGCTGGACCCAGAGCAAAAGAGAGAAAATGAGTGAATGAGTGAGAGAGTCTCTCCAGCAGAAGAGCAGGGTTTCTGTGAATGCAGTCAGGGAAATGAGTATTGGCTGTAATGGGTTCATTAAAGTGTTTGCCAGCTCACACAGGCGGCTGGCACACTGCTGCAAATTGTCCTCCTGAGTGAATCCAGAGAGTTTCTTTTCATTGGGAAGGTGATTCACGAGGAAGAAAGGTAGCTTTGATACAGTTAGCCCAACGGTAATAAGGTTCTCCCAGCTAATCCATGCTCAACTTCTGCTCTAATGCAATGCACACAAGGGGAACAGGGTTAAGCTGGAGAAAAGAGATTAAACCAAAATCACACAAAGTACATCTTGAATAAAGTCCAAATGAAATTGACCAATCAGAAAAAAGATGGCTCCGTTGCCCAAATCTACAATCCTGTTCAAACTACAATAATCAATCTCTACCTTCCTTTTTGGACTCCTGTCTGACAGCTCTAGCTTAAACATCCACACTTTTAATGTCTCTATGTTGCATATGTCCACATCCAGTGGAAAATTTGACTTATTTTCACAACAAGTTTGATGCGCACATTACTATAACTTGCCATAGCCAATATAAACCCATATGTTAACAATATAAAACAATTAACAATTTTGGGGACATACATTTGATTTTTTTTGTGTGAGCATGTCATACTGTTTTATCTTGGTCAAGGTTAGGTTGAATTACTGTCGTCCATATCGCGGCCCATAGGGAATCACACTGCCTCTCACATCTGACATTTTGTTGACCTATCCACTCGTCCAGACAACAAATGAGGCTATCCTCTGCTTCCACGCAGCCCAAGTCATAACTCCTCTGACCGCTTAATGTCCCGCACGTAAATATGTCACCCAGGCCAAAAGAGGACAGTCCCTGCTCATGATTTACAAGAAGGGAAGTATATAAATTGCCCAAACTCGGTCTCCTGGAGTAGGTCGATTTTGAGCTCATAACCGGATGTCTTTGCAAAGGGCATTCAGAGGAACAGAGCGACATTTTTGGGAGCTTTGTAGTCATCCGTTTATCTTTGCGTCCCTCTGACTCTCACTAAACCAATAGAGGTCCCATGCTGCTGTACAGAGGCAGAGAGAGTGGCTGTCTGGCTGTGCCCAGTGGTGGATTAATGTGGTTACTATTGAATCTCTGGCTCACCCATCGATCCGGTTCAACGTGGCATGAATGAGAAGAGGTAGGATCACTGACAGTACAGAGAGGAGTAGGGGATTCAGACTTTTTTTTTTGGGTCCCAAAAAGGGGACATGGCCAGGAAAAAGAGGATGTCTGGTTACCCAAGTGTACACATGTCAAATAATCAAATTATTTTGTAGTCTTATACTTATTAAGAAAATAAACATCATTGTTTTTTTTATTTTTTTATTATTATTCATGATTACTGGCATTATGATCAAACAGCCATGATTTTGTGGTGTTTTTTTTTTGCTGTTGTTGTTTTGTTATTGTTGTCTAATACATATTATTCCTCTTGTATGTGGCAGTTTCTGTTTTCTGAATCATAATGTGAAGTGGTTTCCAGTGTTGGGGGTAACGCATTCAGACTCACCCAGTCAGATGCCACAGTGCTCTTTTTCCCTGCCCCCATGATGCCATCTCTGCACATGCTCTTCTCACACACGGTCCGAGTCTTACATCCTCCTTGCCTCGCATCTCCTCTCCAAGAACACTGCTTCCTTAAAGTCCTTGTTTTTTTACAAACTCGTGAGCGAGTAGAAAAAGCGAGTCACAGCACTAATGCCCCTGTTCGGCTAATTAAAAAGAGCCTTCAGCGTCAGAAAAAAGATCCCCAATAACAGCAAATGGCCCATGAATAATTAATAGTAACACATGAGTACTCTAACACGCAAAGTATTGCAGTGGTTTAACGTGTTACTTTTCCAGGGGGATAACAAGTTGACTGCTACCCAATACTCATTCCTGCTTTGACAATTGTTAAATACAGTTCATATTAAACTTTCCTTGATTCCTAGGGCTGCACAACTCATCAAAATCAAATAACAATTTGAATGGACGCAATAAACAAATTGCAAAGACTACAATTTTTGAAGTACCATAATTTTCTCCACAAACAACAAAATATCCTCTGCATCACTCTGCATAAAAACTTCTAATCCTTTTGATTTGTACGAACAACTAAAACGCATGTGATTTTACTATTTTGTCAGATCGTAGACTTGGATCCTTTTAAATGTGAACTTTGAACAGAATCGCATACTGATTAGAAAAAATGCAATTAGATATTTCTCCCAAATTGTACAGCCCCAACATAATTATACTGCAACAATTTTGAGCATTGAGCTTCAAATTATATCCTCTAATTAATTCTACTCTTAAATAATCCACTTCAATTTGCGGCATGTAATTCTGCTTTTTATGTTCCTATTGATTTGTAAAACTGCCTTTAAATCTGAATTAAAATCCCTGTGTGCATTGTAATACTGAATAGATTGTGTGCACTTTATTGACCAACTACAACATTCGCTCCTGTTCTGGAGTTGCAATTTGCATTTTTCTTTTTTCCTTCTACATTATTCTCCTTAATGACATCTGCAGGCAATGTCTTTCCCCAGCACCTGTCTCCGTTTGGACAATGAAGCCAGGGTTAATTCTTGGATAGGCTCCTCTATTGGGCAATGCAGCTCTATTAAATCTAGACTAATTTCATTTTCGTTGGCTATCTGCGCACATGTCTCCAGCACACGGGGCCAAATGAGCTGGAGATGGCATTGGATTAGGTCGTATCAGCGTCTGCAGAGATCAGACTTACCTGGTCTTATATTGTGGAACATGGGTGGGCTTGATCTCATTGTGGTAAAAGGGTTTTTACGTGCATCCGGATAGAGAACGTCTACAGCAATATTCAGGTAAAGGGTGCCCAATTCCAGTAAATGGTTCATACGTGTGCTTTAAATGTTGAACAAAAACAAAAACAAATTTATATAGTGCTTTTCTACCTTCAAGGTACTCAAAGCCCTTTACATTTAAAAACCACTCAACAATTTACACAAACACACAGAGTGGTCAGACACTGGGGGTGGGGCAGGTTAAGTTACTTGCCCAAGGACACAACGCCAGAATTCACTTGAGGGAGCTGCAACTGAACCGCCAACCAGTCGGTCAATGAATCTGACCTCTTTACATGTTTGTCATGTCAGGAGCAGGATCCAAACGTCAGACCTTTAGATATTTAAGTGGATTTCAGAAAATAAAAGCTTATTTTTCCTGCTCCTATTGAGCAGCATTTGCCATGCACAAAAAAACATGTCAGGCACAAAATGAAATAAAATACATTTATTCCAAATTTTATTTTTGGAGCTATTCTGTTCAACTCGTTTATCTTGTGGATTAGCAAATTCGGAAATTCTGACTGGAAAGTACTCCTGAGCAGGAGATCCAAAAGTGTAACCCCAGCTCACCGTTCCTACTCTGTGCGAACTAAAAAAAAAGGTTCTGAATGTGTGAAAACCCTCAGAGATTCTCAGTTTTCTTTCTAATCATCACTTAAATCCTTACCCATTGCAAAGCTCTTAAAACATCAACATTGAAAAATAAGAATCACTTTCTTTTTGATATGTTCCATCCTTGACAGGTATTTAAACATAGTTGGTATTTGTGGTCACAAGGATTGCAGTCTATCAAAGAAGCTTCCCACCTGTGGTCTCTGACACACAGCCATGTACCATTAATTGATTTATAATGGTTAACTTTACCATTAAGAATCAGCAATAAATCACAGCAATGTGCAAAGCACTTTGACCACCATGTTTTATTCAGACAAATCCACTGCAATGTCTGCCAAAATGTCTTTTGATAGTTATTTTAATATTTTTAATAGAAAATCCAAGAATGGTTTCAATAATGTTGCATTTTGGTATTTTACAGAGATGGTGGTTTCTTGCAGCCTCTGGTGATTTACTGTTCACTTTCCTGCTGCTCACCTCTGCTCCTCACATATGAACTCAAGCTGAAGGAAGACGACATACTATAAGCACATTGTGGAGCTTCTAATTTAAAAGTCAACAATGTGCAGTAAGAGTGGAATGAAAAGTGATTAAAACATGAGCTTTTAATGATCATGTGTGAAGTGTTATTACTTCTATAACTGTCAGTTCAGTTTTCCAGTTAGCTATTGCTCTAGTTTATTGTTCCTCAGCCGTCAGCCGAATGTGACATTGTGTTGGTGGTAAGTGCATTTCCCAGTGGCACACATTCCAGCCCAGTTCAACTTCAAGGCAAGAGTTTTCATGAGATAAATAAATGTGCAAAATGTGGTCACAAAAGGCTTGTTTAGCAATGCGCAAATTTGCCTAAAACATGGTCTGCATCAATTTCATCTCTTCTTACAAGAGGCAATACATTTTATGCCATCAATTATGGAAGGACAAGACAATACGCCAAGTCATCACATGGTTTTTGGTTTTCGTGTGGAAATGGGCAAACGCTGCATGTTTTCAATTTTAGTTTTGTTGATTGCGATCTGGGGTGCACGGTGGCAGAGCAGCTAGAGCTTCTGCCTCTCAATAAGGACTGGGTGTGGGTTCAATTCCCGGACCAGACCAACATCACACGATCTCTCTGGGTGGAGTCTGCATGTCCTCCCCGTGTTACCGTGGGTTCTCTCCGGGTTCTCCAGCTTCCTCCCACCGTCCAAAGACATGACTGTGTAGGCTAATTGAGAACTCTAAATTGCCCGTAGAGAATGAATGTGAGAGTGAATTGTCTGTCCATGTCTCTGTGTTAGCCCTGCAACAAGTTGGCCACTGTCCAGGGTGTACCCCGCCTAAGGCCTAAAGTCACTGGGATAGACTCCAATCACCTGCAACCCCTAACGCGAGCAAGCAGTAGTAAATTAATGATTGTGATGTTTAGTTGGTGTTGCTCATGCAGAAAGAAAGGAGGGGGGCTAAGAAGGAGGAGACTTGAAGAATGAACTCTGATTTATTCATGTTGGTGATTCAAAAGTGAACAGTTTGTGCCAAAATTTTACAGCCAGGAAGTTTGCCTGAGTCAGCTGACGTCCACTGACTTACGGCTATATTGAAATGAGCTGGCTCTCTTCTCACCCAAAACTCTAAAAAAGTTTCTGCTGCACATGCCACCTCCAGCTGTGCTGTTGCAAAGTGCCTTATGCAATATCTAATAAATTATGCCTCCTGTGATTTAGATCTGGCAAAACTCCTCGTTTAAATACTTCACACAGGATACCATTTATAGTCTAATCATCACAGCCTCCACAGTATTCAGGGCTGAGGATGGGTGAGTTTTTTTTTTCTTTTAATATACAGTACATAATTATAATTTTTTCACAAACAAAGTAAGACTATGGTAATATTATGCGTTTATGCCAGATAATAGTTGGAGTCAATCATTTACTTTGAAATTGAGGTGGATAATTCAATGGCAGAATTAGTTGCTTAACTGCAAAAAAGAATGACTTATATAGTCATATAATATAGTACAGCTTTGATGGAGGCCTCTGCACTCCTGACAGGTACCTGCATTACTAGTGGTTGCTGCTCTTGGTGAGATTCTAGTCTAAAGTGTGTTGCGATGATACATCCAACTCTAAATCATATTTAAAGTGAAACTACTTCTCCACCGTTCAAGAGAGCTTTGGTGAAATCTCAAGTATTTGGGTTGTATCGTACTGCGAAATGTCAGAGTCACAGCAAGTCGGCTTTAATTTTACAATATTCTTAGCTGGATATCAGTCTAAAAGTCAACTCTCATTACTATGTGCTCTTAGGGGGTTTATAATGTATTAGAATTGCAATGAAATCCTTCCTTTCTTCTTTACTTGTCATAAATTCTTTGTGTTGAATTATTTGTGTGAGAAAAGACAGAATGGGAGATGTGACGGTGGTGCGGGACAAGCAAGGTGACACCCGGCAGAGGCAGTGCAACAGTGACAAAATTAACGTTGGAGAAGTGAAAGACAGAGGAAGACATTGTCTGACAGCTTGAGCCCTTTGCCAGAATGAAGCTTTACACCTGAGCAGAATGTGCCCACCGCGAACTGTGAGACTGTCCCTCTTCACACCAGAACAAATCAACTGTGTGACAGGGCGCACCAACCAGGGCGCCAAACACACAGCGTTTTCATGCAAGAGATGTGAAATATTACACTGGTCCCATTATGTTTTTAAATATAATTGTATCCTGTGCTGCTTTTGTCATGAGGGGTTGCTATAGCGAATCATCTGACAAGTGTTCATGGCAAGATGCTTACCCAAGTAAACAGAAGAAGTACTCAATTTAGCCACTGAAGTAAAAGTATAGATGCAGGAGGAAAAGTATCACATACATTTACTGATGTAAAGCCTGTCCGTCCGTGGGAGTAGGATCTCTCCTTCACTGTGGTTCTCTCCGAGGTTTCTACTTTTTCCCATGGGGTTTTTTGTAGTTTTTCCTCGCCGCGAAGGAGGGTCAAAGGACAGGGGCATTCTGGGACAGTTATCTGAACTGCTTTTACCTGTGGCCCATCGAGGCAACTGTTGTTGTGATTTTGGGCATTATAAAAATAAATTGATTTGATTTGATTTGATTTAAAAGTATGTGTTTAAAATGGTGAATTTAGAGTAAAAAGTCAAAGTATTTACACATACATTTGACAACAGTTAAAGCGTGACATGCGATGATAAAGAATTGTCCTGATTTTCTCACTATAGTATATTTATGTTTGCTCAAAGTCATACTCAACTTCAATGCTTCAAACCAATGTTTCAAAAATGTAGTGGAGTAGAAAATTCAGAAAGTGGAAGTAAAAAGCATCCTTTTTTAAATTGTTACTTTAAAATATTACTTAAGTACTTTTTCAACCTTCTGTATTTACCCAGGCTTTGGACGGGCCTAAAGAGTATGGATTGGATTACAACTGGTTTGGTCTTGTTATGATTACAGGATATATGATTATAGGATAACCAATAGAGCTGTTGACCTTTTGTCATTTGGCTGATTAATTGGTCGACGGGGTCAATTGGTCAACCATCCTTTTTGATTGTCTGTGTATGATTTTTGAAGCATTTTAAAGGATTTATATTCACCACAAAAGAAAGGAGAAGGCATGAGTGAGAGTCTTTTTTAGTAAACTACAAACAATTCAAGTCAGACTGAGCTTCATTTGTGCAGAAAGAAATTGGTCCATATAACCAGCTCACCTAAAACCAGAGGAATATGGAGTTTTTCTGCCCAGTCAAGACTATTTCACAAGACTTTTCTATGCTATACAAAGAGTAGTCTGGGCCCTGATCTTATCTCCCTGAATTTAAATGATTTAAATGACTGAGATCAGCAAGTGGATAACCCAATTAGTTTCTCTGTCCAAGTCTGTTTTTATTATATATATATATATATATATATATGTAGTATATATATACATATATATATATATATATATATATACACATATATGTATGTGTATATATATATATATATATATATATATATATATATACATATATATATATATATATATACACATATATTTTTAAAAAAAAAAAAAAAAAAAAAAAAAAAAAAAAATATGTACACTAGCCGTAGGGAAGGAGGCCGTGGACTAGTGAGCGTGAGAGCCACTATCCAGGATGAAACATCCAAGATCCACAAGTACATCAAGGATAAGGCCCCAGATGATGATGTGCTCAGTGAATGTCTCAGGCAATGGGGAACAGAAGGTGAGGTGCCGGAGGAGGGACCATCATGGGAGGACAAGCCCCTACATGGGATGTACCACCGGAACATAACTGAAGTGGCTGATATCAAGAAATCCTACCAGTGGCTAGAGCGGGCCGGACTAAAGGACAGCACAGAGGCACTCATCATGGCTGCACAGGAACAGGCCCTGAGCACCAGAGCGATAGAGGCCCAGATCTACCACACCAGACAAGACCCACGGTGTAGGCTGTGCAAAGAAGCTCCTGAGACAGTCCAACACATAACTGCAGGGTGTAAGATGCTGGCAGGGAAAGCATACATGGAACGCCACAACCAAGTGGCTGGTATAGTGTACAGAAACATCTGTGCGGAGTACGGACTGGAAACCCCAAGGTCAAAGTGGGAAACACCTCCAAAGGTGTTAGAGAATGACCGAGCGAAGATCCTGTGGGACTTCCAGATACAGACTGACAGAATGGTAATGGCAAACCAACCAGACATCGTGGTGGTGGATAAAGAGCAGAGGAAGGCCGTTGTGGTTGATGTGGCGATACCAAGTGATGGCAACATCAGGAGAAAGGAACATGAGAAACTGGAGAAATACCAAGGGCTCAGAGAAGAGCTGGAAAAGGCCTGGAAGGTGAAGGCCAAGGTGGTGCCCGTGGTGATCGGAGCACTTGGGGCAGTGACCCCCAAACTGGAGGAGTGGTTACAACAGATCCCTGGAGGAACATCAGACATCTCAGTCCAGAAGAGCGCAGTGCTAGGAACAGCTAAGATACTGCGCCGAACCCTCAAGCTCCCTGGCCTCTGGTAGAGGACCCGAGCTCAGAGATGGATGTGACCACCCGTGGAGGGTGAGCAGGGAATTTTTTTTTTATATATATATATATACTGAAACACATTGCAGACTTCTGCTGAATCAATGGGTGATGTTCTAAATGCTGTTAATCTGAGGTAAGAGAGGTTAATGTTTTCAAAATGATAGACAACCAATGACCTCCCCCATTTCCCATGCCTCACGAATATACAAACCTGATTGCACAATTCTGTCTGAGTTTGACAGGAAGAGGGAGTGGAGACCATTTTTTAAATCTTCTGTATTGGAAAAGAGAGAACCAATCTGGATTCCAGGCTATGTAAGAAGCAAATGAAGAAAAATATACAAATTGTACAGTTTGTTCACCTCTGCTATAAACAATCAGAAAAAAACAAAAAACAAAACCTCTCTCAACTCTCCCAGAATGAATCTTTACTCCTCAGCTGAATGTGCCCGCCCACAAATATCTCCCACTGCGGACACCATCCCTTTTCACACCAGAAAAAATCCAGCGTCTGACAGCTGTGCACAAAGCCACGCCGACAGACACGGACAGGCACACAAAACCAATACTCCCGTTGGCTTGACAGTCGTTTGCGCACCACATTCCCCTGATGGCTACACACTTAAACTAACCCACGCAAGTCTCTTCACAAGCCCTTCTGCTGAGGTGGGCGCCCAAACCCGTCACCTGTCCACCTCCAGATGGGATCGGGCTGGAGCCTCACCTGGGGACGGAGACACAGACTTGTCACTTTTACCTGTGCCAAAGTGTGCAAATGATGGTGACTGACAGAGCTCAAGACGTCAGCAAAAACAAACAATGGTGAAGTGAAATGAGGTGACAGCATGGCAGAAAGGTAAGTATAGAGAATAAAATCTACTGCCATCTAAAGTCATAATGCATTCAGCTAGGAAAGGCAAGTCTATTTTTAAGAATAGGGATTTGAAGGGAAATAATATTACAGGTTGGTGGATAAGATGTATGCCTTTGAGGAAGAAAAGAGTGCCAGTGTTGAGTATCTCTGAGAAAATCTTCCAATTACAAAATCAATCAATCAATTAAACTTTATTTATAAATTAAGTATAAACACAAAGGGCTTTAAAGTGCATTAAAAACATTCCTACGCATGTCCACATCCCACCTAACCACCCCACGACTGCCGGACCCCACACAACCAACCTGCACACACTGTCACACACACGCATATACTCCCACACACACTTACACACACACTCACATACGCACCCACACAGAGGCACGCACGCTCTAAAATACATGAGGATGAGTACATAAACCTGTTTAATGCTGTGTTTTTTAAAATGTACTTCATTAAAAAACACGCTATTAAAACTATGGAAATGTAAGCAATTAAGCATTTTTCTTCTTTTTTTTCATATTTTAGTAACGTATCAGGCATCTTTGCAATCGATTACATGTTTAATGGGCTCTGTGCATGGAACGTCAGTTGGACTGTTCATTCTTAAAATTGCTAGAACATTGTGGAACTAAATACTTGCTGTTTCATTTTCCACTGGGTTTTTGCCAAGTCAGTCTAAAATTAATAAATCCCAAGTGAGTTTTGTGGTGGATGCCTCTGACAACATGTTAAAGACTTCACAAAACAAGTCACAAAAGGACATGTCTGTTTCTAAATGAGCATGTTTGAAATTGAAATGCCGCGCACAGAGCCAATTTGAAACAGACAGTAAGCAGCTGTGTGATTTTGTCCCAAAGTCCTGTTTTTACAATATAATCTTGAGGAGAAAGTTGTTAATTTAATAATACGGTTATACACCAGCTCTAGGTTGTTTTCACTCTGCCACTATTAGGTTGACGTAAAGGATCTTTTACCTCAAGAGCAGTGTGCACATGGCAGTCGCAGGCTGTAGTGTTTGAAATCTATTGTCACAGAAGTGGAGCGGTCAGCTGAAGATGTTGCGGCACTTAGGGAGAATGAAGAGCGGCACGTGAACAGGGCCGCTCCGCAAAGCAAAGTAATGTGTGTGAAAACAACCTAAGAAACCACAATATACATGTAACTTTGTACATGCACATAACTATTGCAATGCAATAAAATCTGTGATTCAAACCTGTTAAAGTGTTTACCTAAAGTGACTCTTCATTCACAAGCCAAAAAAGACAGAACCTCATACACACTCTGTAGGCTAATGATTAAACTCTACATTCGGAGTGAATCTGACAAAAGACAACACAAGAATTGTTAATGATCTTCTGTAGATCTGATGACAAATTGAACGCTAAGCTGCAGTTTAGTGCCACCAAATCCAATTACTCAAGCTATGCCTCATTTGTACTAAAGTGATGTTTATCTGGGGAAAGCAGGTTCTATAAATGATAAAATCTTTGTGTTTCTTTAACGGAACATAATGCATTCAGAGGGATTGATGACAAAGTGGCAGAGAGAAGTTCTGAATACAAATCAGAGACTGTGCTTCCGAAAATTACAAATCACCAAATTATCAGGAGGGATTGTGTTGTATTTTTGCAGTGAACAAACAAGCTCTTTGAAATAATCCCATTTAATAACCTGTTTTCCTGTTATAAAACATGGCGTCTTCAGTTGCCCATGTTTGTTTGAACATTGAATTCCGAGAAACAACTTTCATTGCTTTTGCATTATTTCATGTCAGGTGATGATAAAAAGCTCTTTTCATCTGCAGAATTTTTTACCTGCAAGCTGTAATTGAAGATGTTGGTGCAGGTTTTTGATACCCAATTTCTGAGCAAATTTTGTTTAGCTAACTGGAGGTCTTATAAGGAAGTGTCAAGAAATATCAAGCAACACGTATAAAGGTTCACACACAGAAATATAAAACAAATGCAAGTAACCATATTCGCAAACTTGCTTGACTTGGTTTACAGCTCTATGGTTTTCTCCACATTTTGGTGTCTCAGTTATCCCCTCTCTTCCATTGTCTTTGTGTTGCCTGTGAAGTTGTGCTTGTGGTTAGTGAATGGGAAAGCCATTGGCAGGTAATTTGAGAGAATACAGTGCTTCTATTCAGTAGACTGATATGCCAACAGGGATACTTACCAACTCAAGCCTCTCTAATTACTCCTCAGCATGACAGCACTTTGTTGCGTCTTGTGTGCGAGTGTGCATCCATAGCATTGTTTGGAGTTGAGCATTTTTCATCCAAATGGCACTGTGCAGTGGGCTTTGAGGCTGGCAGTAAAAGCCATTTTGGGAGTATTATAGACTGAGTGGCAAAGGTAGATTATGGAGCCATTCCCTTGTGCTGTTCGCCGTTGCCTCTTCACATTACACAGCTAATACGCAGTGGCACTGTGGCACGGCCGTCCCTCGGATCAAAACACACTTTTATTTAGTCAGCTGGGAGAGAGCCGAGTCTTGGTGCACTCTGCAGTCTGCATACTGCTTTCCATGTTCCATATTCTTTGGATATGGCTATTTGTATTTAGTTACATTTATATTGCGTCTTTTGCACGAAGAGGGTAAGTTTCTTGCCCAAGACACAACAACAGCATATGCAATTGTGGGAGCTGGGCTTAAACCACCAACCTGCTTGACCACCAGTTTGTATTATGGCAGCAGGATTTGAATCGCTGACTTTCCAATCAGAGGACAAACACGCTCTTTTCCAACTGAGATGCTGTTGCTTAGTGCTAAATATGATGAATTGATTTGATCGATGAAAGCAAGGGAAAGAGCAAGAAATAAGGCTGAAGTGGAATGTGACTATTTCTGCGTCCTTCTCAACAACAAAAACTTATTTAACCTGGTATTTATTAATATCCCAATCCATAGACATCAATCAATTCCCATACCTGCAGTGTAAGTAAACGCCAATAGGGCAGGATTTTGTAAAGCTTTTGAGTTTGGGGCTTTATTTATAATATTGCATACATTTAATTATATACATATACATTTTATACTATATGGCTTTGAGTTTTTCCACAAGCTTGTTTAAACTGTCTCCTGTCACTGTACAATTGTTGGTGTTGCTAGCAGAGAGTAGAGTAGAGTAGTGTTGCTAGAAACCTTAATTTAAATTTAATTACCAGTGTTTTTATGGTAAAATGTTACATAACTAAGCTAATGTATTATTAACTAAGTTACACACAGGTTTGAGTTAGATTGAATTACAATCCAGATTTTCATATATTATATACAGTATGTCTAGTGTAGCTTGCCCCAGAAAACTAACACCCTGCTTAGTATTCAGCACTTCTCCAAAGGATTGCTAAAATATTTTTGCAGCATGTTGGGGTATAAATACATTGTTCTACAAGTCAACATTATGCTCTAGTGTGCAGAATTCTTCTCAGTTATTGAGTAAACTCTATGATATATAAAACTTAATGACCCATATGCTTCCACCATAAACAGGATTTGCATATCTTGTAAAAAGAGATGTCCCTTACTGTATAGTTATGAATGTTATTTGTAACTAACAGTATGGCAAAGATACATACATTTTGTGGTCAACTGCATGCAGTTTAATGCCCTATATTATGCATTATTTAGCATTTCCATGTACGTTTTGAACTTTGTATTTGTTTATTCATTGCAATTCACCACATAATAATATAAAATGGGTCAAAACAGCATTTACAAATCAACGTTTGCCCGCTGTCTTTTGGTGAACTGAGAGGGACAGCTGTTTAAATGAGGCTTAAGAATATCTGCTTGATTAAAAAAAAAAAAAAAAATGATACAAGTTGGAGAAAGCTATTTGAGTTCTGACATGACCAGAATGTCTTGCTGAAGGTGTGAGGACTTTAAAAACCTGGATTAGCAATTCCTGCAATACATCTTAATGGGAAACAAAGAATTTTGAGCTCTGGAGAGGGTGATTTAAATTGTTTATTAATTAACAAAACATAACTGTGCTTGTGATGAGGAATACAGATTATCGTTGTGCAAAAAATACCATGCCACTATGAGGCCTTGTTTCAATAAGATGTTGTGTTTTGTCCTTTTAAATCCATGAATGTTTTGGACAGATTGTATTTTTTCTTTTATCAAATCCATTACTAATATCTTACAATAGACCCCCTTTTTCATAATCCAGTGGGACAAATGTGGTTTTCTCTCGGCGGGTCTCCATTTGAGTTTTGTCAGTGGCTGTTATCCTCACCCATTTCCTCCCATGCATTCCCGGCTCTGTGCTGATTCATGCTGACAGGCACTTCCCACATGTTTTTGATGTTTTCATAACTTTAGAGTGTTATTGTGAATCCTTTGACTTGAATAGTTTGGGGTATAAAAACTGTGAACAGTAGAGCCTTGGGAGCTGAGAGATGACAACATGCATCAACAACATGTCCCCCCATGCCTTTAACCCTTACTGTAGAGCTATTCTTGGACACTGGAACAGCGTTGGAGTTTGTACATACAGTGTGGGTGATCTCTTAAGGGGTTAGGTTTATATATGTAGCTTTTCAAGTGGTCAGTCTTGCATGGTAGATCTTGCTTACTGCTTAATGCTGTGAGAATAAAAAAGGAAAAAAAAAAAAAAAAACATGATTTTTTTCATTCTATTGTGTGTAATATTTTAAAATAGACATCTGTATTTAGGCAAGGCAAGGAAAGTTTATTTGTAGACACAAAGGCAATTCAAAGTGCTTTACATAACAGGAAAATGTGCATTAAAATCACAAAACACATAAAGACATACAGAATCATTAAAAAAGAAGAAAAAAAAACACTTTAAAAGGGAAGAGTGGCCGATATCACGTCTTCAGGAAGACTGTTCCAGATTTTAGCTGCATAAAACTGAAATGCTGATTCCCCATGTTTAGTCCTGACTCTAGGCACCAGCATTAGGCCGGTCCCTGAGGTCCTCAGAGTCTGAGATGGTTCATATGGCAATAACATGTCAGAGATGTACTTTGGTGCTTGGCCATGAACACATGCAGAGCTGCTTTAAAGTCAATTCTCTGAGCCACAGGAAGCCAGTGCAGAGACCTGAGCACAGACTAATGTGGTTGTACTTCCTGGTTCTAGTCAGGACTCGAGCAGCAGCGTTCTGGATGTACTGCAGCTGTTTTACAGCTCGTTTGGAGAGGCCAATGAGCAGGCTGTTACAGTAGTCTAACCTACTGGAGACAAATGCATGGAGAAGTCTCTCCACGTTTGGTTTAGATACTATACCTTTGATTTTGGTAATGTTTTTTAGATGGTAATAAGCTGCTGAAGTTTGATGATTGATTTGATGCGGCTGTCAAAGTTCAAGTCTGAGTCCATTATTACCCCCAGATTTCTAACTTGATTTGCAGGTTTTAGAGTGAGAGACTGGAGGTGACTGCTGACATATTCTCTCTGTTTCTGCGGCCCAAAGACGATGATTTCAGTCTTATCTGAGTTTAGCTGGAGAAAATTGTTTTGTATCCACACGCTGATCTGTTGGATGCAGTGTGTGGACACAGAGTGTACAGAATTAATCCACAGGTCCATATTTACCTGCCATCTGTGAGACATAGATCTGAGTGTCATCTGCACCTTTGGGGCACCCCACAGGTCAAGCTCATGTGGTCACAGTTACCAATCTCAACAAAGCACTTCTTGTCTCCCAGGTAGGACTTCAACCAATTTAATGCGGTGCCAGTGATGCCCACCCAGTCCTCTCGTCTCTGTAGGAGGATCCCATGATCAGCAGTGTCAAAAGCAGCACTCAGATCTAACAGAATTAAGACTGAGGCTTTGCCCGCATCAGTGTTCAGGTGCATGTCATTTTTCACCTTGATAAGAGCAGTCTCAGTGCTGTGATGAGGTCTAAAACCTGACTGGAAAACATCAAATGAGTTGTTTATTAACAGGAAGTCAGTAAGCTGTTCGTAAACAACCTTTTCAAGGACTTTGCCTAAAAATGGCAGCTTTGAATTAGGCCGGTAATTTTTCTCATGTAATCAGCTTTAACATGAGACTAATCAGACGTATTGAATATGTAGCTGCATGGTCAAAAACTGAGTGTGTGCCGCTGCCATGTAACAAAGTAGAATGAGCACAGATATATTTTAAAAGCAGCAATCACTTTTAGGACCTGTGGAGCCCTCTGTGTCAGGAGTGGTGGTCGGTTGTGGCTACTTGGCCTTGGCTCATGTGCCCCTGGTGGAGATTTGGTGTCTCATCTCTCCTCTATGCCTGCCCTGTGCCGGTGTCCTGGTGTTGACGGCTCCTCTGATGGTACTTCCTCAACTGGTTTATCTGTACTCAGCTTCATGTAATAATTGCAGTGAAAGTAGGCATTAGGTAAGTAAGCAATAAGTTTGGACTGCCAAAAAAACAAAACAAAAAAAACAAACAAACATATACATCATCTTCACCAACACATTGCTGTAGGAGTGTTTAGTTCCACTTTAAATTATATTTAAATTTAAAATGGCTACATTATTATTTAGTTATGAGAAGACAACAGAGGTGTAAAGTACAAGCAAAATGAGTGAGAAGTAAAAAGAAAAGCGATTTTGTAAGTCATGCGGAGAGATGCATTCAAATTCATCTATGAGAGAAGGCCTGGGGTTTGACAGCCAATATGAAATAGTGTGAACCGAAGGCCAGGGGCAAGTACAGAGACGGTCCAGACTGGAGTGGGAATATTGAAATTGCTACAGGAGGGAGTTGGGGGCACCGAGAAGAGATGCCCTGAAGAAAATGTATATAGTCTAAATCAAAGAGCTGAGATAGAGTAAGAGAAGGAGATGCATGCGGCGAGGTAGAAGACTGGAATCTGCTGAAGTTACAGTGGACAGGCGTGGGCTTGGGCTGAGCTGTGGGGGAGATTTGTCTGTCTGCCATTGATCCAAAATACAACAAGTTGCTCGCTCTTATCTTATTTAACACAACTTTTAAAACTGCTATTTATCTTTTTTTTTCATGGACACAAACTCCTCTTGCAGAGAATTATTTGTGATACTGTATATGCAAAATGTAATATGTACCAGCATTCACAGTTGGTACCTGTAGAGGGATACTGGTTAGTGACAATGCTGTTCAACTAGATAGATAGATAGATAGATAGATAGATAGATAGATTACATTTATAGACAATAAACAGACACAACATCTAGTTGTAACTACAGTTGCGGTCACAACAAACATACAATAAACAATAAACGATAGACATACATAGCAGGTAGATGTATTCTGTAAGTAATCCATGCAAAAGATGCAGTTGTAGCTGTAGCAGGAGGAAGAAAGTTCAGACTGATGTGAAAATGGCAGACGGGGGTTGGGGTAGGAAAGGCGTCTTAAGATGTTTTGGCGAAACTGTTACTGATGTTTATGAGTTCCGTGGGCTTGTCCTTTGGGGCAGGGAGTGAGGATAAGATAAAGGCACAGCTGCTGGCAAGACTTCTTGTCGGGAGGTCTAGATAGATAGCTAGATAGCACAGGTTGAGGAAAGTAACAACCCTTAGGACAAACTCATCTGTGTCCAGCAGCTTGGGTATCACAGTGCCCCTCCTCTGTGTTCTGTATTACAGCCAGTGTACAGGGGGAGCAAGTGAACTCTGGAGACTATGGAAAACTCTTCTCTAAGCCTCACTCTTACTTAGCTCTGTTAGTAGGCTTGTGGCGCTATCTGAAATAAGAGCAATACATTGTTATCGGCATAAAACACCCACAATGTATGTAAAATCTTCAGCCAAGTTGCTGACCAAGCCTTGCTCAAGATCTGCGCTGCTCCTGACAGTTTTCCCCAGTGACACTGAAGGCTGAGTCATATGTAGAGTTCATTGTATCTTATTTTAAAACTTATTTTATCCTATTTTAAATCTGTGTCTGTGTTTCATTAGAAAGAGAAGTATGCATATTGTTGATTGTTGCACTGTCGTGCTGATTTGCTGGGGCAACTGGAAAATAGCTGGAAAAGTTTAGGAATGAGGCGTGATGCCTGAGAGGCATAAACAAATGCATCAAGCACATCACCACTCACGTGATGTTATTTTTTTACCTTGTTGCAATTGCAACTGTGCCATGATTTCAGTGCGTCATCACTGAAGTCTATTTTATCTGTGTAGTTCTATTTGAAACTCAAGCACAATTCCATTTGAATTAAACCAATGCGAAATGTCCACACAAAAGCCTCCATTAGAGCTGTGCTTGCTCACCTCCTTCCATTTCCCACTCTCTTAGCTGGCTTCAAATAGCTCATGTGGGATGATTTCAGATTCCCAGAGAAATGTATTCATTACCATGCAAATTAGTCGGAGAGTGTGTGACTTAAAGAATTCGCCATACTTCATTTCAGCTTCTGTAAATGCAATTAATGGGGTCTCGTTCACAAGAAAAGAGAATTGCCTTCAGATAATTGTCATTGTCGAGATCCTATTAAAAAGTTTCTCCCTGCAGTAAAACATAGCGTTGAGAGGGGAAACGCGAGGTGTTGCGTCACCGCGACATAGGCTCTTTAATGGGATAATAAAGCCTCTTTTATCCTTTGTGAATACACCCGCTACTTGTAACAAAGTGACACAAAACGATTCTCAACATGATTTCCAAGAGCACCCTTTCAATTACCGTTCTTGGAACAATCCTGGCAAAGTGGGCTACCTACAGTGCCCAGCTGCAACATCCACCACAGGAAATTCATACTCAAAGTGAAAAAAGGAATGTAGAAAAGTAAAAGTTATGTCTTTGTGAATTTCAAGTCAATCATACGGCTGTTACAAGCAAAAGAAATAGAACCATCCACACCAAAACCTAACAAAGACTGAGAAAAGCAAATCACATTGTGCAAAAAGCAGTAAGTGAGAAGTTATTTATCCACAATGGAAAATGTGAAAAATAGAGTTGAGAGCCATTTGGTTATTTATTCATTTATTTAGATTCCTTTTAGCTGTATGAGCAGATATCTCCTGGGTCCATTTAAAAATGACCGTACAACTACAGCATCAACTACATACTATATTGTAAAATGTAACAGCCTAAATGGATCTTGGTGGCAATCCATGATCCGATGTGATAGGGGTCAGTCAGGAGATGCACAAACAGCCCACAGTAAACACACAGAGTCACTGGACAAATGCAGTGTGTGCTCAGGCTCAGTAAATGTAGCAGAGGGCAAACACATGAGCTCTGGTGTTTCCAAGGCCCAAACCTGACTCTAGTCTTCAACAAACGTCGGAGGGTTGAACTACATAACACTGTTTGGAACATGTTTGTTTTGTTTTGTGTCACACAATTGATATCCCCATTTTAATACAACTTCATTTTAATCGGATAATATGCATAGTGGAACACTGTGTTATAACATGTTTTTTATTGTCTTGGTCAGTTTATTCTCTCGACACGTAAGCTTTCATCTGGAAACAAGAAACTAATTCAACCTACACCTAAAAACATGATTTAAGTTGATTTAATCAACATGCATCTATAGGGTTAGGTTTTATATAGAAATTCAGTTTTTCTGACTGTAGAAAAACCAGTTGACTCAACTTAAACAAGTAAGGCAATTGTCTGCAAAGACTTTATGAGTTCACAAAAACTTTTAAGATATTTTCTGAAGCAAATCGTAAATGTAAGTTCAATCAATTAATATTAATGACTTCACATATAAGGCACTTACTGGCCCTAAAATACATTTGTAATGAAATTGTATTCACATGTTTTGTAAAAAAAAAAAAAAAAAAGGATGAACGAGTTGAGTCAAGAAGTTTTTCACTTACAAAGTTAAGTTTGTACAACTAGGGACAATATAGGGATTTAAAGGTCAGCCATCATTAAAGTAGCACCTACACCAAACATTCAAATCTTGTACTTAAGAAGATTTTGACGAATCAAAATGAGCATATTACTAATATTAATTATGAATCATAATTAATTTAATTAACTTACATGTATGATTTGCATGTATGAATATTTTTCCCGATTTGTATGCCACAAACACGCGCAATTTGGGTAATTTTAAATACCTTATACATGTGTGTGTGTGTGTATGTATACATTTTTTTTGCAGTGCCTCACCTTGATCAGGTAAGTATATCAAAATGTTACCCCCACTCTACCTTCAGCTAAACTTTGTTTTTGTGTTGGCGCATAAACAAATGACTCAACTTTCCAAGGCCTTTGATGTAAGTTTCTCTCTCTCAAGTTAATTTTCATCTCGTTTTGGAGCAGAGCCAAAGCAGAAGGCAACACTTTCTGAGACACCTGTTGTTCATTTGTACTTGACAGCGAGAGGAGCAAAGTGCTGAACAGGTGGGTCTATGTGTTCCTACCATATTGTGTAGCAGAGACCAACAGTCCCCCCTGCTGCTGCTGCCAGGGTTATTATTACTACAAGCCCTGTATCCATTAGTCAAATGAGTCAGTGCAAAAGTTAATTTAGTTTTGACACAAGAACATGCAAAAACTAAATCATCTGCTTATACCCGCATCTCCTCCACATAGCAAACATGGGGTCAAGGGTAAAGTATATGCAAGTGAGAAATCTGCAACTTGCTCTGCGTTAAAATTTTCAACTATATGTGTGTAAATATGGAAAGTTGTGATGCTCCAGGATAATCACATACTGATTATCCAGTGATGATTGGTTGGTGTGTGGTTTGATTGTGCCTGTCACTAGAGAGAATAATTACAATCTCATCATGTTATTGCGTGTAGTATCGAAGCTGCAGTGAATGGCTGAAGTTGTTTTTTGTGGGCTCTGAAAAAAGGTCTATAATTGCATTCAAAAATGGGAAAAAATAACCTTAAAAGTTGGGGTATAGCAGGACTTTATTACAAAATCAGAATGATGCAGACTGTTTGTGTACAGTAAACATATAGAATTGTATTGATAGCAAACTTGGAACAAAGATCCATGTGCGACATTTTGGGATGTAGCAGATGATGTGCTTGCTGTGTGATGGACATCCAACCCTGCTTCACTTCAATGCCTATTCCAAAGCTGTGCACATGCCCAAAACATCATGAATGTTCATTTGGGCCAAAGGCTTTTTGAGGAATGGAACAAGTTAGATTGAAATACCTTCTTTCATGGTTTGAAAATCAGGTTTGCTTTAAATGTTAGCAGGAGCCCTCACTAAGTAGTAACTTCAATTTGGTATCAGAACTTCATCCAAAAAGTGGTTTGTGGAGCTAAATCCTAATGAACAATGAATAGGTTAATCATTTGTGAATTTGTCAAAATGTGTATCTCCCTCATAAAGTTTATTGGCTCCTGCTCTTCGGCTGATGTTTTATCATGCTCATGAATGTATTGATATAACATTTTATTTACATATTATGCTACAGCGACTTTTTTGAGCTTTAAACCATGTTCTAACAATGTTCTGTCATCAAAAACATACCTTGAGTTGCATTTAGCTGCATTCATGCTGTTTTGAGGAATGTTCATTAGAAAATCCTCTTCTCTCTGACTGTCAAAAATACTTCCTGCTGAACTCCCTCGACCGCTGATGTTTTTTCAGATTTTAGACGTCAATTATCTGAGAATCGATCTGTTTTAAGTCCTTCAATCATTGCCAGACTTGTTCTGAGCATTTCTGCCGTCTAAACCAAGCCCCAAGGGATAAAGACGTCCGCCTGTTTAATTGGGCTGTGCTCGCCAGCATATGTCGCCAGTTTAGCCTTTAGCAGCTAGTTCATTTTTCTGGGTTTTACGGCCCGGAAGTGACGCAGTGGATCTGACCAATCAGAGCAAGATCTGAGCAGTGTGAAACAAAGCAAGCCTAAGCTGAACTTTAAGTCCAAACTTTGTGAAAGCTGTAGATGGCCTGTCAGACAAACAGAAGCAGTTTATGTTTACATTGTGCTGTATGAGAAAATGCTTTCTCATACAGCAGAGGATTTTTTTTGCTGCAGTTCCAATGCAGTAGCCACTAGGGGCTAGCACAATTTGTTTTTTCCCAACACAGATAAAGAACCAAGGAGTACATTCTTAGCACTTAGCTTGTTGTTAGCGTTATCATAAATGCAAAACTCAAGAAGGATCTGGTTGCAGCCGATGGGGATTGTCACCAATTTACCAACGTAAATTAATAAATTGCCCTCATTTAAAAACAAAAAACAAAAACTAACACTAGCACTAACGAGCTGTGAATTAGGATGCTTAGAATGATTTAGTGAACAAGCTGCAAATAGTATAAAAATGAATTATTTATGTTTTTCACATTTTAAGAAAGTAAAAATCAGGTACAGTGCCAGTAATTATCATTCTTAATGTGACGGAGCCAGCCCTTCTTTATCTGGAAAATAAGAGCCTTTTCAGAGAACCACAAAGCCCATCAGGCCACACTCACGCACGCACACTTATTTATCCCACACACACTCATTCTCTCCCCGCTTTCCCCACCTTCTCATTCATACGCACCATCCACGACTTTTCTCCCCGTTCCTCTGATACTAATTCGCCAAAGGTGCACACTTGAGCGCGTTAGAACACGGTTATCATAAACACTTTGCTCTTTAGTTCACATCGCTCTTCTGATGTCGCGTGTCTCCATAGAACTATAATTAAAACTGGAACTTGTTTACTGTGACGTCACTTAATATAAAAACTGTAATTTCTGTGATTTTAGAAATGGCAGAAAAAAAGGGGGTTACAGTGCGAGTAACATGGGTGTGCTGAGTCTCCTGGGCTAAACTTAAAGGAGACGTGAGTTAAAGCTGGACTCAACCTTTTTTTCTAGTAAATATATTTTTGATCCTTTTTCCTACATTGTAAATATTTTGCACCATTTTTTTGCACTGTTTATTGGCACAATAAATCCACCTGAGCACTTGGAACCGGCTTTGCCTGTGTTTTTGTTACGAGCCCTGCTACACTTAACCTACCTAAAATGTTTCCACTCCAACAAAATGAGAATATGTAGCATATGTTCATGCTGAGGGGTAAAATAACAGCAACAAAATTCTTGTGCAGAGTCAAAAGCCCAATCAGCGGTGTTTCTTCCAGATCTCCACCTCACAGCTTCTACATGTGTACTCCGGAAACCCCTCTCACTCTCTTCTTTTTCTCCTAATCCATGGCAGTAAAAAGCATTGAGGAAGGAAGCCTGCTGAGCCCCAATAAAATGACTTTGTGTTGGCTTAAATCAGTGAGTGTCTGCCGCAGTTCAAAGCCCTCCTCGGCGGTCCAATGAAGGGGTCGTATCTTGTTTCTGGACAGATCAAAGAGAAGACGCACAGTGAAAGGTCAGGCCTCAGACAGTCTCTGACCAAAGCTCAGTGTAGTGCCACAAGCTCCCTGCCAGCTCTCCATTTCTCATACAATGAGGGCTGCACTCCTCATGCTAACACACTCATTTTACATGCTTTAGCTAATCGATTTGAGCCCCTCAGTGGTTTAAAGATGCCAAACAAAAGCACCAGTGGCTCCCTTGTATCTGTATTTTCTGTTACTATAACTTGAAATGGAAATGAAAATCTACACCAATTTACAACTATCAAATTAAAAGGCATTGCGCACTACATCTGTCACATGCTTTCTGAAAAAAGTAAACTGTTTTGACATTTGACTTATCAGCGAGTGTAAAAGCATGTAGAGTTACATAATTAGGGAAATATGAGAGGAACTCTCATCCATGTATCTCAATGGAATAAAAATATGATACATACTCGTGTAACCCAAACACAGATATACAATAATACAATTTTAAAAAAAGCACTATTTTGATTCTGTCTTCTCTTTTGTCTGCTTGAATAACAATCATTTTGTGGTCAAATTGAACGTAAAAACATGTTGTCAGGGAATTATCACAAAGACAATTGAACCTAAACAGTCTAAGAGAACAACCTTCTACTGACTGAGAATTAAACAGGTAATCAGATACTGGCCCTTAGGCTTTTTTACGTGCACGATGCACGGGGAGCGGGCGAGTGGCGCTTTCCATCAGCTCGTCCCACCAGCAGAAGTGACGCTCTGTTCAACTCTCTGCAGTGGCGCCTCCGTCTGCTCGTCCCAGCAACAGCCTCTTCCAACTTGCCAACTCCCTTCCCCTGCCTTTTATTCAGTTTAAACAAGTATAGGTCAGCATACCTATGTTGCTCCCATGACCTTGCAGGTCAGAAACAACAGCTGATCACAGAAATAGGAAACAGGTCAAAAAGACAACACTATATAAGGTTGTAAACAACATCGCTTGCACTAAGCATCTAGTTGTCTATTCTGGTAGTCAGCATGTCACACGTAAGCATATTCTTATGTGTCATTTTGACAAACCCTTAATAAGAATTCTCTTACACATGTCCTTTCTAATAACAATGTGCACTTTTCAGCAACGGTGGAAAGACTGCTACTGCTACTACTCCGAGTACTAGTAAATTTAGCATACATTTTTATACAAAACGTGATTACTTCAAATGTTTAAAACACACAAGTAAGGTTTTCAAACCCCACTCAACTTATTCTCTAATCTAGGCTATCTGAGCAGGCGGGTCAGTATTGTTTTGTGTGTATATCACTTTATAAAAGAGCAGATACAGCAATGAAATAACAGTGAGGGACTTGTGCTATACTACAGTTACATGTCAGAATTATACTCAGTACAACAGGGTTCAAAATATAAAAGTTACTTTGCACAACTTTTTCTTTTCTTGCTTAAGTTTTCCTTGAAGTTAAAATGTTCTGAATCAATACAGAATGGTATTAGTGCTCACCAATAATCATTCACCAGATGCACTGGTCAATAGGCCTCCAGAGACATCACGTTGAAAACTGTACAATGTATGGCTGAAATGTAGCAGTATTAGTCCATGCAACTACAGAAAGCTTATTATAAACTTCTAGAATTATGCAACACAGAAGTTTTGAAGAAAAAAAAGACAAAGAAAACAGAAATGTTCGGTCTCTACTGACAATTTTAAGCCATTTACCAGTTTATTTGAGACACTCACAGTTCTTAGATCTCAGAGCTAAAAGCATGAACATGTCTTTGTTATTATCTTTTAATTAGGCTCTATTATGAACTGCTTTACCTTGTATTTATTTTCTTTGTCTACATTACACCTGATAGAAAATGTGACTTTTTAAAGCAATTAACGATATGCATTTGCAACAGGTAATCACAATAGCCTCTAATTATGTGGCTTGTATATTAGCACTTAGTTATTTAGAGGTCTTTCATTACCACGGCTTTCTTAATTCTTCTAAACATAATTAAATGTACAAGTAATTACAAAATTTAATTTGTTATGCCACAGTTTTGGGGTCAACGCTGTTTTTTTAATACAAAGTAACTTCAGCTTCAACACACCTTGACTCGTGTTTGACTTGACTCCTGTTTCGTAGATAGTAGTAAAAAAGAAATACAGTATATATACATCCACACAGTTGACACAAACAATAGTTAAGTGCGTTCAAACAGAATAGTGCAGCAACTTTGTCTAAAAAAACAAATAAACTAATAAATATATAGATATAGATATAGATAGATAGTCAGATCTCTCATTGCAAACTAGGAGAGATTGAGTGAGTTTGAAACTAAAAATGTTCAGTCAAGTGTTTCTTTCAGCCAAGACAAACTATATGTGGCGTCAGTAGCTCATTGTTGGAGCGCCATTCACTGATCTGAAAGTTAACGGTTCAGTTCCCACTTGTGTACTTGGATAAGACACCTCTTCTTTTGTGCCGTGAGTGTAGATGTGTGTGAATGTGTGAGGGGTTCTTTTAGGCAAATTGCTTTGAGTGCTGTGTGGAGGTCTACATGAATGTGACCATCAAATGCAACCTGTGGAGGCACATAAAGTTGTTTCCACTTGTGCGTCCATTTCTGTTAGCATGAATCATGCATTAGAAATAGCCCAATGCTCGCTTTCCCTCATTGAGTCATCCTATATCCTCTACTGCTCAAATCTTGGCTCGCTACAGAGATAAGGCCTCACATTTGGACTAAAAAACTGTTTATCTGATTTTCAGAGCTGGTGCACTTGGCAGCAAGAGTGGATGTTTCACTTGCTATGCGTTTTAAAACCCCATTTAGTTCGCACATATTTGTCAAATCTGGGTGAACTCCGGCAGTGGCCTGTGTTAGGCATCAGTGAACACATCCGGCAAAACCAATGCCACTGTTGTTGATTCATGTAGAGAGGAAATAAGATCATATTTTGTCATGGTTCTTGGTCAAGACCCAGCGTATGAATCATTGTGTCCTACTGAACTGTGTTTTCAGAATTGGATTCAAATTTCACAATAATACAGTGTGTGTGTTCAACTATTGTGCTGCTGTATTTAGTTTAGAGAAATGAAGTGTAGAAGGTAAGGCAGGCAATGATGGCTTTATACAGTTCCACCCAAAGTTAAAGACTAATTGAATAAATGGCAAAAGTCACATTTTGCATGCTTGGATTTTAATAAGTTTCCAAGCAGAGCTTCCATATGTTCTATAATAAGAAATGAGAGTGAGAACAAAAAAGTAAACATTCTCTTGAAAACAATAATTAAACTGAAATAGGCCATTCTGCAGCTGATCAGTAGTTTCAGACCACATGCCTTTAAAAGGCCAAATCTGTGCAAAAATGCAGATTCAATTTAATTAATGACGTTCTGATGGCAAAAGCAAAAAAAAAAAGAAAACATTCTCTTTTTGAATGTGGTCGTGTTGTTGAGCTGCATAAGCAGGGCCTCTCACAGTGCCATCGCTGCTGAGGTGAGACGCAGTAAGACCTGAGGGTTATGGAACAAAAAGTGGAAGACCCAAAAAAATGACACCAGCACTGAGCCGGAGGATCAGATTGACTGGACAATCTTCAACCCAAAAGAATGCTGTTACTGGTGCCAACTGCAGCCCAATAACCATCATATGACATCTGCAACTGAAGGGCTTTAGAAACAAAATAACTTCTTCAAAGGCCTTGTCTCCTAGAAAGCCACAGAACTGCTGCTATCCCTGATCTGAATCCAATTGAGAATCTTTGGGGATGGATGGCAAGGGAAGTTTACAAAAATGGACAACAGATCCAGACAGCATATGCCTGTCTTCATCAGTCAGAGAAATGTTCCCACTCACCTCTTGGAAACACTTACATCAAGTATGCCACAACCACTTTTTGAAGTGATCAACAATAACGGAGATGCTACTCATCACTGAGTTCATGTTTGGGACTTTGATTTCTGTTTTGAGGGGGTTTCGGGATTGCTTTTTGAGGTGTGGTCCTAAACTTTTAATCAGCTGCAGAACGGCCTATTTTGATTTAATTGTTGTTTTCAATAAAATGTCCACACAGACTTTTTTTTTGTCTCGCTCCCATTTCTTGTTGCTTATTGAAGCTCTACATGGAACCTTGTTCAGATTCAACCATTTCAATTGGTCTTAAACTTTTGATCGGAACTGTAGTTTAAGGAAGGGTGCAAGTAAAAAACATACCAAAGCAGTGCTCTACATATGAACCCATTATATATTTAAGCCATTAATTTGCAAATAAAATCACACAGTCACTATCCACTTTTCCCATTTTCTTTTCGGTTTGAATTGCTAGTTAAGCATAGCTTATATCTTGTTGCTATGATGGGTTGTAGTCATGCGTTGAATTTAAATAGGCGACCAGTCAAACACAACGCAATTAATTCCATTTTTGTTCCTGTATTGTATACATTGCTGCAGTAAGTGTATCTGTATCTGCTCACACTGTACTTAAGGGAATGCTTCTGTGCAGAGTAGAGGGCTGAAATTACTATGCGGTTAACAAGCTCTCCCAGTGACCCTCCTTCCAATTTCAAAACCAATCTTGTGAAGTCAATGTATTTACTTTGGGGAAAGAATGGTCTAAATTCTGATTTAAGGCAGACCCATTGCCTCCGGGGTTAGAGGATTACATGAGTAGATGTTCAGAATAATTAACTCTTTTATGGCCCTGTGGGGTTACAGTCTGGTTTACAAGGTCCAGTCTAGTGCATTTTACTGTAGGCCTGCAGAGAAGCCCATCTCTTGTTAGAAAATAATATATAGCACCGAAGCAGCAGACAGGAGCACAGAGCAGTCACACACTGGTACTAGCAGTCATGCGTGGTGTGGTCACTGCTCCTTTGGTTGGCACTTTTGGCTGTTTTATTAACTTTTTTTCAATTTTCAAATTTCAATTTTAACATAATGTGTTGGGGGGATTTAAGAAGTGCAGCTTCCACTATGTAAGATTTTAGCCAAAGAAATGAAAATGACTGAAATAGAGACATTCATCTATATTGGTGTTTTTATTGCATTAAAAACCTTGAAAACTGTGTATCCTTATTGTGAGGACAATTTTCTCTCTACAAAATCTCTAGATATGGACGTCTGAGATGCTACAGAAATGTTAAAACCAAATAAAGCAGAAGAGCTTCTGGAAGAAAGACTTTGCCAGAACAACCTGGCTCAGAAGAGAGACACTTTTGTCCTGAGAGCAACTACTCATCTCAAACTGCCCTGGCATATATCATATATATAGCATATATATAGCATATATATAGCATATAAAATAAAAAAAAAATTCCCTGCTCACCCTCCGCGGGTGGTCACATCCATCTCTGAGCTCGGGTCCTCTACCAGAGGCCAGGGAGCTTGAGGTTCGGCGCAGTATCTTAGCTGTTCCTAGCACTGCGCTCTTCTGGACTGAGATGTCTGATGTTCCTCCAGGGATCTGTTGTAACCACTCCTCCAGTTTGGGGGTCACTGCCCCAAGTGCTCCGATCACCACGGGCACCACCTTGGCCTTCACCTTCCAGGCCTTCTCCAGCTCTTCTCTGAGCCCTTGGTATTTCTCCAGTTTCTCATGTTCCTTTCTCCTGATGTTGCCATCACTTGGTATCGCCACATCAACCACAACGGCCTTCCTCTGCTCTTTATCCACCACCACGATGTCTGGTTGGTTTGCCATTACCATTCTGTCAGTCTGTATCTGGAAGTCCCACAGGATCTTCGCTCGGTCATTCTCTACCACCTTTGGAGGTGTTTCCCACTTTGACCTTGGGGTTTCCAGTCCGTACTCCGCACAGATGTTTCTGTACACTATACCAGCCACTTGGTTGTGGCGTTCCATGTATGCTTTCCCTGCCAGCATCTTACACCCTGCAGTTATGTGTTGGACTGTCTCAGGAGCTTCTTTGCACAGCCTACACCGTGGGTCTTGTCTGGTGTGGTAAATCTGGGCCTCTATCGCTCTGGTGCTCAGGGCCTGTTCCTGTGCAGCCATGATGAGTGCCTCTGTGCTGTCCTTTAGTCCGGCCCGCTCTAGCCACTGGTAGGATTTCTTGATATCAGCCACTTCAGTTATGTTCGGTGGTACATCCCATGTAGGGGCTTGTCCTCCCATGATGGTCCCTCCTCCGGCACCTCACCTTCTGTTCCCCATTGCCTGAGACATTCACTGAGCACATCATCATCTGGGGCCTTATCCTTGATGTACTTGTGGATCTTGGATGTTTCATCCTGGATAGTGGCTCTCACGCTCACTAGTCCACGGCCTCCTTCCCTACGGCTAGTGTACAGTCTCAGGGTGCTGGATTTGGGATGGAACCCTCCATGCATGGTCAGGAGCTTTCGTGTCTTAACGTCTGTGGTCTGTATCTCTTCCTTTGGCCATCTTATTATGCCTGCAGGGTATCTGATCACTGGCAGGGCGTAGCTGTTTATCGCCGGGACATGTTCTTGCCATTGAGCTGGCTTCTTAGGACTTGCCTTACTCGCTGGAGGTATTTGGCAGTTGCTGCTTTCCTCGTTGCCCCTTGAGGTTGCCATTTGCCTGTGGTATTCCAAGGTATTTGTACCCATCCTCAATGTCTGCTATTGTTCCCTCTGGGAGTGAGATGCGATATATATATATATATATATAATTATTTTTGTTTAAATCTTTTGTAGTCTGTCTGTATTACTTATGTGTACGGCAAATGGGATTTTAGAGCTCTGCTCTATATTTAAAGTTGAACAAGAACAAAACTACAAAAAAACTGCTCAAACTTGAAGCACATTTTTGTACTCCAAACAGAGTGCAGAATACATATCTTGTTTTAAAATACCAATGAGATTATTACTGCTGTCCATGGTTCTGAGCATTCAATGGTTTTGTCCTTGCATGTAGTGGTGCTGTATGTCACGCTGTCCGTGGTCCTGAATCTAGGCCTAAATCCTAGTCTTAGCTCAAGTTGAAATATAGTTACCTCATAATGCAGGTGAAATTTGATTACATTGTTACTCCATTCCTTCCTTAATCCATATCCTCTGCTCAGCTCAGTTGGTTTATTTTGGAGTCCTGTGGCTTGAGCATCATTCACTGCACAGCTGTACCTTTTTCAAACCCCTTTCAACTTTTGTCATGGTTGTTCTACAAAGTAAAGTTTGCAAAAAGTAAATAAATAAAATGAAATGAAAAAAAAAAAACAAGAAAAAAAAAAAAACATGAAATCATCCATAGGGGCAATTGGCTGAAGAAAATCCATCAATTAATAGCCTACTGTATATTATAAAATGCTTAATCATCTATTGGTGGCAGAGTATGAGGTAGCCAAAAACGTCCCATAAAAGAGAAACTCTTGCTGATGGCCTGCACTAATAATTTACATTCTTAATAGGGCTCAATGTACTTAAAATAAGTGCTGAAATGTTAAAATCGGAGGTCAATTTTACTTGTTAATGGGCTCATTATTCAAAAGTAAAGTCGTGCAGTGAATAAGAAACAGTAGCACGCATCGTAAACAACGTTAAAAGACTATTACATGTTTTACCACTCATTTTTTTATTTTACCGTGATGATAAAGAGCATATGAGACCAATATTAGTTTGCACATAACTTACAAGACACTATATAACATAATCAACAAATTATTATTATTATAATAATAATAATAATAATAATAATAATAATATTAATAACTGCGAAGTTGTGTTATATTCCCCTTTTTCTTGTGGTTTTCTTTGCAAAACCACTTAAATTAGCTTATTTAGTAATAAATAAATACATCATAATAATAATCTCTCATAAGACTCTCATGTGTCCCCAAAAGGTGTTTTTGATAATTACTCTAAATGCACCCGATATCATCACCTTCTCTATTCCCCCGGTTTCCCCTTGAGCTAATTAGAACATGATTGATGTGTCATTTAGCCCACTTAGGGAACATAATACAGTAATAAAATATAATTTCTTATCGATTGAACAAACACGGTCTGTGTGGGATATTAACAATCAATAAGGCATTTAAGTTAATTTTATGAGCTTAGTTCTCCAGTATTATCCCGAGCCCAGACCTCCTGTGGTTTGTTGCTGACGTAATATCGATTTATACGAATGTTTCACTTTGAGCACATAGTCAAAGAGCGCACTTTTGCCTCTCGCTCCGGCTCCACTCGCCTCTCTATGCATTGACCGGGAGAGAGGGTAAAAAACGAAGACTTTTTTTCGAATCCAATCAAGCCCGCAGCGCCTTTCTCCCATTCATGCTCAGGATTTTGAAGTAGCAGTTTCCTTGTCAGCTCAGTGCGTCGTAGACCGGAGAAACTCGAGGAACGTTCGCGCAGGTAAAAGCAGGTTTTACGACGCTGCGGTATAAATGATTGAACACTTTGAGCGTTAACTGTCATCTCAACGAACAGTGAAGAGCAGAACGCGCCTCCCGAGCAAGGAATCAGCCACGCGGAATAAAAGGAGATCACGCTGAACCAACTAAACTTGTCTTTCGGCACAGATCCATTACACTGCTTTATTCCCAACTGGGATTTCTTTGGAGAATGTGACCCTCGTTTTACGCACAGGCACAGCTCTTTCCAATGAGTTTCTCTGTCTTTCTGGGAGGATTACGCACGGAGATACAAGGTTCTGTTATTATTCTACAGCCTTTTTGGTTTTCCAACACAACGAGGAAGTGTCTTTTCTGTTAAATGGCTTCGGTGTCAAGGTTGGGAAGACGCAAAGACGCGTACCAGTGGCCGAGGATGTCGTCAACTTTCTGGGCTGTGGTGCTCCTCACTGCGCTGCTGCTCCTCTACTGCGGTAAGTGTGTGTACGTCGTTAATGTGACATGCGTTTTCGAACGGACGCATGATGCACAGCGGCTGACAGGTGACGTTTTGGAAATGAAGGAAAACGACGCAAGTGATATTGGCAATCTGTCTTTATCCTTATTGATCCCACTAGCTGTCAACGTGCCAGCTCTCCTCTTTTCGCTCAACAGTTATAGAAAAACACTTGAGACGTGACGGACAGCTGTGCGCACTAATTAGGCGTAAATACATACATCCCGGTGGTGTGGACTTGACATTGGCGGGGTCATTACACGTTATTGACGTTTGTTTAAGTGTCTATTCATTCTATCCGGACTACTTTGTAAAAAAATCCCGTGTACATATTGCCCTACCAAAGTTTACATGATGTGCCAGTCCGACTGTAAATAATCAGGCTCATAAATGCACAACTGTCTGTGAGCAATGTACAGAAAAAAAGTATTGCCAATTTAAGTCTCACCTTTTGTTACTTGCATTTTGTTAGTGTGCACATTGTGTGGTCTGCGCTTTTTTACATAGACAAGGACGTTAGCCTACTCATTTTGAAGTAGCTTTGATTGGCTAGAGACTGTCATTACACTCTACTGTGTCTCTCTCCCTCCCTATGTACTGGTATTGCTCACAAATCACTTAAGTAGCCATATTTATTTTTATGTATTTGCTTTTCCATTACCATGAGGGCTGTGTGTGGACATAATGTTCTATACTATTGGGATGGGCACTTGTTATTATAATCATCTTTTTAATCATATTTATTCTTTAAACTCTAGTAGTGGACGAAATCTCATGCTTTACATGTATTAAAATATAAAGCTTATACATTTATAAAAATCAGAATCAATGCTGTGCAATTTTATTCCTTTGTGGCCAGTTGTTCATTTTGAAAATGTTTTGGTGTCTTATACAGGGTTAGCGCTGTTGATTTAATTGGATAAAACTATGACCAGTGATGGATGGTTGTTTTTTCAAGCAAATGTTGCAGAAGACAATACAACACTCTCCAATTATTGGTCTGGGCAGGTCCCAGCAGTCTCCAGTGCTTGCATCTCACATGGAATTACTGGGCTCACATTAGGGTAAATGTCTTACTGAGTGTGATATGCAGGAAAAGACAGTGGCTCGGGGGAACGAACTCCTGCGTGCCACATGCCTAATTAAGTCTCATGTGAGTGCCTTTAATTTGCCTTTGTCATGCGCACGTCCCTGTCCTCCGGCTGCGTTATATCGGCTGAGGTCATACTTCTGTCATATTGTCTCCAGCTTGTTACTGAGCATCAAACATACATTGCACGGAGCAAAAGTCAAAATATCTGTCACTTTATTTGTGAATGACTCCTGTTAGTTGGACAAATAGAATAGCTACCTTTTGCCTGAGGAAAAGCCTATTAGGCAAATGCATGCGGTTCCTCTCCTGCCTCTTCTCTTTCTTCTATAACACCTTCTCTTTTCTTCTCAAAGGCATGTGAGTCACTTTTAAGGAGGTATCCAGCTGGCACATGGTGCTTCGGTCTTCTCTATGTGAAAATGCAATAGCCACGATAAGCTCATTAAAACTGAGCAGCTTCATTCAGTGCGGAGCTAATGATTAATAAAATCGTCTCGTCTTTAAGTACATTAGCTACGCTTGTGTCGTGCAGAAATTATTTACTCAAGCACCCAAAACAAATCTTCTACATCTACAGTGTGTAACAATCTGTAGATCTGTAAACACATGCTATATTATTACTATTACGGCTACTGCTAATGACTGAATCCAAGCTTATTACCCCAGTTGACAATGTTTTTTTCTTTTTTTTTTTTCCTTTTAAAGCGGCGTTATGTAATTGGCTCTGTTATTTTCTCAAAGTTTGAGTATTTTAAACGTCCTCAATTCGATTCATATCAGTCTGCAAGTTTGGATTTATGATTATAATATTCTAATTACAGTTTTGTTGCCATGGTAATATTTCAGATGAGGACAGTAAAAAATGCATACTACATTTGCAATTTTATCATAAGCAGTAGGCACAAAGGCTGTTAGCTCAGTGTTGTTTTTGTTTTTTGTTTTTTTTACTGTTACAGTCAACACATTGAATATTCTAATTTACTATCAGAATAAATCTTTGTTTTGTGCTGTACCATTGTGCATCTATCATGTTTATGCTTCTCTAGACTAAAAGGCTTGATTAAATGTTGTGAGTGTAAAGAAAATTGTGCACTTTGGTGTACCACTATACAAATAAATCTGACCAGACCTTTGTTACAGAGACTTGGATGAACTTGCATCCCTGCACGGCGCATCAAATCTCACTGGGTCATAATCTTTGCTAAGTCTTGCTGCAAGTCTTTTTTCTTTAGGAAATTTGAACTAAATTTTGCTTTGCCCAGAGGCTCCTATTAAACTTCCTAAAATCCTGTTTAAACTAAGGTAGTTTTGGATAGTAGACACTGCTGAGTGTTAGACAAGGCAGCCTCTAGGCCTTTTAGCAAAGTCATTCTTTCTCACCAATCATACATTGAATTATTAATTGATTGCCTGCAGCTACAGGTGGAGGAGATTTTGATTGACATCTGTCCTTTTATAATGAACTTATAATACCACTTAGTATTTATTGAATTTGTTGGTTAGGTTAATCCATACCTCTTGTGTCATAATAAGAACACTGAGTGATTTACAGAAGAAGTCCTTATCATTGTAGTGTGGTCTTGTTGAAGTGCAAGCAGTTTCAAAATACATAAAACTAATTCACCCACAGGACCAAAATGACAATACAAATATAGTCAATAAGAAACACAAATATTTTGAAAGTTATATGTAAAAAAACAACAACAAATCTATGCATTTATTCCACAGTGACATACTTCCAAAACCTCTCTTTACCTCACTGTTAACAGTCACACAGGGCAGAGTGATCGATGCTGGGTCTCGGTGCCTAAGAGTGCAGGCTGGAAGGGGTCTCTTTCTTCTCTTACGGTGCCCGTGGCCATGTCGATTGATTCTGTGCGTTTGTCCAATCAATGTAGCCTGGTGTTTGTTTCAGTCAGCAGTCTGCAGCTATACCCCGAGGACCCAGACCTCCTACCCAGCAACACCTCACCCTGATCGGACCAAATAATCCACCGAGGTTTTCTCTGTTTACCACATATTGCTTCAAACTATTATATCATTTTATTTATTTAGTTTTTCATGGCGAAGGTTGGGTTGACTCTGACACATTTTTCCAAAGCAAAGTAATGACACATATGCATTATAATGAATACACTTCAAGTTCAACGTTATCTTGATCATTACTTAAATTAACACACACACACACACAATCTATACTTCTTCCACCCACGCACCTTGACACAACAGGAGGTAGGTGCTTTTATGAGAAAGAGATTCAACTATATTGAAATGACAAGCGGCAAGCTCTGTGGGTGTACTAATGTAAATAATAACAAGCAGAGGGTTATGGAGGGGAATTACACCAAAGAAAACCAAACAAAAACTCTTGAAAGTTTGAATACCTTATGTTGGATGTAATTTACCACTCATAAGCTGCTTTATTAGCGATGAAAATGTCTTGAGTAGTGATCCTTGGAATGTTCAGCTGATTTTACTTTCATGATTTCTCTGGATCCAATTTTATTCATGCGCACTTTTCTCTCCCAAGTAGCAGTCCTTTTTAAAATTAATTTACGTTTTCTCTGACCTTTCCATCTCCTACTCGGTTTGTCCTTTATTCATATCTGTCTTACCATCTGTGTTTCTCCTTCAGTGTCCAAACTGTCTGGCCCACTGTCTCGTAGAATGTTAAGATGCATTAGGATTTTACACAAAGCCTCCCCGAGATCTCGTGCACTGTTTTGTCTTTAGAGGTGTTTTGGACCAGGCCGATCGCTTCACAGCCCTGTGTGTTGTTCTGACTGAGGCCCGTGCTTTGTCAGCAGTTTTTCTGGCCTCCTCTTGGCATCTTTTGTCCTGTTTGACTGTTGACCTTTTTCTTCTCTATACCTTCTGAATTTTATATTATAGCTAGTGTGAACGCAGGTGCATCAGCCTCGTTCTTTTGTTGTGTATGTCCTTGACGGTGTATAAAATGCAGTTCGATGTACACTTTTTTTCCTCGTATTTTTTTATCAGTAAGGAAGCGTTTTCAGTCTAATTGAGCAGTTCATATGAACGATAACTGTTGGAAAGGTTGAAGTGATTACATATGCATTCTGGTATTGTTTTGGTTGGAAAAATAATGGTACGTTTATAAAACCAAGACTTCAGTCAATCAGCCTTTATTTCTTTGCAACACAAAAGACTAAGTGCTTTCCAGTAAAAATCAAACTATAAAACCATTATACTATACAATTAACAGTGCAAACAGTAAAACATACTGTCGGTGGGTACAACATATAATGTAATGCAAAATAAGGATCACTCATTATTGAGTGTTAAAAGTCTGAATTAATGCATATTTAGCTTAGATGGAAAAAAAAAAATGGTGTGCTTATTGGCCTGTGGGCTGTGAAAAAAGTACAAAACAGCAGTAAAACAATACATTTGGGGCTATTGCTATTGCACTGTACTGGGTTCTGTGCATCAGGAGAGCATTGCTTGCAGAGCCACAGTGTTTTGCTGCTAAAGGCAGGGGGTTCTGTGATTATAGCATGACTCATATGGAGCCTGTCACCTAGAATCAACATCCAACTTCACACAATCTGCCTTCTCCACTTGGGCTGAAGAGGTGAGGGAGGGGGGCCGAGAGTGAAGCAAAAACAGGTGACGGCTGTGGAAGAGGCATTTACAGAGAGCAGTTTGTTTAGATTGAAGAAAATGGGCTGTTACTTGGAATAAAAGTGTCTGTTCATTAGAGGTGGGTAGTGTATAGAAGTTTAGATAATATTGTGAATGTTGTTTTGAAGATATGCAACATTTTAATATTAACCATGTCATTTAGGAAAAATGCTACAAAAAGTGCTGAATAAAAATAAACATGAAAAAAGTGGTGCTGTAAACTTTCAAATAAGGGTATAAGGTGATATTTCTGCACTGCAGGGGGAGCTCTGTCGCCGAAGTTACTTAGTTCTTTAACTCTATAACAGCCTTTCGACATTTTCTTTATTTGTTTTTCTGTTAATACTTTATAATAACTACACTTATTCCTGCCTTAGTAAAGCATGAACAAAGACTAAATTCATAGTGACCAAATAGTATTAAGAATGGTTCAGGCTCAGTGATTACTTATACTCTAACCCTAACTGAATGAGCTTGAATCATGCTTAATAAACTACATGTTCATTGTTAATTAAGTCTTTGCTAAGGCTAATTAAGGTGTAGTTATTATAAAGTTTTTCTTTTTCAATTTTGTGGCTTCAATTTGATTAAATTATTGAACATTGATACCTCGGACAGATGTTTTGAGGCAGGGATAAAGAGGCCGCTTCTTGTGCAGGTGAAGACTGGAGGTGGCTTTATAAGGGGCTAATGCTTTGATGAGAAATGAAGCAGCAGGGAAGCAGCAGAGGCAGACACAGACAGACTTTAATGAAAAGAAGATTTGAACAGATGTGGGGAATCGGCCCAGAGCCATGCTGAGGCCCAAGAACAGGCCTGGGGAAGAAGATCGAGCAGGGAATACGCAATAAGGCTCAGGCAGCAAGACTCCCATGCAGTGGAATTTGTAATGTTAACGAAAATTGTCTACTTTACCTGAACTGATTATCATTAAGCTTAAGTTTGCACTGGCTCCCTCCACTGGAAGCTTGTAGTTGTGCATTTGTTTGTTTGCGGGGTGGTGTAATGTATTCACACGCGCAGAGGAAGCCCATAGAGCCACGAGGCAGGCTAATCAGTATGCTAATCTGAGCTTGAGCTAGCTGAGGAATGTGCTGTGGTCCTGTGCCCAACTCTGAGAGGAGACAGAGAAACAGAGAGAGGGCAAATTCAAGTCAGAAAATGTTGGAAAGCAACAAATTCTGAAGCAACAGCGGAGCTATTACACGACCAATTGCTTAAGTTTTATTGCAATATGGAAGGAATCTGCCTTTGAAAATGGCTATGATAAGAACAAATAATGCATCTTTGCTTTTAAATCATTGGAACATTAGAGGTTAGGTAACGTTTAAAGGTTCACCATGCAACTTTTCTGGTAGTGCCATCTCCATGTTGTTACTTTGCAGAGAATGTTCCAATATATGGCTTTAAACTTATTTGTCAAACATTTAAGAGTAACTTAAAGTACCTTTTCATTTATAAAGGATGCGTTTCCACGGTAAGTTTGTGATCTATCAAATGCAAAAATTGGTGACCTGGATTATGATTATTATTATATTTTTTACTTTATGTGATATGTCTAGTCTTGTTCTGTTTGTGTTTTTGTCTTTTGCTATACATTCTGAAAAAATAATATTATATATATATATATATATATATATATATATATATATATATATATATATATATATATATATATCATGTGATATATATATCATATATATCATATGATATATATTTAAGACAACTTTACATTCTCTCTACTCTCTAGGATAAAATGTGCTCAGAGAGATGAAATTCCCACTCAAAGAAACATATGTATTTTTCATTTGCTATTATCCTTTAAACATGCTCTTGAGTACCTTACATTTACCATCTCATGTTTTGAAAAAAAAAAAAAAGTTTATTGTACACTAAATGAACAAGTGTCACTGCTGTCTGCCCTCGTACTTACTGAGCATATCCAGTCAATAGATGGAGCCTAGCGCTTACACAAGTTACAAATCACTTTAAGAGACTGTGACACACTATGATCAGGCTAGAAGTAGCAGTGAACGTGTTTAAACGGCAGAAGTGCTCTGAATGAGTCGATGATTTAAGGATAAACAGCAGAAGATTCTCTGAAAAGTGACGTGACATATAAGATTGGGGAAAATGTCACAGATTGAGAGAGTTCAGCAGGAAGTCTTTTTGACAGTCGGAGGAGAAGCAAACATTCAAGCAAACATTTCTGAAACTTCAGGTATGTTTTTGACAATAGAACATTGTTAGAACATGTTTAAAAGCTCAAAAAAGTCAGTGTAGCAGAATATGTGTCCTTTAAAAGAGCAGGTTTGTGTTATGTCTGTAAGGTAGGTGTGTCCATATGCTTTTAGTAAGAATTCCATGCTACGTTTTACAAATGAAAAATCATTGGTTTTGTGAATATATCCAATCTTATGCTTGTCCCAAGCATGGATACATTCAAAGTGGGCAGAAAGGCACTCCAACGAGTCGTCATTAGTTAAGTTACATATGCATTTGTGAACTTGTAAAATAGAGGATAATCAAAATGCACATAGATGTTCACTATAAAAGTCCAAGGACACCACAACAGAAAAAAAAAACAATACACATATTAATTATCCCACTGCTGCATTCATTCACTCTCAACCAACGCCAAAAGCATTGTTGTTGAGAGCATGTTGCATCATACAATTTGTTTTCCCTTATCTCTGCTGAAGGGCAGTTACATTGGTTTGGCTTGACAACTACAACCACATCTTAACCTCTGCAGAGAACGATATGCCATATTCTTACACTCCACCCAATGTTTTCTGCCAGTAAGTATAAAGCACTTCTGTTTGCAGACAGACCGGTAAATTACATTGGAGGATATGAGACGTCCTTGTCTTGACCTTTGGAGTTAAACACAGTGACTGTTGATTCATTACATCCATAATATGAGTGTGCAAAGCCATGCAGACACCTACATAAGGAGGCACATGTAAACACTCAAGGGCATATACATACATTAGAGATATTAATGAATGTTACATCAAAGTAGACACTTGCAGGGGAGCTTCAAAGCACTAATTCAGGGTCACAATGGCAGCGCTATGACCTAGTTGCATGTACATGAACTGAAAGTCATAACAAAAAGTGTCATTGTGGCACTTTTTCTTTATAATACAGAGGCTTGTATTATTTTATGGACATGGACAGAAAGGAACAGAAAGAGGAATATTGTCTAATATTTCACTATATTTGAACCATTTCATTAATAAACAATTAAACCAACTTTTAAACAACAGCAAACCTTCAGAGAGTTCCATATTTGTGTAGTATATTAGTATATATCTATGATACAACTATATCTTTAAATTTGTCTGGATTTGACACATAATCTGTATGCTCTGAAGCCCTTTTTGTTTATCATTCTACTTGCTCTTTTTTGTAAAAAAAAAAAACAAAACAATAAACTTTATGTTAGAGTGTTTGTACACAAACTTTTTTTTCTACTTTTTTTCCACAAACACTCACAAAGTACAATTGAATGATGAAAATGCTTGTGGTAAGAGGGATTCCCTAATTTTTTCATTCTTCAAATTGAAGAAACGCACTGTGATAAAGGAAGCTGCCTGATGTAAACAAAGATTGTTTTCCTTCGAAATGAAAGTCTGAAGATAATTACCAGAATAAAATTGTAAAACATAAACACACAAGATACACGAAACGATACATTGACGAAAGATACATTATTTAGAATGTAAACTACAAATGTAATCTTATGGAAGTGATTTTTGCGAAAATTAAGATTTAATCTAAGTATATTGTGATCTCACTTTAATTTTCACTGGAGTGAAGTAGTCCTTCTTGTAAAAAGTCCGCGCTTAGCGTTCACTGGGAATGTCAGAGCAGGCCTCAGCACTGCTGGCGCTCCGGGCCACAAATACTTAGCTGGCCATGAATTGCACCAGTGACCTACTCTGGCTTCTTTCACATTTACTGTGGAACTTCAGTAAACTAGACACTGTCCATGGGCATAATTGCAGTTCATGTGGATCTTGTGTATTACTTTTACTACATCCAATCTTATCCTGAGCAAAAAGTCCTTTGGAACAGTGCACAGTGGTGCTTGGGGAAGTTGGCCTATCATGTTCTGTTTTGGACCTAGTTGTTTGTTTTAACAAAGTAGCAGAAAGCCATCAAAGCATGCCATGAAGAGGATAGTCACTATTTCGCACTCAGCCAGACATCTCAAAGAAGTGCTTGGCCTCCAAGGTCCAGAGCATGAATCCTGCATGGATCCCATGAGGTCTGGGCACAGTAGTAGAGAAGACCTATTGTACTATTTTACATTGTTGCCAACCCAAAACTGGATTCATCATAGCCTAAATAACACAACAAAACTAGCATGTCTTCTTCAGCTTTTTTACTGTGCAAATCAGCACGGTGCTGTAATCATTAGCCCAGTCCAAGTAGGATCCAGAGTGTTCTGCTGAGCTCTTGTCTGACACGTCATAATATACCAACCATCTTAAATCAACACAATAGTCTCTCTGGCAAACTTAGTCATAACCTAACATTTTACAAGAACTACACAAATTGCAGGTACATCCCATTTATGTAGCTATACTGCTCACTTACTGCTTGATCTAAAAGAATGGACAAGATGGAAGTAAAGCAGATTTTTGGTGCAGTTTACACCCAGCTTCATGAAGCACTGTGCTTTTCCATATGCTTTGTATGAGGAATATGAAGTAGGCAGTGAACAAATCTTTTATTCTTTTTTTATTTTAAAGAAAAGGGGAACAGTGCATATTAATGAAAATTTAAACAAATGTAAATATGACAGATTATAGCTAATTTCCATCTGCAGACCCCTTGGCAAGTTAACAGAAAGATAAGAACATACACACAGTACACTTCAGTTGGACAGACAGGAAAACAAAGTTTAGTCATTTTAGTACACCTACAAACACTCAACAATAAACAATTCGGAAAGTAACAGACAACAGTTAGACCACATATCTGGATTGCACAAGCCCTTCTACTGCAGACTCCTATTGCACACACCGTTACATTGCACTGATCCCTGTTGCACTCATCTGTATTGCACTGATCCCTATTGCACAAATCCATACATTGCACTGATCCCTATTGTATATTCACTTGGAGATTTGGTAAATAAATGTATTTTACACATTGTAACTTATTAACATATTTAGGCTCACACATGATCAATGTTTGTGTCTCTCTCAGCCTTGATTTGAACTGTTTCTTAAAAGTGGGAAAACCGGTGCTTTCCCTCACTGAGTGTGAGAATGTTACACTGTGGTATGACAAGATGCTTTGGGAGAAGGATGTTCGCCTGAATGGTAGCTCACAGTTGGCTAACAGTGGCTTGAGTTAGCTGTGATCCAGCAGAGCTGACAGATAAAATCATTCATTGGTGGAGGCACCATTCATTTAGGACCTTATAAATCAGGCACGCTGCTTTAAATTGTTTAAAATGTGCAAAATTTAAAAAAATTATATTTATCAAAATTTTGGCAATGGAGATAAGAAAAAGGTTTCCTATCTAGGATTTTCAGCGCTTTCAATAACAGAAAGACTTGTGTATTTTTATCAATCTTTATCAAAAAATATTATTGTTATTATTCCCGTCATACTATTCTAAAGTTATCTCGATTCTTGCATTGTTTCATCCTTGATGTTAATAATTGTATTTTCTTTTTTTTTTATTATCTTCATCACTTTTATTTGGAAAGCAATGGATCTGTGTTTGTGTCATGCAGCTTTTCAAAGTGTCTTTCTTCAAGTTGAAGAGTGAAAAAGGAGAGTGCTGGGTATGACAAGGATTTCCATTCTCAACTTGAATTATACTTTGTATGTATGGATGTACTTTTTATTTGAGTAGAAGTAGAAAAAAAAAAAAAGATGGATATGTTTATTTTGGGTGGCAGAGCGGTTATAGCTTCTGCCTCCCAATAAGGAGATTGTGGGTGAGAATCCCGGACCACCCCAACATCACACGCTCTCTCTGGGTGGAGTCTGCATGTCCTCCTCGTGTTACCGTGGGTTCTCTCCGGGTTCTCTGGCTTCCTCCCACCGTCCAAACACATGCATGTGTTCAGGTTAATTGGCAACTCTAAATTACCCGTATTGTATGAGTGTGAGAGTGAATGGTTGTCTGTCAATGTCTCTGTCTCTGTGTTAGCCCTTCAGGATGTACCTCACCTAAGGCCCAAAGTCACTGGGATAGGCTCCAGTCACCCGCGACCCAGGGAACGGGAATAAGCGGTAGAAAATTAATGAATGAATGTTTATTTTGTATAAGTAATTGCTCAGAATTTGGAACTTCCATATATCCAGGGTCATAGCGGAATGTGCAAACACAAGCTGAATGACCTAGTTGCATGCTCACAGAATGAAAAAGGGGACAAAAGCAACAGCTATTACATGTTTCTTCTCCTGGTGTGGTCTCCTGTGTCTCTGCATGCTGTTGGTTTATGAGAGGCTCTGGCTGAATCGATGGCTTGTTGACTGTTTCTGAGCAGCGCGGGCCTAAGAGGCGTCCTTAGAGACAGAGCTGTGACGCTGCAGCCTTCTAACAATCGCACCTACTCCACCACATGCTTAACACCAGCACAACTAGAAGGCCAGGCATGAATACAGCTATACAGCTTAGCCTAGACTATATGATTTTCCTTTTCTAGTGGTGTAGTTTGGGTCTTAGGCTTAGTCCCTGTCCCCATCAGAGTCCTGATGTGATTGACATGTGTATTAGCCAATGAAAGAGACCATAAATGTAGATGCCAAAAAACAACAAAACAAAACACAAAGAGCACTGTGAAATATACAGCCATCTAAACACATATAGAAGAAACAACATATCAGATATGAGTGTGATTTTGTTCTAATTAATAGATGATCACGTTTGGCCAGAGATGCTTGGGAGAGGAGAGGTGACCAGACTGAACTCCTCAATGATAAATAGGCAGCCATCGCACCAGTCTGGCTGTCAGTCCAGTAATACTGGCTTGTTTAATTGGACTATGATTTTCAGCATCCAAACTATCAGTGGTGTATGAAGGCACTGAATTAGTGACCTGTCTTCACTCACTGGTCGTTAGCTGCATAAATGTTGGTTGATCTCTTTACTGCCACACTTGGGCAAGTCACATCACATAAATGTTTGATATATATATATATATATATATATATATATATATGTGTGTGTGTGTGTGTGTGTGTGTGTGTGTGTGTGTGTGTGTGTGTGTGTGTGACATGCTATGTTCATATGAGCTATCCTCAATGCCCTCAAGGGCTGTGAGAGGAGTCCCATTAACGCACTGGGCAGTTTTCAACACCTGCTGTAATGATTTGCCTCTGTACAGTTCCCATACCTTATATCACTCTGCGATAGAGAACATTAACTCTACAGGATGGTAGAGGGCAGGTGGTTATGTTGACTTATTATTATATCAGCGTAGCCATCTATGATAATTAAGTCAATATCGTAATTAAATAGTCCTGAGTTTCAAAATCTCCTTTTGAGGGGTGTCCTGACCTCAGAGGGGACCCTAGCCTACATGGTTTTAGTGGAAGGGGAAACCAGAGCGTAAATCTACGCAGACACAGGTGAACATGCAAACCCCAAAAGGCTGCACCTCTGATGCATATTCTGTTCTTGATGATTTTTGTACCTGTACTTCATGAAGTTTGGGGATTGACTTTGCATATGAGGGACACTTGTCGCAAATTGTATAATATTGTCATTACTACAGTGGCCCTACTATGAGTTTCAACAGTGTTGAGAAGTGCAACAATGTTCCTGAGACAAATTTGACAAGAGCGCAGTTTTGTTCACATGTAAACACACTGAGTCAGATGTGTGAGAAGCCTGCTAGTCCAAGTCAACCGCTGAGAAACTGAGAGTTGACTGACCTCAAAAATGCAACAACTTGTAGGTGAAGGCATGCACACATTTGAATATCTTATCCCATTTTGGAATAGCCTGGAGGCTGTTCCTCTGCAGGGAGGAGACCGCTGTCAAGAGGCAGAGGCAGTGGTGATGGCCTGCGGACGTACATTCATAAAGGGACTGCACTTGTTGAGTTTTCCGCTGAGAAACCCAAGATGTCGAGAGTCGTTTTTAAGGACCCCAGGAAATGAGGCCAGGGACCGCATGCATATTTCAGACGCATTTTAGAGCATTTCTATGCAAAATTTAAAACATTTAATGGGTGTCACCAAATGTGTAATCTTCATGTTGTTAAACCACCACAATGAAAAAGGCAAAAAGAAAAACCAAAAGTTTCAAGCAAATATCAAATATTCAGCAGCAGGAGTCTTTTGTGCGAGCGCTGGGACACATGCCTGTGAAAGGGAAAAGGGCCACAGGCAATAGATTTAACAGAATTCTGCATTTGTGTGTGTGACTGGTGCAACAGGGATTCTGGCAGAGCAGAATGCACCATACTTTCAGGTAAGTGTTTAAGTCATATAATCTTTGAGGCTACCAACAAATGGTACAAAATCCAACGCAATTCAAGCCCTTAGTTCTTTTTATGTCTGTATAAAAACACAGAAACACATTTTCTGTTTGAAAAAAGTTATTTAAAATACTTAAAGTGCATCTGACATATTTCACTATTACTATTATATTTAAGATTTTGCCTATTTTATTATGTAGTTCCTGTAACCATACTGCAAAATGCATGTAAATTACACAACAGATATGGTTTGTCAAATAATAATTCCTGACGCCTTTATTTTGTTAAACAATTCTTTGATTGTGAACTGTCTCAAAATGTTTATGCAAATTGCATTTTTGATGGAATGCCGCTTATTGATGACATTGATTGACACTGACATTGATGGTGGAGGGAATACATCTTTGAACTCTACCTCCTGTAATCTTCAGCTTTTATTTGTACATTTTTCTTCAGAAACTGCCACTGATGTAAAACTATGATAAATATTACCACAGGTTCTATTCCAACAAAGTCATAATTAGAAAAACATGCACTCAGAGAAACCAGGATATCCCTGTATGCATGTGGACAGTTTAGATAGATTAGATATGGAGCTGAACATCACACCAACTTTGCTAATTAAAAAAAAAAAAAAAAAAAGTTTTTTAGAACATGTCTAATAACAGAGGGACATGATCCAATGAAATAAGAACATGAAACTGTAGGTCTGTTTTGCTGGCCAGTTGATTTTCGCCTTGAAATGGAAAATCCAATATCGGAAAAACAACCAGGCGTGGGGACCATGTCTTGACAAAAAGCCCTGGTAGAAGTTAGAGTAATTTGGGGAAATTAGTTGCTCCTGCCAAATTTGTTTCTGGAGTTTGCACATGTTTAGTTCAGCACCACTGGTGAAAGCTCAGGAGACTGTCTTCATATCTTGTGTTTACGTGGACAAGGACAAAACCAGAATGCTCAAAAAACCCAATCATATCTGGGATACTTGAAATGAATGAATACATCACAAATTATAAATCAACTTTTAACATTTGAAAGTGCTTTACATGCAGGTAATACAACTGCTACTTCCACTATAACAGGGAAATTTGATTAATACTGTACTACAGCTCAGCTATAGATACCCGACTTCATTCTGAGTGAATAACTGTAAGTTTTCTTCACAATGATACAGCAGCATTCATTCAGAAAAACCCAAACAGAACAATCAGAAACAGTTATTTTGAATTTACATTGGCAATTTGTATTGTTCCGTACAGCCCCACATTGGATCGATGAGTGTTGGCCTTTTAGTTGACAAGCCTAATGCGCACAACACTTCTATGCAGGTTTGCTAACAATTACTGCCTCTGAGATTCTCTTCTATTTTGAGTATAATCTGCTTCTTGTAAAAAGTATTGATTGAGGTTGGCTCCTGCTGCTCAAAATAATGAAATAATACACAAATGAATGTTCATATTGGATATTATTGATGGACTTACACTCAAGAAACATGGGCCATCATGTAAAGAAGACATGTTATGCAACACCAATTTGTTAACCTTAATCATGTTATAATGGTGTTCCCTCATCATGAGCTTACTGTTTTGCATTTGAGGTTTTAGTGCTAAGAAAATGTTTATTTTCACCTACCCTCTATCTCCCCCCTCATCCTTGCACATCTGTTTTCTAGTTTTACAAGATAAAATAGCAATTGGAATATTGACATTTTATTGTTAGAAGTTTGTAATTATTGATTTTTAAAGCTCAAGAGGTTGCTTCAAATGACCACTAAAACATTTGCAAAATAAAAAAAACACATCCAAGGTCTTAGTATATGACCTTTTGACAAGCTTCTTAGTCTAACACTCTTGCGGCTTTGCTTGTCAGAGTCGTGCCAATGAAATAGTCAGTGCCATGCTTCTATGTGATTGTAGCCTTTAGCCGAATTGTTCCACAGAAACAGCCTAAAACTAGCTTACTTTGCCCTCACCCACAGTGCTGAGACACTGTATTTGTTTTTATTAGCAGTAAAGCCCAGTTGTCAGCATGGTGCACGTGGAGCACAGTTTTGTTATTGCATATTCGGCTGAAGCTTGTTCTCTCACTGCTGTGCCGTGGGCTCAGTTTACATCCACAACAGTTGGCTCCTGATCTCAAAGTCTAACTTTTAACAGCAAAAAAAAGCAAAATTATGTGTATGCCAGGATCATCTGTACTAGATTGTATCTGTTCAAAGATGTGTCCCCTGAACCTTCATGAACGAAACAAAAATTCAAAAGGAAGCTTAGTTGAGTTAATGTTACTCACCTGTTTACAATGGGCATTTTGGTTCCTCCCCATTTCCCCTGTTTGTTCGTTCTCATAGCTCCACAGCTGTTAAAGAATAAAACAACATGGCCATCATAATAGCAAGGTAATATGCTGTGACATTTACCTAATGTGAAAACAAATTGCAAAGTGTTTAGAGTTTGCAGTTAGGCAAGGTATAATCATAGCCACAGCCATGGCTAATTGCACCTTAAATGCTGCATGTCTCGTGAATTAATCTGATGTCACTGACTTTAATTACCACTAAAACACCATGTATAATATTTACATAACACATGGTGCTGGATGGCTGCAGGCCTAAACAGGTCACAGTCACAGAGAACTATTATTTATGAAAAACAATACATTTTATGCTAAATAAACTGCTAATGACATTTTATGATAATAACAGATGCAGAAATAGAAATGCTAATTGAGATAAGCGTTTTTTGTTTGTTTGTTTGTTTGTTTTGTTTTAGGTGTTCATCAAAACATTACATTTGTTTTTGCTGAATTTGTCTATTTGAATCAGTGTATGAATGACAAAAACATACCATACCAGTTTATTTATAAAGGTGTTAAAAACTTTAGAACAGACAAAGAGCAATGGCAATGCATATAATATAAAAACACTGGAACAATAAATATGACAATAAGTAATTTTTAAAAACAAGAAACATCTTGATCAGATCTAAAGCCTGAAATAGTCCACTTTAAAGGTGAACTATGTAACTTTTCATTTGCAGTGTTTGCCACCGGTACGTCTCAAGTAATTCATTTACAGGTCTGTGACCTGAGCCCGCTAACAGTAAGAATGCAGGTTTTTCACAATATGTATGTTTTTATTTAGAGCTAAGTCAAGTACCTGTTCTTGCACACTCAGGTGTGCAGAGCTTTTTCTGTACTGTTTTTTTTTTTTTTTTTTTTCTTTTTAAGTAATTAAAAAACTGTGTCTGTCAAGTCAAATGGCTCATCACTGTTGTGTATCTCAGTTGTAAAACTCCAACAGTGGAAATGATTGAGGGATATGTGAAATTTACTTTTGGCAGTGATATAAAAAAGGATGATAAGAACAGAGCCAACAGCCAAGGACTGGACTATACATTTACAAAACAAAAAAAATTGACTTTAACATTGAACATAAATATTACCAGACACTAGGGAGATGGGATGTAAAGGGGGAGATTTTAATTTCTGGTTTATTTTTTATGCTACTGTGCACTCTCTGGTCTTGTTCTGTTTGTTTGTAATAATATAAACATAATAATAAAAAAAATATTATTTAAAAAACAAGTAAAAGGCAAAGCAATAATGTCTCCATCAAGACATCACAGAGAGAAGCAGTTCATGCTTAAGCATCATCTTGTCTATTGATTTAAAATATATCTGGACACAATAAAATGCTATGCATACTGCAAAACCATAGTAGTTAGAATAAATTACTTGTCATAATTCAATACAAAATAACCCACTTTTGGAGCAGTGACAAAGAAAAGTGATTAATTATAAGTTCTACAAACAATCCTTTAAATTGTGCGAGACGGCTTAATTGGGTCGGGATGTGAGCGGTGGTGGTGCGGTGCGCTGGAGCCTCCGGAGGATTGGTGATGTGCTCCGATGCTTGTTTTGCCCGCGGCCACTAAGCCCATTCAGAGAGATGCTAAAGCTACTCCCCCTTTATTACTGCAAAAAAGCAATTGCTTGGAAGAAAATGCCAGAATGGTGCTTTGAATTCCTGGAGGGGCCCATCACTGAGACATGGACCACGGAGCCGAGACAGCTAGCATCTGGAGCAAAAACACAGAGCTAAAGTGGAGAGGGGAAGTGAGGTTTGAGAGAGTAAGGACAGAGGATGTAAAGAAGAAGGGAGTGGGACAGTAAAGGGGCGACGAGAAGACAAACAATTGAGCTCTGGAAGAGTAGAAACAAACGACTTACTTTGAATATGATTTATCTCTAACAATTGTGTAAAAATGGCTTTTTACAACTTAATTACATTCCATTATTCACAGTATAATGGCTTCAAACAGATTATTGTATTATTTTTGTGTCTTATGTGTGTTGTTGTCACACATAGCTGGATAGCTAATTGAAAACATGGTGCACAATGTAACTTTTATAGTAATGGAGGCCGCGTTTTACTTCAATTCCATTTATTTTTGTCGCGCCAACAACAGTTGCCTCGATGTTGTCAGTTGCTCCATATGGCAAATAAACTTGTCTATATTTTATCTTGAAACATTCTAGGCAAAGCAATAACATCTCAGAAGTAGATTGTGGACCCTATCGTACAAAAGTTCCATAGTGCACTTTTAATGGCTCTTACAACTCCACCCCCATTCCCCACTAGAGAAAAAGAGTTATTGAATTCAATGCGTATGTATCTCTGTGAAGGGTGGGAGATCTAAGCCATATTCCATCCCTGCTTTGTTTTCTTCTCTTCAATAATTAGTTTCTTTTATAGTAATTGTAATGTCCTTGAATCTGTCAGACTGCACCCGGGCCAGTATTGTTTGGAAACAGAACAGAATTGTGAATCCTAACTTCCTCCAACAGGCGGAAGAGACACAGGATGGGGTTGACAAGGGAAAAGCTGAGAGTGCTTTGCAGGGGGGAGTTCTGCACAGCCAATGAGACAAAAGACAGACAAGAACATTTGGACAAGCAGCATTCGACAGACGATTGGGGAATAGAGTCAGCTAACACAATGAAGCCGTGGCCGACAGACTGGAGTGGCTCTTAGAAGTAGAACCAAATATTACATTAGAAGAGACAGAAGCCATTTGTCACACAAGGGCTGGAGAGGTAGTTAAACCGACAGAAATAAGGACCCCGGGCCAGTCTGATACGTGTCGTCACCAACAGGAAATTGGGCTCAAGTCAAGTCCAGTCGATCAATTGACTTTTGTCCTTCAATGACTCCTGCACTTAAAAGAAGAGGACTGAAGAACAGCTTCTCCAGTCCAGCTCAGGGTGACTTTCTAGGGCACCTTAAATACCACTACTTGATACTATGAGTTTAGAGTCTTCATTTTCTTCATCTTCATCTGTTCACTCTTCAAACTGAGTCATTAAGCTGACAAAACTGAGCTGAAATAAAAAAATGCCTAGGACTTCAATTATATATGAGGAATTTAAACTCTCAAATTATACTGTGCATTTTGTGTTTTTTGAAAACTGGAAGTGATTCTTCTCATTCTGGTGTGGACTTTCCCAGTTCTCCCTGTGCCTGAGTGGGTTTTCACAATGCTCCGGTTTCTGACATCAACTAAAAAATGCACAGCAGGCTAATCCTCAAACTATGTACTCATGACAAATCCTAGCTCAACATCTAGAGATATACAGTAGGTCCCTGGGCGCTGCAATACGTCACCCACTTTTCCTGACAGGTTTCACCAGCGCCATTGAAGGATGGGTCATATGCAGAGGACAGATAACAACACATACAAACTGCAAAATCAAACCACAGGTGACTCTTTTGACCCAGTACCAATCAAAAGGGATTGTAACTATAGCATATGTATAATTTGATAAATAGTGTAATATCCCTCAGGACAAAAGACTCACCGTTCAGCAGGCCGACTATCACAACCAGCATCTCTTTTCCTGCACTCTGTTGTGTCAGTTGATGATGAGTCGGGCCATTTTCTCTTGAAGGTCTTCTACCATATTTGGTGAAAAGTCTCCAGCATTTCAAAGCCAGTTCCTTCATTGTCAAGTATATTTCTGGCATATGTTTTGCTGGAGTGACACCAGAAGGGTTGGGGAAATAACTTTGTGCTGACCCCATTTGCCAAAATAGGCTATATAAGACGGCTCCATCATGAACTTTGTTTTAAACCAGTCACCAAGTAATCTAGACTTCTTATGGCGCTTTCATACATACTTTCATACTGCCTGCCTGTCTCTGTCCCAGTGGCAGCACATTAACTTCCAGGATCAGGGCCTGGTGACGCTCTCTCTGGCAGCTAGATTCACTGTTAAGATTGAAGCAGATAAATCTTATGGACATTTATAGTCCAAATGACAGCTGCCCTCTGCTTGCACCTCTGTGTCCCAGTGGTCTGACGTGACCCACAATAGACCGACAGAACCGCTCATTCCACCTGGATTTGACTTCTGACCTTGGTGTCCTTTGCTACTTCTTCCAAAGCCTTTTGCCATTGAAGTTCTGATGTATAGGAGGAGGTGTCATTACCCCAATTGGAGTGAATCATACTAGTCATTAGCTTGACTCTATTTTCTGTATTTGAAAAGCCTGAAATGGTTAAACATGTTATCTGTCAGTTGTGTCCTTAATTCATCAGTTATTTAAATTAAATAGAGTTAGGAATGTTTTATTTATTTATTTTTTAATAAAGACCTGCCATAGACACCAAATACATTCAGTATTACAATAACATCAGTTAACCTTGATGTCTCTCTGCACTGATCTGTTTGTTCAGGTTTATTAGCAGTGTGTGTGTTCATGGACGTTGACCTCATATTTAACATGTTTAAAGATAAAAGATATGTATAGTTTGTGTTGCCATAGTACAAGACCAAAAATTGTTGTTTTTTTGCAAATTCTGCACCGACTCAACATGGGAAATAACAGGGATGTTTAGATGAAGTTCTAATTAGAAAAGTCTGCGTTAAGACATAGCTCAAACCCTTCTGAGTCCTTGTTCTAGGATCATATTTGACAGAATCATTTAAACTAGCACGATTGTCTGGAGGAGAGTCTGCCACCTTTTTGTCTCTCTTTATTTAGAGATGACTTTACCTGCAATATTCCACAGTATAGTACAAAACATATCACTCATGGGGCCAAGCAGCTGACACAGCCAGGGTCAGTTACAGGTCCAATCTGCGGGTCACTTCAGATCGCCTCTTACACCAGCTCAGATTTACCGATTTACTATTTGACGAAGGTCACGCAGATTCATGTGGTTTTGCACAAAAACACTTGTCTAATAAACAGAAAACCACACCGCTGCGGTGTTCGGCAGAAATAGACTTCTTGCGAATTCTTTCCGCAGATCCTCAGCTGCAGTGCTCTGAGGTCAGTGTAATAGGGAGCATTCATTTTAAGCACTTTCTAAGTCTTGTGGGACTCGCTCTGGAGTCAGTGTACGCCTGGCGTAAGAATGTATGTCTTTTTTGTTGTTTGCATAAAAACAACTAAAATTGATTAAATACATTTAAAAACATATTGTTGAGAATTCCAAGCAAATAAATAACATCTCCATGGAGACATGTACATGGCAGACTCCCCACAAGAAAAATTACTAAATCACCTTTAATCTTCAGACCATAACCATATTTACTTTCAACTTATCTTGCTATAAATATTTCACATATTTTATTTTGCATGTCCTTATTTTAGCATACTGTAGGTTTTGCATTGTTGTATTTGCACCAAAGCAAGTTATTTGTTTGTGAATTTTGTTCACCTACAATGGCAATGAAACCTTTCTGATTCTGATTGATGGAACCATGAAAGTCAAATTTGTGATACTAATATAGGAAAACATTTGCCAGTGTTCACATTACCTGTCCCTCAGTTTGAAATGGACTTGAGCTGTGCATTCATACCCAAACATCCAATGGATATTTGCTTTTCATTTTTCCCCTGTCCCTTCTTTTTGTCTGCCGAAGTTAAGCCGCCGACACTCTCTGTGATTGATATGGAAATTATAATGCGCTTGCCCTCATTTATCTTACAGTGTTGCTTGTTGCTGCTCCAACAACCATTTTGGGATGCAGACACGATTAACTGATTTGTGGCTGCAGTTGTAAAGTGCAAAGGGGTGTAGTGTAAAGATTTGATTTGAGACCCTGCATGGCTGAGAGGATAAGGTGGGTTTGCCGCATTAGGGATTCCCATGAGTGCTTGAAATCTTTGAAAAGTGATGGTGTTCTTTTGAATGTTTGACAGCACAAGATCTATAAAAATCGATTGCTAACAGAAATTGTCAGGGAATAGGAGATGTAATCTTGTTTAGATGTACATGCATTTATTTTGAAAGAAAGTGTTTGTGGGTACAAAGGGACTTTAAAGAAGAAGACGTAACATTGGAATGTATTTTGGGCTGTGAACTATGAAAGAATCACTGACCATTCATATTCATATTTTAAAGGACAAATATAATGTATTATTTGTACTGTTATTAGCTTTTATGTGTTCTTGAGTACCCTTTGTTTGGCATCTCATTTTATAGAACTAAAAAAAAAAGTAATAAGTAATAATTAATATCTGTATCTCTGCTGTTTTGCATGGTACAAATGAGTTTTGGTGCCATCTACAGGCTGCAGAGTGAATCATACAAGTTAAAAATAAACTATTGGAAAGATCTCCACAAGATGCTTGGTAGCCACGCGGTTTTAATGATCTCGATTAGAAATGCTCAGAACAAGTGTGGCAATGATTTATGGACTTAAAAACAGCGCAGTAGATTGTCAGACTTCCTAACCAGGATTCAAAAACTAGCATGAATGAACTCCAGGTATGTTTTTTGATGAGGGAACAATAAAGGGAACATGAAAGGTCAAAAAGTGAATATGTGTCTTTTGGCTGATATTTTTTCACAAGATATCTAAAAGATTGACCAAAATACACCTACACCGTTCTCTGCCTTGTTTATGTTGTATTAGTGTTCTTACAATACAAACGTTTTAAAATTGTTATATTAAATTGAGATTAAGGAAATATTCGGTACACATTTTGATACAAAGATAACAAAAAGAATAGATGTTTTTTTTTCTACTGCTTGTTCCCATCAGGGGTTTCCGTGACTGGAGCCTATCCCAGTGGCTTTGGGCTTTAGGCGGTGTACACGCTGGACCGGGGCCAACTGGTCGCAGGATTAACACAGAGACTAGGACAGACAACCATCCACTCTCACATTCATTCACACGGGTCAATTTAGAGTTGCCAGTCGACCCACACATGCCTGTGTTTGGACAGTGGGAGGAAGCCGGAGAACCCGGAGAGAACCCTCGGTAACACGGGAAGAACATGCAGACTCCATGTGATGTTGGTCTGGTCTGGGATTCGAACCCACGATATCCGTAATGAGAGGCAAGAGCTCTAACCACTCGATGTAAATGTTTGTATCATAATGATTGTATCATTAACATTACCATTTAATCTTATCATAGTTTTGATTTCAAAACCATTCTAACAGTATTCAGGAAAGATCAAATTATGTTGTATCTGTCTAGTTTTGATACTAGTTTTAGTATTGATTCATGTATGGGTGTCCACCCATTGGTGTAGAGTCCACCAATATGAAGCAATAATATCGCAAGCACACTATACTATATATATAACTACCATATTGCTTTTAAATAATTCAAATATATGCATGTTTGTGAGAGCTCCTTGTTTACCTCACATTTACCCATGACCATACATTTATACATTTAATCTTCCTCCTCTTATTGTTTTTAGGTCATAGTACTCAGAGCGCAAGCGCTTTTGCCTACACCACATTTCCCATTTTCTCGGAATATTATGATAAATACAGCCGCTGCAGTCTAGCATAAACACTATTAAACCATGAAACCGATACACCTCATCTCAGAAGGTCACTAGACACAAAGCCTTTTTAAACCCAGACCAAATGATTTGACAAATGGCTTATATCATTTTGTCCATATCTATAAGAGTCATTTATATTAAGATCTGAGTGACTTTGAAATCTGAGGCTAATACGGCACCAGATTAGACTTTGATGAGATGGCTGCTTGACTATATTTAGCTGTCAGTATGGCGAAGCATTAGAGCTTAAAATCAGGACGTTTCATCTGCATAAACGACTGAGATGATGTAGACGCACACAGGCAGATTGTGAAATTGTGAAAGATGGGAAATATGTCAGTGTTGGAGATTTAATATGGTGAGCGAAATCCAAAGACTCAAACACGGGATTATAACAAGAAAAATGGATAAAATAAATGTCAACCTTCAGCATGACATTTTAATTGTATATTTATTTATATTTGTGTTCTTGAAAGTATGTTCCTTTTTTCCTTTGCTGATCTTTTCACAATTTCTGTATACGATAATTATCCTGTCTTGCTTTGCTAACAATAGAGAAACCATGCAGTCCAAAACTTGCTGGCTCTTGGGTTGTGGGCAATTGTGTATAAACATATTTTTACATTGAAAGGATTCACTTAGACTGAGAAAGGAACAGTTACTTAATCTATAACGTATAACATCATATAACGTATAACAACATTATCCTTTAGATCCACAGAGAGAGTAACTTAAAACAAGAACAACCAGGGGAAGGGAAAAGAATGATGAGAATGTCTGTTGTTTTATCTGATCACTTTAATAAAGTAATAAAATGACTAAATAATAAAATCTAAGTGGATGCGACCATGGGAGTTTTCTGTCTACTCTGTATTAGTGGCCGATAAGGTACTCCCATTATAACCAGAAAGCCTATTTCTAGTTGATCAATATCTTTTTGAATGTAAAATAATGATTTGCAGCTAGAGGCCATGATGTACCCTCAAACCTAAATAATACTGAGGGAGCACCTGCAGAGGCTCAGAAAACTCAAACAGACACCAAGCTGGGAGGAATCGGGCCCCCAAAAAAAAGTAAAAAAGAACAAAAAAAGGTAAAAAACAAAAATGAGTACTACAAAAGCAAAACAGTCAAAAAACAAAACTAGATTTGCTTTGAACTATCTTCGACTTCAAACATCTGTGACTCCTTGACACATGTTACATGGTGAATTGCTGTTAACGTTCTGAGGTTGCACAGATGGGTATCAAATGGCATGCATCGGTTTTAACTCTATACAAACATTCTTAAGAGTCAGTAGCAGGAAGGAAGGTCTAAAAATAGTCCACATCTGTCCAATGCATATAAGACTAAGGTCACTGGGAGTATCATAAGCTACATTTTGATGAATAGAATTACATCACAAGTTGCAGAATAACTTGGTATATAACTGTGCCAATAGAATCCAAAAACACATGCAAACTAATGTAGTGAACACAGTGGCATGGTGGCTATATTACAGCTTTTTATTTCTTCACACAAACTATTGTTTCTGGGCTATTCCGCTACAGTTCAAAGGCGTCAAGAGAGCAATTGCTTAATCTTAATAGAAAATAAATTGTTAAATGTTTTTTGCTTGAGTTGCCTACATGGCTTAGTGCTCTGAACAACTTCAAGTTTTCTGTTCTGAAGCTCTAATCAAATCTGACACTAACGTAACCTTTTTGTTGGTTTGACTTTTTGAAGATCAAAGACTTCTTTTGAAACTCTAAATCCATTGCCATGCTTTTGAAATTCCCTATAATAAAAAATATTAAAGCAGGGCACAACAGCTGCCTTCTGGATAAATGGTTTCAAAGAGTGACATTTTGATCCCGAAACTAGTATCCAAGCTTATCCGACTATGCTGTGTGTAGACTTGTACATGTGCGGCTGTCGAATCTTGTTGGCTTTATGTAGTGACACAGTTGGTGGGAGAGTTGAGTTCGAAGCAGGGCAAAAATGTAAAAGGCGTCACTCGCTGGAAATACTCTCTGAAACAGAGGGTGCTGAAAGGGCTTGCTGCTGTGGAGAGGACACAACAGAATGTAGTCCCCAGACACTGAGCTGCCACATGCTAACACTAACACACTGCACATTTTACACTCTCTTCCTCTTCTAACTGGCTTGACCGTTCTCCTCTTAGAATTCCCTCTGTCCATTTAAAGATGCAGTATATGTGTTACATAAGGTCTGTCTCATGAAAATGTTGTGTTACATTCAAACTTTCATTTATTCAGTGACAGGTGTTCAGACCCTCCACCTGAAACACTAGGCGAGACTGTATCATTGCAAAACCAAGAAAACATTGGCCATAACCATAAACAATAACTATAAACTACACACATTTCATAATCAAATCCAGGTATGGACAAGGACTTTGATCAGGATTGACCAGAACTGAATGAAGACTAACCAAGATTAACCTGGTCATGCCAGATGCGTTCTCGCCATATTTGTGAGTTCACAAACTCTTGAGAATCCATCTGGATGGCGTCCCGCTGTCGGGTTTGAGGCGGCTGCTGTGTGCTGGACCAATCACAGCGCTGCATTGTGGTTTAGGCACAAGTTAAAGGGACAAACCTAAACAAACAAGGTGATATCGACAGACTTACTTTGGCCTCTTTTAGCAGATTTACAGCAGATCTTATTTTGAGCAACATGCACAAACCGCTTTGTGCATTTGAGGACGGGGAAAGATTTTTGTGTTTTTCTTTCAACAGGATTTAACACTTTGATTTCTCGGCTGGTTCCACTGTTGTGACGCTTCAACTAATCAGCTTTAAATGTTCGTCATGATGTTCTGCCTTTCCAGATTGACACATTTATCAAAGGTTATACCAAGACTATTTTCGCACTAAATTTAAAACTTCAGGGCATGCAACAGGGCTACAGGAATTGGAGTAGGGCCGCATGGTTTTGGAGAAATTATCAAATTACACTTTTTACTTTAATATTTATCCATTTATTTATTTTTGCAAATGTGTTTGATTGCTGCGTGTTTTAAAATCAGTACCCTGTTCAGAGTGCACATTTTAAAATTAAATATGGTCTGCGATCAGGTGAGAAACGATGGAGCAATGCATTTCTAAACTAATACAAGAGTCCTGTGCATTTTGTTTGTTGATATCTAAACTACATAGTTAAAACGTTTAACAGTCTGATATACCTGAAATAATGCAGCCTTTGCGATTAAGTAATTATGACTGTTAAAATTGCAATTTTACTGTGACTATTTTTGCAACCACTAATTTAATAAAAGCCTATATTGTAAAATAAAAAAAGGCAACGAAAAGCAAACCAACAGCAATACCAGACATGACACCCTTTAGACGAGTGGTTTCCAGATCTTTCTCTCTTTCACTTCATCTCTCTTTCTCTTCATCTCTCCCTCTCTCTCTCTCTCTCTCTCTCTCTTCGTAACCAAAGCCTGGCAGTGATACAGCGCTCCATTGTCACACAACATGCAGCCCTGCCCGCCTTCCCTGGGTTGAAGAGCTCATTATGACTTCTCAGCAGGACCCTATAGGCAACAATTTATGTGATGTGCATATGACACAATCAGTGAAATGCATGCACACGCTCCCACTTATAAATTATACCGTTGGATTAGCCTGTTGTGGCGCATTGTATTGATGGTGTACTTCATTTATCTGGTGCACGCAGCGACCTTCCTTTACACAAAAAGGCAAGCAGGCTTCTTTTGATTTCACGCTTGTTGTTTCATTTCTCATGGGTTTACGCTGTGTAGAATTTAATCAAGCATTGAATGTATACTGCTTTGTATAGTATAAAGCATTTTACAGTCTTTATATCATTATATTATTCTAATTATAAGAATTAAGGGAACCATGCTGCTTTACATGTATCTCCTGTAACTAACCAATCTGAAACATATTGTGCACTTTTGCAGGATCTACTAATGGCCAATAAGGAATGGCATTAGTTCTAACTGTATCTAACTGTATCCATCAGGACAGGGGTTTAAAGTTCCATCTTGTAAAACCAAAGAAAAGTACCCTTTTTCCCAGCAGCCAGTACAGTGAACAAATGCCTGTATTTTATCTGTGTTTATCTTATTCTTATGCCATGTGTTTTGGCTTACACTATGCTCTGTTGTCACTCAAATGCAGATGTATGTGAATGAATGCATGGGCTGACTCACTGCCAAACTAAATTTACCTGTTGATATACGAACACAGTAATCTTGAACTTTGAATCTTTACCAATGTTGTCGCTGTTGTCAGATTTCATTCAAAATGCTGACAACTCAACTTTGAATGGCACTACAAAGGACAAACGCTGTCTATTTATTTACATTTTTGCTTGATTAAAATAGTATCATTTAAATTCACACGTGATCTATGTATGTGTGCCAAAACATCGACGTCTTATAAATTAATTGCTTTGTTGGTGTTTGTATGTTGGATTTCATTCTGATAAAATATTATTTTTTGTCACGGGAAGATGTGTCACGCTCCTCAATTAAATCAGGAGCTTGGGGAGCACGTGTCGGTTGATGAATCAATCTCAGAGACTCACATACATGTAATTACTTCATTCGTCAATGTCTGGAAACACATTGGACTATGCATACCCAAAGGTTTCCAGCAAGGAGACTGATCGCGTGCACTTTGAGCCATCTCCATCTAGAGTCCACACTGTACAGCTTAATGACAGCGATAATGATTCCATAAGAGCGCGAGTTATCATTTCATCAAGTCCCTTTTGCCTGTGGAGGACGTTACAAGAGGGTTATGAGATATGCATCAGAGTGGTTCGGAGCTTTTAATTCACCTGCACTCATTGGCTCTGGGTGGAATTTGCATAAACAGACACTTGTTATTCTCGTCATGTTTGGGCCATGTGCCGTCAATACAGTCATCTTGTCCTTCACTTGCGGAAACTGCTGTACTTTGTTGTGTTTTAGGATAGAGGAGCCAAAGGTGTGATTTGTCCAAATAACAGAAAGACAAAGAACAAGAGTGTCCCCCCCCCCATATTTATTTATTACTGAACAGGCTGCCACTATGAACCCAACTCCAGCACCACTCAAGTCCCATGGAAAAATTGAACAAAACACACAATTCCCTGTATTCAGTGTTCAGTTCAGGTTCAGTTTATTTTCCATTTGCAGTGTAAAAAAACAAAAAAAACACACACACTGAAAAAAGGTGCGAGAAGACCAAAGTGCAAAGCATACGTCCATTCACTATCAGATACTAAAGGACAAATATTTGGTTTTCTGTTAAGTATGTTTAAATGTCTATTTAAAAGTATTTTTGCCCGTTTTCTTCTGAAAATTAAATCATTGTATAATATATAAAATTATCTAAATACATGATTTAGATCTGTCTAGACTTAATTAAGGTGTAGACATTTGAATCTGTGGTACATGATTCAGGTAAATCTAGGCTACACGACCAAACACAGATTAAATGGATTAATGGCCCTTCGTAGACTCATAGAACTATAGTTACAGATGTAACTGACATTCATGGTGGTAGATGGAGCTGGTGTTACTCTGCAGCGTCTACACAGGCTCTGTAATAGTTTGGTGACATGTTTGGTCCAGTTTACTTGTTTTAGCGCTCACACACGAGTTTTGTTTTCATCACGGTGCACACGCGGCTCGACACGCGGCTCGACACGTGATCGCTGCGCATGTTTGTTCTGTGCTACTGCTGCTCAGTGCAAAGCCGCACAGCTCTCCGCTGCTCTGCGTTCGTAAATATCAGCCGCTGAGATTTCTGTGCTCGTCAACGTGAGGATTTATGGATTATATGTGTAAAATGAACCGCGCGACTACAGCGCTTCCCCTGTACCTTCCTCCTTCGCTCAGGTAAAGCCTCCTGCATGATCTAAAAGAGCGTGTTTTGTCAAATCAACCCATGTGATTCATCTGCGTCAATTTGTGATTAATGCGTAAATTTTCTATGATGAACTCGTTAACTTTGATATAACTTTTATATATATATATATATATATATATATATATATATATATATATATATATATATATATATATATATATATATAAATGTTGTATCATATTAATCAATGTGTTGTGTCTAGCCAATTATTATTTGGTGGTGCAATGGTATCTTTCCTATTTCCTGTTGGCTGTGTGTGTCGTCAGCCGCAGAGGAGCGTGACATTTTGGCTTTGATAAGTCACACACAAGTGAATTATTAACATTTCAACCATTTTGCATCAGAGCGACATGTCATAATTATGACTATTTTCTCAGCAGTGCTCTCTGTGCACATCCCTTCAAACATAATTGCAGATTAGATGCTCCTGAAAGGGGCATCACCTCTTCTCCCGAGGTTTAGGAATTGCATAAATGGCTTTTAACTGTGTTGTCAAAGCATTGATCATTTAAATGGAAATGACTTAGAATTTGATCTTTATTTTCAAGAAGTGTTAATAAAATGAAAGATAGTTTGGATGTAATAACTATTGGGGGAAAATAAAGGGACACCTTTCAAACTATAATAGTTACAGATTGAGTCAAACCATATTTATAACAGCTGCACCATTGAAGTTGTCTGGTCTTTGCAGTGATAACCAACAAGAAACTATCACTCTAACATGTCAAAGTCAATTTTGATATGAAGGAATAGTGTAATTTTCAACACAAAAGAATGCTATTATAAAACTGATCAGGAAAGGTCATATTTTGTAATGTTTATGAGATATTTATTCAAATGAGTCTGTATCTTTGATACTATAGCTTTAGTAGCTGATTTTTTATACTTTTCTAAGTCCTACAATCCTAAGGGAGGTGCTCATGTTACATCACCAATACAGAGACACAACCCTATGTCTGTCCTCTTACAAAAGCAAACCTCACTTTCTCTTTCAGTAATCCATAAATACAGACTTTGCACATTGTAAACACAGTTCCAAGAGTTGAATCATGCATCACATTGCTATTGCAGTGAGACTAATTGCCAGAAGGTTAAAAATGCGATGCGGTGATCCTATAGAAAGTCAAGGTTTGTTTTGTTTTCCTAAAAACTTAAATATCTCACTTGACCAATCTAGAATCCTAAACAAAGTAAACACAAAACTCTTTTTGTATTGCATTTGATCTAATTTCTTGAATGAAAGAAAACAATACTGGCGAGATCTTGTCTGTTTTCTAATGTGGTGATGGAGACCTGTCTATCTCACGCTCGAGTTTTGACTTTCAGACAGGGAGTGATCTTGTTTGAATGCTGGGAGAGTGAGTGAAAGCGGTTTTGTTCAGGTGTCCCGCTGGGCTGACGGAGCAAGCTTTGTGTGACTGCAATGAGTTATCAGTAACTTACAAATGATCACAGGAACACATCTTTTCAACAAACGCTTTTGTTATTTTCTTTTAATCTTTCCGTCTTTCACACACTCCACAGTCAGCTTTCACTTGTTCTCTTAGGGTTTTAGTTGTGAATTGTCTGGTCTTATTCAACTGATAAAGCACAGATTTGAGATTTTTTCAAATTTTTTCTTTCAATACTATTAATGAAGTTTCAAAACTTGCCTGTTGCTGTTGCCTGTTTTGATTTTGTGTTTTAAAACATACGCCATTACATTAGTTCGTACTTAACTGTATTATGTGAGTAATGTATGTAACTCTTCATTCTAGTTATTTGTATTTAATGCTGTTATAGATGGTGTTTAATAATGTGCGTATAAAAGCAACAGTGTGCAGTAACTTTTATGATCAGGCAAGCAGACTTGAGGTGTTTGTCAATATTTACTCAAAAATTGTCATGTCTTCACTAATTTCTCCTATTTGCCTTAATTATGCAGCTGAGCCTGCCGTAGGAAACTGTTGTCATTTATTTTATCATTTGTGCAACAAAAACATCTGAAGAAGTGACATATGACTGCTCTACTACAGGTGTTTAATGCTCTTATGACACAGAACGCACAGTTATGCAGAGATACTCACAATAACACTGGTCGTCTGTCTGACCAGGTTAATGATAAAGCCTCATGTGCCACGAACATAAAACAGTAAAACAGTCTAAACAATCTGGGATAAAACGTCTGTCACCCCCACATGATGCAGATCAAAGCCACGTCTTTCTTGAATAAACATCATGTATTTCCCTGAAGTGCAGTTTGTCCAAAACAGCCACAGATCCACTTGTCCTTCTGTAAAATCCTGTTATTCTTGTATTGCTGTTAACCTCCAGTCACAGACGGAGGCTCCAGCTAACTCCACTGGTTCTTCCACTTCGTCTGGATCCTGCAGTACACATAAACAATCTCACTCTGTGATTAAAAGACTATTTCTAACTAACATTTAATCATTACAAACGTGAACATAGCTTCAGCTACAAACAATTATTTGACGTTAAAACTTTGCGCTGTTGTTGACGTCCTGCTGCACATGCACAGTTCGCGCTCAGACGCACAGGCAGCAGACTCTGGTTGTTTAATTCAGCCCTTCATTACTGTATGACCTGGCGTGGTCCTCAGTACACGTGTAACATGCTGCTCTCCTCCGCACTTGTAAAAGCTCATGTCAGACAGCGTCCCAGTGGTACAGGTCAGAGAGCGCGCTGGGCGGCAGGTGGGAAGCCCGCTTCCACCTGCAGTGCTGCACAGTGGCCTCTAGATGCCCCTTAACCACACCGTGACTTCCAGCCAAGCTTCAGCGGACAGTGAAAGTAAAGTGAAAACAGGCTTATTTGGATATTTCTGGAACATTTTAATCATACGGTGATTTTATATTTTATTGATCAATCACTGCTTGCCTTGCTTGTTCTGACCACATGCTATTGTATAACAGTGAGATGTTAGAAATGTTTACCAATATGGCTATCAACCTGGTTTCTTATTTGATGCTGAATTCCCTCCCTCTTGAGTGGTTCTGGCTCCACAGTCCAAGTGGATGTCAGTCCTAGTTCATCTGCAGCCTGTCCGTCCGTGGGAGTAGGATCTCTCCTTCACTGTGGTTCTCCCCGAGGTTTCTACTTTTTCCCATGGGGTTTTTTGTAGTTTTTCCTCGCCGCGAAGGAGGGTCAAAGGACAGGGGCATTCTGGGACAGTTATCTGAACTGCTTTTACCTGTGGCCCATCGAGGCAACTGTTGTTGTGATTTTGGGCATTATAAAAATAAATTGATTTGATTTGATTTGAATTAATAATGAAGTATACTGCAAGCAAGTTTCACTTATCAGTCGTGTTTGTACAAGAAGCGTTAATGTATGTCTATTACCTGTGGTGGACTCAAGCTTGGATAAATAAAGATAATTGCTCATGAAGGGTTGTCAAAAACAGAGGAGAAAACCTAAGCGTGAAGCAAACCCTTGGGAAAGGCTAACATAACAGAAATGGGTAACATTTTGTAATAAATGCTATTAATCCTCATCAAAGCATTAGTTGATATTTAAATAATTATGTTTTGTAATTTATAAAGTCCTACTCATAATTAATAAAGTATTACTTATTATTTTGTTTTTAGCATGTTTCTGTTCAACTGCTGTTCTTAAATTGTGCTTTGCAACTTTGGAATTTCATCATTGTGGGACAAACAAAGGTTCTTTTATCTTATTGTTCATAAGCACACACAACAGTTTGTTAATACTTAGTATCACATATATGACCAACCTTCACTAAGCATTAGTTAACAGTTAGGAAATGCTAAATGAACTAACATTAAAGTTTTAAAATATGTGATACTGTTTCATGGTTTCTAAATGAGCTTATAAGCAATGATTAATGTCTACCTTTGAAATCTGTTCTACCATTTGGTTGATTTCTGTATGTATATCTTATATAGCTATAAAAGCAACTTTGGTCTTTCTGTTACAATATCATCGCAGTAGCACTTTTTCTAAGACCAATGCATATGTAAATCGTAATAAATCATACAGCTACTGTAACATCTATGATCATAATCCCATAATAGCGCAGAACAAAACGTACAGTGACATATCTCTTGTCAAAACACCTACATTTTATTACATGTTTAGTAGCAGCTACACCTATTCCAACTTCATTGTGTCAATAATAGGGCTGAAATGATTAATCGAGTAAATCGAGTAATTTGATTACAAAATAGCTTTGATTATTATTTTACTGCCTCGATGATTCGTTTACTTAACATATTTAATAAAAACTGCGTGAATCTGGAGCGCAGAACTTACTTGTGGCATATGTTTCACACAGATCGTGTTTCCGTCGGGCGCACGCCAGCAGCTTAGCCGCAACGGGGGAGAAAGTGACCTGTTTTAAACTTAGGAGTGCGTCTATGCAGCGGAGTTCTTGTTTTAAAGAGCACGAAACCAGAAACAGAAAGTCTGAGATAACGGGTGAAAACAGAGAGCTAACGCTAGTGCTGCAATCATGTTTTTGTCTCGCCGCTTGTATGTTGTATGTTGTATGTTGTATGTTGTACGCTCTAAGTTTCTACAGTTTCTATGGAAGACTGCATACTCCTTTCCACAGCTTCAACATTCCCTTCAGACCCATCTTTTGATTTAATGAACAAGTAATTTAGTAAATTTGATCAAAGAGACTGAAATGCTTCATGTCAGATCCACTCGTGGACATTTGGACTGGTGTTTCTGACGTGAAATAGTGCAGTTTATGAGACACTGATGTGAAATTAAGACTAAAATGTGTGATTTCAGACAGAAGCTCCTTATTTATAATTTGTTTATTACAAATATCTATAACTTTTGTATAAAAATGATTCAATATGATTTAAAAAAAAGTTTTACAGAATGTAAAAAAAAAACCAAAATTGATTACTCGATTAATCAAAGTAAATAATCAACAGAGTTCTCGATTACTAAAAAAATCGATAGCTGCAGCCCTAGTCAATAAGTTCCCCTCATCTGGGAACTCTCATGTATAAATATAGAGCCTCTCTCTCTCTGTCTCCTGTCCCCCTCTCTCCCTCCCTCCCCCTCTCTCTCTGTGGTGTAGTGCTTCTAATCTAATGCACACATTATTCAGGGAGGGCCCGCATCTATTAATGTAGCCCACCGCCAGATTTATCGCCCCGCTTTAACTGTATGGTAAAATAGCACATTAAGCAGATGATATCACTGTATATGAAATGATTATGCTGGCTGTGGCTGAGGAGAAAAAGAGGAGAAGCAGAGGAGCGCTGTTTAATTAAATGCAAGGTCCACTGTTATACATCACTAGTGTGCACGGGCTATTTAGTGTAAATGGTGGGGTGTTTTGCTTTTCTTTTAAGCCATAAAGAGCTGATCTGTGATGTTTTGCGCCCCTTCCTCCTCCTCCTGCCCTCATCTAACTCCTCTTCCTCTCCACTGTGTCATCGCCACAAGCCCCTGTGTTTAGATTATGCTTCAACTTCTACAGCGCCAAGGATTTCAAAATAGGGTGTCTTCAGCTGTGAATAACTCTTCACATTATCTGCAATCATGTGCTGGAGGTTTGCAAGTAAAAATGCTGAGCAACTTCAATCTTCAACACTGTATTAGATCCCCGACGGGCAATTGTCTCGCAGACAGCGGTAAAAAGAAAATATGTACAGCTACTTGACAAGCCAAGACAATGCAAAAACATAAACAATAAACATTTAAGTTATGTGAAATTAGTGAGTAACACACTATTATGCTGAAATAAAATGCATTTACAGTTGCACAGTAGCATATATTTGCTCAATAGCATTTACATTTGCACAATAATTTCCATCATGGATCTGTTTGCCTTAGTAAATTATTTCAAACCCAGTGTACTGTGAGTGATCTGTATACTTGCATCAACATAACCTATCTGCATCTTCAGATAAATCCCATTGATTCATACATTGCAAAAAACATTGCAGATGATGGTCAAGTCATGTTTATGTTGTCATTTGTTTTAGTTCTCAAAGCAATTGTCCAATCAGAAAGCCCACAAGGACACTGAGGTATGAGGATGTGTCTTCAAAGTCCAGTTTAAGACACAGGTTTGTGATTGTAGTGCATTGTGTTTAAACAACTCGAGCTCAGGCTACATACCGTACCTTTAATACTACTTAATAAGATAAGAGTGGAGACAGACATCAAAGTTCCACCTCAGCAAAAATTAGATACAAATAAACACAATTTCTAAATGAGATGTATTTGTACAGTGATACAAAACACTGGGATAGGCTCCAGTCACCCGTGACCCCGGAAATGGGAATAAGCGGTAGAAAATGAATGAATGAATGAATGAATGACCTGTAACTTTTCTGGTGAAGGGTCTACCACCTGCTCGCCTCCAAGGAGATTCTGACTTTGCCTCGAACATGCCTAACAATGGCATTTCTAACAATTTATACGAAACAAGTACATTTTCTGATCCTTTAAACTTGAATTCAATAAAAGAAAGGCATTCTCATATTTGTCTTTGTCAAATAACACTGTAGGAGTTTCTGTCCATTGTACAACATGCTTACTTGGTAAGAGTAATGGTATTTCCTGTGTCTAATCAGGATACACAACTATAAACCTAAAAACTGTGATTAAAAAAAAACAAAACATGAAAGATAATTATCTGTGTTTTTATAAAACGAGCACTTCAACCTTGAACCTCGGCACTTGAAAGAAACTGTTGGAATCTGGGCTTTTTTTTTTTTTACAAGTTTAATTTTTATTGGCTTTGTTTGAACTAATACACTAATACACGATTTGCTTCATCAGGCTTTAAAACATTTTATGCTCTGATGGCTATTCTCCCAGCCTTATTTAAAGATGGAGGCATGATTGATACATTATGTCCTTGGGAACAGGTCAGAGCGTTTAAATGTCAGCTCAGACTCCATTCATTACATCCAACATAAAGTCGATAAGTGTCACTTCAAACACCTGTTAGTGGCCATTTGTCTTCTTTCTGCTTTTAGGATTGAAAGTTTAGCCTTAAACTTTGTCATTATAGTAATACTTTTATTCATACATCTTCACCAGAGAAGTTGTTGGTGTTAGTCAGCAACTTTGGGGCAGAATTCCCCTTGCATGGCCAATTAATCACAGGGCTATACAAGCAGAATAGTACATTGGCAAATTCATTTTACATGGTTGCTTTGGTTTCAAACACTTTTTGTAGCACATGTTTTGGTGCAGGGGAGGAAAAATCCACTGTAATATTATGTTCCCAGGATTTGTACTTGAGAATTGGTTAAATAAAAAGTAGTAAGAGAGTGAATTCACAAGAGCAAAACTCACAAGAGCAAAACTCACACAGCGCTTCACAGATCAAAACAACTAATAAAATTAAATCAATATGAAATAAAACAACACAAAATAACAATGAATACAATAGATTTTAAAAACTCAGGGGAAGTGTTCATGAACAGGTGAGTTTTTCATCTATTTTTGAAAGATTCATCATAAATACAGTCAGCAGTCAGTCATGTTAGTGGACGTGGTCTGCCGTGGGTGAAATCACTGGGGCTCTCTGTTGAAGGTTTTCCCTCTTCTAATAAGTTCTTTGGTGAATTATGTGTATCTTAAGCACAACTAATTCAAGTTGAGCCATAACTAAGTCTTAACAGATGTTGCTGACCTGGTGTTACCTCATTAAAGTAAACGGATTGTTCTGTAGATGTTCAAATCCAGAGTAGCATTTAGCCCTCAGATAACCTTAGCATTTTTATATATCATTACACATTTGGGCCTTTGGACTTCTTTCTTCTTCTCCATATCTTTGTGTCTGTGTTTGGCACAATAAAAACTCCTAGACGGCGTTTGCTCTTTTGGTTGTTGAACAGTGGGTGAAAGAGCAGCTCTGACACATTAAAATGAATGGATTTCTTCTCCCACAGAGGTACAAGAGTGGGCATTCACTTGGATGCAGACTGTATTTATTCCTCAACTCGTAAGGGAAATATCAATGTATATACCATTGTTTGGGAAGTTATACAAGATGTTTCTCTGTTAATAGTTTAAAGTATAGCTGATACATTTGATATTCTAAATTTGCATACCACCAAACAACAATTGCAATATCATCATTTTTTTTAATACATCTCCCACTTTTACCATGAGATACTGTTAATTGTTAATGTCTACTTCTCAGTCCATGTTCCGGAGCTTGTGCAGGACCTCCTTGGATGGAGTATTGAGCGTTCCACAACTGACGTAAGATCTCGGCCACCTCTTGTCTTATACTTTGTGTGTGGCTATTCTAAAAGGTCCTGATTCGCCGACCCTGGTGGCCTAGCTTTTACATTAATTCACTTTTTTTTTTGTTTTAGACTTGACTTAAGCCTAAAACAAGGCTACTGCTCATTCTGATCCTGTCTCATTGTCATTTCAGACTTGCTAACCGCTCTGCCACGTGCATCCTCTTATTAATATTGAGTAACCCTGCAGTGTGACCATGTTAAATTCTGCTCCCTCAGCCTGCCCTCCACCTCGCTCACTTGTCTAAACTGACACTTATTGACTTAATGTAAGGCCTAATGAATGGAGTGAATGGAGAGATTAGAAAGCACTGACCTTCACACGAGGACACGGAACATCAATCAAGCATCGCGCCTCCAACGGGCTTCACAACTCAACCGCACACTCAACGCTCCAAAATGGGACCAAACTTTATTAGTCCATTCACGCCTGGGTAAAATTTAGTAGGCCCTTTTTGTGAGCCGCAGTGGAGCAAGATGGTCCTTTATTTAAATACGCCGCAGGTTTCTTTCTCTGTTCTTTTTTATCGGGGCAAGTGCACAAGCCCTGGAAATAATTCAGGCAGAAATGGATGCTCGCTTTATTTTCTTGTCCGGCTCCTCTCAGTTCCCCGATGCTGTTTTATTGAAGGTTGTAAAGAGGAAAGTGGGAAGGGATCATCTCAGCCGGCAAAAACCAATAGGAGCTCAGAGGTAAAGCTGCCAAAATACCTACACGTCCACAGGGCCTGCTGAAAACACTCAAATGTGCAGTGTATAAATAAACAAGGTTTCTACCACTTATTTTCTATCAGACGTTTGTGTCCCTGCGTTGAACCACACGCTTTGAGGCGAAAGCTGTACCTCATGCTGCATCTGAGTCTATGCATCCGTTTGAATTGGTGGCTCAGGCGTGCGGTTGCAAACACGTGACAAGAGTAGGACTGGGCAATTAATACAGTCTTAATCAAGCTAATCAAGAGTCAGTCATTTCTAATAGTCAATGATCTGCTTTATTGTTGTTTTTTAAATTGAGAGACTGAGGCCAACAACTAATTCTCTGTTTGGTGCACAGCTTTGACTTTGGAGACTTTTTGGTGTTAAATGGCAATGATTTAAACGTAATGTACCAGGTTTTTATTGTTTTGAAACGTGAAAAAAACAGAACTGGTTCATGTACCCGATTTTTTAGAATGTAATAATGTAAAATGTTTTTCCACCACACAGAAAATGAGACCACAGCACTTTCCCTGTATCTATTTATAGAGCGTTTTATTTTCCGAGAAGCAGGAAGTGTATTGTTATTCGGTAAAACTCTCTCTGGGCTTATAAAAGTGCTTATAAACTCTTTGTGGTGAATATTTATGATGCTGGTTATGCATTATGTAAATGAGCCTCAGCATGTGACGGATGTAAAGACTTTAAAATGAACTAGTTTTGTTTTTCACGAATATTGACAGCCACTTTTTATTCATTTTAAACAAGACAAAATAAAGTCTGGATGTTATTTTCTTGTAACACCTAAACAGGCACTGTTGCCTGTTAGGGATAAATGTAGAAATAAGATTATTGAATGTACATGTTAAGACCGTAATGTGACATGTCTACATCAAATGCGGCTCACTTTATGCTGCACCCATATTTTCAGGTTTTACTTGTAGTGATGGTTTTGTTTTAAATGGAAGGCCCTTTATTTTTATGACTTACTTCTCCTAACTTTTATTATTATTGGCATTCAAATGATCTACTCATCTGAAGATATAACTTTGAAGTGGAGCTATAAATAGCACTATCTCGCATGTACGTCTGGATTTAGTACCTGTTGCATCATGAGTTATACCTTACATCATGAGTCCACTCCCTGAACCTCCTGCAGATCTCATATGACGTTATAGACACTTTTTTCTTTTTTTTCCTCCACGTAGAGCAGCTTGAATAATTTGGATTTTGCAAAAGCACTCGGTAAACTATTCCCAAACGTAATGACTTCTGAAAGCCATAATCTGCGGCGTATTACTGAAATGTGAGTTCCACTCTTTTTAAAACTTGCATCATGAAAAGAAGCTCTTATTTCAGCTCGATGGCCAGCTGTGAATAACCATTAGAGACACGGGGTTAGCTGCAGTGTCTGCTCAAACAGGAAAAAGGTACAGCTCTTACACTGAACCTGTGACAGAATGACTGCGATAACTGTTACCTTTTGTAAAAAAAAACAAAAAAACAACAACTTGTTTTATGTAAAAACTAAAGAATAATAGAATAAATGGTAACATGTTAAAAAATAAGGTTCTGATACTATTTATAAGGCGTTAATAAGCTCTAGATGACTTAATTAGTAAAGTTAATAAGCCATTCACCAAAAACATGTTTAACTGTGTGTTAAAGATGTGTGTGTTAAACTGTTTTCAATAACCATGGAATAAATGCTAATAATAAGTGCTTATAAACAAATAAAAAGGGCATATTAATGCAATATAAATACTTTACTAGGAAACCTTAGTTTAAAGCATTAGCTAATACCACAGCTTCTGTTACAGTATGTCTATGGCTTGATAAGTTATAGAAGTTATGGAAGCATTTAAAGGTGTATTATGGAACCTTTGTAGCAAGGCTCTCCCCAGCTCACTGTCTCCATGAAATCAAAATCAAATCAAATCAATTTATTTTTATAATGCCCAAAATCACAACAACAGTTGCCTCGATGGGCCACAAATGCACATGCTTTGCCTGGAATGTAAAATGAATGTACTATGTGTATATTCAAGTGCAGGTGATTTTATTGCTGAAAAAAATTCTTTGGGGCTCGCTATATTGTAACTTGACCTGCTTGTCTCCGTGGTGATTTATGAAGTTAATGCAATACTTTGGAACAACTATTGGAAACCGGTAACATCTCCATGAGGCAAGCAGGTTGTGGACCCTTAGACAAGATACAAAGAGCACATTTAAAAGGATCAAAAAAGTCTCTATTTAATAATAAAAGTAAGTAAAAATAAAATACAAGCCACAGCACAATACACAAGAGTATTACGTCTTTAGAATAAACAGTGAGATGGAGAAACACTTCTTTATGTGCAAATACAAAAGTGTACACTGGAACACAGGCCGGACCCTCAGCCCACTCTCCCTCTGTTATTTACTCGCACATGTTAAACACACAGTCATGTGCAGCCTGCACCGCTGTATTACAGAAAAACACCCAAGTGTTCCCCCTGGGAGAGTGTAGGTGGAATATATCTAGACATTTCCCTTCACCGCACCGTCTCTGCTCACCATCTAAAGGCATTTGTTTAAATGAATTGAACTACACAGGCTAAATTATCATCAGCTTTTGATATAAAATGTTGAACAGAGCCACAATGTTTGATAATAAGCTTTAAAACTATTATTATTCTTTGATCACAGTGACTGTGCATGGCTGCCACTTTGACCAATCAGAAATTCCTGCACGCCAAGACAGGGTTCTTTGTAGGCAGCAAGGATTAATGGTCTGAAATCAAAGTTGTTTGACATGACACTTTAAAGACCTGTTTAGAGTGTGCAGAACATTTGAAATGGTCAACAGTAATGGCTTTAAGGTTTCCTTTAATCTGTTCTTACGTCCCATTTATTTTTTGGTGTGGAGTGAAGTGTGGATGATGTTGAGTCTCTGTAGATGGGTAGATTGCTATCGACAGCAGCACGATAGTCTATTTTGTTGCTGCTGCTGAATAGTGACAGTGCTACAATATAAAATGCCAATGCTTCCGGCTCCAACATTGTGTTGACCATTTTGCCTAGTCATGCAGTTAAAATCTGTCACAACTGCTGTCCAAAACATTACTAGCTGTCACATTCATTGGTTCATAGGCTCAGAGGAAGTGTGATGGAGAGCAGTTATTGCTTTGTTTTATTGGGAAGTAAAATTTCAAATAAATAGTAGTCTGTCTGTCATATCAAAGTGTGAAAGTGAAAAAGCAGTGTGCTGTAGAAGAAGCCAAACAGTACATTTAGATGCACAGTAAGACTCTGGGGTAAAAGCAATTTTTTCCTAAGACACTGAGCCACATTAGTTCATCTTTCAACAATAATTTGTCTATTTGTGTATTATTTCTTTAACATAAATTGGTTTAAATATTCCTTTTAATTTAATGCGTCATTGCTCTTTGTAGAATATGTGTCACTTTCAGCATAGTTGTTCTTCTAACAGATGAAGGACACCGCCTCCCTTTCAATTAGATACCAATCCTCCCGGGAGTTTGCATCATTTCTACCTCTGCAAACAAGTGGCTATTCTGAAGGCTATGTGAGGATATACGCCTGGTTGTTTATTCAGCTGTTAAATATTTGGATCAACCTGATTTAAATAAATAAATACTGCACATTTATTTACAAATTTGGTGTGGTTGTGAGGTACAGTTAAGATAAAACAATTTGCAGAGATTTTTTTTATTTTTTTATTTTGTGCATCTGGTGTGTTCAATTCCATCTGTTTTACCAAAAGGCAGTAATAGTTCTGTCAGAAAAAAATTGCAATTATGATACCAATAATATCTTGGCAACACATTTCGGGTATTTATGAGTGTCAGAGTGAAAAAAATGTGAACCATTGCCCATGCGGTTAACAATTCAAAGAATACTTTATATTCTGAATCAAACATCCATAGATGCAAAATTCTCTATCTTTGCCCGATGCGCTCGATTACAAGGCTAACCGATGCTAACCGGAGTTACGTCAAATCAAGTGATCCTTCACAAAGGCATGGTGAAGCAATCCTCATATTAAAGCTTTTTATTTCATATTTATGTTATTTATCTGATCTTCTCACCAGTACACAGAAGGATACATTCAGAAATCTCAACTCAACTTGGTCAGCTTTTAGCTCAGATGCATGTTTGCACTAATTATAACCTACAATAAAACACATTGTTTACATTGAACAGTGAGTTTTAACAGGGTTTTGACCACTTGTAAATGTGGTTGATACATTTACCAGCCAAGGTGTGTTGATTTGTTCACTTACTGTCAAAAACGAAGCCAAACCGAGTTGTGAAACAAGGCAGCAAAATCACAAACCAATCACAAACTCTGCTGTTCCTGCATTACATTAAAGCAGCACATCTCTTAGTTATAAGATCGTGACGACAGCCACCCACTGTTCCATCATTTTGAACTCCTTCCATCAGGGCAGAGATACAGAAAAAACTTGTACAGAAGCGTCTTTGTGCCCTTTGCCATCAGGGAGCTAAATCAGTCATAACTCCTCTAATGTTGTTCAGTCGGTGCCTATTTCTGCTGCCGTGTTTCCGAAGAACTTGAACTTAAATTATTATGCTAATTTATTGAAATGTGTTTTTATCATAGTCTGCGTGCGTGTACTGTGATGTAAGTGAATGAGAAGCCAAAGACACATTTCTGCCATCATTGCGTGTGACAAACAATAAAGTTATTATTTTCCAGTCTATTCAAATGTTCTGGATTATTCATAACTTGCATTTTTTGCAGACTAATGCTAACAGAAAAAATACAGGGGACTGGCTTTGGAGTCCTTCAAATCTTACTGGACTGGCTGAATTGCTAAGTGTTCGACGGTATGAGCATCGAACGCCATGTCTACTTATTGATATATCAATGTTTTGAATGGTCAAAAGTCCTCAAATGTCTCGTATATAAACAGGAAGCTGAAACAAATAGGATCATTACAAGCCTTCCAATGAGCCCCGCTGCCATACACACCATTTTCTAGTGTCATGCTATAACCTTCAAGTGGCCCAGTTTAACAAAGCCGGCCAAAAACAAAGAGCTGGCCTGGCTCTTGACGGCGTCCCTGAGTTAATAGGGGTGGAGAGGGTGGAGGAGCGGAGAGGATGGGTTTAGGACAGAGGAGAAACTGGAATGGGAAAAAAAATGGCTTCATTTTATGGTTTTTGCCTTGAGAGTGTCCTTGTGTGCTTTGCATATTTATTACGGTGAGGGGACAGGTAGAAATCACACACAGGATTTAGACGAATTCCCAGTTGACCCCTCTGGCAGTAAAATAGTAATAATCCACCAGCCATCTGATATCTAATGGTATATTAACTTTGGAGGTTCAACGTCTCTTTTTCCTCCATAGTTCACATGATGACAGCTGAATGACTGCCACAGAGATGTCCCTATCCTCCAGCTCCGCCCTGGTCTGCATTATATTCTAACATTTTGAATCTGCATTTCAAACCATGCCCCCCTCTTCCACTCTGCCTGCAATTACATGACATTACTGGGTCATACTATTAATAAATACCTAGAGGGGCTCCACCGGCAAATGTATGGTGTATACATGATATATTTGTATGATGTGTTTTAAATATGACTAAAAATAAAGACACAGTTTAGAGAAGGTGTCCTCTACAATAATACTGACTCTTAATCATCCAATGAAAAAGTGATATTAAATTATTTAATTAAAAAGTACATTTAAATAATACAGACAACTTCCCTTAAGGTGAGACACTGCAGATGAATATGAAAACAAATCTTAAAGATAGTGATATTGATAAAGATATCAATTTGAAACTCAGCCTTATATTTTTTTTCCAATAAAGTTTTTCGTCATGTTTTCATGTATGTGTAAAAACTGACAAAAATTGCACACATTTGTGACATTTATCTGAAAAATGGACAGAACCACGTTTACATTTATTGGATCATTTTGTACACATATTATTGGAAAAAAATGAATGGGATTTTGGATATCTTTGCAGTATTTACCAGTAAACCAGAACTGGAAATAGTTTTAAAATAGGTTTTTTAGGTTTAAAACTTCAATAAACCAAGCTTGGAATTAGATATCAACAAATGCTTCTGTACGTTCTGTCTAAATCTTGTTCAGTGCAAGATTGTAAAGTTTGATGTGTGTAGGACATAAAGATCACCACTTTAAGTTTCCCCCCATACAAGGGAAAATGTATTTTATGAAAACAGCCTTTGAAGTTATAATATGGATGCAAATGGATTCAATAAAATAATGAAACATCTCTAGGAGCAGACTGGACAAGTTTGTTTTTACACACTAAATCCTAAATGTGAAGAGAGCAAACTGACCAAAAAAAAAAGGTGTTGTGCCTTAATGAGCATATTGATGTTGGACCTAATTTCTGCAGCAATTAGCACCATTCTAAATAATAACTGTTGTTGTGTCGCATCTGAATAAATAATAAAACAAATACTTCTTTAACGATGCCTTCAGCCTCATTCGAAGATGATCCAGATGAAACATAATCACGTTTCTGTTGACTCTCTGGTAAAGAGTGCTACACTGTTTGTAACGTCTACAGATCTTTTGCCCTGGAGAGCCAAAAGGTGCCATGTCGCCTTCTCACATTTATATTAAGTGACTGGTGCTGATAGTGGAAGACTTATGTGTTGACGCCTTATGTTCTACTTTCATCTTGTGCATATTGCCAGATGTGTTGTGTGACTGCTGTAGTTACACGCTGTTGAATTTGTCTTCTTCTAAGTTTTATTTTGTTTGTTTAGTTGACAAAAATCTTTCCAAAATAAAATGAAATGTGATGATCAATTGGCTTTACTTTCCTGGTTTGTGATTATTGCAAAAATGCTTGAAAATTAGATGAAAACAGTGCGCGATTGCTGTAAAACATTACATATACATAGAAAATAAGTCCGGTGTACTGCTGTTTTGACATGCAATATTCTATGGAATCTATTGGGTAATTCATATGTGTGTATACTCGCACACACTGATACAAAATTCCTGCCAGCAAACAAACAAATAGTTTATTCAAAATCAAGATGGAGACACAATAGCATCACATCAATATCATTCATTCACTCACTGGCTCTTTCACAATCCCTTTTAAGCTGGGCCCCTCTGCAGGAAACTGTCAAGCAAATCACCCAGGACTACAAAGTCTATTCAAGTACCTCTTGGCTGGTACCGATCAATTTTCTTTGTGATCAGTCAGGCTTGATGAGATAAAAGTGTTTCAAAACGTTTTAAAGCCAAAGCGTTTTCCCTCTCCACTCCCCAGTCGGCCACTTTGAAGGCTTTGGGATTGTGTGTGTGTGTGTGCGCGTGTGTGTGTGTGCTAGATTTATATGTCTATCTTCTCTTTTGTTGACTACATGGAGGACTGATAAAGCCTGGTGTGCACAGTATATGAAACAGCACGAAGGCCAAAAAATAACAGGGTGGGTGTACAGTATCAGACAGTTGCGCATATAAATTGATCCAGGAGCTGCTGTGTATTAGAAGGTGGAAGCGATTTGTTATTTGTTCAAAAGCCTCAGCCGTTCAGTCAAAGCAAAAATGGAACCTGTTTACAATATGGACAGACAATATGGACACTGTTGTACTGTACACTGTTGTACTGTTGCATGGCTAACAATTTGCAAGTTTGAGTTAAGGCTTGTCGATTTATTATATACATATTTTTTATGCACATATATTTTTGCTTCATTCTTCCACATGATCAGTCAAATTTGTTTTTCTTTCTAATGCAAATGTCTACTTTCATTCATCATTCTTCCAAAGTCTGAACTCTCTCAATCACAAAAAAGCTCAAGCTCATCATTAATGATTTGCTTCATTTGATTCAATTAAATTAAATTACAATTACTTTCACATCCCTAGTTTGAGTGCTTTTTAATTAAAACTATTTAAAAAATGCATTGCTATTGCAATTTAAACATGCTCTTGAGCACCTTTACTTTGGCATATCATGTTTTGTAACAAAAAGGTTTTAAAAAATACTTTCTGTGTCTCTGGCTCACACAAACTGAACGATGGGCTCCATCTAGTGGCAGCAGAAGAAATTAAATAACTGAGATAAAAAAATATCGGAAGAAGAGAAGCAGGCTAATGTAGCTGAGCAGTTGTGGTGATCCTGATTAGACGACAGAAATGCTCAGAGTGAGTCTGGCAATGATTTATCAACTTAGAAACAGTGCAGAAGATGTTCGGAGCCACATCACACATTAGTTTAGTTTAGTCTTTATTTGAAGGGACAATGTACAGAGACATTAAGCTCATAAAAAACAGAGATGTTCCGCACCAGATTATAGCTAAATAGCTAGTTTCCATCTGCAGTCCCTGATTTACAAGAATAAATAGTACAGAGCAAACAACAAAAGATTAGTAAGAGCAATTCACAAATTCCACTCTCTGACTCAAGCATCTCACACAGCATCACACATGAACAGAAAAAACGTATTTACAACATTTGTCTTATAGAATATACATGACCTACCTATTTACCTTTCACTATTAAAACAGTCCATAAGCCACTTGTCTCAGTTACATATACAAATATATATTTACATACTATACACATACAGACTTCCACTGTGTGAAAACCTCAATTCAATTCAAAATGGAGTGTTTTTGACTTTCTAACCAGGATTCATTAAACTAGTGTGAATGAAGCTAAATTCAACTGCAGGTATGTTTTTTTTTTTTGTTTTGATGGGATGGGTGTGAGAACATGATTGAAAGCTGAAAAAAGTAAATAATAATTAATGATGATTAATGAAGTGTCCTTTGAAACTTGCATGGTTTAAAAACAAAACAGTTGAAACTGGAATATACAGTATACTATATAAAACCAGCCCTATAAGAGCAGTTGCATTGAGCTATCATCTCTGCGATGGCTTCCAAGAAACTGATGCATCCCGGTTTGCCGTCATGGAGACAGAACAATGTGTTCACAAAGGAGGACGAATGAAGAGAAGCAAGAGGTCACACAAAGGTCATGTTAATGATGGTGATTTAAATAAATAGCAACTGTGTAGAGGAGAATGCCACCATAATGGAAGAAACGAGAATATCATCAAGTTTCGTCAGGCTAGAAGAGTTCAAAAGGTCATGTCGCCTTCTTTGTTCTGAAGCATGAAAGAAAGCTGGTTATCGATAGAGTCAAGACCCTGTGACTGACCAAATATGTTAAGGTATTCTGTGCATTTTAACATATAACTTGAAGGCCCTGTACCTTTTTTTTATTTTATTGTTAAAAAGTTGCTTGAAAGGATAAGTACTTTTTCACCCTGTATATTTTATATTTTGTTGCTCATGTTTGCAGATACATCCCCCCTGGGTAAATAAAACTGGAATAAAATATATATTCATTCTAAAACACAACTTTAAAACAATATAATGGTCCAGAGAGCAAGTGACTCTTGCAGGATTGGGCAGCGCTTTACCCCCAGATGAGGTGAGAGGCTTGTGGATTTTGGGATTTGATGCTGTATGGGTGGTTATAGTGCAGTGAGTGCCAGTCAGTGGTGTTAGCCAGTGGTCCTGCCGGGCCAAGCCTCAACCAAATAAACCGGATTTTCCCCACAGCGGCAGGTCGGTTTGGCATAACCGCTTCCGCCATCCCTTTGAAGTGACGGCACCCAACCCGACCCCCTCCAACTGGCCTCCGGGGAGCAGCTGGGGACCCCTCTGTTCAAACATGCATGCCAGGATACACACATCCTCATAATCTGCCCTCCCTCAATCAAGCTCCAAAAATATGATCTACCACGGTGTCCAGCAAACATCCGAGACTGATAAAGGGCAAACAGGAAGCTCCCAGAATGCACCTGGCCCTGTGTTGATAAAGGAGCAGGTTGCGACTCCCAGTGTGAGGGCAAATGGATAAATGACAGAGGGGTAAAACTGGGACTGAGCTTTTATTTACTGGTTATGGTCTTATCACATCTATATAATTATAATCAGTCCAACAATTTGTGTCATACCTATTTGTGTGAACCTATTAAAGTAAACTGGTTAAACCTTGGTGCCACTTTGTTTTTTTTGCCAGAATTTTGCCAACCTGACATGTAATGCAAGCAATACCAAATGTTTGTCAGCAAACATAGCGACATAGGTACACAAGATTCCAGATAATATATTGTTGGAGGGTTAGGGGTTGATGAAAACAAAAGCTGTGTTTGAAGGTGGTATGATTTTCTGTGGAAACGGAAGAGAAGAATTTCTTAAAATGTTCTTTGTGTGGAACAAACACTACATCAACGTCTGCACTTTTACATGACAGAAAAATTGCAATAAAAAGCTGTGATTGTAGCACCCACCATGCTATTACCAAACTGCACTGCCAAAATGCTGCTGTTATCTGTCAATGTAGATCATTTTCATTCTATTTAGATTCAATAAAACCATCCCGCTCCTTCGCTGAGTGCATCAAGTGCATTTGAACATCTCTACCCCATTTTCTCAGTCTTTTACTTGGCTGCATTCAGTAGAAGCAAGAGCTATTACAATACTTCCCCAATGAGAACAATTTCCAAGAAGTGTACTTGAATGTTAGAGCTTCAAACCCTGAATGCAATTTGAAATATAGTAAGTAACTGTAAAGTCTCTGTATTACGTGTTTTCCTACACAACTCCAAACTCTTCAGCCCGAGTTTGCAAATTGGATATTTAGAAATATTGGATATGAGGGTAGAATCTTATTTAAACTCTCTTTGATTGAGCTATGCACATTTTTTGTATAAATTGTATGTTCAGTGATGTGATGTGAAAACCTACAAAAGTTTCATGACAATGAAATAAAAATAAACTTTCAAAGGTCAAAATGACCTGAAGATAGTGGGAGGGTTAAGTGGGACTAATTGAAATATATTATTGAAGACATCCTTGTTGATCAGTCTTAATTCGTAAAAGGGCCTGTGCCTTTTGTAGTGGACTGTGTCATGGATAGGATTCTTCATTGTGGATTAGTCCATACACTGGCTTTGTGCAATCGCTTTGTGAGGAACGTCATCTTTTCCTAATGTAAAAGATCAGCAATCAACTTCCTCCCACCCAGCTCACTCCAGCTGACCATCGGACCAGATCTAATCCTCCACACAGGTATCGGACCTTAAGACCCAACACAACCCAGTATAAAAACTTTTTCCACGCACTGTCCCAGAATGGAACCAACAACCAGCTGAAGTAGTTTCAAGCCTGACTTTGGATACCTCAAAAAATTGTCTGACAAAACAATCATCACTCTCCCTCATCGGCAACAACCCTGGCTGTACACCTCTTCAAAAGCTGAGCATTGACGATTTGAGATGACTGGATGTCAATTTTATGCCTAGTCCATTCTAGGTCTGCACTCTGCTTTCTTTGCATTCCTCTACTGAGTGAATCTTTATAGTTCAATCCAACAGAGAAGCCAGCGTAAAGAACTTGTTGAAAATAGAATGGTGGCTACGATGAATGTATTAGAACACAGAATGCATCGGGGTGGTTGTGTGGATGCGTATTTGGCAGGTGATCTTCAAGAATGCCAATTCACCACCAGGAGCCCCTAGTTGCTGAGATACAAAGCAGTGTGTCTGAATTATGCCCCGTTCAAGCTCTCTGACAAATCAGTCTCCACAATTTTGACTAATCATTACTCATCGGACCCCAAACGGAGAAATGTTTGTTATACATTATCACCACCAGGCGCTGGGATTGATTGTACTTGGACCGCCAGACGAGATTAAGAGCGATGCCGAAACATTCACATAAATAAAGACAGAGCTGGGCACGAAAAACAAGTACAAAAGTGCAAAGGGGCTTAAATGAAAGATAAGGGGAAGCAGAGAATGAGAGGCCAGAAACCAGCGGCAGATCGATGAGTAGGGTGAGACTATGAAAAGATTTCAGAAGGACTGGGCCAGGACTATGGTTGGGCTGGCCTGGTAATGTCGCGGGAGTTACCTATTATCGATCAGATCACGGTAGACCTCTTTCATTCTCCCTGTCGCCATCAGCCCTGAGAGTCAAGAGGTGGGGACAAAGCGAGTGGGAGGGAGGAGAAAAGATTGAAGTATGGAGATTGTGCGAAAAGATCCTAGCTCAGGATTGCGCGTCTATATTTTGCCCGAACAGATGAAAACGTTTTGATCATGATTAACTGTGCTTAGGAAGATAGAATTACAATGAAACTCTAAGGAATATCTTTCATGTTGGAGAGAAATTTGCATTCTTGAGTCTGTCTGACATTTTTAACAAAACACCTTGTTAGAGTTACAGCGCACAAAACTCATCATTTAGCAACAGTGGGTGGATTTACATAGACAACAATCTAATAACTAGAATATTCACGTAACCCAATATCTAAGTCTGATTACTGGTGTGTTTACATGCACGAAATAAATCTGATCATCAAAAACACCTTTTGCCAATGTCAGTTAATCAATGGATTTTTAAGGCAACTGTGTTTGGAAGACAACGTACAATTGCTAATAAAAAAGATATTTCAGTCTTTAACATTTTCAACAACCATAAAGAAATCCAATTACTCACATTCTATGTTACTGTTTACGTGACATTTCAATACTCTGATAACTCCAAAAAGCAGATAAGGCAACAGTAACAGCAGCGTGGAAGGTTACGAGTAAAGTCAGGAGGCTGGAATTTAATTGCATCTTCAGCAGCAGCCGCATGTCTTGTAAGCAGTCCTTATGACAGGCAGCAGATGTAGACCCCAGGGCTCGGTAAATCTCACATTAGTTACTTTGATTATGGACCCCAGTTGCTCCCTCGGGGACACAATTTGACAGTTTGTAAGGAAGACTTGTAGTGTGAATTATAAGTAACAGACAGATAGTTGGTGATTTCGCTGGGTTTATAAGGAAGTAAACCTTTGATGCACTTGGTCTAGATTGGTGTATCTGCTCATAATAACACATGCTTTGCTAGGGGGTGTTAAAAAAGGAGATGTATTTGACTAGATTTGTTTCGTTATTTTTCAGGCCTATCGATTATTGTTCATTTTAGAAAGAACAATATATTTGGGGCTCAGTATTTCTCATTGTCTTTGCACTTTGAGAGTGAACATATTATTTAATCTGATTGTGCTATTTATTTATTGCAAATCGTGTTTTTAAAGTTATTGCGCAGACTTTTGCGTCGTCTCTTGCTGTCAGTGGCATAAAGTAGTTTCAATATTATCGTGATATTTCCTGTAGCAATATATCGCACTTCAAAATACGTTATTGTGACAGGTCTAGTATTTTTACATACTTTATCTCCCCATAGAGGAATTTGATCTCCACATTTGACCCATTTGCAGGCAGCACCATGAAGATTCACCTAAAGCTGTCTCTGAAGTACCAGCTGAAACACAAGCCGAATGCACATGTTGATGTTCCAAGCTCAGTATATCGTTGGTAAACGAACTAAATGTTTCACTCATTTCACTAACCTGTTCAATGTATGGATCATTGCCAAGATCTATAGTATCTGTGTCAAGGGAAAGTTTCATGGTCCAAGAGCTAATAAGAATAATGACTTTGCGTCTCAGGCCTATGATAGCATCGGGCTAAGCAATAAGTATTTGCTGACATATCGGAACATAGACACACTGCTAAAAATTGGAGCGGCGAGTGCATGCAGCTAAATGATTGTACAGGTTGTAAACAAGTCGACAGTTCTGCTACACTGGCTTTAATCTTCTAAAAGAAATACAAAGAGAGGAGTTATAATTGGCACATTAAGAAAATAAATAAAATCAACTTTTGCATGGAAGCAAAATTATTGCCAAATTTACCAGAAAATGCTGGTATGTGCTCAATTAATTATCATCTAATAGAGAGGATTGGCAGTTACAATTCAATTTATTTTATTGCCAGAACTGTCCAAAGCCTAATTGTTACTCAGTTAACAAGTTTTAAGACAACAACTTTTAAGACTCACTATTTTGGGTTTCATTAACACTTGAGAGTGGCACAAAAATTGCCTTCTAAATGCAGATCAATTAAACTTCATCATGCTTTGTGCTTCACGAACACAATTCTCTTTAGAGCTAGGCTGATTTGCCGACTGCACAATTTATGATCAAAGCTCACAATAATTTACTACCATTCAGTATTAAAATATTTTTCACCTGCCAACAACTAAGTTATAATCTTTGAGGACAGATGAAGAAACAAATAAAAACAACTAAAATAAAACAAGAGCAACAAAAAGAGTGGTGTTAGATTATGGAATGGTTTAAAAGAGGACATCAAGGAGTGTCCAGATGTATAATATGTAGGGTTATGTTTTATTTTTATTTTTGATTGAGCATATAAATATGATTATCATGCTTAATAAACACTAGAACTATAGTGCAACTATATTTTATGTATTCTGTAGTTCATAGTGTATGTATGTGTATGATTTTGAGTATCCGTGTTTGAAAAACACAAACTCTCTACCCTTTAATCAGACACTGACGACAGCACACTGCACCGTGATATAGAATGTGCACGTGGGGTGCACGGTGGCAGAGCGGTTAGAGCATCTGCCTCCCAATAAGGAGATTGTGGGTTCGAATCCCAGACCACCCCAACATTGTGGTCTCGAATTCTGAACCACCCTAACATCACACGATCTCTCTGGGTGGAGTCTGCATGTTCTCCCCGTGTTACCGTGGGTTCTCTCCGGGTTCTCCGGCTTCCTCCCACCGTCCAAAGACATGACTGTGTAGGTTAATTGACAACTCTAAATTGTCCATAGTGTATGAATGTGAGTGTGAATGGTTGTCTGTCCATGTCTGTCTGTGTGTGAATGAATGAGAGTGAATGCGGGACAACAGATGGAAATTAGCCCAAGGCTACAATCTGGTGTGTTTACAGCATGTATATCATGTATGTTCATTAACATGCACTGTCCCAACAAAAAATAAAATAAATAAAAAAAATAAAATAAAATAAATGTTCGGCGAAGGCTATTTTATTTATACTATTTTTAGTAAATTTACTCAGCCGATGTTTCAAAGGGGAGTCCATTCAGCTTCACCTTCCACACAGCCTGTATACAGGCGAGCTGCTTTAATCCATGACTGCATTAATGTTGATGTGCTATATACTGGGAAGAAGCTGTGATTAGCGGCCCTCAGTACAGAGGTGATGTATATCAAAGAAAAAGGCAGCATGTTTTATTCAATAGAGTAAATACTATTTCCCGATGGCTAACGTGAGACCTCAGACCAAGATGTTTGCCAACAGTCTTATTCACAAAGCATCTTTTCAGAAGTTCAATAATAATAATGTAATAATCATTCATATTGCCTTTTTCATGACACTCAAAGAGCTTTACAGTGCCTTATTCATTCACTCCACATTCGGTGATTAAAAAACAGAACAAAATTTGGATTGGATTTTATTCTGTGTTTGCTTGCTCCTTTTCTTAGACGAGAATTCAACGTTCAACCGAGGCAAAAGGTGGTTTTCAGAACAGAAAAAGTGAAGCCCATTTGGGTGAAGACAGTTTATTTTGATTACCAAGTTTATACTTTTATACTAAGGAGGCGGTACCTGAATTTTACTGTTTTGAAATGTGAAAAACAGAACTGGTTCAAGTGTTTCGCATCACTCTGGGCTCAGAGACTCATGAAAAGTGCAAAACTCATTGTGGTGAATATTGAGGATGCTGGGACTGCATTAGGTGAATGATAAATACATATCACAATACTAAACAGTAAAAAACAAATACATCCCCTTTAAAGATGATTTTTCAAACGATTACTTAGTCTGTAGGGATAGAACCTGTGACAGTCCATAAGGATATTTTGAACACAATGGACACATTTTTCTGGTAGTTTAAACAATAATTTGACAAAATAAAGGTGTTATCAGGGAAATCCCAACTATTGTGTGATTCATGTCGATTTTAGCGGTTGCTTAATGTATAGTTACTAGGTAAGAGTAGAATTATCTCTACCAATGTGACATCTGCTGCTTATGTCTAACCAGGAAGTAACACAATAAACATCACCAAAATGGTCAAAATGTTTAGTCAAATCTTAAATGTGTTCATTTAACTTAGATCAGAAAAAAATCAATTCAATATTTGCTGACAAAACAGGAAATAAAAACAGAATTATTTACTTGGTTAGGGGTGGTTCTATCTTTTTTATTTCATTTTTTAGAATACATGAATTGAAAGACTCTCCTTCAACAACACAAGCGTATGTAATGTAAACGTCCTGAACTGCAGTTGTGTTGGTTTCCACTCTGTCCCTGCGAGCACAGTGTATGCCAGGTCAGGCGGAGTGTACCATCAAAGCCATGTAAATGTGGCCGTATGCTGGCACAGGTGGGTGTTTGGCATTCTCGCTGGGTGCTCCGGCCGGGAACCACTCCACACGCCGCCTCCCGTGAAGTTCTGATATTCGGCATACATTAGCTCCCCCGGCTCTCCATGCGCTTTCTTGTCGTGTTTGACATGCTATTGTTAAAAACCTGCCAGCGTTTTGTTCCTACCAGGATGTTTCCGCTCAACAGGAGGTCTCTAATGTGAATGCTGTTATTTGTGTGTGTGTGTGTGTGTGTGTGTGTGTGTGTGTGTGTGTGTGTGTGTGTGTGTGTGTGTGTGTGTGTGTGTGCGTAAGAGGTAAGCAGGAAGTCAGACAACACGCGGACACAGTATCACACAACAGCCGTGGATGCCAGGCGCACTTCCGATCCTCGCACATGAAAGGCGGGAGGGCGGGAGGGTGGGAGAACCCGTCGTGGATGGTTTAAAGGTGGGACGGGGGAGTGGGGGTCGGTACGGAGCGAGTGGGGGTAGAGCAGACCGGGGACACTGCCAGGAACCCAACTTCACTGCACAGATGGAAGCACCTCATCCTCCCGCGCTGGCCCTTTGTGGAACATGTGCCAACTAGAGCACAGTGGATCGTGAATGTGAATGTGCCGGGGAGACTGTTCAAAGTGGGGCAGGAGTGTTCGTTACGCAAATCTACACGACTGACTACTGCAGCAACGACTTTAAAGATTCGATTAATTTTTGGAGGAAACATTGCAATTTAATAAAGGAGATAAAGGAGTCATGTTATGCAGAATTTAACTTTTTTCCCTCATCAGTATCTTACCCCTGTTTTCATTGATTTGTGCATGTTTGAGTAATGCTGTATTGTCCGGCGTTTGAGGCTTGAATTCTGAGAACGTCTCCGCTTGCAGTGTCCGAGCTTACTGCCCTGCATTTAGTTTCTATCATGTTGTTTACTCAAGGTCAAATGGATGATTAAATGTTGGATAGTCATTAAAAAAAATAAAGGTGGTGCATGAGAATTTGCTGCTTGTCAGATACCATTGTGAACGGGCAGCTGTTAATCAGTTGTGCAGTTTTGAACAGGAAGTCAATGCGCCTTTTTGTTTTATAAGTCA